>JAQPPZ010008703.1:7500000-10000000 GCA_028583015.1 Wollemia nobilis
TGACCAAATTTTATTGATCACGAAACAAAATTTATACATTCATATGGTTAATATTAGGCTGCATTGTTATAACCAAAAACCAAAAATAGGCTAGTGGTTACAACCAACCATATCACCTGTGGATTTAACAGGTATGTTCTAATAATGTAATAATGGTCTATCATTGTTGACATAAAGCCAGATGCCACGACACATCAGCTTGAACCAAAAACACGAGTTGGACGTACATATTTTGACCAAGTCCCAACCATGGACATTCTAGATATCTTAAAGTTAGATTTTTACAAGAAACTCAAGAAGCTCAACATTACAAGGGGCAAGTCGAAATGAAAACTGAAGAAGTTCGCCAGTTACAGATGGTCATTGACCATGAGCAGGGGGTAGTGGGTCAACTACGAGACCACTTACAGATCGTCCTAACAGAAAAAGAAGAGATCTAAAAAGAGGTAGGGCAAGAAAAACAGAGAAAGGACTTGAGAAGCAACTAGAGGCTTAGAGAAATCATGTGAGGTAGGAAGTAGAGCAGAAATTTCAGACCATGCGGAAACAACTAAAGGCGAGGGAAGAACAAATGGAACAACAAATAACCACCATGCGAAGACAAGCAGAGGAGGAATGGAATCAAAGGAGATAGAAGCAAGAGGAAAATGAGAATGCTTTGCAAGAGTAGATAAAACAAAGGACATTATCCAAGATTTGGAAGAACAAAAAGATAAAGAAATCGCACGACTCACATAAGCATGGATCGAGGTAGAAGCAACAATAGCAGAGTTGAAGTCTAAAACATCAGCACTCGAGCGAGTGAGATTCCTTTGGGATGAAATCAGTAGAGAGATTCAATGTGCCAAGGGATATTTCTCTTACTTTAAGGAGTGTGAGGAGCTAATAGACCAAGTGGCCCCAACTATAGAACATAACAGGATACAACTGGAAGCAAGGAATGGTCATAATAAGATCATGCAACAAGTTCGGAAGATGATTGTTCAACAGGTGAAGCAACAAGGTCTAACGGATAAAGCTATCCTCATTGGGCAACTTAAGATCATCGCTTATAGGTCCGATGTGTAGACCGATTGGTGTGTGAAACCCCGTGAGCGGGACGGATGCCCAGGGTTCAAATCTTGGGCCTCGCCGGATTGAACACTTGTCCCTTTCTTGGTGCTTTCAGCGGCGTTAAAGGTTTAAAATGAATGCAGCGTGGCGGTTATAGAGGTGGACTGCGCGAAGTACTGTGTGGCGGCTTCCGAGGCAGACAACGTGGAATACCGTGGCGACCATAGAGGCGGATAGCACGCCCGCATCATCATGGCAGCTACCGATTCCACCATGTAAATAAAAAAAAGATCATCCCTTATAAAATAAGTAGGTTGGAGAGCTGTGAAGAGAACCTCGTCAAGTTATGAGAGGTGATCGACGAGGCATAAAAGAAGATCAACTAGATGATTGCCAAACCTTAATATACTCATGACAAAGCAACTTGCCAGTATTTTTTAAAAAAGGAAAAGAAAAGGCCAATCAATCAAATGACTTTTAGGAGGTTATAAGTAAGATTGAAGAACTATATGAAAAGATAAGGTAGATGGCAATAGAAGCGAACGATCTTCAAAGGGACCCATATGAGAAATTGACTGACGATGTTCATGCATTGAATAGTTCTTTAATTCATTCCACACGGACTGGGAAATCTTGTGGGTGATGGTTCAACCAAAGTAAGCAGGACATAGGAAATTTGACAGAAGGCTCCATGGCTCAATGGATAAGGCTCCATGGCAGGATTGACATCCCCACAAGTCGCCAAAATTGCAGTAGTTGACTACTATCATCGCTTTTAGAACGAGTTCTATCATGCAAATAGTATGAAGGATGTGAAGGGACCAAGCCAAGACTTCATAGATGCTTCACTTTGAGCATTTTCCACTCCATAGAGTGCCCATTTGATGGAGTGACCTATTGCTAGAGCACCTCGCTCGTCGAAGGGACCCATTGTTAGTGTCTTGCTCGTTGGGTGTTTTCCAAGCCCTGCTGTTAGAGTTCTTTGCCACCAGAGCGCCGACTCCTAGAATGCCCTGCTCACTGAGCGCCTCGCTTCGTGTCTATTTTTAGTAATGGGATAAGGATGATGACATTGTATATAGTCCATTTCATAGCTATAGGTTCACTTATAAATAAAGGCTGAATGCTGATTGTAAAGGTTTTTTGGCCTTTGAGGTAGTACCAAAGCTACTCTTCGGAGTAAGAATTGTAAAACATTCATATTGTAGAATTGATAAAGAGTTGTGCTTGGCATTTATAATTGACTGTCTCTGTCCTTGCTTTATGAATGTGTGGAATCAGTGGATCTGTGCTAATTTCCGCTGTTAGTCCTCTTTGATTGCTCTTGCAGGTGTTCAAAGTTCTTATGTGATGAAGTTATTTGGTTTCTGTTGAAGATGCCAACTGCACCTGATCCAAACCTCGCTATGGCTTTGGTCGTATTTATGCACTTTTTTTCCCTTTCACCCTTAATCTTCAATTGAAGTAGATTAGATTTGTATTTTTGCATTCTCTAGATTAGTTGCTTATTTTTCTGCATGTTTTAGATCAGTTACTTTATTTATTCCTAGTATTAAATAGAAGGAAAAAGAGAACCAACCGAAGATCCGAAGGTTGGGGAGAGTAGAACCTCCCCATCCATTTGTTGAATTGTGGCATGGGCACAAATCGCACTTGCAGATTTCTGTGTTCAACAGTACTTCATCTTATTTATATGAGTGATTTGATAGATAGTTAAGATCTTAGGTCCAACTCTAGGGACATAGAGGAACTCTCCAAATTTGGCATCACCCATAGCAACATTGCCACAATCCAAAACCTGTAAAGCTGAATCATCTCCAAGAACTTGCTCTCCACTATGTAAGTAACTATAATCAGAAAGGAGATGGTAATGCTTAGTCATATGCATGGTGGCTGCGTAATCAATTGTCCACTCTTGGTATGAAGAGGATAACCAATAGGCTGAGGGCACAACAACATGTGCACTATGAGAAGTACCTGCATTAGTATTATGAGAAGTATCCAACAGTCTACATCTGGACTTCTCGGCAAATTCTTCAACTTTTGGGAGCTTGAAAATGCATGTTTTGGAACAGTGCTCTTCCTTTTTATAGTATTTGCATACCACATTCTTTGTCTTTAAAGAGTTTGATCGACCACTCATAGGATTCTTTCTTTTATTCTCCAAACTCTTTGAGAAGGCTTTTGCATGAGCTTGTTCATGAGGAAATTCCCCCATATTCAGCAAAGAAACCTGAATGGACCAAAAGAGGAAAAAATGTGAACAAGGGTAAGCAATTTAGGCTTTTCGATATATAGGAATGGGATGGCACATTAGAATGAGCATGTATTACAAAGACTGAGATTGGTAAGAAAAATATTGTTCAACTTTGCATCATCTTTAGGTTTTTCTCCAGCAATCGAAATATTTGTCCTCAAAGCCTTGAATCATGCAATATAGTCCTCAACATGATCAAAATTTCCTAACTTGAGGGTAGCAAGTTCTGTCTCCAAACAAATGACGTCCATAGTGCTAACCTCTGCAAAAGAGGTTTTTAATCTCCTATGACACACGCATCATATCGGTTTGTTCTTTATAATACAAGAGATCAAATTGGATTTGATCAACAAATATATGAGACCTAGGGCTTCCTTCTTATCTTGCAGGGACTTGACATCAAGAATTGCGGGTTTCACCTCATTAAAAATGCTCCTTTAATTCTTACTTCATAGCAAGGTAGTTATCTAATTCACCCGAACATCATAAATTTGCCCATTAAATCAAATATCTTAGATTTTAGGATCCGTTAGGTTCTTGCCAATTTTTTTCCATGCTAGTAGAACATGATATGATAGACACTACCTTTGCTTAGCATTCATAAAATTGTAAGATCTAGAAAAAAAGGGCTAAAAAGGTGTTTGTGTGACAAAGTTATGACTTTGCAAGCAAAGCCCTTTTAGTAGACCCAAAATTAAAAAGTTTTGAAAATTCCAAACTAATAACTCTCTCCAAAAATTGTTTCGTGCCACGTGGAGCATTGCTATTGGCTATCTCACGAATATAGTACAACTAGTCACACTTTGCCACTTGTTATAAAAAAGGTTGAAACTTTTGTAAAACAAACCATGCCTATGACAAAGTTTTGAAGCTTAGAATTGGAGGTAGGAGAAAAAAGTAGAAGTGTGGCCCTTGTAGTTTTCTGTAAAGAATTAAAAAATGTAGGTACTTTTCCACGGATCTTCAAGATTTGTTCTAAAGGATCGTATATTGGTTCTTGGAATATTCATTGTTCCTTTGTCAGTTGGCACATTTGAATGTCAGTTGACGAAAACCTAGAACCAATTCCTTGCATCCTTAGAGCCCAATTGTGAGAGTTTTGTGGTGCAATAGGTCTTGGCTAAAATCCGTGTAGTGTCTTGAGATTGTTCACTAACATTCAACATAACTGGTGATGTCCTTTAGGCTTGAGAATTCTCAAATGATCTAGAACTATGATGAAGGTCGCCCACTAACATTTTCCATAGAGTGTGAGAAGGGAGCAGACCCCATCTTTAGAGTCCTTAGTCTAAATCTTTGAAGAAATTAAAAGAATGACATGAGGAAAAGATAGGAAGAAAGGAAGGAAAGTCATTTATGGAAATCCTTAACTGGATGTAAGGATGCCCTAGTTGGAATTATGGATGTCTTAGTTTGGAGAAAAGAGAAGAATGAATCTTATGGTAATCCCCATCAAGGTGGTAAAGTTTCAACAAAAGTGATTATCAAGGATGAGATGATCGAGCTTGATATAATGGTTATAAAAAGGAGAGGGTCAATATGTAAATTGAATGGATATTGGCCATGTCATTCAGAGATTCAGAAGTGGTGAATGGAAGTGGGGATTGAGTTAACATTATTTGATGAAGTTTTTCTAAATTTTTTTCTTGTCATCTTCTCTAATCTAGAAGTCAAGGATAAAATAATGAGGATGGCTCATGGTTTATAGGGAGAGATGGTTTGTATTAAGACTACATACTGATTTTTTTTTTGTGGAGACGAAATATTGAAAGGCTTCAAGTGTGAGTAAGAATTTTTGAACTTTTGTATGAGATTATCAATAAGGATATTTTGAAAAACGTCACTGCCCGTGTTCCAGACGACTGAGTTCACAGAGTCGTATCTTCTTCAATACTACTTGGAAACCTTCGTATGATCACTCAATTTGAAGCTTTTCAAAGTTTGAACAAAATGGTGCAAGAATTGTCTGAATTGAACAACTTTACAAAAAGACTCCAAAAAAATGAGACCTTTTCTGGATTTTTTTTTTCCCAAAATTCTGCGGTCTACAAAACAATTCCCACTTTGCCAGAATCATTGCTTTGATACCACTTGTTATCAAACTATATTCCCATTGTCAGAAAACATTCACATTTATGTAGAAGTATCAAGTCATTAATCCACAATAAAAATCCACATAATGAGACAGAGATAGATAATACGCTTAGGGTAGGGCAACACCAATAATACTCCTTAAGGAAGGAATAACTCCACAAGATCTCCCAAGATGAGAGTGCTACTTAGAGAGGCAAAGTCTCATAAGCCACGTAGAGAGCTCTTTTTTCATTGCTTTTGTTTGTCCATTTGCTCAAGTTTAATATGGACTAGATTATATGTGGTAATTGCGGAAGTCTGACATCAACCTCTAGATCACCTCACTCACAACTTGCCCATCATGATCATTCATGATCTACAATGGGATCCTAGACATTATGCTGATTTGCTCATCAATGAACTTGGTTGTACTTTTTGTTGAGTTATAGCGGAACACTCTCCTCTTGGGCCATTGTGTTAGATACTCCATTGAGACCATAATGTATGTCCTATTTCATGTTTTGCTTGGCTTTTGTAGTTCAACAAAGTCCAAACCCCATTGCTTGAATAACTTTTGTGGCTAGGACAATTGTAAGGGCATGAAGTCTTTTTGAGTGGCTTCCTTGTCTTGAGGAACATGTCACAAGGAAGTACGGGCCTTTGCCATGGAGGTTCCCCAATTTAGGCTTATGGGGAAATTTTGGGAGATAATATGTTTCTTCACCAAAATGATCAAAACCTTAAGTGGGTGTTATGATCTAGGGAGTCAGAAAAGCCTTTGCTTTTATCATTTTTTTTTTGATTTGAATTTTGATGCCAACCATTTTGGAATTGGTACCTCCCTTTACTTTTGAAGTGGTGGGAAGTACGGGTGGGTATTGGCATTTCTACAATTGTGATAGCCTCTCTACCTTTAACCTCATTCCATGATCAAATTTGATGGCGATATTCAATTTGGATAACCGAATTTATGCAACCAGGCAACACAACATCACTCAAAAATAATGGTTCCTTATATTGTCCCTAGACCAATTCAATGTCATCCTTCAAAGCATCCAACTGTTGGGGTACAATATTTACCCTAGTGAGTCAGAAAAGCCTTTGCTTTTATCATTCTTTCTTGATTTGAATTTTGATGCCAACCATTTTGGAATTGGTACCTCCCTTTACTTTTGAAGTGGTGGGAAGTACGGGTGGGTATTGGCATTTCTACAATTGTGATAGCCTCTCTACCTTTAACCTCATTCCATGATCGAATTTGATGGTGATTTTTAATTTGGATAACCGACTTTATGCAACCAGGCAACACAACATCACTCAAAAATAATGGTTCCTAATGTTATCCCTAGAACAATTCAATGTCATCCTTCAAAGCATCCAACTGTTGGGGTACAATATTTACCCTAGTTGTACTTCCTAGGATTGTAAGAAAGTACCCCATTTTTAGGAGCTTGGCTTCTCTGTTACTCAGTGTAGCCTTCTTATTTGGAACCACTTGAGCAGTCTCATGAGTCACAATGGAATCCTTCTCCATTTGTTGAATAGAGTCTGTTTCTAGGGTTTCATCCCCAAAGAGGAGTACTTCTTGACAAAAGGGGTCCCTTCAGTTTTCTCTGCACTCTACAAGCTTAGCTTTCTCCAAGACAAAATTGTGTGTTATATTTTGGTTTTGTTTCTTCTTCCATTTTGTCTTCATCCTCCTGTACAAATATCTGATATTATGGTTGCAGGATCTCCTTGGCTTCTGTTATAGGATTTTCTCTCCCTAAAGAGAAATCAAAAGTCTCATATTCTAGGAGAGCAAATATTTCACCACCCTTTGATGATTTATGAGGATCAACACACAATGACATCTTGGATAGGAAAATGAATTTTAGCAACCTTAGGTGTCTAAGCGAATTGAATCTCACATGGAATTTTAGGAACTTGATAGTCCATTTGAAATTTCCTCATTGAGGAAGTAAAATGCTTTCATGAAAGATGATTCACTTGTCGATTCTTCGAACTTTATAGTGTCTCCTTATTCTATCATAATTCCTCTTTCTGTTTCTCTTGTATTCTCAAATTTGTCATTTGAGGGAGGCATTGATGCTTGATGATATGATTGTACATTTGCCTTTGTTATCCCCATAGGTAGGACATCCTCAAAATAAGACTCAAACGACTTGTATTTTGGCTTGATTTCTACTTCCATCATAGACTCTTCTCCTTCCAAGGGAAAAGTAAACACTTCACATTCTTCTACGGACTTTGATTCTGTATTTGAGTAAGGATAAACCAATCCATGATCTTCTTCGTCCTTTGCTTCCTTTTCCACGTTCTCCTTCTCTTTTTGTTTCTCCTGTTGTACTATGATAGGTCTTTCACCCTTTAAGTGCCAAGGTGGCCTTCGCCTTCTAAGGACTTTGTACCCTTCCCAGTTTCGGCTTGCTTATTAACTGATTGCTCTTCAAAAGTTTTTCTCTTATCTCTAGTTTCAACCCCTTGTTGATTAGTGCATATGGCATCATCTTTGAACACTAACTCTTGTATTTATGAAGCTAAAATTTGCTAGGAATGCATTGTTGAGATTGGGTAGTGTTGGCACTAACGGTGGAGCTTGCGGTTATTGGTACATGGTCGAATTAACTATGAGGACCACTAGACCTATGATGGCAGCCTGTTGAGTCTGACGTTGCTGATTATACTGAATAGTTTTTGAAGTCTTGATGGCTCCAATGCACTCTGTAGGATAATGCCCATCATTACAAGAAAGACACCATGCTGGCTCCATCTCCATATTGGTGTTAACCATGTAATTGTGAGTTTGATTTTCTCCTTGATCAATGCCTTGTTGAGGCACTTGATCTTTTGTCAAGTACGAAGTCCTTTGGGGTTTGCCAAATCTGCGCTTGTGGCCACTGTTGCTTTGTAGCATTGTTCTGATTTACCAAAGTCTTGATGACCTCCATCATTTCGTTTATTGTGAAATTTCTATTGGACTCGTTGCCTAGGGGTTGGATGGAGTGGAGAGGGATGGAAGTTGTGGCTGAAAGGCTATAGTGGATGACGTGTTTTGGCCAGGATGAGTAATAATGTATGGTGATGTGGAAGGATGAACAAAAGTGTTTGGTTGGGGATTAAGAATAGGCGAAATGTTGTGTGTGGAGATAGGTATAGGCGTATTTTGGGAAATTTGGGCTACATAGGCCATGGGTGGAGCAAGGGGTATCTTTCCTACTTGAATGAGAACCTCTTCTGCTCTAGCCACTTCTTGGAATGCTGTAGCTAGTGTTTGATGATTAGCATTGCAAACCATTAAAGCTAAGTCAGATTGTAAACCTTTAATGTAATATGGTAATGCCTGTTCTCCATTTGGCCTAACATTTTGTGGGATTAAGTTCAAGGTCCTCAAGAATCTAGTATTGAAATCATGTATATCTTCTTAAGGATGTCTTTGGATTGCACTTAATTGAAACAAAACCAAGTAACCATTTCTCATGTTACCAAACCTACACATAAATGGTTCCACTATTGATGCCCAACTAGTAACTAAATTATTTGGTAACCACAAGGCAGCCTTATCATGAAGAGAGTAGATCAACAAGCATACCATTATGTTCTCTTCTTGGATGCAGTGAATTGATTTGAGTGTAGACAATTTGCTGAGGTGGTCTAGTGCCAACTTGTTCCTATTCTTGTCAAAGGTAGGTAGTGCTTTCATAGCTGCTGAGGGAATAGGAAAATAGGCCACTGAATTTAGGGGTCCTTGGTAGGTCCAACCAGGGAATTGGTTTTGTGGCCTATGAGGTTCTCCTGGATTGTTTTGTTGAGGAGGTTGGCCATATTGTCATTGAGGAGGGAGGTACATTGCATAGCCGCAAGGCAGGTACGAAGGGTATGGAGGATAATAAGGCAGAGGGTACCGAGGTAGTAGATTTTGGTAAAGCCACTGTTGGTTTAGAGGCGATTGAATATTTTGTTGCGAATTCTATAGATATTGTTGCTGACCTTGGGAAATCTGTAGGTGTTGAGGTGTTTGAGGACTTTGAGCCCATGACACATTTTGTACTAAGGATTCCCCCATGGTTGAACTGCCATAATGTTGCTCGAAGCCCAAATATATCGAAGACTAGAGTGGAGCTCATAAGAGTGCATTGCATATTTTTTTTGGGCTTTTTGTTTGTTTGTTTTTTTAAACAAATTTCCCAATGGTTTTCCACCTAATTGCGTTGTTGCTCAATGTAGGTAGGAGCTAGAACATGGAGATACCAGAGTGGGGGAAGCTATGCCTAGTCTCAATTAGTATGCCGACAATTTTCTATTGGGTTGAGACAATGACTATGCAATGTAGAAATTTGAATGGCTCAAGAGGATCACACCTCAAGGCCAAGAATTTGCGTGAAAGCATAAATGTTTCAAAGGATGAGGGGGGGAATGAAGAGAAACTAAGTAGTCTTGAGTGACCTTTGCAATAGTGTTGACACTTGGTAATGTTTGTTCCCTCTTCTCTTCCAAGGGGATAACAGACTAAAGCCCCTCAAAACTTGTTGTTGGAGATGGAAGTAGAGGCTAGGCAAGAGATGGAGGAATTGCAAATGAAAGAGGACGTGGACCATTGGCATGCCAAATAGTGACCCATGTTCGCAATGATGGATCTTTGTTGTCTCTATGAAATTTCAAACATTTACCTCTATCAACAACCATTGTTTGTTGAGAAGTAACTGGACTAGTTTTGTCTTGGTTCGTTTGAGGCTAAGTTGGTGTAATCAATTTCTACACATGGTATGCTAGTTTGTTGATTTTGCTTGACTTGTCAAGTTCTCTCCCAATGGTCTTGGTGAGTCAGTGGATCTCTAGAAATCATCACTAAGATATCTTATGATGTCTATGCTTAAGCTTTATGACCTTTGTCGTTTATACACTTGCATAAGCTCTAGTTGGATGCTGCTATTCCATGCACCTCTAGACACACTCTGTGGTCACTTCAGTGTTGGACACCCATCTCGTGCATTGTCATATGCACCTTCTTGCATTTGTAGCTATGTTGGAATCTCCTATTGAACCACTTGACAATCACCTTTGAATCTTGTGACATTGTCACGAGCAAAATTGTCACATGTTGCTTCATCATGGACACTCTCATCACACACACTTTCGTCATTGCTTTATCATGTATGCCTTTGTCACTCCTCACATCATCATGTCTTATGTTGTCACACTAGGTTGACATCTTGCTTGTATCTCGTCAACAAGGTTTCCAACCAAGCTTGATTAACTCTATACGCATTTTTCTTATTGGTAAAAAACAAGTCCTTTGATTGAGAACATCCCTCTTCCCAAGGGATCCATACATGTTTGATCTCTAGTGATGAGATTTTCTCCGCTAAGGGATTTGGGATGATGTTAGTAGTTGTTGCGTCTTCATTCAAGATGAACAGACCAAGGTCTGCGAACACTTTCTCTTCCATTGACATGAGGGGGATTCGTGGACGTTTTTGCCTTCTACACTTCCTTTTGGATGTAAAAGGGGCTATCTTGGTTGACTAGGACTTAGGCATGCTTTCACGCATTGGTTGTCACTACCACACTTGCTTGTTGCGGCCGTATGTTGCACAATCTGCTTGGACCTTCAAGTGGGCTTTCCCCAATGGCTACACCATCTTTGGCCTTGTACACTATGCAAGTTATTGATTGTCTACGTGTGTCACCACTGCTTTGACAACAATCAATCTAATTTGTGATGGCAGTGGCACCAAATGTAGTATAGGTTTTATGTATTTCGAGTCATATACTGAAAACGATAGACAATAAAAAGAGTAATGCCACATAAATAAATATACAACAATGTAAATGGAACTCACAATACGATCTATGCATGTTATTAATTTTTGTAATAGTTACAGTGACAATCCTATCTCTTGTACATAAAGAAAGCAATAGCTGGACACAACATTAATAAATGTGCTATGAACATACATGAACATACAATGACTCAATATGATACTCGAGAAACTAGAATTGGGTTTATATAAAAGAGAAAGGGTTGTTGGGAGTTAGTTGGCAACTACCCAACAATCCAACACCCATGTACATACATACAAAATTAAAAAGTACCCTATTACTATAGCTGACATACATTACTACAAACACTTTGGTTGAAATGCACATCAATGTGACAACTTGTGACAACACCTACATATGACAAGAGCTTCTATGTCCTATGACACTATATACAATACAAAAATTGATGACTTACGTCTGTCACGGTACTTGAGCTGGTTCCATGTTGAATATGTTATCAACGACCTGAATAGGAGTCATTAGCGTTTTGTTTTAAATCAAGAAGCTCTCTTATCTTGATATGAAGTAGTTTGTGTATTGAAAAGTCTAAAATAAATTTTGAGATTAACTATCAAAGAGAGTTGGATTGAGGGTTTGGGAAGACAATAATACTAGTCAAGGGATTTATCTTTTAGGGACTTGGGAAAGAACTGTGTTACTTTGGCATCCAAGGACAATAACTCTTGCGTGGTTGAAACATAGGCCTTCACACGGTTATTTCAGTCACCTTTTCCTTTGTATTTTAAAGGCTTGGGTGAAGGCTTAGGCAAAATTGTTATTCTCAGTGTGGTCTAGAGTCTTTCAAATATTTCGATTAAGTTTTGGTTATTGGATTCCATGAAGATGGTCTTAAAGTAGAAGATGATTTTTGAAAAGATGTCAATGGTTAGTGAAGAGCTTGAAGTTGCATAGCATGCAAAAAACCATAATTTTAAATTTGGCTTTGGGTTATTGCAGTGGATTGAGGGCCATGTGGGATAGAAAAATAGTAGTATAGCGAATATTGCTTTTTTTGCAAGGTAGTTTTCATAGGATTTGAGGGGTAAAAGAGACTGTCCTCCTTGTAAACAAAGCTTGAGGTGTAGAAACTTGTACATCTTGAGTCTTGGCCAAAGGGGCACTTATAAGTTGATCATTGTTAGGATTATTGGTTTTGGGATTAGTGGAAATGGATGTAGATTATATACGATGTTTTTGTTTGTTGCTTTATCTACTGGAAGGTTTATTGAACATCTTTAATTTTTTGATGTAATTGATTTGTAGTTTCTGTATGTTTAGTGATTGCGTAAAGCGTGGTTGAAGGATCTTGACTTTTGAATATGGACTTGGTCCAAGAGGCGTCGTGATGAAATGGTCATAGTGGAGGACTCTAGATTAGTAGGTGGTTGTTCGAAGGCATCCTGGGGTATGTCATCTTTACTCTATTTAGGAAGTGGAGACTAAAGAACATTTCATCTTCAGGTGTCTTGTTTATTATGAGATTCAAGGGAGGTACTATTGCTTGTATAGAGACTTAGGTGGATCACTTACCACATTTTTAAGCTATCTTGACCAAAGCTGCTTGGTTCTATACCTAAAGAAAGCTATCACTCTACAAAATCAATTGTTACAGGTGAGACAAACTATAACTCAACTAAGCATCTCATTCTTTCACTCTTATCTTTGTAGTCGTAGAGTAATAAGCGTTCATTTGAAGCTAGAACTCTCCAAAATGTTAATGATAGATTCTATGTGCCCTTGTTTGCATAAAAGAGTGGCTAATAGGGCTTTAGTTATTTCTTCTTACTTGCGGCAAGACAAGCCTGTAGTTCTCTAGTGTTAGGTTTCGACCACCCCTCACATACCAAAGAGTTGTAGACAAGCGTAGCCTACTGTTTTCTTGTCTTCTATTAGTTCCATAACCATGGATGCTAGAAAAGTCTCAAGGGGTCAAACTCCATGTCCTCCAACAATTATCTAACCAGGCCCTCTTAGTCTGGGCCATTCTCCTGGGAGCATCATTATTTCCTTTGCTGTCCCTTTTAGGATAGTTGGTGATGACAATGACTGCGCTTCTATTTTACATCCCACTATAGATTAATATTGGCACTTGGATCCATTGGAGCTCCTTTCTATCTTTGTTGTACTTCGATTTTTATCTCTCTTCATCATTACTTTTACCATGTTAAGGTTTATCCATCTTGGGTAACCCTTGAGGCTGTAATTTGATGCTAGACAATTGTTCCACTTTAGTGTAGGTTATACTAGGTCTAGTTTAGCTTATTTTTGTAGCACTTTTTGGTTTCTATAGTGCATTGTAACAACTTCTCTCAATGAGTCCCATTGGCCTGCTTTGGTCATCTCTGGACATTAATAAAATTATCTTATCTTATCTTGGGCATACCACTTCAAGGTTGCTTGCCTTTAATTTGTTCTTGCATATCACACACCAGTATGTTCATGAGTCAACAAGGTGATAAGGTGACATGTCCTCTATACGGACACATGGGGATCATCCACATCAGCCTTATCCTTCCATTGTTGAGATGGCCGGTTGTTTACTTGCGAAATAGGGGCATCAAATTACTCTTTTGCATACAAGAATAATCTACTAGGGATTCGATTCTTTCTTTTTCTTGCATGCGACAGACATAAGTGCAATTCTTTAGCATCAGGTTTTAGCCACTCCTCACATACTGAGGAGTCATAGATAGATGATACTTAATAGTTTCCTATCTTCTTCTATTGGTTCCATGACCATGAATGTTATAAAAGACTTGAGGAGTCGAACTCTATGTCCTCCCAAGTTTATCCAACTAGGCTCCCTTAGTCCTGGCCATTCTCTGGGAGTATCATTAGATTTTATGTTGGATCTTTAGGGATTTTTTGTGATGATGATGACTGTACTTCTACTTGATATCTCACTATAGATTGGCATTGGTGCTTGGATCCATTGGATCTCCTCTCTCTCTCTCTCTCTTTTATCTTGACTGGTGGCTCTTTCTTGATTTTTGTAGATTAGGTTTTATCCATTTTGGGTAACCCTTGAAACTGTAATTAATGCCATACAATTTTTACACTTTAGTGTAGTTTATGCAAGTTTTTTTAGATAAGCTGATCGTCGTAGTGCATTTTGGTTACTACAATGCATTGTAACAACTCTTATCAACGAGTCCCATTTGCTTACTTTGGCCATATGTGAACATTAATAAAATTGTCTTACTTAGCAAAAAGAGGACCTTGTCTTTCAAAGAGATTTCATAAGTAAACTAATGTGCCATTGACAATTACGAGGTAGATTTTTGGCTTTGCGAAACTTGCTTCATGCAAGGTTCACCAAATATGTATATAGCAGAAAAAGTCTACAGCCTGTCAAAACTCTAACACACTTCCTTGCTAGACCTAGTTTTAAGTTGGTAATCTAAGAGTCAACATGTAGAAAATCACCTAAAGATGGAAATAAGCAAAGTCATAAGATTATGGAAATGATTTTTCAATATTGGTTGGTATAGAAGAAAAGGGAATGACCTAATAATTAGGCTCTCAGGTGCAGCTCTCTTCCTAACTTGGCAACGTGTTTGCCTTGACTCCTTCATGTAGTGTACACTAGCATAGGGGCCATGTAGGAAGTGAAGAAGCTTCCCTTCTGGAGCTTGGGAGGACTGGGTGAATGACTGAAAACCATGTTGGGGCAGCATGGGATACAAAGTATATGACAATTGGAATTAAACAACTCATTCTCAATTGGGAAATTTATAAAACAATCCCCTAGATATTCTGGAAACTTTTAGAGAAAATGATTAAGTCGTCACAGACATTGGAACTGCCATCTCATGTCAATATACACTTGGTAAGTTCTTGAAAGTTTCTTCAAGAAAGCGCTATTAAAATACAACTAAGATCCTCTTTATGTTGATGTTTTAGAAATAGAACAGCAAGGACCAGACCTAGTAACAATTAGAGGGAAGACCAAGGAAAAGCAAGCCTAACTTTTGCTAGAGAAGTTATATGTCAAAGACTGTAGTCTGAAGTTTTACACAAGGATTCATTAAACAGATCTCTTAAAGGATTTTGAATTGTTTTGAGAGTACTCTCACTTGGATCCCTAGGACATTAGGCACATTTCTTGTGAAATTCTCGGATCCTGCATCAAATGTGCTCTTCAGTGCTCGTGAAAAATGCAAAAGACAATAAAAATTTGGAAATATCTCACGCAGAGCTTGATAGAGGTGATTATGGTAGAGAAACACTTTGGGGCATAATAGTTATCTAAGCAAAAGGCTATGTTTTGTTTTAACTCCTGAAATTGGAAGGATTACAAGGTTTTATAGTTTCAAATTACCACTTTCTAAGTTGAACATTTAAAGTGGGTGCTTTCTATACCTTCTACGAGATTTCATCAATGGTGTTGTTGATTCTTAATTGCAGAATGCTTTCAAATACTCTTTGACATTCACAACCCTTCAAACATGACCCTTTAATAACTAATTTGTCTGTTTTACCCTGCAAAGTGAGTGAGTATGATTCTTATTGAGCTTAGGGTGATCTCTGGAGCATACTTGTACAATTTTCTTGACGGATGTTTACAATAGTCTCCCAATGTTTGTACTGTGCTTACCACCTTTGCTCTGCCATCCTCCTTTAATGTCTTAAATGGGATGGAATAAAGTAATTGATTTTTTTATTTGTTTCCAAATTATTGATGGTGTTTTGACAAGTGACACCATTTGGAGGTCTTCGTACTAGAATGCCACCTCTCTTGGTCGGATTGTAGTAGTTTCCTAGAAATTGAAAGTTCCTTTGGTTAGGAGGACACCCCCATTGATTAGAAGGCTTCCCACCTAGTTGGGGAGAGATTTACTTCGCCTTGTGTGGGTTTTTTTTCTAGGTAATTGCCCTTGTGGGACCTTTTTAGGTTGTCTCTTGGTCTATGTTCACACAACAAAGACTTAAACATCTTTAAACTATAAGGCATCTAATATTTGCATCATTAATAGGTTCGCGATTCAATTTTGATCGTTATGGTCTGGTGCCAAGATCTAGTCCTAGACAAGCTGACCTCATGAAGTGATTTGGTTGGAGTTGATTCTGTCACAAAACTATGGCTATTAGTGTCATTGCCTGTTTGCAGCAATTGTTCATGTGCTATTCCTGTGAGTGATGTGCCATGAGGTACCTTTTAATCTGAGCATTTTGCTAACCTCTTATCCTTTCCCTATATTTCTCCACTATGCTTCATCCTTTTTTTCCCTTTTTTTGCTCAAAAAAACTATTTTGTTCTTGTTGGTCAATGCTAGGTTATCTGTTCATGCATGCTATAGTCCCATCAATGATGCACAATGATGATGTTAGCATCACCACATTTAATAAACCTTTAGAATCTATTTCCATTATAATCCAATTCATTGATGATCAAAAGCCAATTCTAGCTCCCCTAATGGTTAGTTTGCCCAAGTGTCGCTATGGGCTAATGTGCTTGGGTCACCCAATTTGCTTCCAAATGACCTTAGTGATCCATTTGAGATCAGAATTAACACAAAACGTCATGATCATTTGAAATAAAGTATACCTGAGAGAGAGACCAAACAACTTGTTATAAACCAAGAAATGTACAAAACTATTGTCTCGATATAGTGAACCCTTTACAATTCATAATGGTAGGAAGAAGTGAAGAACAATTCACCAAGGATGGGGAAGAAGCTTGAGTTCTGCCAATGACAGGAGGAAACTCCAACACATTGATGCTTGTTACAAGGAAAGAGCTCTCAAGAAAGTAAGGTAAATCAAAGGTTTTTTTAGTCTTTCATTCTAAGATAGGAGAAACTTGAAGCACAATGATAGATACTTGCAGAAGGGAAAACCTTATTGAAGGAATATGAGTAGATTATTTCAAAGCGGTTTCCTACAAGATTCCCACCTTTGAGAAAGAAAGGTCCAGTTTACCTAATAAAGCTCCACACCACATAAGTATATTTTGGAGTGCAGCGTCAAACAAACGAGTGGAAGATTTTTTGGACAAAGGCTTAATCAAAAGAAGAGATGAGTGGAGGCTTTGTATTTTTTTTTTTGGTAATTAAGGTACAATTTCATTACATCCGGGTTTTCCAGGTTGATCCAAAACCTTTTACAAAAATCAGCACTATGCTATTACGGATCAAAACCTCAATAGGGACAGTCTGTCCTTCGCTACTAGTACCCTTCCGAGGCCACCCCCGCCAAGAAAGAGCACAACCCCTTACACATATTAACAAACACCTTAGAACACGAGCAGCGGCCCACCGCATTGCTTTCTTGTTGCCCCAGCCGCGAAAATGCGACCTGTTGCGAAATCGCGACGTCCTTAAGTCTTCTCCTTCATTTGCTCTGGAGAGTCGCGAAACGGTGACATGTCGCGAAAATGAGACATGTCGCGAAATCGCGACATTCTGCCTTCGTTCTGCTCCTTTGCCGCTATAAGTCGCGAAAATGCGACATGTCACGAAAATGAGCCATGTCGCGAAATCGCGACATTCGTCTCCCATTTTGCACTCTTTCTGCTTCCAGTCGCGAAAATGCGACATGTCGCGAAATCGCGACGTCCTTAAGTCGTTTCCATCTTTTACTTTGGATAGTCACGAAAATGCGACCTGTCGCGAAAAAGAGACATGTCGCGAAATCGCGACATTCTGCCTTCGTTCCGCTCCTTTGCCGCTGCATGTCGCGAAAATGCGACATGTCGCGACAATGAGACATGTCGCGAAATCGCGACATTCGTCTCCCATTTTGCACTCTTGCCGCTTCCATCCGCGAAAGTGCGACATGTCGCGAAATCGCGACGTCCTTAAGTCTTTTCCTTCATTTGCTCTGGATAGTCGTGAAAATGCGACATGTCGCGACAATGCGACATGTCGCGACAATGAGACCTATCGCGAAATCGCGACAATCTGCCTTCGTTCTGCTCCTTTGCCACTGCCTGTCGCGAAACTGAGACATGTCGCGAAATCGCGACATTCGTTTCCCGTTTTGTTCTCTTGCCGCTTCCAGCCGCGAAGAATCGACAAGTCGCGAAATCGTGTCGTCCTTGAGTCTTTTCCTTCATTTGCTCTGGATCGTCGCGAAACTGCGACATGTCGAAAATGCGACATGTCGCGACATCGCGACACTTCTGCCTCTTTGTCCTCTTTTGTTGCTTTTGGACACGAAAAGGCAACATGTCGCGATATCGCGACACACTCGCCTCCTTGCTCCTTTTCTTGGCTTTTGCCCACGAAAATCCAACATGTCGCGATATCGCGACACTTTCGCCTCCTTACTCTTTCTCTTCTCTTTTGGTCGCGAAAATGCGACATGTCGCGATATCGCGACACTTTTTCCTTCCTACTCTTTCTCTTCTCTTTTGGTCGCGAAAGTGCGAAATGTCGCGATATCGCGACATTTTTCCTTCTTACTCTTTCTCTTCTCTTTTGGTCGCGAAAATGCGACATGTCGCGATATCGCGACACTTTTTCCCTCTTGCTCTTTCTCTTCTCTTTTGGTCGCGAAGCTGCGACATGTCGCGATATCGCGACACTTTTTCCTTCTTGCTCAACATGTCGCCAAAACGCGACACTTTTTCCTTCTTGCTCAACATGTCGCGAAATCGCGACACTTTTTCCTTCTTGCTCAACATGTCGTGATATCGCGACACTTTTTCTTTCTTGCTCAACATGTCGCGATATCGCGACACTTTTTCTTTCTTGCTCAACATGTCGCGATATCGCGACACTTTTTCCTTCTTGCTCAACATGTCGCGAAATCGCGACACTTTTTCCTTCTTGCTCAACATGTCGCGATATCGCGACACTTTTTCTTTCTTGCTGTATTTTGCTTTTCCTTCTTTCTTGCGATATCGCGACACTTTTTCCTTCTTACTCTTTCTCTTCTCTTTTGGTCGCGAAAATGCGACATGTCGCGATATCGCGACACTTTTTCCTTCTTGCTCTTTCTCTTCTCTTTTGGTCGCGAAACTGCGACATGTCGCGATATCGCGACACTTTTCCTTTCTTGCTCAACATGTCGCGATATCGCGACACTTTTCCTTTTTTGCTCAACATGTCGCGATATCGCGACACTTTCTTTCTTGCTGTATTTTGCTTTTCCTTAAACTACGACATGTCGCGAAATCGCGACATCGGTCCTTGGCAGCTGCCTTTGCCCCTAACCCCATAACATGAGGCCACCATGCCACCTGGATCCTTCCCCCTTTGCAAAGAAAACTAAAGCCATCACAAGAAAGACCGAAGCAATACTGACAAAACAAAAATGAAACTCCTCTCCCTTTTTCCGAACCCCACAGTTTCATCATCATTGGCGATCATTTTGAATAATTTTGTCCACATCACTTGGGACCCCATGTTCCCAAGTGACCAGCCCATCGGCTTCCACCCCTATATTGGCCAAGATATCAGCTGTTTTATTTGCTTCCCTAAACACGTGCTGGGCCTTCCGATCATTCCTGGCTTGGTAGAGGATCCTAGCCTCTTCGATGACAGTCTTAATCCGCCACGGAGGATTTTTCCCATTGCTGAGAAGGTTTATGACATGCATCGAATCTCCTTCGATAATTAGTTTACCTTCAATCTCCTGAGCCAACTGAAGACCCCTCCATAACGCTCTTGCTTCCGCCTCGTTGTTAGTCCTTGTTCCCAGCTGCTCGTAAAAGGCCATCACCGACTTGCCTTGATGGTCTCTCACTCGCTCCTCCGACCCCTGCTTTGCCGGGGTTACCTTTAGAGGCCCCATCGAAGTTGAGCTTGAACCAACCAACCGGGGCTGGTTTCCACTTGACATCTAATCTGGGATTGACCTTGGTAGACACGGGTTTCTCGCCCGGAGTAATATTTAAGGATTGAGCGATCAGCCTCTCCCGGGGGGAAGGATTTCGAGCTTCATGAGGAATAAGGCTGACGTTTTCACGGGCGAAGGTAAGAATCTTATTGGTGATGGAGGTGACATCATGGCTCGACTCATGGAAAGCTCTATGGTTTCTTTCTAGCCAAACCTGCCAAAGAAAATGATGGAGACAAATCTTCCAAAAAAACCTCACCCTAAGGCTAACCAAGGGATTTGGCCATTGGTGGAAGAGGTCAATGATGGTGGCTGGTCTGACCCAGAAAATGCTAAAGGCTTGAAATAACCCATTGAGGATACTCAGAGAGACCGGGCATTCAAGGAAAATATGGAGGGTGGACTCCCAATTGGCCCTGCACAAAAAACAGCGGTTAGCAACTATCATACCTTTCCTTATCAAGTTGTCAATAGTAAGAATCCTGCCTTGGATCACCAGCCACGAGAACATTGCAACTTTAGGAATAAGATTTTTGACCCACACCAGTTATGTCTGGAGTGTGGGGTCCTCAGTATCTAACATTAGCATGTATGCAGATTTGATCGAGAACTGCCCATTTTCGGTAGCTGCCCATATTACATGATCCTGCTCGGGTCTCATAGAAATGAATTGTTGATGCAGGATGCTTTGGATTTCTTCCGATTCAGCTTCAAATCCTTGAATCCTTATCTCGTTTCCAAATAAGCCTTCCTCTCGTCCTGTCTCATGAAATCAGCTACTTTCCTTCCTATGAGATCCTCTCTGATTCTTTTGATCCTCGCTAGGTGAGGAACCCGAGATAACGCTTCATCCTTGGCCCACCTGTCATCCCAAAATCTGATCTTCTGCCCGTTACCTAGAACCCATCTTAGGCCTTTCTTTATGACCTCTCTGCTTGTTAAGATTGCATTCCAAAACGCCGAACCTCTACTGTGCACTGTGTCATTTAGGAATTCGGTATCTTGAAGATATTTTCTTTTAATTATGGCAGTCCACTCATTCTCCTCATTGTTAATGAGACGCCAAGCTTGTTTGGCTAGCAAGGCTGTGTTTAGGTGAGCAACTCTTCTCAGTCCTAGCCCCCTGTTTTCTTTCAGCCCGCAAACCTTGCCCCAGCCCACAAGGTGGATCCTTTGTTTTTCCTTCGACCCAGACTCGGAGAAAATTCTTTTGGAGCTTTTCAATTTTTTGGTATACTCTGGTTGGGGCCTTAAACACAGATAGAAAATAAACCGGAATGCTCTGTAAGGATGCCTTAGTGAGAGTAAGTTTCCCGGCCTGAGATAAAAAATGTCCTTTCCAGCCATCTAGTTTCTTTTGGATTCTTTCTACCACTCTATCCCACATAGATTCTCTCGGAGAACCATAGAAAAGGGGAAGGCCTAAATAAGAGGTAGGAAGAGTCGCTATCGAACATCCCAAAATCTCTGCTATTCTGGCTTGTCTCTGAATTGGGGTGTTGAGGAAGTAAAGCTTACTCTTGTTGAAGTTCACCTTTTGTCCCGCCGCATCCTCGTAGAGTTGGAGAATGTGCTTAATCCTTCTGGCTTCAACCACTGACGATCGGGTCAACATCAGAGTGTCATCAACAAATTGTTGGTGAGTAAGCTGGGTTGGTGAGAGAGGTGGCTTTAATCCCCGAAATTAATCCAGCGAGTGCATGCTGCTTTAATAGTTCTACCTAATGCCTCTGCTACTATAATGAACAACATTGGGCTAATCGGATCTCCTTGTCCGAGCCCCCTATGGCTCTGGAAATACCCAATTGTCGTGCCATTGACCAAAACTAAGAACCAAGGTTCGGATATGCACTCTTTTATCAGCCTGACCCACTGAGGATGAAAGCCGAACTTCAGAAGAACAGCCGTCAAAAAATCCCAGTTAATGCGGTCAAAAGCTTTATTCATATCAAGCTTTAGGGCAAAGACCTCCTTGTTGGTTTGCCTAGCCGAGTGCGAGCTTCATGGATCGTGATCGCACCATCCACAATTGATCTCCCCGAACCGAGCTTCCTTGACCAGGGTCAATAATGAGGGGCAATATTTCTTTCATCCTGTTAGCAATGGCTTTTGTTAAGATCTTGTAGGATACGTTACATAAACTAACCGGTCTGAAATCTGCCATTGTCTCCGGCGTTGGGCCCTTAGGAATCAGGGCAATAAAGGTGGACTTGAACCCTCTCGGGATATGTTTTGAAGCCTGAAACTCTTTGATAGCAGAAATGACATCCTCTCCCACAATATCCCGGAAAACTTGGAAGAACCGAGGAGGGAACCCATCAGGGCCAGGGGGCCTTCCCAGGTTCCATACTAAACAAAGCATTTCTGATTTCTTCATCAGTGAAGGGAGCAAGAAGCTTACCATTAATGGCCTCATCAACCAAGCTAGGAATGAACTGGAGGAGAGTGTCCTTGGCTTCCTCTATACACTGGGATTCATCCCCGAGAAGGGAGCTGAAATAAGCAATTGCTTCCTCTCCGATCTCAATCAAATCCTGGGTTTTGGATCCACCAGCTTTGGTCAACTCTCTGATCTTGTTATTACTTCTGTTCCTCAAGGTTGTGACATGAAAGAACTTTGAGTTCAAGTCACCATCCTTTAGCCATAACGCCCTGGATTTCGTCTCCAGTATATCTCTTCACAAGCCAAAATATTGTGATATTCTGAAAGCTTGGCTTGCTCCTCCTTCCTAGTAGCTTCATCACCGATACCATTTTGTATCGAGTTGTCAATGACCTGCAACCTTTCTCCCACTTGTTTCTTGTTCTCAAACAGGTTCCCAAAAACCTCCTTATTCCAAGTTCTAAGATTATCCTTTACTAATTTCAGCTTTTGAGCAAGTTTGAAACCTGAACTTCCCCGAAAGGGTTGCTGCCACCATCCGGAAATATTTTCTTTTAACTCCGGGTGCCCGATCCACATTGACTGGAATCGAAAAGGTTTTTTGAAGGAGTTTGACTTTGGAACCTCCAAAAGGATGGGATTGTGATCGGAGGAAATTTTGGGAAGAGTTTGCAGAGTAGAGTCTCCAAACCAAGCAATTGCCTCCTTTGATAAGAAAAACCTGTCAAGTCTTTCCTGGATAAGTTGGCTTCCTGTTCGCTTGTTGCTCCAAGTATACTTGGCTCCTCTTAGCCTCACATCCATCGGTTGGTTCGAGTTTACGAAGTCATTGAAGTCTTCCATACTTCTATTTGGGAGCCCTGTTCCACCCTTTTTGTCCGAGGGGTATAATGGCGTGTTGAAGTCGCCTGCCACCACCCACGGGATGTCATGGAAAGCATCACCTAGTTTACCCAGGTACTCCCACAAAGAAGCTCTCCCTTGAACAGAATTGGGAGCATAGACATTTGAGAAGATCCACGATCTATTGTTGTCAATATCATGGAAAAAAACACTCAGCACCCTGTCATCATCTTGGATAATGCTGCCTTCCACCACCCGAGGATCCCAAAGAACCATGAGCCCCCCTGAAGTTCCTCTAGCCGGTTTGTACACCATGTCCCCTTGACTCCACATCTTTTTTGCTATTGTTTTTGATCGGGCTTCGTCTAATTTTGTTTCTTGCAGCATCAAAATTGTTGGATTGTATTGCCTTCTTAACGAGCTAACCACCCTCTGAGTGGGTTGGCCATTGAGGCCTCTCACATTCCATGAGAGAACCTTCATTTAGATTGTTTAGAGTTTTTCCCCTTCCCCCTCCCTTGAGGAGGTTTTCCTGATTTGTTATCTTCATGCCCTGGGATAACTTGTTGTATCAGTGTTTTCTGTTTGCCACCGGCAATCTCATTGTCGATCCTCATTCTGTTGTGCTCTGCATTTGACATCCTCCCCTTCTTTCTCTCACTTCCATAGTCAATAGGTGACTTAGTAGTACTCCCGGTCTGCTTGGGGCTAAAAGGTGGATGAACTATCTCGTTGTAGAACCGGACTAACGCATTCCTCAAAATCATTCATTTCTACCACCTCAATCCTTGATTCTAACTCCTCCATCTGTTTCCTATATTCTCCTGATTTTTGTATTGAACCTTCTAGATGGTTTGACGGGCTTCTGGCTATGATGTTGGGAAGGTCTGATTTCGAAGACTCTATCTCCTCCACCCGTTTTCTATATTCTCTGGGATTTTGCCTTACCCCTCCCTGGGGGCTTGAGGGGTTCTTGGTTATGGGGTTTGTAGGACCCGCCCTTGATGGGGATTCTAGGGTTTCAGGGATTTCACCTTGCAGGTTTCCTTCCTCTAATTCCTCACTCTCCCCTTCTACCATTAGATCATCTAAAATTTTGAACTTATTTGAGCTTGGAATTTTAGGGCTTACCCGATTTTCCCTGTTCGTCGGTGAGATGTTGCTTGTCTTTGCTCCGACCTTGCCCCCGCCCCCTGTTTTGTCTTCTCCCGATAAATGTGGTTATTTTTAGATGGCCTAAACTCTCCTTTGCCCATAGGGCCTCCTTTTAGAGGGAGGTTCCTAGGAAACCCTTTCTCATTTGCTCGTTTGCCTTCCATCCTTTGGTTTTCTCTCGCTAGTTGCTAGATTAGGGCACCGATTTTGCAAATGGCCTTGGGTTTTGCACTCAGGGCAAAAAGCTGGCCTGTTTTCATATTCCACCGCCTGTTTTCTTAGGTAGTTGCCGTACCCTAGCTCCACAATATTTGGCAGCTCGTAGTCTAAATTAGCGTTGACGCATATTCTTGCATGTGTCATCCTTGTCCTAGCCAAGGTTGCATGATCTATGGAAACCAGTTCTCCAATCGCTCTGGCGATGCCTTGCAGCCAATCCTCGTTGAAAAACCGAGCTGGTAGGTTAGGAAGTCGAACCCAAATAGGGGCGATATTGATATTCTGTTTTTTAGGGTCGAAATCCTCCCCCCACTTCCCGAGGAATAGACTCGCGTTTCCCTAAAAACCAGGGTCCTCCAGTTAGAACGCGGTTCGCATCCTCCTTGTTATTAAATCTTATGATGAAAAACCCCCCGGACAGGGCAACAACCTCCATACTCCCCACCGTTCTCCATTTGGATAGAGCCCAGGATCGTATAGTCTCTATATCCGGCCTTCCACCCAAAAACTTACCCACTAAAGAAAACTCTTCCATGGATAAAAAAGAACCCATCGAAGCGGTAGGAGCCATTATCCTATTATTCACCGGAATGAGGGGCGGGAGTGAAAGGAAATCACTCTTTCTCCCCTTAACAATTTCCGCAAAGGACCGGCCTCCTCTGGGACCCGCATCGCCCTTCTTGGGTCCCTTTGTCTGGATCTTTTTGAGGAGGGTCGAGCCCTCTTTGGACAACCCCACCTGTCGCCGAAGGCCTCCCTTCCTCTGGATCCTCGCCTGATTCCTTCTCGAGGTTCCTTCCCAAACCCTCCGTGCCTTCTCTGTTGTTCCCGCCCGAAACTTTCAAACTTCCTCCGCTGCTTCTCTCCTCCATTCCTCCCAACAACATGAGAAGGTTTTGAATGGATATGACATTAGTGGAGACTTTGTATTGACTCAATAGCAATCAATAAAATTATGTTCAGATGTAGTTTTCTATTATCCTTGATGGATGATTTGATGAACTGTTTTGAGTGGTGCAAGATGCTTTTCCAAGATTGACTTGATGGTGGCTATCATCAAATTAGGATCAGGGTGAGAAATGAATTGAAGACAACTTTCAAGTTAAGGAAGGATTGCACAAATTTGATGCCATGGTAGAGGCCTTGAAGAAGTGGAGGCATTATCTATTATCCAAGAAGTGTCTTCTATAAAAAGATCATCAAGCTTTTAAAGTTATCCATATCCAAGAGAGGATGAAGAGCAGATGAAGTGGGTGGAATATTTTCAAAGCTTTTCATTTATTTTGAAGTGCAAAATTGGTAGTTCAAATAGAGTTGGAAATGCTTTGAGTAGAAGAACAAATTTATTGACCACCATATCAATAGAAGTGCTTCTCCTTTGACAGTTAAGAAGGTTATATATGGAAGATAAGGATTTTATAGTTGCATCTCTAAGAAATGGTCAACAGGCAATAAAACTCAATACTTGGATTATTTTATTCAAAAAGGATACTTGTTCAACAAACAAGTAAATCACATTCCAACTGGATATACATGGCAGAATCTAATTTGAAAACTACATGGTGATGGTCTAGGGTGTTCCCTTGGAAGTGATAAAATTAAATCTTTAGTGGAGGAAAGATATTACTATTCAAGAATAGCTAGGGATCTGAGAAAGATTGTGTAGAGATGCAGAGTTTCTTAATTAGCAAGTGTCAAAATATTTTATGGGTACCCCATGGACTCTGGGATGATTAATCTAGGTCACAAGACTCAGAGGCATAGTGTGGAGGACAACACCCTAGCTCAACTGTTGAGGTGAGATGAGTTATGATCTAGAGTTGTGTAGCAAAACTTGACACAATGAACACTTCCTGATACAACATGGCATTAAATAGAAAAGAGAAATAAGAAGAGTTGTTATCAGGAAAGACAAGAAAATTAGAAACTGCATAAATAAATGAAATGCTTACTTACAGAGTGCAAATGTAAATAAGTAGTAAAACAAATGTAAATGAATGGTAGAACACAAGGCCCTTATGTGGTAAAGCTAGCTTTTAACTCCAAAGCTTAGGCTATAGTCAGGTGTAGGGCAGCTGGTGCCTATGTGTGTAGGTCAGATGGGTGCTAGCTACTGGACGTCTAACACTAAAGACTCTGATTTTTCTTGAACTAGATCACCCCAAAGAGGGCCACCTAAACTGAATATTTAATATGTATACAAAATTTACCATACAGTTACAAGAACCTTGCAAAACAGTCCAGCTTTCAGCAATTAGAAAAAGACAAGTTATGGTGAGTTATGGCCTGGTTTTCTGCATAGCTTCCTATGGCAGCATGAGGTATGATGGCTGACAACATGTACTGACAGCTGGTGATGATGTTCCATCACATGGGATTGGATGCTCACATTGGTGCTTTGTGGCTGGCTGGGTGTTGATGTTGACAGCTGGCACATAGTTCACACTAGTGCTAGTGACTAGTGGTGGTACTTGATGTTGAGTTGGTGCAAGATTCGCATCTAGCACTGGGCTGTTTAAAAGGCTTGGTGTTGCTTGGCACCAAGTGTAGGTGACAAATTTTACGTGATGTCAGCTCATGTGCCGTTGCAGTACCGAGTTGTGCAATGTACATGTCGCATATACACAATAGCTTAATATAGTTTTGATATATGTGTTATCTATAGGTGGTTGCATGTGGGTGCACGACATATTAAAGTGTAATAAATGTAGTATGGGTACTTTCCATTTTTGATGAATGCAGGTATATGGTGGTAGTTTGTAGTTAGACGGTTATCAACCGTCTCACCTGACAGCCTTTTGTATATATTCATCCTTATTGTTTAAGTTTTATGTTGTACATTGTTGTTGATACATGTTGGTTTGATAATCTAATGTGCATATTATTCAAGCATTGTACGAGTGTTGTTGTGCGTGCATATTGGATTGTCTCTAAGATTGATGATGGAATACATGTTTTATAAGTTGTTCCGAGTTCTTTCTATTTTCTACAATTGCATGTCTTTTCCATGCATTGTGTAGAATACAATACTATTGTACTATGCTAAGTTGTGGCATTATATTGTAGTGTGTGTTTGGGTGCAAGGACTTGTCTTTGCACTAGCATATGCTGAATCTTGGTGCTAGTGATGATGAAGACTTGTGCAACTCTTGCTTTGCTTGGATAACCTGCCCCCCCTTGAGGAGCGATGGTTCAAATTGCATCTAGCTCCAAATGAGGAAATTGACACTTGACCTGATCAAGTGTGTATCATTTTCCCTAAGTGGCAAATTGACCAACTTTTTAAACTTTCAACAAAGTGCGAGCTTCTTGTTGGGGGCACTTGGAGGTGAAGTTTATGAATTGATCCTTTGGGGTTAGACTCAAACTTTTTAGATCCAAATTTGTTGGATGCTGTGCAACAACTAGTTCAAGCAGAGGCAAAACTTATGGCTTTGAGAAGCTTTGTGTGGAAAATTGGAGGCATTCCCAAGTAGTTTAGCAAGTCAAGAATAAAGGTGTTTGTATATTTGGTATAAAATTATGTAAGGGCCATGGCGTAGTGTTTTGATCTTCTAGTATGGCCTGAAGAAGTGTTCCTTTTGAAGATGGAGCTAAACTTAGTCCCCAACTTCAAAAGTGTGGGGTGCTCGTTGTGCTCATTGTGTTTCTATTGCTAGTGCCCAAGAATTTGTTGGACATGATGGTGCACATGTTGAATCCGTTGAAGAAAATACTTAACTTTGTTCACTTCCTTGACCTAAGTAGATGCGTATGTACTAACAGTTGCTTGAAAAATTATCCAAGGGAGCTCTAGGTTGAGACTCAAAGTAGGCTTGGAAAGGAGTGTGACTTGTGGAGCTATACAAGGCACTATTGTAAGAATGCTTAATGTAGGGCATATTGTCATCCGATGCAAATTATAATCACAATTGTACATTTGGAACAAGTGTTATGGGTTTTTGTTAATCACCTGGGTCTGTCCATCTATTTGTTTATGGAAAGCAATCAAATGGTCTAGGTGTGTCGGGCAAATCTCATTAATGTTGCCAAAACAAGATGACAAACCTAGAGCTACAATTTGATATAATGGATTCCTGAATGCCAAAATGAACCCATGCTGGAAAAACATCTGTGCCATCTGAGTTGCCTTGACACTTTTCTTGTGCGCTACCATAATGGTCATTTTCAAAAACCTATCAACCATGAAAAAACATGAAATTCTTTTGGCACTTGGTTGAAGGCAGGCCAAAGAGGAAATTCATGCTAGTGATTCCTAAGGCCTCAAAAGAATTATAGTGGTGTGTGGAGTGCCAATTCCTATTCGTTGAGTTGGCAATGTTGCGAGGAAAACAAGATTTTACGTTGAGCTCTAACTCTTGATGCACATGAAGGCTGTAGACATGTTCTGTAGCATTGCAAGGGTTTTGCTGATACAAAAGTGTTAGACTACTTTGGAGTAGTGTGTCTCCTAAATTAGGAATTGCTGGATAACTCTTTTTCATAGGTGGAGTACCCTTGTATGATGTTGCTGAAGGCCTTTGGATGATAGACAACACTTCAATAGGGAAATTTAGGTGTTTCACAATGTTTTGAGTATTGATATTCTTTTGGCTTCCAGATTCAATGGTCATGTGAAACGGCTTGCCATTGACCCAACAAGTGTGGAACTAGTGCTGTATTTCTTTGAAGGCATCTTTTGTAGAGGTGTTCCTTGACTACTGAGTGTTGGCACTCAAATAGGTGGCATTTTTCTCATCATTTTGTAGCATCTATGGGTACTCAAAAGTGTGGGCTAAACATACAAGACTTCTGTTGTGTTTGATAATCATAATCAGCATGGGCATGTGTCCTATTGTGGTTGCACCATTTACCTCCTTTCCCTTTTTGTTTCCCTTTTTCTTGCGTGGTCAAAGGCTTCAAAATTTGCTACATAGAGAGAACCTTCGGCTATGTTGCCTCGGTTATGGTGGTTTTGGCATAGGTGACTTTGGCTTAGGAACCTGTTACATATTGTGCAGGGATTGTATAGTCCCCTTCAAATTGCTCAAGACTTGTCTTCCTCGTTAGTTGCAAATTGGTAAGCTTGGGCAAGGTGTCCATGGGAAGGAACTTCATCTGAGAAGGATATGGTATTGAAGGCCATTGACATACTTGAATGCTTGAAGCTTCTGGTCATTGCTGATGTGCAGGTGAGCAAGGAGCTCATTGAATTCGTTTTTATATTGCTGGACAAATTGCTTGTCACTTGTGCAATTGCTAGAAATGTAGGTACTAATCTCATAATTGTTCAAGGGGTAGTAATATATGCCAATGAATTGGATGAATGTCTTCAAGGTATCAGTTAAATCAAGATTGTTTTTGTGCTGGGCAATAGTGGTTTCCCACTAGCATGAGATGGATTTTGACATTTTCTAGTGTGCACTCTAAAAATAAGTGACTTAATGACTTTATTTGATACTTTAAGGCAAGCTATGCAATCAAACCTTCTTAAAGCACAAGTTTACAAAATGAGTCTTGTCATTGGCCTTCTTGAACATAATGCAATGAGCCATTTTTGAGCATTGATCAACAACCATAAAAATTGAGTCTTTTTGATGCAGGAGCATCCGGTAGCAACAGGGCAATCTGGCATCAACCAAAATTTTTCTAAGTGTATTGTTTTTAACAAGGCAGAAGCTTGTCGCGATATCGCGACGTCGTGAAATCGCGACATCAAAAAGAAACCAAGGCAAAGGCAGAAGTTTGTCGCGATATCGCGACGTCGCGAAATCGCGACTGTGGAACAGCAGCCAAAAGGGAGTTGGGATGTCGCGATTCGACTGTCGCGAAATCGCGACATCGGAGCAGCAGCCAGAGGGGAGGAGTTGGGATGTCGCGATTTCGCGAGGAGTTGGGATGTCGCGATTTCGCGAGGAGTCGCGAAATCGCGACATCGGAGCAGCGACCGAGGGAAGAAGTTGGGATGTCACGATTTCGCGACTGTCGCGAAATCGCGACTGTCACGAAATCGCGACATAAGAGCAGCGGCCAAGGAAGAGTAGTTGGGAGGTCGCGATTTCATGACATGTCGCGAAATCGCGATCGTCGTGAAATCGCGACATAAGAGCAGCGGCCGAAGGGAGCAGTGGAAGTGTCGTGATTTCGCGACCGTCGCGAAATCGCGACCAGAGCAGGCAGGCAAGGGGCAGTCGAAGGCAAAGGTCGCGATATCGTGACATGTCGCGATATCGCGACTTAACGACGATGACAGCCAAGATAAAGAGAAGATGTCGCGATATCGCGACACAAAAACAGAAACGAGGGCGCAAGGAAATTACGTTGCGATATCGTGACCGAAAAAGAAAGAGAGGGGCAGGGAAAGGAAGATGTCGCGATATCGCAACACCTGCTACAGTGCAGCTGGAGGAAGAAGACGACAGAGGTCAGACGGCGGTTGCAGAACGAGGACGACACGTGGCACCAAGGTGCAGTTAAAGCGGGCGAGTACCAAGCAGCGCGGGAAACAAAAAGGATGGGTCACGCAGAGTGATCTGAAGGAAGCGGCGGTGACAGGGGCCGTGCGGAGTGGAGTCATAAATCGGGTTGGTGCTTCGATTTTTGGGAATGATGTTTCAGAGGGTCGGGGCCTCTATAAAAACCCAGTTTATGTAATAGATTGAGGTCGGCGGTGACAAGGGCCGTGTGGAGTGGAGTCATAAATCGGGTTGGTGCTCCGATTTTTGGGAATGATGTTTCAGAGGGTTGGGGCCTCTATAAAAACCCTAGTTTATGTAATAGATCGGGTGGTGGATTAGAGATTGCACGCAGAGTGTAGTAGTTGAAAGCTAAGCCGAGCGCTAGTGTGTTGTAAAGCCTGCGGGCTATTACTGGAAGTTTTTCCAGAATATTGAATGAACAGTCGGATTTGAGAAGGTGCAATGTTTGGTCCGCCATCAGTGGTATCAGAGCTAGAAGATTCTGAGTGCGCAGCAGATTCGCCGAACGTGAGGCAGTTGCGCCAGGATCTGTGGTAGGGTTCTGAGAGAGAAGAGTGAGTTTAGGATCCCTGAGCGTGTGAGCGGATCGCCGAAAGTGAGGCGGCTACACCAGGATCGATTAAAGCTTTGTGAGAAAAGCTGAGAAAAATGCCTCCAAGAAGAAGCCGTGGCGGTGAGGAAGGTATGATGACAATAGAAGAGTTCGAGGCGTTGCAGAGGCAATTTAAAGCCCTGCAAGAGGAGTGGCTCAGAATAAAATTGCAGAGGCAAGAGGAGCGGCGCAGAAAGCGCGAGGCTAAATAGAAGTTAAAGCCGTTGAAGGCTGCAGACGAGGAGGAGCACAACCGTGCCAAAATCTGTCCGGTAGAAGACAAAAATTTATCTGGCCAGGAGACGGAGTTGAAGCAAGGCTGCAGATGAAGAAGTATGCAGCAGTGGGAGAATCTGTCTGGAGGAAGGCAGAAGTTGTTTGGGCCAGGAGAAAGGGTTGGAACAGTGCCGAGAGGCAGATGAATGTGTGGAGGTGTTGCAGAAGGCAGTAACCAAACAGTGCAGAAGTGAAGATCACTTCTCCACCAACCCCGGGTGTCTGATGCAGGAGCATCCGGCAGCAACAGGGCAATCTGGCATCAACCAGAATTTTTCTAAGTGTATTGTTTTTAACAAGGCAGAAGCTTGTCACGATATCGCGACGTCGCGACATCAAAAAGAAACCAAGGCAAAGGCAGAAGTTTGTCGCGATATCGTGACGTCGTGGAGCAGCAGCCAAAAGGAAGGAGTTGGGATGTCGCGAAATCGCGACATCGGAGCAGCAGCGAGAGGGGAGGAGTTGGGATGTCGCGATTTCGCGACATGTTGCGAAATCGCGACATCGGAGCAGCGGCCGAGGGAAGAAGTTGGGATGTTGCGAAATCGCGACTGTCGCGATTTAGCGACATAAGAGCAGCGGCCAAGGGAGAACAGTTTGGAGGTCGCGTTTCGCGACATGTCGCGAAATCGCGACTGTCGCGAAATCGCGACATAAGAGCAGCGACCGAAGGGAGGCAGTGGAAGTGTCGCGATTTCGCGACACGTCGCGAAATCGCGACCAGAGCAGGCAGGCAAGGGGCAGCCGAAGGCAAAGGTTGCGATATCGCGACTTGAAGGCGAGGACAGCCAAGATAAAGAGAAGACGTCGCGATATCGCGACACAAAAACAGAAACGAGGACGCAAGGAAATTACGTCGTGATATCGCGACCGAAAAAGAGAGGGGCAGGGAAAGGAAGATGTCGCGATATCGCGACACCTGCTACAGTGCAGCTGGAGGAAGAAGACGACAGAGGTCAGGTGGCGGTTGTAGAACGAGGACGACACGTGGCACCAAGGTGCAGTTAAAGCGGGTGAGTACCAAGAAGTGCGGGAAACAAAAAGGATGGGTCGCGCAGAGTGATCTGAAGGAAGCGGCGGTGACAGGGGCCGTGCGGAGTGGAGTCATAAATCGGGTTGGTGCTCCGATTTTTGGGAATGATGTTTCAGAGGGTTGGGGCCTCTATAAAAACCCAGTTTATGTAATAGATCGAGGTCGGCGGTGACAGGGGCCGTGCGGAGTGGAGTCATAAATCGGGTTGGTGCTCCGATTTTTGGGAATGATGTTTCAGAGGGTCGGGGCCTCTATAAAAACCCAGTTTATGTAATAGATCGGGTGGTGGATTAGAGATTGCACGCAGAGTGTAGTAGTTGAAAGCTAAGCCGAGCGCTAGCTGTTGTAAAGCCTGCGGGCTGTTACTGGAAGTTTTTCCAGAATATTGAATGAAAAGTTGGATTTGAGAAGGTGCAATTTTTGGTCTGCCATCACTTTTCCTCTCTATGTTCTTGGCAATTTCAGGATGAAATTCCTCTCTATGTTCTTGGCAATTTCAGGATGAAATCTTTGGTTACATCCTCCTTTGGTCCATTTGGCACTGAGGTTTGTACTTTGTACAATCTAGTATCCTGCATCTTTCCTTTTGCTAGCTAACAAACTCCGCATCTTTCCACATTCTTACGTCCCTAGCAACATCTTGCTCGTAATACCTTTCTTCCACAAAAGCACTTTGTAAGTTGCAAAGTGATTCCTTTGCTATCACTGCAGTTTTTATGTTAAATTCTCCCTCAAGAATCCTCTTGGAATGCCCTTTTGTGGTTTCTTAAACAAGCATCCTTCTTGGATTAAATAATCCACATGTTGAATTCTATTGCCTACCCATTGTACCTATGAAGCCTTCTATGCAACTACAAAATCCTCATCTTCTACATATAATCCCTTCAAAGGTTTCAGCCCAATCACTTATATTAAGATGGTGGTCAATAAATTTGTTATTCTACTGAAGGAATTGCAATTCAGTTTGAACTGCCATTTTTGTGCTTCGAAACAAATGAAAAGCTTTGCAAATATTCCACCCAATTCATATGCCTGTGCTTTAACCTTGACTTTATATTGAGAAATTTGAAGTCCTGATGAGTAGTGTGTGGAACTAATTTCAACAGAGAATGGCTTTACTTTTTGAAGGCCTGTTTTATGGAAAATAATCGTACAATCCTTCCTTCATTTAGAAAGTTGTCTTCCATTATTTTCATTCCCTTATTCCAATGTGATGATAGCCACCGTTCAAATTAATCTTGAGAAACTATCTTGCACCACTGAAACAATTGTTAAATCATCCATCCAAAGCAACAAAATTCCAAACGTGGTTGTAATTTTATTGATTTCTCTGAATCATTGCACATCCTTCTTTGGCATAAGCATGGATGGTGCTTCATAGGGAATCAAACTTTTTTTCATTTAGCTTCTGTCCAACAAATCTTGCACTTCTCTATGTATCTTTACAATCTCAAATGGATTTGTGTGCTGCAAAGTTCTATGAGGCCAATTTATGCGATGGGTTATCTCTAGGCAAATATTTTGTTCATATTCCTCCAATAAGGCCTTCACTTTTGCTTGAAATTTTGTTGTGCTTCAAGTTTCTTCTATCTTTGAATGAAAGCATAACTGTAACAATACTAATACTTAAGATTCCAAAAATAGCAAATAGAAAAGAAAAACTTTTACAAGCTGTTCAAGGCACATTTGTCCTAATTTAACTTCGAGCCAAAACACTTTTGAAATATTTTCTACTTGTGCATTATTCAATTCTTGACCATTATTCTATAGTAGGATGGCTCTTACCATTCCAATCTTCTATTTGTATATTGCAGTCAATTTCCTTTCACTTCTATGTTCCTATCAGAACCTATGAGAGAGGAATACTCAATTCCATGACTCAATGAGCGAGTTAAGGTTCTAACTCCGCTATGCTCTTGATCATTACCATGAATGTTCATTTTCTGCCTTCTATGTCTTAAATCGACTAGCGATACAGTTATTACTTCACTCCTATGTCCAGTTGAGGACCTCTGAAGTAATTAATGCTCTTTCCTTCTATGTTTCATGTTTGGATCAGAACTGATTATATTTACCTTTGATGTCCCTGTTAGAGCTGGTAACTATTCTTTTGTTTTCTGACTACTATCTATGTCCTTACTTTTGGATCAGCTAGTTATTCAATGTTTTTCATCTTCCATTTACAACTATTACCCTTTTGGATTCCCATGCCTTATATCGTTTGTTTCAAAGAAGGTTATTCAAGGCTTTCTAAGGTGATGCTGATTTAGCCATTATTATCTAAGTATGTTCAAACAGGGAAAATGATTTTTTTTTATTATTTCAAAGAAGAGACATGATCTCAGGTTATTTATGACATTCTATGGCAATAACGTCAGTTCTATATGAGGCTGTTGCAGTCATCTACAAATTGGTATCAAATATTATTCATTGTTTTTACAACTTCATTATCGTTTTCAACAGTCATCCATTCTGATGAAAGAAGCCAAATAAAAAAAAAAATGTTTTTCATGCTAGAACTTTACTACTAGGAGCTTCAAGCAATAATGCTGAATAACAGAACAGTCATACAATTTTCACAAGTAATGAAATCATATTCATGACTGCACTCAATTTATTTCATTAAATAAACATATTACATAAGCTTGTGGCCTAATTTATGATAGGGCCAACTTCAACTGCTACAGAATTGCACAACGCAATCTCATCCAAGCATCATTACCCAAATAGTATACATGATAGAAATTGATTGTTTTTCAGAAGCACAGATACATATTGGGACAACTATGTAAAGTCATCACATTTTTATTTATGCCAGAGCAACTCACTGTACAACCTCTCATCTGAAAACAATAATACAATTTTTATCATATTACAAGATTAAGTGCCATAGCAGCATGAATTAGATTCTAAAATAGGGTTTCCTGCTCTGTAATCATGTTTGGAGGGAAGATATCACTAGAGTGCTTTATTGCCCTATTAAATGGCATTCAAAAAAATACCCCCATCTTAATTTCACACATTAAGTCCTAAACCTTCACAAAGGATAGATCCATGGAACTGATCCAGTTAGAGAGACATAGTCAGTGCAAAAGTACTCGTGCATCATTCATACATACAACAATTTCAAAGAACTTATGAGTATATACTCATAACTAGATGATTTTAGTGTAGCAATCAACTTGCACGAGTAATATATCTACTGTGTATTCATAATACCCATCTATATTTGTACACCCTAACATGCATTTCACCCTCCCTATGATGAAAGCAGTCTTCCATGAATGTACAAACCAGCATATTATCCCCAGTTCATCATGCACAAGTCATCTTATTGGACCTTCTCTATCTAGCTAGGATGGTCTTTAACATTCCTGATTTGATTTTCAATCTAGCCTCAATATTTCTGAAGCATAAAACAAGCTTAGGAGTTCATAGTCATTCCATAAACAAGCCATCAACACAGCATCCTGGTTACAAACTATGCTTTTACATTTCCATGCTTACTCTCCATACCATAGTTACAAAAATCCCAATTTAATCCTGATCCGATTCATTTTTTGCCGATTCAACAGGGTTGCCAATTCAAATTGCATTGGAATCCTGATTTTTTCAAAAATCGCCGATTTTTGCCGATTTTTTCCAAAAAATTATGATATGCATGAAAAAAGCTTTTTTTCAATGAAAAATTTCATTTTCTTTGTCTTTTTTTTGGCTGATTTTTGCCCTTTTTTTTTTGCTGATTCCTGATTTTCCTGGATTCTATTCCCATGCTGATTCTGATTTTCTCAACTATGCTTCATACCATGCAACCGACAGTTTTATACATACAGTAAAATGGCATTACCAAGGCCATATAGAGAACAGTGACATCAATTGTCTATCTTTTTCTGCACAAGGCTCTTATAACAATTTACGAACGCTCACTTCTTTATACTCTATTACAGTCAATCACACTTGTGCAAAGACAGCTATACTTCCATTTTTGAGTGGCTACAGTCTCAGGTTTGTATGACTCCAAACAGCAGCATATCCATCTCCGTCCAGTCAGTTGCATCAAAAAATCAAACCAGATTTAACTATTGTTCAAAATGAGGTAGCTGTTTATCATGTATTAAGAGGAGGTCAAGTGCCATGAAATACCTGCATTATGAAAGAAGAAGCTACAGCCTTTCACTATTCAACCAATCCTTAGAACAGGAAAAGCTACAATCATATACTTGCCTTAAGGATGGAGAATGCTACAGTCATCCGAAAACTAGCTACTTGATGGATGAAAACAATACCAGAGTCACAACTTGCATTTGTAAATTGGAAAAAAAAAATGTTTCAGTCCTTTGCTTGCATCCATGCATTTGATGAATGAAGAACTAGTCATAAATGTATACCACAAATTATAATGCTACAGTCATCCATGCATCAGTTATGAACTGGAAAAATAATGCTAGTCATGCATTTGGTGAATGAAGATCTGCAGTCATATAATATATATATATATATATATATATATATATCACAATTGATTATGCTACAGTCATCCATGCATCAGTTGTAACTTACTTTTATGATTTTGAAAAATAAGGCTACAGTTATGCATTTGGTGAATGAAGACCTGCAGTCATATATACATACCACAAATGATGATGCTACAGTCATCCATGCTTCCAAAATAGAAAAATCTATAGTCCTTTAACATATGTGTCCTAAGACTGGAAAATCTACAGTCATGCATACAATACAATGAAAATGCATTCATTCGAGTCTCACATAGAGGTAAATGCAGCAGTCACTGTCTTTTATTTAGGAAAGAATAAGCTATAACCCATTTTTTGAAAGCCATGAATATGGGAAAAGAAAAATACAGTCACTTTTTAACCCTGTAACTGCTTCCGTTCAAGGTGCCATACAGCAGGACAAACGCTTTAGAGAACGGCTTGATTTCAACACAGTAAGGGTCCTAAGTTCTGTCTTACTTTCAAACTGTAGCATTCCATCTCAAGAACTTTACTTAGTCAGCTCATGGAACAAGAAGATGGAAGTTTATAAGCCTCCTTGTCTTTGCAACCCACAGAACTAAGGATGAGACTTAACCTTTCCCAGCAAGCTCATGCATTAGAAAACACCACATCAGTTTTACACTCAAGCCTTCAAAAAAAAAAATGTTCAAGACAGAAAACCCACTATGTTTTCAAGCTCAAGCATGTAAGAAATGTGCAAGTACAAAATACCCATTGTGGAGTCCAGCTCAAACATGCATGGAAAGTGCATTTACTCAATACACACCACGTTTCACAGCTCAAGCATACAAGAACAGTGCATTTTCACAATATCCATCACGACTTAGAACTCCAAAATACAAGAAAATATAAATTTTGACAATACCCATCATTGATTTAAGCTCAAACATACAAAAAATGGGCAATTTCACAGTACCCATTATGGGTTCTACTTAGAACAGAAATTTAATCTATTCTATGCAGGGAATGGGTGAAGGAGAACAACTTATTTTAAATAAAACCAACTGCAAATGTCAAGGAACAGAGATTCATGACCTGTATTCCTTCCTCCATCACACTCCAGGGTCTCCTTGATTCTATCTTCCATGCGATGCCCATGTAACAGATCAGGGGTTCTGTTAATAACATTTTCCTGGCATCCCAAGTGCCTCTCAAACTGTTCTCTCTCCAGGTTTCAAGGTCTGCATTTGGGAATTTCAGAGGAGTCTTGGTTTCCAAACAAGCATGGACACACTCTTGCTTGGGAAAGACGACAAACTCCATGCTTCCATCCTGTCCTCCCACCTTCCATTTAGATAAAACGCAAAAGCACAAAAGAAAACCCCTGTGCCCTAAAAAAGGGTGTTATAAATGCACAGAGATGACAATGGTTCCCTAATTGGTGCCAAAGAGGTAAGGGAATGGTTATATATATATATATATATTAAAAAGGTTTGGTGGCCCAACACTTGAATGCCATGGGGGTGATAGCCTTAACAAACATCTGTGTTTTTTTTTTTTTTAAATAGAACAAGACAGCATTTTCAAATCAGATCAATGAAGGTGAAAACATAAAATTTTCAACACATTTGTTTTTTTTAATATATATCACCAACCCCTTTTCCAACAAGGATTCAAATGCCTATTTAACAACACTCTTCATCCCATAAGGAACCATGCATGTTAAAATGAAATGACATTTTATTTTGTGGCGTGTGTGCGCCTCTCTAAGCTGTTCACTTTTCATGGATTTGCCAGCTTCTCCTTGGTGATAATTTCCCTTCTTATGCTCCTAGAGGGTGACCTGTCAACACTTGCAGTCATGAGAGCAAAGTTAGTCAACATTGCCAGATTTTAAACATATCTAATATATAAAATTAATTTATAATACTTACCCAAAAGTGCCAGGTCATCAGATTTCCTAAAAATAATAGTTCATTAAAAGCTAGAATTTTGGGATGTGACAATAACAAAACTTTGATTTCATCATTTCCTTGAGAAATCTTTCAATGTAACATGGGTCATATTTTTTGTTTTTTTCTTCCTCGTTGACAATTCAAACTTCTTCCTATCCTCCCATCCTTGGAAAATCTACGAAGTGTTTCTCTTTCCATCCTAAACTACAGTATTGCCACGGTCTTTCTAATAACAAACAACATGCATCCATCAATATGACATCACAGAGTACATCATGATAATTCTGAGTATGAAAATTCGCCTTGCATTGCTCTTATTTTGTGCTACATTCAACAATATTGGCTTGCAATATTTTCCTTTTTTTGTATTACCTTCCGAAAATACTCATTTGCCATGGAATTTTTTGTTTTTTTGGTTTCAGCAATACTATGCAGCATTTAGTTCTAGCATTGCTCTTGTTCAATTGAAACTATTTCCTCTGTTGGTATCTTGCCTTGAGTTTGAGTTATGTGATCTCCTGGCCAATCTTTTTTGTATAACCACACTGTAAACAAAATCCACCAAAACCACTTCCATGATCATAGCCTCTACATGGATTTAATACACCTGTGTGATTTTGTTGTAAGGAACTTGCCTCTCCTTTTCTTGACATATGTCCTATTCTAGTTGTGGACCTACCACCTACTTCTTTGACTTTCACCTCATGATTACTTGATCAACTTTCTTATTTTTCCCCACTCAAGGACAATTGATAGGTTCCATCCATTCACTGAATCTTAGCTATAATTAATTCATCCACATGACCAACCAAGATGGTCATGTGGATGAATTAATTAGCTGCTAAGAATTTGTCAGTGCACTGCTTTACGCCATGCTTGTTTTGTCCCACATTTTGTGATTTTCAACACAAACCCTCCTTTTATTTAGATGGAAAACATCTCTTTCATAAGTTTTTGCAGTCATTATCACCTTGGTCTTTATCTTCTCTTTTTCCATTCTGTCTTTTTGACTGCATATGACACCCCCCCTCAGGGTTGGTACACACAAATGCTAACCTTTTGGGGGTCTTTGTTCTACACATAATCAAACTACTTTTCCATAGTTATATTCGAACAAATCAACTCTTCAGGACTTAAAACTTCTAGCATATGCAGGAATACCAATTTTTGACTTACCTACTCTACCAACCTTGACAACTTTCTTGCTTTGACTGCTCCTGAGATTGTTGCTCATTTTCCGCTTCAGTTTTGTCACTCTCTTCAACTATCATCTTGTTTGCCATGGCAACTCTAATGCATTAAATCATTGCTTGCATAGCTCTCAACATTTCACCAATAACACCTGCTTCCAATCAAAGCTTTCATCCATCCTTTCCTCTTCTACCTCTCTTAGCTATTCTGCAGTCTCTCTTTTTCTACTTTCATATTGAGCTGATGGCATGATTGAGGGTTAAATGAATCTATATTCAAATGCTCAACCTTCAGAGTGCATTGCAATCCGTAAAAGTTTAGGCAGACGAGTTGGCACATGAACGTCATGTCTACATTACCAAATGTTCCACACTGGTAATGCATCAATGCCATGTAAATAGAGTGTTTTTGTACTTAAGTGTTTGGACATATGTTTTTCTTATCACATGGTGTTGTCGCATGTGTGTAGTCATGACGACATAAGTGTTTGTATTAATGAACTTCACATGGGGTACTTTTAATATTGTATGTATGTACCAAGGGTCAGGATGTTGGGTTGTTGGGCAGTTGGTAAGTGCCTCCGGATGACCCTTACTGCTATATGGTTGCCCCATTTCTGTCTCTTGGGGATGATGATGTTGGTTGTCTATGTTCATCTTGTGAGGTCTGTGTGGTTAGATCAGATCAGACATATTGCAGATGATTGGAATATGAAGGATACATGCTCAGTATTTATATGTATCTGTGGGTTCTTCCTGTTATGTATTTTAATCTATGTATAATGGGATTGTATCACAGTGTGTTGCATTCTATTGTTTGTGCCTGAGTTCTACTGGAAGCAAACAGCGAACATAGAATAAAATATGGATTTTATTAATGCCTGAAAATGCTATTCAGATAACATCTAAAAGAGAGAACACACAATCCAAATTTGAGCTTTATTCAAAATCAAATTCACAATCATCAATTAAGCTCAGCTCACAATCTTTATAGTTACTCCCCATGTTTTGACTTTTCACTAGCCTTCAGACCTCCTGCTTTTCTCTGTCATTTTTAATTGATGTCCTAAAAAGGTGTCTTGTCGGAAAGATGAACTTTTTGGAAGATGTCTTGATTAGTTTTCTGATTGTAAGAAAAAGGCAGTGCTAAACTGAAATTTGCAAACGTGAATATTGTATCGGAAGTGTTATGTTTTTTTGTCATTCTTCACATCTGGATACTTGTCAACTATTGACGCCAATGACGTGTCCAAGATATATCTCTTTTCAGTTGCAGGTAACGACTTTCAATTTTACATGTGTTTCTAGTTCTTGTCATGTCAAATCACAAACCTGATATTTGATTGTGTGATTCATGGATACGATATTACATGTGTTATATCATAATTTGATCATGCAATCTCCTTACATTTGCAAAACTATGTGGTTTCAAATAAAACAGTACTTCACTTTGAGTCTGAACCTTCCAAGGTATCACATCCATGATAATTATAAATCATATAAATTTGATAGTGCTATCTCCTTCCTCTTTGAAAAGGTGTGTGGTTTAAAGAAAATGACACCTAATTTGGTCTGAATAATGAAGTTTTGGACCTTTCAAGGTATCATGCTGGCTATGCCACAATTTCCTATTGCTGGACGTTTTGCGCATGCAAGATGATGAACAGTATCAATTTGATGGTGCCATTGTAATATTATTAACAGACTGCATTATTTCTTGAAAAATTGCACTTAATTTTGAGTCTGTATGATAAAGTTGTAAGTCCTCCAAGGTATTGTATAGGCCCGCATAGTTACAAAAATTCCGATTTAATCCTGATCCGATCCGATTTTCCCCAATTCAGCAGGGTTGCTGATTCAAATCGCATCGGAATCCTGATTTTTTCAAAAATTGGCGATTTTTGCCGATTTTTTCCAAAAAATTATGATATGCATGAAAAAAGTTTTTTTCAATGAAAAATTATATTTTCTCCCTTTTTTTTTGGGGGGGGGGGCTGATCTTCCCCGATTCTGATTTTCTCAACTATGGTATAGGGAATATTCAACTCATGCAGGATCATGCATTACTACCAGGGATACTCCTGAAGCATGGTAGATGACCATATGATGCTCTTCCCAACCAATGTTTCCCCAAAACCCACTCTTATGATATGGCAAGGGAAAAAGAACATGAATAGAAGTGTATGTAGGTAATCTCTACAAGGTAGGACCAACTTCCATAGACCTGAATTACTCGTCAGCTGTAGCAGAAGCTTTCCTTGTACCAAAATCCCTCTACACTTCCTCGCTCATGGAAAGCCTTTCCATAGCTTGACACCGTGACAGCCAAGATTTTGCAAATATGCAGCAATATAAGGGCCATACATATTTATTTATTCAAGCTCCTCAAGTTATCATTGATTGAGATCTTAGATCCCATGAACTCTTTTATCTCAGAGGAATGAATGGGAAAAACCATCAATACTTGAATACCTTTTTGTATGCCAGACGAATGAGGGGCTGATGTTGCACACAATCATGGTGCTGATTTTCATGTATCAAAATATACTAACTTTTCACATCATGGTGGCCATTCATCCCTCACATAGAACCTTGGATTTCTACTTTGGTTTAAAGAATATTGTCATCAAGTTTTTAATTCTAAGATTGATAATTACACTAAAATAAGGTGTTAATATTGATTTTTCTCATCTACACTCATTGCTTGACCCAAAAAGGGCTGGTAACTTGGTGGTAGAGCACCTAAAACGGTATGGAGAGGACTTGGGTTTGAGCCCTAGCTGATCCATGTTTTTTAACAACTAACTCCTTGACTAAACCTCATGGTTCAGGTTCCCACACATTCCAGTGTTTCATATATGCGCCAAAGGATTAGAACCGGGCTATGACTTGCAGTCTGATGTGTATTATAAAGAAAAGCATGTTGTAATTTAGGCATATTAAACCATGGGGATTGACATTGGTGCACCTGGTTTGTAATTTGGCTTGGAAACAAGATTGACAAGAGTTAAATGTGCAAAAATATATTATGGGAAATCACGTTATTCACCATTTATTTTGGTTTTCTTTTTTGGAATTTGAAGATATTGAACAAAGAATAAACATCAGTCTTTGAATTTGTCAAGAGATGGCACTTAAAAATATAGAACATCCTGAGAGAATTGAAATGTGGAAAACATAGTAAAACCCTGTAAGACAGGGATAACAATCTTGTCTGATGTTATAAAATTAGCTACAATCAAGGGAAAAGGATAAGAAAGCACGATGGGAAGCCTAAAAAATAAAAAATGAGGATCAAAGATGGGAATCATATACCCTTGCAATCAGGAACAAGTGAGAGGATTAAGCTTCTTGCATTGATTATATTAATTTCAGTTCTTGATTTCTAAATTCTTGAACACAATCAATCTGCTTCAACTTCAATCCTGTGGTTATTTCTTTATATTACCATTTGTGTCTTGTACATGCCCACTGAGTTGAGCTAGATCTAGCTGCTGTTTTTTTTTGGGGTGTGGCTAGAATGGCTTCTGCTAGCCAAATGTATAATGAATTTTGATATGAATCTTCGTGCATGCCATGAAATATAATAATTTTTTTTTTATTTTCTTTTATAATTTTTGTTAGGTGCTAATTCTTGGTTTCCTTGCAGAATTTGCCAACAACTCACAGAAGAAGCCCTTGTTGAACTTGGATGTGAATGTCGTGGAGAGCTTGCTAAAGCACACCGTTCATGTATTGGAGTTTGGTTTAACACCAAAGGTTCTAATAAATGTGAAATATGCCAGTAAGCACTTAAGTTGAATTTTATGAATATCAGTTACTCTGGTCTTCTCGGAACTTTAGATTTCAATATAAGGCATTCTGTGGTCTTCTTTTTTGCAGGCATGTGGCTTCAAATGTTCCAGCCCCTGCATCCCAACCTACTGTAAGTGTTTGTTGAAAGCATAGAAGTTAAATATAGGCCCTTTTGGGTTTTGGAGGAAGTGTGTCTGTCTTTCTTCTTTGTTTAGGAAAAATAAAAAACACAGAAATATGTCTGAACCCTTTAGTGCTGTTGATGTGAGAGCCTTATTCCACAGAATTTTGGATTTGCATTTATATTTGTTTCTTCTAATGTACTTTCACTGTTAAAACCAGCAACATTTTTGGGTTTGGAGATTGAATGGTACATATGGAGGCTCTGATGTATCACGAAGAAGACAAGCTGGGGTAAGGGAGATATTTTAAAATTCTTTTCCCCTCAATTTATTGGTTACTGATTTTCATTTAGTTATTTTTGTACTTTTGGATTAAATTTATGAAGATTGAGTGACTTCTTTCTTTGTTTCTCAGAGACGATTTCACCCACTATGGGCGGCTTTGCTGATCCTTATTGGCGGGCTTCTGTTTGATGTACTTATATCAATTTTCCTTGGTGCTTCTGCACTTCCAGTTAACATAATTATTGGTAAAGAGCATTATAGGAAGCTCACAAGTTATGTGGATTTACATGTTGCTACACTTGCAGTTTCGATTCAGTTGCTCACCAGACCTTTCCCTTATAATATGGCTTATTGTTCAAATGCACAGGAGTCTTGGTAATATTGGGACTAGGAACTGCTGTGCGTCTTGTGATGGAGTGCTGGCATGAACGTAACATAAGGAGAGCTATTCAAAGGATGGAACTAGATGAAAATTTTAATCAATTTCAGGGAAGGCAACCGGCACAAATTTCTGTATGAAAGTTGTGGCAGGATTGCTAACTTGTACGTGCATCCTGTAAATAAATTCATTATTAAGTAGCAGGATTGCTAGCTTGTACGTGCATCCTGTAAATAAATTCATTATTAAGTAGCAAGGTAAATTTAGGCCTTTTATTTGGAACTCGCATTGTTTTTGTATTAGGTCAATCTATTGAAACGCCGGTGGAAGAAACAGCCTGCCTTGTGTATTGGGATCCTAGTTTCTGTTTCTTCTTCTGGCCTTATTATATTCTCAAGCAGGAGCACAACATAAATTTCTTAATGCTCCTTTATGGAGTAGCGGGTCATTTGTTTTGGAGGCTCTAACTGCAGTTATGGTTTAGAGCTGCTAAATAAAGGTTTATGATTTCATAATTGACATCAAAACTGGTTAACAGGCCTTTTGGTGGTGAAGTAGCTTTCAGGTTTTTCTAAATTTAACGCTACAATTGAAACAACATACCTATTTGTATGCTATGAATTGAAATGAATTTGTTTGCTAATGTTTTCGGGTTTCCTATCAAATCTAAAAAAATTGCCTAAGTTTTTTAAAACATCATTTTATTTATGTATATGCAATTCTTGTCTAAGAAAATTATACAAGTTATCAAGCACTAGTTTAAGAGCAATTTGTAATTCAATTCACCATGAAAGGGAGGTACAAGTTCTAATGTGCGTTGGGACACACATACTCTTAAGTGTAATGTGGAACTCTCCAAGATAAAAATATCGTGTAATTTTACTCGAAAGGGATAGGCCCATGAGTAGTAATATACAACTTATCAAACGTTTAAAAGCAATTTGTAATTCAATGTAACATGAAACGAAAGCACAGGTTCAAATATGTGTTATGATGCACATTGTAACGTAGAACTCACAAAAATAAAAATCTTGTGTAAGAATTGTATATAGTAAAATACCTTGTTAAAAATTGGAATTGTTGATGACATACTTTGAAGCATAGTAATGTACCACTTAAGAAAAATATTTTATTATATAGTATCTTGTGCAAGACTTGAATAAATCCCCTATCAAGAGTTGTATCTATTCACAACATAAGCCAAAGCATTGAAACTTAGAACGAGAAAAAAAGATTATATATAATAATATTTGAAATTTTCTGGCAGTTTATGTTAAAAATCATTTATTAAAAGTTATAAACATAGAACTAGATAAATATGTAAAAGCTTGTAAGGAGCTGTGAATGGTAAAAATCATTTCAAAGTGTAACTATTCACATCACTTCATGATATCATTATTCCTAATATTACTTGATTTTATGCAACATCTGCATATTAAAATATATCTCTTAGAACTTCAAAAAAAGACACTCTCTTCATAGGAGGAAACCGAGGGTTTCTAAATCACAAGCACTCTCTCTTCACATGATGACCTAGCCCTTGCCCATAGGTGTTAGCAAAGCTTCCACCAATGGCTTCAACGCAATCCATGGAGGAGGACGTGGCACTCTATTGGACCACATGCTTGCCCAACAAGATCAACGTCAAGAGATGTCTTCTACATGTTTTGTTCTCCACCGGTTATTTGATAGCTCCTTAGATCTTTCAACAAGCTAGATCTTTAGTTTAGAGTGTTTGATTGTTTGATTTAGAAAGTTTAATATAAGAGTATTTGTCATGATATTTTCTTAATTTATTATTTGCAAATATTTTATTTACTATTATAAAAATTTATATTTTATTGCATTCTACTTTCTTTATTTATTTATTTTGATTTGGGTAGTGTGATAATGGCTCCCAGCCTACATTACCTTTGAGCGGAGGGAAGGCTCCGCAATCCTTGAAGTAATGAAGATTGTCTCGTGGAATATTCGAGGTCTACATGCCCTGACTAAACAAAGAGTGCTAAATTTTTTTAGAAAAATTTTCAAGCCTGATATTCTTTTCTTACAAGAAACTAAGATGGGTGATGAGGATTTTGATAGATTACGAAGGTTTGTTTGGAAGGGGTGTGAAGGTGTGAGTAGGGCTGCTCGTGGTTCTTTTGGAGGTTTGTGGACACTCTAGAATATTGATTCTGTGGAGGTCAAGCTCATTCATCAGGTTGATAGATTCTCTTCCTTTTTATTATGTTGTAAAAAAATAAATTTTCTTGGATTTCTACCAATGTGTATGCTCCTAATGTTGCTATGGATAGAAGGAAACTCTTGGTTGACTTGAAAGCCCTTGGTTCCTCATTTGACCTACCATGGTTGCTTGCTGGTGATTTTAATTCCATTTTGCTCCCTAGTGAGAAAATTGGAGGCTTGACTATTTTCTCGGATAGTATGGAGGAGTTTGGTGAGTTCTTGAACTCCATAGGACTAGTAGATATTGATTTGCAAGGTTCTAAATTCTCTTGGTCCAACATAAGAAGTGGTGGTTGTGTGATTCAATCTAGGATTGATAGGGTCCTTGCTTCAGTGAGTTGGCTTACCATGGTTCAAGATTGCTCTTTGAGGACTTTATCGAGAATTGCTTTTGACCACAACCCATTATTAATAGAATTAATGGAGGAGGAACGCTTGAAAGGTTATCCTTTCAGATTTGAGATAATGTGGCTTTCTCATACAGATCTTGAAGGCTTGATTAAGGCTTGGTGGAATACGAATGTCTATGACACTAAGATATTCCAGGTGGCCATTCCAGGTGGTAAAAATCATAAAAGCTAACTTGAAGAGGTGGAATAAAGAGGTTTTTGGGAACCTCTTCCATAGGAAGCAAATAAAATTTTCAATATTTGTAGGAAATTGAGGAAAAAGACCAAAGTGAAGGTTGGTCAAAGGAGTTGGCCAACAAAGAGCAAATTACTCTTGTAGAATTCCATAATATTCTTGCCAATGAGGAGTCTTTTTGGAGACAAAAATTTCGAGCTATGTGGCTTAAATAGGGGGATAGGAATACCATTTTTTTCCACCTCTCAACCTTGAAAAATATGAGTGTAAGAGAATTTACATTGGTCTCTGGTGAATGCCTTAAACATAAGGAAGAAATTACTACTGCCACGGTATCCTTCTTTCAAGATTTGTTTTCTAGAGACAGGGAGGAAGATGGGGGTGCTTCGAAGGAACTTCTCAAGAACATTCCCTAGGTGGTGACAACTGATATGAATAATGGTTTGAATGCCCACTTTTGTAATGATGAGATCATGACCAACCTATTTAGCATGAATAAGAACAAAGCACCTAGGCCAGATGGGTTCCCTGCTAGTTTTTTTCAAAGGTTTTCACACCTTGGTTCAGTTAGTTCGAAAGCCTTAAGAGAATTCCAATATTCTTCCTCCTTGCTGCAGGCATGGAATACTACCTTTATTGTTTTGGTTCTAAAGAAACATGGTGCCTCTTCTCTAAAGGATTTTAGACCTATCAGCTTATGCAATACCCTATATAAGTTGTTTACTAAGACACTTGCTAATAGGTTGAAAAGGCTTCTCTCCATATTGATTTCTCCTCTTCAAGGTGGTTTTGTTCATGGTAGGCAGATTGTGGATGGGATCATTATAGTTCATGAGACTTTATATTTTATTTTCAAGAGAAAGTTGGTTGGAATGCTTCATAAACTTGATATGCAAAAGGCTTATGACAGGGTCTCCTATGAGTTCCTTGATAAGGTGTTGCAAAAATTTGGCTTTAGGGATCTATGGAGGAAGTGGATTAGAGTTTGTATTTTATTTGCAAAATTTTCTATCATCAATGGGATATCGAGTGTTTTTTTTGGGGGTCAAAGAGGTATTACGCAAGGTGATCCCTTGTCTCCATATCTTTTCATTTTGATGGCTGAAGATTTAGGGAGATCGATTCTTGCTGCTACCTTGTCCTCTAAGATTAAGGGTATTAGGCTTGCTAGTATTGCAGAGGCAATTTATTATCAACAGTTTGTAGATGAAATTGTACTTCTTGGGGAGGCTACTTTAAGAGAGGCTAAGGTATTCCTGAATATTTTGCAGTTGTATGAGAAAGCTTCCAACCAACAAATTAACTTCCATAAAAGTCAAATATTTTTTGTGAATACTGGGGGTAGCTTCAACATAGAATTGCAGGGATTTTTGGTTCTGGCATTGCTAACCTTCTTTATATCTAGGTATGCCATTTTTTACTAGGAGGATGAAGGAGTTGTGGTCTCCTGTGTTGGATAGGATTCAACGTAAGTTAGCTGGGTGGAAAGGTAATCTCCTGAGCCAAGCAGGTAAGTTGCAATTGCTTCAAGCTACCCTCCAAAACATTCTCGTCTATTACATGTCTCTTTTCAGAATGTCCTTCAAAGTAAGGAGGATTGACCATATCTTTAAGAGATTTCTATGGGCTAGGGTGGAGGATAAGCAGAGAGTGTCCCTTGTCTCTTGGGATAGAATTTGCTCTTCTAAGAAAGAAGGTGGTCTTGGGATAAAAAATTTGTTGTTGTTCAATAAGACGTTGATTGCAAAAACAACCTAGAGATTATGTGTTGAGGAGGACCATTTGTGGAAAGATATTATGAGAGGTAAGTATTTGGAAAATCACATTTATTTTTTTAGAAGTGTTGCTCCTCCTAGGGGCTTTGTGATTTGGAATGGTTTGCGGGGGTTATAAGTTCGGTTACAGAGGGTATGCGGTGGCAGGTTGGGAATGGTAAGGATGTGTTCTTTTAGTAGGATACTTGGATTCTTCCTGAACCTCTCTTTCTTAGTTTCAAGTTTTATGAGTTGAAGGTTCCTTAGTCACTAAAATATGGAGAAAAAGTAATTGATTACATAATCATCACTAATGGCAAGAGGATTTGGAAGCATTTGACTTTATATACAACTGATCTTCAAAATCCTTCAAATTTTGGCAAGTTTGAACATGTTGCTAGAACAATACTTTCTTTCTCAACAGAATGACAAAGAATTCCTTCTATGGAATCACTCCTAAAGGCCTTTTTTCTGTCAAGATTGCATATGAGGCCCAATCATTGTCCAGGGGAGGATCTTTTCTAGCAGAAAGGGTTTGGTATCCTCATTTGATCCCCAAGATTGTATTTTTTGTGGTTGTGTTTGCAAAACAAAATTTTGACCGTTGATAATCATGTAAGAAAGGATTCCATCTTCCCAATATTTGTCTCTTGTGTTCTAAGGAAGCTGAATCTGTGGATCATATTTTCATCCATTGTGATTTCTCAAATAAGGATCTCAATGCTTTATTGGATTCTTTTTCCATCAAATGGACATTGCCTCGAACTTTCAAGGAACTTTTCACTTAGTGGAAATCCCCCTTCATCACTCACAACCTCACTAGGGTGTGGGATCTGGTTCTTCCTCATTTTTTATGGGGTATCTGGTGGGAGAGGAACAATTTTTTTTTCAAGGATATTACTAGGGATGAATCCTTTGTCTTTAGAAGGATTAAAGTTGCTATTGAGAATAACCTGATTGTATTTGATGTTGGAAATGGTAGGGGGGAAGTTGTGGAGAAAGAGGTTGTTGTTAGTTGGAATTTGAATCTAGAGAATTTTGCTTCTGTATCCACTATTCAAAAAATATTGGCTACTAGATGACATAAACCAACTAAAGGGTGGGTCATTCTAAACTTTGATGGGGCTGCCAAAGGTAATCCCGGGAGGGCTGGTGGAGGGGGTGTTGTCAAAAATGATAATGGTGAGGTCATTTGGGCTTACGCTAAAGATTATGGTATTCAAACCAACCACCTAGCTGAATCTAAGGCTCTTTTCATGGGTGTTCACCAAGTTTTTGAGAGAGGCTTCAGAAGACTTCTCGTTCAAGATGACTCCTTGAACATCATTCGGGATCTACAGGTTAGAAAGATTGATAATTGTTTAATCCTGAATATTATTAAGGATACATCAAAGATTCTGGAAGGTATGTTAGAAGTTAAAATTGAGCATATTTATAGGGAAGGTAACCATGCTACTGATGTTATGGCCAATTTGGAGGTGGATAGTGGCCATCTCAAAATTTGGAAAGACAATTTCCCTCCACGATTAATGATAATTGTTGCTTTAGAAGCATTGGGCCTACCTATCTAGTAGGTATTTTTATTGTCTTTCTGCTTGGATGAGATCTCAGTTGTGTTCTAGTGATTCTCTCTTTGGGGGGTCTTTTTTGGGGGCTAGCCCTTTTGCTCCCTGGTGGTTACCATTCTCAAGGAATATGCTTGGTGTTTTACCTTCATCCTTGCTCTCTGAGTTTGGAGTTTTGTTATCTGTATCTTGATGTATTTACTACCCTTCCAATCTTATGCAAAAATAGAGCAGGATCATTGGTGTCTCTAAAAGAAAGTTGAATAAAAATTCTCCTTTATGCCTTGCTGAGTGGTGGGTTGGTCTTTGTTTTTGGATGGCTGTTTTAGTTTAATTTTTGTTTCTTTTGTCCTTGGAGGTTGGCCTGTGCTTAATTAGCCTTATCTTTCTCTGCATTCTCTAATGTAAAAGGTTTTGAGACCTTTCAAAACCCTATTTTTTCACCATTAATAAAAAAAATATTTGTAGCGATTTTGTCATGATTTATTATTTGTAAAAATTTCATTGATTACTATATAAATATTTGATTTATTGTATTATATTTTATTTTTGTAATAGTTTAGCCCACAATTTTTGATATCCTTACTTTAATAGTAAATAGTAAGGAATTGTCCTTCTCTTGCATTAGATTTCTCATTTTTACTAATTTTGCCTATCTTTAAATTTTTCATTTTATTATTTTATTTTTACTTTGCTTTCCATTTGTCTTGTCTTTATAATGGGAGAGCAAAGACTAGAAAATAAACAAAAAGAAGAAAGCAAAGGCAAATATAAAAACCCAAAAAACCAACAAGTCACTAATAAAGAAAGCAATAAAATAACTGCAAACAAACATCAATGTCCAATGAGGTATCAAGAGAAAGTATGATTAGAGTAACATAGGTCAAAGGACTATATTTTATGGGAAAAATATAATGACATACACAAAGCCCTTTTGTAGAAGGGTAATGGTCACAATCACTAGGAATACTATTGCATACTCGCAAGATATACAAGGCCCATTCAAATGCGGTTCAATCTAAGAAAATATAACAACAAAGGATAAAAGAAGAAAGCTAATGTTGGTCAATGCAAAACAATATCATCGGATAGTGAAGCATAGATTATCCCAAATAAAAATGAAGTATGCAGAAAAAACATGCATAGAGGAAGCAAACTACTATAGAATAATAGGTACATAGGAAGAAAATTGTTGTCGAAAAGTAATCACAGAGGGAAAAATTGTAGTAGGAAAATATGTTGAGCAAGGTGTTGTCATTGTTGTCAACACACTCAGTTGGACTTGGTTGGTGCAGCGGTAAGGTGTTCGGAGCTTGTACAAAAATATTCGGTGCTTGTGAGGACGTGTTCGATGCTCGGGTGAAGGTGTTGCAAGTGGTTTGTGCAAAATTGCAAAAGTTGTCAAAAAGTTGCAAAAGTTGCAAATGTTGTTCATAAGTGCCAATGGACTGTGTTGGATAACCCGACACATTGTTTGGAGTCTTGTTTGATAGTAGTGAGTGCAGTCGTAGTGTTAGTTCAATGTTTGGACCGGTCGGTTGCATCGTCGGTACTTTGATGGATGACTTTGTACATTGTTGGACAGGTGTAAAATCTGCGTCGGAGGCCATGTTGTCGGAGGTATATTAAGCAATCCGTGAGGAATCAGACTTTGAAATTTTTACTGGAGATAGTCGGATGTACCGAGAGCATACGTTTTAAATTTCAGTCCAAACGGAGATCTGAGGAGGAAATGGTAACAGTTGCAAAACGGCTCTGGAGCACTTTTTCCAGTTTATGTGACAGGTGTAAAATCAGCGTCAGAGGCCACTTTGTCGGAGGTATATTAAGCAATCCATGAGGAATCAGACTTCAAAATTTTTACTGGAGGTAGTCAGATGTACCGAGAGCATACGTTTTAAATTTCAGTCCAAACGGAGATCTGAGGAGGAAACGGTAATAGTTGCAAAATGGCTCCGGAGCACTTTTTCCAGTTTTTGGCAGTTTTAGACGTGTCAAATCTGCGTAAAAGGCCATCTTGTCGAAGGTACTACAAATAATACATGAAGAGTTAAAATATGAAATTTAAACTGGAGGTAGTCAGTTTATCCAAGAATATATGTTTCAACTTTTAGCCCATTTGGAAATTTGAGGAGGTAGTTATGACTATTACAAAAAGCCCTGTCAACTCTTTTTGGCAATTTTGGCAGTTTCTAAGAATATAACGGTGGAGTGGTGCTTTTGTGTAATTGAAAAATAAAGAGCTGCATTTTTCAATGTGAAATATATATATGTTTTAAAAGAAAAGGGAGACGATGGTTTTTTGTAGAAAGGATTGCCAGCGCATGTTGTGAAGAATTTTTTTTGGCATTCTGATTGAAAAAATGTGCAAGGTGTGAGATTATCAGTGTGCAGAGTTGAGAAGATTGAAAAGGTTAGACAAAATATTTTAGAGGAGAAGATTTGTGAGCTAGACCACTCAGGGTCTTTTGATAGGATTTAAAACTTTTATCAGAGCTTTTTAAATTTGTCGGGTCGATGCTTGGCAATAGGGGTCGGTGCTCCTTGCAGTTGGTGCTGCTAAAGTCCGGGTTGGTTGGTGCCATTCCCTACAGTTGGTGCTACAAAAATATTGTAAAGACCAAATATTTTTGAGGTTGGATTTGGATGGGAGTCCAAACAGTCCATTGGCACAGTGGTTTTCCCACATCGGGTTTCCACTATAAATCTGGTGTTATGTGATGCATGTTTGTGTGATTGCTCATTTTGATTTGATTTCATAGTTGGATTAAATTTTTAATACACACTGATTCACCCCCCTCTCAGTGTCACGCTTAGTTCAACAATTGGTATCAGAGCGAGGTTCTTGAACAGGCTTAACCGACTAGGGTGATCTTGGAAGTGACACAATGGCAAGTGGTGAAGGCTTCTCCTCAAACAAAGCACCGTTATTCGATGGAACCAACTACGCTTTTTGGAGACTCAGAATGCAGACATATCTTTGTGCTTTGGGATACGATATTTGGGAATCAGTAAATAGTGGATATACAATACCCTCTACTCCTCCGATTGATGTTGCGACAAAGAAACTATTTGAGAATGATTCAAAAGCTAAGAATGCTATCATGTGTGGATTAGTTGATAGTGAATTGGTAAAAGTTATGGGATGCAAGACCGCCAAGGAAATTTGGGATAAGTTGAAGAGCATTCATGAAGGAGACGACAAGATTAAGGAAGCTAAATTGCAGACACATAGAGCACAATTTGAAGGGCTGAAAATGAATGAAGATGAGAATATAGAGGCCTACCTGTTAAGAGTAAATGAAGTCATCAATGCTATCAGAGGACTTGGAGAGGAAATCAAAGACTCGGTAATCGTCAAAAAGGTATTAAGATCTCTTCCTCAAAGGTTTGATTCTAAAGTTTTTGCAATAGAAGAAGCTAAGGATTTAAATACTCTTACTATGGATGAGTTGCATGGTTCTTTGACTGCTTATGAAATGAGAATAGGAAAAGCTAAATCTACAGACAGAGAAGCTGCCTTCAAAGCTCAAAAAAATACAAAAATCAAACCAGAGTTCGATGAAGATGAAATGTCAGATGAGATGGAAGCTAACTTTGTGCGAAAATTGAAAAGAGGTAAAGGAAAATACAAGGGAAAATTACCGTTCAAATGTTTCAACTATGGAAGTGTTGGACATTTTGCAGCTAAATGTCCATACAATGAAAAGAATAACAATGATGAAGGATCACATAGTGAAAGAGGCGACTGGAAAAAGATGTCGAATTTCAGAAAAGGCAAATCCAAGAAGAAAAGTTTCATTTCCAAGAATGTCAGTTCATCCGAAGATAACTCTAGTGAGAACCCTGAGGAAGAAACAAGTGAAGCTCTTTTCATGGCACTTGAAGAAGAAAAGTTGAAAGAAGAAGAGGAATTCAATGAAGAAGAAATAGATGCAGAAGTTAATCTGGAAGCAGAATTGGTTGCAGCTCTAGATGAATTGAAGGCAGAAAGAAAAAGGCACAAGAAAACTTCAAGAAAGCTTGAGGATGCAAATGAAATCATAGCAACTTTGAAGGTGCAAATAGAAGAATTCAGAAAGATCTCCGAAGATCTTGAAGTGCAATTAACCATGAAAGTAGAAAATTGCAGCAAATTAGAAGAAGAGATTGTTGGTTTAAGGATGCAGTTAGAAGAGATGAATCAAAAAATCAGTTCTTATCACAAACTTGAAGGGAGTTCTATGAAGTTGGATGAGATCATAAAGAACCAGAGAACTACACCCATTAGATTCGGTTTGGGTTTTGAAGAAGGAGAAACGTCAAATAAACCAAAAGCAACCAATGCAAAATCTACAAAGACTGAAGAAAAGAAAACACAAGTTGATCAAGCAAAGCCGAATCCAGTAAGAAAAGACAACAATGCAAGGCATGAGAAGAAAGTTGATAATGATGGCTTCACCAATGTCGTGCATCAAAGGAGAAGAGGATTCATGGCACCTACGACTACATGGCAAAGACCGCAAACCAGGTTCAATTATTTTTTTTTAGTTACTATTTTAAATGCAATGCTTATGGTCACAAGATTTCAGATTGCAAGTTTAATGTCGCACCAAGAAATTTTGTGAGTAAGAATTTCTTTGCACCATTGGTGGACTATTATGTGGAATGTTATAAATGTCATAATTTCGGGCACATTGCAAAATTTTGTAGAAGTGTGTTTGCATCAAATATTTTTCAGGAAAGAAGATTTCAGCCAGACTCAAGGAAACAAAACAAAAAAATATCAAACAATCATGATCAATCAACTGAAAATCATAAGACAATACAAGAATCCAAGGCAAAGGACAAACAAGTTTGGAAAGAGAAAGAACAACCAAAGGAAGACAAGGAGTCTTTAATTGTACAGACAACATTCAAGGCACAGAATAAACACGCACCATGGATACTTGACAGTGGATGTTCTAGTCACATGACCGGGGACAAACAGAAATTTGAAAAATTGCAGCAATATGAAGGTGGCTCAGTCAAATTCGGAAACAATGATGGAGCTAAGATAGTTGGCAGAGGCACGGTTAATATCAACAATGGAAAAATCAAGTCAGAAGAAGTCTTGTTTGTGGTTGGACTAAAGCATAATCTGTTGAGCGTGAGTCAAATTTGTGACAGAGGTCATGATGTGATTTTTAAAAGGTAGGGATGTGAAATCAGAAAGGCAAACAATGGTAAATTGATAGCAGTTGGAACAAGAACATCTGGTAATTTGTACACTCTCACAGAGACCTTAGAAGGATCTTGCTTGCTTGGACATGAAAATGAAAATTGGTTGTGGCACAAGAGACTTGGTCATATCAGCTTTGACAATTTAGTAAAAATCAGCTCGAAGAAAGCGGTAAGAGACATTCCCAACATTTCCAAGCCATCAAACAGTATTTGTGCATCATGTCAGAAAGGTAAGCAAACTAGAACATCTTTCAAGGCAAAAGAACACTATACTGGAAAACCATTGGAGCTGGTGCATACTGATTTGTGTGGGCCTATGAGAACTCAGAGTATAAACGGTGACAAATACTTCATGTTGTGCATAGATGATTACTCCAGAATGACATGGGTACTATTCTTGAAACATAAATCGGAAGCCCTTGAAATGTTTAAAATATTCAAAAACTTGGTTGAAAATCAGACTGGAAGAAGAATTAAATGCCTAAGATCAGATAGAGGAGGTGAATTCATTTATGAAGAGTTTACAGATTATTGTGAGAAATTTGGTATCAGGAGATAATTTTCAGCTGCAAGAACACCTCAACAAAATGGTGTTGTGGAGAGAAAGAATAGAGCAGTGCAGGAAATGGCTAGAACTATGCTAACCGAGAGCAAAGTAGCTGACAGGTTCTGGAAAGAGGCAGTCCATACAACGGTCTACATACAAAACAGGTGCATGCTAAGGCCAAATGAAAGCAAAACACCATATGAGATGTGGTTCGGTAGAAAAGCGACAACAAAACATTTTAAGGTATTTGGCAGCAAGTGTTACATAATAAGAACTGAAGACAATCTTGGAAAATTCGAGGATAGAGCGGATGAAGGTATTTTTCTTGGCTATTCTACTAAAAGAAAAGCTTATAAATGTTATAATAAGAGGCTAAGAAAAATTGTTGAAAGTGCTGATGTTAAAGTTGATGAAGGAAGAGAACAGGTAACTAGCAATGAAGAGAACTTTCCTATTTATGAAGAGACAATTGAAAGAGAAAAGGAAGAGAAGGAAGATGAGGAGTCAAGAAGTGAATCAAAAGAAGAAGAATTGGAGAAAGACAAGAAATCCAAATCAGCAACATGGCAAAAAGACCATCCCCAAGAACAGATAATTGGAGACCCCGAAGTTGGTGTTCAGACAAGAAGAAGAATAACCAGAACTTACTCTCTTTTGTCTAACATAGAGCCCAAAAATGTTGCAGAAGCAAGTAAAGATGAAAATTGGGTAAAGGCAATGGAAGAAGAGTTGAACCAGATTGAAAAGAACAAGACTTGGGAGCTAGTGCCAAGACCAACGAACAAGAACGTGATTGGTACCAAGTGGGTTTTTCGAAACAAGCTTAATGAAGATGGACAGGTTGTAAGAAATAAAGCAAGGTTAGTTTGCAAAGGATATGCACAAGTTGAAGGTATTGATTTTGAAGAAACTTTTGCACCTGTAGCCAGGCTAGAAGCAATAAGGATGTTTCTTGCATTAGCGGTTTACAAAAATTTTAGAGTTTATCAAATGGATGTAAAGTCAACTTTTCTGAATGGTAAGCTTGAAGAAGAGGTATACATTGAGCAACCAGATGGTTTTCAGCTAGGAGATGATCCTAATATGGTTTGCAGGTTGAAGAAAGCATTATATGGTTTGAAACAAGCACCCCGAGCTTGGTATGCAAGGCTAGACACCTATCTCCAGTAGCAAGGTTTCAAGAAAGGTATGGTGGACAACAATTTGTATGTTAAATCTGAAAAATATTATCAAATTATTGTTGTCGTGTACGTAGATGATATCATTTTTGGAGGTTGCAAGGATGAGTTATGCAAAGATTTCGCCAATAAGATGCAAAATGAGTTCGAGATGTCTATGATTGGTGAGCTTGCTTATTTTCTTGGTTTGCAAATTAATCAGTTAGAAAAAGGCATATTCATTTCTCAAATCAAATATGTGAAAGAGATGTTAAAGAAATTTACAATGGAAGATTGCAAGCCAGTCAGTACTCCCATGACAACAGGTTGTAAGTTAAGCAAGGATGACAAATCACCACCTGTAGATCAAACCATGTATAGATCCATGATTGGGAGCTTATTGTACTTGACTGCTACAAGACCAGACATTTTGCAGGCAGTGTGTATGGTGGCAAGATTTCAAGCCAATCCTAAGGAAACTCATGTTACAATGGTAAAGAGAATTTTTTGATATCTTAAGGGTACAATGGAGTACGGTTTATGGTATCCGAAAGGTAAGGACTTCACTCTTATTGCTTATTCAGATGCAGATTGGGCAGGTTGTGTAGATGACAGGAAGAGTACCAGTGGTGGTGCATTTTATCTTGGTGATAATCTTGTGGCATGGCATAGCAAAAAGTAGGAATCAGTTTCCTTGTCCACAGCAGAGGCAGAGTACATTGCAGCGACATCATCTTGCACACATGTATTATGGATGAAACAAACCTTGAAAGATCTTGGCATTCATTTCAGTGAGCCTATTTCAGTTATGTGTGACAATACCAGTGCAATTAATATCTCAAAGAACCCAGTTATGCATTCCCGCACAAAGCACATAGCTATCAGGTACCATTTCTTGAAAGAGAAAGTTGCAGAAGGAGAGGTCAAGTTGGATTTTGTTCCTACGACAGAGCAAGTAGCGGATATCTTCACAAAACCATTGCCAAAGGAAGTTTTTGAATATCTTCGCAAGAAATTGGGAGTGGTTACACTTCCCAAGCACTAGACCGCTATCGGGACCACATTCTCAGGGGGAGCAATTTTTCACTGTTTTATCTTTTTGCTCCTATTTGCAATTATTGCTTGGTACTAATTTTTGCCTGAGAATGTTGTGTATGGACTCAGGGGGAGTTTGCAGCATCCCTTTGTCATTGTTGTCAAAGGGGGAGAAGAGTTACAGGAAAATGTTCGTGTGTTGCCAACAATTCCAAAGGGGGAGATTGTTGAGCAAGGTGTTGTCATTGTTGTCAACACACTCAGTTGGACTTGGTTGGTGCAGCGGTAAGGTGTTCGGAGCTTGTACAGAAATGTTCGGTGCTTGTGAGGACGTGTTCGATGCTCGGGTGAAGGTGTTGCAAGTGGTTTGTGCGAAATTGCAAAAGTTGTCAAAAAGTTGCAAAAGTTGCAAATGTTGTTCATAAGTGCCAATGGACTGTGTTGGATAACCCGACACATTGTTTGGAGTCTTGTTTGATAGTAGTGAGTGCAGTCGCAGTGTTAGTTCAATGTTTGGACCGGTCGGTTGCATCATCGGTACTTTGATGGATGACTTTGTACATTGTTGGACAGGTGTAAAATCTGCGTCAGAGGCCATGTTGTCGGAGGTATATTAAGCAATCCATGAGGAATCAGACTTTGAAATTTTTACTAGAGATAGTCGGATGTACCGAGAGCATACATTTTAAATTTCAGTCCAAACGGAGATCTGAGGAGGAAATGGTAACAGTTGCAAAACGGCTCTGGAGCACTTTTTCCAGTTTATGTGAGGTGTAAAATCAGCGTCAGAGGCCACTTTGTCGGAGGTATATTAAGCAATCCGTGAGGAATCAGACTTCAAAATTTTTATTGGAGGTAGTCAGATGTACCGAGAGCATACGTTTTAAATTTCAGTCCAAACGGAGATCTGAGGAGGAAACGGTAATAGTTGCAAAACGGCTCCGGAGCACTTTTTCCAGTTTTTGGCAGTTTTAGACGTGTCAAATCTGCATAAAAGGCCATCTTGTCGAAGGTACTGCGAATAATCCATGAAGAGTTAAAATATAAAATTTAAACTGGAGGTAGTCAGTTTATCCAAGAATATATGTTTCAACTTTTAGCCCGTTTGGAAATTTGAGGAGGTAGTTATGACTATTACAAAAAGCCCTGTCAGCTCTTTTTGGCAATTTTGGCAGTTTCTAAGAATATAACGGTGGAGTGGTGCTTTTGTGTAACTGAAAAATAAAGAGCTACGTTTTTCAATGTGAAATATATATATGTTTTAAAAGAAAAGGGAGACGACGGTTTTTTGTAGAAAGGACTGCCAATGCATGTTGTGAAGAATTTTTTTGGCATTCTGATTGAAAAAAATGTGCAAGGTGTGAGATTATCAGTGTGCAGAGTTGAGAAGATTGAAAAGGTTAGACAAAAGATTTTAGAGGAGAATATTTGTGAGCTAGACCACTCAGGGTCTTTTGATAGGATTTAAAACTTTTATCAGAGCTTTTTAAATTTGTCGGGTCGGTGCTTGGCAACAGGGGTCGGTGCTCCTTGCAGTTGGTGCTGCTAAAGTCCGGGTTGGTTGGTGCCATTCCCTGCAGTTGGTGCTGCAAAAATATTGTAAAGACCAAACATTTTCGAGGTTGGATTTGGATGGGAGTCCAAACAGTCCATTGGCACAATGGTTTTCCCACATCGGGTTTCCACTATAAATCTGGTGTTATGTGATGCATGTTTGTGTGATTGCTCATTTTGATTTGATTTCGTAGTTGGATTAAATTTTTAATACACACTGATTCACCCCCCTCTCAGTGTCACGCTTAGTTCAAAAAAATAAACACAAAGGGAAAAATTTGTTTAAGATCTATCAAAATCAAACTTGAATAACTAAACAAGAGACATTTAAAGTAGATGAGAGATAAAGGGAATGGGGTCAAGAGGAAGGGGGCTACAATCACATATCAACCCCTCTTACCTAGTCATCAAATTTATATGTGTGAAGTTGATGACTTCAATAGTATATTGGGAAGCATAGAAACTACGGAGGAAGAATCATTGCAAGCTCTAAGGAATTAGAGAGAAATCAAATGATGGAGAATAAAAAAATACTAAAGGAACAAATAACAATACTAAAATATACATCAAAGTTTTATGTGTATGAGATGATGAGCTTCAAGAGTAGATTGGAATGCATGGAAACTAGGGAGCAAGAGAATAATCACAAGCTCCAAGGCACTATAGAGACAAATCAACAACTAGAGGAGGATAATAGAATACTAAAGTTAACAAGAAATAATTTTATAGGAAGTTTTAAATGGAGAAATGTAAAAATGACAAGTCATAAAATAAAATATGCAAACTAAGAATCTGTAATTATGAACACACGTTTAAAAGGTACAAGGGAAGCAACAAATGTGACACAAAAAACAACAATGACAAAAATGAAAGTAAAAGAGAATAGTAATTGAAATGAGAGAAAGGAGTCAAGGCATGGACACAAATGATAAAAGGATCAATAGGTAGGAAGAAAGAGATGAATGGAAAACAAATTGGAATACATGCAAGAGAAAACAAAGAAAAATATAATAGATCAACAAAATTATTTATCAAAGGGGTAAGAGATTATAGAAGAACTTGAAGACAATTAGTCTTACAATAGGCTTCCATGAATGCAAATAACAACATAAAGGATAAAATTTCCAAGTAAGGCGGATGGAAAAAATAAGAGAAGGAAGGCATAGAGTTATCAAAGTTACCATGATGAAAAATGACTAGAAGCAATAAGAGTATTTTTAAAGGTTCACATTTTTTCATAGATGAATACTTAAACTCAATAGGAGGAGAGAGAAAAGGGAAATTAGAAAAAATAAAGAGAATAGGGAATGAAAGCAAATGAGCATTGGTTAAAATAATAAAAATGCTTACATCACTAGTCAATATTTTTGAAGGCATTAAAACAATAAGAAGAAAGAAAGGGGAGATGGAGAAAGTAAAGACAATGAAGAATTAAAACAAATGGATATGAAGGAAAAAGGAAAAACCCATATCTATATTTAAAGGTTCCAAAATAAATAGGAAAATTCCCCATAGGAGTAGCTAAATCTAGTATGTTGGAATTGTAGATGCTACCCTTAGAGGAGAGAACTAGGTTAGGGACTATCATAGAAGAAAGAGACATAATTTATCTTATGGAAATACATGAACAATATGGATGTAGGACCTCAACTTATAAGAATATTTTAGTATGGAATAAAACAATAGGTAATGGCAAGGGATATGGAGGAATACTGATTTTGATAAAGAAAACATAAGGCAATAATATTTGGTTGGAGAAAGAAAACCCAAATAAACAATACATTTTGATTATTAGAATTATGACATGTTATTTTTCTCCACAAACATCTAAAGCCTACAAAAAATATGGGATGGATTATGAGGATCCATATATAGATTTAAAAAAGATATGTCATCAAACTTGAAGAGAGAATTCTAATAGGATATTTCAATCTATGTTCCACAAATTTTTGGGATGGGGACAAGGGGATGGCTTTTCAAGATGATGAAACATGTTTTTGGGATAACAAAATACATTTTCAAGACGTTAGGAAGCGTCTTAGAAATGACCCTTAAAATCATAGGGTTCATCCCCATGGAACATATGTTTTATTCAAGGACAACAAGTGAACGAACTAACATTTTAAGTAGCAAAGCGGATCTAGGTCGAAATCCATTATGGCTAGTAGAAGAACAAAACCAACAATGAACAAGATTTTCAAAGGACAAAGGGGTTGTTATTCATTTTGAAGTAACTACTGACCTTGTGTGGCATACATAGATTAATCATTTGCAATGGTATGAGTAGGTGAAAGAAACCTAGAAATTATACATTTAGAACTTACAATGGGGAGAATGTTGTTGACTATATCATTTTCTCACAAGTTTGATAAGGAAGATAGGAAGTAGAGATTGAAGACTTTATGTAGTACAAAAATGACACCATTGCATTAAAAATAAATGAACATTATAACATTATAATTGCCCAATAAATACAATAAAGTTTATTACAAATTTTGAGTCTTTGGAACATGATAAACCCCTTTTGGGGTATTTACAAATGGATGAAGGGAGTAATCCCCATTGAACAATAAATATGGTGCATCCTATTTTTTGATAGTACAAGCAATGATGGAGGTGGGTTTGTTGTGACCACCAATTGATTTTGAGCCTTCGAATCTTGAACATATACACATGAAAACACAAAACTGTTAGTATCACCTGTTCACATACATAAACAAAATTGAAGACAATAATGGAAAATTGGAAATTGAAAATGCATACTTGTTTTAGTCCTAGAAGAAATTCGATAACATTTTGGTATGTAGTTGTGTCTCTATATGAAAATGAGGGAAATGGAAGGGTATTTATAGAATTTTGAGCAAGGTGAGGGGGGATGACTTGGAGATGAGGTGGAGGTGACTTGGCACCAAGTAGTAATGATGTGGCACGGGGAAATCCAAGGCAAATCCAAGAAATATCATGGAGGAATGTGCATCAAAAAAATTGCACGGGGAATGGGGAGCCTAGAGAAATGTGAGACTATTTTTAAATTCCAAAAAGGGCACATGGGGGGATGTGGCTGAATTAAAAATTGATAGAAAGTGCAAGGGAGGATGGAGAATTAATGTGGGATTGGATGGGGGCTTTGACCTTGGAATGTGGAGGAATATAAAATGCATTAAAACTTGGAGGGAAAATGTAGGGGGATTTGGGCATTAATGGGGAGAATTCCAATGAAATTTAGGTGGGGATTTGGGGAGGATTTGAGGACACCTAGGGATTTTCTTAGGATTTTTAAATTAGAGTGCAAATATCCTAGGGATTTGGATGAGGGCTGCCTTGGATTTGATTGGTATTTTAAAATTATTTTTGCATTCCCCTTGGGATTGGGTCATGGATTATGATGTGATTAGGACCTAATGAAGGACTTAATGGAGGGTTAGGTGGGAAGGGAAGGTTATGGAGAACTTTGAGGTGGATTAGAATAATTATGGAGGCTAACAATGGATTAGAAGAATTAAACAAGTAAAGGAAAATTAGGAGAATATTAAGAAGAATTTGAGGAATTCAAGAAATTAGAGGGAAAAGAGAAATTAGAGGAAAATATAAGACCTAGAGAGACCTTAGAAGAAATTAAGAAATTAGAATATAATTAGAGAAGCTTAAAGGGAATATAAAAGAATTTAGGGAAATTAGAAGGAAATTAGAGGGAAATTAAGAAGAAATTACTAGAAATTAGGGAAATTTGGATGAATTAGATAGGAAATTAGAATTTTGGAAGGATTTGAGCGAATTTGGGCAATTTTGTGGTAAAAGGGGGTTTTTGGAAAATTTGTGCAATTTCGAGTGCAAATAACTAAAATTTGGTGTCTACAAATGCCCCCTTTTGTATCATGTTGCATGAAAAAAATGCAATGCAAAAATAAGAGACACCTGGTCCATTGGATGCAAGTCTTTTACTTGTTGCCCCAATAAAAAGGTGAATGATTTAAAATTTTTGGGGATTTTGCTTACCCCATCAAGTGATGAGTGATTGGAAGACGAAATGGATGACAACAATAAGTTGATTGACAAAAATGTGGTTAATGAAGATGAAGGTGATGAGAAATGGTTTTTGGCTTGTGAAGTAACATAAGATTACTCCGAATCAAGAGCAATTTAGGATGCCCCAAGTATGAAATGGATAAGTATATTTGAATATTTACCTTTGACATATTGATAAGATCATTTGATGTGGTAAATGAGTTAGCCATATGGTAGGTGTTCGTATAATGCTACAATCGATTGCAGGTGGTGGTTAGGTTTAACACCTACTACAATCGATTGGAGGCAGAGGTCAAGTTTACCACCTCAATGGAGCATAGGTATGTAGACCCTATTCAACATAGGTAGGACATGCAAAAAATAAAAATTGCTTAGAGTTTGATTGAGAAGACATAATCTGCATTTTGACCCAGCAAAGTAGGGTTTATGATAACCTAAGACACAAATCCTTGGGCACATGTGACTCCAAAATTGGGTGTTCAAGTATTGAATTGATTTGGGATAAAATTTATGAAGAAGAGTAGGGTGAGCAATGGAAGGATGGAGTTGATATGATCAAAGAGTGAGGTTTAGCATGAGCAGGTGGTAAAATGGTGGTGTTTTATTTTTGGTTTCATGTTTTGTTTTATTTTTAAAAAATAAGTGTCCCTATGGTAATCTACTCATCCTACCGAATTGCATGGGTAATTAGTTGCTACAACCAGGTAAATAGAGTAGTTCACTAGGTATGAGGTCCACTCAAAGGCTAGGCTAGGCAAGCAAGTAAATTTGATCTATGAAAGCAATAAATTGTATGAATGTAATATACTCTAGTGCAAAAAAGTAAATCTAATCTAGTGCAGAAAAGTTAATCTAATATAAGAACATTAAAGGAAAGTCTATTCTATGTGTAGACAACATGAAATGAAATCTAGTCTAAGAACATGAAAAGTAAATTACTTGATGATGGGAGCAACCTCACACTTCTTGTAGGGAGTGACCTCTATTCTAAGAGCATGAAAAGTAAATTATTGTTTTTTTGTGTTTGTTTTTATTTATACGAGTTTCCTTATGGTAATCTACCCATCCTACTATATTGCATGGATAACCAGTTGCGACAACCACCAGATGTATATAGTAGATCACTAGATATGAGGTTCACTCAAGAATGTAGGATAACTAATCTATGATAAGAAAGTAAATCCTAAGCTAAGGCTAATCTAAGATAGGAAAGTAAATCCTAAGCTAAGGCTAATATAATATAGGAAAGTAAATCCAAAGCTAAGACTAATCTAAAATAGAAAAGTAAATCCTAAGCTAAGGCTAATCTAAGATAGGAAAGTAAATCCAAAGCTAAGACTAATCTAAGATAGAAAATTAAATCTTAGGCTAAGACTAATCTAAGATAGGAAAGTAAATCCTAAGCTATTGCAGGAAAGAAAAAGATATTATAGATATTGACCAAAGGGGTTTGGTGCCTTTGGAACCTTTGTGCTTATGCTTATATGCTTGTGTTATTGTGACTATGCTTATGTGCCTATGTGAGTGTGTGCTTATGACTGTGCCTATGTGCCTATGTGAGTGTGTTCTTGTGCCTATGACTAATACTATGACTATGACCATGGATTAGAAGAATTAAACATAGTAGGGAGAAATTAGGAGAAGATTAAGAAGAATTTGAGGAATTTAAGAAATTAGAGGGAAAAGAAAAATTAGAGGAAAATATAAGACCTAGGGAGACATTAGAAGAAATTGAGGAAATTAGAATAGAATTAGAAAATCTTAGAGGGAATTTAGAAGAATTTAGGGAAATTAGAAGGAAATTAGAGGGAAATTAAGAAGAAATTGCTAGAAATTAGGGAAATTTGGACAAATTAGATAGGAAATTAAAATTTTGGAAGGATTTGAGCGAATTTGAGTGATTTTGTGGCAAAATGGGGGGTTTTGGTGAATTTGTGTAATTTTGAGTGCAAATGACTAAAATTTGGTGTCTACACTTTACAATTAAATTAAAATCAAATCATAGTGCACTATGTGTAGAATTGTCATGATAGGAAAGAAATCAAAAAATATAAAAAATACAACCCAATAAAAACCATCAATAAAGGGAAAGGTCCTTATAACCCAAGATAATTGTTTAGTTTTCAAGTAAGAAATAAAACAAATTTTATTAAGGGAGGATAGCGAAATAGTATACTTGGGAACAAAGAGTCATAAGTTGACAAATAAATTTCAAGAAGTATTAAAAGGGTACAAAAGGTCTAAATTTATGTTGGAATTCCCAATAATTTTTAGAAACAAATAGAAGCAAACCATCCACATAAATATTTAACATAAAGCATACAAAGGACAAAAGGTATATCATTCGATTCAACTAATTCTTGGACCAACTTGTGAAGAATTTGAATAGATTTAAAATGAGTAATCATATACAAAAATCTGAGTAATATTGAGGGAGATACGATCCTGTGAAGTCAACCATTCAAAATAAGGGTAGTGACGATTTTTCAAATCACGAAAAACAAAATTGCAAAGTGTGAAATATTAGGGTTTTTCCTAAAAATATCTCATCTTTTAGGAGCCATATCTTCGTGAAGGGTTATCTGATTCAGTTGATTCTTAGACCAACTTGTGCAGAATTTGAATAGATTTAAAATGAGTGGTCATATGCAAAAATCCAAACAATATTGATGGAGATACAACCCTGTGAAGTCAACCATTCAGAACAAGGGCAGTGACGATTTTTCAAGTCACGAAAAACAAAATTGTAAATATTTGCCAACTAGGGTTCGAACAATGGGAAGAGCAATGAAGGGTTAGGACTTTAGCGAGGCAAGACATTCTATCTGGACAAAGAATTTTTTAGCTAAGTTATTTTTTCCCTTTATTTATCTTAGAAATTGTGCATGAAAATTTTATAAAGTTTTTATCAAATATTATATTTGTTATAGAAATTTTAGATAAATTTCATTAGATTTTGAGTTTTAGTTTCCTTTCCATGGATCGATTTATAGTTAAATTCTTAAAATCATCCGTAGTGGTAGAGGTTAGTGAGAGCACCTCAGAGAGATCCTAATTACTCCAAGATAGGGTTGTTTTTGGTAAATTTAATGGGTATTGGCCAAGGGCTTTAGCCTTGAGAAAATGGATTGATAGGAGTTGGAAGTCTCCAAGAGTGATTCTATCATTTCTTCCCAAAGGTTTCTTCCTATCCATTTTTTGTTCTAGGGAAGAAAGAGAAAGAATCCTAAAAGGGGGTCCTTGGTTTATGGGAAGAGTAGGGCTCTTCCTTACCCATTGGTATGAAGGATTTTCACCTAAAAATGTAAATCTATCCTTAGTTCCAGTCTAGGTTAGGATATTTGGATTATCCATTGAATTTTGGGAAATAGATACCTTCAAGGCAATAGGCAACACTCTAGGATAATTCCTTGAGATTTTAGATACAATAAAAGATGGATTTTTGGCTATTTATGCTCGGATATTGGTCATGATTGATATAAGTAAAGCTTTACCATAATCAATCATTCTTGAGTATGGGGATAAGATGTGGATCCAAACTATATATTATGAAAACATATTTTTTAGATGTAGAAGATGTCATGAGGTGGTGCATATTGAGATATCATGCCCTAAGAAGAGCCCAACATAATAATTTGTAGAAAATCGTAAGAGAAATTTACAAATGGTTATGGATAAATATGGTTTTCAACTTCCAAAAAATAGATCTAGAAAAATAAAATAAAATGAACAGTGGAGACCAATAAGAAAGGATATTGAAAGAAATTCCAATTCTTTTGAGGCTTTAGCCTATGAAAAAAAGTAGATCAAAACTTAGAGGACACAGGACAACAATTTCAACATATTAGCAAGGAACCATCTATTCAATATGATCTTAATTTAAGGAATAACATTATCAATGAACCCAAGGAATGTGTTTCATCATATTTTTAAGACTCTCTTGAAGTACCATGCACCATTCAAGAGAAAATAATTGGTAAAGAAAATGTAGTTTTAGAAGTTAATACCTCTATCATTAATAAGGAAATATTAGAAAATGAGCATGATAAGTCAAAAGCTTCTATAATAGAGCCAAGAGAGGATAAATATGTTGAAAAACAAAATGGTGAAAGAATATTGAGGAATAGAATAATAAGACCTACTCTTAATACAGGCAAGGCAAAAATATGAAAACCCTCAAATTTTCAAGCAAGATACAGATAAGCAAGAGCTAACATAGAGAACAAAACACAAACTAAGTTGGTTGAACTTCTCTTTACCAAACAATAAAATGATATTGGTAATATGCAAGAGGGGCCAAAAGCCCCTAATTAGACATGATTATCATATCATGGAATATAAAGGGTGCTAATGCCTCCTCAAAGCATAGGTTTATTAGGGACCTATGTTTAAGTAATAAACATGATATTCTTTGTATCCAAGAAACTAAAATGACAAAAGAAGAAGTTTCAAAAACTATGAAAGCAGTTTGAGCAATATATGAATGGGATGCTATGGATTCTGAAGGAGTAACAAGAGGAATTCTAACTTTTTGGAATACTTCTAGAACCTCTTGTGTAACCTTTCATAAAATTAGGCATTGGATAGCCTCTTTAGTCACTTGCTTCTTTGTTGATATTAACTTCATCCTTATCAATGTGTATGGTCCTACAACTCAGTCAGGTAGATTATAAGTTTGGAGTGGTATTGAGACATTTATGAGAAGTAAAGACCAGGAAACCCGTTTTATTATCATTAGATATTTTAATACCATTACCAAGATTAATGAAAATTTTAGGGGAATTAGAAAATTGACCCAAAGTATGAAATATTTCTCAATTTTTATTCGAAACAACAATCTATGGGAAGTTGAGTTTGAAGAAGAAAACTATACTTGGACCAACAACAAGAGAGGCCAAAACCTAATAGTAAAAAAATTAGATAGATGCATTCTCTTAGATCATTGGCTAGATGAAGGAACTTGTGCTAAAATTAATACCTTAACAAGGATTGGTTCAGATCACTAGCCAATAAGAGTTAAAATGGTGGTTAGTGAATTCAAAGAAAGATCATATTTTAAATATGCACAGATGTGGGAAGACCATCCTCAATTTTTTGATATGTAGCTCAAACATAGAATTATTTAGGTAATGGTGGGTTGTATGCTCTTCCAAACTAAATTAAAGCTATGACATCTAGATTAAAATAATGGAACACGGGCATCTTTGAAAATATTTTTGAGAAGAAAGAAGAACTAAAAGATAAACTTTCAAAATTCCACAAAGGTGATGACAATAATACAAGCTCAAAGGAAAGGGAGCTGCTTAATGAATATCATAATATTTTGAGTAAGCAAGAGAAATTCTAGAGATTAAAATCAAGACAAACTTGGTTAAAATGAGATAAAAATACAAAGTTTTTTCATAGGATGGCTATAGTACAGATATATTCTTCTAGAATTGGTAGAATTAAATCAATAGAAGGGGTTTGAATTGAATATCAGAGTGAAATTAGAAAGGAGGCTAAGTCATTTTATCAAAATATTCTTGGTTCAGAGGAGACCAAAGTTATTAATGATAAAATTCTTCAAGATGTTCCTTCAGTTATGAAAAATGAAGATAATAGGAAACTGATGGAGCATATTACTTTAGAAGAAGTTCATTTAGCTTTTTTATCTTTTAATAAGGATAAATCCCCTGGTCTAGATGGGCTCTCTGCATCATTTTACCAACATAATTGGGATATAGTGAAGGATTATTTATTGGTGGCAATGGAACAGTCTAGGGTAAAAAAATACATTCCTTATAAAATAAATGCAACTTATCTTACCCTAATTCCAAAAAAGAAGGATGCTGAATTGTTTGATTCTTTTAGACCCATAAGCCTATGTAATATGGCTTATAATATTATTTCCAAAGTGATGACGAATAGATTAAGGCCATTGTTAGACAAAATCATTTTAGAAGAGCAAGGAGGTTTTGTGAAAGGGAGACAAATTATGGATGGGATCATAGTAGTTCATGAGGTTATACATTAAGCATATTCAAGAAAAGAAAAAGCTATGATATTAAAACTTGATATGAGTAAAGCCTATGAAAGGGTTTGGTTTTGGGAAGAAATGGGTTATATGGATTAAATCTTGTGTCTCTATAGTTTCTTATTCAGTGTTGGTCAATGGGTTAGTGACATATTCTTTTAAAGCCAAGAGATGCCTTAGACAAGGATATCCTCTATCTCCTTATTTTTTCATTATTATGGTAGAATTTTTGCGTAGGAACTTAAAGAAGGCTTACAAATATGGGTTTATAAGTGGACTTAAGGTTAGTAATAACATCGATAACTCACCCATAAAAAGTTTGTAGATGATACAACCCTTTTTGGAAGGGCAAGGATAAACGAGGCCAGATCTTTGAATAACTTTTTAAAAGAGTACAAAAGAGTTTTAGGGTAAAAAATTAATAGGACTAAATTCAAATTTTACTTTCTTAACACTCTTGCTAATATCAAAGCAAGAATTTATAGGTTGCTTCAAATGGAGGAGGTAAATTTACCAACAACTTATCTAGGGATGCCTTTATTTGAGGGGAGAATGAGGATAGAATTATGGAATCCAGTTATTGGGATTCCTTTCAATTTGGTATGGATCAAACACCTTACCACCCAAATTGCTTTCTTTTCTTGGCTTGCCATTCAAAATAAAATTTTGATAGTTGATAACATCATTAAAGGAGGGATCATTATCCCAAATAGATGTTTTTTATGCTTATTTAATTGGGAATCCTCCCACCACATCTTTCTCAACTATCCCTATTCCATTTCCATTCTTGACAACCTCTTCCAAAGGTTCCAAATAAGTTGGGTAAAACCTCCTATTGTGGAGCTGTTCATTCAGTGACCTCAACCTTTCCACCATTCCAAGCTGAGCACAATTTGGAGGTTTTGTCTATATCATTTTCTTTGGAAAATATGGTTAGAAAGGAACTAGAGAGTGTTCTCTAACTTTTCCAAGGATGTTCCATCTCTAACTAGTAAAATTATCTCATTTGCCAAAGAGAACACTTCCATTATTCCATATGATCCAAGGCCTTGTTCCAGGTTTGAAACTATCATTCTTCATTATCTAAACATTTTATAGGACATGATTTTATCTCAACCCAATCCTAAAAGTAAAATTAAATGGTGTCCCCCACCCCAGGGATGAGTCAAATTGAATTTTGATGGAGCAGCAAAAGACAATCCAGGTAAAGCAGAAGCATAAGGCATAATCAGAGATCATAAAGGAAAATCGATTTTAGATTTTACTGAATACCTTGGTGAACAATCCAATCATATGTCTGAAGAAAAGGCATTATGGAGAGGTCTTGCATTAGTTAAATATATCCCAAGCAAATTCATCATTGAAAGGGACTCTCAATATTATTAATTACATGAAAAGCTCCAAAAGACCGTCTTAGAAAGTTAGAAGCTATATTGAAGAGGTTAGGAAACTTGCTACTCACTAGTAGGAAGTTATCTTCCAACATGCTTTTAGAGAAGCAAATAAGGTAGCAAATAAACTGGCAAAAATTAGGGTTGATGGTCCAGGTTTGTTGACTTGGATAGACACACTACCATAGGAGGTACGTGCATTAGCCACTATTGAAAAATTGATAATGATTAGCTAGGTTACCATATTTTTTATAAGTTTACTCATTATGTGTAAGAGTGTTGAAGTTTTAAAAGGTCATAGTAGGATAATAGGTGCCAAACTTCAAAAATTCAATAAGGTCTTGGTTTTCTAGCCCGTCCTTTTGAATAACAAATTCCATCATTTTCATGACCACTTCTCTCTGTGGAATTGTCAGTTGGATGGTTGTCTCATGATCATATAGACTTGTTTCAAACCCATTCATCTCATGAATCTTAATCTACATCATTTCCATAATAGGCGGGTGTCCTGTCACATAACCCCTAGCATGTTTGGTATCTATGTCCATTGCCACATGATCTATCTTTTTCTCCAAAAAATTTATGATTTTTCAATAGCCAGGAGTAATAGTTCATTCCCAAAGCCTACTAACGTCTCAAATAGAAAGTTTGGGAATAAATCAAAGGATGCTTTTTGCAAATATAGCGGGGACATCAACAATGTAAATGGAGATCTCACTCTTTCCAATTCGAGCGATCCCTATCGCATGTGGAAAGATCAGTGGCACCAAAATATTTTCAAAGATGTTTATTTGAAGATTGACAAGATTTGGTCCAGGACCAAGATAAGAAATCTAAAAATGTTAGGAATCATCATTTTTGAAAAATCCAGAAGCCTTGGAACCATCACCTAATGTGATAGGGTGGGAAAAATTTGCTACATCGAAAGCAATTCAGAAAATTACTCACTTCTTCCCAGAATTCTCAAACTTTGGGAGGAGCTGAGAAGAATCCAGAAGCTTCTATCAAAAATGTGGACGAACATATGGAGGCCATGGGCAGTCCTGATCAGTAAATTGTTGCTTGAATGTTTCTACTATTTGGTTTGGGTAGTGCCCAAGGGGTTTCTTTATTTTTATTGGGTTCAGATTTCATCTTGTAGTCTTGAAGGATGGATCATTTTATTTGTGTTTGCTATAGTGTTTTCTACTGATGTAATAGGTGAAGAACTACTTTTATAAGGATTTTGTTTACTACCTCTTGGGCTTACTCTTGGGCTTAGGCTGAAGCCTGTTGTTCCCTGTTTATGTAAAAGGTATTTGGGAGCCTTCATATTTCCCAGTATAATATAATATCAATTAACTTACTATTGGCAATTTGAGTTATTTTATTTTGTCATTGATGTCACATGGATCATTGATGTCACATGGATCACATTGAGTTTTGGTGGCCAAATGATATTTTGGAAAGCATGGATAAATATAGGGTTTTTGTGAAAACCAAGGCAGGCAAAATAAAAGGTTTTATTTAAAACCATGGATGGCATATTTGAACTAGGTTTTTATTAAAACCCAAGTTGGCCTTTCGTTTCGTCGAAAAATATGCCCTCACGATGGAGATATTTAATTTTTAATATTTAGTTTAAATTTTAATTATTTAAAATTAAAATTAAAATTTAAAATTAAATATGCAAGATTTTCACTGATGTCATAAAAAATAATAAGGAGGCTATATAAAGGGGATACCTAAGGTTCATAAACTAGTCCTTTCTCATGGTTAATAATTGTTGGCTAAGCATCCGAATTGAGCTTGTGCAAAAATCTTTTAGAAAGCAGAAGCAACAAACAAACGAAGGTTGATCGAAGTCCAAAGTCATTGTGGACAGAGTGGTGCATTAGCAGTTGGATTTTGTCTGAGGTGTGTGGTAGTGCAAACGTCAAGGTTTCAAATCCCCTTGACTACATTCGAAAGGCATTGGAAGAAAAGCGCTCGAAGCACTTTTAATTTACAAAAAGGGAGGAAAGGTTTTAAGGCATGTTGTGCCTTTCCATTTCGAATGAGCGGCTAGCTCATGTGGAAACCTTAGCCGCGGCTAAGAAGCTCATGGTGTGGGCAAGTCAGGGGTTCAAATCCCCTTGAGGAGGTAAATACGTTTTTGCTCTAACTAATTTTGTTAAGCTCTAAGTTGGAGTTATAAGGTGGTTAGGAATAATTAAAGTTTTTAATTAAACTTTGTTTTTATAAGGGCTATGATTATTATTTCAAAGGTGGATGAGTTGTTGATTTAATTTGATGTTCATGAAATTGAGAATTAATATTTAGGAGAAATAAGGAGTTGTTATAAAATAATTTCTAAGAGGTTTATTGATTATTATTTTGATAAGGGTTTTTATTAAAAAGGACTTTGGTGGATGTGTTTATTAAGTTGGAGTAAAAAGGTATAAATTGAGTTATGATTTATCTTGTGATTATTATTTGAAGTCCACTAACCCTTATTGATATTGGAAAGGAAATTTGTGTTTAGTGTGGTAGATTTTATGGACAACTTCTTGGCATCAAAAAGGTATGGGCACATTCTCCTATTGATTGTTTATGGTGGTTGATTTATGAAATATCATTGGAGTGAAAAGGATTGATTGGGGTTTCCTTTTTGAAAGTGGTTGGTTGAATGCTTCAAGGTTTTCTAGTTTGAGAGTATGTTTATACCTTGTTTTATAAGCATAGTCGCTAAATCCCATTGGTTATGTAAAGAACTTGAAAAGAACATGAGTATCATTGTAATGTGAGATTTGTGGTTAAGCATTGTTGGAAACATTTGAGTTGGTTGATACATGCTTGGACTAGGGTTTTGTGAGAAAGAGTTGTCCCTTGTGGTGATTGGTTGAGTTGATTTGATTGAGCCTATTCAAGTGATTGTGTGAGGTGATTGTTCAAGTCCCATGAAACAAACTATTCTATAATTTTGATTTGAGTTGATATTGAGCTTAGAACATATTTAGTCTCTAACAATTCTCTTTATGCTTCTATGAGTTGACTTGACTTGAGATTGAGATTAGAACATATTGAGTCTCTAACAATTCTCTTTATGCTTCTATGAGTTGACTTGAGTTGAGATTGATTTGAGTTGAGTTGAGTTGAGATCATTTTAGATCATTGTTGTCATCCATTGTAGAGTGCATTGCATTTCATTGTTGAGTTCATCTTTGAGCCTTGCCTTCATAGATTTTGCTACGCACCAAACATTCATGTATTCCTGCTTGCTCGTGCGACTTACCATGTTCCACATTGTGTCATGTCTAGTTTGTGTCGTGTTGGCTTGTATCATGTCATTTGTGTCCGATGTCATGGTCTTATCATGGTCTTGTTGTGTTTGGTGTCGTATAGTTGTGTGTCATTTCGAGCTTGTGTCATGTCGTTTGCATGTTCGATGTCATGTCAAGTCGATAGTTGTGTGTCATTTTGACCTTGTCTCTTTGAATATAAAGAAATAAAAAATAAAATTGTCAATGTCAAAGCTCTAAACGTGATCAAAACCAAATTATTTGTCAAAACAAAATTGTCAAGAAAATTAAAAAGTTGTTAAATAAATTGTCAAAAGAGATTAAAGGCTCCTAAGTAGGGGACTTTGAAAAGTGCATTAGTAGAAGTTGGATCAAAGGATCTAATAGATGCTTAACAATCTTGGAAAATCCTAACAATAACGCCCAAAGAGCTCGTCAAAGCCCAGGTACAAAAAATTCTCCTTCTCCATCCGGAATTGGTAGTTTTAACCCGAGTCACCCTATGGTCAGCCCAATGGCATCCAATTCTTCTCTATATTCTGCACAGGAAAATGTCATCCAAGTAGAAGGAAATCATCCAGTGCTCAATGATGAGTTGTTAAAATATTTGATATTAAATCTCTAGAGAATGACTGAAAGTTTCAACGCATCTCAGAAACCGCCCCAACCAAATCCTTCTAGTTCCAATCACTGGAGTACAAAGGTCTACAATGATGACTATACACACCATAGAGGTCAAAATAGTCAGTCCCTGACTCAAAATGGTCACCAAAATATTGAGGATAGGGGTAATGAAGAAAATATGGAGCAACAAAGAGGGTTTTACATACCCTATCAAAATAACAACCAGAGATAGAGAAGTAACAAGGAACAAGATAGAAATAATTTCCACCAACCAAGAGGTCCAATGGGCATCAATCATCCATGCATTAACATGCCTACATTCGAAGGTCAGGATCCACGTGGGTGGATTGCAAAAATGGATGGCATATTAGAATTTTAAAAATTTTAGGACAAGGACATGGTCCCCTTTACAGAAACCAAATTTTGCACTGAAGCTTATCAATGGTTTACATGGTATAAATGTGAGGAGCCCCAAAATGCATTATATTGGGATAATTTCAAAAGAGCATTTCTTCACATATTCGACAAAGGTCCCACAGGTTCATACACAGTACGATTGTTGTCACTTAAGCAAATAGGATCAGTAGGGGCCTATATTTTTGAATTCACCAGTATGCTTTCCTATGCAGAAGACCTACCATAGGACATGGTAGTAGCAGCTTTTTAAAATGGATTAAAAACACATATTAAAGTTTAGGTAGATCTAAAAAATCCCTCCAAGTTGGATGAGTGTCTAAGGATTGCTGACTTAGCAGAAACAAATGTGCACATAGGATCATCCACATGACGTGATTCATATGGTCGACCTCCATTCCACAACAATTTTTTTTGTAGAAATGATCAATCGTCATGATACTTCTACTACAAATGTTGCAGTCAACATCAAAAATATCAAGCATGTACACCACGACAAAATTTTCAAATTGAATATGTCGACCAGGAAGAAGAAATAGAGGAGTATGATGCACCAAAGTATCTCCCAGTTGAGGACCAAAATGCACAAGATGAAGTTCGCTGAGGAAGATACCATGACTATTTTAGTCCATGCTCTTATGGGGTTATCTTCTCACCATACAATCAAGGTCGCAGGTTTCATTCAAAAGCAGCGGGTGATGTACTAATTGATTTCAAAAGTACTCACAACTTCATTGATGCAAGACTTACAAGGACACTGGATCTGCACATCTACTCTTCTAGTCAAGATCAGTTTCAAGTCAGAACGACAAGCAAGAAATTTTCTCAATGGCTCGATAAGACATCTTCAATTTCACTACAAATGGGTACATATACTTGGCAAGGTCCTCTTTTTGTTATGAAATTAGGAAATTCAAAAGTTATTTTAGGTGTTGCATGGATGGAAAAATTGGAAACCACCATGGGTTTTAATCACAAACATCGCTTTGTGGAATGGCAAGCCAATGGGAGGACCATCCGTATTCAAGGACTACCCACACCTCCATCAAAAATTGTAAGTTCACATAGCATGGAAAAGTTGTTAAGAAAATATGGTGGGGGATTCATAGCCCGAATCAATTGCATTGAAAAATAAGAACAAGCTATACCAAAAATCAAAGAGGAAGATCTACAAAATATTGTGTCTAACTATGAGGAGGTTTTCAAAAACCTACAGGCCTACCCCCCAAGAGATCTCATGACCATGCCATACATCTAGTGCCTGATAGTCTTCCACCCAATGGTTGTTCTTATCATTATCCCCAACCCCAAAAAATAGAAATTAAGAAAATTGTCCAAGAACTATTAGACCAGGGTGTCATCCATCATAGTACTAGTCCTTATTCCTCACCTGTCATCTCAGCTCATCGAAAAGACAATTCTTGACATATGTGTCCAGATTTTTGTCCTCTCAATAAAATCACAATCAAAGATAAGTTTTCGATTCTTGTCATTGATGATTTACTAGATGAGCTACACGGTACAAAATTCTTCACAAAATTGGACTTACACTCAGGGTTCAACCAAATCCGAGTTAGGGACGAGGATATTCCCAAAATAGCCTTTCGAACTCATGAAGATCATTATGAATTTCTGGTCATGCCTTTTGGTCTCACTAATGCACCATCTACATTCCAAAGTCTCATGAACCAAGTGTTTCATCCATTCCTACGAAAATTTGTTCTAGTATTCTTTGATGACATACTCATCTATAACAAATCATGGAAAGATCATTTAGTACATGTGGACAGAGTTCTCCATATCCTACACAAATAAAAGTTGTTTGTCAAAAGATCTAAATGCTCCTTTGGTGTTCAAGAAGTGGAGTACCTCGGTCATATAGTATCTCATGAAGGTGTTAAGGTAGATCCCAATAAGATTAAGGCAATACAAGATTGGCCCCTGCCTAAAACCATAAAAAAACTTTGTGGTTTTTTGGGTCTAACGTTCTATTACCTCAAATTTGTGCATGACTATGGTAAAATTGCGGGTCCTCTCACGACTCTCACCAAGAAGGATGCTTTTCAATGGTCAGTAGTAGCTACTAAAGCTTTCGAGGCTCTCAAGGAGGCCATGTGTACGACTCCAGTTTTGGCCACTCCAAATTTTTAAAAACCATTTGTCATTGAATGTGATGCTTCAGGAATTGGTATTGGTGCAGTACTAATGCAGGAAGGTCATCCCTTGGCTTTCGAAAGTAAACAAATTTCAAGGAAAAATCTGGGTAAATCCACCTATGAAAAATAAATGTTGGCTATTTTAATGCAGTGGAAATATGGAGGCATTACTTAATCAATAGCCCTTTTATTATTAAAACCAATCACAACAGTCTCAATCATTTTTTAGAACAAGGGTTTTCTTATCCCAAAAAAATAAGTGGTTGACTAAATTATTGGGATATGATTTTGTGATTGAATATAAGAAAGGTAAAGTAAATGTGGCTACGAATGTATTATCTAGAAAATACGAAGATGAAGTAGTTATTAATGCCATTTCAGGGCTATGTTCATAGTGGGTGTCTCAGTTACAAGAAGAATGGTTGTCCAACAGTGAAACAACTCAAATAATTTAAGAGTTATCTATGAGTTCCTCTAAGTACCCTCTTTTCGCATATGATGGCCAAATATTACATAAGAAGAATCGTATTTACATCCCTCATGATTAACCAATCAAAGGACATATTCTAGAAAGTCACATGCTTCTCCTTCAGCAGGGCATTCTGGGTTTTTGAAAACCTACATGTAGGTTAACCAATCTTTTTGTTGGAAAGTATTAAAGGCAGAGGTTAAGCAATGGGTAGCTGAATGTGAAGTGTGCCAACGCAATAGGGGGAAACAGTTAAATCACCAGGATTACTTCAACTGCTACCTATTCCAGATCGCCAATGGGAACATATTTCCATGGATTTTATTGAAGGTCTTCCTAAGTCGGATGGAAAAAAAATAATTTTTGTGGTAGTTGATCACCTTTCCAAATATGCTCATTTCAGGCTTTACAACATCCATTTTCAGCAAGCAAGTGGCCAAGGTATTTATGAATTCAATTTTTAAATTACATGGAATGCCCAAAAATATTGTAAGTGATCGTGATCCCATATTTACTAGTAATTTTTGGAGAGAATTATTTTGACTTAGTGGTACCAAATAAAATATGTCTTCTGCATACCATCCACAAATAGATGGTCAAACAGAGGTAGCTAACAGTTGTTTGGGTACCTACCTAAGATATTTTGTTCAGGATAAACAATATCAATGGAGTCAATGGCTATCATTAGCGGAATGGTGGTACAATAATTCTTATCATTCTTCCACTAAGATGTCTCCTTTTGAAGCATTATATAGAACAAAGCCACAAATAATTACTGATTATGTACCAGGATCTTCCAAAGTGTCTCAAGTCGATGATTGGTTATAGAAGCGAAAAGCAATGCTCACTATCTTGAAAGATAATTTGGTCCAAGCACAGAATCGTATGAAGCAATAAAATGAAAAGCAACATTCAAAATGAACATTCAATATTGGTGATATGGTATTCCTACGTATTCAACCCTATAAGCAGCTATCATTGAAGCTCAAATCCAGTCAGAAGTTGTCACCATGATTCTATGGTCCTTATAAAATTGTGTGTCGCATTGGCGAGGTAGCATATCAACTAGAGCTGCCCCAATCCTCTCGCATACACCCAGTATTTCATGTATCATGTCTCAAAAAGGTGATTGACCAGAAGGTACACTCTCAATCATAATTACCAATGCTGGATGAAGAAGGGCGTATCCATATACAACTAGAAGAAGTGCTACAAAACAAATCATGCAAACTCAGATCTCGTCACATCCAAGAATTTCTCATCAAGTGGCAAGATTTACCTGAAGAAGATGCAACCTGAAAATTTGAAAGTATTTTCCAATCATTTCCAACTTTGAGGACAAAGATTTCCGAGGAGGGGAGTCATGCTATGCACCAAATATAGCAAGTCGACTATGTTTTCCAAGTGAAGAAGTTTATTATAAATATCATATGATTTTAATTTAATAATCATCTATCATATTTCATTTTCTTTTCATCTACGATATTCGCATTAAGGCCTTTATAGCGAGGGAGAGCCCACCTCAAGTGGTGACTGTATTATTAAAATATTTAAATTTGCAATTATCCATCTTTCTCGATTGACTACCAATTAAATATTATCTGTATTTGCTGTATTGTATGTTCTGTGAATTAATAGTACATCGTTCGAAAGTAAGAGAGAGGAAGGGAACTCATTTCCCTCCAAATTTGTGGATGAGATTTGAGTACTACTTGAGCATAATTAATTAAGCCTTTGAGAAGGCCTTTGGGATAGATTTTTGGATAGATTTGTAGCAGTTTGTGTATGATTGATTGAGCCTTTTAGAAGGCTTTGTGGACAGTTTTTGGGACAGCTTTGTGGACAGTTTTAGATATATTTGGGATAAATTTTGATGAGGTTATGAGTGAGCCTATTGAGTAAAGTTGAGCAAGTTCTTGGTGAGCTTTCTAGAGCAATTTTGGACAAGTTCTTGATGAGCTTGTTGGAGCATATTTGAGCAAGTTCTTGGTGAGCTTGTTCGAGAAGTTTTGGACAAGTTCTGTGTGAGCTTGTTATTGCCTAGCTTTGAGCAAATCAAAGAAATCATTGTATTAGATAAGGATCCTTATTTCTATGTGAAATATTATAAGGATATTATCTTGTGGAGTACCCCACATTGGGGGAACCACGTTAAATCTTGTGTCTTAATTGTGTATGGTGACTTGTGCTCTTGCTTACTATTGCTATCCGAGTTATTAATGCACATTGCTATATTTGGTTATTGCAATTAAGGACATTAATTGATATTGGTTTGGAAAGAAAGTAAAAAGTGGTCTTCTACTGTTCACCCCCCATCTCAGTATAAGATTGTGTTCTTCACTTACCAAAAAAAAAAATTCAAAATAAACGTCCAGCTTGGAAAGGTAGATGGTTATCTTTAGCAGGAAGAGTGCAGTTAATTAAGTCAGTATTACAAGCCATTCCAACATATTATATGTCTTTTTATTCTATGCCAAAATTAGTTGAAATTTTTTAATATTTATTATGCGATCCTTTTTATGGTCAGGTTTACATGATAAAAGGAAATTTTCTTTGGTGAAATGGAGCAAGTTGTGTGATGAATATTTATTGCATTATCTCTTCCAAAAGGTTCTACTCTTTGAAATGGTTTAGAAAAATATATTGATATTATGATTAAAGGTTTAATATGGGTGGTGGAAACTGGAGAAATTTTTTCTATTTGGATGGATAATTGGTGTGATAAAAAAACCATTCAATTTAGATCTAGTTTTGAAACCTTGGATGAGATTGCTTCAAGAAAAATACGGTGATAGGGTTTCAAACATTTTGTACAAGGATCAAGAAGGAAGATACAAATGGAAAGAATATTTTTTTACAAGTATACAAGACATTGATGCTAGGAGGCAATTGAGTAGAAAGATAACAATTGTAATTATTTTGAGGGGTGCCAAGGATAAATTAATTTGAGAGTTGAATAGCTCGGGAGAATACACAACAAGAAGTGGATATAATGTTAAACACCAACATAATAATAATATCACTAGAATTTGGAGATATATTTGGGATAGCCCAAGCATTCCTAAAGTTAAAATATTTATGTGGCTAGTAGGTCATAGAAGAATTTTATCCTGGGATAACCATATGAAAAGGGATTTTCATGGCCCCTCTAAATGTGTTTTCTATAAGAAGGAGGAGGAGAGTATTGACCATTTCTTGGGACATTGCTCAATAGTTTAAAATATATGACAATGCATTCTTAATATATTTGGTAAATACATGGTGATGAATAGCAGAATTGTATATTGGTTAAAGTAATGGTAAAGCACTTATAAAAGTGAGGCTTTATAGACAATATGGGATATATCAAAAGATACAATACTTTGGACTATATGGCTAGAAAGGATTAGAAGAATATTTAAAGGAAAGTAAAGTATTTTAGAAGTAATGAAAAAGAAGATATGTTTATCCATAGAGGAGTCTAAACCAACCCTATCAACTCACCCAATCCCTAGTTTGGAAGCAGAGAGTCTTGATAGATGGATTCAAGTCATTAAATGGAATTATGATATTGGGTACAAGAGAAGTAAAAATAAGGTAAAGAATATAAAGTGGAAACCACCAGATGTGGAGTGGGTTAAATTGAATTTTTATGGAGCATCTAAAGGAAACCTAGGACCAACACGTGGAGGAGGAATAATTAGAAATAATAGAGGGGATATTTTATATCATTATGCTTTCAATTATGGATTTAAGATAAATAATGAAGCTAAAGCTTGGGCAGATTTAGAAGGGTTAAAAATATGTAAATAATTGAAATGGAATAGATTTTGGATGAAAGGTGATTCTCTCATAGTAATAAATGCAATTTTAAGTAAAGCAAAGGCTCCATGGAACATTCAAGAGATAATTGTGAAAATTTAAGATCTTGCTAAAGAGTTTGAATAAATTAGGTTTAAACATATATTAAGGGAAGGAAATAAACGTGCATATAAGCTAGCCAATAGAGGGGTTTTGATTGAGGATCGTGAAGTTAACATCTCCTTTCCATGGTTAGAGGAAGTAGAAATTTTAGTTGAAGCTGACAAAAATTGTTGATTGCCTAAATCAATTAATGATTAATATTTACTTTAATGTTTTCCATTGGTAATATTTGTGCTATTTTGTTACAATAATGTGTGTTCATTTAGACTATTTATTATAATTTTTGTGGTTGCACTTGTGTTTTAGGAAGGAAATGAGCACTCCAAATTTGATAAAGTGGACTATGTTAGTGCGATGTTTTGGAAATATTACTCTACTAAGATGCAAGGCATAGATAGTAGAGGTGAAGTTTTGGCATTGTGAAGGCTGCTATAGAAAAATATCAAGAAAGATGCTAAATTCTAGAGTAATTGTATTCATACAAATATTTGAAAAGATCCAAAAAATGAAAATCAAGAATTCAAACATTTTATGTAAAATGATGTAGGTTTCTAACTATAGCATCTCAATTGAGATGAGAATTGTATCTAGTTGTAAACTCTCAAGATTTAAAGAAGAGATGTAATTTTTTAAGGGTTGGGGACCCGAGTACAACCCCTTTTTATCAAGCAAAAAAAAAGGATGAAAGGTATATCAAGCAAGATAAAAAAGTGGAGGTGTCCTTGAGCACCATAAATAATCACTGTATTATCCACAAATAAGAATCACAATATTGATAACAAAATTAGGAGTGGTGGAGGGTATTTAAACCAATACCAAAACCCCAAATACATGCATACTATTAATCTAACATAACAAGAAATACTTTAACGTTAATTACAAGTTTTTAAGGTGGGTTTATCCATTAAAAATGTTAACCATAGATCATAGGAATTACATAATAAAATATTACAATAAAATCAATACATTATACAATGAATGCCCTTAGGCCTACCCAATATTACATCATACAATATTATCGTTGGCCATGAATTAAATTACAATTGTAATGCCTCTCCATAATTTGAATCAAGGGGCCAAGGAGAGAAGATATTAGTGACAATAATATCTTTCCCCCATAGTGGATGCTCTAGTAGGCCTCTATAGTTGAGGTATATCTTACAAAATATCCCTCATCATTTGAAAGACATCAACCTATCTTCAAGATATCAACTTTAATCCTTTGCAAGTTCATAAGAAATTATTTTTTGGATGTCCTTCCCTCTTGTAGTACCCATAAATGGTCTTCAAATTATTTGAGGAATTATCCTGGCCCTTAGGTCCTAGGGCCTTAGTCTCCTTAGATTTGAATACCTTTGCATGATCTTGAATTTATGAAGTGCCACAACAATTTCTTATTGCAACCTAAAAATGAATTAGGAGAGAGAAAAATTGATCAAGAGTAAGAGCCTTTTGAGATTCAAAAAACATAAGGACCGTATGAACTATGAGGTTCAACATTTAAAAAGAAGGGAATATATATATATATTATTTATTTATTTATTTTAATTTTTAATTTTTTTTTAAATTAACATGGTGGAATCGATAGTCGCCATGAATCCGGGTAGGCTGTCCAACTTTTATGACCGCCATAGTATTCTGCATTGTCCACCCTAGAAGCTTCCACATAGTTCTTCACGTAGTCTACCCCTATAACCACCATGCCACAATAATTTTAAACCTTTTATACCACTGAAAGCACTAGGAAAGGGACAAGCGTTTAGTAAAACGAGTCTCAGGATTTGAACCTTGGACCTCCATCCCCCTTATGGGATTTGATTGAACCAATTGGTCTACACCTCAGACCTAGAAGGAAAGATATTAACAAAGATAATATTCATGCATTATATATCATCTTTCTTTTTGCCTCCAGAAGATGCAATATCTTCTCTCAATACCTTGATTCTTACAATATAGTCCTTAACATTATCAAACTCAACCAATTTAAGAGATAAATCTAATTCCAAGTGACTTAATTAAATAGTATTAACTTTTTCAAATAAATCATGCAATTACAACCATACCTTAATAGGTTCACTCTCCTCTTTGATGTGGAAAGTAACTCTAGTTCAATCAAAAAGGAAAATAAGCCAAGAGTTGCTACTTCTCTTTGGTGATGAGTTTCTTCATCAAGAGTTATTATTTTATCTTCTTGAAATATGCACCATAGATTCTTTGATGTGGAAAGTTGACTGGATACTATAATTTTACCAGCTGAGATGAGTAACTAGGGCTTTGTGATCCCCTACCACTATTGATCTATGAATTGATGCCATTAGTGTATAAAGGTAAAAAAATCATATTGTTTGAAAAAATGGGCTTAACATATTTTTGCATGCAAAATATATAGCCTCTAGAATTTTTTCCCTAATGGACCTCAAAAATACAAAAAATAAATGTCCAAACCTAAGAGTTGTGAGAACCCATCATGATCTACCACTTGAAATTTTTTGATTTGTTGCTATACTCCAATCTTGTTTTTCCACTTCAAATCCTTTGCTTTTGTAGATCAATGATACTTGTTGTTCTTTGATTGGTTGAATGGGTTTAAAAAAGGAAAAAAATAATTAGGTGTTGTAAGGAGGCACCACGTTAACCATCAAATCAACCAAAGTTTATTTTCCTCCACTTTATTATGCCATAGGGATTCGATCCCTAGTCTCCATTAACTAAAAAACAATGCACTATCCAAGATGACACGATACAACATACGACTCATAGGAAAGTTCTTTTACAAACACTTGAATGTCACCACTTCTAATACAAAACGATGTTAAAAAATTACCAACAAAAGGATTCAAATATCAATCCTTTTGTCTACAACAACCTTAGATGTTTTGGTATAACCAACTAGTCGAAGCCCCTCATCATGATTTTGAATCCATATCCATGGATCATAATACTTTAGGTCATTATAGTAGAAGAAAAAAAAATGGTGACTAGATTTGATCACTATCTTGCCCACATCTAACACCCTATCGTCCACCCATCTAGCCAATTTTCCAACATCCAATATTACAATAAAAATGATGGCAAGAGTACCTTTTCTTATTTGCAACCTTGATCTAAGTAGTTAAAGGATTGTGTAGATTCAAACTTGTGTTGACCAAAATAACAAACACCCAACACTACCTCCTTTTAACCATTTTCCACCCCTAATAGACATGTTTAGATGGGCATCCTCTTATTAAAGAGGAATATTCCACCCCAATAATGAAACATTATAGAAAGTGCACTTGGGAAGGATACGGGGCTTAAAATAAAATTAACCCTATTTGCTTTCCTTTCAAAGTTGATGCCATATTATCCCTAGAATTATAGTAATAAATAATTCAAATTTGTTTTTTGTGACCATACCTTGATGAAAATGAAGTAAAAAGTGGAGAAAGCACAAATTATCTAGTAGATTTTAAGAAAAGAATGGTGATTTGAGGAGAAAAAAAAATTCTCTACTTATGCAAAAAAGGCTTATAAATTTCAAAGGAATTTTTTCTCATGTTTTTGGAAGAATAATCAAAGGCCATAAATGAACTTTTTTCTTGACCAAGTAATACTACATACCTGCTCTGATACCATGTTGGTATTCACAATATTTTTTGAAATTGAACATTAAAAAACAATCAACTCATGTATTAAACAAAAAACTTAGAAGGATAAGACATAAAAATTGTGGGTGCCCTTGTGCACAATAAAATAAACATTGTATTATCCTTGGATAAGAATCGTAACACTAAAAATAAAATTAGGAAATAATTCAAATTTGATTTTGTGAGCATACCTCAATGATAATGAACCAAAAAGTGGAGAAGGCACACATTATCCTATAGATCTAAAGGAAATAATGGTGATCTATGGAGAAAAAAATCTTCTCTACTTCTTATGCAAGAAAAGGCTTATAAAATTTCAAAGAAAATTTTACCCATGCTTTCACAATAATAATCAGAGGCTTTGAATGAAATTTTTTTGTGACCAAGCAATACTACTCCATACCCACTATGATACCATATTGGAATTCATAATATTTTTCAAAAATGAACATAAGTACACCATCTACTCATATCTTAAACAAAAAAAATAAGAATGAAAGTGATAAAAATTGACATAAAAATTGTGGGTGCCCTTGTGCACCATAAATAATCATTGTATTATCCATGGATAAGAATCACAACACTCTGAAAATAAAATTAGGAGTGGTGGGCCATATTTATACCAATACCAAAACCTCAAATATGTAAATAGTATTAACCTTAAGCCAACATAAAAAAAAAGGCTTTTAGGTTAAGTACAAGTTTATAAGGTGGGTTTAACCAAAGTTAACCATGGTCCATAGGGCTTACATAAAAACATATTACAATAAATTCAATACATTATACAATTAATGCCATTAAGACCACCCAATATTATATCATAACATGCCATCCTTGGCAATAAAACAAATTACAATTTCAACAGGTTAGGAAGAAGAAAAAAGGTAGTTTCCTGGAAAATGCATGGTAAGATGAAGAACATAAAGGAATAAGGAGAGATTTAAAAGAATCAAGTAAATAAGAGAATAAAATTCTAATACAAATAAATAATGAAAGAAAAAAAAGAGAAACATGTGAGTGCAAGTCAAGAAAAACTAATTTATTTAGGGAGGAATAAGCTAAATTTATTCTAAAAGAAACTTTAGTAGAAAAATAAACAGGAATAACATTACAAAAATCCAATGGCTGGAATATGCAATCTATAAATGAGTGTCAAAATAAGAGACCACTCCTATAATCATGACAAGAATAAATATATCACCTTAAGGAAGTTCAAAAAAGAAATTAAAGAGCTAGGAACATGTAAGACTTGTGATGTGGATGGACTACAAACATAATACTTAAAATGAGGAGTAGATGAGTTAGTACCACACATTAAAGGATACTAAACAAAATTATTCAATGTGGATTTCTAAGAGTTTGGACAAGTCTAATAATGCCTCTCCTCAAGAGTGGATACACAAAAAATCCCTCAAATTAACAAACCATTATGGTCAATCCCCTCTTTGAAATGCTTTTTGGAAGTATGGTTGAGTAGAATCAACAAATATGTAGAAGAAAAAATAAAGAAGACAAAAGAGCAAGTAGATTTCCAACCAAAATGCTTGGCAATAGACCATACCATCACTTTAAGATATATCATTGACAATATATGGAACTATTTAAGAGAATCATATTGCTATTTTGTGGACTTCAAGAAAGATTTTGACCTGGTGCCTAGAAGTAAACAAGGGAGTAGAATGGAAGGATTAAGCATACCAAAAAGATTGTAGAACAATGAATAGACTCTATGAGGAGATCTGAGTTATATTCATAATATAAACATACCTTTTAGAATGATTTGTGTGACATAGGGATTAAACAAGGATGCCCATTATCCCATACATTATTTGGTTTATATATTGATAGATTAGAAGAATGGATAATTCTAAATGGAGGGGATGGTGTTCATTTTGGAAGATGTAAGAGGAGGCTTCTTTTGTATGTAGATGATTTGATTTTGATTGTAACATCAAAAAAAGGTTTGAGATACCATTTAAAGACCTTAGAGAACTTTTACAAGAGGTATATTCAAATAAATACAAACAAAACTAAGATCATGATCTTCTCTAATTAAGAGAAAAGAAATTAGTTAATTATTTTTTGAAGGGGTTCTACAAGAAGTAACAAAGTGCACATATATTAGAATAGTCTTTAATATTAAAATATCACTTTGTAAATAAGTAGAATAAAGAGAAAATTGGGAGGATGGAGAGCACTTTTTTCCTTACAAAATAGAACTAGAGAGGTTGAATTATGGTACTAAATATAGGGGTTTTATTTGGGTTACTAGTGGTACTAGTGATTTTTTATGGGATGTGAAGGTGGGCTAACAATACATTGGACTCAAAATAGAGGCAAATAAAAATAATTAAAAAAATATGTTATTATATACAAATTTAAAATAAAAGGTTTAGTTTAATTTGAGATTCTTTTAACATAAATGTCTTCTCTATAGAGGAAGTTGCTATGGTTCATATGCTAGGATATTAAAAAAATTAAATAGATGGATTAAAGCTATAAAAAAATAAAATTTGAAGGGTGTAGGTAGTTTTTAACATCTACGAGGCCATAGGTCATATGATATGACCTTCATGGAGGATGTTGTTTACCTAATATATGATTATACAACCATGCTACACTTATCAAAGCATGGTGTACAATCCTACTGCTCACAATATTCAAACCTTAGACCTTTATTCAGAGTTTCAAAGTATCCATCATTAGGCTACTTAGGTTGTTAATGAAAAAAAACATTAATGAAGAAAAACACGTGGATGAACAAATGGAATATAAACTTGGATGAATGCCCAAATAATAACAAATACATAAAGAAATTTATTAAGAAACACTTTGGAGCACCTATATGGTAAAATAAGTTAGAAAAAAAAAGAATATTTTCTTGCTAAATTTAACCCTATATACGATTATCATCGAAAGGTCTATATAGGGAAAACATCAATTGAATAGTAAAGTTGCTCATGGAATAACTAAGGACTAGATCACACCAACTTAGATGTAAAATAGATAGATGAAAGAGACCAAAAGATAATTGGGAGGAGAAGATATGTACTTTTGTACTTTAGAAGTAGTTAAGACATGGAAGTATTTTCTTTTGGAATACAAGTCATATAGTGATATTTGAGCTAGTTATGCTGATACACTAACAATGGATTCATTGCAATAATTATTTAAAGAAGAAAAATAAGAGAAAGTATGAGAATTCATCAACATAATAAATATCATCATCATCAAATAGAAAAGGTTGGTTTTTATTTGGGGAGTAACCTACACCACATATCCCAAGCCAAAGCTCAACTTCCAAAGGCTCTTGAATGTCATTCTATTGTGGCCTAAAACCTTTATCTATATAACCCATATTAGAGAGGATTTTCTTTGGAATTGGATAATCATTGGATAGTTAACAATGGGTAGAAGAACACTCTACAAGAAAAGGGTTTCTACCATGTATCTTTTCTTTGAGGGATACTCCTATGAAGATAAAGGTACACGTGCCAATGTGTACAAATTCACCTTTATTATAGGGTAAATCCATAGTCCTTTGTGAAGGTGGTAGCTTGGAAAGATTCAAAAGAGGCTCTTGAAAAAATAGATTGACTTAATCTTGAGATGAAATAGAGATTAGAAGTTCCTCACTTACCTTTAGATTTTCAAGTTGCTTGGTGATGTGATATGAAGAAATTGATGGACATAAATTGAGATCAGATTAAGCTTGCTCAACCATTGAATAATATTAGAATGGATGAGGGTCACCCATAATGGTGATAAGTTGATATTTGAATTCAAACTTCAAACATTGATGAAAAGTGGAAGGGACATCCATCATCGCATGAATCCAAGGACATCCAAGAAGAATATTAAAATATGTAGGACAAGACACCACATAAAACAAGGTATATAAGATCTTAGGTCTGACCCTCAGGGGGAGAGATATAATATTGTAGGCCTCTTAGGACTCATTGTTGAAATATTTGATGATGATATCGGATTTAGTTAAATTTTTCTTTTTTAATCCAAAATTTTAGAAAATTGATAAGTGCATAGATTGAGGGAGGAACCATTATCTATCAAAATTCACTTGAAAAACATTTACCCAATAAATACAATTATGTAAAGGGAAGAATACCCTTGCAAGTCTTAGGAAGGAATATCATAATTCAAGAATATGATATGATGTATCCCAAGGGAACCTACAAAATCAACTATAGCACTAAGGGAAATGTCTTGAGGGATAGATTATTATCTTAGAAGTTTCAACAAAGCTTCCCTATGAATAAAAGAATTTTGCAAAAGCTCTAAGAGGGAGATCTTGGTTGGGTACTAGGTAACTGTTGTTGGATGTCAAAGGAGACTTAGGTTGAGGTTTTACCACTAAATATGGTTTTTCTAATCTCATGCTCCTTTGGGTAATCTTCAAAATTAAGGGTGGTTTTGAAGGTTCATTGGATGTAGAACTCATATCCTACTAAGAATGTTGAGTTGGTTGATCTTGAGCTTGTTGTCTTGTAGTTACTACTATCATACACACCATGTTATTTTAAGAAGGTGGTACATTACAATATGATACTTGGTTAGCTACTTATTATCCATGATTAGGTAGGGGATCTTGGAAGATCCCATGTCTTTATTAGTTGTGGGTGCTTGTTGAGTAGGAGGTCGATTGTTTTTTGGAGGATTGGGTTGATAAACCTCTATAATAAGATGACCTACATAAATTAAGTCATGAACCATGTGTATCAACCTTTGACATGAGTTTGTCATGTGTTCCTCCTATATGATAAATTCAATGTTAATCAAGATTATACCAATTAGTCATGGTATCAGATTACCTTATGGGAGGAAACTCAATAGTATTTTCTTCTAAAATTTGCTTTAGGACCCCCACCATATATGTGTTGAGTCTTTTAAAATTCCTTGGTGGGGGTTTTTGAGGTTGGCTATGCACCGTATTTTATAGGGTGTTAAAAATACTATTAATAGGCCTACTATCCGCTACCCCATCACCTTCTACATGCTTGTTATTTTACTAAGATTTTGTGATCCTATCTTCTTATTTATTTGGTTTAATTTGTTCTCTTCAAATAAGGGCTTGATATACCCTTCTTGCCAAATCTATTGCTTTATCAAAAGAGGTGATAGTTGTTTCCAATTCATATGATATTTTCTCTTATAAATTTATAATGAAGATCTCTAACATGTCTCAAGGAGGTAAATATTATATCAATCATACAATTAAACTTCTCCAGCGAGACACGAATTTTGAAAAACTTTTTTCTTTACCTCATTTCAACATATAAACATATTTCATTGTCACATTTTTCTCAACATAAGCCCTAAATTGTTGAAGAAACAACTTTGTTGTCTCTTCAAAATTACTCAAAGAATGATGAGGAAGTTGAAAATACCATACCAATGCCATACCACCAAGTCTCTTAGGAAATGTCTTTAGTAACAACATGCCATCATATATGATATCATGGCATTTTGTCCTAAACATCCTTAAGTGTTCAATCGGGTCCTTAGTTCCCTTATAAATAGGTAAAATTGGTATTGAAAAATGCTTAGGGTAGAGCCTAGAAGTGACAACAGGGTCTAAGGGCTGAGTGCACATATCCTTGGAGTTGTAGGTAAAACTTGGAGGTTGAATCATATCCACTTTTGAACGCAATTGATTCACCACAATTGTCAAAATTTACATATCGGTATTGTTGTTGTGCAATACCCCTAGGTTCCCTAGGGGAGGGGTACAGGTAGGTTGTTGAAAGGGAACTTGGCCAATATTGGAGGCATTGACATTGTTATGGTATGGGTTATGGTATGTGGTATCTTGTTGTGAAAGATAACTAAAATTTGGTGGAATAGAAGCATGAACATTGAGATGAATAGAATGAGGAGGAAATTGAGCATAATTTTGGGATGCACTATCGATTGGAGGATCCTATGGAATTCCCCCAATGTTGGTGGTCATAGTAGTAGCATATGTTGGCTTATGTAAAGAATTAACATTAATTGAATATTCAAGCAAAGGATTGGTGTGAATATTCCTAGGAGATATGGTTGGAGGAGGAGACATCCAACCTATTTTAAGTTGGGCTTCCTCTTCCATAGCCTTAACCAAAGCCTCATTATGGTGTTTCATGAAACCCCATATATGATAAAATTATGAGAAAGTGAAGCCTCCATTAGGCCCTTTAAAAGGATTAAAGTTATTACCAATTTTTTTATGTTCTTCCTCTTTCACATCTAGATTAGGATTCTCCCAATCAACTTGATCATTTTCTTGAAAATTTTGATTATATTATAAAAGCTTTCACTTACTCCTAAGGTTGAGATCCATTAGAAGGAAGAGAAAGTATAGAGGAGAAAACTAGCAAAAGACACATAATAATACTTTTAATAAGCTTTCAATGTTTTATAATTCTAAGCAAATAAATTTAGTGGTATTGCTTAAAGTTTTCAAAAGAAAAACAAAAGGAAGAGGCTTCCTATCTTGTCCACTAAGACATGTGTTCATGTCAGGTTCACCAAAGATGTAGAGGGAGGAAACTACCATGTTGTGTATGATTATCGACTAGATTCATTGGGAGCCGAGATGACCATGGGGTGTGTTATATTCTCTATACTCAAGGGCTTAGGGATCAAAGGGTTCACCAGGAATGGTTTAAGGACTCGCTCTAATTCTAGGGTTGAGGCGTTAGATGTGTATATTAAGCAAACACCTATATTTATCCTTTCTAAAATCCAAGCTACAAAAAATAAAAGAACAATACAAAATAAACAAGGATATAAGAAAACAAAGACTAACCATAGGATGATTCTTGATTTTTAATAAAGAATAAACCCTAAATTACAATAAAATAAATATATTTTTAGCAAGGGTTCAAGAGGATGCATACAAAAATTTAACTTTAAAATGCAAACTACGTGCCTTTTATCTTTCAAATACCTAGAATGTGGCCAAATATTTTCCCTTTTTTTTATGATGTAGATTTTAGAACAAAAATGGACAGAAAGCAAATAGCAAATAGACTAAGAGATTAATTTAGAGCACTTATCTTATCTGATGGTTGGCCTTAGATTTTAACTCGTGTTTAGATGCATCCAAAAATGTCACAACCTACAAAATAGCTTCACAAATCCTAGAAAATTTGATCAGCATTTGGGGGTCTACTTAGGCCATTGTAAGACTCAACTTGGAGGCACAATAGTTAAGCCATCTTGGTCCTTTTAGCTGACCATTTGAAAAAAAGTGATTGTTGACCTTTTTAGAAAAAAATAAGACAAGATGCAATGAAATGAAATAGTGCAAAAAATAGAATGCAAACAACATTATTATGGCCTAAATGGAACATGCAAGTGCAAATTGAGGGTTTGGGAGCAAAAATTTGCCCCCAAACCTAACAAAACTAAAATCACACCCTATAAGGTGTGACCATGATTTTGGATTCTACCTAAATTGCTCCCTATATGGATGGGATGTGATTTCACAAAAAAAGTGCAAGATAATATATTGATGTAAAATTGAATGCAAAATGTAGAATAGATGATTTTAGAAATACCAAAATACAAGAATAAACCTGGTGGTAGTGAAAGACCAGACAAAAGGATGAAGACCTCCACAAAATGGTAGACTCCTCCTTAAGGCTCTCACACTTATCCACCAAGATTAGCAAATAAAAAATAGAGCAACAATAGAACACCAAAAGAGACTTTATCTTGTTAGAAGACTTGTTTTCCAAGAGAATTGTTAGCCAAGGATCACTTAAAATCATCCTTCTCAGAACTTCTGGAATCACTTAGGGGAAAAATAGGATCAAAACCCTCTATTTATAAGAGGTTTGGAGGGAAAAAGGGTGGGAAAAAAAATAGATAACCTAAGGGAGGACTGGCGTCCTGAGAGTTGGCCCAAAAAATAGGGTTTTCTAAAAGAAAACCCTAACTTGCCAAAATTGTACATCGTAAAAAGTGATTGTGATTTTGAAAAATCTAGGAAAAAAGGGAAGGAAAAGAGGGAAAGGAGGCCCAAAATTGTACTTAGACAAGTTTGAGGGCTTTCACAAGGGTTCTAAATAAATTGACTCACTTGGGTGGGTCAATTTTCCATGTCTACAATATATATATATATATATATATTGTAGTCCTATGCATAAATTTTTGGACTAGCTTTTATGGTTCTCTTGTTGTGCATGCTCTCAAATTTTTACCTATTTTTTGAGTTATATTTTGCATGTATGTGTGTATGGAAGTTCTATGCATCAATTTTGGAGTATTCATCTATGGTTCTCACACTAACCCATCTCTCTATGCATGTGCATGTTGATAAATCTCATTTGGGATCATCTGCAATAAGAAGAGGAAGTGTTCACCGCTAGCACATAGTGTTCAAGCCTATTGTGTAGGGATATCTTAGTGGATTTGTGACACATTGCCACCCTAGTAGCTTAGGTTTTCATTTTTTTGAGTATTTTTTTTTAATTTAATCTCTTGCATCCCTTTTACCTTTGAGTTCAAGTGTACCTAAAGATAACATTGTAACAAGGAGATAGCCTTGTAAAAACTCTCAAAGGCCCCTAATTGAGCCAAACCCTACTTCCTTGATTGAGATCCTACAGTGTCACTTTGTGTAAGGTGCCATTGTTCTAACTAGGACAATTAGAGAGGACAACACTTCCTATATCCATTTAACTTGTAATATCATATATTCAATATTACTATGCATTTATTTACTTATTAGGCTATCAAAACTCTTCCATAAGTACAACCCATGCAATTGTGTGATGTCTTAATAGATTATCACATAAGGATTTTCCCCTTATCAACTTGGAAGGCTTGATTTGTATATCAATTTATAGAGTTTATTAACACAACTACCCTCATTCACCATAATTATAGTTATTTTACTATGGGATAGGTAATATTTGAATTTCCTTAAGGCCTTTATCTTTGTGATTATTTGATTCTCAATAAACAAGTTGTTATAAACCTATTTTTTCATCCATAGAAATCAATAACAATTTGCAAAAATATTAAATAATTAACTATAATCAATAATCCACACAATACAATTCATGAAATTGGTGCAAATTATTCAAATGTTTTTAAGTTATAATTCAAATCCTTGAGGTAGGAAAATATTGTGCAATGCTCCTTATTGAAAGGAATCCACTCCTTAATATATCTCAATTTGAGATAAATACAATATTCTTCTCTCCATATCCCCCATATGAGCCTCTTGCCTACATTATATAATTCTCAACTACCTATCACTACCACTTATCCATATATGTGGGATAATTACATTTATTAATATATCATAATTTTTCTTTTATTTTACATGGTGGAATCGATAGCCTCCATGATGATCTAGACATATTATCCATATTTTATGGCCGCCATAGTATTCTGCGTTGTCTACCTTGAAAGCTGCCATACAATACTCATGCAGTCCACCCCTATAACCACCATGCCACAATAATTTTAAACATTTTCCATCACTGAAAGCATCGGGAAAGGGATAAGCATTCAGTATGACGAGATCTAATATTTGAACCTTGGAACTCCACCCCCCTTACAGGGTTTGGAAGAACCAATTGGTCTACACCTTGAACCTTAAATATCATAATATTAAGTACAATATTATAATATTAAATTCCTATCTTGGGTACTTAACATTCCATCCCCCTTACAAATTTCATCCTTGAATTGTAAGAAGAGACTAACTAATGTGATATTCTAAGCCTTGTTGTGAACTAGTATCTATCTTGATCAGCCATTCATCCATAATGAAACTCTGATTGGCGGTGGTATTTGTTGATGTTCATATGCCATTCTTCTATTTGAATTTTAGGAAGTAATTCATTGGTTCCATGTATTGCAAGCATCTTACTATTGGTAATAAATATCACTCTTTTTCATCCATGCTTGCTTGCTTTTGACACTTGAGTATCTAGTACTGCTTTGTTGGCTCCAAGCTTTTGTTTCTCTACTCTAGTAACTCAAATGATTGGTCAATTTGTTACTTGATGCTAATGTACCACTTTAAAAACTAGTGTCACTATGCTTTATTTGCAAAACATTTTAGTAGTTGGTTATTTAAATAATATTTGACAAAGATAACCCAAATATTTTAACCAAGGATAACCAAGAATAATATCTGCATCATCCATCTCAATAGCATACAAATTTGAGTGTAAAATATATTTGTCAATGGTGATCTTCAAATATTCAAAAATTTGAACATTCATACCCTTAAGCTATATGTATTTGATTATCTTTGCCAGAATTTGCAACCTCTTAGCCAAATATATATTTATGACATTGTATCTACTGCTAGGGTTTATATAAATATTAATACTTTCCTTCTATATGTAGCCATGAACCTACAAAATAGAATTTTTAAATTGAATAAATTCCTTTGAAAAATATTTGGCTAATTTGACAACAACAATGCGGTTCTTTCAACTTTCACGTTATCAACTATATTTTTCCTTCTATCATGTCCTCTTTATTCATCTTCTTTTGGTTCCTCCAGAAACCCATGTACCTCTTCTCTCAACTTCATATTTTCATAATTTTCTACACAGCCTTTGGTGCTTCCTTCAATATGTGCATTATCATCCTTCTATTTTTATTTTGTCATTCTTTTGCAATTTATCTGCCTATTTATTTCTTCTACATAGTGTTTGGTCTACCTATTTATTTTCTTTGTTCCTTCTACATATTTTGGCAAAAAAAAAAGTTTTTAAACATTGTTTGACTCATCTAATGCCCAAGTTGTTCTTCCTTCAATCTACATATTGTCACCCTTATCTTTTTCTTCTACTAACTTCTTAAAACTTTTAACTCTCTTTAGTTCTATTTGTTCAACCTAGGTCTTAACTACCATTTTCTTGAATACCCATATGATTAAGAATGCATCTTCAAATTCCTCTCGTGTGAATGTATGTTGATGGGTCCACTTAAAGTTTATAAACATGATGCAATTTTCTCTTCAAAAGAATTATAAATATTATATTTCCATTTTAGAATTATTTAAAGATTTAAAAATTCTCCACTAATCCCTAGCATCATAATTATTTCTAGTGAATATTGGCAAATCCATAATCTCAAATTAAAAAAAAAACCAAAATTTTAATTTTTTTTAATTCTTTAAGTATGCTCTATTCCTTTCAATAAACACTTAATTCTACACTCTAAACTAGAAAGTGTTAATGGCCTATAGACTATGTACTTCTAGAAATTGTAACAACCTTCTCCATGGATTTTCTTCTTCTATTACTTTTACACTCAATTTAACAAATTTTAATGGCTTATAGACTATGAACTTCCAACAATTGATAATAGCCTCCTCTATAGACTTTATTATTATTATTATTATTATTTGGCACTTAGTTTACAATTGTTAATAGCTTGTAGACTGTGTACTTTTGGCAATTGATAGTAGTCTCCTCTATAGATTGTTTTTTTGGCACAATTCAACAACTATTAATGACTTGTAGACTATGTAAATCAAGCAACTAATAAGGGATCATATACAATTTTTTTATTATTTTTTATATATATAGAAAATGGCTTGCTTTGTAGATTGGATGCTTTCTACACTCAGACTAGCACTAATAATGGCTTGTCCTACAAATTATTTTTTATATTTCTATGGCAAATTACTACCAACTATAATAGATCAATATTTATTTTTCTTTTTTGTGGTTTGGAAAACTGCTACCTACTGTAGACTAGTTATTTTTTACTTGCTTGCAATTGTATGCTCTATTGAAGATATGGAACTATTATAGATTGTGGAAACTATGCAAAGACTATTTCTAAAGTTGTTGTTGATGGTTGTATGGAACTTCTATGGAAATTATAGCAATGAACTAAGCCCCTTAATTTAGCTTCCTAATGGATTAAGGTAAATATCATTGGCCCTAAAGGTTACTTAAGTGAGTACCACTCTCTGATTACCAATAATTTTTCCCTAAGGAATTACCATAGTTTTACCTCTAAATGATAGCTCTTTTATAATCTTACAAGGTAAAAATACTACTAATAGGGTGTGAGGTCATTGAACCTTTTCACTAGTGACACACTCAAACAAGTTACTCAAGGGTTCCTAAGGTACTCCTCAAAATGAGTTTTAAGAAAAATATTATTCCAAGTGCTTCTTCCAGTTAAGTGGTTAGGACTTGTACCTAATACTACAAGAGGTTATTTGCCTAATGCTTAAGCACTAAAATTTAGAACTAATAGTGAAGAGATGATTACAACTTTTGTAGTGGAACATGGACCTAGAAAGTCCTTTGGTACTGAAGCTTCTATAGTAAACATGGTCCTAGAAAGTGCTTTGATACCACTTGTTATGAACCTCCTTTTTCATCAATAGCAATCATTAATAATTTACAAAAATATTAAATACACAACTATAATGAATAATCCACACAATACATTTTATGAAATTAGTGCAAATTATTCAAATGTTCAATTTATAATTCAAACCCTTGAGGTAAGGCAACACCGTAAAATGGTCCTTATTGGAAGAAAACCACTCCTTAATATATCTCAACTTGATATAAATACACTATTATATACTCAATTACCTATCACTACCACTTATCCATACATGTGGGATAATTGTATTCGGTATATTATTTTAAAATTAAGTATACTATTATAATATTAAATTCCTATCTTGGGTATTGTTGGTCACGAATCTGCCACAGGAAAGGATTTTTACAATTGCGCCCTAGACCCGGCCAACATTGAAAGGCTGGAAGCAAGAAATGGCTCCCAGACCAATCTCCGAGTGGGTCGGTTCCCTCTACTATTCTAAAATTGGGTTTAAGATAGGGTTCTCTGGAAAGAGATTTAAAAGGTTGCAGAAAGAAATGGGAAATATGGCCACAGGTCGAAGTGATGGGATCAGAAAAACAACAGCATGAAACTACAAACGCAACAATAGCAAGTAACATAAGAAATCAGCTTCATCTTTGCACAATTACATGCCGTAAATCCCTCCAAACCCACATTCCAGGAATTGTACCCTTACCGCAGTATTTAAATCCAGTATGCAGAATTTAAATGTAATAGCAATGCAGGAGTACGAATGCTATTAGAAATGCAAAAAACAGAAAAGAAATTCATCCATGCAACGCTTGAAAAATTAGAAATTGATCCTTTTATTCCCGCAGATACAATTCCAGTTTCTAGCAGCAAGTTTTTCCAACCTCTCGAAATGCAAATTACATTGGTTTTTATAGAGGTCCGTCCTCTTTGCAGCATTAAATATTTTAAACCGACCTTCTTGAGATCTACAATTATGCGAAGGAAACGAGGAACATGATCCCCTTAATCGCAATCTCGAAGAAATAAAAATTAAATGCCATGAAACGTTCGCGGTCCTTTATTATATACGATTCTTCGAACATGTGCATGAAAACCGTTGAATTAATCCACGAACCGTAGCTTTGAACCAATAAATCCTTTAATTTTGGTGGCCTGGGCGCTATTGTAAAAATCCTTTCCTGTGGCAGATTCGTGACCAACAATTTTTGGCACGCCCGGTGGGACAGACAAGTTTCTGTCTCCAAGAATTCATAATTGGTGGGATACGCATAATTTTCCAAAGTGATAACCCCACCGGTGCCAACAGTTTTTGGCACATTTTTTAAAACACCCGGAGGTCTCAAGATTTGATGAGCTGTCTTGGCCTCACAGCGGAGATTTGTAAGTTCATCTGGCGACTTTGCTGAGTTGAAGATCTGTTCGTGGATGCCTGTTTTTGTTTTAAAAAAAAAAAAGTTCAAAGAATGTTTTTTCTGGCGACTCTGACTTAATGGCAATGGCCGTGATCCCGCAGACCACTGCCACAAAGGTGAGGGTTTTTTCTAGATGGGATGATCCCGGCCCTCCGAATCGCAAGTTCGGCATGAAATTCCCGAAGGTGCCCCGAAGAACCCGGCAAAATATGATGGTACCGAAGGCATGGCTCTGACACATGTTGAAGATATTGCTATTCTGTCCATGATCCATGTCATAGAACACGAAGATGTCATGATCCGACTTCTGGTTCAGTCTTTGGAAGGAAGAGCATTGCAATGGTACAGAATGCTCAAACGTCAAAGCATCAGCTCATGGGATGATCTCGCGGGAGCACTAATCAAAATATTTGATGAAGATCCTTTCTATAGTTCTTTGGATCTCTACCAATTTTTCATGTACATCAAGAGAGCACCTCAAGAAAGCATCACGGACTTCAATGTCCGATTCTTGATAAGTTGGAAGAGAATTCCAGAGAAGATCCGTCCATCACCCACCCAAGCCCACCTCTTTTATGTTCGAGCTTTTAATTCTGACATAGGTCTCTTTTTGCTGCAGTCAGGTGAACAACGGTTCCCACAAATCTTTGAGGAAGCAGTGCGAGCAGAACAGCTTTTGCTCTTATCGAGAACGTTACCGTGGGGAGAAACTCCATTACCTTCTTCGGTGGTTGCTGCTCCTGTCTACCCTGCACAGTATTTTTCATGCCAGATCCCTTATACTGAGCAGAAACCTGAGATGCAGTCATGTGAAGTTCAAGGGACAGATCTCGTCCAAAGTCAAGGATTGGAACATGCAAGCACTTTTCCAGCAATGAACAATATGGTTGCTTGCAGTTTTCATCAAGAGATGGGCCAAGTAGAAGAACAAGTTCAAATTCCAGAGCCTGAGGAGATCCCAGAATCAGATTTCTCACTTGAAGAGCCCTGTGATCACATCAAGGAGTTAGAGGAGCCTGTACTCAACCCACAGCCAGTAAAGTCTGCAAAGTGGTGGTGTTGGTTCCAGCCACTACATCTAGCACTTGAAGAAGTCCTCCATGTGGGTACTAGTAAGAAGGATAATCTGTCGCATTGCATCCTATTCGCACCATGGAGAACTTCAGGAAGGAGCCAACCCGATTTCAAGGACCGACTTAAGTATGATCAGATCTGGTCGGGACATTGCAGATTTACCGGATAACATTATGAGATTGGATGTCTGGTGGCGACATGCCAATCATGTCGTGAATTATTGTATATAGTATTTTGAAAAAACACAAAAAAATAGAAAAAAGAAGAGAAAAAAAAAAAAAAAAGAGTGGTATTGTTTTTATTTGTTCATCTCGGCTCTTGTTTCCTGCGAGCCGTAGATGCTTGTTTTTCCTTTGTTTTTCTCCTCCCAACAGTTTGGTGGCTTTCTAGAACTTTCTTCTTTTCCCTTCCCCGTTTCCTCTCTTTCCTTTCTTCATCTTCTTCTTTTTCTTCTGCATTAAAAAAAAATAAGCCACAGTTGTTGTTTCTTTTTCCTTTTCTGTTTTTCCTCGTCCCTTCTTATCCCTTTCCTCTAAGTTCAGTCTTTTATGCATTTATTTCGCAGTATAGTTCATTTCATTTCATAGCTTTCCTAGTTCCATTCCCCCTCCATAACTTCGTTCATTTTCATATCACTCCATTGCAGTCACCGCTTGCGCAACCGCAAGAGCTCACTCCACCATCACATTCCATTTCTTCAGTTTATAACCGCTTCTATGCAGGTTCTTCCAGTTCTAGTTTTCCGTAGCAGAAGAAGTTTTGCAGCAGTCCTCTGACATGTTTTGCAGCAGCTCGTTTACAGTTCCAATATGACTCTGTGCCCAATGGACTAAGGCCTGGATTCTTGCATACGACGAGCTGTATACCCAGTGAGCCACCAAGAATGTTGGCATTTTTGCCACATTGATTCTCATTGATTAATGCATTAGTGTATTGTTGGAAATCTGACCTTTGATATCAGCTTTGATGCAGCTTTGGCGAAAAAAGGAGAAAAATTGAGCAAAAAATGGTTAAGTCAAAAACCGTAGTGATGCGCTGACATGTTGCAGAATCGCGGTCAACGCAGTCAACGCAGGCAGGTTGGGCGGAACCGTCGCGATATCGCGACGTGTTCCGGAATCGCGGGTCGGGCAGCTTCAAAGGCACAAAGTGAAAAATTGCAGCGCGTCGCTGACATGTCAGCGAATCGCGACCCTGGCGGCTTCTAAGGCAAAGTTGAAAATTTGCAGCGCGTCGCTGACATGTCAGCGAATCGCGACGGAAAATGGCGATTGGTGCGGAGAGAAGAAACATGTAGCGAAATCTCTACATGTTCCGTTTTCGCGGGGCAGAGCGCAGGGAGGAGCCAACGACGAAAACATGTAGCGAAATCGCTACATGTTCCGTTTTCGCGGGTCTTCAGCAGCGAAGCGTACGACATAAAAATATGTCACGATTTCGTGACACGTCGCGATTTCGCGACCCGTCGCGTTTTCGCGACCTGTAACTGTTTTCCCGCCAAGTGCAGTATGAACGGCCGAAAAGGTTTTTTTGGGTTTCGACGATTTAATGCTGACCCGAATTTAATAATTTGCGGATTTCCAATGCGGTTAAGGTCAAAGAGTGCCCAGGCCACCAAAATTAAAGGGTTTATTGGTTCGAAGTTGTTGTTCGTGGATTAATTCAACGGTTTCATGCATATCTTCAAAAACGAATTTAATGAAGAACCACGAACGTTTCATTGCCTTTAATTTTTATTTCTTCGAGATTGCAATTAAGGGGATCATGTTCCTCGTTTCCTTCGCATAATTGTAGATCTCAAGAAGGTCGGTTTAAAATATTTAATGCTGCAAAGAGGACGAACCTCTATAAAAACCAATGTAATTTTCATTTACAAAGGTTGGAAAAACTTGCTGCTAGAAACTGGAATTGTATCTGCGGGAATAAAAGGATCAATTTCTAATTTTTCAAGCGTTGCATGGATGAATTTCTTTTCTGTTTTCTACATTTCTAATAGCATTCGTACTCCTGCATTGCTATTACATTTAAATTCTGCATACTGGATTTAAATACTGCGGTCAGGGTACGATTCCTGGAATGTGGGTTTGGAGGGATTTGCGGCATGTGATTGTGCGAAGATTAAGCTGATTTCTTATGTTACTTGCTGTTGTTGCGTTTGTAGTTTCCTGCTGTTGTTTTTCTGATCCCATCACTTCGGCCTGCGGCCATATTTCCCATTTCTTTCTGCAATTTTTTAAATCTCTTTACCGCAACCCTTATCTTAAAACCAGATTTTAGAATAGTGAAGGGAACCAGCCCACTCTGGAGATTGGTCTGGGAGCCATTTCTTGCTTCCAGCCTTTCAATGTTGGCCGGGTCTAGGGCGCAATTGTAAAAATCCTTTCCTGTGGCAGATTCGTGACCAACAGGTACCTAAAATATGTGTCACTCATAGTTAAGGGTGGTTTACTCATGAAGGATATAGGTTGCTCCTTGATCATACTTTTATGTTAGGACTACTAGAATACTTATGTTAGTGCCAAACAATATAATATCAAACATATGGAAAAGTCAAGGTTGATTAGTAGTGGGGATTTAGTAATCACATATATAATTCCCTAAAATTCCTACTTTTCCTCTTCAATCCATATGAAAATATTGTATCTATTAAGCATTTGGTGATAGGCCTAACCAATTTTACAAAGTTCATAAAAAATTTGGCTACAAATTGTATTTGGACTGAAAGGACCTAATAACCTAAATTGATAAAAATGGAAGTAGTTATTGTATGGCCTTGATGTGGTTTGGATCAATTGCAAGTCCTCATTTTGAGACCATGTATCCTAACATTTTTCTTCCTAGATCAATAAGATCAATTTTTGAGTTTTAAATATATATTGTCCTCTTACAAAATATCTTTAGGATGCTTTGAATGTTTTTTCTTATATTTGGAAAATACGATTAAGTGTATTTGTAAAAATACACTAACAACTAACTTGCAAGTTGTAGAGTGCTCTATCCTCCTAATTTGGGATAGGGGTAGACTAGTTTTATAAGTCCTTGGGTAGCATGATGGTGGATCATGTTGGCCAAAGATTTTGATTCCCTTATAAATTCCTAATTTTCATTTTCTACAATATTCTTCTTAATATTTTTTCTTGCTAAATTTCAAAAATACTAAATTAAGGGCATGGGCATGATCAATGTATGTGTTTACACATGTCATTAAAATTTCACATTTTTATAACAAATGGTGTCATTATATTTTATTTACAAAGAGAGCATGGTCATTGATTGAATTTAATGGTTTTTTAAGCATTGTCTAGAATCTAATATGTTTTATATTTAAGGCTAAAATGATGGATCATTATGTTCGATATTGATAATTTTATAGCCTTGAAAAGGGTATTATCTAGAAATTCATATCAAATGGGAAAATTGTCCTTCTCTTCCATTAAATATTTTTTAATTATGTTATTTTTTTATTGAAACATCAATCCTCCTATACATTCTCTATTAGATTTTTCATAATCCTTTGTCTTTGTTGTCATCATAACATATGCTACATTTTGATCAATCCATATCTTTAGTTCTTGGAGGTATGACCAAATCCATTGGACATTGATTTACTACATTTCATGATAGGGTATGGGGAGTGACACTAAGCTTCATAATCAAAACTCAAAGTTGTTTTAGGACTAGTTCCAAGTCATCATGAATCCTTTATATTGCTCCCAAGTGTGGTCCTTGTGTCTTGATGCATTTAACAAGATAGGTTGATTTGAGTTAGTTGTTATTAGAATCATTATTGATATTTTAATCCTTAATATCCTAGGGTAAAAAGTTCTATTTTCTATATTAGAACTTAATTTACAAATACTTTTTTAATAATATTAGTGTGGAAAACAACTTCATTTTATTTGCTCTTATATTTTTTCTTGACTAAGCCACAGTCTTCTGAATCCTTCAACTTTGGAATAAATAGAGGATTCTTATCCACTCTCTTCAATCTAGAAAATATATTCTTAGAGCATCTTGTTCTATTCTTGATTCCTCTGACTACTCTAGGAAACACTGAGGTGTCACCTTTCCCGTTCTACATCTCTACCACATTTCTACCATGAGATACAATGGATTTAGGTAGAGCTGGATCAATATTGGGGGATTGAGTATTGAGAGAAATACTCAGAGGAAACCAAGGAATCCCCCTTATTAGGATATACATTAGGATTTTCCACTAAAGTTAGCTTAGCCTCCCCTAATCTACCATATTTTATAACCATGTGGTCAAATATCATTTTAACAAGACCCTAATGAAGTAGGTCTATAGAATCCCTTTTCTTAACATGTAACATTGTCTTATCCAGATATTTGAATAAGAAGGATGTGATATTCAACCTTCTCTTATGGTAGAGTTGGTTTAGAAAGGTGAAGTGATAGCTCCTAAGAATATCCTGGTTGTTATCCATGGTTAAATACTCCATGATGACAAGTGCAACCTATTAGATTTTGATACCACATACAATGGGAGATACCAATCACAATATGTAGAAATAAATAAAGTAAATATGTGAGATGATTGAAATATGCTATAAATAGAAATGATAAAAAATATTACAATAGTAGCTATGGAGGAAATGGAAACTCCATAATATAAGCTACTACTCCATGAATGAGCTTTGATATTATATCTCACACACACTACCCTACTGCCTATCTACCACACATTGATTGTGATACTATGACTTCTATATCTATCTTCTACATCTATGGCCATTATATAGGAAGATAAGTTCCTTGGCCAACACTCTATCTAGTTGTACAAGTGGACACCTTGCACATTACAGCTTGCACATTGACACTTGTGCATTTATTACATTGCATGAAGTAACTAGATAAATTCCCCCTAAAATAACCTAATATCCTAAGTATGCACCAAGGAAGGTACATTTACATGACCCAAATAATGTAATATACTCTATTTCTAACACCCCCTGTATTACAATATTTGGATATTGAAGAATTTAGTCTTCAATGCGGATCTTCTTCCATCTGATGGATTTGAATTGGATATTCATCTTTGAAATGATATTTGGCTTCTTCAGATTCACCATTATTGTCTTCTATCCATCCACCTTCATTGGTATCCTTGCACGTATCTTTGTTTGGTTATGAGTATTGATGGCTAAGTAGATCATGGTACACTCATCCTCTTATCTTCTTGATTTTTATTCTTCTATGCTTGGCTCTGTGTTGTAATGGTTCTTCATTTTAATCAACTTGTTCCTTTGGAAATATGTTAGTATCATTTTGAAATATCATAGTATCTTGTGAGATTTCCATTGAATCTAGGATGTATGTATTTACATGGATTGATCATGTTGCTTTAATTTCACCTTTATTAATGATGAGACATGTATTGATTCCATCCATATATCCAACGTTGATCATATAATTATCTTATACCAACTTGCTTACTAAAATGAGATTGAATGTTAATCTAGGAATATACAATACATTTTACAGTAGAATATTTGGAAATGATATGCTAGGTGTTACACATCCATATCCATGTATAGGATAAGTTTGGCTATCCGCAATTCTTAGTCTATAGCCATTGGTATCTTTAAGATAGTCAAACCATTATAAATTTCTAGTCATATTATGACTAGCTCCTGAGTTAATGTACCACATATATTCATGTTTTATAGACTGGTTCCTATTGGAGAAAATTCCACATTCATTATATGACATTCTTGAAGAAATGAGATAGGATTTTCTTATGAATTCTTGTTAGGATATATGATCTCTCATAAAAGTATATAAACTTGATTTGATAAAACCTATATTAATCCTTAATTCTTGTAGGCTTCCTTATGTCTCCCTAGTAATGAGAATGAGTACCTATAAGGATTTATAGGTTTTGTAGATAGCTTATATATTGCTAATGATTTGCAACTTTATAAACAATAGATTATAATTACCAAGTTTTGTAGAATGCCTTATGACTCCCTAGTATGTTTTGGATAAGATTTAAAATGATTTTGTAAGTTATAGTTCAATCTTGGCTGATTTTGTAAAGTTGTGTAAATGCTAAAATCAACTTCTTTTGTTATTATTTTTTTGGTAGGTAAAAAATATTTTATTTCTTTACGGGTTGAAGGGTCTCGTACCTGTTACATCAGTAGCAAAATGAGATACCTGAGGTCTCCATTGGCAACAACCAAAAACCAGGTTACCAAATACAATTCCACCACATACATCATATATTATATTCGAAAGACAACCCTTAAGATAAGGGACACAAAACAAAAAGATATAGCTGAAGGACATACACCAGATAGTCCACCTATCTATTTGAAATCCTCTTAGGTTACTAGAATTTCTTGTTCTTTTTTTTTGAGCAACGTCATCCTGATTAACAGAGAGTCAGCTTTCCACATCCTGATTCGCTTGGGAGATAACTTCTTGAGGGAAATCTTCTTCCTAGATGATCAAGTTTCACTGATTAACAACTTTATTAGCGAGAATGTCAACCACTTTGTTGGCTTACCTGAGAACATGGCTGATCTGAATTTGGGGGTTGTTGTTGAGGAGTAATTGGCACTCCTGAATTATATTCTGAATGTTCTTCCCCCTTGAGCTGTTGTTGGTAATGTGGCAAATAATCACAGATGAGTCACCTTCAAATATGATTGGCTTGGGAAAGGTTCTACTTTCCATGATGCTCCTCCATAAGGCTCCAGCTTCTGCATAATTATTGGTTTGGGTCCCCAAATTTTTTGAGAATGCTTTGATTATGCTTCCTGTGTGGTCTCTGATGACACCTCCTACCCCAGCTCTCCCTGGATTTCCCTTTGAAGCACCATAAAATTTGACTTTGAGCCATCCCTATGGGGGAGGGGTCCATTTAGCCAAGGTTCGAGAGTTACCAATCTTCTGGATTCTACTACAGTATGTGGGAATCTTAAGGGAAGTAAAAAGAAGGGATTCCAACCCATAGTTGGGAACCTCTTCACACGAAATTAGACTACTATTTTTGATAGCTAGGGATAGTGATCTATTGAAAACATCTTCCAGATTCTTGGTATCCTCTTTGAATATGCAGTTATTACGTTCCAACCAAATTTTCCAGACCGCATGGTGAAGCATGGAACTCCATAGGAATCGAAGTCTAGAGTTTTTGAAAATTCCTGGCGATTGAATGAACATTTTAGGAATAGTCTTGGGCCAGGTCCAGCAGACCTGGAATTTGTTGATCAAAATGGATAACACATTATCGACAAAGGGGCAGTCTAGGAGGAGATGTTGTGTGGATTCCCAAGATTTAGTACAGAGGTAGCACCTATTGGTGACTATAATTCCTCTACGAATCAAGTTGTCAGTGGTCAGAATTTTGTTATGAGCAGCAAGCCAGCAAAAATGTGCCAATTTTGGGATCAATAGCTTGAGCTACACAATCTTGGCTATAGTTTGGCTATCATATTTCTTGGTGCTAATAAAAATTTTTTCTAACATCTGGACAGCAGTTTTGACCATGAATTCCCCATCACTCGACCCATTTCAACAACGTTCATCCTCCTTCAAGGTCTAGGGTATGAAGTTAGCTTTGAAGATGTCCATGAGAGTGGTGAGGCCTTTTTTAATCACATCATTCTTAATTCTAAACTAAACCTTTTTCCAACCACGAGATCCTTGGTCAGAAGTGATGAAATCGACAACATGAGCTCCATACTTCCTATTGATGAGGTGCTTAATGGGGGCTAAGTTGGGATCACTGATGAGTGGTTATTTTTTGGCCCACGCATCTTCCCAGAAGTTGATGGTCTTACCATCTCCTAGTTGCCACAAAGATCCCTGTTGAACCAGCTACTTAGTGTGGCTAATGGATTTCCAAAAGTGGGACGCATAGCAAGGGGTCTCCATTTCAAGGAATGAGTGTTGTTGCAGGTATTTCATTTTGACAATGGTCACCCACTCTATTTTAGCATTTGTAACTACCTTCCAAGCCTACTTAGCCAGGAGGGATTTATTTGTGATGGTTATGCGTTACAATCCCAGACCTCCCATGTCTTTAGGAGAGCAGACTTTGTTCTAGGCTACTAAGTGAAACTTCTTGTGATTAGCATTACCCGACCACAAGAACTATTTTTGGAGTTTTTCAATAGCTTCTCCTACTGTAGTAGGGATTTTGAACACTGACAACAAGTAGGTGGGGATGCTCTGTAGGACCGACTTGACAAAAGTCGCTTTGCCTGCACTAGAGAGTAGGGCCCCATTCCATCCTGCCAACTTCTTATGAATCTTGTTAGTGACATTGTTCCACATTTTTTGTTGAGGCCTCCCCTTGAACATGGGTAGGCCCAGATAAGATGTTGGAAAATCAACAATGGAGCACCCCAATATGCTCCTAATCTTGGCCTGTCGTCTAGTAGGGATGCTGATGAAATGAAGCTTAATTTTGGTGTAGTTGATCTTTTGCCCAACTGCTTCCTCATACAAATTGACAATACCCTTGATATTTTTGGCTTTAGAGACTGAAGCTTTAGTTTTCAGCAAGGTGTCATCCATAAATTGTTGGTGGGTGATGGGATTTAAACCTGAGGCTGCCTTGATACCAAAAATCAAGTTTCTATGACAAGCATTCTTAATGGTTCTATTGAGACTCTCTGCCAAGATGATAAAGAGGATGGGGGAAAGAGGGTCCCCCTATCTTAGCCCCTTGGTGCTAGGAAAATATTCGACAGTGAACCCATTCACTAGGACCGAGAACCAAGAAGAAGAGACACAATTAGAAATCAAATTTACCCAAGATTCACGAAAACCTAATTTGAGGAGGATTTTGAGCAGAAATTCCTGATTCACTCGATCAAATGTCTTATTCATATCAAATTTCAAAAAGAAGGAAGTAGAGTTAGCATTGTAGGCAGAGTGGATCAGCTCGTGGATGGTGATAACCCCATCCAAGATGTTCTGCCTTTGAAAATACTTCCTTGGTAGTGGTCAATTATGGTAGGAAGGATCCCAATGAATCTATTGGCCAAGTATTTGGACAGAACCTTTTAGATTACATTGTAGAGAATGATGGGCCGATAATCAGACAGAGACTAGGAATTTGGCCCCTTGGGGATGAGGACCAGGAAAGTGGAATTAATGTATCTAGGAATGGATCTAGAATTCTGCATGTCAGAGATGGCCAAGAACAAGTCAGGTCCCATAATATCCCAGAAGGTTTGGAAGAACCTTGGGGAAAAGCCATCAGGTCCGGGAGCTTTGTCAGGATGCATTGAGAAGAGGGCTTGGTGGATTTATTTTTGGGATAGGGGGCAGAGGAGGAACTCATTGGTTTCATCAAGAATGGTATTGGAAATGTTCTCAAGCAAGGAATCCATGGTCATGGGGGAGGAAGTGGGGGGGGGAGGCGAGGAGGTCTTTAAAGTGGCTGATGACTTCATCCTTGATGTGGTGGATATTAGAGATAAGGGTCCCATCCTACTTAGTAAGGCTTTTAATCCTGTTACAGCCCATGTGCCTTAGAGTGGATATGTGAAAAAACTTGGATTTGGAGTCTCCTTCCCTGAGCTAGAGCTGTCTCAACTTTTGGTGCAAAAATATTTCTTCCTTACTCAGGGTGTTGTGGTATTTAGAGAGCAATATCCTCTCTTCACTTCTGAGATTGTCATCACCCTGGCCTCTTTGAAAACTATCCTCAATTTTCCCTAATATGGTTTTGATGTTTTGCTTGGTTTCAAAGATGTTTTGGAAGGTTTCTCTATTCCAAAATTTGAGATTCTATTTGACCCATCTGAGTTTATGCATAAACTGGTTAGAGGCTATCCATGGAAAGCTTACTTGCAACCATTATGCTATCCAATTTCTAAGATTCGAGTGGTGAGTTCACATGGATTCAAATCAAAAAGGGGTCTTGAACTAAGGCTTGCTACCAGTCCCGAAGACGAGCGGGCTATGATTAGACCCAATCTTCGGGAGAGCCTACATACTGGTATCATCGAAGAGGGGGAGGGATTCTTGGGATAGCAACACCCAATCAAGGTGCTCTTGGATAAGATTGTTTCCCATATGTCTGTTACTCCAAGTGAACCTGAGGCCTTGAATCAGAACATCCATAATGGTATTACTATCTGCAAACTGTCTCAAGTCATTTATATCCCTGTTAGTAACTACATTTCCTCCCTTCTTGTTATAGAATTGAAGAGGGGAGTTAAAATCCCTTGCTAGAACCCATGGAATATTGGCAAAGTCCTGTCTCATCTGGGTGAGGGTGTTCCACAACATCCTTCTTCCTAGAGAAGTATTGGGAGCATAAATGTTGGACATAATATAAGAAGTCTGGGAGCTAAGGTCGTGAAATAGGATATTAGACAACCTGTCATGACCAAAAATAAATCTACCCTCGACTACGGATGGGTTCCAAAGGCACAGGAGCCCACCTGTAGTGCTAGAAGTTGGGGAATAGACAAAATCATAAATTTTCCAAATGATTTTGACTATCCTAGGCAAAAGTTGATTATCCAATTTAGTTTCTTGAATGAGAAAAATTGTGGGGTTGTAATCTCTCTGCATGGCTGCAACCAATCTCTGCTTGGTTGCCCCATTCAATCCTCTTGTATTCTAGGAGAGGACTTTCATTTAGAAATTTTGGAGGTTTTCTTGCCCCATTTGCCTTGTTATGTAGGGGTTTTGGGTCTTTGGTTTTCATCCTTGATAGAAATGACATTTTCTTGGAACAGGGTTCTCTGCATACCATTTGATATATCCTCGGATGTGTCTCGATTTTGGCATTTAGCATTGGAAGGCCTACCTTTCTTTCTGTCTACTCCCACATCCATTTGGGACCTTTTGAAGCTATGAGTTTGTTTGGGACTTCGATGGTCAGGGGATTCTAGAGCGACCTGATCACTATCAAAATTGACATCGATAGAGGAGGATAGGAGAGTTAAAAAACTAGACTCTTCAAGGGGTGGGTACAGGGCTATGGATAATGACGAACGAAGGGGTTTTTGTGATGGGCTCTAGGGGAAATTGTTGGACTTGGGGATTTGCTCCTGAAGGGGGGAACATGGAATTTTTTGAATGGGCATGGGGTCAGGGGGCCCCAAAGGGGAATTGATATTTTTTGGGGATGGAGGGACAGGAATTTCACATTTTTCAAAGACCTCATTGGTTCTAGAATATTTAAGTAAATCAAATTTATTGGCAGTGGTGAAAGAGGAACTTGCATTTTGGAGAGCTTGAGCTTGATATTGAAGCAGTGGGTTCTACTGCGCATTCCTCTAGGCTTGCCATTGACTACTAGTTTCCTTCTAACTGGTTCTTAGCTACAAATGCCCACTTGGTTGGGAATATTCATTAGGGTTTCTATGATTAGGGCATTGAGAAGGGAGGTGCCCCTGTGACTGACAATATGGACAAAAAGTAGGTTTGTTTTTGAAGATCAATGACTACCTTCGCTTGAAATCCTCGTATATAAGATTGAGGTGATCTGGAAGTTGCGATTCCATATTCACATTTACATAGATGTGGGCTTGGGTTAGGCACATTCTAGCATAGCTAGCTGGATCAATAGCTACCAAATATTAAAAAGCCCTAGCCAAACCTCATAGAGCATCCTCATAGAAAAAATGTGCAGGGAGGTTGGGGAGGCAGACTTAAATGGGAGAAAAATTGATGTTCTAAGAGTCGAGGTCAAAATTTGGTTTCCATTTTTTGAGGAACAGGCTTCATCTTTCGAACAACCAAGGATATTAAAAAAGAATACACTCTGCATCCTCTCAGGTATTCAACCGAATCATAAAAAAACCTCTGGTCATTGCCAAGAGACCCAAATTTTCCATAACTTTCCATTTTGAAGTAGCCCATCGTCGAATCGCATCCATGTCTGGGTGCCATCCTATGAACTTTCCAACTAATGAGAAGAAATCATGAGATGCATAATCTTCTATGAGGTGTTTAGGGCACAACACATCGCTGCCTTGTAGAATGAAATCCATCAATCTGCTAGGGGGAATTCTAGGATTTTGTTGCAAACATTCTACGTAAGATTTTTTTGGTTCGCCCAATTTATTGGGGGGTTTTTTCCCTCATTCAATGTTGCTGTGGGAGGCTCCATTTTTAGCTGCACTCTAGTCAAACCCTTTCATCATCGTGGCATTGCAGGCTTCTTCCTCATGTGAAACCTGATTCTCAGGGTTTCGATCTTTGATCATCGAAACCATCGCTCTCTCCTCCTTCCACTTCTATTGTGTATGCTGGTTTTTAAGTAAACATTATTCCTGCCTTTGTGAGTACTTATTTTTTTGATTGATTGTAGATTATTATGATTATTCTAGTTTTGAATTTTTCTCTACTATGGGTATAATGGTTGAATGCTCTCTTCTAAAATAAATTTATTAAGTGTAAATTAGCACTTCATCCTTATTATTGCTCCTATTGAACTAAGATATTTTTCTAGATTTCAAGAGGTTTTAATGTTGGATATTTTGTCTCTATTTGAGAATATTTGAGACAAGTAAATATTATAATTTTTAACCTTTATATGCTTTTGATAAACCTCTTAAAATGGCCCTTTGAGATTTGATTTTAATTTTTCTAATTTCCAATAAATAAATTTATAGTAGTAGACCTTATGACTCCCAAATTTGGAAAATTAGAAAAGATAATAATATTTGCAAAGTATTAAATAGTTCAACCTAAGTAGAAGGCCTTATATCTCCTAGGTTAGTTTACAAATAGTATTTTTATTTTTGGTAAGTTATCTCCTATGTATTTTGCTTTCTCAACCTTAAAATTAATCCTTAAAATTATAACCTTATATCTCCTATGTTTGAAAGCAATATTTATGAGATATTTTTCTTACCTTAGCCCCTTGACTTCACACTTGAATGGTGTTGGTTTTGACTAAAATAAAACAGTCCTTTACATACCCTTTCTATGGTGCTTGACTTGACGAGTCTGTATGACCAAGTGTGGTATGGCTACCGGGATTATTATTCAATTCTTTGAGAGTAGATATTGAACTTTAATAGAGTCTTAAATGCTCCTATGCTCTCCTTCGTCCATGCTATGCTTAGAAATGAATTGACTGGATTGCGCTTTGCTCTCCACTTCACACTACGAACGTCGAACGTGAATGCTATCCTTTCACTCTCTCTATGTTGCATATAAGGGCAGTCATTGATGGACAAGTGGCACTTGCATTTATTGGGAGTACTACCACTTCTTGTAACACTATTGCACCAACCATTACTCCTTTGTAATGTATTCTATTTACTTTGAGCACTCTCAATGTTCATATATTGAGAGTTAGAGATATGATAGCCGTTAGGGAATAATATGCCAAAAGGCACTTAGCCCTTTTGCATGGGATTTTATATGTAACACCTCCAAGAAGGAGATTATAACTCCTTTGGTTGTATTCATCCTTAGCTTGATTTGGTTGCTTGAATAACAAGCAACGTATTTTCTTTTGTAGGTAATTCATGAGACCCTTGGAGCTTCATATGAGGATGAGGTAGCTCTCTTGCTACCCTTTGTTGATGCTATTCCCAACGTAGAATCCACTTCCCTTGTTTGTGCTTATACCTTCACTGTGCTCCTTGTTCATGTTGATAAAGGTGAATCTTGATGCGTCTAAACATTGTATGTGCTATTTCCTTTTTTTTTATGTAGATAGCTTCTTATCCTTGCTATGGTTTACATAAATGTTTGTGATAGATTTTATTTAAACCTTGGTATATTTACTATTATTTACGTAAAAGATTCCTTTGTTTGTAGGTCTTATCTTGGAGAGAATGCCCTTTTGGTGTTGGAGAATGCTCGATCCTTTGGCCCTTCCTTTGGCTACATTTTTCCCTATACCTATTGTGCCTATTGTGGCACTTTTAAATCTTTTCCTTTCCCTGCATTTGATGTATTGTAGAAGTGCAACACCATGTAACATTTACATGTATATAGAACCTTTTTATTGCACTATTTTGTAGGTCTAAAATTCTTATTTTTGTAGCAGATTAATGAGTGCAAAATAAGGGTTTTAAGGATATCTCTTTTGCTAGACTCCTTACCCTTTTGCTTGTATGATTTATGGTGAATACAGGCCTTGTAAATATTATAGAATAGAAGCTTTCTTTTGGTTGCACTAACCCTAAGTGCTTTGTATTTGAGACTCACCAAGTATCAATATTTGAAGCTTCTTTTTGGTTAGCTTTTATTTGCTTATACTAACCAATTTTTGTGGCTTCTATTGGCCACTATGAGTTATAGGTTTTTGTGCTTTAAGAGTGTCTTTAGATACTTAATCCAAACTATATTTTGTAGCATTTTTTTCAAAGCACAAAACTAATTTATTTTGAGAGTAATAATAGTGCAAATGCATCTAAAAAATTCTACTTTTAATGCACTAACAGATTACACCTTATAACTCCAATCTACTCTCAAGAAATGTACTTAATCAATTTACTGCAACTAATCAAGAATAATTTGAAATAAACCTTCAATATTTATTCTATAAATTTCTTATAAGCAAGATATTAGGAGATAGTTTTCTTTTGCTTTCCAAAGTAGATAATAGGCTAGTTGATAGATTATTAAAATTATGAAATCTAATCAACTTCTAATGTGCAAATGAACCTTAAAAAAAGCCTTTATTTTTGCACACTTGAAGACTATAATATAAATCTCATTTTTGAAAATTTAATCAAGATGAAGGTGCTTAATATTTCTTATAATTAATCCAACTAATGAATCTACTTGCATCAATAGTTGCTTGCCTTTTTCTAAACAATTTTGTAGCTCATTTTCTGCTTCTATAAAGGATGTAGATCTTGGTGCCTAATATCACCAAGTTGCTGCCTTGAGTAGAATCTTACAGCTCTTTGTAGACTATTTTGAACAACTCCTTCACCAAATTGATGGTCTCAAACTTTCTTTCACAAGCCTAGGATTTGGTGACTTTGATCTCCTCTTGTAATATCCTCCTTCTATTGTAGATTTGGAGAAGTTTGTATCTCTGAAGCAATGACCTCTTGTTGTAGGAGGTAATATTCAAATATCTTGGATTTGATAAGCTTCTTCTGCCTTCAAGTATTCTTGTCAAATTTTGACTTCAAGCAGGATCTTCTTCTCAATATTCTGAATATCTTGAGGTCTTCACTATATTATTCTTCTACTCATATTTGGCACTCCTTGCCAAATTCTCCTCCTCTTGGGCTTGTTGTTGGATGGTGATAATTGTCCTAAGTCCTTTACTATCAGGGGCTTCTCTGTGGTAGTGGATTTCTCTAGTGAGTTCTACTTTGATTATTTCTTTAGAAAGGCTCTCCTATCCTTTTACTAGATTCTCATCAAGACATTTTCAAGGTCTTTGATCTTACAAATTATTCTGGTCTTCCTAGAGATCTTATCTTCAACCTTATACTCTTGGAAGTGTTGGCATTGAGATATTCTCCTAGATCTCTGATTCTGCTACTTCTGTATTCGAGTTGGACTCTCCCAGTCCTTATTCTTCTTCCTAGCCTGGAAGTTCTTCAATGAAATATCCTTTACCTTCAATAAAAAATATTATGAAATCTGTTTCTAAATTAGATCATATCCTCTGGAATCTTCTTCAGGATAAAAGGCATCTATGGTCTGTTTCAGTATCAAGGCTTTCATGGCCTGTTCTTAAATATCAAGGCTTCTATGGCCTATTATTCAATATCAATGCTTCTATGTATTGTTCTTCAATATCAAGGCTTCTATGGCCTATTCTTCAATTTCAAGGCTTCTATGGCCTATTCTTCAATATCAAGGCTTCTATGGACTTTTCTTCTAAATCAAGGCTTCTATGGCATTTTCTTCTAGATCAAGGTTTCTATGGCCTTTTATTATATATTAATGCTTCTATGGCCTTTTATTCTTGTGAAGTTCTTCAATATATCAATATATCAATATATCAATAGATATATTCTGTCTCTAGACTTCACTATGATTATTTTCCAAAATATTCTTCTAAAGTATTCTCCTCTCTACAATAACTAATCTCAGCACTATGAAGGCACTCTGACATTCAGGAAACGAAGTTGAGGTCTCCCAGATTTCTATTGTAGGAGGTGTCCCAATAATATGAGTATTAATTACCTATAATAAAAGAAACTTGCAAGTAAGTATTTCCATATATTTGAGCTTCACTAGTTGATTCATCAACCTAGTGGATCAAATGCTAAGTCCTAGTCTTCACAAGTTTTTTTTAACTTTGTGGAAAGACTCTAGACCTATGCAATCTCAATATTTTTGAAATTGAGATTTTAGTCCTCACTTGTAACTCTCCCTAATTCTACCATCTAGACTCTTCTAAGAAATTTTAATAGTGATTGGTCCAATGACGCATCAGGTTCTCAAAACAATTAGGATCAATAATAATGGTGGTTTTCCTATAGACCTACTATGGCTTGATATACCATATATTTGATACCACTATTAACTTTTGATACCACATAAAATGGGAGATAAAATCACAAGATGCAAAAATAAATAAATTAAATATGCAAGATGACTAAAATATGCTATAAATAGAAATGATGAAAAATATTACAATAGTAGCTATGGAGGAAATGGACACTCCATGATATAAGCTACTGCTCCATGAATGAGCTTTGAGCTTATAGCTCACACACACACTACCCTACTACCTATCTACCATACACTACCTATGATACTATGACTTCTATATCTATGACCATTATATAGAAAGATAAGTTCCTTGGCCAACACTCTATCTAGTTGTACAATTGGACACCTTGCACATTACAACTTGCACATGGACACTTGTGCATTTATTACATTACATGAAGTAACTAGATAAAATCCCATAAAGTAACCTAATTTCCTAAGTATGCAACAAGGAAGGTACATTTACATGACCCAAATAATGTAATATACTCTATTTCTAACATGACCCTATTCCAAGGAGCCTTAAGAGAGCTACGTAGCTACATATTTTAGATTTTCTCCAGTTCTTCATATTTTCCCATAAAGACCCTAAGCTCCTTATCTAGGGATTAGTTCTCCCTATTCATGTAGGATCCCTCCATAAGAAGTCATGTAGCTTCTAAAATAAGAGAAATATTGATTTTATACTCCAAACCACCAGCTTTCACCATGCCTTCCAAGAGTGTGTCACTTGATAGGAGAGCTTCCTATCAAACTCATTAAACTTCATGAGGCACTCAAGAAGGCCATCCTTATTAATAATTATTTTGACCTCCTCATCTAGGTTGAGGATGGAGGGTTCCATTTTCACCTCCATACTCTAGGAATTCACTCTATGCATGCTCCTAGGAAAATTTTGAAAGACTATATTCCACCTTTTAGCAACCACAAATCTACGTAGAACAACAAGATAAAATACAATAGAAACAAATGGTCTCCTACCAAAAGAAATCAACCTCCAAAGATGAACCACATCCCTAGGATAGAATGAATATTTAAACAAGGTCTTCAATCATCTAAAGAAAGATCTAGATCTTACCTATAGGGTGTTCTACCAATAATTCAATTGAGTGGAGTACCTCAAGAGTGATGAGAGGGAAGTTGTAGTGCTCAAGTCATGATAAAAATGCCACTCAAATATAAAGGCATTGGAAATTATAAAGTTGGCACGAGCCTCCATAGGGAGGAAAATCTCATGAAAACTTAGAGTCTACCATCTTACATCATGAAAATCATGAAGAGAAAATGGGAAAGATCTAAAAGAGGATAAGATATAATGTTAAACTTAGAAAAATGAAGGAAAGTAGATAGAACTTTTGTAACTCAATCATGTGGCCTAAAATAGAAATATGCATGTTTTATCAAATCAGATTTCCATATTAGCCTATGATTATGTTTTTCCAAACTGATGAGATCAAGATTGGTAAGTGGGGTGTTGCTACAAATCTCTAGTTCCCATTCCTACTTGTTTTTTCTCTTCTCAATTAAAATTGTCTCAAGTTGAGTTCACCAGCCTAGATGACATACTGTTGATTGAGGGATGATGGGCTCCATAAGATAACATTACCCACTTTGAGTTCTTAGGAATTTTCCTCATGACGCCAACCCACAAAGATGAATTTCACTCTCAAATTTGCCCATCAAAAATACACATGAATGAAGGAAAAACAATTCTAAAGCCTAAAGCTTACCTAATCACCACATAAGAAGAAGATAAGTTACCACTAAGGATTCAATAATTAAGCCCCACATTTTTTTTAAATGAAAGAAAATTCAAATTTGAAAAAGACCTTATAGCACCAAGGGGTTCTCCTTGAGACACTAGAAAGGCAAGACCCTAGATCAAGCACCATAACCATCTCCACTACATTGCAGGTGAATATATTCTTCCAAAACCTCATCACAAAAAAAATAAAGAAAGAACATCACAAATACATTCAATCCATCTAGGAAATACCTTGAGGGAAACCTTACCTCCAAGTTGTAAGCCCTACTTGGTGTAGGCCTAGATTAGCTAACATATTTGTATATTTGTTACCTTCTCTATAAATATGTTTGATTTAGAATTCATCCAAAGTTTATAAATTTATTTTGGATTTCTATATCATGTTAGCTATACTATAGCTAGGGTCTTGGGAGCAAATCATCGAGTTGATGATTTATTAAGAATATCCTTCAATGATAGCTTTTTTGTAATTCACAGAACCAAGCAACATTGTTCCTTGGAAAAGAGCTCTAGATTTTGTAAAATGGCTAGTTTGGACACCTAGATTTTTAGAGTAGGCAAAAATGATTTCTCCCATATCATTTCTAAACACACCCTCTATCATAACACACCTTGGTAAGACATTTTATAAGATGGACTATGTATTGACAAGTGATATTTAATGCTTATATTTGATGCATTTGGATGGATATATGCATTTACTATTTGATTATTTTTATATGAGGATATGGTACTATTGATTCTATGCATGGTTGTAGGATTAGGTACTCTCATAGGTGGACAAGGAAGTTGGCCACAAGGAATGAGAGACCATATTAAAAGGAAATTATGGTGATGACTTGTTCATCAATAGCTTAGGGTAACATGGATGAATACCCTTCATGTAGGTGCATTACATTTTGCTTATGCTCATGTTCACACCATTGGACTAGGAAGTTGCTTGCAATGAGTCTCCTTAAAGTAGGTCGGTGATAGCCTTAGCCTATCTTAAAAGAGGTCACCCACTTAAGGATAAAACAATGGTGTGGAACATAAAGGGAGTGCATTTGTTGTTGCTTATGGCATTGTAGATATGTATTGATTTATTCCTTGTATTCTTGAAGTATTAATTGAATTTTGATATTAATATTTGAATAAATCTAAGGTTGGATTTGAATAATCCTTGAACCTTATAATTGAGGTTTGGTTTTTGTATTTGGATAATTAACAATTTAGATTGTACTATCCTTAGTTTAAATTAAAATGCTTTTTTTTATAATTCTCCTTGCTATGTTGGAGTGGATCTTGAGGAGGGTTGGAGTGGACACATGGGGAATGTTTCTACTATTGAGTGCTCCATGCATTAAGGTGTCAATTTTGTCTCCTTTCTCAAAATAGGATGGGGGTTGGGCACATAGGAGGAGGAAATTTTGGTTAGAGATCAAAGGTAGAATCAAGGATTGCTCAAGTGAAGGAAAGGAGATCGAAGCTAGTGCTTTAGAGGATGTAAAAGGAAGCTCAGTCATGTGGGTTTTCATTATTGTTTTTACGTATGTGCTTTAACCTAGTTGTTACTTAGCTTGTTCTTGATGTGGGTCTTTCCTCACTTGTTTAATATTAATTATGCCTATGAGGCACATGAATTGGCCGTACATACTTATTGTTTTTGTGTGTTGTAGTTTTTAATCTCTCCTTCTTGTGTAGTGGAGTTATTTCTTATTTTTTGGAAGTGGATCATCTAGCTTTGGGTGTGATTTTTTCTCCTTTTTATTCATCAATTTATACTCAATTTTGTGTAGTGCTTGTTGGATGTTTTTTCTGGGAGAAGGCACCTTAGGTTGAGAACCCCTGAGTGCCATGTTGTGCTCACCTTACATCAACCTATCACTATATATGAGGGATATGTGTATGTTCATCATTGTTGTCCACCTTATCTTGTGTGTACCTTGGCATAAATAATCTTAGGGACTCAGGAGCGTTGTGCATTAAGGTTTTTTGAGCATATTGCTTCTATTTGAGGATTGTTTATTTTTTGTTAATGGTCTCACACTAAGATTTTATTTTAATATTCAAATCAACGTACATATTGTTGCATGAATTTTAGAGTGCTCATGTGATTGGACCTTGTGTTTTGACCTTGTTGTTGTTTGAGAGTTGGCTCAATATTTGAGTTCCTTGGTTGTTTTAGAATCCACATAGCATCATCTTTTGTGTTGACTGCTTAGAGATTGAAAGGTTATACATTCTCTACATTGAGACTTGTTAATCTAAGTTCTTTCATGTAAGTTTAGCTTCCTGTAAGTTAGTTTCATATGACTATCGCATATTATAGTATTTATGTTTTATCTTAACATTTCTATTTTTTTGTTAAGAAATGTTGTCTCTTGCTTTTTAAACTTAGCTTAGTTTGAAAGTAAACTAGCTTGATTTAGTAGTTTTTTTATAAGCAAGGTAATAATAGATGCGATTGTAGGTTGAATTACTTGTTGTTACATAAGAAAGTAGAGGACTTCTTTAAATCAAGTGATTATTATTTTAGAATTATAATGATGTGTTTTATTCTCTTTCGAAAAGAATATTTGGAAGGAATTATGGGGTTCCTTTGAAATTTAAATATAGTATAGGAATTATGGGGTTCCTTTGAAATTTTATTATGGTATAGGAATTATGGGGTTCCTATGTAAATATTATTTGATGTTTGAATGGCTAGTAAGAAGTGATTAAGAGTAACTTAATGAGTTTTGTTTTTGGCTATTAAAAAATAATGAGAAGTATGGGCTTCTTTTACGCACAATTGGATGATATGTTTTGCATTATTAAATGGAATTATATAGAAATACATGAAAATTTCCTTAAAGGGATGTTATAATATCTACCTACCTATCTTCTGCCTTAGAGAGCAAGGGAGATAACAAAGTGGAGGATAGTTGAATTATTTTTAGACATGTTAGTAGTTTATTTTCTAAGATCCTATGGAAGGATTAAGATATAAATATCTCTTGGAGAAAGAGGAATTAATGTAATAGAAGGATTGAAATTATTTGGGCAAACATTTGAGATAGCCCTTATTATTCCTTACAATATTTGATTATGTAATGAAATGATCTCTTATGCTAATGGTAGACATGTGTGTTTGTAAGAAATCTGTCATCATGGACATATTGTTAAATTATTTTTTAATATATGAATGATCATGTATATGAATTAAATGAATCTTTATTGGTAGTCATCATAATTTACTTAAAATTTATGGAAAATGGTATATTATTCCTATTCATGTAAATGGATTGTTTGGCATGTTTTGGTTGCAAAGAGAGAGAGAGTTGGTTTGTTAAGATTATTTTTTTCTTATTTTTGTTGGGGGTTTTAGAGAGGGGGAATCACTCTTTAAATTCATTTTGAAAACCTTTATCTTAACCCAAGCCTAAGTTAGTTATAGGGAGGCAAAAATTAGGTCCTTTATGTCCATGGAGAAGCTATCATGCAAAGTGATAGTTGCTTGAACTACACATGATGGAGATGGGGTGGTCAAGTATTGGAGTTAGTAGTTCATTGCAAATGTGCAACTGATTGAATTATAAGGCAATACACCAAAAGGAACCAACATGAATTAACTTATGTTTGGTAGGAGAAATGGAATTGCCCCTTCTGTAAATATTGAGAAGAAATTTTTCCAATGCTATGGTCAAGATGTCTTGCATTCATAGAGAATGTAAGAAACATGGGGTGACCATTTGGGAGTGTCATTTATACCATAGAGGTATACAAGGTAAGCCCTAATATTTATGGGAGTGTGCAATATCATGTCCACTTGAGAGATATCTACAACATCATAGACTCAAAATGTGATTATGTCTAGTCTTTTATAAACCATGGATACTCCTTATGAACCTTGTTTGGGTTATTTAAAAAAAAGGGTTCTCTCTTGGGTTGATTAGTTTGGGTTGTTACAATTGGTATCAGAGCTCTAGGTCATAGGACTAGAAGCTTTCATTAATGGAAATTAGTATTGGTCAGACTTGATGAGTGACTTTAGGAAGAAAAGATCTTCCTTTGGGGATGGCACCTTACATGGAGTAAAGGTGACCATTAATATTATCAGTGGATGATAATACTCTATTGTTAGTTCACATGGATGATGTAACTAACTAGAAAGTTAGACTTACAATTTGGAAGAGAAATTGTAACCTAACTTAGATTTTTGTGTGGCCAACAAATATGGTACCAAAATTGGAAAGAGGAAGAAGAGGATCTTCCCAACCATCAAGGCAGGATAGGTAGTATAGTGCCAAGGCTAGACCCCTAGGGGAATGTTTGGGAAATTAAAACAAAGATATGGAGAATCTCATTGTTGTTGTCTCTCTATTACAAGAAGAAATAGAGCAGTACAGGGAAAAAATGGACCAACAAAAGTAGTTGTTGGAAACAATAGTGAGCTAGAATTCATAGAATAGAAATATTAAGGTTATATAGGAAGGAAATGCTCCTATAGAAGAGAAAGAAGTTAGGATCCTTATAGAGGTAAAACTAGCTAAGGATTTAAGGAATGTAAAAACCTACAAGTTCATTAGAAAAAATGGGGATGATTCAATTGAGGCTTGGCTGAATGAGTTGGAGATCTACTTCTCCATGAAAAATCTACTCCTTAGTAACATGAACAATTTGGGCTACCCTCCATTTATAGGAGATAAAGTTGGATTGGTGGAACACTTTTAAAGCCAAATAGAATATTCAAGAAATAAATATAATGTGTGAAGGTTTTGTTAAATGCTTTAAGAAAAGGTTCCTCACATAACAACACTATGTAGAGAAATTTGAGGAATTTTCCACACTCCTCCAAGGAACAAAGACAATGGAGATTTATTACCAGAAGTTTGTAAAGTTGCTTAAGTATGTACCATTATATGAGAAGGATGAGAATATGAAGGTACATAAATTTATCTTAGAAGTGGATCCTAAGATAAGATCGATAGTAAACATGCATAAACCTAAGACTATAAAAGGCTTATGACCTAGCTTGACAAGTTGAGTCCAATCTATAATTAAATATGACTTACTTAATTATATAAAATTTTTAGAAGAGGATTGACAGGCCCTGAGAAAAAGGAAAAGTTCTGGTTTTATGAATTGGGAACAAGAGCAGAGTAAAAAAATAAAAGGTAATTTGAAGTTTGAAATAAAAATTATGGAAAACAAGGGAATTTCAAGAAGAATTTTCATAAGATAAAAAATAATAGTAATCCTCAAACACAAAGGAAACCAAAACCATCACAAGTAGAGTAGATAGGGGAGCAAAAATAGGAAAGACACCCAAGTCCCAAGGGTGGTTGCTATGATTGTGGGGGTCCACACTATGCAAACAAATATCCAAATCGATCAATTCCAAGAAAAAGGGTAGATGAACCCAACCATAGAATCTACGAAGCAATTGGAAACCAAAACCTAGATGGGCAAGCCACACCTATGCTCTTGAATGGTAAATTATTTGATAAGTTAAAATTTTGATAGATAGTGGAGCTACTAATAGTTCCATTTCTTCTAGTATAGTTAAGGATATGCTAGAAAAATTGGGATTTTTGGCACAAGGATGAAAATTCAAGTATGGATCTAGATAGAACTACTCAATGGATCAATGTTTTCCCACAACTGAGATCACCCTACCCAATATCTCTACCTTTTGGTACCTATATGTAGGATTTATACATACCTTCGACATCATATTGGGATTGGAATGATTAAATACTCGTGAAGCCCTAATTAGTTTCCAAGATAGATGGTTAGCATATATGGATAAAGATAAGTAGAGACTAAGAATCTATAGTGAATAGGAATACTTTTAACCTTAGTTAATATTGGTAATGAAGCTAAATAAAGATATTAGAAAATGTGGAATGGTCTATGTTAGTAAGCTAAACCATACGATCGAGGATGATAGAAAGGAGGAATTTTTTAGGGATCACCAAATTTTGCATGATTTTAGAGATGTATTTCTTGAAGACCTCCTTGGGCTACCATCTAAGTGTGAATTTTATTTCACTATAAAACTAATTTCAGGTTTGGAACCTATTCATAGAACTCCTTATAAGATGAATCCTATTGAGATGCAGGAGTTAAAAGTACAACTTCAAGGGTTGTTAGAAAAAGGATTGATTAAACCCAGTGTGTCACCATGGGGTGCACCTATTCTTTTTGTCAAAAAGAAGGATGGTTCACTAAGGTTGTGCATAGACTATAAAATTTTGAACAAAGTAACTATTAAGAATAGGTATCCTTTACCCAAGATTGAAGATCTATTTGATCAACTTAAGGGTGCCACCATATTTTCAAATATTGATTTGAAATTAGGATACCATCAGCTAAGGATTTGAGAGGAGGATACCCAGAAGGCTTCTTTTAAGACTAGGTATAGACATTATGAGTTCACAGTATTAACTTTTGGGTTGACCAATGCACCAACAACATTTATGAATCTAATGGAAAATGTGTTTAGGGAGAATTTGGATTAGTTTATATTAATATTTTTGGATGATATCCTAATATATTCTTAAAATAAGGAAGAGCATGACAAAAATTTAAGAATTGTTCTTGAGTTGTTGAGAAAGAACCAACTCTATGGGAATTTGTCAAAGTGTGACTTTTATATTCTAGAGGTATAATATTTGGGATATATCATATATGTAGAAGGGACAATTGTATATCCGAAGAAGATAGAGGCTATTTTTTAACTAGTTGCCACCTAATTGAAGTACAAAGCTTCATGGGCTTGATGGGGTATTATTGGAATTTTATAAACAATTATTATAAAATAGCCTACTCCATAACTAACCTATAGAGAAAAGGAAATGAATATAAATGGAGGGACAAGTGTGAAGTCACTTTTGAGTTACTTAAGAAAAAACTTATTATTGCAATTATTCTTAAGATTCTAGATCCTTAGGGGAACTTTTGGTATGTATTAATGCTTCATTGGAAGGTTTGGGAGGAGTTCTATCCTAGGATGATTCAATCATAGCATATGAGTCAAGGAAACTCAAGAAGCATGAGGTAAACTATGCTACACATGATCTAGAGCTAGCAACGATTGTGCACACTCTTAAGATTTGGTGACATTACTTTCTAGGGAAGCCTTTTGAGTTTAGGATCGATCATCAGAGCCTAAGGTACATCTTTACTCAGCCAATGTTTAATGCTAGACAAAGAAGAAGGATCAAGTTCCTAGCAGAATATGACTTTGGTATAGAGTATATTGAGGGCAAGGAAAATAAGGCCATCAATGCCTTGAGTAGAAGAAGGCATATAGCTTCTTTGATCCATAGTCATGTAGACTTTATGAACCAAATCAGGAAAATTTAAACATAGGACCAATATTACAGTGAAATTAGGGCTAAAGTGGAAAACAATCCTAGAGAGAATGAGGATTTTGACATAAAGTATGGGCTTTTATGTTTTAAGGATAGGGTAGTTATACCTAAAATAAATTATTTGAGGAGATTGATCATGCAAGAGGTACATAGATATCCTTAATATGCTCACCCTAGAGGGGTAAATATGAAGAAGAACATGAAAAATACCTACACGTCAGGTATGAAGAGGGATATCACTAATTTTGTTGCTCAATGCCTAGAATTCTAGAAAGTGAAAGCTAAGCATAGACATCCAATAGGATAATTATATCCACATGATATACCAATGCAAAAATGGTAGGTCATATCTATGGAATTTATTGTGGGATTACCTAAGACTAGGTACCAACATGATGCAATTCTTGTGGTGGTCGATAAGTTGACCAAGGTTGCACACTTTATACCAAGGAACACCAAGGATGATGCTCTAGTAGTGGAAAATAGGTTTGCCAAAGAGATATTTAGGTTACATGGGTTTCTTGTGTTACACTCCAAACATGAAGAGTCGGCTATATTTCCAATTGTGTAAACATTCATTATATATGGTTCATAATAATTTAAATGAGAAACATCATATCTTTTATATTTTTCATCTGCTGCTTCTGCGCAAGGGTGTGCCCACCTTAAGTGGCCTTTGATTTTATTTTATTCCGCATCGTGTTTTTCCTTATTCTTGTTTGTTTCCTCGTTCGATTCGGCAATATATATATTTTGTAAATTTATTAAGCAAAGGATAAGAATTATCCTTGCAAGTGGTATCAGATATTAGGTTCGGTGGCTTCCGCTCGCGGCTACAAAACTCCTCTCCACGCCAAACCGCGGATCATTTTTTCGGAGTAATCCCTGCGATCTAGTTCATTGAAACCTTCGCGTTCCGTTTCCACCAGCAGGCGTTCTGTTTTCTCTTTCGGCCGAATACACAGCAGCGTGTATTCCACGCCGTGTTTCATGCATTTTCATTGCCAAAAACAAATGCTCCGGTTACTCCTGTTCCGTCGTTACGACGTCTGCGTTACGGGCTCAATCACCGGCTTCTGTGCAGTCAAACAAATCGTCACCGAAATCGCGCAGGAACACCAAGCCGTTCGGCCAATCACAGCGCTCAGATTACTTTAATTAAAGCGCCTAGCTAAGGTACAAAATTTTAATTTTTTTCGTTTGGGATATATATATCCCACATTTGCGATGGGAAAGAATTTTCGTTGTTTATAAGGGATAAGTCACCTCTTTAAGGTTGTGACTACGGTCACATCCTAAGTCGCCTTTACGCGCGAGGTCATTTAACTTGTCGTTATTTGGTTTGTGTTCGTCTGGTCGTGTCCTCCGTTCGTTATTTCGTGTCTCGGTTGTCGCGTCTGGTCGTGTCCTCTGTTCGTTGTTTCGTGTCTCGGTTGTCGCGTCTGGTCGTGTCTTCTGTTCGTTGTTTCGTGTGGTCGTGTCCTCTGTTCGTTGTTTCGTGTCTTGGTTGTCACGTCTGGTCGTGTCCTCCGTTCATTGTTTTGTGTCTCGGTTGTTGCGTCTGGTCGTGTCCTCTGTTCGTTGTTCCGTGTCTCGATTGTCACGTCTAGTCGTGTCCTCCGTTCATTATTTCGTGTCTCGATTGTCGTGTCGGGTCGTGTCCTCTGTCTGGCATCGTATCTCGGTCCGTCGTGTTCACTTGGTCCGTCGTGTCAATTTCGTGTTCGGTGGCGTCATTGCAGTCAAGTGGTTAACAGCTGTCATCAGGAAGGTGAGCCAACGAAATCCAGTTCCGCGCCACAGTTGGAGTGGTAGCAAGGCGGAAAAACAACACAAATTTTTTATACCTCAGTGTGGCCGAAATTTTGAAGTTCAAAGACTACTAAGCAAGAGATTGTAAGCAGTGCATGAGTAGAAGTTGGAGCAAGGGTCCGGACGGTCGATTATCCAGCTCAGAGACGACCAATAACAACGCAAGGAGACCAAATCGAAGCCCAGGTACAAAAAATTCTCTTTCTCCTTTTAAAATTGGTAGTTATAATCCACATCATCCCCTAGTAGATCCTATGGCTACTAATCCTTCCCCAACTCATGAAAACATCACACAAGGAGACTCAAGTAATTCAGCCATGTCCGATAAGGAGTCTCTTCACAGCATACTAGAGAGTCTACACGACATGGGTCTCACCCTAAAAGAACTTGTGCAAGCACAAAAACAACCTAATCCCAATACTAATCCCCAAAATCACTCCCATGCCCAACGGAATGTAGAAACTGTCGATCCTAATGATGATTGGCAACAACAACGAGGTGATTCGGATAATTACAGGGATCCCTATCAAAGACAACGGTATAACCAAAATCAAGAAAGGGACACGGGTTATCACCAACCAAGAGGCCCTAATATTAACTTTCCACGAATTGATATGCCCACTTTTGAAGGTCATGATCCTCGTGGTTGGTTAGCCAAAATGGAAGGCATCCTTGACTTATATCAAATTAAGGAAATTGATAAAGTTCCTTTTGTTGCAACAAAATTAGGCACTGAGGCCTACCAATGGTTTGTATGGCTTAAAAAAGAGAATGTAGCTATTATTACCTGGAGAAAATTCACTACCTCTTTTTTAGAAAGATTTGACGACGGCGCTACATCATCCTACACAGTAAGATTGTTATCTCTTAAACAAAAAGGGTCAGTTAGTGAATTCGTTTTGGAGTTTACCAGTTTACTACCATACACTTCAGACCTTAGTCCCGACACAGTGGTAGGTGCATTTCGCAATGGTTTGAAAGAAAGTATTCGAGTGGAGGTAGACATGCACGATCCAACCTTGTTGAACAGTTGTATAAGATTAGCCAAGTTGGCCGAGAAGAGACACCAGTTGTCTGCACAGCGGGAAACATATAGTCGTCCTTCATACCGCAACAATTCCTTTCGTAGAAATGATCAACCATCAAGATATTTTTGTTATAAATGTCGCACTAATCACCCCAGGGAACAAGCTTGTGCCCAAAAACAAAACTTTCATATTGAAGGTGATCAAGGTGAAGGGGAAGAGGATGAACCTTACCAATCGAAGAACCTATGCCGTAAGACCTACCAGGTACTATAGACGAAAAAGAAGAGGATACAATGGCAATTTCAATGCATGCTCTCATGGGTTTAACCGCCCACCATACCATCAAGGTACCAGGTTTTCTCCGCCAAAAAAAGGTGAATGTGCTAATTGATTCTGGTAGCACCCACAATTTTATCGACATCAAAACAACAAAAGCCTTGAATTTATTCATTAACTCTTCCAACAAAGACAAATTCCAGGTTTTAGTGGCCAACGGGGTGAACGCACAATGCGTGGGTCGCACATCTCAAGTTTCCATAAAGATGGGAACTTATACCTGGTTAGGCTCCCTTTTTGTCATGAATTTGGGAAATTCTGATGTCATTTTGGGGGTTGAATGGTTGGAAACATTAGACACAGTTAGCTTCAACTTCAAAAAATTATTTGTGGAATGGAAGGAAAATGGACGAGTCATTCACTTACAAGGCATTACTACTCCTCCAACACAAATGGTGAGCTCTCATAGTATGGAAAAGATGTTAAAAAAGGGTGGATATGGGTTTATAGCTCAAATTAATTGTTTGGAAAAACAATCGGCAACAACTTCGGATACTATTGCACCTGAGTTACAAGATATCATCACACATTACGACGAGGTTTTCCAAGAACCTCAAGGATTACCACCTAAACGATCTCATGATCATGCCATCCATTTGATGCCAGGAAGTGTCCCACCTAACAGTCGTCCTTATCGCTATCCTCAGCCACAAAAGACAGAAATCGAACAGATCGTTCAGGATTTGTTGGATCATGGAGTCATTCGTCACAGCACTAGTCCTTATTCCTCACCTGTAGTCCTGGCTAGACGAAAAGATAACTCTTGGCGTATGTGTCCCGACTTTCGTTCTCTCAATAAACTCACTATCAAGGACAAATTTCCTATCCCCGTCATAGATGACCTATTAGATGAGTTGCATGGTGCAAAATTTTTTACAAAATTAGACCTTCGCTCTGGCTTTCACCAAATCCGTGTTAGAGAAGAAGATATTCCCAAAACGGCCTTTCGTACTCATGAAGGTCATTACGAATTTTTGGTCATGCCTTTTGGTCTCACTAATGCACCATCCACATTCCAAAGTCTCATGAACCAAGTGTTTCGTCCACTCCTCCGTAAGTTTGTGTTAGTTTTTTTTGATGATATTCTCATATACAACAAAACTTGGGCGGACCATTTACATCATGTGGATAAAGCCCTTCACATCCTACACAAAGAAAAATTATTTGTTAAACGCTCCAAATGCTCATTTGGTGTTCAAGAAGTCGAGTATCTTGGTCATATAGTTTCACATGAGGGTGTCAAAGTCGATCCCAATAAGATTAAGGCAATTCAAGAGTGGCCTTTACCTAAAACCATCAAGAAACTTCGTGGTTTTTTGGGTCTCACAGGCTACTATCGCAAGTTTGTACAGAATTATGGTAAGATTGCAGCACCTCTCACAACACTCACAAAAAAGGATGCTTTTCGTTGGTCGGAAGAGGCTACTTTAGCTTTTGAAGCTCTTAAGCAAGCCATGTGTACAACTCCAGTCTTAGCAACTCCCAACTTTCACAAACCATTTATTATCGAATGTGATGCATCAGGAACAGGAATTGGGGCTATATTAATGCAAGAAGGTCATCCTTTGGCATTTGAAAGTAAACAGCTTTCCGGAAAAAATTTGGGAAGATCAACATATGAAAAAGAAATGTTGGCTATTCTTCATGCAGTAGAAAAATGGAGACACTACCTAATCAGTAGCCGCTTCATTATCAAAACAGATCATAGTAGCCTCAAGCATTTTTTGGAGCAAAGGTTTTCTTATCCGTAACAAAATAAGTGGTTAACCAAACTTCTGGGCTATGATTTCGTTATTGAATATAAGAAAGGGAAGGAAAATATAGCTGCCGATGCACTGTCCGTAAAATATGAAGATGAAGTAGTCATCAATGCTATTTCAGGTCCTTGTTCCCAATGGGTAACTCAATTACAAATTGAATGGTTGTCCAATAGTGAAACTGCCCATATAATTCATGAATTATCTATAGGGTCTTCCAAACACCCTTTGTTCTCTTATGAAGATAACATCCTCCGGAAGAAGAACCGCATTTACATTCCACATAATTCAGAACTCAAATCAAAGATCCTCGACGAATCACACGCTTCTCCATCAGCAGGACATTCAGGATTTTTGAAGACATATTTAAGGGTCAAACAATCATTTTGTTGGAAAGGATTAAAAGCGGAAGTCAAACAATGGGTAGCAGAATGTGAAGTTTGCCAGCGCAATAAAGGAGAAACAGTCAAATCACCAGGATTATTACAACCATTACCCATCCCTGAACGACAATGGGAACATATATCCATGGATTTCATTGAAGGTCTTCCAAAATCAGAAGGCAGGACAGTAATCTTCGTCGTCGTAGACCGGTTATCCAAATATGCTCACTTTCAGGCTTTACAACATCCATTTTCCGCAAGCAAGGTGGCAAAGGTATTTATGGATTCAATTTTCAAATTACATGGTATGCCAAAAAATATTGTAAGTGATAGAGATCCCATTTTTACTAGTAACTTTTGGAAGGAGTTATTTCGCCTTAGTGGTACCAAATTGAACATGTCTTCAGCTTACCATCCACAGATAGATGGTCAAACAGAAGTAGTTAACAAATGTTTGGGTACGTACTTAAGATGTTTTGCTCAAGATAAACAATACCAATGGAGCCATTGGTTAGCAATGGCAGAATGGTGGTACAACACTTCTTACCATTACTCAATTAAGATGTCTCCATTTGAAGCATTGTATGGCACCAAACCTCCAGCCATTGCAGATTACGTCCAGGGATCAGCCAAAGTAGCCAAAGTGGATGATTGGTTCCAACAAAGGCAGTCTACACTCACCATCCTCAAAGAGAATTTAGTCCAAGCACAAAATCGTATGAAACAACAACAAGACTTGCACCGATCAGAGAGAACCTTTGATATAGGTGATTGGGTGTTCCTAAAGCTGCAACCTTACAAACAATCCTCGTTAAAGTTAAAGTCCAACCAAAAGTTGGCTCCACGATTCTATGGTCCTTACAAAATTGTGCGTCGCATTGGAGAAGTAGCCTATCAATTAGAGCTACCTACATCATCACGAATACACCCAGTATTTCATGTTTCATGTCTCAAAAAAGTTATTGGTCAGAAAATACAAAGTCAATCAGACTTACCAGTGCTCGATGAGGAAGGACGCATACATCTCCAACCTGGAAGATATACTACAACATAGAATTTGAAGACTGAGATCACGTCAGATTCAAGAATTTCTCATTAAATGGCAAGATTTACCAGAGGAGGATGCCACATGGGAACCTGAAAGTATCTTCCAGACATTTCCAGCTTTGAGGACAAAGCTTTCCGAGGAGGGGAGTCATGTTACACTCCAAACATGAAGAGTCGGCTATATTTCCAATTGTGTAAACATTCATTATATATGGTTCATAATAATTTAAATGAGAAACATCATATCTTTTATATTTTTCATCTGGCTTCTGCACAAGGGTGTGCCCACCTTAAGTGGCCTTTGATTTTATTTTATTCCGCATCGTGTTTTTCCTTATTCTTGTTTGTTTCCTCGTTCGATTCGGCAATATATATATTTTGTAAATTTATTAAGCAAAGGATAAGAATTATCCTTGCATCTTGAGGTAATCATATTAGAAAGGGACTCTAGATTTACATCTGAGTTTTGGTAGGGTCTACACCATACAATTGGCACAAAGCTGAACATAAGTTCTGTATACAATTCAAAAATAGATGGTCAAATAGAGAGGGTAAACCAAGTCTTGGAATATATGCTTCACATGTACTACATGAACCAAAAGTCTCAATGGGAAGACTATTTACATCTAGTAGAGTTTTCTTATAACAACGATTATCATGCTTCCTTGAAAATGGTCTTGTTTGAAGCCCTATATGGCCAAAGATGCAGAACACCTCTATCTTGGGATAATACAAAGGATTAGGTTATCATCAAACTAGATATGCTCAGGATGATGGAGGAACATATTTTGATGATCAGGCAAAGGCTTAAGGAAGTTGATGATTGTTACAAGAGTTATGTTGATCTAAAAATATCATTGTTGGATCCTCAAAATCCAACTTGATTTTGCCCCCTCTTTTAAAAAAAATACTATTTTGGGTAATTTATTATTTTTGGCCAAAAGCTACCCTATTTTTAGTAAGTCACCAAAAAATCCTGGATAGCCCCCTAAATTAACACACATTATTGCATTTCCCATATTAGGCCTCCTATAAAATATCAACACCTATCTATGTCTAAAAAATCATTAAATTTCATTTTTTTTCTTTCAATTTTTCTAAAAAATACTAAATCCCATTTTTAAGGCACTAGATGAAGGTATTAGGGCCTGATACCACACTGAGAAATATTTAAGGCTTTTGAAGAAGCCTTACCATGACATTGTCCTCCTCTTTATCTATCTCCACATAAAATTTCAAGCTAATCCAATGATTGGATCAAAAGTTATGCCCTCTAGAAGATATGCTATTTTGGGCCATTTTTGAGATCCAATTTAGAGATAGTGGGAGGCCATAATTCAAATCTAGTAATTGTAGTTAAGAAAGATTATTATTATCAAGATTTATGTAACAAGATTTTTTTACCAACTGAGACCACTACCACACTACAAATAAGAACCACTACAAGCACAATTAATAATATGGGCCATCATGAAGATAGTTGTAGTTATGGACCATCATTGAAACAGTTGTAATTTTCATAATTATGGACCATCATCGAGCTTTGAATGAGAACTAATTTGTAGGCTATATGAGAGAGTTTCTACAATAGAAAAAATCATCAAGTTTTTGCACAATAATTTTGCAAGAGGTATACCATTGTGTCCATCCTTGTCAGTTGTATTTTCCTTTGTGTATCTTGTTTAGTCACCCCTTTTTTCTTCCCCATTATTGTGTAGGTTTTACTAAGGAGGTGCCCAGTTTACTGAGATTATTTCTAGTGGATGAGGCTAGAAGATAGGAGGCTCTTTGTTACATCATTTGTACAAAGAGTTGTAATTCTCTATTGCATCATTTGAATGGAGAATTTTTTTGTAGTGGTTCAATTAAATTTGATTATTCTGGTTAGACTCCCATTGTTGTTTAATGTAATCATGTTTTCTCCTTTTAGTAGTGCAATTCTATGTATTCTACCATTTGCATGTTGTAACATTTGAATGTGTAAATGGCATCTTATTTTGCTGGCATGTTGAATCATTTTTGTTACAATATTTGAATGGATGTTATTAGCTCAGTTTTATCTTCTCCCTCTTCTATCTTCATTATCTTTAATTATAGCTACAATTATTCAATGAATAAGGCTCTAGTATACAGCTTGAAGAACTAGCTGGAGTTACTTTTAAACTTGGTCAAATTTTATGTTGCAGTCTTATTTCATTTTTGCAAATCTAGATGAGCATGAGTATATAAGAATTATTGTAGGCCCACCTCCTGCATTTCCTTACCCTACTTAGTCTATCTAGAGTCTTAAGATAATATTTTATTGAGTTAAAGAGGTGGATCCACCAAAGTCCATAGTGCTAATTGGATCAAGGAAGTCTTACAGCATGACAAATCTATTAAGGGTGTAGGAATTTCCCCCAAAAATTTTTTGCACCATTGTCGGGGAAGATTCTAGAACTTTTGTGTGGCAATAGTCAACTAGCAATTTTTTGTGGCTTAGTATTATTGTGTATTTTGTTTTTCTCAGTCTCTCCTAGAGTTAAATTTGTGAGAGTTAAGTGAATATCAAGATAAGCAATCTTGGCCCAAGTATTGTTAAAGATCTTGCTGTTTCTTTGCACAACTGTGCTAGCAACTCCTAATGAAATCATAATTTTAAAAATAAAAGGAGTTGGATTTGGTGTTCATAAGAAGAAGTGGTAAAGAAGTGCTTTCTGGAGTGCCAAATCCTAAGATATTCTTCAAGTCTCACAAAAAAGCTTCAATTCCAATCCATACTATTTCTATTTCTAGCCCAAATCTTGGTTTAAATCAGTCTTCTCCTACTATAAACCAAGTACCTATAGTGAATCAACTTGTAGTGAGTATGGCAACTCCTAATGCAAATCAAAATGTCAATGTAAATTAAAATTTCAATCAAAATACCAATGCTAATGTTAATTAATGGATGACTAATAGATATAGACATTTTGTTTTACTTGTAAATTTGAATCCTCTTCCTAGTAAAGCTCATAAGTACTTGCCTAAATTCCAAGGAAATAATATTGTGACTGGTGATCATATTAGGGATTTTTTGTATGCCATGGATAGTCTTGAGTTATATGATGAAGATGTTGTCCTTAGATTGTTCTTACAAAATTTAGATAAGGATGCTTGAGAATGGTTCAACAACCGTGGAGGTGGTATTATCCATAATTTTTAAGATCTAGAGAACACTTTCCTCAGGAAATATGAAGAGAGGAAGAATGAATAGTCCTTGCTGACAGAGTTGGCTACCATGAAAAAGAAGAAAAAATAAATAGTGGAAGATTTCAATAGGAGGTTATTCAAGACCAGAAATAAGATTCCTGTAGCATTAAAGCCAAATGATGATCAATCCATTTGTTTCTACAAAAATGCTTTCCCTGGAGATTTTAGTTATGAGATGAGACAACAAGGAGCAACCACTATTAATATATGTATGGAAAGGGCTATTGAATTAGAGAGACATATGATTGATAGTGGTAAGATGAAAACATACTCTTTAGAGCCCAATCAAACTGAAAATAGGCCCAAGAAGGATGAGTTCTCTATCCCTAAAAAAATAGATCAAGATCCTATGAACAAAATAGCTAATAAGTTGAGTGAGATGTTTACTACTTTGAATAAAAAGTTGGCTAGACTTAAAAAAGGTAAGGATGGCATTGTAAAAACTTCATGGGGTAATAATAGAAAACATGAAGATAACAGGCCTCCTTTCAGGAGGAATTTCAATAGAAACTAGAATAACAATGGAAATGAAGAGGGAAATAGGAATCAAAATGGAAATTGGAGAAAGAAAAAATATAGAGAGATCTAGATTCTATTTCAAATATCATGTCATAAAATAATATAGCATCATATCATCCATTTTATTGCTCTACCTATGATGCACCACATAACCCTATTGATTGTGGTATTTATCTAAGTATACATTCTAATGTTGATTTAAATGTTGAATTTGAAGATGAAGATATTCAAATTAATGTATGCTAGACTTAGGAGGATGAAACAAGAGAATAGGAATTTGAAAGGGATATGGAAATATGTGCCTTTAATATTGAGCAAATAGCCTTAGTATTTGGAGAGGCATCAACCTCAAGTGAGCCTTATAATACCATATTTGATAGAATGAAGCAAGGAAAGCTTATACCTACAGTAGAAGAGGTTGAGTATTTAGATAGAATACATGCTATTAATATCAAAAAAAGAACAATGAAGGATAAATTTTATGAGGGGCTTGCATAAAAGGAGAAAGCTACAAGAATAATTTCATAGAAAATGGTAAATTATATGAAGCTACAAATGATTCCTAAAGAGCCTGATGTAGAGGAAATTATCCAAAAGCAGGAAAATGACTTGGCTAATCAAAAAACTAGAAAAGGAATTGATGATAAGAAAGATCAGTTTGATCTGGGTATAGAGGTTGCCAAGCAAAAGGTTAGCATCACTTTTGGGGAATTAATGACTATTCCAAAGTATAGGTATCATGTATGTAAAGCCTTTAAATTAATTGATCAATCAAGAGGAAATACTTAAAATCCCATAGACCTTGTGAATAATGCAGTCAGAGCCCCATATTCAGTTAAGCCATTTTAGGTCTTATTAAGGTATAGATCAGAATATGGGGATCAATATATTATTCATAATTGCATGCTTTGTAATGGTACTTCCATGAATGTAATGTCAAAACAAGTAGCTGATAAGTTAGGCTTGATTTGTCAGAAAGAGCATCCCCTTATTTTTGCAATGGATAACAGAAGAGTACCTTGTGTAGGTATCATCACTAGAATTCTTGTCCATATTGAACAATATACTAAGAAAGGAGTGGTGATGGATGTTGCAGTTGTATATGTGGACCCTTTATTTTCTATCTTACTCTCTAGGCATTGGGCAAAGCATCTAGGTGGTACTATTCACTTGGGTTGGTCATATACCACTATTCCAATGCAGGGTAAAGAAAAAGTGTTATTGAAAAGAGAACCCTTAAACAGGTATTCAGTTGAATTCAGATATCCTAATGATAATATGGTTAATGTCATGAATTTATTGAGGAAAAAGAAATGGGGGTTTACTTTATTTGGAATTCTCCTTTCTTGTTGGAAGTACCTGATGCTGAGACTATGGATCCAAAAATGAAGGTTGAAGCAGATGTAAAAACTAACAAAATTTTGACTTCTAAGTTATGGGCTATGATATTTGATGGGGAAAAATCTAAAGCAGGAGCAGGAGCTAGAGTACTTTTGGAAGTACCTGATGTTGAGAATATGGATCCAAAATTGAAGGTTGAAACGGATGCAAAAACTAACAAAATTTTGGCTTCTGAGTTATGGGCTATGACATTTGATGGAGCAAAATCTAAAGCAGGAGCAAGAGCTAGAGTACTATTGATAGACATCAATGGTAACTATCTTGGAATACAATACAAGTTAAAATTTTCTTGGACAAATAATATTGCAGAATATGAAGCTTTATTGCTGGAGCTAAGAAAAACTAAGGAATTGGGTATTAATTACCTCAAAGTTAGTGGAGATGCTGAGCTAATAATTCAATAAATCAAAGGGAAATATCAAACAAAGCACCCTATATTAAAGTAATTTAATCAAGAAGTGTTGGATGAAATAGATATATTCTTGGATTTTTATCTGCAATTTATTCTTAGAGCACATAATCACAATTCTAATATTTTGACCATTTATGCTTTTGGAGTAGAAAAACTAGAGATAGACACTTAGTTTATGGAAAGGTTCCCAAACATATCTATTAATAAGCCATCTATCCCTGATAATGTGGTATATTTACAATTTTTTCATGATGATATACACATTAATGATTTTATGACTATGCATAATGGATTTTTTGATGTTATTTGTGATGAAAGTGATGAAGGAAAACTGAAGGATGTTATTGGAGAGCCCACAAAAGTCATACAATTGAAGACCAATAAGATTCCTAGGGGTTGGTATCTTTAGAGAGCTTATTTGATGAATTTGATAGAGCATATAAACCTCTGGTCTATAAATCTGAAGTAGATGAAGTTAATATCAGAACAGAGGAAGATCTCAAGATTGTTAGGATCAATAAAGCTCTATCAGGAAAAGAAAAGCAACAATATATCAAATTATTAAAAAAGAACATGGATGCTTTTGCTTGGAGTTATGAAGATTTGAAGATCTTTAATACAAAGGCAATGAATTATATAATACCCCTTTAGAAGGATACCGAGTCTTTCAGGTAGGAACAAAGAAAGTTCAATCCCACTTTGCATCCAATTATGCAAAAAGAAGTATAAAACTTATTGGATACCAAGGTAATTAGGAAGGTGAGATTTTATTCTTGGTTGGAAAATATTGTTCTAGATAGAAAGAAGAATGGTGAGATCAAACTTTGTGTAAATTTTAGGAATTTGAATAAAATCTCTCTTAAAGACAACTATCCACTCCCAAATATGGAGTAGTTGCTTTAAGCAGTGGTTGGGTCATCAAGAATTTCTTTATTGGATGTATTTTCATGTTACAATCAGATTGCAATAAATCTAGAAGATAGATACAAAACAACTTTAACTACACCATGGGGAACATTTGAATATCTCAAGATACCCTTTGGATTGATGAATGCAGGGGCAACATTTCAGAGAGCAATGGATGTTGCATTTAAAGGATTGATGTTCAAGATAGTTGTAGTATATCTTGATGATATTATAGGTTTTTCAAAAAATCTTGAAGATCATTTTGCACATATAACTCAAGTGTTTGACAGGTACAAGAAATTTGGCATATCTTTGAATCCTAGAAAATGTGTGTTATTATTTCAAGGTAAACCGATTGGGCATATTATTTCAAAATATGGGATTAGCATTGATCCACAAAGAGTGAAAGCCATTATTAAAATTTCCTCTCCTAAATATCTTAAGGAAGTTAGATCATTCTTTGAAAATATTTAATTTATTAGGAGGCTTGTACTTTATTTTGCTAAAATTGCCAAGCTAATAAATAACATGATTAAGAAAAATAGAGAAATAAGGTGGACAGAAGAAATTGCCCTGATTACTCCAAATATTTCAAAATCTACTCATTTGCTTTAGAACACACTATTGCTGTAGTTCTAGCTCAACAAGATGAAGAGAAAAATGAAAGGCCTATAACCTTTATGAGCACTAGATTAAAGGGTGTTCAATTGAAATTTTATTTGCTAGAAAAATAGGCTTATGCGTTAATTAGAGCATTAGATCATTTCAAGTGCATTTTTGGATCCAACAAGGTAATAGCATGTATCCCCTACATTACTATTAAAGACATTTTTACTCAGCATGAACCCTTAGGCAATCCCGCAAGGTGGATGGCTAAATTACTGCAATATAATGTGGAGTTCAAAGTAGTGAAAATTATCAGAGGATAAGGATTGCAAAAGTACTTGGCTAACAAAGAGGGATAAGATATGAATAACACTATTGTAGTAGATGAGCAGTAAGATGATAAAGAAATTGATAGTTTTGATTGCCAATGGTATGATGGCATTATATTTTATATTCAAAACTTATCATTCTAGAAGACATCCAAAAACAAAAGAAGATCCATCAAATAATTGACTCAAAATACTATGTTCATGAGGGTAGACTGTATTAGAGGCATCCAGATGATGTGTTGCTTCTATATTTTTTTGAGAAAAAAGTCCCTCAAGTGTTGAAAGAATATCATTCTGGTTTTTGTGGAGGCCACTTTGCTCCAAAGGCTACTACTCACAAAATCATGAGAGCTAGTTATTATTGACCCTCTCTGTTTAAGGATGTTTACCAGTTTGTTAGAAGTTGTCATAACTATCAGATTTTTGTAGGAAATAAGAATTTTCCAGCCATGTCCCTAAAGCCAATGATTGTGGAAGCTACTTTTACTCAATGGGGAATAAATCTCATAGGTGAGATTAACCCCAATTCTTCTAGAGGTCATAGGTGTATCATTACTATAATAGACTATTTTACCAAGTGTGTAGAAGCAACACCTCTCAAGAAATCCACTACAAAAATGGTCATCAAGTTTTTAGAATAGCACATATTGACAAGATTTGGGATTCCCAAGAAGATAGTCACAGACAATGGTAACTACTTCACTTCTTTTGAGATGATTGAATTTTGTGCTAGGTACAACATAGAGCTTTCTCATTCTGAAAATTACTATCCTCAAGGGAATGGTTTAGTAGAATCCTCAAATAATAATTTGATCATAAGAATCATAAGAGCATTAGGTAAAAACAAAAGAAGTTGGGACAATGAGTTGAAATATAATTTATAGGCTAATAGAAAATCTATCAAAAAAAGCATAAGAAAGTCTCCCTATGAACTAGTATATGGTGAGAATGGTGTACTACCCCCTCAAGTGGAAATTCATGCTTTATCTTTACTTATTCAGGATAATTGAAATCCAAATGTCTTGTAGAGAAAACTTGATCAAATTGTAAAGTTGTAGGAAGACAGAAAGGATGCATTAATGAAGATGACTAAGCAAGCTCACAAAAAAATATAGTTGTTTGTTGGCATTAATGAATATGATTGAGCAAGCTCATTAATGCAAAGAGTTGAAGAAAAGTAAAAAGTGATCTTATACTATTCATCTCCATCTCAGTATAAGCTTGTGTTCTTCAAATGGTATCAGAGTAGGTTACTTCAAAAGAGTTTAATAGCTTTAAGGAAAATATAACAAGAACACAATGGATTCTAAGAATATGTCCTCAAATAATTCAGCACCAGTATTTGATGGAAGTGACTATATGTATTGGAGTATGAGAATGAAGATCTACCTGATGGCACTTGGCAATGAAATTTGGGAAGCAATTGAATTTGAATATAATCCCTTAATTAATCCTCCTACATATAAGGAAGGTAAGCTCCTACAACATTAAAATTCAAAAGCAATAAATTCATTTTTGAGAGGTTTGCATAGAACAGAGTCTATCAAAGTTATGCATTGTCAAATTGTAAAAGAAATGTGGGATAAATTGAAAAAAATATATGAAGGGGATAAATGTTTCAAGACAACAAAGATGTGAAATCTCAAAGTACAATTTGAATAGTTAAGAATGAAGGATGAGGAAGACATTAGTACTTATCTAATTTGAATTGATGAGGTTTTTAATGCTATGCAAGGGCTTGGAATGAGATTGATGAATTAGATGTTTGTGATAAAGTCTTAAGAAATCTTCCAAAAAGATTCAATGAAAAGGTTTTTGCTATAGAAGTGTCAATGGATGGTGATAATTTGACAAGAGATATGTTGCTTGGTATTCTTATAGCACATGAGATAAGAACAAAATATCTTATTCCCTAGAAAGAAACAACATTCAAAGCAATAAAAAAGACAAAGGATAAGAATTCAGAATCAAGCAATGAGTCATACAGTGATGAAGAAGCAAATTATGGTAGAAGGAATAAGGATTCAAGAATATCTAGAGATACAATATCTGTTAAATGTTTCAATTGTGGAAAATATGGTCATTATGCAACTGACTGTCAAGAAGCTAAGAATAAAAATGATGAAGAAAAATATGATCACAAGAACATGGAATTTGAAATATACAGACACGAAAAGAAGATCAAGGATGGACAAAGTAGACAAGGAAAGAAGTTCTTTCAAATATAGAAGAGAAGCTACTATGCGAATAAAGCAAGTAAGTACTCAAGTGATAGTGATTCTAGTTTTTTAGACAATGATAGAGATGAAGTCCTATTTATGATTGAAGAAAAAGAACAAGTTAAGAAAATGACTCTAGTAATTATCAAGTGTTTTAGATGTGGTAACTTTGGAAATCTTGAAGATAATTGTACAAGGGATGGTTATAGTTTCAGTGATGATGAATATGAATATACACTTGAAGGACTAGAAGAGAATATTCTAATGGCACTAGAATAAGGAAAAAATGATCCTATAGAAGATAAGCCAATAGAAAATAAAGATATGGACAAAGGTAAACAAATAGAGGAATATTTAGAGAAATATGGATATGATATCAAGGGAGAACTTATTTATGCTCTTAAAACAATAAATAAGGTAGAAAGAAAAACTCTAAACTTAAAATACAATTTCAAGAATGTGATGAAGAGAGAATATTGCTTATAAAGGATTTAGAAAAATCAAAGGCTAAGACAAAAAGGTTCAAGGATAAGTTAGAAGAAAAAATATTAGAATGTGAAAAGTTAACACAAGAAGTGGCACTACTAAGATAATATTTAAAAGAATCTAAATTCAAGCTAAAAGGGTTAAAAAAAACTCAAAGAACTTGTATAAGTTCATTAAGATACAAAAGCCTATATCAAGAAAAATAGATCTTGGATTTGAACAGGTTCAAAAGAAATGGGAAGGAAACTCAACCTCAAGTTTTGGAGAAGAAGAAACTTTAGATGAAGATACTTCAGAAGAAGACAATATAAAAGAGAGTGAGACATCTGAGGATGATTTGGACAATAGAGAGTTCAACAAGAATAGGAACAATGCACAAATAAGATATAGATGGAACAACAATCAGAATAGGTCAAGAGAGACTAGGAGACCAATGAGGTCAAGACAAGAAAACTTCAATGGTAGATGTTTTTCATGTCACACATTTGGGCACATGGCTTCATAGTGCAAGACACAGGAAAAACAAAAATATGGGAACATATAGCTTTTCCATGGGTATTGCTACTCATGTAATCAGTTTGGTCACAAGGCAATGAATTGCAGGGTTCATGACAAAAGAAGGTATGGCTTCACTAGGAGAAATCCTAAGATATTTTCACCTCTAAGGAATAATAAAATTAAGTGTTATAAGTGCAATAATGATGGTCAGACAACAAATTGGTGTAGAGCAAACATTCTATAATCAAGTATGGATAGGAATAGGAACAGGAACAGGAACAGGAACAGGAACATGGATATGAACAGAAATAGGAACAAGAATAGGAATAGGAATAGGAATAGGAATAGGAACAGGAACAGGGACATGGATATGAATAGGAACAAGAACAGGAATAGGAACATGGATAGGAATGCAGACATGGGCAAGAACATTGAAATAAATAGTCAAAGGAATCATAAGGATCATATAAGAATAAAAGAGGATAAAGAACAGTGCTTTCTGGGAGTAGAAATACTCCCACCCCAAAATTAATCACCTCAAGAGGAGGTGGAGGAGGGGCTAAGCTAAGAGGCTCATTCTTAGCCCCGAGCCCCAAAAGTGACCCTTTGCCATTGATGTCAAAGGGGAAGATATTTGAGTAAGGGGGAGATATTTGGTATTTGAGAAAAGAGGAAAGAGTATTGAAACATGGGGAGCAATGTCCCAGGGGGAGCATAACAAAGGAAAAGTCAAGTTTTCGATAAAAAGAAGTTGGGTTACCATCAATGACAAAGGGGGAGATTGTTGGAAATTTTGAACTTATTTACTTGTCATTGATGTCAAGGTGAGAAGTTTTCATTGATGTCAGGTGAACACATGAAGCTATCATTAACACCATGAAGTACACCATCATTGAAACCAGGAGAAATACAAAGAGTTGAAGAAAAATTGTCAAAATATTATTTTATAAGGGTTTTTTGTTAAAACCATGGTGGAAAATTAAAAGGTTTTTATTAAAACCATTATGAGGATATAAAGGCTTCATTAAACATCATAATGGTAGAATCAAGGTTTTTATTAAATGCCATGGTGGCAGAATAATTTTCATCAAATCAGTGAAGAACAAATGAAGGTTTAAATTTTACCTAAAGGAGGCTTTAATTTTTATTAAAGTCAAAGGTTTATAAATATAATTTATAAAATTTAAATTCTTTTAGAATTTAAATAATTTATAAATTATAAAGGTTGTAAGAAGCATCGAAATCATCGAATATTATGGATTGCCAATGTCTAATCCATATGGTGAATTCGTATATAAATAATATGCAAAAGGGTTATTCAAAATTACCCTCTTCGATTTAATTTTTATGTGACCGAGCTAAAAGTAATTCGTGCAATCGTTGATCATTGAGGAAGAAGACAAATAGTTCGTTTGTATTTTAGCACCAAGAAGAAGATGAAAAGGGAGAGCGTAATGTCTAACCCACATTGGATAGAGTGGTCCATTGGCAGTGCACATTTTGCGAGAGTGTTGGGAGTGGAGAGTCCACGATCGATTCATGTGGAGTTGGTGTGTTTGTCTTGAGCACCAATGGGAAAGGTTTTTGGCATGCACTAATTTTGAGTGCCAGACTTAGGAGAAATAGCATGAAGTGCTCTTAAGGTTTCAAACATGCATCTTGCACTCGCGTTGGTCAAGCCCATGGCTAGAGCACTCGCGGAGGCAAAGATTGTGGGTTCAAATCCGACTAGTGGCAAAGGTATTTTTAATTAAATTTTATTTACCTAAGGTTTTATATAAAGTGTTAGTTGGAGTTATAAGGGTTTATGAAAGGTTGTTTTATTAATAAGTAATAAGGAAAGTAGATTTGATTTTTGCCAAAGTTCTTTTTGCCATTAAATTTGAGTAAAGAGGTTTTGAGTTAATTTTTGTGGATGTTGAATTTATTTTTAATTGGGAGATTATAAGGTGTTATTGGAAAATATTTTTATGTATGTTGATGGTTGTTTTTATAGATGGAGTGATAAGGTGTAATTGAGATTTTGCATTATATTGTGAGAAATATTTATCTTCTAACCTCTTTGAGCTTGGCATAGAAGTGTTTGTGGTTGTGATAGATTTATGAGATCCCTTCATCATCAAGAAAAAGTATGAGCACATTCTTCCATAGTTGAGTTGATTGATTGGTTTTCTGGAAAATAAGTTTGGAGTGAAAAGGACTTGATTAGGGTTTCCTATTGAGTGTGTTGAGTTAATGCTTCAAGGTTTTCTGGTATAAATAATTGTTGTTAAACCTTGTTTGATAAGCATTGTTGTTGAAACCATTTATGTGAGAAGAACTTGAATTAGGGTGTGAGTATCATTGCTATGGGAAGATTGTTTTATAAGCATTGTTGTTGAAGTGAGTTGTTGAGCAAAGAACTTGAACTAGGGTTTGAAAAGAACATGAGTATCATTGTTATGTGAGAGTTATTTTAATAGCATTGTTGTTGAAGTGATTTATTCAATGAAGAACTTGAACTAGGATTTGCAAATATCATGAGTATCATTGTTATGTGATATTTGTGGTTAAGCATTGTTGGAAACATTTTGAGTTGATGTTTATATGCTTGGACTAGGGTTTGTAAGCAAGGATTATTTCATTGAATTATTGGTTGAGTAGAGTTGGTTGAGCCTAGTCAAGAGGATGTGTGAAGTGATTGTTCAAGTTACATAAAACAAACTATTTTATATTCTAAATTGAGCTAAAAAAGTGATTGAGCATTGAGTTGTATTTGAAGCATATTGAGTCTCTAACAATTCTCCTTATGTTTCTAAGAGAGTGATTGAAAGTAATTGAGCATTGTGATAAGTGTAGAACATATTGAGTCTCTAAAAATTCTCTTTATGTTTCTATGAGATTGGACAAGTTCTATGTGGATTTGTTGAGCAGATTTGAGGTAAGTCTTTGAGGAGACTTGTGGAATGATTTTGTGTGAGCTTTTGTGAAAGCTTACAATACAAATTTGGACAAGTTCGAGGACTTTTTGAGTAGATTGAGCAAGTTCTAGAGAGGACTTGTGGAGCAGATTGAGCAAGTTCTAGAGAGGACTTGTGGACCATATTGATCAAGTTCTAGAGAGGAATTATAGAGAATATTGAGCAAGTTCTAGAGAGGACTTATGGAGAAATTAGTGTGAGATTTTGTGGAAGCTTAAAAGGAAGATTTGAGATAAGTGTTTGAGAAGACTTGAGAGCAAAGTTGATTGATTTGTTCAAACCTTGAGTTAATATTTAGGGTAGATCCAAAAAATTTGAGTCAAGTCTTGAGTTAAGGCTTGAGGATAGAGATCAAGGATAGATTTGTGCTAGACCGAAGGACTATGTTTAGTGCATATTTGAGAATAGATTTGGTGCATATTTGAGAATATATTTGTACCAGACTAGAGACAGATATTGAGCAGATTTGTGCTAGATCGAAGGACTATGTTTAGTGCAGATTTGAGGATAGAGTTTGAGCAAAGTTTTACTAGACCGAAGGACTGTGTTTAGTGTAGTTTTGAGACAAAGCTTTGGATATGACATAGCAAAGAGGATAGTAGTCTCTAGTGGATAGATATCCATCAGCCAAGGCAATGAGGATAGGTCTTTTGAGTGGGGATAAAAGTCTTCAGTGGAGAGAGATCCATAAGCCAGTGTAGTGGAGGCAATAGTATTCTAGAGGATCACCAACTAGAGTAGAGGAGGAGTTCTCCTATGGATAGAGATCCATGAACTTGATTTAGGGGATTGGTGTCTCATTTGGACAAAGGTCCATAAACATTGTAATAGGGAAAGGATTCCCAAGAGATTGATTGAGAAAATTTAATGAAATATTTTCTCCGTGGAGTAGCCCACATTGGGTGAACCACGTAAATTATGGTGTCTTTATTGTGTGTGGTGATTTTGCATTGCTTTTATTACTGTTATTGATATTGCTATCTATACATTGCATAATATTGATTTGGAAAGAAAAGTAAAAAGTCGTCTTATAATGTTCACCCCGCTCTCAGTATAATATTGTGTTCTTCATTGTTCAATAAGAAAGCCAAATGTAAACCTTTTTAGGGAGGAGATATAGTGCTATACTGGGACCCCAAAAATGACAAGCATGGTGAAAAAGGGAAATGGGAGCCTAAATGGCTTGGCCCCTATCAAATCCTCTAGAATGTAGGCCAACATACTTACAAATTGCAAACTATAAATGGTGCAAAATTTTCAATTCCTATCAATGGACAACATTTGAAATTGTATCATTCAACACTAAGGGCTTGAGAAGCCACACAAAAAAAAAGTGTGTTTTAGTCTTGTTCTTTTTAGGTGATTAAGGTTTCAGTTTTTAAAGTGTGTTTTAGTCTTGTTCTTTTTAGGTGATTAAGGTTTCAATTTTTAAAGTGTGTTTCAGTATTGTTCTTTTTAGGTGATTAAGGTTTCAGTTTTTAGGTGATTAAGGAGTTCTTTTTAGGTGATTAAGGTTTCAATTTTTAGGTGATTAAGGAGTTCTTTTTAGGTGATTAGACAAGTTTTTGAGTTTTTATGGTCTACTGAATATTCTAGAATTCTCAGGTGATTCATTGTGAAAAATATTTTTCAACACCTATCCTAGTTGAAGCTAGTGTTGGATCCTCAAAATCCAACTTGAGTTTGCCCCCCCTCATTAAAAAAAAAAAATTACTATTTTGGGCAATTTGTTATTTTTGGCCAAAAGCTACCCTATTTTTAGTAAGTCACCAAAAAATCCTGGATAGCCCCCTAAATTAACACACATTATTGCATTTCCCATATTAGGCCTCCTAGAAAATATCAACACCTATCCATGTCTAAAAAGTCATTAAATTCCAAATTTTCTTTCTTTCGATTTTTCTAAAAAACACTATATCCCATTTTTGGGGCACTAGATGAAGGAATTAGGGCTTGATAACACATTGAAAAATCTTCAAGGCTTCTAAAGAATCCTTACCACAATATTTTATTCCTCTTTATCTAGATCCACATAAAATTTCAAGCTGATCCAATAGTCGGATCAAAAGTTATGCCCTCTAGAAGATATGCTATTATGGGCCATTTTTTAGATCCAATTAAGAGATAGTGAGAGGCCATCATTCAACTTTGGTAATTGTAGTTATAAAATATTATTATTATAAAGCTTTATGTAACATGTATTTTTGACCAACTAAGACCACTACCACACTACAAATAAGAACCACTACAAGCACAATTAATAATATGGTCCATCATGAAGACATTTGCAGTTATGGGCTATCATCGAAATAGTTACAATTTTTGTAATTATGGACCATCATCAAGCTTTGAATAAGAACCAATTTGTAGGCTATATGAGAGAGTTGTTGCAACAAAAAAAAATCATCAATTTTTTGCACAATAATTTTGCAAGAGGTATACCAGTGTGCCCATCCTTGTCAGTTGTATTTTCCTGTGTGTCTTGTTTAGTCACCCATTTTTTTATTCTCCATTATTGTGCAGGTTTTGCTAATGAGGTGCCTAGTTTATTGAGATCATTTATAGTGGTTGAGTCTAGAATCTAGGAGACCCTTTGTTAAATCATTTGAACAAAGAGTTATAGTTATCTATTGCATAATTTGGATGAAGGATTTTTTTGTATTGGTTAAGTGATATTTGATTATTTTGATTAGTTGTAATGATCGATTGTTTAATGCAATAATGTTTCTTCCTTTTAGTAGTGCAATTTTATGTGTTCTGGCATTTACATGTTACATCATTTGAATATGTAAATGGCATCTTATTTCGCTGGCATGTTGAATTATTTTTGTAACATTATTTGAATGGATGTGATTGGCTCAGTTTTATCTTCTCTCCCTTCTATCTTCATCATATTTTAATTCTGACTACAATTGCCCAATGGATAAGGCACCGATATAGAGCTTGAAGCACTAGCTAGGAGTTACTTTCAAACTTGATCAAATTTTATGAAGTTTTATTTTATTTTTGCAAATATGGATGAGCATGAGCATATAACAAATATTGTAGGCTCACCTCCAGGGTTTCTTTATCCTAATCGATCTATCTAGAGTCTTAGGATAATATTTTCCTGAGTTAAATAGGTGAATCCACCAAATTCCATAGTGCTGATTGTATTAGGGAAGTCTTGTAGTGTGATAAATCTATTAAGGGTGCAAAAATTTCCCCCAAGAATCACCAAGAGAATTCTATATGGGAGACAGAGTATTATTAAGAGTTAAACCCATGAAGAGTGCCATCAAGTCTACTAAGTTGGATTATTATGGGCCCTTTGAAATCCTTACAAGGATATGTATGATAGCCTATAGACTTGCCTTACTGCCCAAATTTTCAAAGATACATGATTCTTTTAATGTATCCCTTCTAAGAAAGTACATTGCTAATCCTAATCATGTGTGGGATGTTTCAAAGTTGTAGATGGTAGATCTAGTGGTCATTGAAGTGAGACTAGTGAAGATTCTAGAGTTTCATTCCAAAGTGATGAGGAAACAAACTCTAGAATAGTGTAGGGTCTAGTGGGACCAATATTTTGAGAAAAGTGCCACTTGGAAAAAGTGGATGAGATTAAAAGATATATTTTTTATTTGTTTGAAGAAAATGAAATGAAATATATATATATATATATATATATATATATATATATATATATATATATATATATATATATATATATATAGCAGAAAAACATAGATGATTGTGTTTAGTCCAAGGGAGTGTTGGTCAAATATCTACCTAATCAACAAACACTGCATTTGAGCACCCTAGATACGATCAACATTGAAAGGCCAAAGGAAAGAAATTTCCCTCGTGCCAATCTCTAGAGAGGGCTGGTTCCCAAACTAAATCCTACACTAGTAGAAGACTAGGGATGCAAGAAAGAAATTGGAAATATGCGAAAAGAAATGGGAAATATGGCCACAGGCCGAAGTGCAAGATTTGGGGTAGACTAACAACAAGAAAATCACCAAAGAATGAAATAGAAGTTAATAGGGTAAAAGTAGCAGAATCTACTTGCAAACTTGTAGTAAGAACCTTCAGAACAACACCCCAGCACTCTCTCACCAACGATATTTAAATCCAAATGCAGAATTTAAATTTAACAAAAAATAAAGAGTGTAAGCATAAAATAGAAGTGCATAAAGCAGAAGAAAATCACACAATATCACTCACAAATTTAGAAGCCTGATGCCTTGTATTAATGCAAAGAGCTTGGAGAGATCTCTCACAAAATGTCTAACCTTTTTTACAATAGAAATTTGATTAGTATTTATAGAGGTTTTCGCCTCTTTCATTAAATGCACAAGAGAACAAAATGATCCCAGATCAAAAACAAAAATGAGAAAATTCCTCCTTGGAATCATTAAAAATCTTCTCTTTAGAAACAACGATCCATCTTTCAGGGAATACTTTCCAAGAAAGCAGCAGCTCGGGCGTCAATGCATAGATAATTTAGAAAACATTAAATGCCTTGGAAACATACTCACACCTTGGAAATAATGAATATTATTTTCTTCTTTTTTTCAAAGATTTAATTTTCTAAATTCCAATTAATTAAAGTTTGATGTAGCACTCCTTAAATCTCCTTAATTTTGGATTTTTAGAAAATGATGATATTTGTAATAATTTATTTCCAAGTAGAAAAACTTATACCTCATATGATATTAATTGAAAATATTTTATTTTATCTTAAAGTAATTTGAAATAAAATACTACTTAAGGATAAGAATATAAAATTCTTGATTTGCTTTCAAATCTATTAAGGTTGATTTTGCAAATAACTTCAAATGCAAATGATAATGATAATTTCAACCTTATACTATCCATTTTTTTTTAAGCGAAAAACCCCCTACGGGGCCGCATTGGTCTAAGAGACCATGAAAAGGGGGTTCTACACCGTAAAATTCACCCGGGGGTCGCATCCAGCCCTTGCCTGCACCAACATTATCAATTGGATTTTGGGTACCCAATTCAGATTTTTTGTAGGGTGGATATTTGAACCTGGGACCTCCCTTGGAGGATTGCCCTCTCCTCTCCAACTCACCTACAACACCTGCGTAAAACTAATTTATAGTGGAAAACACCCCTTTCGAGGTGCCACTTTCAATAGTTTAGACATAGGAGAAATGAAGCCTTGTCGGCCTCTACCAGCACATAGGTCATTCCTAACTATACCATATATTTGCAGGATGGAGACAAGGGGAATGGAACCTGGGTCAGCCTCTACCAACACCCAGGGCATTTACCATTGCACCACAACAAGCAGATACCTTATACTATCCATTATTACTCCTTATGAAAGCAAATTAATCAAACTATATAAAATAATACCTTTGTAATATTCATGAGCATTATAATTCCTTGAAATATGTTGTATCCTCTTACAGGTTTATGATAGGCTAGTGGACATCCTCTTATGATAGTCTTAAATGCACCTCTGACTCCTTGACTTCAACCTTTGAATACACTCTCACTTAATGTAGGCTTAGAATGTTCTTCCCTCCAAGAGCACTCCTTTTTATGGTGGCTAAAAACATGCTACAACCTTATTTATGGGTGTGCCAAGTGTCATGAGGTATTACCAAGATTCTTTTATCTCCTCCTTGAGTAGCGTTAGACCACATGGTGCAGGATGAATTATTTCTTGTTAAGTGTTGGAAATTCTTGGATGTTAGAGCAATTATGGAAGACATTACTTATATGGGTGCCTTTCTCTTGAGCATTGGAGATAATAGGAGAGTGTTACTTGGTTGAACACTCTTTCTCCTTGAGCATAGGTGTTAGGGTTTGAATATTCTCTTACACCTTTGTGCCAAGTGGCACAATATTCTCTCCTTGTCAAGATAAGTGTTTGAGCCTTATTTGCATGCACTCTTACCTTCAATGTACCTATTTATTAAGGCTTCTCAACATATTATTGCCAACTATTGCAAGCTTTCTTTTGCCTCATCTGTGACAACAAATTGTGAGATGGCTCCTTATTTTCTCCAACAAATATGGATGATGTATTCCAACAAGGTTAGCTACAACTATGAAGATTCTCAAGCATTACAATGGTGCTCCCTATTGGTTGGTGGTTCTTCCAAATTGGAGCTTTCGTAAGAAACTCTTTGTTTTATGTAGAATGTATTGTGTTATCCTTTGTATTGTCCACCTTGCAATGAGTGCTAGTTTGTTACGTAGGATTGTTGTTGTTGCTTGTTGTATAGATGCTAAGTTGGTGTCTTGTTACACCTTGTTGATGTGGATATCAAGCTCTCTAGGACAAGATCTATTCTCTAGCACCTTGAGTGTGCTTTCACCTTGCTAGTGGTAGATGTTGAGCCCCTTTGGAATGGCTCTCTATCCTTCTCAAATTTTGCTCCTCAAACTTTAGTGATGTGGTTTCTTGGAGACCATGTCTTGCTACTTGTAACAATATCTTTAAGACACTCTTTCTTTGTCCTATTTTATTGTAACTAAAAGGACAAAGTCGATGCCAATGTAATGCAAAAACCTTTGCAATATATTAGGATAAAATATTATATTTTGCACCAAATTTATACATATCCTATTGAAGCTTCTATTGCTTCTTAAATATGGTGGTACTCTACTCTATTCCTTGAGAGAAATATGTAATGTATTGATGCCTTATTTGTTATGCAACACTAACCTCTAACTCTTTACTTGGATAACTTTAGCACCAATGAATCCAAGCTCTTAACCATGCAACTAATTTTAGAGGTTTAACTTTGCACTAATGTTCACTGCAACTTAAAATACTTAGTGCACCTTAAGAAACTCTTAAAACAACTAGTATAGTGCAATATTGATCTCACCTTATCACTCCTTTGAAGGCTTTAAAAATGAACCCACTTCTTGCAACTTTTAAACTCTAATATGGTGCTTTAAAAAATCTTAATAAACCAAAACTTTCAAGTCAAGTAATAAATTTTTTTGAACCCAAGTTTCTTACCTTTAAGATCTCTAAATATGGTGGATGACTTGATGATTTGATTCACCAAATTTTTGCCCTTAACTGGATGAACTTGCGGCTCTAAAACTGAAGTAGATGACTCCAGCTATCCTTCTAAGTTTTGCTATAGAAACTAACAATCTTTATTTTCAAATTCTTTTTCTTTTGGGCTTGTTGTCGGATGGTGATAATTGTCCCAAATTATTGTTATAGAAGATGATCCTCACACAATATTTTTAAGTTCCTTGTAGCTCTAATACCAATGATAGTTTTTGTGTTATTCTATCTATTCAAGAATTATAATTACTAAAAATAAATGATAGAATAGAAGAGCTACATGAACAACATATCATCTCATATTATCTAAATAGAATTGTACAATGGCGAATGGAACTAAGAGTCCATTATATAGAGGAATAGGTTTCTTGTTCCTCACTCTACCTTTGAAAATTGGCATGAATACCAAATGATGGAATATATTCCAACACACATCTAGGGGGTGGGAAGAGTGAATCCTATTTTTTTATAACATTCTATGTCAAGGGCACAACCCACAATTATAGGTATGGCCACATAGAACCAAGATATGTACAAGGTAACGAGGAAGGTCATTGCTAGTTTTTGGTATTTTTCCAACCTTTACTTCAATGTGGTAAGCTCTCCATACTGGAAGAGCATGGTATATATCACCACAAGTTGTGGCACAAGATTTATGCCACCAACTTGTGACAACCTTAGTGACCCTCTTCTTTGTGATTCCATGGATGACATACACAGTTTTATTGAAAACCAACATAGGGTGTGGAGGAAGAATGTTTGCACTATCATGTTTGATGGGTAGACCAAAAGGAGGGTAAGAACTGTAATTAAGTTTTTGGTCACTTCTATAGGAGAAATTGTATTGATCAAACCATTGGATTCATTGGCACAAGTTAAGAGTGTTGGAATACTTGCAGGGTTGCCAATCGAGGTTGTGATTGAGGTCGAGGAGGAGAATGTTGTCCAAGTCATCACAAGCAACAAAGCAATGTATGTAGCAGTTGGTAATATTTTATAGAAGAGATTTCCCATAATTTTTTTGATCTCATGTGTAGCCCATTGTCTCAATTTACTCCTTGAAGTGATTAGGAAATTACCTTGTGTGTTAAAGGTTGTATAGAAGTCTAAAGTTATTTTAAAATTCATCTACAACCATACATGGGTCCTTCATAACATGAGAAAATTTACTGGTGGGAGGGAGTTAGTGCAGGCTAGAGTTACACACTTTACCATAAAATTTATGACATTGTAGATCCTCTTTAATGCAAGAGGAACATTGAAGAAGATGTTTATGCATGATCAATGCAATTTTGAAGATGTTGCTAGATATCATCTCTCTAGTGATGTGTAAATTGTATATAACTATTTGTTTGAGAATCCCTTATGGATAGCCATGAATGAGGCCATCAAGGTAAATTTTTTTTTATTAATTTTTAAATTAAAATAATTTCCATTTATGAATCTTGCATTGTAATTTTTTTTATTGTAAAATAGTTCAATTTAAATTAATTTTTCTATTTTTAGGTGTTAGAGCCTTTGGTGAGGGTTCATCTTGTTGTTGGAGAAAAATCACCAATGGTATATGTATATGAGACTATGAATAGAGCAAAATACGTAATTACCTCATTTTATGGGATGTCCACACCATATACAGTCCCATTTGGGATATCATTGACAAGTGATGGACATCTCAACTCCACAACCCTCTTCATGTAGTTAGGTACTATCTAACCCAAAAAAATTATGTCGATACATTCATGGCTGAAAATGAAATGATGTAGGGTCTTCAACTATGCATTGACTGCATGTACTCTGATGATGATATGCACATTAAGATATAGGATAAAATATAGGTTTATAAGAAATGTGAGGGCATCCTTTTTCCATACTCAATGTGAATTCAATCAAGGTCAACTATGAGGATAGGTAACCCAAAATTGAATTATTATTTATTTTTTATTTTGATTTTTGTTTTAAAAATAATATTAATTTAAAATTTTACATGTGAATTATTAATTTCCTTTTTCTTGATTGTTTCTAGATTTATGGTGGGAGGACTTTGGTGCATATACACCCAATATATAGCACTTTATTATCAAAGTTTAATCTCAACCATGCAACACTTTTGGTTGTGAGCATAATTTAACTATGTTTGCGCACATACACTCCAAGAAGCATAATAGGATTACACAAGAAAATTTTAATGATCTTGTGTTTGTTCATTACAACCTTCACCTCCACCATAAAAAAAATACAAGAACAAGTACTGAGACCATCAACCTAGATGAGATTGACCCATCATATGAATAGATCATAGAGCCACAACAAGAGTAGAAAAAAGAGCCTCTACTCTCCATGGATAATTTTGAGAACTTTGAAAACCTAGTGGAAGAGATAGTAGCCAAGACACAAGAAGAGGCGTGGGCATAGGAAGAGACATGATCATAGTGCAAAAGGAAGGCTATAACTTTTTCTAGGGAAAAGGGCAAAGGCCTTCAAATATCTTGAGGCATTGTATTTATCATGACTCATGACACATTTTGTAATTTCCACCTTTGTTCTATCATAAGCAATACAAGAATATTTAAATTTTGTATGCATTAAAATTTCTTTATTTAAGATGTGTTTTATCACTGTCATGTGTAGTTTGAGGCTTTAAGCTTGTATCACTTGCTACTTTCATGTGTAGTTTAAGCTGGTCTCACTTACAATTTTAATATTTAATTTACATAATTTTAATTCATTATGATATGCATGAAAAAACTTTTTTCAATGAAATTTGTATTTTCTTCATTTTTTTGTTGGTTTTTTGCCAATTCCTATTTTTTTTGTTTTTTCTATTCCAATTCCAAATCGATTCTCATTTTATCAACTATGGTCATCACTAACCCAAAATCTACTATGCAACTCCTTAATAGATTATTATTAATGTTACATAGAATTGTGGTCATTGTAGGCTATTTGTATTTAGAGCACTTAGAATAACTGTCGCATTGACCTAGATGTCATCTTTACCATTAGATTTTATTGTTCTCTTAGACCTAGTTGTTTTTGTTTTGATATCTCATTCTTGACATAGCTCATTTCTTGATCCTTGAGGGCCTCTTTGAGGAAATCCCTATATCCTAGTAGGGTTAGGACTTCCAACGTACTCTCTTTCATTGATCTCTTCTTCATATCTTCCACTATATTAAGCTTGAATTTAATCATACTGCTTTCACTACATGATGTCAACTTCCTATATTGTCTTATGGATATCACATTTCACTTAGTGGTTAGGGAATTGTATTTATAGTGTTTTTAAATCCTCCATTTGTAGTTTATCCATTTCTTTCTTACCTTGCTTATCCCTTTATTTGGTTTTCATCATTGCTTCTTGGACCTCTTTTTATTTTTTGAGCTCTTTCCATTTTTCTACATGCTTTCCTTTCTTGACTTGGGTTCAAACCTATGGTATTATGACTAAAGTCCTTTCAATGCTTTATTTTTTATTTTTTACTATGTAGACATTTTTGGGCCCTTTTCTTTGACATGTAATGGTGTCCTTCCTTTCCTTAAAATTGTGGTGCTCATATTAGCCTTGATTTATTTTTGGTTTGGTTCTTTTTATTTCATTGCCTTCATTTTACTTTTGGTCCCAACACCCATTTATTATCACATATAGAATTATCCTTATACTAGGAATATTAAAATTATTTAATGATACCAAAGTTAATAATTACAATATTATTTGGATTTGACAAAGCTTGAACTACTTGTTTCACTAGAGATAGAACATGGTAAACCGATTGACTCATCATGAATGAATAATAGACTGCTTGATCCATTATAGAAGGCTGATTCATTATGGGTATCATATTTTCCATAGTTTTGTTCTATTGAGCCCAACATTGTTGGTCATAATAATTTATTTAAGAATGTATGATATCCATGACACAATCTATATGACCATGTTCAATATTACAAGGGAAACACCACAAATTTTTAATCTCAAAATTTACATTCATTATAATGTTTTACACTTGGTTATTAGCTCATCCATAATTATATTGAGGGATTTAATATTTTATAACGTAAGGGTTCATACTTTGTTGCTAATTATATTGTTGTCATACACAATTTTATTTTCATTGCCTCTTTTCCATATTTTTATAATTCAATATTATTCTCACTATATCCACCATTTCCTTCATTGAGAGTTTACATTCATCAAGGCTTTGAGTGATAGTATTACTACTACCTTATAAAGGAGCATATACGACAAGTAACTAAGGAAAAAAAAATTAGTCAAGGGCATGTTTTAATTTGGATAAGTCACAATGTATGGAGGAGTGATATTGGTGGATGACTAGGATTTTGGGATAGATGAAATGGTAAGAGTGTATCCTAGAATTTAGGAATTTTGAGTAGTATGATCAATGTAGGCCATAATCATGGTAGGAGGTAGTTTTTATACTCTAATTAGAACATCCTCTAAATAGGTAATCTCTTTAAACATTATACTAAAGTGACATGATTAGCATTATAAACCATTAGATCTTAGAATATATTACAAAATCTTGATATAATATAGCAATATTTGCTCCTCATTGGATCTTGAATTTGAGAGGATTAAATACAAATTTATCATAAATATTGTATTATAATCATGAATTTTTGGCTTGAGGATGTCTTTGAATATCATTTAATTGAAACAAAATAGAATACCCACTACCCATGTTACAAAATCTCCGCATAAAAGTTATATGATTGACACTAAATTAGTAACAAAATTATATAGTAATCCCCTATACCATAAAGTAGCTTTATCCTTTAATGAACAAATAAGAAAATATACCATGATATATTTTTCTTAGAAATGATAAATCAAGTTTAATATGGAAAGCTCATTCAGATAATCCATCATTGTTTTAGTCTCATTCCCATCAAAAGTTGGTAAGGCAATTATGGCAATGGTTGCAATAGGATAATAGGTGCTTAGGTTCAAAGGTACTTAATAGGTCTCATCTAGAAGTTGATTTTGAGTCCTAGGTGGTAGATGATTATGACTATAAAGATATACCATGTAGCCTTGAGGTAAGGCTGCATATGCTTGGTATGGGGTATTTGAGTGTTAATTTATTGGGAAAAATCCTAAGGGTATGAGCCTAATATTAGGTCAAAAGGGATTATTTGAGTTTTGTAGAGGAATTGGGTTTGGATAAGCTAAATATTGATTAGGTGGTGCTTGCAAATTTTTAATAGGAAGAGGGTTTTGAAATCCTTGTTGAGGGACTTGAAGATTGAGAAGAGGAAGATATTCTTACATATTTTGTGGTGAATGAATGGCTAGTAATGAAATTTGGTTTGGTGGGTATTTTGAAAATCCTTATACCCAGTTTAACAACTAGAACTTATAAATATTGATCCATACCTTGACTCAAGACTAGGCTATGAGTTTTCCCTAAAGTGTTACAAATGTTGGTATTAGATGAAGTAGATTGGTCTTGGATTGGAGTCCTTACTTTTGAAGTATGAACTTATTGACTAGATATAGGCAAACTTTGAGTTAGGATGGTAATTTTTTGGAGAGTTATTTGGATATTAAAAATTAGAAGATATTGATATTTGATTATTTTATAAATTGGTCGTATTAGTCGAGGACTCTATATAACTTGGAAATTAGGATGACATTTGTGATAATTCGGGAATTCTATAAAGATGGTTGCTATGAGTAATAATTGGCCTAATAGTGGTCTATGATTGATTTGGATGGTTTGGAATGACAAATACATAGTCATAGACTGGGGAAAACCAAGTAAGTTTACTTATTTGGATATAGGGTTTTGACTTGTTTGATTAGCCATCAAGCATTTTTATTTTGATTGTAGGATTGGATGTTAGGTCAATTTTAGAATTTTTGCATTGATGTACTTAGGTGGGACTTGCTCTTTTTTTCCCTAACATCCCTCATTGGTATGATACCAACTTACTTAATTAGAATTCTTTACCTGATTATTGTATTTTGAGTGCATAGTGATAATAGTGATTCCTCCCACATACATACCTACATGGACATAGTTTTAGGGTTAAAATTTAAATTTTTGAAATTTTGATAGGGGTTTGAATCGCTCTACTAGATGGAGTAAATCATTCTAAAATAGAACTTGAAGAGTATTTAGAAATAAAAATTTTAGGCAAATTGCTCTAAACAAATTGCTCTAGGTATCTAATTGAATCAATCCCTAGGTATGACTTGGAAATTTTTTCTAGGTGATTTACTTCTTAATATTCAATCAAATAACTTTTTGATTGAGTGATTATTTTGAACTTAAATAAATTATTTTATTTTTTAGGTAATTTTCTTGAAATCGGATGAATCGTTGCAATTTTGGAGCATATCACTCCTCAAATAAAGACTACAAAAATTCTCCAAACTTTGAAAAATAAATTTTATATTTAAAAAAATATAATTTTATACTAAAATTGAATGAGTCTAATTAATTTTGATGCCTTTTGCTATCAATTAATGAATGATTTAATTTTTTTGATAAGGTTCATGACAAGTCACCATTTGCAAAGCACCTATACAAATGAATGCAAAAGTAAAATATGTACAAAATTAGAGTTCAAAAAGGGACTAGTCTTGACTTCATCTTGGAAATAAATCTCTTATCCCACTAGGCATGCCAAAATCATGTTGAATTGCGAAAAAGTCCAACCTCTTACGTGGTCACAAACTCATTTTAATAAATAAGAAGAAATAAAAGTGTGCATTTTCCAATTGGATCCTCACTATCCCTACTAAATATAATATAATATAAGCTAAATATAGAAAGTATATATGAAAATAAAAATGAATGAAAGTAAAAATTAGAATTTTATGATGTGATATTAAAAATAAAATATAGTCTTCATCATAACAGGGAGAATGTGTGATCGATCAATACGTGAGATATTTGAATAAAAATCATGCATATTGCACATATGAAATGGAATTAATAAGGAATGACAAGAGGATGAAATATAAGCGCCACAATCATCATGCATTCCATAATCCAAAAGGATGGTGCTTCTAATGGAAAGTAAAATATCTCATCAATTTCTTATTATTCTAATACAAGCAAGAGTAATTAAAATATGAGACTCACAACATTAAGCTTTGATTCTTTCAAGGCTAAAATATTTTTACAATGGAGCCCATGACTTGTGTTTATAGAAAGAATTTTCCCTTGAGTTACTTTGGGTGAGAAATTCTAAATCCTAGTAAAAGTAAACGTTTGGGGGTATTTTAAGCAAAACAATGCACTTCCAAAAGTTACATGCCTCTAACTTCATCTCTAAATGGCTTACATGCCTTTACTTAGTGGCACCACTACATGCCAAAATATCACTTCCAGAAGATCTTCCTTAAGATCCATGCACTCCTTAACTACTTTTACCTACTAATGAGTAATTTTATTAGGGAAGGAGATTGATTTGCTCTTGCCTAGGAGCATTTCACTCCATTTTTCCAAGAACTTTGCTCTACTTGAACCAACAACATCACTTTGAGGAACCACACCTCTAACCTATACTTTGTAAATCTAGATCTCTAAAGGCTCAAATTGGTTGGTTTATTGGTTTTCAATCATTTGAAAAAATAAGAATCCTAAGGTAGTAATCAAGTTACTATAATAAAACTATTCAAAAGAAAATAAATGAGGGAACTTGCCATAGACTTAAAGATTCAACATCACTTTTCCATGCCTTTCTATCCACAAAAGAATGTTAAAATAAAATCTAGTAACAAGATTTTGATTAAAATAATAAAAAATAATATAAAAGGATCCAAAAGAGATTAGAAATTATAGTTAGATCTTCTATTATGATCATATAACACTAGTGTTCATACATCCATAGGGGCAATTCATGCTAAAGCTATTTTATCACTTGAAATTGAATTACCTTCATCGTGTGTTTCTTTAAAGCATTTGTTGAGTCATGATGAGTATCATCAAGATTATTATAAAGATCATATTAAATAACTTACTACTCTTGATAAGATGCATCTTCATGCACTTGAGAATAATAGGTCCTACAACATTTAAGTTGTAAATTAGTATAATAATAAATTTTTTAGGACCTCATCCTAACATTATTATGTATTTCTGATATTATTATGTAATGACCCATTTCCAACATGGGGACCCTCTTATAATGATATTTTGTAAGGGTATGTGGTAAATAAGGTGCCTAGACAAGTGGGGCCATTTCATGTAATTATTATGAAGAATGTAACTATTGTTTGGTAGAAAATTCTAGATCAAGTGACACTTTGCATGTAAGCCAACTCTTGAGCATTAGGTTAGGGTTGCATGAAGTGTATCTTTAAAATACAATGGTACATAAATGAATGTATCTATTTTACATATTGAATGAAAGTATTGAAGGAGGTTGCACTATCAAAGAGGCTTGCAATTCTATGTTGTGTTTTGTGATATTATTATATTTTTGCATTTACATTTCGAATTGCAATATTCTATTCTTTCTTGAAATTCTACTTTAATTGTAATATTTATGTGAATGTGCTTATTTTTATTAGAAAGTTCACAACAAGTGGTATCAGATCACTTTATAGGGCCATATTCTACTATGACTATGATAGTTCTTGCCCTACCATTGTAATTGTTTTTTTTTTTAACATGGTGGAATCGGTACCTGCCACGAATCCGGGCAGGCTGTCTAGCTTTTATGGCCGCCACAGTATTCTGTGGTGTCCATCCTAGAAGCCGCCACATAGATATTCATGTAGTCCACCCCTATAACTGCCATGCCATAATCATTTTAAACCTTTTACCCCACTAAAATAAAATTAGACTACCATTGCAATTGTTAGGTGTAAATTTTTCATGTTTTCATTTTTGCTTGTTTTTTTATTTAAAGAAAACCATATTTTGCATTAGTTTATCAAGTTAGAAACCCTATGCTGAGGGTTTTAAAATATCATGAAGGACTTGTCATTATTGGCTAAGCTAGATTGCTTATAAACCATCTAATGAAGTGAGGGATGTTCAAGCTCCAATACCTAGGCCTCAGACATCATCGGTATATGGAATTAAGCTCCCACATATCTTTGAGTATATCAGGAGACCCCCTAGGATTAGAAAAAATATTTAGTCCTAGGAATATTTTTGATTGTGTATTATCCATATTACACCAAATACAACATATAGGAAGATCACCCTCCCATACTATCAAATAGGCAAGTAGTGTTCTCAAGGGTATGCATGGAACCCTCCTTGAGTAGTGGCTTAAAATATTGGTTTAAGCATTATTTTTCATCACTATAGTATAATAGTGGGCCTATGGACAATACACACACCTTGGCTTAGTATACCCTATTTTTGTTTGACTTGCATGTCAAAAAACTAAAACATAAAAAATGAGCATACTGAGGAGACTACACTATCCCATAATTAACTAAACATAAATAGTCAATAGAAAACTAGTGGTGAGCATAAAAATCACAATGAGGTCTATCAATAACAATCAGGTAGCAGTTAGTAATAGTTAGGAAAAAATCTATTAGCATCAATAATATTTACTTGTAACATTTGAGAATCATACTAGATAAGGAATTTATCAATAACATAGTTAGTTTCAACAATTGACAAACACAGTGAGCTATAGTGTCTGAAAAAATAGACTCAGTAACAAACTATGTAGAGTCTAGTAAGGGATTTTCAAACAAAAGTTAATTTGTTGAGTGAACCAAGACTTTAGGAGAAAAATGACAACACTTGAAGATAGCACTCCCCTAGGGAAAAAAATTCTTGGGTGCCAAAATATAGTGTTGTGGGATATAACCCATTATGATCATCTCATCGAGCTAATAATTTTGGTGTATAGCCTCCATGCACTTTTTATAGGGTTTCAAAAAATGTTATTGTGGGACCTAACCCATTATGTTGACCTTATCAAGCTAATCATTTTGATATATAGCACTCAAACACTTTTTTTGGCTCATTACGGGACAATACTTCTATTTTTAGTAAGTTAGTGGGAGTGGTTCAAATTATACCTAAATGGTTGGAGGAACTAGAGGACATCAAAAGGAGCTAGAACAAACCACCCTTCTGGATCAAATTCATGTCACACTTACTAATCTTGGCAATGATTTTAAACAAATGAGGGAAGAAGTATCACTTTTGAGAGGTGAACACATTAGATCCAAAGTTGCATTTGAAGAAAAATTCCTAGAGGTTGAGGATAAATTTAGGGAAGGCCCAAAGGTGTTTGAGCATCTTAACATTGATAAACTAGGTGGTATTGTAAGCAATAAAGGGAAAAAATCCATAAGGAGAAGGAAGGCTATCATTGTTTTTTTAACACATACTCCATTTAAGATGCCTAAATAAGATTTTTATAAGTTCAAAAAATAGGACGTTGATGGGTGGTTATGTCAAGCATATCAGTTCTTAAAAATTCATAATACACCTAAATATTTGTGGGTCACCATGGCATATTTCAACTTTGAATCTAAAGTCTTACAATGGTATCAATATTAAAAAACATAATTCTTGATCATTCTTGGGAAGATTTTAAGTCGTAATTACTCACTCATTTTGGCCCTAGTGAATATGAGGACTTTATAGGAGCCTTAACTAAATTTAAACAAACCTCTACTTTTCGTGATTATCAGACCCAATTTGATAAACTAGCTAATAGGATCGAGGGGTTGAAGGAAGGATTATTTTAGAGTTGTTTTATCAGTGGATTGAAAGACAATATCAAGACTAAGATCAAAATGTTCAAACTACAGTGTATAATGCATGCCATAGGATTGGTGAGATTGGAAAAAGAAAAAAATTTGGCTCAAAGGAGACCACCTAAATTTCCTTAGGTCAAACCCATATTTCCTTCCAATTTCACGCTAAATATTGGCAATAAATATACTCCATAGAAGCATTTGACTATGGAAGAGATGGATGCTCGTCGAGCACAAGGATTATGTTATAATTATGATGAGAAGTATTAACCATGGCATAAATGCATCTAAAAGAAGTATTTTTTTTCTAGATGTAGAGAAATCAGTAAGTAGTGAACAAGTTGATGATGATGTATAACCATCAAAGGAATCATCTAAGGATGAGGATGAAACACAAGAAGAATCATAGCCAAAAAATTATGTCCATGCCCTTGTAGGAATTTCTAAGGTAGTAGGATTTTTCAAAGGATAATGTCTTACAATTATCATTTATTTAGGAAGGATGCATAAATTTATTGATCCTTGAGTTTCCAAGCAAGAAAATTGTTACATATACACTTGCAACTCCTTTGAGGTTATGGTGGAAAATGGCAAAACATTTCATTATAAAGGTAAATGTTGCAATGTGAAGTTGAATATAGGGGATTATGAACTCAAAATTGATATGTTTGCTCTTCAACTAGGAGGATGCAATGTTATGCTAGGAGCTCAATGGCTAGGTACCTTGGGAACAATAGCCTGGAACTTTGTAGAGTTATGGATGTAATCACATAATGGTAGGTACTACACTCTCTAAGGTTCACTAGTAGGGTATCCATAGATTAGGAGTTCAAGTCATATGGAGAAGTTAATACAAAAATCTTCCCATGGGGTAGTTACTTAGATATTTGTAATTCAACTATAAAATTTAGCTGAAGATAATCCCCAAACAGATTTACAACTCATTTTGACCAAGCATGATGTAGTTTTTATAGAACTGATAGAATTACCTCCACATCGTTCCCATGATCATGCAATATTATTGATACCTACTAGTGTGCCACCTAACATTAGACCTTATTAGTATCCCTATATCCTTAAGTGAAAAATCAAGAAATCAATACAAGAATTGCTACAAGAAGGAGTCATTCAACCTAGTAATATTCCTTATTATTCTCTAGTCCTATTGGTTCAAAAGAAATGTGGGTCATGGAAATTGTATATAGACTTTTGTGAGCTTCATAAGCTCACAATTAAGGATACATTTCCTATTCCATTGGTAGATGAATTATTGGATGAGATACATGGTGCCATATTTTTCTCCAAGTTGGATATTTTCTCGAGCTATCATTAGACAAGGCTCAAGGAGGAGGATATTTATAAAACAACATTTCAAACTCATGAGATTATTGATGGGGGGCCAGAAATTGCATCTAACAAATCACAAATTTTTGGCCCCCCATCAAGTGGTATTAGAGCTAGAAGATTATGAGCGTGTAAGCAGAGCGTCGAACGTGAGGCAGCTTGCACCAGGATCTATGGAAGAGTGGTGAGAAGATAGAAGGGTTGATTTGAGAGAGTTTGAGTCCCTGTGTAGAATAAGGTGACAGAATAGTGTAGAAGTGAAGGGCACTTCTCCACCAACCTCGGGTGTCTGATGCAGGAGCATCCAGTGACATCTGATGTAGAAGCATCCAGTGGAAGTAGAGCCATTTTTGAAAATTGGCTAAGGAAGGAAGATGTCACGATTTCGTGACATGTCATGAAATCACAACCAAAAGAGGAGAGAGAAAGAGGAGGAAAACTATCATGATATCATGACAAAAAAAGTGTCGTGATATCGCGACACAAAGTGGGAGAGAAGCCAGCAAGGAAAAACTGTCGCGATATCGTGATAGAAAAAGTGTCGTGATATCGTGACACAAAGAGGAGAGAGAAGTAGCGGATGAAAGATGTCGCGATATCGTGACATGTCATGTTATCGTGACCCGTAGATGAAAGAAGGAAGCAAGGAGGAAAGATGTCACGATTTCATGACATGTCGCAGTTTCACGACCCATAGAGGAGAGAGAAGGCACAAACGAGAAGATGTCATGATTTCATGACATGTCATAGTTTTGCGACCCATAGAGGAGAGAGAAGGCGTAGATGAGAAGATGTCATGATTTTGTGACATGTCGTAGTTTCACGACCCACAGAGGAGAGAGAAGGCACAGACGAGAAGATGTCACGATTTCACGACATGTCATAGTTTCACGACCTGTAGGGGAGAGAGAAGGTGTAGAAAAGAAGATGTCACAATTTCGCAACATGTCTCAGTTTTGTGACTTGTAGAGGAGAGTGAAGGCATAGAGGAAGAATGTCACGATTTCATGACATGTCACAGTTTCGCGACCCGCCAAGGAGAGAGAAAGCTAGAAGGAAGAAATGTCACGATTTTGTGACATGTCGCATTTTCACGACCAGAAGGCGAAGAAGAAGCCAAGGGAGGAAGATGTCATGATTTCATGACATGTCGCATTTTTGTGACCAGAAGGTGAAGAAGAAGCCAGGGGAGGAAGATGTCGCGATTTTGTGAAGTCGCATTTTCACGACCAAAAGGCGAAGAAGAAGCCAAGGGAGGAAGATGTCGTGATTTCATGACATGTCGCATTTTTGCGACCAGAAAGCGAAGGAGGAGCCAGAGGAGGAAAATGTCATGATTTCATGACATGTCACATTTTTGTGACCAAGAGGCGAGCAAAGGAGCCAGAGGAGAAGATGTCATGATTTCGCAACATGTCGCATTTTTGCGACCCGAAGAAGTGAGAGGACACATAGAGGAAAAGATGTCGCGATTTTGTGACATGTCACATTTTCGCAGCTAGAAGAGAAGAGAAAGTGGATGAAGAGAAAAGTGTCATGATATCACAACACGTCACGATTTTGTGACCCGAAGAGAAAGGAGAGAGCAAGGAAGCCGAAATGTCATGATATCGCGACATGTCGCGATATCACGACTGACAGAGAAGAGGATGAACCTGAGGGAGAAGATGTCATGATATCGTGACATGCAACATTTTTGGGAAGCCATTGCAGAATGAGTTCATTGAACGACACATGGCAGCACTGGACAACACGTGGCACCAAGGTGCAGTGAAAGCAGGTGAAGATGAAGAGTCGTGCGGAGTAATGCGATAGTAAACAGAAGTCGATCTGGTAGTTTCAGAGACCGTTACAGCGTGATAGTTAATGGAAGTCGGTGCAGCAGTTCAAGGTCCGTTACAGTGGTTACAGGGGGCCATTCCAGCGGTTACAAGAACCGTTTTAGAGGAGATCATGGAGTGGTGGTTACATGGAACGCCATAAGATGAATATCAAAAAGCTATAAAAAGGCAGACAAAAGGCATGTAGAAGGGTTGGGGAACGATGAGAGGCAGGGTTACAGATGCGATAACTAGAGGGCCGTTCTGGCCCTGCTACGTTGTTCTTCCTTCCAAAAAATCTTGAGTTCCTGGGTAGTGTAGATAGATTCACCGAACGTGAGGCAGTTTGCACCAGGAACAGAGTAAGCTTGGATCCGTAGGCGTGTAGCAGATTCGTCGAACGTGAGGCAGTTGCACCAGGGTCCGTGGAGTGAGAAAGTTGTGAAAGTCGAAGAGCTATAGATTGAAGGCCGAGAGCCATTGCATGACTACCAGATTGAAATCTGGGCAGATTGAGAGGGATGGAGAGCTGGAGATTGCATAGAGAATAGAAAACTAAGCCTGCAGGCTGTTTATGTAATTTTACTTGAAATTGTTGAATGAAAATTTGTGATTTGTTAGATGCAATTTTTGGCCCCCATTCTGGCTTTCTCTCTCCTTGGAAGGTCATGAAATTATGACATGTCATGAAATCATGACATTCTTCCTCTGTGCCTTCACTCTCCTCTGCGAGTCACGAAACTGAGACATGTCGCGAAATCGTGACATCTTCTTTTCTACACCTTTTCTCTCCCCTATGGGTCATGAAACTGCGACATGTCACGAAATCATGACATCTTATCGTTTGTGCCTTCTCTCTCCTCTGTGGGTCATGAAACTGTGACATGTCACAAAATCATGACATCTTCTCGTCTACGCCTTCTCTCTCCTCTATGGGTCATAAAACTGCGACATGTCACGAAATCGCAACATCTTCTCGTATGAGCCTTCTCTCTCCTCTGCGGGTCGCAAAACTGTGACATGTCATGAAATCATGAAATCTTTCCTCCTTGCTTCCTTCTTTCATCTGCGGGTCGCGATAACATGACATGTCGCGATATCGCAACATCTTTTGTCCGCTACATCTCTCTCCTCTTTGTGTCGTGATATCGTGACACTTTTTTTGTCATGATATTGCGACAGGTTTTCCCTGATGGCTTCTCTCCCACTTTGTGTCATGATATCGTGACACTTTTTCTGTCACAATATCGTGACAGTTTTCCTCCTCTTTCTCTCTCCTCTTTTGGTCATGATTTTGTGACATGTCATGAAATCTCGACATCTTCCTTCCTTAGCAAATTTTTGAAAATGGCTCTGCTTCCACTGGATGCTTCTGCATCAGATGTCATTGGATGCTCCTGCATCATCCATTATGAATTTTTGGTTATGCCATTTGGCCTAAAAAATGCACCATCCACATTTTCAAGCCTCATGAATAACATCTTCTACCCATTCCTTTGCAAATTTATTCTATTTTTCTTTAATGATATTTTGATTTATAATCACATGTGGGAGGAGCACCTCATATGTTTAGATCAGAATTTACAACTTTTTTCTTAGAATAAACTTTATGTTACGAGGTCTAAGTGTTATTTTGGGTTGATAAGAGTGGAGTATTGGGACACATTATCACCAAATATGGAGTTAAATATGACTCTAAAAATATTCAAACTATTCAAGATTCGTTGAAGCCTTGCACTCTCAAGGAACTTCAAATATTTTTGGGAACTCAAAGGGTATTACCATAAATTTGTCCAAAACTATGGAAAAACCACTACTCCTTTAATAGCCACGTTTAAAAATAAAATTGGTCAAGCCCATATAAGAAGATTTTCTTTGACTTAAAGCATGTCATGAAATCCACTCTAGTATTAGCCATGCCTAATTTTTCAAAATATTTTGTAATTTAAAGTGATGCTTTAGGCAATGGCATAGGAGCCATGTTGATGCAAGAGGGAATATTATTGGCCTTCACCAGTAAATAAATTTCAAGCCAAATTTTGGGTTAATCTACTTATGAAAAGGAGATGCTAGCTATTTTTCATGTGGTTAATCACTGGTGATCCTATCTCATTGGGTACTATTTTTCCATCAAAATAAACCATATAAGTCTCAAGTACTTCCTGGAGCAATGGGTTGCCATACCTAAACAACAAAAGTGGGTCTCTAAATTAATGGGTTATGACTATGAGATTACATATAAAAAGGAAAAGGAGAACATAATGGTTGATACACTCTCTCAATAATTTGAGGATCAGAGTATGTTAAATGCTATCTCTTTTTCCATAACTCACTAGATTAATTCTCTCAAAGAATATGTGATCAAGAACTCAAGGTTGCAAACTTTGATCACCAAACTTCAAACAGAGCCTAAATCATGCCTAGGATACACTTGGGATGGCTAAGATTTGATATACCTTGATCACCTTGTTCTTTTACAAACTTCTCAACTGTCAAAACTCATCTTAAAGGAAATGCATGCCTCACCAATTATTTGATATTTTAGGTTCCTCAAGACTTATGAAAGGATTAAATGCACTTTCTTTTGCAAGGGAATGAAGTAGAATATTCAAATATTTTTGAATGAATGTGACATGTGCCAGTGAATAAAAGGATAAATGGTATATTTCCCTGGAACTCTTCAACCCTTGCCCATTATAGACCAAGTATGAATAGATATTTCTATGCATTTTATTGAAGGGTTACCTAAGTGAGGAGGCAAATCAATTATTTTGGTGGTAGTGTATTTTCTCATGAAGTATGCTCATTTTTGTTCCCTCTTCCATCCATACACAACCTCAGTAGTATCCCAAATGTTTCTAGACTTCATTTTTTATCTTTTTGACATGCTCACATCTATTGTGTCTAACAAAGATCCTACCTTTACTAGTCTTGGAAAGAAATGTTTAAGTTGTAGGGAATTTAGTTGAAAATAATTCTAGCCTATCATCCATAAAAGGATGGTCAAACAAAAATTGTTAAAAATTGCTTGGAGATATACATTCATTGCTTTACCTTTGAGCATCCTACATAGTGGATGAAGTGGTTTTCCTTGGATGAATGATGGTATAATCCTTCATATCCCACTATGACCAAGGTTACCCCTTTTAAATAAGTTTATGCTCATCCTCCATAAACACCCTCAATTCCAAGAAGTTCTGAGGTTCACATTGTTAACACTACACTCAGCCAACATGTTGTAGTCATCCATAAATTGAAGATGAATCTAGAATTAGACCAAAACCGTATGAGCTAACAAGTTTATCATAATAATTCTTAGCATTGTTTTGAAGTAGGAGATATGGTTTTTACCTACCTACAACCTTTTAAATATTCCTCACTCCATCTTCGTAGATGCCAAAAAATAGCTACCAAATACTATGGACCCTACCAGGTCTTATAGTGGATTGGTACAACAACTTATAAATTTTCCCTTATAGATACATCAAAGCTCCATCATATATTTCATGTTTCCTCTCTCAAGAAGTTCATGGGTAATCAGGTATAAGTTCAATCTGCTTTACAAAAACTAAATGAAGAGGGTTCCATATTACTTGAGCCTAAATAAATTTTGGATCATAGATCATGCACTCTTTAAAATCATGTCATCATTGAGGTTCTTGTTCAATGGAATGGACTACAACTAGAAGATGCCACTTGGGAGTCTCTACAGTAGTTACATCACCATTTTCCCTATCTCCAACTTTGAGGAAACAAATTTTTAAAGGAAAAGGTCATGTTAGGACCCCATTCTAACATTATTATGTATTTCTCATATTATATGTAATGACCCCTTTCCAACATGGGGACCCCCTTATAATGATATTTTGTAATATTTTGTATGGGTATGTGGCAATTGAGGTGCCTAGATAAGTGGGACCATTTCATGTAACCATTATCAAGAATGTAGTTGTTATTTAGTAGAAGATTCTAGTTCAAGTGTCACTTTGCATGTAAGTCAACTATTGAGCATTAGGTTAGGGTTGTATGAAATGTATCTTTAAAAGACAAGGGGCAATAAATGAATGTATATTTTTTGCATATTGAATGAAAGTATTGAATAAGGTTACCCCCTCAAAGAGGCCCATGATTTTATGTTGTGTTTCATGAGATTATTATATTTTTGCATTTACATTTCATATTGCAATATTTTTTTCTTTCATAAAATTTTGATTTAATTGTAATATTTATATGAATGTTCTTATTTTTATTAGAAGGCTCCTAAAAAAATTATTCCATCCTAACTTCAATGTTGGGGACTTGATACTTAAGCTTTACAATGTATATGAAAAGTACATGGGCAAGTATATTTAAAAATGACTTGGTAAATATACTATCAAAGAATTATATGGGCTTGGGGAGCTGAAATTATATACCATGGATGGGTTTGATTTGGATGAACCCACCAAATCTATACATGTCAAATGCCTTTATACATAGCCCCTTTATCTAGTCTTGCTTGGATTCTATTTTATTGGTTTACCTATCAAGCTTGTTGTCTTTTTGCACTTTGTTTACCTTAGCTATTTGTTTTTTTTGTTTGTTTTTGTGCTAGTGTTGCATAATTTTTTTTTGCTTCTATGATGTCATTTTTGCAAATTCCCTCTTATGACTATAATTGCCGCTTTAAGTGGTGATATTAATTTTTTGATTATTTTAATTCAACAAGCAAAAAATTTATCATACTTTGATATTTTCTCATTCCATTTGTATGATTGGTGATGCCTAGTTTTTTATCCTCTTTGACTATAATTTATTGTTATTGAATTTGTTTACACTTTTTTTGCTTCTTCCTATCATGATGTCACTATTGCCAGTAAGGGGTATCATGATTTACTGAAAGTTATTTTTTTGTGACCTTCTACATCAATTTTATGCTTTAAGTACCATAATTAAACCACCTTAGTCTAGTCCATTCTATATTTTTTATGGTATGTGGCATGAATGCAAAGGAAGCATTTTTATATTTCATGCACACTAAAAATGTTAAAAACATGAAACCAAACACTTTGAATAAATCAATCATTATTGTCTCCCATTCTAGTGGTAAGTGTATCTTATGTTGTACATCACAATTTATTTAATACTATAGTGTGTGAGTTTAGATCATTGTAGTAGGGGCATATTTGTTCTCTTCTTTAGAGAAACTCCCTACCTAAGGCCTACTATAGTGTGTATCTTGCCCATGTTTCTTCATTATTTTAAATTTTTGTTCTCCCTCTATCATGATGCACATACTTTGTGTAATGCATCACACTCAACATATATAAAATGGTATGAGTTAAAATGAGATATAGATCACTTACGTATTTTCATGTTGGTGACATACTTTCAATCCCTCCTAGTGGTGTCCATCCTTTATACAATGCATCACATTCACTAGATATTTTATTGTGGCTTTATTTTTCCACTATAGTGGTTTCCATACCTTGTGTCATGCATTATGCTAGCTTAATATTATATCGTGTTGATCTCCCCTATAGTAGTGAGTGTATATAGTGTAATGTATCATGCTTGCTCAATATTATAGGGTGTTCTTGATTTAAAATATAGGTCATTGGCATTTACTTTTCAGTTGTTATTTCAATCCCCTATTATAGTGGTGGATGTGTCTTGTGTTATGAATCATATTTACTTAACATTGCATTGTGATTTATTGTCCCACTATAATGGTTAGTGTACGTTGTTTAATACATCATGCTTGCTTAATATTGTAGTGTGTTGTTTGCCTCCTATAGTGGTTTGTATGTCTTGTGAAATACATTATGATTGCTTAATAATGTAGGGAGGTGATTCTTATTGAGATATAAATTATTTGCATTCCTTTTTGGTGGTATCATTTTGCCTCTTAGACATGTCATCACTATTGATAATCATTTGAAGTGGATGACGATTTTAGAAAACATATTATAGATATTTTGCTAGCAATGTGTCATGCAAAATCTTGCTAGAAAGAAACATTATACATTGAAATCAATGATGTACTCATGCATAAAAGTGCATGTTGAAGTAAATAAAACATCACATGAAGGGGATACATGTTATCAAAAATATGTGTGTGTGTGTGTGTTTGAAAGACTAAATGTACATAAAAATAGAGGTATATATGATACAAGTGGGTCCATTAAGTGCCATAATTCTAAACTATATAATTTATCATATACATATTCCTATGTCCCAAAATCTATGACACGTATATAGGGTGGCATGGTGGCTATAAAACAATGATATTGTATAACAAAAATGGTAGGAACTAGGGAAACAAAATCAATACTTGTGTACCTTCAAATAAGTGTTGAGTAGCTATGCATTAGTGTAGAAGGTTCCAAATGGGCATGACATTAATATACTAAACCTTGATAGCTCTCTCGACACTTGGGATAAATATAGTTGGGCATATAACTATTGTTGTAAGACCTACTTTCTAGCTAGAGCCTTATCCTTGGTTTTCCACACATCTTGTATCAAACATAAATTTTATTCTCTCTCAAAAAGTTGAAAGGCATTGTGATATCCCATTGATACCCAAGTAAATATTGTATTAAGATAGTGGGCCTAGCTATATAAATCTATTAGCTAATCTGATCGATCAAGTGATGGTAAGGATAGAGTTAGTTTACTAAAATATGGTTTGGACCCAAGGGTGACTCTCTATAGTCTACCAATTAGGTCCCTTTAGTCTTGGGTCATCTTTACAATCATAAGAAGATCAGATATCAACATCATATTGTATCACAAATCATGCAAAGTAGAAATGCTAATCTAACACTAACTATGTATATAAATATTAAAAAAAGTTTATTTAAGTATATGATAGGTTGTCCAGGGTATACTTGGGTTATTGGGATATCACTTTTAATCCTTCTATGACTCTAAGGATGCAAAATTCAAATCAACTATAGCAACCTTGATCTCATAAATGTAGAGATCCTTCATGTTTGTGGCCTCCTCAAATTTCTTCCCTCCTTCTATGGTGTTGTCTCCCCCTCGAGTTATGCCCTATCTTGCTTTGGCCTCTTTCATAGTCTCCTCTTCCTCCTTTAAGAACTCCTTGTTGCTACTCCATGCACCCCATAGCTAACACAAAATGCCTCATCTTGTTGGAATTAATAATATTTTCAAAAAGTAATTAGAAGCAAAAAACCCAACCAAATATTATAGAGAAAGAGAAAAAAGAACAAAATAAATAAAATATAGACAAATATATGGGGTGCTTGTAAGCACCATAAATAATCATTATACAATTTATAGATTACTTTCACTACACTCCAATATTTTAAATGAGGAGTGGTGTGGGTTTTTTATACCAATATTAAAATCCCAATTACATAATAAAGTTTAACCTAAGCTAATATAATAAGAGGGATTAAGGTAAATTACAAGCTATAAATTGAGTTTAACCAAAATAATATTAATCATAGCCAATTTAAAAATATTTGGATAAGAGTAGGAAATAAGCTTAGTGTTAGCTTTGTTTACGTTTTCCATTGTTGATGCTTAGACCTAGTTTTTGGGCAAGGGTTCATGCCACCCAATGCAATATCCTTTGCATACTTGAATCTAGTAGGTGTTGTGATTATTTACAATTATTTATCTTAAGATCTTATGCTTCTCCCTTTTTTAGTTTCCTCTACTTTTATTTATCTTAAGAAATAAAATATCTTAGGTATTGGTGAGAGTTTTCTCTTTTGGCTTAGATTAGGGTTTTGGCCACCTCAAAATCCATATCATGGTGATGGCAGTGGGGAATATGCTTCCCATTCAAAACCTCCTTATAGGATGTTAATATGATGGCTACCTCCATACTCAAGAACACTAACCATGTCTTGTTTTCCCTTTTCTCACTCTAAATATGAGGAGGCCACAATAGTCCTAACCAAGTAACAAAGGCTTATTTATTCTTAAGTTGGATGATACTCCAATGTTGGAGATCTTTATAAACTATATTCAAAGATCTATCCTCACCCTAACTAAGAGAGATCCTACTTGCAAATTTATGGGTATTTAGACTAGCCCAATATCCGTTCAAAGGTGGATCACCTCTTCTTAGGGATCTAAAATATCTAGACATGAATTCATGATGGTAGAGAGAGGATATTTCATAGTTATTTTCTCCTCCACATAGGAAAAATATGCAATATTTCAAGGAGGACCCTAGTTCCTTGGATCAAGCCATCTCTACATGATCCCTTGGTCAATCAATTTTTATCCACAAGTGGAAGAACTAGAAGAAGTTCAATTTGGATAATACTACCATATTTACCCATATATTTATGGAATAAACTAACTCTTGAGATGATAGGTAACTCTATTGGAATATTTGTAGACTAAGATCCTCCAAAGGCCAATAATGTAACTTGTATTAGATTGTGTTCAAGTCAATATAAAAATGGCATATTGGAAACATACGTATTAAATTCTTAGACTAGATTTGTACCCAACCATTGGATTATGAGAGAATTCCCTTTAAATTTAATACCTATAATCAATATGGTCATTTCTTAAGGAATTATCCCACTAAGGTAAAATGAGAGACAAAGGAGGAAGATCAAGACTTCCAACCAGTAAGAAGAAAATAATAGAGAAGATATGTAAGTAGAAGGAGACCTCAACCACAACTAGAAAGATAAAATAATAATAAGTTCTCTATTTTATCACAAAATGAGAAAGAGGAACATCCAGGGTCATCTAAAAAGTGGGAAGATCCATCAGATCTTGAATTAGAATAAAAAATGGAGGAAACTCAAGCTACCAAAGAAAAAATTAAGGAAGAGGAGATTGAATAAATAGAAGAGACCTATTTAGTAGCAGCAAATATTCCAAGAGGTACCCAAGCCACCAAATATTCTACTAGAGGGAGGAAATCTAATAAAGAGGTAAGAACAAAACAAGCAAATATAAAGATTCAAAAGAAAGCACAAACAACCTTAGACTTTAGCAAGACTAAGAAACCACTTAAGAAATGAAGGTTTTGTTATGGAATAGAAGTTGATTGGGTAGTTACCTAAAGGAAAACTACCTAAGTCAATTAATAACTAAGAAAAAGACAATGGTTATCTGCATTCAAGAAACTAAATTGATAAAGCAAGCAACAAGAATATAATGGAAAAACATATAGATATCATCAGACTTATAAGCAACATATTTTGTAGGTGCCTCAAGGGGGCTTATCCTTACATGGGATTCATAATACATTATATGTATTAACAAAAAAATACACTCAAATTGGATGGTAGCTTCTTTCTTCTCTCCACAAGGATAGACTTGGACCATAGTCAATTTCTATGGACCAAATAACATAGTCTTAAAACAAGAGGCTTAAAAAAGTATTTAGTACTAAATTGTGAGGCAAAACCCCAAAATTTAATCATATTAGAGGACCTAAATGTGAATTTATTCCATTGGGAGAAAAAAGGAGGCATTCCATTAAAATATCCTACTAAGAATTTGGTTATGCAAATTATAATTGAACTAAAAATTTAGGAAATTATTCCCAAAAATGGAAAATTTACATAGACAAATAGAAGAACTAGGGTTAAATTAATTATAGAAATATTAGATAGATTACTAATACAAGAAGTTATATTGCTCAGGTTTCCACTTGTATTAAGTAGCATAATTCAAAGTTTAGTCTTAGATCCCAAGCCTATCTATTTAGATATAGGTGACAACGCTCTTGGGAAAAGGAAGATTACTTTGAAATACAACCAAAATGGATGGAAAATGAGGAGTTTTCACCTTTGGTAGAAAGTATCAAGAACTAACATGTTTATGCAAATAGTCACTAAGAGGTATGGAAAATAAAATTTCCAATCTCAAGAAAGCCATTAGGGGTTGGATTGAAAATAAGACTAAAGTTCAAAATAGGTCAAGCATATTGATATAATAGATGGAGGATACATTGCAAGATATAGGTGATCATCCTCCAACCCATAAATAGGAAAAAAGAAAACTCCAACTAAACCGAGAAATGGATCAAGCTTTCAGAGAAGAAGAAGCACATCGAAGACTTCAATCAATGATGGTTTGTATTAAGAATGTAGATACAAACAAAAATTACTTTCATCTAAAAAACATGTAGTACTATCAACAAATTACAATCAGATAAATTCACAAAGTTGAAGAAATTTATTTTGATCAGACAGTCATAAAGGAACTAGCAAGAGATCATTACTCAACCCTTCTTGCAAAGACATCAGTAAATCAATAGGCTCAGACCAATCTCCTAAACAACATCCCTCCTTTGAAAAAATAGAATATATATATATATATATATATATATATATAAGATATCTCTTCAATAGTAACTAGAGAAGAGTTAGAAGTTATGCATTAACTACCCAAGGATGCAGCTCTAGGATCGGATGGCTTTACCAATAATTTTTATCAAAAATTTTATGAAATTTTAAAATATGACCTATTGGAAATGATAGAAGAGATAAGTATAAGAGGTAAGCTATCTAGGGTGATCAAATCCACTTTCTTAGTCTTAATTCCAAAAGAAAAAATGCAGTTACTTTTGACATATTCAAGCCTATCTCTTTGTGCAATTCCTATTATAAGATAATTACTAAATTAATAAAAATTAGAAATTAAAGGAATATTAATGATTTGATAAATCCAAAACAAAGGGGTTTTATCCCAAGGAAATAGATATATGATAACATTACAATGATTAATGAATCCTTACAATCAAGTTTAAATTCCAAAAAGAAAATAATAGCCATTAAACTTGATATGGCTAATACCTTTGATAGAGTAGAGTATTGGCTTTCTAAAACATGTGTTAGCCAAATTTGGATTTCCAATTTAAATTATAGAATCAATAATAGCTTGCATAAAGGGACATTGGATAACACCTCTAATCAATGGGGAACCTAATAACTTATTTAAATCCATTGGAGGATTAAGACAAGGGTGTCCTTTCTCCCCTTACCTTTATATCATTCTAGCTAGAAAATTTAGGGAGGATCCTAGCCAAATTGAGAAGGAAAGAAGTCCTAGGAATTATAGTAGCTATAGGTTATAGAACAATAACTCATGCTCAATTTATAGATAACATCATTTTATTGGTGGAAGATACAAAAATAAATGTTAGGTTGATCGAAGAAATTTTAGATTTTTTCTCTTTAGCCATAGGGCTAGAGATAAACCCAGGTGTTGTAGGTGAATTGGAGAGGAGAGGGTAATCCTCCAAGGGAGGTCCTAGGTTCGAATCTCCACCCTACCAAAAATTTGAATTGGGTACCTAAAATCCAATTGATAATGTTGGTGCGGGCAGGGTCGAGTGCGACTCCCGGGTGACTTTGACGGTGTAGAACCCCCTATTCGTGGTATCTCAGACCAAGGCAGCCCCGCAAGGGGTTTTTTGCTAATAAAAAAAATAGGGCTAGAGATAAACAACAAAAAAAACATATTTTACACTATAAATACTTCAATAGCAAAATATAGAGGTTTCTCTTAGATTTTGAGAATTCTCAAAGGTAGCGATATCTTTAACTATGTAGGTGTTCCTATAGGATTCCATAAAAAAAATAGGAAACTTGGAATGCAATTCTAGAAAATATGTCAAGGAGAATACAAAAATATAGCAATGGTTATTTGAGCTTAGTTGGAAGAAATATTTTAATCAAATTAGTACTAGCAAGTCTTCCCATATATCAAATTTTGGTGTATCATGCACCCTAATATATATTGAACAAGTCAAATGCAGTGCTAAGAACTTTTCTATGGCAAGGGAGAAGGAAATTGGATAGGGAAAGTTTCATTTGGTCAATTGGGAGACTATTACCAAGCCAAGGAGTAGGGAAGCCTAGGAATTAGGAAAATAATAATTGTTAGAAAATGTACTAATTGCTAAGTTTCTTTGGAATTTGTTCACTCTACTAGACTCTCCATGGACGTAAATCGTAAAATGCAAATAGATTAACTTTAATGAGATTCAATTCCTAAAAAGTGTGAAAAAATAGGAGGCTCCTCAATTTGGAAATATATTATGGAAGCTAAAGATGTTATATTAAATCATACCTCATATTATAGGGGATGGTAAAAAAATTAAAATATAGGATGATTCAGTCTTGGGAGGACCTCCAATCATTAAGATTTTTTCCCCAAAAATAAAAGTGGACCTACAATAATCAGGTGTTAACTCTCTTACAAGCTTAATTGAATGGATGAGAGATCCACCCCTGCCACATCTTGACCAAGAATCATGGAGACAACTACACATCCAAACTCAAGGGATTAAACTTTCTCACCAAATTATAGATAATCTTATATGGGGTTCTATTGGTGGGTCATGTGTTTACACTGTTAGCCAATGGGTGTTATTATAGCAACAAGATCATAAGAACTCAAGTAGATCTAAGGTATAAAATTACAAAGTTCTCCCAATATTCAAGCCCTTCTTTGGTTTGTGCTCTAAAACAAGATTCTTATTGGAGATAACCTAATCAAGAGGAATGGGATATCATATTTCCATAGATCTCTTAAGAACAATGAAACAACATCACATCTCTTCTTTTAATGTACATAAGTAGTTAAAATCTAGATTGAAATAACTCAACATCTAGGATCAATGATATCAAGAACCTTCGACTTATAAAATTGCCTAACCAATTAGGATCAAATGGGGACTAAAGGATAAGTGCCTTATCAAGAAAATTTGGTATTCAATTCCAATATTCATCATTTGGAACATCTAGAAGGACATAAACAAGATATTTTTTATGACAAAAGAACCAATTTTTGAGTGTTGACCAATAGAGTGTTAAGGGAGATAGTCTTGAAAAAAATACTTATATATCATAAATAACAATACATTAGGAGATTAATAAAAGGTGAGATACAATTGTTACACCAAATGGAACTCCAAAATATCCTAAATTATGGGCCATAAGTTAGATTAATCAGACCTCTAGAGATAAATTTTCCTACACTTTTATTTGATGAAGCCTCTAAATAAAACACAAGTCATGTAGTGGTTGGTGGTGTGATACTAGTGGCACCACATCATGAAATGATTTAGTTTAAAATCAATATGAAAAAATATCAAATAATGTTGCAAAATTGATAGGCTATAAAATGGAATAAAAATTGGCTCAAGAACAAGGCATTAAACAACTCAATGTGTATGGTTATTTAAGACTTGTTATATCTACCCTATCTAAGGGGAAGGGATTCTCATCAATCCAACTATGAATAGTTTAGATAAGACTAATATAATTGAAACAAAAGCTTTAATATATACAATATTCCCACATTGGAAGGATGCATAACATGGTGGTTGATCACCTTGCAAATGAGGTCATAAACATATCCTATTTGCAACTCAAAGTAATAAGAAGAAAGAAAAGCAAACATGAGTGACACAGATGATAGGAAGCATATGTTGATTTTGGAGCCTTTGAATATTTTTGCACCCCTAGAGATTATGATGCCTCTAGGAAACCCTAAACATTGCATGATTTTAAAGATTTTGGTGTTCTAGGTTTTCTCGATGATTATGGCACCCTTTGCCTCTTTAGCATCCTTTGCATCTCTAGCACCCTTTGTATACTAACACATTTTTTATAGTTTTTTAATTTACTTTATTTCTTGTTCTTCCTTTTGGATAGCAATCTTGTGACCTCCAAGCTACTTGTTGGATAATCCTTTGTTCTTTGCAAATTTTAGTATCAATATATAACTTCTTTTATTTAAAAAAAAATAATATTAACCACAACCCATAAAACTTACATAATAAAATATTATAACAAATTAAAAACATTATACAATAAGTTTCCTTAGGTTTACAATATTACATCATACAATGCTAGACTTGGCCATGAATTAGATTACATTTTCAACACCCCCCATAATTTGAACTAAGCGGTCAAGGAGGGAAGACATTAGTAACAATAATATCTCCATGAAAACACATATTAGTGGCCAAGATAGGAAGCCTCTTCTTTTTATTTTTCTTTCAAAAAATTTAAGAAAGACCACTAAATTTGTTTGCTTGGAATTAAAAAACATTAATGACATCTTAAAATCTTTTTGTGTGTATTTTGTTAGTGTTCTCATCTATCCTTTATCTTCCTCCTAATGGCTCCCAACACTAGGAGTAAGTGAAAGCTTTTAGAATCTAATCAGATTTTTCAAGAAGATGATTAGATTGATAGGGAGAATCATAATCTAGATGCAAAAGAGGAAGAACATGAAGAAATTGGTACTAACTTTGATCCTTTTGAGGGGCCCAATGGAGGCTTCACTTTCACATCATTTGATCATATATGGGGTTTTATGAAACATCATAGGGAGTATTTGATTAAGGCTATGGAAGAGGAATCTTGACTCGAAATAGGTGGGACATATCATCCTCCAACCATTTCTCCTAGGTATGTTCATGTCATGGTCCATTTCCTTGGATCCTTTCCAAAAGACTAGTAGTTAATTAGTGGGATGATTTATTGATCAACAAAAGGGGTATAGACCCTGAAGAATACTACAAATTTCAATTAGGGAATTTGGTAAAGGATTTATTATCTTTCAAATAGATAATTTAAGGTGATCTAATTAGAAAATAAATAAAGCCTTGCTGAAAACTGAACTAAAAATAACCTTTTTACCAAAATTTACTACAATATACTAAATTGGGTGTAAATAACCTAATTATGTTACAATTAGGTACTTACCAAGCTTGTCCAATTTTAATTGGACTAAATATGGATTATCCTATTATTTTAAAATCTATTCTTCATGGTCCATTTTCATTAATAGAGATTAGGTAACCTAACTATGTTACAATTAGGTACTTACCAAGCTTTTCCAAGCTTGTCCAATTTTAATTGGACTAAATATTTTTTTGGTAAGTAGATTAATTTATATACAAAACGGGTTTTTTAAGAGGATCCCAAAACCTTATAACATGAGAGGCCGAAGCCTTTACCAATAGAAGGAGCCCCTTGGGCTAATACATTAGGTACCATATGAAAACTTTCCAAAAAAAACAAACCCCAAAGTGATGCCCATGAGGGCTACATCAAACCCTCCCAACGGGGGTCAAAACAACTAAAAAAACCATAAAAAAACACATAAGCATCCATTATATAGATCGCTGCCACCAGACGACAAAAAGGATCACGTCCCAGGAACCTCCCTTACACGTCCGGATCCTCCTGATCCTCCTGCTGGACCACCTTCCGAGGGCCTTTGGGAAAGGATCGTTCTCGTTATGCCTGCCACGAACCATCATGATGGAAGTGCCAATTGGACCCGATGGCACAGGTGTCATGGCTCTCCCCAATCCCATCCACCTAGGCCCGATCCTTTCATCACTCTTATGTGGAGACATTAATAATGTCCTGGCTGGCGATCTTCTCAATGTCCGCTGGGAAACACTGACGCCACACCACAAGACATGTGGACTTTAAACCTTTGTTTGCTAAGTGGTCAGCTAGACCATTGCCCTCCCTATAGGTATGCTTGATCTGGACCTGGTTCCTCCGAAGTAGGATGCTCCTGGCCTCAGTGATGATATTGTAAACCTTCCACGCCGGATCCTTGGAAGTCGTCATGTATTTGATGATGTTCAAAGAGTCCCCTTCAACAACCAAGGGATGGGGATCCTCCATCATGAGCTCGAGTCCTCTCAGTAGTCCTCTAGCCTCTACGACATGATTGGTTTGACGCCCTAAGTTTTCACAGAAAGCCATAACAAGCTTTCCATTGTGATCTCGAACTGACCCCCCCGCAGTGGCTGCCCATGGGTTGCCACGAGACGCCCCATCAAAATTTAGCTTCAACCACCCGTGAGGAGGCCTGACCCACCTGACGTTCTTCCTGGAGACCCATGGATCCTCCTGCTCCTTACTCTCCTCGGATAGCTTCAAGGATTTGAACAATCCTTCTTCGAACACATGTTTGGGCCAAGGGCTGGGGATAAGCTTGGCATTCTCAATGGCAAAGGCGATGGCCCTATGAGCGATTGAGGGAGGATCCCTGGGGGGTGACCGAAGACCCGACCATTGCATTCCAACCATACCTACCATAGAAAGTGGTGGAAGCAAGCATTCCATAGGAAACGAAGCTTAGGGTTTTTAAAAGGATTGACCCATTGGAAGAAAGCCTCCTTGATGGTCTTGGGGGAGACCCATTGGATCTGGAAGGTGGAGAGGATGGCACCAAGGACCGACCCAGTGTAGCCATAGTGTAGGAAGAGATGGTCAGAGGACTCACAGGCAGACTCGCACAAGTAGCATCTATTGGCCAAAGCAAAACCCCTCTTATGAAGATTGTCAATAGTGAGGGCTTTGTTCTAAAAAGTAATCCAAGAAAAGAAATTTACCTTTGGGATCACTCCTTTCCTCCAGACCACGTTGAAAGGAAAGTCTAAATTTAGCCCTTTGCACTGAAAACCATAGGCAGTTTTGATAGAGAAACCCCCGTCATCGGTCCCCCTCCAAATCAATCTGTCCGGTCCTCTGCTAGTGGGGATGATGATGTCCTTGAGGATGGAGGACAGGAAGCCGACCTCCATCTCTAGCCCTTCTGCATTGATGAATTTCCACTGCAGGGAGCCATTTCTCCATTCAATGAAATCGGCCACTTTCTGCCCAACATTGTTATCCAAGAAACTTTTAAGTTGAACCAACCCGATCTGTTCTGACAGAGGATCCTCTAGAGCCCACCTGTCCTTCCAAAAGTCTATACTTTGACCATCCCCAAGGATCCACCTGATGTCATTTTGGATCAACTATCTGGATTGGCCAATGGATTTCCAAAAAGTTGACCCCCTGGTGGGAATTCCACCCTCAAAAAGGGGAGTGTTGTTGAGGTATTTCCTCCTGACAATCCTAACCCATTCAACCGGTTCTTCGACTAGGATCCTCCAAGTGTGTTTGGCGATGAGCGCTAGGTTCATCATGGCCATTCTTCTGAGCCCTAATCCACCTTGCTTTTTGCTTCTGCACACTTTGTCCCAGGCTACCAGAGGAATCCTGGACTTATTTTCATTGCCTGACCAAAGGAAATTCCATTGAGCCTGCTCGATCTTGAGAAGAACTGAGGTAGGAAATCTGAAAATAGACATGAAGAAGGTCAGAATCCCTTGGAGGCATGCCATGGTAAGGGTTGCCTTGGCAGCTTGGGACAAGAGCTTGCCTTTCCACGACGCCAACTTTTTGTGGATCCTCTCAATCACCATATTCCACATCCCTTCCTTTGCACGCCCACAAAAAAGAGGGAGGCCAAGATAGGTGGTGGGAAGGTAGTCAATAGAGCAGCCCAAGATCCTTGCAATCTAAACTTGATGCCTGGCCGGGGTGTTGATGAAAAATATCTTGCTTTTGATGTAATTTACTTTTTGGTCGACAACCTTCTCATAGAGTCCAAGGATTCGTTTGATGGATTTAGCTTGAGCTACTAACGCAATGGTGGACAGAAGTGTGTCATCCACAAACTGCTGATGGGTGATCACATCAATCTCTGAGGTAGGGAGGATACCTGTCACCTTCTTCCGATGTTGGCCATCCTTGAGAGCTCTTCCCAACGCTTCTGCAAGGATAATGAAAAGGATGGGGGATAGAGGATCCCCTTGGCGTAAACCTCTTGAGCTCTGAAAGAAATCGGTAGGAGAGCCATTGACTAGGACCGAGAACCAGGGAGAGGAAATGCAGCCCTAGATGAGATCGACCCATAGGGGGTGGAAGCCAAACTTGAGAAGGATCTTCTGGAGGAAACATCTGTCAACCCTATCGAAGGCTTTGTTCATATCCAGCTTAAGAAATAGGGCAACCTTCTTAGACATTGAGGTCGAATGCAGGGTTTCATGGATCGAGATGACCCCATCCAGGATGTTCCTCCCTTTTACCGAGCTACCTTGGGATTGATCAATGATGAGGGGAAGTATGGCCTTCAACCTGTTGGCCATAACCTTGGTCAAAACTTTGTAGATGACATTGCATAGGCTGATGGGCCTATAATTAGAGATGGATTTGCAAGCAGAGACTTTCGGGATGAGGGCCAAGAAGGTGGAATTGAAACTACGAGGGATGACTTTGGTTTCCTGAATTTCTCTAATAGCCTTACATACATCATTCCCCACCACATCCCACATAGTTTGGAAGAACCTTGGAGAGAAACCATCCGGTCTAGGGGCTTTATCGGGTTGCATTGAAAACAAGGCCTCTTTAACTTCATCGCGGGTGAAGGGATCCACCAGTCTGGAGTTCAAGTCCTGAGGAACGATGCAGGGGATATTAGCAAGAAGAGTATCCTGAGCTTGACTGTCACCCTTCGAGGCACTTCCCAAGAGGTTCTGGAAGAAAGACACTACTTCGGTCCTGATCTCCACAATGTCAGTGGAAGATGATCCGTTGTTGCACACGATCTCCCTAATATTGTTGGATGCTCTGTGTCGCATGGTGGAGGCATGAAAGAACCTTGTATTGGCATCGCCTTCCTTGACCCATAGGTCTCTTGACTTCTGCCTCCAGAAGGTTTCCTCTCTAGCCAAGATATTATGGAATTCTGCTAGGAGGTTCCTTTCCTCCTCCCTAGTGGGGTTGTTGTGATCCCTTGCTTCGATTCTCCTTTCTATCTCCTAAAGTTTCTCAGTAATTGCTTTCTTATTGGAAAAAAGGTTGCCAAAGACCTCCCTATTCCATATTTTTAGGTTTTCTTTGACCATCTTCAGCTTCTGAGCCAACTGAGAAGTGGTAGACCCTCTGACATTTTGATGCCACCAAGAGGACACTTGATTTTTGAAATCCTTGTGTTGGGTCCACATGGCTTCAAAATGGAAAGGAGTTTTAAAGGAGGGAGGCCTACCAGATTCAAGGAGGATGGGATTGTGGTCTGATCCGATCCGAGGTAAGGCCAACAGAGTGCCATCGCCAAACCATGGGATAGCTTCTTGAGAAATTAGGAACCTATCCAACTTCACCTGGATGAGTCCGCTATCAATCCTCCTGTTGCTCCAAGTAAAAGAGGATCCTTTGAGCTGAACATCCATGAGCTCATTGGTATTGACAAACCCTCTGAAATCCTCCATGCTTCTGTTGTAAGAGTCGTTGCCTCCTCTATTTTTAGATGGATGCAAAGGACTGTTGAAGTCCCCTGCTAAGATCCAAGGAAAAGTGTTAAAGGTGGTCCTCATTTGAGTTATTGTTTCCCACATCGTGACCCGCTCAATGGGTGAGTTTGGGGCATAAATATTTGACAGAATCCAAGACTGCTTACTGGTCTTGGAATGAAACAAAATGTTTAGGATCCTATTCGAGGATGACAAAAGCCTTCCTTCGACCAGGGTAGGGTCCCAAAGACACATAAGCCCCCCGATGTGCCTTGAGCAGGACTGATAAGGCAATCTCCATTGGCCCAAATGGCCTTGGCAGCCTTTCGAGAATAGAATTCATCAATCTTGGTTTCTTGCATAATGAATATGGAAGGATTGATCCTTTTCCTTAGGTCAACCACCAACCTCTGCTTGGCTGCCTCGTTTAGACCCCTCACATTCCATGAGAGGACCTTCATCTCAAGGGTTTAGGGTTTTTCCTGCCTCCCTTCACTAGCTGGAAGGGGGGTTTGGTTCCTTGCTTGTCGTTGTCGGACTCGTCAGAGAAAAGCATCGACTGGGTCCCATTTGTGATATCCTCCGTTATTTCCTTGTTTATTTTCTCATTGTCAGTGGGTCTCCCTCTTTTCCTTTCACTGCCATAGTCTATTGCCTGTTTCCTACTCCTGGTGTTCCTGGGGCTGATCCTTCCCGAGAGAGATGGGCCTTCTTTTTCAGATGAAGGAGAAGGGGGTGCCTCTCCCCTATTCGAGCAATTTGGGGATTTTCTATTGCTCACCAGGTACTCATCCATATAAGAATTTGGAAAAACAATTTCGGGAGGGGGCTGTACCTGGGCCATTGGATCCTCTATGTTAGGACTGGTGAGAACCAAAGATTTTGGGAGTGCCTCCTACTCCTTTTGGCCTAGCAGGGATCCTTCTCCTTGCTCACTGGTTTGCTTGCCTTGTTCTACAGTGGCACTTTGGCCAGCCTCTTGAGGTGCTCGATGAGCAGGATTACGCAAGATGTGTTTCGGGCCTACCGACGGTTCCTTGTTGAGAGGGGGGATACCCTGGTTCCTCTGCATGCCCTTGGTTGGACCTACCACCTTTTGGTTCTGGGTCCTCAAACCAGGGCACTGATTCGATAGATGACCTTGGGTGTAGTAGTGAGTACAAAAGGTAGGCTTGTTTTCATACTCGATGGGCTGCCTCCTGACCATATGGGATCCTCTGTACAAATTGATGAAGGAGGGTAGCTCTATTTCCAAGTTAGCGAAGACACAGAAGTGGGCATGGACCATCTTGGATCGGACTTTGGTGGAAGGATCGATGGCAATGAGCTCACCTATGGAGCGGGCTATCCCTCGAATGACATCCTCATGCCAAAACTGGAAAGGGAGGTTTGGCAACCGAACCCACAGAGGAGCTACATTTATGTTTTGAGTTTCAGGGTTAAAATCATCCCCCCACTTTTGGAGAAAGAGGCTCCTGCGTCCGAGGAACCAGGGTCCCCCACTAAGATGTTGCAGTAGTCCTCCTGAGTATTGAGTTTGATGGTGAAGAAACCTCGAGAGAGAGCAACGATTTCCATGTTTTCGCTGGTTTTCCACTTGGAAAATGCCCATTTTCGGATGGTCTCCATGTCTGGTCTCCCTCCTACAAACTTGCCAATCAGAGTGAAACGCTCAAGCTCCATGTAGCTATCCATTAGGTCTTCAGGGATTACCAGGTCTATTCCACAAGGAAGCAGTTCCTGGGAGGGTTTCTTTGTTGAGGATCCTGGCCTCAGGACCTGAGCGTAGGACCCTTTTTGGTTTAGGTTTAGCCCACCCTTTTGTCCCTCCTTGTCAGGAGGGTCTTTACCACGCCTGTCCGACCCATCCACCTGGGTCCCTGATGCATCAGCCACTACCCCATCAACCGTGCCATGACTGGTCCCTCCTAGACTCTCGCCTGACCGTCCTGCCTCCTTTTTGCCGTATCCTCTCGGTCGCTCTCCATCCGCTGCTCGATCACTACCTTTCCTGCTCTCCATCCGAATACCAGAAAAAAATCTTTATTAGACTAAATATGGATGAAGGATATTCTTTCCTTTATCACCATTAGTTCTAATTCTTCATCTAACCTATTTCTAATAATAGGTTAGTTGGAAATTATCTCTAGAAAACAAGACCACCTACTTTTGGTGGACTCCTTTTTCTACTCTTTGAATTTTCCTCCACATGAGATAGAATGTCTTATTTGAATAAAAGACATATTTTAATTAAAATAATAAGGCCACTATTTGGCTTATGGGAGGATAAGTTTTTCCTATAAATTGAAAGCTCTTAAAAAAAAGATAAGTAATTGTGGTTAGGGAAAACTTAGAAGTCTAGGGAGTATGCTCTCCACCCATGGGTGGATTAGAAACCAGAAGACCCTAGGTTTAGAGAGACAAGCATGGAGGCTAGAAGGAGTTTGTAAGTAGAAAGGCATGGAGACGAGGGAGGAAATCAAGGAAGGATAATGGAAGATCACCAAGAGACCTTAGGGATGAAGTAGTTCAGGTTGGTTACTTATTTTCTTCTGTCTTTTTTTTATGTGTTATGGGAGAGATTCTTAAGTTAGCATAGTTGACACTCCCTGTTTGATTTCAGAATTTTGCTTAAATAACACTCAGACTAAGGCCTAGAAATTTAATTATCCTGTCAAAATAAATCAGTTATAATTGATACCCTACTTCTTTTATTTGGACAACGTGAGGACCAATTGTTATGACTAATTTAATTTGGACTAGGGCCAATTGATATGGTTCATTTAATTGGACTATAGGGCCTTTTTCTTAGAAATCCTTGGTCTAGATATGGAAATAATGTTTTGGTATGTGAATGAATATGCTTCTGCTATACTTCTGTAACAACCTTAGCCCATTACCTACTCGGTTAACTATTTTATCTATAATAATATGGTACTATTGATCCTCTTATGGTTGTAGGTGTAGGTGTCACCGGTGGAAAGAGAACAATATAGAAAAATATACCTCCTCCTCCGGTGGAGTATTCACCGTTGTTAGGATCAAAGAACCCTACTGGTAATGCATCCGCCAATGGTCCATGTAGATGCATTTCATATAGTTGCATTAATAGGTTTGCTCTCTGTGTGTTTTGTTTTGGAATTTATTTTAAAAATATATTTAAATAAAAAAAAATTAAAAAAAATAATGATATATAATAATAATAATAATAATAATAATAATAAAATTAACAAAATAAAAATATAAAATATATAATAACAATAATAAAAATAAAAAACATAAATAATAATTAAGAATGAGATAAAAGCAATGTTTTTTAGTAAGTAAATAAAATAGAAACATCATACATTAAATTAAACATGGAGAACCAGTTTTTAATGTTGGTGGTATACCGCATGGAGAGATTAGAGAGGGAAGACTTGCATGAATCCTACAAATGTAACACATGAAGTTAACGTCCTTCTTCTATAAAATGAAGGTTAGGGAAAAATGTATGACCTTCTACTTCATCTTCGTGAAAAAATCATAGCGGCACTAGTAGTGAACTTGGAAAGAAGAGATAGAAAGACTTATATGAAGGTTAGCCCACTGTTATTTATGAATATACTGGTTTGATAGTTACGGTGCATGAATATGTTGAAAATATAGTGAAATTATTTTATTAATGGGAATATTTTATTTCTTAAATAGAACTTCTGTGTGATAAAATATCTAGATGGACGGATTATGGAAATGCAGTGCATATATAAACTGTGTGAATTGAATTAGAAGTAGGACTGTGGTTGGAAAAATTGCATTGTGTGATATCATGGTAGCATAGCTGCATTCATTAGCTTACTAGCCGCTCTAACCCTTCCATTAAATATACAACGAATTCACTGTTGGAACATTTAGTTTGTCAGCACTGCAATCATGGAGAAAGTGTGCGCTATGGCGAAGCCGAGTAGGGCGAATTTGAAAATGATCAAAATTTTCCATTTAGGTAAAATTTAAGCCATGTGTCTATAGATTAGAAAGACGCAATGCAAAATGTTATGAATTTAAAATATATACATGAGAATAAGTGCCTAGTAAAGTCATGGCGGAGTCCAAAATTAAAATTGTATGGTTCTGTTCGGAACAAATAGTCAAATATTTTTTTGACTTTGGTTACATTTTCACTTGTTTATAAAAAAGTTTGCAAAAATTTTCTTTCGCCTATAGAAGTTTCTGCCAGGAGTACTTAACATATCCACATGCATGTGTTATCCTGTATATATATATTTCTGGTTGTGAGGAACGTTTGTAGGGTTTGTTGATTACTTGTAATTCACATATTAAAATAACCTCCTTTAGTAATATTGTATGATGAATCATGAATGGAGTTATGTGTCGTGAGTACAATTATATAAGCTTATTAGGAAATTTTTTGTATGGGTTTATCTTTAATTTCAAATTTTAATACTTAAATTCGATAGCTGAATGAACTATTGATTGATAAAACCGTTAACATCTGATTATGGGGTTAACTCCTTCAAGAAGAATGAAAAATTGTTGTAAAGATACAATGGACCTTTTATTTTGTAAAATATATGATTTCTTATTTAGATATACCTGTCGTTTGAGTTAGGAGTTCGTAGGGTCGAAGTCAAACAATATAACTTAAGATGAAATAATGTCATGGCCTCTGAAATCTCATGGTTGTTGTTCCTCTTGCAGGTTTATTTGGGATGTTGATCCTTGCTGTTGCATCCTCCTACTGCATCCCTATGCATCCTCAGGTGGGAATTTTTGTGTTTCCCACTTTAAGTTCAAATTTGAATTTTTCAAATCATTGTATTGGGTGGGATAGCCCTGTTTCAATTTTTCTGGGTGGGATTGGCTTTTTTAAATTTCCTTACCACGTGCTTCTTGGATGGTCCTTTTGCACGTGTGTTTTTGGGTTATTCTGGGCGGGATGGTGCTGTCCCAGACTTCAATGTAAAGATTAAAAAAAAATTAATATTGTCCTTTAAGGCTATCCTCTAGCCTTTCTTGTAAGGTTGTCCTTAGCCTGTCCTGAAAGGCATTCTTTATGTCTTTCCTCTAGATTTTGGTGTCCTTTTCTTTGGCCTTGAGACCTTGCTTTTAGTCTTTTGACTTTTTATAATCAAGTTTTGGTATCCTTGATAAAAACCCATTTTTAATTTAATTTAACTGACAAAAAAATATTGTGAGTATTTATTGATTCAACCCTAGCAATGTTGTAAAGTTAAGCGAATTTAATATGAAAGTCCAAGTTATGTGGTTTGTGAAATCTATCTAGGATTATAGAGCAACCTGTTTGGAGGGCATAAGAAAATGCCTATCTAAAATGAAACCTGTGCATAAGACCAGGCCAACATGTTTAACCAAAGCTCTAAATATTGAAACATAAGATCCGAAGCACTATCTATGAGACTGGAAACTTTCGTCCTCGCAACGATGTTGTACAGGTTTTTCTAAAATAAAAAGCATTATTTTATTTGATATTTAGTTTGACTAAGTGCTTAAGTTCCTTGCACACTATAAGTTGGTTTAATTTAAGTCTAAGGTTCAAACAGAAACATGATGTTATTCTTTTAACCAAATGTTAGCACTGCATATGTCGCTAGTTAGAAGGTTGTGAAACGTCTTTAGGGCTCGCTGCAACCTCGATTAGTGGGAAAATAAAATCATAAATTGACCAATAAAACATAGATGTTTATAACAAAAGTCCATGCTTTAGAAAAGGGATGGATTGAATGTAAGTTTAAAAATAAAACTTATAATCGTAAAGACTTATATAAATAATTTTGTTAAAAGCTGTATTGAGCAATTATGATTACTCTTCATAGATCTAGATGTCTTAAGCATTTCACTATAGGAAAGAACAAATCATTTATATACATGAGTGCATTCTTTATATATTATCACATAGTGGATTTACTTTAGAGTGTGAAAATCATATTTATCGAATTTTGATAAGTACTATTTGTATTTAAATTACATTATTTATTGCTTATTTATGATTTTATGTTCAATATTTACTTTATATTGTTTATTATGTTAGTTGTGAAATATTTATCAATAGATATTATTTATGACTAGAACATCCTTGATTAACATATGGTTTAATTATAAAACACACATAACCCTATTTACCTAGAAACTTTACTACACTTCTTAAATTGTGGAAAATAATATTTGATATCGCATGAAAACATTGACCAAATGTAGATAAAATATATGTATATGGTAACCTCTGGAAACTCTAGTATGAATGGTATTTTTCTAAGATTGCGGGCAAGGTAATCTACTCAAATTATTAAATATATTTATGGGTAGACAAATATCTAAATTAGGAATAACCGAACTCTTAACGAAGATATCAGGATGGGAGGTAAAAGAGGATGAAATGGGCATCGCTCTTAGGTTACTACCTGATAGTACGGAGAAGTGCTTCTTAAGCTTGAAATGATTGAGGGTTAACCAATGACGTGATAGAATGGGACATTTTGTCAATAATCGAGTTAAGCCAAGCAACACCAGGTCCTTTGCTAGGATTATGGCAGACCCTAGATGAAATCCAGGGTAGGTGGATACTCATCTAACTCAGGCATGCACAAGTTATTCTTTACATGCAATGTAGGTATGTTAGGGACGAGGGAAAAAATGAGTCCAACCTCTAGGTGAAATAGGCCCTAGAGGAAAAATCCCTGCCAGAACTTGGAATCTCGAAAGGAGAGTGAAGTTCTCCTAAGGCAACAAATAACGAGACCTGGCCAGTCTCGATCTCTTGGACTTTTGACTACAGTGAAATAAGCATCCAAGAAGAACTTTGCATGCCTCGTACTGAAATAAAAATTGAGAATACTTGATTTATTTTATTTTATTTTGTGAACTAGATAAGGGACAACCAAGTAGGTCGGACTTGTTTTGTTACAATTTCTAATAATCTTGAGGCCGAGTCAATCTCAATCCACCTATTCTAAATATGTAAAACCCTTAATATTTACCACATGGTGATTGCATGTGGGTGTTTGAAGCCTCTAATGACTAAATATCGGCCTCTTCGAAGGTTAGAGCTAAATACACGACATTCTAACTATTATAACCTAATTGCCTATCAAAATTTAGTAAAAAACCACTAAATTAGCAAATCAAACCTAGCGAAACTTTTGCAGCCATGATGGCTACTAGTAACCTAATGCAATATTGTATTTGTTTTGGTACTATGTTGAAGAAATGGCAAATGTGGGATATCTGATATATCGATTTTGAAGTATAAATGAGATTTAGTGCAAGATATAGGAATGATATCGACCTATGCAAAACCCACTCATCCAAAATCATGGAAATGAAACCTCCATCGAAGCATTTCGAATCCATCCCTACAATTGCAAATGTTAGGAATTTTGGTGAGAGTGATTGCAATAATAGGTAATGTAGATGTTAGGAATTTTGGTGAGAGTGATTGCAATAATAGGTAATGTAGATTTGATTGATGCATAACTGAGTTGTAACCTCATCTTTGTAACAGAGTTCATAGTCGTGTACATTTCTCTGACCACTAGATGATTATCTCTACTTGATAAGTCACTTGTCGCCTACCTTCATTGGGCATCAAGGTTAAACATGTACTCTTCGAAGACTTTAACCAAACCATATCGAAAAATTCTTTCTTACCTGCGTGATTTCTCTGTTCGTATACTGGATCGTCACTCTCCAGGAGACTATTGTTGGAGATCTTTTATATGCCTACCTGTTGTAGCTGCTCCACAACGTACCCCAAAATTGGGGACCCACCTTTAAATTTTGGTTTTTGGGAGGATTTGGTATCCTTGGAATGATAATCTTAATAGGTCCTTCCTTTTGATTTTGTTGCGTAGTCTGCAGGGTCACATGGTAGTCTTGTGAGGTGCTGAGTGTTCTTGTAGTCTTTATTTTGTAGTGTTCACATCTTGGTTTTTTATGAGGTTTTATGGTTTAAATGTTGATTTTAATGTGGTTTTATTGTTTCTTTTGAGTTGAGTTTGATTCGATTTATAAAACATAAAGTAAATTTATATATATCTTTATATTTATATATAAATTTATAATAATAATAAAATATATAAATAAATAAAATTCATCTATGTATACATATTTATATTTATATAAATATAATATACATAGATGAAACAAAAAGATCATTAATAAAAGGAACCTTTTATTTTTATTGAATATAATTGTTGGTTCCAATATATATAATATATATTTATATATATTATATAATTAAAAAAAAAACTTATATGTTATTATTCATACATATATTTATATGTATAATAATGTATAAAATAAAATAAAAAAAATAAAACTTTCTATATATATATATATATATATAATTATATTTATATGATATATATAAAAACATGAAAGTTATAAAAAAATAAAAAGAAATTTTTTTATATAGTAAGGATGAAATACGGCACACATACCCTTATTTATGTAAGTGTCTAATATTTAAATGTCTGATCTATTATTCTAAGGTTACTAATAGTTGCTTGGTTAATATGGCAAGTAAGCTTCCAGAGAGAGACATCAATGGCGTCATCGGTGAAGGTTGCAATGTAGGTGATCTATGGTGCTGGAAAAGACGAAGGAAGTAATGCAGACAAGATCATAACATGCCATCGAGTGACGACAGACAACGTGGATTCCTCGATGAATGACAAATGTTGTTGATGTACGTCGTTTAGATGCAAAATACAACGGCAAAGGAGTGGGGGTTGGTATTCGAAACTATCCCAACGGAGTCGAGCATAGTCGTCAGACGTTGAGACCCTGCGCAGTGATCGTCGGTGACATAGATGTAGATCATATTGCAGTCACAAGCAACGAAAAATACTAGTGGGTGATCAGACGGTATCGGTGACATGTGTTCCTAGATAAAACGCAGATGGAGCAGGATGTGCTGGTGATAACTAACATGCGAATCCTGAATATACCCAAAACTGTTGATGTAGGAAATTTGGCATGTGGATGCGGTAAGTTCCATGAATAGCGGTATCTCTAACATAGTAAGGAATGTGAAGTTACAACTGATGAATATGTGCAGGAGACGGGTAGTCAGAACTTATCGACATGACGAAAGAGAAGGAACAGGCAGGTAGGTCACACTTGATTCAGGCGGTCTGCGACGAGACACCATGCAAAATATGTTGATCGAGAAGTTAGAAAATACAATGAAAGCTCACTATCATGAATTCGATAGGAGAAGGCAGCGATCGTGGATGACAACTCGGCATGTGAACCAGTAGATAGTTTTTGGTTTGTTGTAATCACACATACATAATTGCTGCCAGAGTGGACCACTCACATAAATTTGGTATACATGAACTCAGGCGTTCGGTCGAGAGGAGTTGGGCTCACGCAGCGCTGTACCATTGATGGTTTCAGCAGTTGAAGTTGACTGAAACACATCGACGAGCGACATATTAGACAGTGGGGCATCACAAAAAGAAAAAATTGCGGACGCAAAAGCACTTAGCCATGGATGAACGAAGGTGTTTGGCTACCGATGTGGAGGTGGTGTTGTTAACCAGAATAGAGGATCACCAGAAGAATAAAATGGGCACAAAGATCCATAGAGGTGTGATTGAATGGGAAAGTTTGAAACTCTAACTCAAGGTTGAATGACATGAACGTATAATGCAATCCTGGAAACCAAGGAACCAGTGATACATTCATTGGACGTCGAATGATAGGATGTGGTTGATAGTCACCAAATGAAAAAACATAGCGATGATGGTGGGGGTTTTGAATCCACCATGGCATGGACACCGTTGACGGAGGTCCAAGGTGATATGTTTGGTAAGTGCGGGAGTTTCATTACAGAGAATGTTTGAGACCGAATTCATCATCCACGATTATGTGAAGAACTCATGCCACACAGAGTGATCTAGAGAGGGCATTGGATGATGCATTTATGTAATGCCTAATGCTTTAGATGTGTAGAGATAGCATTTCCTTCATGAAAATGTCAATTTAATTGAAGGGGTTATGTTCATGGCATTCCACAAATTAACATGTTGGGAGCAATAAATGCATCTTTCTTCATGAAAATTTTGATTTTATGAAAGAGGGGTCATTTTAGCACCACATCGTGGTCATATGAGGTCTAATTCACATTTAATTTTATTTGGTTTCATGAACAATCATTAAAGTAGCATGGTAAAATAAACCAATGCATGCCCCTTGTTTACAGTTACTTACAATCACTAAGGTGTTCCTAGCATTGAATTGATATATTTTTATTGAGATTACTAATACACATATGCAAATGCTAATATAGCGGAGACCTTTGAGAAGTTGTTTTGTTTAACTTCTTTGCAAGAGAGGGCTTTAGGGATCCAAAACCTAAGGGAGAGTGTAATTTCACAATTGCGTAAAATTAACACTCAACATTTTGGCGCTAGGAGGGCCTGATGTGGTTTATTTCATTATGATTTTAAATGCTATAGGGATTTAAATTTTGAAATATTTCATGCCCTATGATTATTATCTTTAGACCTCTTTTAAAACAACATTGTAGTGCTAAAATGAGAACATGAATTGTTATTCATTGATCTAACGCTTTTGGATTGTTCATACAAGAATAATGTGATTTGGTTTAATTTTGAAAGTTTTGAATTGCTAAATATTTCAGGTTCATTTGGTTAGCATCTTTGGTTTCCTCTAACACTCATATTTTGGGAGCTAGGAGGATTTGAATTGATTTATTTTATTGCCATTTAGATGCTAAATTGTTCATGTTACTTGAAAGATTTATTTACAAAATATTGGTCTTTACTAATGAGGTTTTGTTTCCATATGATTACTTTCATTTGATTCTAACATTCTCTATTTTTGATGATGCATTAATTCTAACATGTTGTAAATCTGAGAACGTTCTTCAATTTCATGGTTTAATGGATACATATCTCTTGGTTGATGCTAACATGATTATTCATATGTTGTACATTTGAGATTGGTTAGTCATTTCATGCTTATTTGTAAAAAAAAATTATTCAACTAACAAATTGATTTTGAAGTTATTCTTTGAGTTTCACTAATGGCTACAAACATGGGGTGCATAGTAATACTTTGAACATTAGTGGAGATTCTCATGACTTACCCAAGAACATAGAGAAACTTTTACCTAAGTTTAAGCACAATGGCACAACATTATCCAAGGAGCACATTCAGTCCTATGTGGATATCCTAGTTAGATGGAATGTCGAACATGAGAATGTGACATGTAGATTGTTTTCGGGGAGCCTAGATGAGGTGGCATATGATTGGTACATCAATTTACCCACTGGATCTATTACATCCTGGGCCCAATTGGAAATTGCTTTTATCAATCAATTTAGGTTGCCCATTGATCCTATCATGATTTATCAACAATTTGCTTCTTGCAAGAAGGAGCCTAATGAGCCAGTGAGAACATTCAACATGAGATTTTGAAATCTCTATGTGAGATTAATTGCTCCCTATACTATTGAGAAGAGCGGTGCTTTTCAAATATACTTTGGGGCATTGGATCCATTATTTGCCATGTTCATTAGGACAAATACTTTGGTCACTAATCTTGCATCGACCTACACGGAAGCTATAATTATGGATCAACAATTGAGGCCACAAGGTTATGGGATGGAGCAATTGCCTATGGTAGAACAACTAGGGGCTTGCAATAAAACCTCAGGGGTAAATCAAGCATAGGCACAACAAAATTTGATATCAAAGGTTTTGCCCCATAATCAATTTTACCCTACCATACCCACTTATGCTTCCACATGAGATTATACAAGTAAATCTATCCATCCAACCACTCCACAGTTAGAGAATCATGTGCTCACTCATGGAGCTATTGCAACAAGTGTCCAGATTTTATTTGTTGACATCAACACAACTAATCCTCTTACTTCTACCACTCAACCAAAGACGCTTGTATCGAAAGTAAAATAGCAAAATAAGTTGGTTAAGAATTCAAGTAGAGATGTGGTTCCATCATAAAAATTAGCACATCAATGTATGCATCCAAATCATCCTAGGAAGAAAATTTATAATGATAATCTTAATGATATTTCATGTTATGCTCCTTCAGGTGATAGAAGAGATTTTGATGTGACTTACATTGAAGTAAATGCCTATTCAGAATGTCCTGAAGAGCATGAATATTTTGGAGAAGAAATTCTATGGATGGGTAACAAGAATTTGGAATCAAATGATCACCATGTAAAGAAAGAATTTAGAATCATTACCCACAAATGAGGATTTGGATGAACAAACTCATCAGGATATGATTTGGTCATGCCTACTCACAAAGGAAGATTGGGGAAACTATATGGAGCAAGATGTAAAAATTGATCCCCTTATAGAAGCTCCTAAGTCATAAAAAGTGATCAAAAGTGAACTTGAAAAAGAATCAATAAATGAATTTGAAGACATAACAAAATTTTACCACTTGTTCTCGAAAGATACTTTGGATGATATTATTGAAAATAATGGCCAAGAAAACCCACACCTTTCAAAGTGTGATAAAATTGAATCATGGGTTACCAATTTGGATTATGATAGCCTCATAAATTTGAATTCAAGAAATAACCCACTGTTGGAAATAATTGAACCATCTAAGGAAGGTGAAGATGAATTGGATGAGAAAGATATTGATGAATCGGAAGGTGAAGAAGAAGTAACTGAGCGTCACAACTTGATTTTGGAATATAATTACTATGATGCTTGGAAGAAATGGGAAGAATATACTCGCTCTAAAACTTCTAATGAGCTTTTTGTGTCAATTGATATGCAGGATAATACAATTGCTTCATCACATGAGGATATTACAAGTCTTGTACATTCTGAGAAAGTTTTGGAAGAAGAGTTAGAATCTCATCAAGTTTTGGAAAATGATAAGGATTATACAACCATGGATAAAGAAGGAGAACCATTTGATTTGGTCCCCTTTGATGGGTTTGGAATTAAAAATATTGATCCACCTATTGGTTCTACAATGTCTATGCCATCTCAAGATAAGGAAAATTTAGAGCTTGAGTGGTTTGGGTTTTATATAACCGATAATGCATTTGAAAATTTCACGTTATCTAAAACAACTCAAGTGATCGATCATGGAGATATGTTAGTTGATCCATCCCTAGATAGACAAGACCTATGGTTTGAAAAGGATGGATGTGTTTTTAATTGGGTGCCTAATTTTGGTGTCTTTAATAAACAGGTATTCGATGATGATGAAAGTCATGAAGAAAAGGTAAAAATTACAAGTGCTTACAAAGGTTTGTCAAATAAAAATATGTAAAAGGTAAAATCTCACCATTTGTGTTCTACCATTTGAATTTCAAGTGATGGTTTACCTAATTTATTTATTGATTCAAATGCTATCAATTATGAAATGCCATTCGTGGTTGATAAAGAATTTGACTTAATTGCTCCTCACACCACTAATGATAATGCTTTGTTGAAAAAAAAGAAGTTAATATGCTTGAAGTGTTAAATCAAGTTTATAATCAATTAATTATTGAATCTAGGATAAAAAATTATGATGATCCTCATTTAATAAATATCCTAGATGCTTGTAAGTGGTTGCATAAATTTCAGTGGCCTATAGATTTGAAAAATTATTTGGCTTCAAAATTTTTAGAAATAGGCTCTTGTTTGCAAAATATCATATTTGAAAAAGAAAGCCTAATTCTAAATCAGGAGTTGAATTGCGAAATTGAAGTTTTAAATAATAGACAAGGAAGAATTGAAAATCAATTTTTTTCTAATCAATTTAATGATTTGAAGCTCACCTATGGGATCATTAATAGAACTAAATCAAATTGGTGGGGTGAGAGAGGCAAGTTGAAGTTTATTGCATTGTTTGGCTTAATCTTGTTTTTGTTGGATTCCTACAATGTTTGGCATGTGTATTACGTTATATGTCTTTTGAAATGTTCTAATCATGTTTGGGATCTAGGGAAGTGATAAGTTCAAATTTTGCATCATCTTGTACCATATTGTACATTTGTATATAGTTTTTTTTTTTTGGTAAATAGAAGTCTTCATTAATTACCAGGTTTTGCAGGTTAACCTAAAACCTATTATAATATCCAACCTTCTGCTGAGATTGTAAATCCTAGTCATCCTTGAAAATTTCTTACCAAAAATTGTGTTGAATCCCCTACAACACCTTACTAAAAAAGCACACCCATACTTAAACATAACTGTAAAAATTACGTACATTGACAGGAATTGAAGTTTGGAACTTTGCACTTGTGAAACCTGTTGCTTACCCATTTCCTATTACATGTCAGAATCTTCCAAGGATTACACCCTGTTACCTTCATTTCCAATTTGGTATGATTTAGAGGGAAACCCCATAGTTATTACTAGCTCCATGGGGAAAGAACACCCATTCATATTTCTCCTTAATGGGTAGGTTTATTTTCATGACTAATAATGTTTTCCACTTCACATGGCACACCTTGTGTCCATGTCACCAAACTACCAACATCAACACATATGTTGGCTAATTTGTTAGCTGACCTGTTGGCCTCATAGTACACATGACAAGCCCTCTTGTTGTGTCTTGCCGCAAAAAGGATCCTCACTTCATGGATGACTCCCTCGATTCTCCATGGAGGTTTTTTGCCATTGGTTAACAGGTTGATGATGTTCATAGAATCACCTTCAATCATCAAGTTACCTTGAGTTTCTTGGGCTACTTGCAACCCTCTCCAAAGGGCTCTAGATTCTACTTCGTTATTAGTTCTGATTCTCAATGGTTCAGCAAAGGCCTTGACCATATTTCCTTGATGATCCCTGATTATTCCTCTAGCTCCAGCTCTTCCCGGGTTCTCCTTGGATGCACCATAAAAATATAGTTTAAACCAACCCTGGGGGGTGGCTCCCAAGAAATCCCATTTCTGGGATTGGGAAAAGGAATGGAAGGTTTGTCCTCAATACCTAAGGCCCGAGCTAATTATTTTTCTTGGGGAAGAATTGAGTGGTTCTCATCCACTAAGGTGCTAAGGTTTTCTTTTGCAAAGACAATAATCCTGTTGAGGATGGTTTTTGGGTTGTGAATGGTATCCTTAAAGGCTCTATGGTTCCTTTCTAGCCAAATCTGCCATAGAAAATGATGCCAACAAATTTTCCATAGGTACTTAAGTTTTAGGCTAACAAAGGGTTGAGGTCATTGATGGAACACTTCGGATATAAGAGCAGGCTTAACCCACAAGATCCTAAAGGCTTGGAAAACTTCATCCAAGATGGACTCCGCTACCGAAAACTCCAAAAATAAGTGTTGGGTTGTCTCCCATCCTGACTTGCACATGTAGCAACAGTTAGCAATAAGCATACCTTTGGATAACATATTATCCATAGTAAGGATTTTTCCTTGAATCACCAACCATGCAAAAAAAGGATATTTTAGGAATTAAGCCTTTGATCCAAACCAAACTCGGTTGAAATTTTTGACCTTCCACATTGAGAAGAAAATTATAGGCAGACTTAACTGTGAAGTCACCACTTTCAGTCTCAGCCCAAACAATGTGATCTTCATCCTCTCTAGAGGGAATAATTTGCTGAGTTAAAATGTTATAAAGCTCTCCAGACTCCGCTTCAAAATCTTGTACTCTGATGTGTTTCCACCTGTTGATATTTATATCCTGCCACATATAATTTGCAACCTTCTTCCCAATATGCTGCTCTATATGCTCTTGAATCCTAGCCAAACGAGGATTATGGGATAACTCCTCAGATCTCACCCACTGATCCTTCCAAAAGTCTATTGTTTGCCCATTTCCTAGAATCCATATAAGACATTTCTTGACAAGATCCCTGTTTGTGAGGATTGCCTTCCAAAAATCAGACCCCCTACTTGCTAAGTTTTCATTAAGGAAGTTCACACCTTGGAGGTATTTCCTCCTAACTATGGCAGTCCATTCATTATCGACCTTAGTCAATAACCACCATGCTTGTTTGGCTAACAAAGTTGTATTGATATGAGCAACTCTCCTCAATCCTAACCCCCCATCAGCTTTAGGTTTACAAACCTTATTCCAACCTACTAAATGGATCCTTTTATTATCCTCAGTCCCCGACTAGAGAAATGTTTTTTGAAGCTGCTCAATTTTGTGATACACCTTGCTGGGAGCTCTGAAGACTGATAGGAAGTAAACGGGTATACTTTGAAGTGAAGCCATAGTTAAAACTACTTTGCCTGCTTGAGATAACAGATGTCCTTTCTAACCTGCTAGCTTCTTTTGGATCCTCTACAGAACTATGTTCCACATTGATCCTTTAGGTTTCCCCGTAAACAGGGGAAGACCTAAATAGGAGGTGGGAAGGGATGCAATATGACATTCCATGATCCTTGCTATGTTGTTTTGCCTAGGAATGGGGGTATTGATGAAATAAAGTTTGCTCTTATCAAAATTCACTTTCTATCCAGTCACTTCTTCATACATTATGAGAATATTTTTAATCCTTCTTGCCTCAACCACAGAAGCCAAAGTCAGTAGCAATGTATCATCAACAAATTGATGATGTGTCACTGGGGTAGTAGTGACATGGCATTGATACCTGATATGAGTCCAGATACCATTATTTCCTTAATGGTTCTTCCCAAGGCCTCAGCTACAATGATGAACAACATAGGAATTATGGGATCTCCTTATCTTAGACCACATTTGCTTTGAAAAAAACTTGCAGTAGACCCATTAACCAAAATTGAAAAACAAGGCTTAGAAATACACTCTCTTATTAACTTGACCCATTTCATGTTGAAGCCAAATTTTAATAAAACTACCTCTAGGAATTCCCAATTTATCCTGTCATAAGCTTTGTTCATGTCTAACTTTAAAGCCATGACTACTTTTTTGGTCTGAGCGGATGTATGAAGAGCCTCATGAATAGTAATAACTCCATCTAAGATTGATCTTCCTTGTATAGAACTTCCTTGACTTGGATCAATGATAAAAGATAGAAATTTCTTCAAACGGTTGGCTAAAACTTTGGACAAAATTTTATAGGATATATTACACAGGCTAACTGGCCTAAATTCAGCCATAGTCTTGGGATTAGGGCCTTTAGGGATCAAAGCAATGAAAGTTGAATTAAAACCCCTTAGAATATGATTTGAACTTTGGAACTCCTTGATTGCAACAATAACATCTGCTCCAACAATATCCCAACAAACTTGGAAAAACCGCGGTGAAAACCCATCCAGCCCAGGAGCTTTGTCAGGATCCATGTTAAACAAAGCCTCCTTGATCTCTTTGTCTAAAAAACTACTGTAAGAGACTCGTTAATAATTTCATCAATGAGTTGTGGAATAAATTGAAGGAGAGAGTCCTTTGCTTGGGCATTACAGGCCCGTTCTTCACTCAATAATGAACTAAAAAAATTAACAGCCTCGTCCCTGATCTCTTGAATGTTTTGAGTTGAGGATCCATCCACCTTAGTTAAATTTCTAATATTATTGTTTCTTCTATTGCTCAATGTGGTAACATGGAAATTTTTTGAATTAGAGTCCCCTTCCTTTAGCCATAATGCCCTTGATTTCTGCCTCCAATACATCTCTTCACAAGCTAAAATATTATAAAACTCACAAAGGGTTTCCTTCTCTTCGATCCTTGTTGCCTCATCATAGGTTCCATTTTGGATTTTGCTTTCTATTACTCTCAATTTTTCCCCCCACTTGCTCTCTTATTCTCAAAAATATTTCCAAAGACTTCTTTATTCCATATTCTAAGGTTGTTTTTCACCATCTTAAGTTTTTGAGATAGTTTGAAGGAAGCACTTCCCTGGATAGGCTGCTACCACCATTCCTCTATTCGTTTCTTGAAGTCTAGATGTTTTACCCACATTGACAAAAATCTGAATGGCTTTTTAAAGGAGTTAGCCTCAAATGTCTCCCATAGAATAAGATTATGGTCTGAAGCGCATTTAGGAAGGGCTTGTAACGCTGAATCACCAAAAATTGTTGTAGCTTCCTTGGATAAAAAAAACCTGTCCAACTTTTCTTGAATCAGCTGACTTCCTATCCTCTTGTTAATCCATGTAAATTTGGCTCCTTTTAGTCTTACATCCATCAATTTATTTTTGTTAATGAATTCATTGAAGTCCTCCATGCTCCTTGAGGGTAACCCAGATCCTCCCTTCTTATCATATGGGTAAAGGGGGGTATTGAAATCTCCCCCAATAACCCAAGGAATGTCTTTAAAAGCTTGGCTCAAATGCCCCAAAAACTCCCATAGTTCAGACCGCCCTTGGATAGAGGTGGGGGCATAAACATTTGACATAATCCAATTCTTATTAGTATCAAAATCATGAAATAATATGCTTAAGACTCTTTCATTTGCCTAAATAATACTTCCTTCTATTTTAATAGGATCCCATAAGATCATGAGGCCCCTAGATGCTCCTCTCACCTATTGAAATGCCACTTCCCCTTACTTCCAAATACTTCTAGCTATAAGTGCTAATTGTGCCGCATTTTTTTTGGTTTCTTGAAGAAAAATGATAGTAGGAATCCAATCCTTCCTTATAGACTTCACCATCCTTTATTTTGGTGGGCCGTTTAGGCCTCTCACATTCCATGAGAGAACCTTAATTTAGACTGTTTGATATTTTTTCCCTGCCCCCTTCCCTGATACAAAGGGGGTTTGTCAATTTTGCTATTATCCTGGCAGGAATAGCTTGTTGTAACAATGTTCTTTGCTTTTCATTTGCAATTTCTTCATTGATTCTCATTCTATAGTGCTCTGCTGTAGATATTCTTCCTTTCTTTCTTTCACTTCCATAATCTATCGGAGGCTTGGTAGTGCTTCTAGTCTATTTTGGACTGAAATGAGGGGGCATATACTGTAATAGTCTAGGGCTTGAACCTTCTTCCTCATTTTGGGGGTTTTCAATTCCCTCTTCATCCTCAGCCTTGTTTTGGTTCACCTCTCCTATCTGGTTCCTAAACAGGGGCTTTCCTTCAAGGAACCTTTTACCGTTGGGCTCATCTGATAAGGGATAATTTGCTCCACTACCGAATTAGGAGCTACATTCCTGGTTCTTGTTTCCACAACTTCGACTCTTGACTCTATTTTTTCCGTGTTTAAATTGAAATGACCTAGCAATTTTTCTTCATTTTGAGCATAGCTTTTGGGGTTTTTTGTCATAGCTATGGATGGTCTTGATTTGGATGGGGAGTCTAGGGTTTCAGGAAACTTGACACTGATGGTATCATCCTTACAGTTTTCTTTTTCAACTTCTAGATTTGCTAGGATATCAAACATGTTCAAGTTGGGATCTTTATTACATACCTTATGATTTTTGTCTCCCTCATTATGTTGCTTTCCTTTCTCCTATATTTTTTCTAGTTCTGTGTTGGCTTGGTCAACCTGGTTATTCTTAACTTGTTTGTATCCTTCCAAGTTAAGACGCGGTCCTTGAAACTTTGGGATCCCTCTCCCATTAGCTTTCCCTAGAAAACCTTCGCTCGTGGCTTCCTTGTTTGTAGTTATTGTCAGAAATTGGGCTTGAAGGTGGCCTTGGGTTTTACACACGCTACAAAATGTCAGCTTGTTCTCATACTCCACAGGCTGAATCCTTAGAAAATCTCCATATGCTAGTTCCACCTGAGAAGGTAGATCAGAATCCAAGTTTGTATTTACACAGATCCTAGCATGCATCAGTATAGTCCTTGCTCGAGTTGAATGGTCTATTGCCATGAGCTCTCCTATCGTCTTTGCTATGCCACTAAGCAAGTACTCATTAACAAACTGGTCTGGGAGGTTTGGTAAGCGGACTCAAATGGGTGCTATATTAATGTTCTACTTCTCAGGGTTGAAATCCTTCCCCCACTTCCTCAAAAAGAGGCTATGCCTTCCTAGAAACCAGGGTCCTCCTGTAAAGATGTGCTTTGCATCATCTTTGTTGTTGAGTCTTATCATAAAAAAATCTCTTGACATGGCTACGATTTCTAAGCTTCTTGAAGTTTTCCACTTTGTCGCGGCCCATGAGCGAATAGTCTCAATGTCCAGCCTTCCTCCCAAAAACTTGCCAACTAAGGATGATGCCTCCATATCCAAGAATCTTTCCATAATCTCCACTGGCGCAATTAACCTGCTATTGTTTGGTATTAGGGGCGGTAGTTCACTAAATGGCTCCTTCTTTTTCTCTTTCAACATTTCCAAAAAGGTTGGGCCCTTGTTGCCAGCTCCCGAACCCTAGTGGGACCCTTTGTCTGAGGGTTTATCTGGAATGATATTGACCTATGTAAAACCCACTTGCCCAAACTCATAGAAATGAAACCTCCATCGAAGCATTTCAAATCCATCCCTACAACTATAAATTTTAGGAATTTGGGTGAGAGTGATTTCAATAATAGGTAATGTGGGTTTGATTGATGCAGACCTGAGTTGTAACCTCATCTTTGTAACAAAGTTCATAGTCATGTGCATTTATCTGACCACTGGATGATTATCTCTACTCGATAAGTCACCCATTGCCTACGTCCAATGGGCATCAAGGTTAAACCTGTACTCTTCAAAGACTTTAACCAAACCATATTAGAAAATGCCTTCTTACCTGCATGATTTCTCTCTTAATAGACTGGATCGTCGCTCTCTGGGAGATTATTATTGGAGATATTTTATACGTCTACCTTATCCAAAATTCTCCTGTGTAAGGTTTAATCAGAGTAAATTAGAGTAGGGTTTATGAAAATCATAATATTTCTTTCCCAAAAGAGCATGTGAGGGATAAGAGACACTCGACGACAGTTCGAAGACTCATGACTAATTGAATCCTTGCAAAAAATCCTATCAACATGTGGCACAAATGGCCAGTCTTCATAGAATAAAAGGGTTTATTGATGGTCAAATCATGGGTAGATATCCCACACGAATTTCAAAGTAAGGCCTCTACCACCATGTAATATCTATAATTTGCATAGGAAGTAGCATGGCGTACGGTGCTAGATAGTGTCAGACAAAACTACATTACATTAATTAGGTTTGACCATTGATTAATGTGTGGGACCTATTTGAGTAGGTTGAATCCTACTATATTACTATAGGTACAAAACATATTGACTATTATTACTCTCATAAGCCTAGGCTTTGGTTAAGATAAGATAATTCCCATTGTTAGGGGAATATTTTTGGAAGATCTAAAGTTTGATCACTTCCCAATAGAGAAAAGTGAATTGCGATATTGCTTATAAAATAAAAAATATGAGTATATCAATTGATTGTTTGGGGAAAATTCAAAATGACCAAATGAGACATAAGATCATGGATATAGTTATGAAATGGTCCAAATAAAATATAATTATACTATAAGTAAATTATATTGAAAAGCTATATAATCTTCGGATGAATATTTCATGAATTAAGGGTATGCGACTTTAATTTATGAAATCAATAATGAAGAATGAATATGGAATTCATTCTCGAGGGAAGTATGTGACTCCCTCTTAAAAGACGATTCTCCAAAATATGAATCCCATGATCATCATAAACAAGTAAGAATTTGTAAAATTCTTAAGATGGCTTAGAGAAAGGAATTGGAAAATTCCTTAATTGCATCATGAATTTTAAAGGAACAAATGGATTCCTTAATTGTATGAGAAATACTTTAATGTTATAATGATGGCTTAGAGAAAGGAATTAGGAAATTCCTTAATTGCATCATGATATTTAAAAGGAACAATTGGGTTCCTTTAATTGTATAATTGATTAAAAAGGGATCTGTAGATACCCTTCTATACTTGTATTATGTTACACCATAAGTTTATGAATGAGAGGAAAATACATATTTTGGAGGTTGGGTTTATTCTCCATCAGGGTTCCCAGGATAGACATTGTGTCACTATCATTTGTGCTTTGCTTGGTATTTCTTGTGAATGTTAAATTTATTTACAACATGATGATGATTAAATAAGATATGAGAATGTTATAAATTAATGAGATGATAATGTTTACATTTGTTAGTTACTAATTAATTTGTAGTCAAATTATGATGCAAAGAATGTATGCTTGCCTTTAAAATGTTGCTTAGAATACGATATTTACTCTTTGAAATGTTATTGATTAAGTAAATTTTGAATAGTGTAATTAGCTAAATTTAGCTTTCAATGAATAATATTTAAATTTTTGAATGGATTCAGAAAGTATGATGTAATGAAGTATATTCCTTGCTCAAATGATTATTTCATATAAATTACCCTTCAATGAGATGATTGTTTTGTAAATAATATTAAGGATAATAATGTAATGAGTCCTACACTTTAATGGTTAATTGAGATATTTTGAGCTAATAATTTCATAAATACTCATGGATGGTTTAACTTGAAACACAGTAATAATAAAATGATAAGTAATCTGAGTTGAGCTCAGGGTGGGTTAGAACCCGTAGAAAGGCAATTTGGACTTGAGTTATAGCTCAAGTCAGACCATACATTTTGAGTTAATGATCAAATATACATGAGGAGTTGATGCTCCCATGATGGTGAAAGAATGCCCTTTTTGTAATGAACTCAATTGATTCATATATCTAAAAAAAGGGATGCCTAAAATAAAAAGGTGAAAAAATAAGCCTTAAGAGGAATAAGGAATTAATATCATGCTTAAGAGGATAAATCCAAGGATAGTGTAAGTTTTATCACATGTAGTGATTCTTTTATCTTAGTGGTCCCATCGTGGAGATGTGGGTAGGAACTAAGATTGATGGTTTTCCATTGGTGTGGTTCTCCATCTTCAAGGCATTTGCCTATATACTGGTCTTGGTGGACAGTATGGTGAAGGGTGATTCACTTTGGTAAGGGATGAAAACCTAATGCTTTGGTGAGCATTCTCATACTCTAGTGGTATGAGGGTTTTGTAGAACCTGATCACTTCTACTCAAGAGTGACTTTGATCAAGTATTAATGATGATAATTGCCTTGGAAACTTACAATCTAGTTGGAATGATTCCATCTTAGATCATGATTATGTCCTTCCTCCATGAAAGATAAATATATATAAAAAATAATTTGTGGATGAGTAGTAGTAAAAATTGGGGTTGTTACAGTTCATAACAACCCCTTGTTTAAATCTTTACATCATGTTAATCCTTTTCATAAACCAATATATGTTACTACCATGACCACAAATGTTGAGGAAATTCCATAGGCTCCCCCAAATGGTAGTGCATCCCAAAATTATGCTCAATTTTCTCCTCATTATGCTCATATCAACATTCATGCTTATGTTCCACCAAATATTAGTTATCCTTCATAGCAAGATACCACATATCATAACCTATACCACAACAATTTCAATACCTCTAACATTGGCCAAGTTCCCTTTCAATAACCTACCTATACCCCTTCCCTAGGAAACCTAGGTGTATTGCACAACAATAATCCTAATATGTAAAGTTTAACTAATGTGGTGAATCAATTGGTTTTAAGAGTGGATATGATTCAACTTCCAAGTTTCACCTACAACTACAAGGAAATGTGCATGTTGGTCATCAAATCTGCCCAAGAAAGGATTTTGGGAAAGTGTACGCGCCCTAGACCTAGACCAACATTGAAAGGGCGAAGGGAAGATATGCCCCTCATGCAAATATTCAAAGAAATGCCAGCTCCTTTACTAAACTACTCGGTGTTTAAAGATAAGAGTGCAGGAAAGGGATAAAAGAGTAAGGGTGCAAGAAAGAAATAAACAGGGTAAGGGAAGAAATGTCAATAATTTAAAGTGGGAAGGAACCAGAAGCACGATCACTGTCTAATAGCTCAAAATAGCAGCAATAAATACCAAGAATAAAACTAAATGGACACGATATTAGCCCTCCTATGTATCCTCTGGACGAGTTCCATGATTACCCTCCCCTTACGTCGAAATCCAGAGTTCAGATTTATAGTGACTAGGAAATAGATGAATATAACAGAAACACTATCCACAGGCAGCATAAAAGAAGACTAATATGGTGTTTTCCTCCCCTATGTATCCTTCAAGAAAATTTTAGGGTTCTGTCCCCAATCGCACACCTAAATCTAGGATGCAGAATTACAGTATGCAAATGAAGAAAATATAACAGAAATAATCACAGAAGGCAGCATATAAGAGAGAAATTAAGCCCGAAGCTCTTTAATATTAATCGTAGGAATTCAAGTTACAACAAATTTCTAGCAAAAAGTCACCCCCTTTACATTAAAATGCCTGGGTTTTTATAGAGGACCCGACCCTCTGAGCCATCAATGCACAAAATGGAGGAGTACATCCTCAAAAACCTAAGAAGTCAGCTCTCGTAGCTCTCATGACTGAGCTTTCAAATCCTTTTCTATATCTGGAAACTATGACCGGGTCAGCCGGGGAAACATGCATTAATGAGCCGTCTGAACGTCCTTGGTCTTCATGTGTGGAGCTCGAGTGGTCGCCATGTCCGTCGGGTTCTCCTTAAGGGACTGAGACTTCCTTTCCAATTGCCAAAAATGAGCAATGAGTTCACCAGGCACATAAAAATACATTTATAAGGCACTTTATTGCCTCAAAAAAATACCCGGCTTGGAGGGCATGCCCTCAAAGTGCTTCACTAATTTTTTGTTTGCAACTCTGCTTCGCAATGGATGCAAGTTGAAGTAGGTCCTCCTTGGTTTTGCACTTCGTATGAACGAACTTCGCAAGAAAGCTTTGGGGATGTAAAACACCAAAGTAAATATTCCTCTTTAAGATGGCTCTCGATCTTTTGTCGCTTCGATGGAAAGGCGTACCAAAACTGCTTTGCTAAGGTTCTCCACCAAAACTGTGGTTCGAGGTTTTTTTGACCGAAGTGCATCCTTGGCTTGCAAAATGTTCTGCTCTTCACGGGCCACTACCACTTCGGGTGAAAGCGCTTCGCATGAAAGCTATCCAAAGCAAATGCTTTGCAACAACTTTCGGTGAAGAAAAATGGTTCGCCAGTGGGGAGGCCCGAAGTGGGTGCTTCGACGATTTCTTGGCGAAGTAGTTTTCAATGTTTGCACTCCTTCAAATTTAGCTTCACAAGTTTTTTGCCCGAAGCAACTGCTTGAAACACTTCGGGTGCGAAGCTCTTTTCACGCCTTAGCAAATTTGGACCACGATATAGACTTCTTTGTCTTCCTCCTTCGGCGAAGCTGCTTCTTAATGTTTGAAATTCTTCGAATGTCGCTTCGTAAAATTCTTGCCCGAAGCATCTATTTGAAACACTTCAGTGCGAAGCTCTTTTCGTTCTCCACTTCTTTCTTTCGGCAAAGCTATCCTCCTTTTTCTGCAAAGCTCTTTTCTTAGGTTGCTCAGTAGTGAAGCTTTTGCATCTCCATTCTATATACAAAGGAGATGGCAATGAAAGCCAAAATTGCTGTAACTTACAAATATTTTCAAAAACAATAAAATAAACACTTTACAAAAAAAAACATTTTTTCAAAAAATTTGATTTTTCTACTCCTCTAGGCAATGTGACAAAATTGTCAACATTCTTGGTGGCTCACGGGGCAACAAGCTCGCCTCGATGCAAGAACCCTCAGCCTTGATCCTTTGGGCCAGAGTTACCTCTAGACCCTTCTCCCTTTTCTCCTTCTACGGGTGCTTCCACGACTGCTTCTTCTTCTTCTTCTTCTTCTGCTTTTGGCATGGCCTCCAGCTGCAGTGGTGGGGAAAGGCGATCGTGGATGCATTCCATGGTTTGGCAAACATGAGCCCAAGTGACTTTTGAGAAAGGCTCTCAGTCTTGTAGCGCTTTTACTAGAACATGGAAAGATCTATTTGCCCTATATCGGCATGCTTAGCTCTTGTGCTTAGATCATTGAGGCAGGCCATGATCTTGCAATGTCTCAGAATGAAATCTATGACTTGTCCTTCTATAATTGGCTCTACCCACCCGTCTATCTCTGAGATGTCACCTTAAAAATGAAGCCATTCCGGCTTAAGTTCTTCCTTGGTCAAAAGGTTCCCATCGTCATCAGTGAAGCTAGGGAAACCTAATGAAGAAATATCTTGAAAGTAGCCTAGCGATGCGCTCTGCTTATTCTCAAATACATCTAGGATATATTTCACCTTCTGTGCTTTCCTCACCTTGGAGAAGAAGGTGCGGACCATGGCCTGGTTTGTAGACCAATCCCTGGCCATCCGACTCATAGAAGCAACTTGCAAGTCCTGATATTTGGTACTTTGGACCTTAAAAGCTAGTTTGAGTCGGCCTCTAATTTTTTGGATGATTTCATATACGATCAACCTTTCTTGAGAAGCGGCATTCTGGGCTTCAGTGATGTATATCAAGATTGACAGGGTGCTGGAGGCTCGGGATCTGAGGCCTTTTAGCAAGTGCGAGCGTATTTATTTTATTTGGCCCCGATAAAACAACTCCAAGCTCTCTTTTTTGTACAACTACTACTGCATCTGTAAGATCTTGCTTTCAAATTCTTTGTCCTTTAGATCAACTTCAGCCTGTATCTTGCTTTTGTTTTTAGTTGAGTTCTGCAGTTGTTCTATTTGTTGTTTTAGGGCGTCTGCTTCCTTCTTCATCAGCTCACACTGCTTCTCTACATCCTCTATCTTGGAGCGAGTTCTTGCTAGTTCTTCTTCCAACTTGATGTTGGTGCTCTCTACTTCAAATCTACGCTAATTGACGATGTTTGCATGTGCACAAAAATTTTCAATTCTGACATGCATGGATGCAGATTCATTATCTACATTCAGGTGTTCTAGGTCCTTGGACTTATCTTGATAATCATAATCCACTGGAGTCATTTCATCCAGGGGATTTTGGACCTTAGGAATATTTTTTACTTTATGTAATTTCACGACTTTCAAATCGAGGACAGCGCACTTTTCAACTTGGGCCAGAGAGTGCCCTCTCTTTTTCCTTGCCTCCTTCAGCATTTTATCTATGTTTTGCTAGGCTCGGAGTAGCTTTTCAGCTAGAGGATGTTCCTTCATCATGGACAACTCAAATTCAAATGAGGCTGGATCTCCAGCCAAAGGGGTGAACAAATATAAAGAATGAATGGGGGATGCCTCACCAGTAGGTTCGACAATGGGTGTGGTAGGAGTTTCGACGAGTGAAACAATGTCGTGTGTGATTGGGGAGTGTGTAACAAGGTTCGACATTGGAGTACTACATTCGAACTGACTGAGAACCAAGGGAATGGTGGCATGGGCAAGTGAAGTAGTGTCGACAGACTTGTCCCGACCAGATGACTCGAATGGAGTGGACATGTGAGTGGGGCTAACAATATTGTGATACAAACTCGAAGTAGCGAAGGGCAACATGCGAGAGGGTGATTGACTTTGCGAGAGAGAGAGAGACTACTGAGGACTCATGGCTAGGACCATGGTGGACATGCCTTGAGAAACTAGGGCAAAGGGTGGAGAGTACGTACCTACATGCCCTTCTAACAGAGCAGAGTAGTAGTGACTTCCTATGTGATCGACTCCTATTCCTTTTGAACTTCGATACTTTTGACCTCCATGACTTCTTCTTCGGGGACCCCTTCTTGTTGGAGGAGTTCCTCCACATTGATGACATCCATGTCTGGGGTTGCTTTGGCTCTTGGTGATGTCATCCCTTTGATATTTGCTTTGGCTAGGTCGATCATAGGTTGTCTGGCAGAAGCACCTGGAAGCTTTGTGCATGGTCACTTCGGGTGGGTTGGAGGCACTTGAGCTTGCTCCTGCCTCTTTCTTTTCTTCTTCTATGATGGTTGCGCTGACCCTACGACACTCGTGTCATAGATTTGCATAGGTTCTTGAGGTAGTTTTGCTAGAGCAACTTCTGCCTCATCCTCTTCTTCTTCTTTCAAAGCATCATCATCTCTCCTTGGGCTTTCATCTGAACCTGGGGCACTTGGGGGAATGAAGTCGGCGAAGGAGGTGGACTTCCAAGTCCTAGCATTGGCTTTGTAAAAAATCATGAAGTCTTTATCCATATCCAAGAGTCCATATGATTTCATCTTTTGTCGATGAACTCTCATTTTCCACCATTCCTTTAATTTTTCTACACCCCAATCCTTCAATTCCTCCTTCAGATCGTCTTTCATCTTCCTCCAAAAAGTGGAGTCTGGGCTTGGGAAAGGATGCTGAACAGGATCAAACTCAACTTCCATAGGGTAAAACTCATGCCAGGGAGGCAAGGTCTTCATCCTTTCCAAATGCCACTCTAAATCCCTCCCATTGGGGTTATTTATTTGCTCCACGATTTCTGGGTGGGGGCAGACATGAAAATTCTTGAATCTGAGGTGGTCCCTCATCACTCCCAAGGGATCGTAGAGCCACCTTTGAGGAATCTAGAGCAGATCGAAGCTGGCAAGATTCTCTTCCAGTAATACGTATTGCTTCAGGGCAAACACTTCAATTACCCCTATTTTGAAGGGGAATTTGCAAGTGTGCGCCTACTTTTGACCATGGCCATAGACGACATTTTTTGCGTCGCTTTGCCAAGCGACCTCTAATGCGAAATGGTACTCAGAGGGGTAGATAGGTAGTAGGAAGGGCTTCCCCATGAATCCAAATAGGTGAACCACAAGCCCCTACATTAGTTGAAATACGTCTCCCTTTTTTTCCTTCACCACTCTGTCTCTTAAACTGAGGGGCACCCGAGGGCAAGCACCTTTTAACAAATGAATGGTAGGTCCCAAGAATGGTAGATTAAAAAAATAATACAACTTCATCCTTGCCAGGAGGGGAGTCCACTGGTACACAGGTAGAGGAGTTCCATCCTTGTCACTCAAAGAAATGGTGATGTGGGGAAAACTCTTATGTACATGATAGAAAAACAACCAAACTAGGAAAGAGCAAGGTCTGAAATACTGGCCCGTTCCAGCGTTCTTCATGCTGGTCAGCTGCATGTGCAAGGTTTGGGCCACCCATTCTGCCCAGTCAAAGAAGACTGAGTTGGTGTTCGGCCTTGATGCATCAGGGGCATAAAATTCCCCTCTTGAAATACATTCGACCAAATACACCTACCAGGGGTGCTCCGAAGCATCGGTTTACAGACCTGCTACTCATGCAATGATGGAGAAGATGTCCATGCTCTTGAAATATGTCAAGGGGAGGGGCATTTGGGGCAGCTTTCCTGAAGGGATCCCATTCTTGAGGTTCTCGCTCAGAAATTTCAAAATATAGCTGGAGGAGGTGAACCTCTCCATTTGTTCGCTCAGGATGACATTGTGAACCGAATAACCTTTAGGCGGCCCTTGCTACGGTGCGAAGGATGCTTGCACATCTTATTTCAAAATAAAAAACAATTTATGGCCAGCGACGTCTAGCACTTGTCTGGAAGAGGGTTGGTAATTCTACACGATGGCATATATTAGTTCAAGACAATGGTGTGCGGGCAGAGTCAGATACCAATATATCTAAGAATAATATGTGGCTCTCTTATTTTCTGCTGAGAGCCTACTCTTCATGAACTCAATGGTGTATCTGAGTTCGGCCACGCTCTTCGAAAGCTCTGTGTCTGATGAGGATTGATGTTTGATCCCTCATATGACCCCTCTAGTAGTTCCTAGCTAGGTTTGCATAGTTTATTTCTTGCAAATTAATAATTGTAAGTGAGTCTCCTTCTCACATGCACTTGTGGGCACTAGTTATCTTCTAGTTGTCATTTAGAGTGTTAGTTAGTAAGTGTGAACTCAAAGTAGGAAGTGTGTACTTCAAGATAGCTAAAATGGATCTTATAGTTAGCATTATTCCTTTCCTCTTAACTTAGAAGTTACGTGCATTCTCCTTTGCACTTTTGTAGCTTATGGTTAAGCATATTGGATCAAATCCATGATTTGATGGGTTTGGTTATGTATTTTGGGCCATTAGTGCCTATATAATGAGTTTGTAAATAATATGAAGTTAGTTGGATTTTCAATCCTTTTCATTGGTATCAGAGCCTAGTTCAAGTTTACACTAGGGCTTGTGAGGTGAGAGGATAGGAGATAGATTAGTTTTCTTATGAGAAACTTGTTTTCATTGAGGACTCGGTTCAAGCTCAAGGGGAGCTTGAAAACCATTCGCAGAAGGAAGTTCCTTAGGCGTCAAAATCCTCGTTCCAACTTTCTCCGTATGCTCAAGAAGTATAGGAGAAGTTTACCCCGATTTCTTTCTTACAAAAATCCCTTGGCAGGGTTGGATTTCTCCTACGGTGAAATGCGAATTAGGGAGCCTGTTGTTCCTGAAGTTCCTGCCATTTCGGAGTCTTGAAGATCGAGCATCATCAAACTAGGTCGTGTGTCGACTTAGATCTGGTTGCCTTTCAAACGTTGGTCGTGTGTCGACTGGATCTTGAAAGGAGAGCTACTGAAGGAGTCTTGGGATAATCAAGAGAAATTAGCAATTTTTTTATTTGAAGGTAATTTGCCTTCAAAAATTGCTAATATTTGTAACAGTTCAAGTTTTCTATGTTTTTAAATTAACCCTCCTGGTTAATTTTTAAAAATTTCATAGTTTTTGTTAGAAAACTTATATTTTAATTGATATATATATATATTTATATATTAATTAAATATTCATTGTAAAAAAAAAATATATTTTTTGAAGTCCCTCGGCCCCATCTCAGCAGGAGCCGAGGGCTACCTTATGTAGGCGGCTCGGCTAAGTCAGCGTCGCCGCCTACCGACGTCGGCCATCGGACGTCCGTCGGTCGATAGACCTTGCCTGTCGACTGTCGACGAACGTCGGTCGACGTCCAACACAACCGATGAAAGTCGATTGTGTGTCCCTGCTACGACCCCGTGTCGACCTACCACGACATACCTCGCGGCTATCTCACCCGCACTGTAGAACCTACGGCTGCGACCATTGCAGCCACGTGGACATCTACGACTAGCAAGCTTTGTCGACCCACCGTTGATTGGCCAACACGAACGGTCCGTCCGCCTACACAAGCTGTAGGCATGGACGTCCATGCGCTCCATAGCGACGAAACTTGGTTGTGCCGCGTCCATCGCCTAGCCATCACGCACCCATTGCTCGCACGTAGCCCGAGGCTGCAACAAAATTTTTGCATCAGGCACAAAATTTTTAGTACCGGGCGCAAAAATTTTTGCATGATTGGCTGCCTCGAGAAACATGCCAATGAAGTTCAAACAATGCACAACCAGTGGAGTTCAGTTTACCGAGGGTAAATTGTAATTTTTTTTAAATTTTACTATTCTAAGGTTGCATGTAATTTTTATTTTTATTAATTTAATTTTTAATAGCTTAATTAAATTAATTAATCTTTGATTAATTATAATTTAATTTTTAATTAAGTTATTTTTAAATTAATAAAATATAAATTGTAAACCTTAGGTTAGTTTAAATTTTTAAATTTTTAGCCTTAGGAGTATTTTTAAGGGCACACCATTGTAACAAGGAACCTTCAAATTTTCCTTGATTTTTTAGTGCTTTTCCCTTTTACTTCTGGCTTATACCCGGTCTCACATGGCTTCTGACTTGGCTGCCCAAGTGGCAGAACTTGCACATGTTGTAAATGCTTTAGCAGATAAAGCTAATGATACTACCATGGCAGAAGTTCTTGGTAACCTTGCAATGAAGGTAAATGATATTTCTCTCCATAATGCTTCAACTTCTGCTAATGATTCTCGCCTGAGAGTTCGTTGTGAAGTGCCACTTTATGATGGATCCCGGAACCCTGAAGTCTTGAATAGTTGGATTCTTGACATGAGTTCTTGGTTTTCTTACACTCAACTTTCAGATGAGGATATGGTTCCATATGCTAAACTCAAACTTTCTGGTTTAGCTAAAGTACTTGTTGAAAGAAAAAGAGGTCATGATGAACTCACCTCATGGGATGAGCTTGTAGATTGTCTTAAGACCAATTTTTATCCTTCCAATTATTCTAAGGAATTGGTCATTAAATGGTTTCGATTTCGACAAAGTACTAATATGATCTGTGCAGGAATATATCTTTCAATTCAACAGGTACAGGATACTTTTGAATGTGGAGGAAGATATTAAAGCTTTGATTCTCAAATTTCAAAGTGGTTTGTTGGAACATTTGTACAGGGAAATTATGTTTGTTTCTATGGACACATTGGATTCAGTTTTCAACCAGGCGCAACTTGCGGAGGACAAGTTTAAGGCGCATTCACAGGCATTCCATGCACCTGCTACTCAAGTGGTTGCAAACTCATCAAAAGGGAATAATTCTTTCTCACAAAAGAAGAATTTTGCTCAAAAGAAGAATGTTTCTTCTCCATCTCCTTCTTCTCCTTCCCCTTCCGCTTCTACTCCCTCTTCTTCTTCTTCCAAACCTTCTTCTTCTTCTTCTTCTAAAAAGTTTTGTAACTATTGTAAGAAGAAAGGTCATGAAAAAGCTGATTGTTTTAAGCTTAAAAAGAAGAGTTTAGTCATTACTACTCAAGAGGAGGATGCTTCCAAAGGTCCCCTTGAGTCAGTAGGAGAAAGTAGAGTATATACGGAATTACGAGGTAAGCTCAATGAGGTTACCTTAGTAAATGTAAGTTCATCTGAGAGCGCTCGTGATGCTTTGTTCATCACTCGAGCTCATTTGCTCCATAATTTTGCAACAGATTGTATAGTGGATAATGGCTCGCAGAAAAATCTAATTGCGAGGTCCATTGTCGAGCGTTTGAAGTTACCTATGGAGCCTCATCCTCAACCTTATTCTTTGGGTTGGAAGGATAGTGGAAGGGGCTCAGAAATCACTCACACTTGCACATTAAAATTTGCACTTGGCCCACATTTCATAGATCAAGTCACTTGTGATGTGACTCCTATGGATTGTTGTGGGATTTTGCTTGGACAACCTTTTCAGTATGATAGGAGAGCTGTTTATGATGCTTTCAAAAGAACCTACACACTTCAAAAATATGGTCAGGTCTTTCTCATTAAAAGCACCAACACTCCTAACATCATTCTAAGTTCCAAGCAAACAAAAAGAGTAATTAAAAAAGGTGGTGATGTTGCTCTAATTTTCATTCGCTCTCAAAACACTCCTACATCCACATCCATTCCAAAGCAACACTCTTCAATGGATAAAATATTGCAAAATTACTCACACATATTTCAGGAGCCAAAGTCTCTTCCTCCAATTCGCACAATTAATCACAACATTGAAATCATTCCTGGTTCTTCACTACCTAATGCTCCCATGTATAGACAATCTATTTTGCAAAATGAAGAAATAAAAAGGCAAATAGAAGATTTGTTGTCTAAGGGTTTCATTAAGGAAAGTACTTACGCTTGTGCCTCACCTATTTTGTTGGTTCTTAAAAAAGATGGCACTTGGAGATTGTGCATTGATTTTCGTGCTTTGAACAGAATTTCTATAAAGAATAGATATCCACTACCACGCATTGATGATTTATTAGATCAGCTCCAAGGAGCTAAGTTCTTTTCAAAAATAGATCTCAAAAGTGGATATCATCAAGTGCGTATCCAAGTTGAGGATACATGGAAGACAACTTTTAAGACGAAGATGGGCCTCTTTGAATGGTTGGTCATGCCCTTCGGTCTTACTAATGCTCCTGCAACCTTCATGAGGTTGATGAATGATGTATTTCATGATGTACTTGACAAATTTGTAATAATATATCTTGATGATATATTGATATTCTCAAAGACTTGGGAGGAACACCTTAGGCATATCCATCATACACTTGATCTTCTTGCGAAGAATCAATTATATGCCAATTCTTCCAAGTGTTCTTTTGGCAATACTTCAGTTTCTTACCTTGGTTATGTGATTAGTGAAAGTGGAATTCAGGTAGATCCCACCAAAGTTGATGTTTTACTTAAGTGGTCCCCTCCTTCAACTCTCACTGAGTTAAGGAGTTTCCTAGGACTTGCGAATTTTTATCGCAAGTTCATTCCTCAATATTCCACCCTTGCAGCTCCATTGCATTATCTCACTAAGTCTAAAGTTCCATTTCATTGGGAGAAAAGCCAAGAGATTGCCTTTGAGAAACTCAAAAAGAAACTTTGTACAACACCTGTGTTAACTTTACCCGACCTCTCTCAACCTTTTGAGATTGAAACGGATGCCTCTAAAGTTGCCTTAGGAGCTGTGCTCAAACAGAATGGTCATCCAGTTGCTTATCATTCAGAAACTTTTTCTGTTGCTAAGTTGAACTATTCTACATATGACAAGGAGTTGTATGCATTAGTTCAAGCTATCAAGTACTGGAGACATTATCTTTTGGGAAAATATACAGTAGTACACATTGATCATATGCCTCTCAAGTTTTTACAATCTCAAAGTAAAATTGAAGAATCAAGACATATGAAGTGGGCCTCTTACCTCCAACAATTTCACTTGGTGATCAAGTACAAAAAGGGGAAGAGTAATACTATTGTTGATTGTTTGAGTAGGCCTCCTACCGCTCTTGCCTTAACAGTTATGTCCACTTCACACTTGGGATTTCAGACTTGGCCTAATCGGTATTCACAGGATCCTGATTTTGGGAAAATATTTGAGCAAGTGAGTAAGCCTTCTTCTTCCAATTTGCGTCCTTTCCAAGATTTCTACATCAAAGAAGGACTTCTTTACAAATTGGACAAGGTTTGTGTTCCTTGTGAGCCTAGAGTGTCACTTCTTAAGGAAGCTCATTCTACACTTTATGGTGGTCACTTTGGGAAGCACAAAACACTTCATCACTTGCAAAGATTTTTCTATTGGCCTAAAATGCGGAGGGATGTGTTGAGATTTCTCAAACAGTGTGCAGTTTGTTGTCGCTCAAAACCAGCTAACAAGAAGTTTGGCTTAGGCATGCCTTTGCCCATTCCTTCCCATCCTTGGGAAAGCATTTCCATGGATTTGGTTAGTGGTTTTCCCATGACAGTGCGACAACATGATTGTGTGTTCGTGGTGGTTGACAGATTCAGTAAGATGGCTAAGTTTATTCCATGCCGCAAGACAAGTTCTGCAGTAGACTTAGCCCAATTTTTCTTTGACAACATTTGGCGTTCCTTTGGTCTACCTACCAGCATTATATCGGATCATGATTCACGCTTTGTGGGTCACTTTTGGCATTCTTTGTGGAAAATTTTGGGAGTTTCCCTTAACTTTTCCATCGCCTATCATCCGTAGTCCGATGGGCAGACTGAAGTGGTAAACCGTACCCTTGTGCAAAGTTTACGAATCTATCATCACGCTTCACCAGAAAAGTGGGACTTGAGTCTCACTCATATTGAACATGCCTACAATAGGGCCCTACATTCTTCTACAGGTCACTCACCTTTTGAGGTTTGTATGGGATTTCAGCCCTTGGCACCTTATGAGTTACCTTTGTCTTTGCCTTCTCCTGTCACTTCACATCTTCAGAAGGAGCAAGACAAGGCACACTCATTTATTCAGCACTTGCACAATCTGCAATCAAAGGTGGTTGAGATTTTGCAAAAGACACAACAACAACAGAAAAAGGCCATGGATCGACATCGAATTCCTCATCCATTTCAGGTTGGTGACAAAGTTTGGTTGCATCTTGACAAGCGACGTTTCACTGATAAGACTCATAGTAAAATCAAACCGATTCGCTATGGGCCTTATACTATTCTTCAATAGGTGTCCGAGAATGCTTTTCGCCTTGATCTTCCCGCACACTTGGGAATTCATGACGTCGTCAATGTAGATCTTTTGAAGTTGTACTTTGACTCTACATTGGAGACAACACCAGCTATCAGTCATCCTGTGGACGTGGTTCTTGATTCTCAGTTACCATTGGATTTCGATCAGATCTATGACACAAAGACTCGACAGACTCGCCAGGGGTCTACCACCTCATATCTTGTGGCTCGACGAGGACAGTTGCCGCATCAGGCTCGTTGGATTTCTTTTCATCAGATGTCCCATGACTTTCCTACTCTTCTGAAAGCATTGGAGGCCAATGCTTCTATTGTGGGGAGGCATGATGAGGATTGATGTTTGATCCCTCATATGACCCCTCTAGTAGTTCCTAGCTAGGTTTGCATAGTTTATTTCTTGCAAATTAATAATTGTAAGTGAGTCTCCTTCTCACATGCACTTGTGGGCACTAGTTATCTTCTAGTTGTCATTTAGAGTGTTAGTTAGTAAGTGTGAACTCAAAGTAGGAAGTGTGTACTTCAAGATAGCTAAAATGGATCTTATAGTTAGCATTATTCCTTTCCTCTTAACTTAGAAGTTACGTGCATTCTCCTTTGCACTTTTGTAGCTTATGGTTAAGCATATTGGATCAAATCCATGATTTGATGGGTTTGGTTATGTATTTTGGGCCATTAGTGCCTATATAATGAGTTTGTAAATAATATGAAGTTAGTTGGATTTTCAATCCTTTTCAGTGTCCCTAATTTTCTCCCACCCATCAATTGGTGGTTCTTCGAGCTGTTCATCTTCAAAATCTTCTCTTTCCTCCGTGACTTACTTTTCAGGGCGAAGGTTAAGGTCGACCTTCTTTGGTCTTTGCTTTTTCTCCTCCTTGCTCTTCTTCGTTTTTCAAGGCCTGCTACTTTTGGCTCCTTTCTATTTTCTTTAGAGCTCTTATTCCCCATTATGGATGTTTATGGCAACAAATTTTATGGCGCAGAAGATTTTGATGCGAAGGATTTCAACGTGAAGGGTGGAAAAATTGTAGACTGTCAAAAAAGGCTCTTAGTCTTGCATGAACCAATAGGTGAATAACCTTCTCACTGCTAAGGCTTGAGTTTTATAGCCTTAGAAGGAAACTACCTCTATTTATGGCACCTGCCATAATTAAATTTACAGCTCAGACGGGGAAGGTTGTCATGCTTTTTGATTGGCTTTACGACGGTGTTGTACGCGGACCCATGCACTTCGATGATTATGCTCGACATCAAAAACTTAACCTTCTACCACCTCGTACCTAGGAGCGAGCTTTTCTCATAACTGAATCCTCTCGGGATGTGCCCCGCCACCTTTGCATTAAACTCACTTGTTGCGAATGTTTCCCTAGGTTGTCATTGGCACGTCCCTCTAGGCACATTTTAAATGCTCCCACCTCGCACATTTGTTGGGTTGGCAAAGTTAAAATCGATGTTGAAGATGCTTCACAGTGAACCTCCGATGCGAGCTCATTTTCTATGCTTCGGGCCCGAAGTAGTTTTCCCTCGCTGTGTCACCACTTTGCTTCATGGGAGGCTACCTCCGAAGCTCATTCCTTTTAAGAAATGGTTTGCTAGATTTTCTTCGAAAACTGCTTCACGCCTGCTTCCCCTTGCGAAGTACTTTTCATGCCTTCACTATGCTTTTGTTTGGTTCTTCGAAGATTCCTTCCAGGCTAAAGTGCTTCACTGTGAACCATCTTGCATTAGTTGCTTCGCATCAAAAGTTCCCGAAGGAGATTCTGGCTAGGTTTAGCAAAGCTAAAGTTTGTCACTGTGGCAGTGAGACACTTAACCTCTCAGAGATTTTGAAACAAGGTATATATACAGAAAAGAAAATTACATACAAGGTAAAACTTGAACACATTTTTTTTTTGTCTCAATGATGAAAAGTCTTCAGATGAAGACCATTGACAGAAATTGGCAATACCTGGCCATCTGCATCCTTGAGGATGAAATAATTGGCTGAGTTTACCTTCACAACTTTGAACGGTCCATCCCAAAAAGCGTCCAACTTATCGTGATTCCCAGGCTTGGCCTTCCAGGAGTCCCACTTCCATACCAGATCTCCCACTTTGAACGTGCAATCGGAGGATTTTTTCTTGAACCAGTCTCGGGTGATCTGAGCATGTTTAGCGAAGCTCTGGTAGGCCTTCTCACGATCTTCCTCTAGCTACAGTAGTTGAGCTAACCTATTTTCCATAGGATTAACTTCTTCTTCCTCATCTAACAGCTGCAATGCAGGGATCTCTACATGGGTAGGTAATATGGCCTCCTTGCCATACACCAGGGCGTAGGGTGATGTCTTGATTGACTTCTTGATAGAAATCCGATCGGCCCACAAGGCCCGATCTAGAAGGAGGTGCCAAGTTCTTTTGTTTTTCTCCATGAGCTTCCTTAGCACTCTTAACAAAGTCTTGTTGGTGGATTCCGCCAATCCGTTACCCTGTGGATAGTAATTGGAGGAGACTTTATGATATATCCCATATTTGTAGAGGAACTCGTTGATTTTGGTGCCTGTGAAGCTAGGACCATTGTCCATAATGATTGCTTCTAGGATGCCAAACCGGGTGATCAAACCCTCTAGGAAGGCGATGATGATCTCCTGATCAGCATGCTTCATGGGTACTACTTCGGCCCATCTGGTGAAGTAGTCAGTTGCGATCAGGATGAACTTATGCCCGACAGAGGAGTTCGGCGATATGACCCCTATGAAATCCAACCCCCATTGTTGAAAGGGCATCTCTACCTGTATCGATCGGAGAGGCATAGGAGCACTTCTGCTTCGGCCAACAAACTTCTGACATTGCTCGCATCTGCGACAGACCGCAAAGGCATCGGCGAAGAGTGTAGGCCAATAATAACCCGCCTTGATTATCTTCAATGTTGTTGTTCTTCCCGTGAAGTGGCCTCCAGATAACCCTGAATGGAATTCTCCCAGGACTCTCTTCTTATCGTCTTCTTTTATGCACCTGAGAAGAACGCCATCAATGTTCTTGAAAAATAGGCCTTCGGGGCGCAACGTGTATCGGAGGGACCGCATCCTAAAGTGCCTCCGCTGTGAAGCATTTAAATGTGAAGGACATCTACCGGTGTTGAAATACTCAACTATCTCACCGACCCAGTCCTTCTCATCCTCTTCTTGGTTTGTGAAGCACCCTTCTGTTGCCAAGTCATCCCACTGAATAGCTGTCACTTTGGCCGCTATGCTCTTCGCCAGCTCTTGACATAACGCGTGACCGTGAACCAATTTTGTGGGTCTGATTTTGATGTCAAACTCCTGTATCTTGCTGACCCAACCGACTCTTTTGCTTCCCAACTCTCCTTGGATAATGAAATTACGCACATCGGGGTGAATGACAAAGATCGTAACCCAACTTTGGGAAATGAACTGCTTGAATTTCCTAAGAGATTTCATTACTACATGCACCTGCATTTCTATGAAATTGTATTTTTCTTCATGGGAGTGTATCACCTGGCTTAGAAACATGATGGGGCGCTCTTCGCCATCTTCTCCCTTCTGTGTCAGGACTGCAGCATAGCTCTCAGGTTCTCCTATGGCATATAGGATGAAATCCTAATTATAGTCAGGGTTGGTCAGGACCGGTGCCTGAGCGATTCGGGCCTTGATCTCTTCAAATGCTTCTTTTCTCTCCTCTGTCTAGATGAATTCAGTGCCCTTCTTCAAAAGTTTGGACATTGGCTTGATGACCTGGGCGAAGTCTGGAACAAACTTCCTTACGAAGTTGATCTGGCCAAAAAAATATTGAAGTCCTTTCTTGTTCACTAGGAGTGGGAGCTTCAAGAGAGCCTCAGCTCTATCAGGATCTACGATGAGACCCTTCTCGGATATCACATGTCCCAATAGCTTCCCTTCGCTGACTGTGAATATGGACTTCTTTGGATTGATTGAAATGCCAAACTCTCGATATTTTTTGAACACCTACTGTAGGTGTAAAGGATGGTCCTCCCTTCTTTGGGAGAATACGGTCATGTCATCCAAATAGATAACAATAACCTTATTCAAAAGCTCACCAAAATCTAAATCCATGGCCCTTTGAAAAGTGGCCCCCGCATTCGAAAGGCCGAATGGCATTTGCTGGTAAGCAAATGTTCCCCACTTGGTAGTGAATGCGGTTTTATGCTGATCTTCATCCCTAACCTAGATCTGATTGTATCCAGAGAAACCATCGAGTAGGGAGAAGCGTTGAGCCCCAGCCACTGAATGCAGGATCTGATCTATCTGCAGGAGAGGGTAGTGATCTTTGAGCGAAGCCTGGTTTAGGTTGTGAAAGTCCATGCATAATCGTATATCTCCATTCTTCTTTCTAATTGGGACTAGATTCGCTACCCAAGAGGAATGCTTTATGGGATAAATTATCTTCGCCTCAAGCATTTTTAGGAGCTCGACCTTCATCAAGACCTCGATCTTTGGATTGATAGGCCTTTGCTTCTGTCGAAAGGGTTTGATCCCCTCTTGCAACTCGATTGTATGCTGGATCAGTTGTCGATCGTATCCCTTTAGGTCTTGGTAAGACCACGCCACTATGTCAGGATACTTTTTGCATAGAGATCGGATCTATTCTAGCTCCTCCGAAGTGCAATCTATTCCAACTTTTATTGCTTTTCCAGGTTCAAGCTCTAGATCTTGGTATTGCTTTGCATTGACTTTGATCCTATGAGAAACTACTCGATCATTCTGATCAAAGAGGCTCTCAAGAGTAATTAATCCCTTGGGTACATGATTATTCTTCAATTGAACTAGCCCTTCATATTCTTCATCCTCAGGGCTTCTTATTTCAACGGTGGCTGCTTCTTGAATCATGAAATTCACAATATGCTCATCATTTTCAAAAACTTGCCAATGCAGATCTCTATCTGGGATAGAGGGCCTATAGATCATCCTCACAGCTTTAGGCTTATGCACCATGTCTTCTGTTGGAGAGTACTTTGTTGCGATGGATGCTAGAACATCGGCATGTCGGTTCTTTTCTCATGGAATAGACTACAGATTGAGAGATTCAAACTGGTCAAACAAGTCCCATACCCTATTATGGTATGACTTGAGATAGTGTTTCTTTGAAATACACTTGTTTGTGACTTGATTGCATACCAATTCTAAATCTCCAAAGACTTGGAGATGCTTTATGCCTAACTTTTTTGCTTTCTTGAGTCCTAGGCATAATGCTTCATATTCTACTACATTGTTGGTGCAGCTCCACACCAATCGGTAACAATATTCCTTCTGCTCCCCAGAAGGTGATACTAAAAGAATCCCTGCTTCGACGTCATTTTTGCATCGGGCACCATCAAAGAACAATTTCCATAATTCCCCTTGGGCAGAGATCTTATCTTCTGACTTGGTGTGTTTCTCAGGCTTGGTGATGGCATAACATCCCATATCCATCTCTATCATGGCATTAAAGTCTGCCAATGAAAACTCATATTCACAACTTAACTGTGCAAGGGATTCCTTGACCAGGTCCACCTGCTCTATCCCTTCCACTATCGCTTGCATGGGATTGCTGCTCTCTTCTTCGGACATCTTCTATACAAGGAAAGTAGAAGGTTTTTCATTGTAGATCTTTACCTTCTTCCCTTTGAATGGAATCTCTAAGTGCGAGTAATCCATGGATAGATACCCTCCTAGCTTCATTGTAAACTCTCTTGACAAGCACATACTAAAATATGGCTCCAAGTCGATGACCACCACCTCTTGTATAACCGTGATCTGAGGCATCTTGTGTAGTCGGATAGGTATATCTTTAATCACACCCACAGTCTTCATAGGAGTCCCATCCAATTGAAGCATGCCATGGCTACTTCGGGTGTACTCCATTCCTATTTCCTCGCACACTGCTTTGGGCATGACTATCGTCGTAGCCCCGGAGTCAATCATACAGTTGTGTACAACATATCCTTCCATTTGTAGAGACAAGTAGAATGGAGGTGGCTGATTATTTCCTGTAATGGACATGGATAGGGTCTATACTAGAGCGAGCGGTGCTAACTTCCTCACCTTAGTGGTCTTCAATGATTCTTGCAGCAAGTCCACTTGATCGGGCAACTACAGTGCGTCGTATAGGCTAATCTTGGCCGGAATCTTCTTCAGCTCATCTACAATATTGTACGCTAGGGATTTGGGCACCTCAGGTTCCCTTTTCGCCTCGTACCTAGTGTGATACTGCTCCGTGGCTTTGACCCTTTGTCGCTTGGTCAATGAAGGAAGCTTGAGCTTCTCTCTAGCTTGTTCTTTAGTTTCCACCTGAGGTGGATTTATAGGGGCCTGTTGGGCCTTCTCCTTGATTGGTGTAGGCTGAAGAGATTCGCTCAAGGCCTGAGAAGGTTGTTGTCCCTTCTCATGGTGGGCATGCACCTTTAGGGGAGCCATTTGAGTAGCATCTACCTCTATTGACCTTTTTCCTCCTCTGGTAAGGACTGCAACTTGCTCTTCTTCACCAATTACCAAGTTCTGATCCAATTGCCTGATGATGTTGACCTGACCACCATGACTACTGCATGCCAGCGTTTGTACATAATGTTGGTGCAGCATGCAGGTATTCTCTTCGTGAGGGTCATTACACGTGGAGCACCAATGTATGTAATCGGAAGTACTCGAAGCTTCGTCAATCACGACATTTCTTACCGACGCTCTCCCTTGTTGGACTGCTTGATCTTTGGTAAGCGCGGGTGTAGGATACGACCTTCTCGATAGGAACTCGTGTTGTGCTTGCTTCTTCTTCATAATGGTCATATCATTGGATAGGGTTTGCACTATGGAGTTTAGGGACTGAACCTCTTGTAGTATTTTGGCTTGCATATCTTCGACTTTGGGAATAGGTGGAAATGGAGCCATCGTTGGTATTGGAGGTAGGGCGGGGTGTTGAGGCGGTGCTGGCAATATAGGAAATGCCAAAGAGATAGTGGGTTGTGATGTCGAGAATGTAGGAAAATGGATTTGTGGAGTAGCAATCTGTGATACAATGGGATTCGGGTTCCAAGACGAGATCGGGTATGCAGGGGTTGTAGAGGTCTACGAAGCGGTTGCGCTCACATACTGGAATTGAGGGAAATCAAGAAGTATGGGCATCGACATCCTTTGGGGAAGCTTACCCATAGCTATTAGATCCATCTTTACTCTCTGGGCTAACTCGTATAACTCATGGAAGGTATTAATGTTCGAATATCTTACCATTACACTGATATCAGGGTTGAAATCCTAAAGGAAATAGTATGTTGTAGCTTCGCTAGTTGGTCGTAGTCCAACTGGTATCCTTTGCCAGGTTTGAGCGAACCTAACATTGAAATTAGTGATCTCCTCTTGTGGATGTCTCTAAATCATTGTGAACTGATGCAAGAGAGAGGATGGATCGGCGGACTCGTTGAAGCTTCTCATCAACTGTCCGGCTAACTGGTCCCATCCTGTTATAGTATCGGGTGGTAAATATCTATACCAGTAGAGGAGCTTCCCTCTAAGAGATAAAACCAGAAGCTTTACCATAACTCGCTCTTCTATGATGTCATGAATCATCGCCAGAGAAACTATGTCCTGGATGTGCTCCAGAGCAGTCTTCCTAGTTCCATCGAACATGGGGATCTTCTTCATAGCAGTAGGTGAAACTTGCCCTTGTCCCGCTAGATTTAGCGGTCTCGAAGAATTCCATGCTGGGAATAGTCTGGGCGATGGTTGTTGTTGCTACTGCATTTGTTGTTGTTATTGTTGTTGTTTTTGTTGTGCCATATTTATGCCTGGATTCTGAGAAACAGAAATTCCCGAAGCTCCTCCTTGGTTGCTAACAGGACGACTAATGTGAATGGAGGCACTTGGGCACTTTGGTGAGTTGGGAGGATTGGGAGGAAAGCTAGTTGTTGTACTATCCAAAGTTAATCCTTGTTCATCAACAGTAGCCTCTTGTGAGGATGTTCCACATAACAATGACTCAGGAGTGACCAACCTAGAGCGCTCCCCGAAGGCGTCAATATCAAGCTCAAAGAACTCAGTTTCCTCTCCTCTATTCCTAACTCTCCATCTTGTTTGCATGAAGGCACAGACTTAGGTACCGGTCTTTTATGACTTAAATATTCTCAGGTGAGACAGAGTCACCAGATGCTAAGAGTCTTTTGGCAATGAGACGAGCATCGATTCTCACTACCACTCACAAGGTGAGACTGATCGGGTCCCACCGGGCATGCCAAAAATTGTTGGTCATCAAATCTGCCTAGGAAAGGATTTTGGGAAAGTGTACGCGCCCTAGACCTGGACCAACATTGAAAGGGCGAAGGGAAGAGATGCCCCTCATGCCAATCTTCGGAGAAAGGTTGGATCATTTACTAAACTACTTCGGTGTTTTAAGACAAAGGTGTAGGAAAGAAATAAAATAGTAAGGGTGCAAGAAAGAAATAAACAGGATAAGGGAAGGAATATCAATAGATTAAAGTGGGAAAGAACCAGTAGCACGATTACTACCTACAGCTCAAAATAGCAGCAATGAATACCAAGAATAAAATGAAATAGATGCAGTATTAACCTTCCTATGTATCCTCTGGACGAGTTCCAAGATTCCCCTTCCCCTTACATCAAAGTTCAAGATTCAAAATTACGACGGCCAGGAAATGAGTGAATATAACAGAAACACTATCCACAGGCAGCATAAAAGAAAACTATTACAGCGTCTTTCTCTCCTATGTATCCTTTGAGAAAATTCTAGGGTTCTATCCCCGATCACACACCTAAATCCAGAATGTAGAATTACAGTATGCAAATGAAGAAAGAGATAACATAAATAATCACAGAAGGCAACATACAAGAGAGAAATTAAGCCCGAAGCTCTTTTAGTATTAATTGTAGGGATTCGAGTTACAGCAGCTTTCTAGCAGAAATTTCCCCCCCATTTACATTGCAATGCCTAGGTTTTTATAGAGGACCCGACCCTCTGAGCCATAAATGCACAAAATGGAGGAGTACATCCTCAAAAACCTAAGAAGTCGGCTCTCGCAGCTCTCGTGACTGAGCTTTCAAATCCTTTTCTATATCTGGCAACTACGATCGGGTCAGCCGGGGAAACATGCATTAATGAGCCGTCTGAATGTCCTTGGTCTCCGGGTGCAGAGCTCGAGTGGCCGCCATGTCCGTCGGGTTCTCCTTTAGGGACTGAGACTTCCTTTCCAATTGCCAAAAATGAGCAGCGAGTTCATCGGGCACATAAAAATACATTTATGAGGCACTTGATTGCCTCAAAAAAATACTTGGCTTGGAGTGCGTGCCCTCGAAGTGCTTCGCTAATTTTTTGTTTGCAACTCCGCTTCGCAATGGATGCAAGCCAAAGCAGGTCCTCCTTCTTGGTTTTGCACTTTGCATGAATGAACTTCGCAAGACAACTTTGGGGATGTAAAATGCCGAAGTAAATATTCCTCCTTAAGATGGCTCTCGATATTTTGCCGCTTCGATGGAAAGGCATGCCAAAATTGCTTCGTTGAGGTTCTCCCCGAAGTGGATGCTTCGCTCATGAGTCTTCAAAATGCTTCATCACGATCCTCCCTCAAAATTGTGGTTCGGGGTTTTTTTGACCGAAGTGCATCCTTGGCTTGCAAAATGTTCTGCTCTTCACGGGCCACTACCACTTCGAGTGAAAGCGCTTCACACGAAAGCTATCCAAAGAAAATGCTTCACAACAACTTTCGACGAAGTAAAAATGGTTCACCGGTGGGGAGGCCCGAAGTGGGTGCTTCGACGATTTCTTGGCAAAGTAGTTTTCAATGTTTGCACTCCTTCAAATTTTGCTTCGTGAGTTTTTCGCCCAAAGCAACTGCTTGAAATGCTTCGGGTGTGAAGCTCTTTTCACGCCTTAGCAAATTTGGACCGTGATCTAGACTTCTTTGTCTTCCTTCTTTGACGAAGTTGCTTCTCAACGTTTGAAATTCTTCGAATGCCGCTTCACAAAATTCTCGCTCGAAGCATCTGTTTGAAATGCTTCGGGTGCGAAGCTCTTTTCGTTCTCCACTTCTTTCTTTCGACGAAGCTATCTTCCTTTTTTTGCGAAGCTCTTTTCTTAGCTTGCTCAGTAGCGAAGCTTTTGCATCTCCATTCTATATACAAAGGGGATGGCGATGAAAGCCAAAATTGCTGCAACTTACAAATGTTTTCAAAAACAATAAAATAAACACTTTACAAAAAGAAACACTTTTTCAAAAAAATTGATTTTTCTACCCCTCTAGGCAATGTGACAAAATTTTCAACAGTGCAATCATCCCTTAGACCCTGTTGTTACTTCTAGGCCCTACCCTAAGTATTTTCTAATATCGATTTTACCTATTTATAAAGGAATAGAGGACCCAATTGAACATTTAAGGATGTTTAGGATAGCATACCATGATATTATATATGATGAAATGTTGTTGCTAAAGACATTCCCTAATAGCCTTGATGGTATGGCATTGGAATGGTATTATCAATTGCCTCATCATTCTTTGAGGAATTTTGAAGAGATAACAAAATTGTTTGTTCAACAATTTAGGGCTTATGTTGAGAAAAATGTGACTATGAAAGATGTTTATATGTTTAAAAAATGTAAAGATGAAAGTTTTTTAAAATTATTGTCTCGTTGGAGGAGTTTATTTGGATTCTTGAGATATACTTTACCTCCTTGAGATATGTTAGAGATATTCATCGGTAATTTATAAGAGCAAATATTTTATGAATTGGAAACAACAACCATCACTTCTTTTGACCAAGTGATAGATATGGAAAGAAGGGTGTAGCAAGCCCTAATTCAAAGAGGTCAAATGAATCCAAATAAAGAAGAATATAGGACCACAAAATATCAATATAATGATAGTCATGTAGTTGGTAATTGGGTAGCAAATAGTAGGCCTGTTAACAGATTTGTTGACACCCTATAAAAGATGGTGCTTATCCAATCTCAAAAACCCCCATCAAGGAATTTTATAAGACTCAAAATACCTATGAACGTGGTCCTAAAGTAGCTTTTGGAAGAAAATATGATTGATTTACCTCCCATAAGGTAAATTTATACCACAACTACGTGGTATAATTTGTCCAACATTGTGAGTATCATAGAGTGGAGGGGAACATGCCAAATTCATGTAAGATATTAAAACATGTGTTTTAGCACTTAATTGATGGTCTTTTTGTTATAGAGGGTCCTTAACCCAATACACCAATAAAAAATCAACCTCCTACTCAACAAGCACCCATAACTAATCAATACATGGGGATATTCCAAGACCCCCTACCTAAGCATGGGCAATAGGTAGCTAATCAAGTGTCATATCATAATGTGCCCCTTCCTACAAATATATGGTTGGTATGATAGCAATCACTACAAGGCAACAAGCTCAAGCACAACCAAATCAATGATCTCATTAGGGGATAATTTCTACATCCAACCAACCTTCGAAACTACCCTTAGTTTTTAAGAGTACCCAAAAAAGGAGCACAAGAGTATAATACCCACATTTAGTGTTGAAGCCACAACCTAAATTCTCCTTCAACATTCAACAACAGTTAGCTAGTACCCCAACTAAGATATATCTTAGAGATTATGTAAACTTCTATTCATAGGGGATCCTTGTTGAAGATTCTAAAACAACAATGTATTCATCTATACATTTCCCTTAGTTCTATAGTTGATGTTGTAGGTTCTCTTAGGATACATCATATCAGATTTTTGGATGATGATATTTATTTCTCAAACTTACGAGGGGATTATTTCCTCTATATTATTGCATTTATTGGGGAAACATTTATCAAGCAGATTTTGATAGACAATGGTTCTTCCCTCAATCTACGTAGTTATCAAATTTTCCAAAACAATTTATTAAAATAGGAAGATTTAACTAAATCTATTATCATTGTCAAAGCTTTCAACAACGAGTCCCAAGAGGCCTATGGTGTCATATACTTCTCTCTTAGGGTTGGACCTAATATCTTAGATACCCTATTATATGTGGTGTCTTGCCCTACATATTTTAATCTTATTCTTGGATACCCTTGGATTCATGCAATGAGGGCTATCCCTTCTACTTTTCATCAATGTTTGAAGTTTAAGCTCAAATATCAACTTGTCACTATTCTAGGTGACCCTCATCCATTTCAATATTTTTCAATGGTTGAGAAAGCTTAATTTGATCTCAATTTATACCCATCATTTTATTCATCTCACATCACCAAGAAACTTGAAAATCTAAAGGTGAGTGAGGAACTATTAATCAATGTTTTATCACAGGATCAAGTTAATACTTTTCTTCAAGAACCTCTTATAGATCTTACCCTATTGGATTACCCTATAATAAAGGTGAATTCTTACATATTGGCATGTGCACCTTTATCTCTATAGGAGTCTCCCTCAAAGAAAATATTTATGGTGGCAACCCTCTTCTTGTAGATAATTCTTTTACCCACTGTTACCTATCCAATGATTACCCTCTTCCCAAGAAAATCTTATCTAGTATAAGATATATAGGTAAAGGTTTGGATCCACAATAAAAATGCATTAAAGAGCCTTTGAATGTTGATATTTTGCTTGGGATATGTGGCATAATCTAAATACCCAATAAAAACCAACCTTTACTCTTTGATAATGATGATCACATTATTACTTCAAGGCTTGGAGTGGAGTGATGAGAATGAGGAACCACCTTATCCCACCAACATTCTATTTTACAATGAGGTAACTTTGGTGCATCTTGAGTTAGTTGCGAACCTAGAGGAGTATGTTGAAGGATATACTCTTTGTGATATGGATCATGAGGATATACTTCAGAATAGTTTCTTCTGTGATGGGTCAATCCATTATGTTGTGAATGTTGAGTCTTCTAGTTCTCAAGGGGACCATATTCCTTTGATCATAAAGGCCTTGATTAATTAGGAGTCTCTCCTCATTTCATCAAGAAGGATGGTATAGTCAAATTTTACAATGAATTTCATGCAATGACTCCTAGAGAATATTTTATGGATAATCCTCTTTATGATATGCATCATGAAGATATCCTCCTTAATAGTTTTTATTTTATGGATTAGTCCCTTTCATTGTCATCATTATTGTTAATATAGGAGGCACAATCAGAATTTATATTAATTATCATTTTGATTATCTACATCAGTTAGAGCTATTGGATGAAAAGCACATGCATGCCTTAGAGCATTCATGAGCCTATCAAAATAGGCTCAAGCAATCTTATTCCAAAAGATTTTATAATTGTTCTTTTGAGGTTGGGAACCTAGTCCTCAAGAAGAACCAAAAGAACACCAATGCTCGTTCTGATCTTAAAGATAAGTTTTAGCCCAATTGGTTAGCCCCATTTGTCATAACCTCTAATTTTAGCTTAGGGACCTATTGTTTAACTTCTCTAGATGGTAAAGAACTTAAATAAGCAATGAACATAATGCATCTAAAGATATACTATGCATAATTTGGAACTCTACATTTTTATATTACATTTAACTTAGCTTTCATACTGCATTTGGTTTACTTATTCATACTACATGACTGCATATCATATTTTGTATGGTTTCCTTGACACTTTGTTCCACTTTACATTTTTCTTGTCATACAATTGCATTGTTGCTTTATCATATTTGCATGATTACTTGATCATATAGATTTTTTGGGACTTTGTGAGCATGGCAAGTGATGAAATCTAGTTAGGTCTTAGATCACATGCATTTCACTCACACTAGGGCTCTGATGTCTAGCGAATCCTCAAACTAGGGCCCATCTTCATGCATTTTCACCATTGCATATGCTCATGACTTCTCTTCTTCTTCTCTTTTCTTCCTTTATATTCCTTGACCTTGAATGTATAAAAAATTATCATCATTTTCTCTCCAATTCAAGGAATATAGGTCTTCTCATTGTATATCCTTGTCATTTTCATAATTCTTTCTTCTTTTTATGCCAAGATAAGGATATATGTTCCTTCTTATATCTACTCATCCTTTGTTTTTTTCTCATAATTTTCTCTTTTGATATTTTTTTTATAGGACTCTATGTCCTAGTGGTTTTTATGGATACAAAAAAATGCACTTGGATGCAAGAAACAATGAAAAACTAATAGAATCACCTTTCAAACTAAATCACCTTTGCACTGGAAGGGTAACCTATCCAATGGATATTAAATATAATTGTTCTTATTTTTTATGGATGCCTACTTACACCCATTTGATTTATTATATATATCTACCCTATATTTTTGAGTGAAAGGACACAATGGTCCATATAAAATAATGAGTGATTAATTAATGGTTAATGGTTAGGATTAGAATCCTAACATGCCACCCTCCTTAAAAGGAGATTTGTCCTCAAAGTGAAAAGTTAGGAGCCTTGCCTCTTGTTTTCCAAGTAGCATTTGCTCAAGTTCTTGCACTATTTTAATGTCATATTTCTATAAGCAGGGATATTATGAAGGTTGAAGTGTTGGTAGGGGATTGGTAGGAAGAATCATAGGATTAGAATGACGATAGAAGGGCAACCCTTTTGGTGCATAAAATATGCTAGAATGGCATGGTAGAAGTTGTTGGAATTTTGGTACCTCTTTTTGTGCCTCCTTGGTGGCTTGGATAGAAAATAGGTGGGCAACCATTCCCTTGCCTCCTTTGCGAATAATTTTCTCCATTCGGTGAGAACTTATGATTTGGGAAGATTCAGATTGTAATCCTTTAAGAGTATACATTTGATTCTTTATTGTGAATTTCATCCATAATTCCTCAAAATCCCATTGGATTATCCCGAGTGTTTGTAACCATTGCACTCCTAAGACAATATCACATCCTCCTAATGGAATTGCATACATGTCATGTTTCATGTTGTAATCGCCCATGGTGAGCTTAATATTTTGGCATTTTCCTTTATAGGCATTCCTTCCCCCATTACCAATCATAACCTCAAAACTATTGCAAGGATGTATAAAGTAGTTAGCTTGTTTTTCCACACGTGGATTGATGAAATTATGGGTACTACCAAAGTCAATAAGCACAATAAGATTTTATCATTTGAAGGATCCTAGGACTTTCATAATTTGGGGAGAAGAATTACTGGTGAGGACATTGAAATAAATTTCTAGTGGACCTTTAGGGCTATCATCGGGTGTATCCATCACTACTTCGACCTCGATCTCATCTTCATCGTTGGTTGAACTACAAGGAATAGCTACATCCAAAATATATAATTTGGGTGTAATACATTTATGATTGGGTAAAAATTTCTCATTGCAATGATAACAAAGGATTTTTCTCTTCTTTCCTTCATTTCCTTGGGGTTGATACATTTAATTGGTAAGATTCGGTTAAGTTTTGGGGTGGTGTAAGTATTTTGTGATTCCCCCTTAGATGGTTTTCCTAGTCGATTGAATTTATCTTCCACCATTTGGGCTAATCCAATGGTTTGCATCATGGTAGTGGGATTGAAAATTTGTACTTCTAATAGAATTTATTCCTTTAAGCCACTAATGAAACAACTTTGAAAGAATGAGGTATCTAACCTTGATGTAATATTGGCCAATTTTTCAAATTGATCTTGGTATTCACGCATCGTAGTGGTTTGGCAGAGCTTGGTAAGGGCTCTCATGAAATATTTGAATTTACTAGGGCCAAATCATACCATTAGATTTTTTGTAAATTCTAGCCATGTAGGGGTGCCATTAGTCTTTTCATACCACTGGTACCATTGGGTGGTGATATTTTCAAGGTGGAAGGATGCAATGCAAACCTTTTGTGCCTTAGGGATCTGGTAGAGGGAGAAGTATTGATCGGCTTGATAAATCCAATTTGTGGGGTCACCTCCTTCAAATTTTGGAAAATCCAATTTAGTAGTTCTAGGTAGGATGGAATTTTGTGGCCCCCAAGTGGTGCTTGGTTTGTTGGTCCTCTAGTAGATTGGCTAGCTTGGACTAGTGCCATATTTTGTTGTATTAAATCGATGGAGTGGTTATAGGTGTTAATTTTTAAATCCATTGCTGATATTTTGTTATCATATTCCTCCCTTCGTATAGTATTATTTGTAATTTCATCCTTCCATTGGTGAAACTCCTCCCTTCGTATAGTACTATTTGTAATTTTGTCCTTCCACTAAAAAACTCCTAGAAGAATTCCTTGAAGGTAATATCCTGTGATCTCCTGCCATCGGCCATTTTAGGGCTGGTTTACAAAATGTAAGTCTTCTTTGGTAAGTGGAATTAAGTTTTGAAAAATTTTACAAAAATTTATGTAATTTTTGTCAAAATTTGACAAATTTTTGCCAAAAGTTGGTTTATCAACTATTTGGACCTTAACGATCAATAATTTTAAATTTGAATTCACTTTTTTTGGTGGGAGAAAGGTCGAGTGTGGGAGGGACAAGATTCAACAGGATAGAGGAACATCGACAAGGAGCATGGAACATGAGGGAAAATGTGGAACGACAAGATGGAGTCAACGGTAAGTGTGCAGGACACGAGGTGGGGGAGTAGGTAAGGATGAGTGGCAGTGGTAAGAAGTCAAACGAAGATAAGTGTCACACGTGTGTGACTACCAGGTGGTAGTCACAACCATCTTAAATAGCAAGAAATATTTTTAACCACATGAAATGATATGACCTAATAGATGTGGGATTATTATCCCTTGTTTTTTAAACACAAATTTGACCTATGATTTTTTGGTGTCACTAAAATCGAATTTTGATGCCAAAAAAATATTAAAACTTTAGCTTATTTTTATTTTTTATTATTTAGCTCACCGAATTTCTAAATTATATGTTGGAAAACTGATATTGTGTTGCAGATTGACTTTTTTTGTCACAGTTTGATTACTTCTTCAATTTGATTATGATTGTGACATTAATAGGAGTTTAAAAAAATTAAGGATCCTTGAATCTATTCTTTGTTGGATATGTTCTAGAATTAGTTAACCTTCACATTTTTTGTCACCAATGTTCACAGTGGGTCTAAGAGAATTTATGACCTTTGTAATCTATTGATTTTGCATCTTCGTGGCAGTTCTGGGCATAGAACGATGTTTTTGGTTTATAATATAAGTGGTGTTTAATGAGTAAATGATAGTGTTGAAGATCATTTTAATGAATAGACGTTGGGGATGGTAGAAATAATGATGGGTGAGATGCAAATGATTTTGCACACCTTGTATACCAATTTCCAATAAGTGAATGGTGATGAGGTGCAGGAATGGAATGGCTCTAATACCAGATGATAGGACTCTATGTCCTAGCAGTTTTTATGGATGAAAACAAATGGATTTGGATGCAATAAAAAATGAAAAACTAATAGAATCACCTTTGCACTAGAAGGGTAACCTGTCCAATGGATATTAAATATAATTGTTTTTATTTTTTATGAATGCCTACTTACACCCATTTGAATGATTATATATATCTACCGTATAGATGTGATTGAAAGGACACAATGGTCCATATAAAATAATGAGTGATTAATTAATGGTTAATGGTTAATCTTCTTGCCCATTTTTAGCACGAAGATATTTTAAAGGGTATTGAAAAATATATAGGTGGCAAGAAGATATTTTAAAGGGTATTGACAAATATATAGGTGAGCTAGTTGCAATCAACCCAGTGACCAGAGTATGCACTCGCATGGTACATGCTAGAATTTATGTTAATCCCAATCTGGATTCTCAACTTTCCACTTGGATAAATTTGGTTTATGGCTCCTATCATAGATGTTAAACCATAGAATATGAGAATAAGCCTACATTCTACATTGAATGCAAGGCTCAGGGCCATCTCAAAACCTAATGCCCATTGCTAAGAAACTCAAAGGAGATGAAATTCCCTAATACCTCTCGAAGTGGGTTGCAGATTAGATGGTAACAAGGTAGACCCCTGTAGGGCAAGCAGCAAAGCAACTACTACCAGAAGAAGGATCAAATTCCAAAAAATTCCAAAGGAAAGCAGATTGAAATCCAAGATTCAAAGAATGATCATCCAAAGGTGAGTTCCATTTTTGCCTTCCAAAATCGTTTTGATGTTTTAAAAGGAACTACTTTTCATGGGCCTGAACCTGGTGAGGATGACATTACCTCACATCTAGCTGAAACCCTAGTTTCTGACCAAGATGAGCCTCAATCCCTGACCAGATCTGGGCCCTCCAATACTATCTCAAAACCTCCATCCACCCCTGAGGGGCATATAGAAATTGGTAGTCCCATCTCAGAAAAAGTGGAGAAAGAAGATAAATATGATTTCAGCCCCATTAACACTAGAAGTCTCAAGAAAGATTTTGTTGACATCGGTAGTGAAAAGAAAAAAAGGGAAGACCCTCTATAAATGATCAAAAGAAAAAGGAAATAGAAAATGATATTGCAAATGGTACCCAGAAAACCCTATTCCAATATCTTCTCGAATAGGAGAAGGATGAATCAAAAAGACCCAAACCTCCCTTGCAACAATCTAAGGGAGGCCAAAAACTTTCCAAAAATTCTAAATGAGGATCCTCTCATGGAATGTGAGAGGCCTCAATAGTGTTTTCAAGCAAAGGCTTGTTTGCACTCTGAGGAAAGAACATAGACCCACTATCATAGTTCTACAAGAAATGAAGATTGACCAAAATAAAATCCAAAAAATCACAAATTCTATCTGGAAAAATGGTGAGTTTGCTTTTTGCCCCACTCAAGGTACGTTTGGGGGACTTCTCTATATTTGGGACTCAAACAAGTTAGAAGGCAGAATCATTTCCTCTTTCGACAGGGTCCTCAATATGATGTTCTTCTGTAAAAGCAATAATTTCTCTTGGGTTCTATCCAATGTCTATGCCCCTAACAATCCTCTCAACCATAGGGGCCTATGGGATACTTTGAGTCATATGAGAAGTGCTTTCTTAAACCTTCCATGGATTATCGCTGGAGATTTCAACTCTCCCTTTTTCCTTCTGACAAGTAGGGAGGGAACCTGATGCCCTCCAAAAGCATTGAGGATTTTCATAACTTTGTCACTGATTGTGAGCTGATGGATGTTCAGACTAAAGGGGAAAAATACACCTGGAGCAATAGGAGAATTGGGGATCAACACATTCAAGTTAAACTTGATAGGGTTTTTTGTCTCAAGAAGCTATACCGATGATGGGTGATGGCACTCTTATCTGTCTTCCCAGAGTTGGATCTGATCATTGTCCTTTACTGTTTGAAGTTGATAAAGGTCCTTGTTTCAAAATCCCCTTCATATTTGAAGCTATGTGGACTCAACACCCAGATTTGTGGATGCAAATTGTTGACTGGTGGCAATTTGACTATCATGGGTCCTTTATTTTTAGGGTTTCTCAAAAACTTAAGTGTGTCAAAGAAAATATTTGAGTCTGGAACAGAGAAGTTTTTGGTAACATATTTGAAAATAAGGAGAATATTTTGCAAAAGCTAAAAAGTATTGAACTCCAAATTTAGAATGGGCAGCTCAATGAACAACTCAGAAATGAAGAGAGACAGGTTCTTGTAGACTATCATAATGTACTGGCTAAAGAGGAGACTTTCTAGAGGCAAAAATCAAGGGCCCTTTGGCTCAAAGAGGGGGACTCTAACACAAAATTATTTCATGCCACTACCCTTAGGCACCGAAGTTCGAACAAAATTAAAGAATTAACCAGAAGTGATGGCACCATCATCAAGGATATTTTTGAGATCCGAAATGAAGCTTCATATTTCTTTGAAGGTCTTTTGGGAGCCAACCCCAAAAATACTGCCTAGGCTGGTAGACAATTGCTCCACCATATTCCCATCCTGGTCACTTCAGATATGAATTTGACTCTTATCAAACCCCTCACCCCTGATGAAATTAAAGAGGCCCTTTTTCTATGCACCTTGATAAAACCCCAAGCCCTGATGGGTTTTCTCCTGGTTCTACTAGACCTTTTGGGACATCATTGGGCCTGACATTTGTAATGCCATCATTGAACTTCAGCAAACTAAATCTGTACCCAAAAGTATCAACTCCACTTTCATTGCCTTGGTTCCCAAAGGGCCTATTTGCAAATCTATGTCAGATTTTAGACCCATTAGTCTCTGCAATGTTCTTTACAAAACTCTCACTAAAGCCATGGCTACAAGACTCAAGGAGATCCTTCCTCAGATCATAGACCCTTGTCAAGGTAGCTCTATCAAAGGAAGAAATATTACTGATGGTGTTATCATGTTACATGAAGTCCTTCATTCTGCTAGCCTTAACAAAAAAGTTGCCATGTTTTTCAAAATTGATATGAATAAGGCATTTGATAGAGTTAACAGATATTTCCTGATTGTTGTCCTTCTCAAATTTGGATTTCATAGGGAATGGGTTGATCTTGTTCACAATTGCATCTCTAATCCTTGGTTTTCAGTCCTGGTAAATGGATCTGCAGCAGGGTTTTCCCTAGTAACAGGGGCCTCAGATAGGGAGATCCTCTCTCCCCCATCCTTTTTATCATTCTTGCTGAATCCTTGGGTAGAGTGCTCAAAAATACCTGCTCCAATGATATAATTTTAGGCATTAAGGCTGCATCCAATTTAAGAGCCCTATCTCACCAATAGTTCGTTGATGATACCATCATTGCTACTCATGCTTCTGTGTGGGAAGCAAAAGCCATTAAGAGTATTCTTGATACTTATGAGGAGGCTGCAGGTCAGAAAATAAATTATATTAAAAGCAAAATCTATTTCATCAACACTCCCCAAGAGAGACAAGCAAATATTGCACGTATTTTTCAATGTGTTATATCTCAGTTACCTACTCAATATTTGGGCCTCCCTCTTTTCACCAGTGCTTCGAAGGAATCCATGTGGAGTAATGTTATTGAGAGGATTAACAAAAAACTTATAGGTTGGAAAGGGACCCTCCTCTCTCAAGCAGCCAAAGCCACCCTGACAATGGCTTGTCTCCAAAGTGTTCCTATTTATTTCATGTCCATCTTCAAAGTTCTTGCTGTTGTCTGCATGAAAATTGAGCAAATCCAGAAGAGATTTTTGTGGGCAGGTGTCGAGGATAGGAAAATATTTCATCTGGTTAGTTGGGACAAGGTGTGCTCCCTAAAAATTCAGGGGGATTGGGGCTTCGAAGAGTTTTTAATATGAACACAACCTTGTTAGCCAAGCAAGCATGGAAGGTTTTCACCAACAACAACCTTGAATGGGTCTCAATTATCAATAGAAAATATCTTCAAAATCGTTGTTTCCTGGATGATGATATTCCCAGAGATGGGTCCACTTTCTGGAAATCAATTATCCAAACCAGATCTCTTATTCAGAAGGGGATAAGGTGGCAACTAGGCACAGGGAGAAAAATTAATTTTTGGACTGACAGGTGGATTTCTAATCAACCGCTTTCAGAGAACAATGAAATTGTTGTCTTACAACCTTTCCTGGACACTTTAATTGGTAGCAAGGTTGAATATTTCATTGACATTTCATCGGATTCCAAGTGTTGGAAATATTTTCATATTCCATGTGCTAATGGTCAAATCTCTGCTGCCTCAGAAGTTCTCAAAACCATCCTAAATGCAACAGTCATCCCCACTGGTAATTCCCCTGACTCTCCTTTTTGGAAAGAAACTGATTCTGGGTTGTTCACTGTTAAATCTGCTCATGATCTAACTATTGATTATCAAGTGGTCCATATCCCTTATGATCGAGTGTGGATTAAATACCTCATTCTGAAAGTTGCTCATTTCAGCTGGTTGGCCATTCAAAATAAGATTCTAACGATTGATAACATTATGAAAAGGGGCATGTCTATCCCCAACAGATGCTATTTGTGCATGAATGCCTGGGAATCTACCAATCACCTCCTTCTGGAGTGCCCTTTCTCCAAGATAGCTTTGGATCAACTTATGTCCACTTTTCATATCTCTTGGGTTCCTCCTAATTCGTTGAGTCACCTTTTCACCCAATGGCCTGCTCCATTCAAAAATCTCAGATTATCTTCTTTATGGAAAGTGAGCCTTCATCATATCTTATGGTAATTGTGGCTTGAAAGAAACAATAGGGTTTTCTCTTCCTCCTCTAAGGATCCCATATCTATAGCCAACAAAGCTATTGCCTTTGTTGTCGAGAATTCCTAGCTCTTCCCTTGTCCCAAACCACCTGATTCTAGATTGGAGTCTATTCTGTTCTCTTCTTTAAATATTCCCTGCAACTCCAGTTCTAGTTTACCAGCCCCCATCCCAGAGTGGGTGCCCATTGGATTCCTCCCCCAAGTGAGTGGCTGAAACTTAATTTTGATGGTGCCTCCAAAGGAAACCCAGGGGATGCTGGTGCAGGTGGCCTAGTCAGAGATAGCAGTGGTCAAGTTATTATGGCTTATGTTGAGTATCTGGGGTGCCAAACAAATCATTTTGTTGAAGGTCATGCACTATGGAGAGGGCTAGATCTTCTCAAGGATTATAAAGGCAACCTTTTTATTGAGGGAGATTCTTTGAACATTATAAATGCTCTTAAAAACAATAGGGTGTCCTCTTGGAATGTCAGAACTATTGTTCAGGAAGCTAAGAAGTTGTCCCAAAATTTCAATGATATCTCTATCAACCATGTGTACCGTGAAGCTAACAGACCTGTAGATATTCTTGCCAATTGGGGAGTTACCCATAAATCTCTATCCATTTGGAAAGAAATCTTTCCCCAAGAAGTTTTAAATGCTACTAATAATGATTTGGTTTGAAAGTTGTGGTCACAGGTTTTGGTGGGTCAGCTTCTCCAATGCTGACTCTACCCTTTTCAGCATGATGTGTTTCTTTGGTTCCAATTCTTATGGCGGAATTTTTCTGATTAGCGTGACTCTCTACCTTGCTATCAGTGTTGGCATTTGGTTCTCTCGTTTCCCTTCTGTGAAGTATGCAATGTCCCAAGATAGGCCCTATCAGTGGGTTTACCTCGTGGTTGTCTTCTCCAAGCATGTCAAGTCCCTGAGTAGGTCTAGGTTGTGCAATTGGATGTTATCAAACAATGTCAATATGCGTCAAGTCTTGAGATGCTTAATTTTATGTCTTGTGAATTTTGAGATTCATTATTTCAGTCATTTGGCACTCCCAATCCTATCCCAGCCCTATCATGTGCGAAGTCTATCCTGTGCCATGTCTATTTTTTTATGTCGGTTCCCTATGGAGAATTATTATGTGGTCTACCAATCACACCAACTCAGCTTTCAAAAAGGGCATCTATTGTACCAAAAATTTCTATATTTACATCCTTGGTCTGTGTCAGTCCATTGTCATCTAGTTTTGTTCATCGTTGTGTGTCCTAGGTAGTAAGAAGCTTTTGTGGTCTTCCTTTCTCCTTAGTCTTGCCAATATGGCCTTGCTTGAGCCATCTACCCTTCAGCTTGATCCCCTATCTCACACCTTTCTGGAAGCTCATGGTCTCATTCCATTTCTAAGCAAGTTCAAAGGGGTTGAGCAAGATATCACTGAAGCCTTTGTCATTTCATGGAATAATGGTTATGTTGTTGTGCGTAACCTCCATTTCAGAGTTACTATTAAGATGATGGTTGAGGTGATAGAACTACCGATGAAAGGGTGAGCGGTGCGAAGAGATCATCATAATTGGGAACTTGAGCTCCAGGGTTTCCCAAATCATTCAAATATTTTCAAGTGGAAGGGTGCTACTGTTGATCATGAGTCATTGCCTACGCCCTGGCCCATGGTGTCTATTATAGTTTTTATGGATATTTTGTGAGCTTCCCCTATGCGGGTTTTTGTCATAGCTCCTTTACAGGTTTTTTAGATAGTTACTTCTCTTAAGCAACCCCTGCGTGGGTATTGCTTGGACTGCATTTTTATTTTTCTGACGTCAGGCGTCCATCCAACCTTCTCTACTATTGTTTGGACCTTTTTCTTCAGGTTGTTGTTGGCCAATATGCAGGCATGTGTCATCTTATGCTATTGGTTTAGCTACCATTTTATGTACTTGGGTTTGGGGCCCATTTAAACCCCACACTTAATCAATTTTACCTACCAAAAAATGGTTAGAATTAGAATCCTAACATTTTCTTGTTAATAGGTCCTTGTTAGATAGGGTAGATATCATATGAATACCAGTTATGGTGTTTATACAACCATTGACTATTTTACGCACATCACTTAACTATCAAAATTTTAAAAGTGGAAAACACACACTATTGTTTGCTTTTTGCTCATATCTTCTCTCTTTCTTCTAATACATGCACACACTCACATTGATATTCTATGTTTTCCTTTTCTCATTAATTTTTTGTATGTATCACACCCTTATCAGGTAGTACTCACTTTGGCAAATCATTCACACACAACTCCCCATACAGGATAAGCTTCATGGACACATGTGAGGGGTAGCCTCCATATCGGTCATTTGAAAACATACATCCTAGTAGGAATCTCTCTTCTCTTTAGTCATTTCAGTAAGCACTACATCGATAGTAGGTATAGCTCCACCCCTAACAATATTTTGTGGTTATAACACCCTTATCAGATAACTTCATGGCCACAAGAAATGGGAAACCTCCATTTGATAATTTGTGAGTATACATCCTTATAGGGTTCTACTCCCTTTTCTTTTCCTTTTGCTTTCTCTCCTTTTAACCTTTTGGAGTTTTATTTTTTTCCTTATTTTTCCCTTCTCCTTTTCTTTCTCATTGATTTTTCTCCTTTTTCTCTTATCTTTGCTTCCTTTCTTCTTTCCATTTTCTCAACCATACATTTCATGTTCCATTCATTTTAGATTGCATTTAGATACCACATTAATTAGATCCATTCATTTAGTTACACTCATTATGCATTGCATTCACTATATTATAATAATCATGCATAACAAAAATTACTTAAAACTTAAAAAAAGTTCACATAATACACACACATTTTCATACCATAAATACATAAAAAAAACAAGGTATTAATTTATAATGGAGAGTACATGTTAGTCGAGTTGATGTGCCACAGTCCAAACCCAATGCACTTAACCCTTCCTAGGGATGCATACCACCATCAAAAATTAGCATGTCAACTTGATCATAGCCCTAGCTCCATAAGCCCATCTCCTCTGCTTCATCTATTGGAGGTGGTCCTCATGGAGGTATGTTCACAAATCATGTAGTTGTCTCTTATCTAGACCAAGATTGAATCTACATATAAAGGGAATTTGGTGGAGGTACCATCTACTTTGTCAACACTTCTTGAAAGTACAAGTCCCAATAAAAGGTCTCCCTCTATACTACCACCTCTTGCCTCTCCTCTACCATCTATAATTGTTCTTGTAGAAGGTGGATCCCCTTGCTTGGTTGGCTACTGGTCATGATAGCCATCCCATCTATTAAGACCTATTGTTGCTCCTACTCTAGCTAGCCCATCTCTCACTTGAGGTGGTTAGCCTCTACCCTTTCCATGTCTTACTTTACCATAATATATCTTAGCTATGCTTAAATAGCATCTATCTCTCCCTACATGGTAGCTACCCTATCTAGAAACCCCTCCACTTACCTTGTTGGGTCCCTCTAATCTACGATCTCACTAGGTCCTACTTGTATCATCATGGGGGCACCTCCTACTATCCCTCCTATCCCTAAGACAAAGAGAGTGATGATCATCCTCATGGTTTCTAGAATCTCCACACTGACCTATACCCTTACCTACCTAAGAGACTCTTGCCTCCTCTCTCATCACTTTACTACATATCAATTAGCCTCTTGCAACACCAAATACACCTATTAACCCATGATTTGGTACCTCTACACTAGCATCTATGGGGAGATCCTTAAGGCATAATGACCCTATACAATCTATTGTATCTAAAGGATAAATCGACATCGTCCACCCTAGGATCAATGTAAATGAGATCATATGGGTCCTCCTTTATGGACCTAGCCACATAAGGGTCCCCTTTGACTCCTGATAGATATCACCTCACCCTATTAAACCAATAGTCCCTGAGATCCAATATCTCCTAGAGAATCCTAAACTACCACTACCCTCAATCAAACTGATAAAGCTCTAGCTCATTCTTCTTTGTGGTGTCCCATCAGACCCTCGTCACTTGATCTAGTTCCTCTACATCCTTATTCCATCCAGGGTGTAGATGCCATAGTCACCATATGATCTAGTTATATCTTATCTCATCTACTACCTACCTCCCTAGTGGTATAATACCTACATATAGCCTATGCATATGCTTGTAGCCTCACAACCACCTATATCTTGTTGGTCACTCTAGTTTGGTTAGTGGTCTTAGTAGTGCATTTAGCCTCCTAATGGCTATGTGCTCCCAACACTACACCTAGAGCAATTTCATGCACACTTATAAAATTTATCATTTATACATGACATTGTACAACATCTTGTATAAACCAGCCAATGCATACGACCCCCATGTGAACCATATCTACTAGTCTTGCATGTCTACTACCACTCCTACTAGTACCCATGGCAAGTGTTGTAAATTCATATGACATACTAGAAATCTTACCACCATTTCACAGAGTATGGTCATCAGTACCCCAATCCTGTGTTGATGTGGCATGTCATCAACATGAAACATACTTGTATGGATCTCATGTGATAGGTCACTCGTTAGTCTCTATCTACTATTGGCAATTTGAGTTATTTTGTGTTGTCATTGATGTCACATGGATCACATTGAGTTTTGGTAGCAAAAGCACTTCATAAATAATAATTTATGATATTTTTAAGAGCATGGATATTTATAGGGTTTTGTGGCACAAGAGGCATATAATATTTAATTTTTTAAATATTATATTAATGGTTTTTATTAAAACCAATGGTAAAGGTTTTTATTAAAACCAACGACAAAGGTTTTTATTAAAACCAATGGCAAGGGTTTTTTATTAAAACCAACGGAAGGGTTTTCATTAAAACCATTGGAAAGGGTTTTTCATTAAAACCACTATGCTAAGACTTCTCCAAATTATGATGGATGAAAATATTTTCCAATAAAACCTAGGTGCAAAAAGTTTCATGATGAAATTCAAAAGAATGAATGAGATATCTCAATTCAAAGTTAAAAGGTGAATTATTAAATTTTTATTTAATAATTCTAATTTCTAAGGTTCTATTATATTATCCATTGACGTGCAAAGGTTCGGGAGATAAATAAATATTCGTCAATGTCTTTCGAATGCATGGAGGTGCAAAAACCTTCGATTATTTAAGACTTGACATAGCGCATGAGTGAGAGTCATCGAAAGGGAAGCAACGAAGAAAGAAGGATAAATAACTTTTGATTTGAGAGCAAGGTCAAGTGAACAGCACGGGAAAGTGACATCACATAGGATCCTATAGCACAGTTGGTAGTGCATAAACTTTGCACAATGTAAGTTCATTGTTTGAATCTCGCCAAGGGAAAAGTGTTTTGCTAAGAAAGTAAAATTGAGTTTCAAATTTGAGTGTAGGTTAAAGTTGGGTGTTTGGGATTAAAATCCCAATTTGGGCTAGCGTCCACGTGGTAAGAGCTTCACAACACTAAGTGAGAGGAACAAATTTTGACTCCCACGAAGGTGTGAAGGTGCATTAATTTTGGTAAGGCATTTTGGCAAAGATGATTTCAAAGGTTACAAAGGTAGCAAATTTCATATAAAGGCTTTTGGGATAGAATTTTTGGATAGATTTGAGACAAATTTTGTGCATGATTGGTTGATCCTTTGGGAAGGCTTTTGGGATAGAATTTTGGGACAGATTTGAGATAACTTTTTTGCATGATTGGTTGAGCCTTTGAGAAGGCTTTTGGGACAAATTTGAGATAACTTTTTTGCATGATTGGTTGAGCCTTTGAGAAGGCTTTTGGGACAGATTTGTGGACAGATTTGAGATATTATTTGAGTAGGATTGAATGAGCCTTTTGTGAAGGCTTTGAGAATAGATTTGGGATAGAATTTTAGAAGGATTTTTTGAGCCTTGTGAGAAGGCATTGAGGTAAATTTATGAGCAGTGAAAAATACAAGACATAAACAAAAAACACATCAATACCAGTTGCCTAGCTAAGTAGATCAATGGATAGCCTAGTTGAGTAGATTACTGGATAGCCTAGCTGAGTAGATCAGTGGATATCCTAGCTGAGGAGATCATTGGAGAGCCTAGCTAAGTAGATTAGTGGAGCCCAACTGAGCAGATCAGGATAGCCTAGCTTTGAGTAGATCAAAGTAATCATTTGTATTGGTATAAGGACCCCTATTTATTTTTGAAATATTATAAGGAGAATAACTTGTGGACTACCCCACATTGGGGGAACCATGTTAAATATTATGTCTCAATTGTATGTGATGATTTATTCACTTGCTTACTATTGCTATCCATGTTATTAATGCACACTGCTATATTTGGTTATTGCAATTGATGACACTAATTGATATTGGTTTGGAAAGAAAGTAAAAAGCAAGTGCTATACTGTTCAACCCCCTCTTAGTATAATCTTGTGTTCTTCAATTGGTATCAGAGTGGGTTACTTCGAAATGGCTAACATCTTGAGGCCATATTCTACAAGAACACAAATGGCTTCACAGAACGGATCATCTAAAAGTAAGGCTCCACTTTTTTATGGTAATAATTATGCTTTTTGGAGCATGAGAATGAAAAACTATTTGATATCACAAGGATATGAGGTATGGAAAATGGTTGCAAAATAGTATAAGGTTGAAGGTGATCCCGAGATAGATAATACTATCAGGAAATTGGTTGAGATCAATGCAAAGGCAATGAATTGTATTATGAGTGGGCTATGTGAGACAGATTTTGCAAAGGTCAAGGTATGTAATTCGGATAATGAAATGTGGACCAAGTTGCAGAATACCTATGAAGGAGATTCCAAGGTAAAGTTGGCAAAACTACAAATTCATAGAAAAATATTCGAAGAATTGGAAATGGAAGATTCTAAAGATATTACAAAGTTCTTGCTTCGATTTTATGAGATTGCTAACACCATGAGAGGTCTAGGATTTGATATGAAAGAATAATATGTTACTCAAAAGGTTTTGAGATCACTTCCCATGAAGTATGATGCAAAGGTTTCAGTGATAGAAGAAACAATGAATATCGATAAGTTAACAATGGAAGAACTACAAAATCTCATAGATTATGAGATGAGGATAGATAAGAATAATGCTTCAAAGAAATAAATTGCATTCAAAGACTTAGAGAAAAATAAAGTGAAATATATAGAGACAGATAGAGATTCAGATAATGATGAGGAAGCTAACTTCACTAAAAGGAAAAATGACTCAAGGAATTATAGGGATATGAAGAAAGTCAAATGCTACAAGTGTGGTGATTATGGTCACTATGCAAACAAGTGTCCACATGAAGAAAATAGTGATGATGAAAAATAAGGTCACAGAAGAAAATAAGAAGGAAAGCATAAGCATGACAAAGAGGACAAGTACAAGTAAAGCAATCATGAGAAGAAGAAGAGTTTTCGTAAGAATCTACATTGAAGAAGCAAGTGATGGTTCAGATCACAACAATGAAGACCAATCAGATGAATAAGAATGTACATTCTTTGTAATAAGTGAAGAAAGGCAAGAACACATATTCCTAGGTATTAAAGTTAAAGAAGAGGATATATCTATTGAAGAACAATATGATGAGCTTGCTATAGCCATTAAGCAAGAAAACATGTACAATAAGGGTCTAATAATACTAAAATGCTTCATATGCAGATACTTTGGGAATTTATATGATGTTTGCATGTACTACAACAATTGCAAATACTAAAATGATGATTGCATGATTGCATGAACCATTAAGGGTTGTACTACAACTAATTAATTTTCTCAATATTATTACCCTAAAAAGGGTTCCAAAACCAAACCCCCATCTGATTAATCCATCAATTAAATCAGATCCATATTGGGAGTAAAAGGCTTCCATACTAAAAAATAGTAAGATAAGTACTTTGGTTCCTTTTGTTTATTAAGAAAGCACTTGTTCAATGTGCTCATGAATACTCATTAATAATTTACTTCCTTTTGGAATTACACAACTCCCAACCATTTATTCATATCACAATGGTGAGATATATCCTTTCTAACATAAATTTCATTGATAACATCTCAAAATAGAATCCATATCTATTCATAACACAAGATAGAAATGTATCCATACAAAAATTACTCTATCATGGACAACATTAAAATACCATGACTATCATAAGAAAAAGTATAAACAACATGAGAACCCACAGAATCATTCACACATAACATAGTTGCTTTACCCTGGGAGAAACCCTCGAATGGGGAAAACCCAACATTAAAGTCCGTACTCTTTTATTATTCCATCAATTTGGAACACGGTTACAAGCAGGACTTCTGTAAGTCCCCATCTCTTTTACTGGGAATCCATTTTATTCCTAGCACCTCGCTATCTGAGTTTTCCTTTCAACTCAACTTATCCACAATCCATGGGATATCAATTCTCTTAAAAGAGAAATATACATTGCACTTCCTGCTCTGCCAGCATTGTTGGACGTAGCTAAAAATCATTCCAACCTTGTTGTCTCAATAATATAGAAATTATTCCAGCTCAAGAGAAACCACCACATATATAGTTAAAGAAGAGCAACTACTCTATCTGGTTAATCCTCTGACTCCTACTCTAGCACAAATGATGCATTCAAAAAATTCGGCAATGGATGACACCCAACTCTGCAACACTACTAAGTTAACACAGTCAACAAGGCATCGTTGCAATCCTCTATCATTCTTCTGATAGCAACTTTGCTATCCTCAAGAACAAGGTAATTAGGAGTATTTTCGAAGCTAAAACAACAAGAAAATATAGATCTATTTCTATAATAAAAATAATAAGTCCTAACAAGCCCTCAACCAGTCTAGAACTTTAATCCAATACGTTTTCTCAACTGCATCTATTCAAAGTAAAGAAAAGTAAAGGATGTCTCAGGTAGAATTGGATGTTCCTCAACATTTGTCATTGCCACGTCGAGGCTAAAACATCTATGGCACAAAGGTCCTCAGACATGGTGATGCCTTCATCATCTACCTCCTATCAATATCATTCTAGTTAGCTCACATTATTTTGAAGCTTGGCAAAGCAAAACCAGTTGCTATCATTTTCCAAAGCCTAACTTGCCAGAGATAACAATGCAATACCCATTGCTAACATAAGCCTATCAAGGTGTGCAGTTTGCTACAGGCTCCATTTTCAACTACCTACCATTAGCTTTTCCACTGGCAGAGACACACTTTGGATTTGATCCCATAACTTGCATTGTCTGAGTATATCTAACACCTAGACTCCAACCTAGCAAGTTAAGAGATTCATTCCAACCACATTTTGATTGGAAATCGATCGCAAATATCACTCACCATCTTGGCGTTACCTAGTTCTACATTGATACAACTTGGCTCCTCGGTTCACTACCAATTCCTCATGCATAATAAGGAAAAGGAAAGGAATGCACTCTGGTCACACATGCTACGTCTATTGTGATAGTTTAAGTCACACATGCTACGTCTATGGAACAACTTGAGTCACACATGCTACGTCTATTGAACAACTTAAGTCACACATTGGACTATTCTCCACTAGACTTGGCGGCCATCATGGCACACATGAATACCAATCATTTTAACATGTATAACTACAAATTTTACTCTAACTCATTCCAGCTGAGTATTTCCAAGGTTACCTCGAGTACGTAGTCCATTCTAGTCCAGAATTGCTCTTCTGCTCTCGCATTCCTAAACCTCATTTCCAGCACTAATTTTCCTCTCTCCTTCCAGCGTCTGTCCCTTCATCTCCTTCCCTTTTTTCGTTCCCCTATTTTTTTCTATTTTTCTTACCACTCCTGATGAACTATCCACCTCCTCACTTCATTGCCAACACTTGGCATAGTCACCCGATTTCCAAACCATTATCTACCTCCAACCATTAGTTCGAGACCTCGGATGCCAAAAATATTTGTTTCCATAAAGAGCACTTCATGGCCAAAATATAAAACATGCCCATGGATTAAAGACTAGATGTTTCTTTTATCTCATGTTCTCCTCTAAATAGACTTCATAAATATGGAGCAAGTCCACCATGAACTAACCACTAGGAGTTGAGAAATAAAGATAATCAATCATCTTCAACTTATTCGGTTATGCTTAACCAAACATTTTTTTTTTTTAAAAGGTTAAAGTAGCAATTATAGTTTCCTTATATATTGTTTGAACAAATATAAAATGCATTTCCATAAGAGAGGACATTCATCCATGCAGCCTCTCCAATATTTTGATAATTATCACAACATTTCTCATAAGCTTTCCCTTTTTGTGGTTACTCTTCTGCCATAGTAAGGGGCATGTTCCTGCAAATGTACACTTTTCATTAGTAGCATCATGTTCCCACATTAAATGTATGTTTCTCATATCCAAACATGGAATTATCCTACATCCCACAAAGGATTCACATCTCATATTTTCCATAAGAAACAAGCAATTTGCATAATCAAACTGATATAGTCAGTCATTCCATCCATAAGCAATACAACAAAACATAAATCCATAAAAATAGGAAGTCTTCCAAGGGTGGGGTCATGACATCCTCCCTCCTTAGGCTTAACATAGTCCTCTGTGTAACATCATAGCATAAACATTAAACAAATATTTACATTGCATCCTCAAATAAAAATGGAAAATATTTTTGCATGTCTGCTACTTTCTCCCAAGTAGCATTTCTTTTGGAATATTGATCCCATTGGACCTTGCATTGTTCCAAGGTTCCTTTCCTCATCGATTTGGATCGAAACTCAAGGATATTTACTAGTTGAACCTCTATAGCCTCGAGATTCACCATCTACAAATTAGAAAAATTCCATACATGCTCAGGATTAGCAACATACTTCTTAAGCAAAGAAACATGAAAGGTGTTATGAATCTTGGACAGATTAGGTGGTAAGGCAAGTTGGTATGCCATAGGACTGATATTTTCTAAGATTTCAAAGGGTCCTACAAAATGAGGATCAAGCTTTGTGGACTTGATAGCACTCTTCTTCGGTCTCACCCTCAAGAATACCCTATCACCAACAACAAACTCTCTAGGTGATCTCTTGAGATCAACATAACTTTTCTGATGATCTGCAACTTCCTTTAACCTTTCTCTGATTGTTCTTAATTGTTGCTCCATTTCTTTGACCATGTCTGGCCCAAGCACAATCTGATATTTTAGATTATCCCAAGACAATGGTGTCCTACATCTTCTACCATACAAAGCTTTGAACGATGCCATGCCTAATGTCGAATGATGACCATTATTGTAGGCAAATTCCACTAGATGCAAGTACTCTTCCCAATGGGTTTTCTGATCCATACAGTACATGCGAAGCATATCTTCTAACACTTGATTCACCCTTTTAGTTTATCCATCAGTTTTGGGGTGATAAGCTGAACTGATGTTCAACCTAGTGCCAATGGCTCGATGCAAGGCTTGCCAAAACTCAGATGTGAATCTCGAGTCTCTATCTGATATAATTACCTCTAGAAAACCATGAAGCCAAAATATTTCCTTGGAAAATCTATTAGCCACAACCACGACATCATCCTTGGTGCTCCCGGGTATAAAGTGCACAACCTTGGTCAGTCTATCGACCACTACTAGGATCATGTCATGCTGGAACTTGGTCTTAGGTAGCCCTACTATGAAATCCATTGATATTACTTGCCATTTTTGTATTGGCACATCATGTGGGTATAACAAACCAGTAGGATGTCGATGTTCTGCTTTAACCTTTTGGCACTCAAAGCATTGAGCGATAAATTTAGTTATGTCTCTCTTCATTCCTAGCCAAAAGAATGTCCTTTTCACATTTTCTCTCATTTTTGCTCCTCCTGGATGAGCAGAGTAGGGGGATCTATGAGCTTCATTCATGATCATCTTCCTTAGATCTCCACTTCTAGGAATTACTATTCTATCCTTAAAACATAGAAAACCATCCTTGATGTTAAAATCTTTGTTTTCATCTGGTTTCCTTTCCATATTTTCTTGGATTTGATTACAATAATCATCTTGAATTTGCTTTACCTTGACTTGTTCCATCAAATCAACATGAATACGAGATAAGACTACAATGTGCCTCCTTCTACTTAGAGCATCTATGACCTTATTCTCTTTTCCTTTAATGTATTCGATGCCAAAGTCATATTCCATGAGAAATTCCATCCATCTTCTCTATCTAGCATTGAGAAAAGGTTGGGTGAACATGTATTGAAGACTCTGATGATCTATCTTTAGCTCAAAGGGTCTTCCAACTAGATAATATCACCAAATCTTGAGAGAAAAAACTACTATTGCTAACTCCAAATCATGAGTTGCATAATTAACTTCATGCTTTTTCAGCTTCCTTGATCCATAGGCTATCACCACTTCTTCCTATGAGAGCACTCCTCCCAGTCCCTCTAGCGATGCATCTGTACATACCAAAAAACTTCCTTGTAGATCCGGTATTCTAAGTATAGGAGGTGTAGTAAGCTTCTGCTTAAGTAAATCAAAGGTGAATTCACATTTATCTATCCACTTGAATTCCTTCCCTTTCCTTTGAAGGTTAGTTATCGGTGAGGTGATCTTGGCGTAGTATTTCACATATCGCCTATAGTATCCAGTTAAGCCCATGAAACTTTGGACCTCAGTTACATTCGTTGGTGATGGCCAATTCAAGATGGCTTCTATCTTCTTAGGATCTACAACAATTCCCTCAGCCAAAATAATGTGCCCTAGATATTGCACCTCTAACACATAAAACTCACACTTGGATAAATTCCCATACAACTACTTTTCCCTTAGCAATTCCAACACTAATCTGAGGTGTTTATCATGATCCTCCTTGTTTCGAGAATATATCAAAATGTCATCTAAAAACACCAGAACAAATCTATCCAGGTATTTTCTGAAGATACTATTCATCAGATTCATAAATATCACTAGAGCATTCATCAGCCCAAAAGGCAAGACAATAAACTCATAATGTCCATATCAAGTTTTAAAAGTTGTCTTATGAGTATCTTCCTCTCGAATTCTCAATTGGTGATATCCTGATTTCAAATCAATATTTGAAAATACTGAGGCATCCTTGAGTTGATCGAAGAGATCTTCGATTCTAGGTAAAGGATATCTATTTTTAATAGTTGCCTTATTTAACATTCGATAGTCAATACATAGTCTTAAAGATCCATCCTTTTTCTTTACAAACAACACCGGTGCACCCCATGGTGACACACTTGGTTTAATTAGTCCTTTTTCCAACAATCCTTGAAGTTGTACTTTTAGTTCCTGCATCTCTATGGAGTTCATCCTATAAGGAGCCCTATGAATAGGCTTTGTTCCAGGTTCAAGCTCGATAGAGAAGTCAAATTCTCTTTTAGGTGGTAATCCGGGTAAATATTTTGGAAATACATCCCTAAACTATTGGAGAATAGGGTGTTTCCCAAACACCTCTTCCTTCTTCCCTTCCTCTATCTCATTTAACTTCACAATATATACCATTCCTCTTTTTCTGATGGCTTTCTTAAGTTGCATAGCCAAAAGGATTTGAGGTTGGAAGGTTCCCTGTAGACTATTCACTCTACAAACAAGTCCATCATCATCTGAATATTCAATCCATCGATCCTAAAAATTAATCACTGCTTTATGCTCTTGTAGCCAATCCATTCCCAATACTATGTCAAAAGCATGCAATGGTGCAACATATAAACATCCTAAGGTCATTCCACTAGGTAAGGTAATTTCAGCCATAGGGTAGCACTGGTTCACAGAGTAGGTTTATCCTGAACCATACTCAACCTTCCACCCATGTTCCAAGATTCTCGACCTTTCTGTTATATCTCTAACTAAGCTAGTGGAAATAAAACTATCTGTAGCTCCACTATCAATTAATATTTTAACATTTTTTCCAAAGATCTTACCTCTTATCACTAGTGGTGTAGCTTGACCATCCAGATTCTGATTTCCTATTGCAACATAAATCCGATGAGTTGGTTCCTTAGGTACGGTTTCCTTGTACATAGGTTCCTTCCCTTTAGAACCCATACCTACTTTCTGAGGATAGTTGTTAGCATAATGTGATCCCTTACATATGTAACATCCTTATTTTGGTCCTGGATGTTCTTTCCATCTCATCTCCCTTGTTGCTCCTTCTTTTGGCAAGTTAGTCTATCTTGAAGAACACAAGCTTATACTGAGAGGGGGGGGGGTGAACAGTATAAGACCTCTTTTTACTTTTCCTTTATACTTCAAAACAATAAAGCAATATATCCAAAGCAATATCAAAACAATGCACAAGATCATCCACAAAGTGACACAACAATTTTGATGTGGTTCATCCACAAAACTTTTCTCTAAAAGTTATATCAAAGTCCTTTGGGAAACCTTCCCAATTACAATGTTTATGAGCCTCGGCTCAAAGGAGATACCTTCCCCCAATCTGAATTTATGAGCCTCTGCTCAAAGGAGATACCTTCCCCTACCTCTGCTCTGGTTGGTGATCCTCTAGAAGACCTCTGCCTCCACTGCCCTTAGCAAATGGAACTCTATCCACAGAAGACACCTGTCTTCCCTGCTCTGGCTGGAGACCTCTGTCCTCAACTCTATCACCTCAAAGCTGGTCCTCGAATTTGCACTAAACACAGTCCTTCGGTCTAGCACAAATGTCCTCGTCCTCTGTCTTTGATCTGCACCAAACACAAGTCCTTCGGTCTGGCACAAATCTGTCCTCGGGTTCTTCTCATAGAACCAATGCACCTCTGTCCTCAAGTTCTCTAATAGAACTATCAAACTCAACTTCACAAGTCCTCTGCTAGGACCTGTCCAAATCTGCTCACAAGTCCCCAATGGAACCTGTCCAAAACCTGCTCACAAGTTCATCAAGAAAAACTTGCTTGGCGTGAACCCACAAAGAGAATTGTTAGAGACCCAATGTGATTCATCAACCTCATAGAAGCATAAAGAGAATTGTTAGAGACTCAATATGTTCTATACTTAACTCCCAATCTCAATCTCAACTCAATCTCAATCTCAACAGAATAAGATAGATGTAGTATGCTTTTCTCAAGAACATGAAACTCAACCCAACAATTGCCAACCATGCAATATGTCATATAACAATGATACTCATGTTCTTTCCAACAACCAATATCTTTTCTCAACCAATTAGGGCTTCAACAACAATGCTCAAAGACAAAGTTTAACCAACATCATTCAACTCAACATTAACCTTGAAGTATTCAACCAATCACAACTAGAAAAGGAAACAAGTAGAAATCCTTTTCCCTCCAAAGATATTTGAACAAAACAGCCACCAACACAATATCACCAAATGCAAAGAATAACTTGTTCAAATCAACTCAATGGAGTAAGCCCAATATCATGTATCAAGTAAAGCACTAACGTCATCAACACAACCACTATGGAAGCAACTTATCCATCACTATCAAAACAGCCATCTAAGGGTTTTCATCATCTCAATGCAAGTAACAAGACTTACAAACATAAATTCTAGTGCCCAATGCTTCCACTACCTCAAACCAGAATTATGCATTCACCAAAATTCTCATCAAGGATAACAATGCATAAGTAGTCTTCAACAAACCAGAAACTAGGACTTATACCCAACCAAAGGAAACCTTGTTGAATACCTTTTCACTCCAATCTTATTTCAGGAAAACATACACCAATCATACTCATAAGAAGAATGTGCCCATACCTTATTGAAGTGAAGGAACCCCTTTGGAAATCTGCCACCATCACAAAATTCTTTTGCCAATCTTCACAAGGGTTAGTAGATCACTACATAATCAACATTAATCCACTTTTCAATAATCATCACCAAAGCCCTTAATTGCACAACTTCCTTATCTCTCCTAAAACCACTTGTACCATAAAATAAAATAAATCACAACATTTCATAACCTTATAACTCCCTTATTACTCCTTTTAAAACATACATAGTAAAGCTTATGAAAGCAAAATAATTCCTTACGTTTTTGTCCTTTTGTTCTTTGTTTGAATGTTTTCCTTTAGCGTTGAAAACTTTCTTGAACAAGTTACAATGATTCACCTCCACGCGGTTTTTGACCAATTGCCTTGCTGCCCTTTTCACTATCACGACTATAGCATCCCGCTGCCATGTGTATACCTATCTGCTGGAGTAGCGCAATCGTAGAGGTCTACCTGCACTCTTGTAGTTAGTATGTCCAAACTATGGTATCCAACTGCAATCACCGCAAGCCTTGTGTCATCTAGATCAGCACAACTGCATCAGTCCAGCATACGAAGCTATGTCGTCCATGTGGAAACCCTAGCACACTGCATGAAACTGTTCCAACTTCAGCAACCGTGACTTCTAGGTTTTGTTGAACCTGCTAACAGTTTTCAACGTTCACTCCTTCAGTCTTGCTGATGGATTGTTGCATGGCGTTACCTCCTTTCGATGATCTGCAATCAAAACTTTGCGACGGTGCTTCTTCTTCTGTTTGACTTCTAGCTTGACGTCTCACTGCCTTCGTCGAAGAGTTCCAGCAGGACATTCCTTTTCAACTTTGATGACTACACCCTTCCGCGACGTCGCCTCCATCCCACACTAACTCTCGCAGAGATTTCTCCTTCGTCATCAATGCTTGACATCTTCCTTCGCTACAAAGACGAAAACGAAATGCACTCCGATTTATATCGATTCACACACTCACTGAAATGAATTTATTAGCCCCATTATATATGCACTTCGATGCATTACCAAACACGTCGGCATTTCCAAACACGTCGGAAAATACTTTAATTTAATTTTAAAATATTAATTTAAATTTTAAATAAATAAAATTTAAACTAGATATTTAAAATTAAATATCTTCATCACCGGGGCACCTTTTTCAATGAAACGAAGAGCCAACTTGGGTTTTAAGAAAAACCCATTTCAAATCTGTTGTCCATGGTTTTAAATAAAACCTTTTATTTTGTCTGCCTTGGTTTTCACAAAAAACCTTTCCGCTTCTTGACATCAATGACAACATCAACACTTGAGCAAAGGCAATGTACCCAATGTACCCAAAATTGCCAACAATCTCCCCCTTTGTCATTGATGGCAAAACTTTACTAAAAATACATCTTCAAGAGCCAAAACTGAAATCACTCTCTTTGAAGTTTTGCTCCCCCTGACTTGAAGCTTTCCTCTTCACTTGAAGCTCTCCCCCTTACTCATATCTCTCCCCCTTTGTCATCAATGGCAAAGGGCCACCTTTGGGGCTCGAAACTAAGAATGAGCCTCTTAGCTTAGTCCCTCCCCCACCTCCTGATGAGGTGATTAATTCTGGAGTGGGAGTAAAACTCCCATTAGGCACTGATCATCATCAGCGTCTATAACTTCCTTGTCGGGCCTTCTCTTGAACTCTTTTTCCATATTCCTGTTCCTGTCATTTTTTTGATCCTTGGACCTGATCATGCCACTGTTCTTGTTCTTGTATTCTAGAATTTCAGCTCTACACTGTCTGACTGTGTGACCTTCATTGTTGCACTTATAACAAGTAACAATGTTATTTCTTTGAGGCATACCTGTTCTTTGAATCCACCTATTCCGACTAAACCTGTTCCTGTTGTTTGCCTTGCAATGAACTGCCTTGTGCCCAAACTGATTGCAAGAGTAGCAATACCCATAAAAGAAATCACCACTTCGTAAACTGTTATTTACCTTCTTCACCTGAGCCATGCAATGTACAACCATGTGACCAAACTTGTGACAAGCAAAACATCTGCCTTGAAACTTTCCTTTATTTGACTTCTTAGGTCCTGAAAACTTCTCCTTCTTCTCATTCCAAAATCTGTTTTCTGTTTCTATGCATCTATCATTCAAGGACTCATGATCTGAAATACTTTCCTCATTAGAACTCTCTTCCTTTTGGAATCTCTTACTAGACTCTCCAACTTGTTTCTTGTGAGGCTTAACAAAACCAAGACCTGTTTTATCCTGTTGGATTTCTTTGACTTTGGATGAGAGACTTAACCTTTTTGGAGCTTTCTTGAAACCTGTACTGACTTATCCTTGTATTCTTTATTTTCCTCTTTCAACGAAGCCATTTTCTCGTTCTAATTCACTATACTCAAGCACCTTAGATTCTAACTCATTCTTGAGTTCTTGTGCATTAGCCATAGAGATATCAAGACTTTCTATAAGTTCATCTCTCTCCATACAACATTCATCTAACTTATCCTTGAGTCTAGCATTCTTCTTTCTTTCCTTTTTCAAAGCACTAAGAGCACTAATAAGTTCACCTTTAAGATCTACTTCACTTTCCTCTATATGTTTGCTTTTAGAATCATCAAAGCCTTTTTCAGATTTCTTATCACTAGAGGTGCTACCCTTTTCAAAAACCATACATGCATCTTCCTTATCATTTTCTGAAGCATCCTCATACATACTAGCAACTAGTTCATTATTTGTGCAATCATCCTCAAGGTGACCAAAATTTCCACATCTAAGACATTTCATGATAATGAATCTATGTTTTGGTTCTTCCTCTTTTTCGGATATGAACAACATCTCATTTTCATTATCACTTGAAGAACTTTCATTATCACTACTAGAACACTTACTTGCTTTGTCTAGGTAGAAGCTCTTCTTGTGTTTGTGAGAATACCTCTTTCCTTTATTGTTGTGCTCATCTTTGTTCTTCCTTTGATGCCTATGCCTTTCAGAATCCTTGCTCTTACAATCCTGTTTATCTTCATCACTTTCATCCTTGGCAATAGTACAATTAGTAGCATAATGACCAATCTTTCCACAATTGAAATATCTTACATTTTTCATACTTTTGTGCTTTCTAGAGAACTTGCCTTTCTTGTTGTAATATACCTCTTCATCACTAGAAGACTCATCACTATCTTGAAGCTGATTACCTTTGGAATAATCCATTGTGTTCTTTACTAGCTTTTCCTTCAAGCTGTCAAACTTTTCGAAGGAACCGGCTCTGATACCAATTGAAGAACACAAGCTTATACTGAGAGGGGGGGGTGAACAGTATAAGACCTCTTTTTACTTTTCCTTTATACTTCAAAACAATAAAGCAATATATCCAAAGCAATATCAAAACAATGCACAAGATCATCCACAAAGTGACACAACAATTTTGATGTGGTTCATCCACAAAACTTTTCTCTAAAAGTTATCTCAAAGTCCTTTGGGAAACCTTCCCAATTACAATGTTTATGAGCCTCGGCTCAAAGGAGATACCTTCCCCCAATCTGAATTTATGAGCCTCTGCTCAAAGGAGATACCTTCCCCTACCTCTGCTCTGGTTGGTGATCCTCTAGAAGACCTCTCGCCTCCGCTGCCCTTAGCAAATGGAACTCTATCCACAGAAGACACCTGTCTTCCCTGCTCTGGCTGGAGACCTCCTGTCCTCAACTCTATCACCTCAAAGCTGGTCCTCGAATTTGCACTAAACACAGTCCTTCGATCTAGCACAAATGTCCTCGTCCTCTGTCTTTGATCTGCACCAAACACGAGTCCTTCGGTCTGGCATAAATCTGTCCTCAGGTTCTTCTCATAGAACCAATGCACCTCTGTCCTCAAGTTCTCCGATAGAACTATCAAACTCAGCTTCACAAGTCCTCTGCTAGGACTTGTCCAAATCTGCTCACAAGTCCCCAATGGAACCTGTCCAAAACCTCGCTCACAAGTTCATCAAGAAAAACTTGCTTGGCGTGAACCCACAAAGAGAATTGTTAGAGACCCAATGTGATTCATCAACCTCATAGAAGCATAAAGAGAATTGTTAGAGACTCAATATGTTCTATACTTAACTCCCAATCTCAATCTCAACTCAATCTCAATCTCAACAGAATAAGATAGATGTAGTATGCTTTTCTCAAGAACATGAAACTCAACCCAACAATTGCCAACCATGCAATATGTCATATAACAATGATACTCATGTTCTTTCCAACAACCAATATCTTTTCTCAACCAATTAGGGCTTCAACAACAATGCTCAAAGACAAAGTTTAACCAACATCATTCAACTCAACATTAACCTTGAAGTATTCAACCAATCACAACTAGAAAAGGAAACAAGTAGAAATCCTTTTCCCTCCAAAGATATTTGAACAAAACAGCCACCAACACAATATCACCAAATGCAAAGAATAACTTGTTCAAATCAACTCAATGGAGTAAGCCCAATATCATGTATCAAGTAAAGCACTAACGTCATCAACACAACCACTATGGAAGCAACTTATCCATCACTATCAAAACAGCCATCTAAGGGTTTTCATCATCTCAATGCAAGTAACAAGACTTACAAACATAAATTCTAGTGCCCAATGCTTCCACTACCTCAAACCAGAATTATGCATTCACCAAAATTCTCATCAAGGATAACAATGCATAAGTAGTCTTCAACAAACCAGAAACTAGGACTTATACCCAACCAAAGGAAACCTTGTTGAATACCTTTTCACTCCAATCTTATTTCAGGAAAACATACACCAATCATACTCATAAGAAGAATGTGCCCATACCTTATTGAAGTGAAGGAACCCCTTTGGAAATCTGCCACCATCACAAAATTCTTTTGCCAATCTTCACAAGGGTTAGTAGATCACTACATAATCAACATTAATCCACTTTTCAATAATCATCACCAAAGCCCTTAATTGCACAACTTCCTTATCTCTCCTAAAACCACTTGTACCATAAAATAAAATAAATCACAACATTTCATAACCTTATAACTCCCTTATTACTCCTTTTAAAACATACATAGTAAAGCTTATGAAAGCAAAATAATTCCTTACGTTTTTGTCCTTTTGTTCTTTGTTTGAATGTTTTCCTTTAGCGTTGAAAACTTTCTTGAACAAGTTACAATGATTCACCTCCACGCGGTTTTTGACCAATTGCCTTGCTGCCCTTTTCACTATCACGACTATAGCATCCCGCTGCCACGTGTATACCTATCTGCTGGAGTAGCGCAATCGTAGAGGTCTACCTGCACTCCTGTAGTTAGTATGTCCAAACTATGGTATCCAACTGCAATCACCGCAAGCCTTGTGTCATCTAGATCAGCACAACTGCATCAGTCCAGCATACGAAGCTATGTCGTCCGTGTGGAAACCCTAGCACACTACGTGAAACTATTCCAACTTTAGCAACCGTGACTTCTAGGTTTTGTTGAACCTGCTAACAGTTTTCAACGTTCACTCCTTCAGTCTTGCTGATGGATTGTTGCATGGCGTTACCTCCTTTCGATGATCTGCAATCAAAACTTTGCGACGGTGCTTCTTCTTCTGTTTGACTTCTAGCTTGACGTCTCACTGCCTTCGTCGAAGAGTTCCAGTAGGACATTCCTTTTCAACTTTGATGACTACACCCTTCCGCGACGTCGCCTCCATCCCACACTAACTCTCGTAGAGATTTCTCCTTCATCGTCAATGCTTGACATCTTCCTTCGCTACAAAGACGAAAATGAAATGCACTCCGATTTATATCGATTCACACACACACTGAAATGAATTTATTAGCCCCATTATATATGCACTTCGATGCATTACCAAACACGTCGGCATTTCCAAACACGTCGGAAAATACTTTAATTTAATTTTAAAATATTAATTTAAATTTTAAATAAATAAAATTTAAACTAGATATTTAAAATTAAATATCTTCATCACCGGGGCACCTTTTTCAACGAAACGAAGAGCCAACTTGGGTTTTAAGAAAAACCCATTTCAAATATGTTGTCCATGGTTTTAAATAAAACCTTTTATTTTGTCTGCCTTGGTTTTCACAAAAAACCTTTTCGCTTCTTGACATCAATGACAACATCAACACTTGAGCAAAGGCAATGTACCCAATGTACCCAAAATTGCCAACACATCTTTGGGGTGATCTATTGCCATTGTTGCCTTGATTAAAGTGTTTATGATTCCTTCCTCAAAACTTTAATTTAAATTTTCCTTTTTTCTTATCTTCTTTCTCTTCTTGCCCTGAAATGCTTCTAATTAATTGTTCAGACTCCCATTTTATGAAACCTGCATTGTTCCTCTTCCTTAGTGCCTATTTGACTTGATCATCTAATCCCCCATAATCAAAGTAAGGTTTGATATATGCTTAAGCTTTTCTTTTTAACTCATAGGCATTTTGTAATGTCTCAGGTTCTCTCATATCCACTTCTTGTCCTATTCTAGGATCTACTCCAAGTATGAACTTGTGGAACTTCATTTTCTCAGTGTAAGCGGGCACATACTTCACCAAATTAATAAATTTTTGATAGTATTTCTCTATTGTTCTAATTCCTTGATGAATTTTAGGGAATTCATAAAATTTTTGGGAATAAATATATTCGATGAGAATTCTTCCTTTGAAATCTTTCACAAATTCTTTCCATTTTAAGTAAACTGTAGCTGCTAGCTTTTTCTCTTCACTATGGGTTTTCCACCAAGCTAATCCATATCCTTAAAAATGTAAAGTAGTGTACGATGTTTGAGTTCCTGAGGAGAAGTTATTTATATTACAATATGTCTCTATCTCCTTCAACCAAGCCTCGACCTTATCCCCATATTCCTCTCCATTAAACTTGGAATATTTTAGATATTTCATCTCCTTGCCCAGCTCAGCCTCTAGTCGAACTCTTGCTAATTATGCCTTTGTAAAAGGTTCATTTTTTTATCCCCTTCTTGGGTTACCAGATTGTGTTTCTTGACTTAGCATAGCATACAACAACTATTTTTGGGCTTCTACCTATTCCCGAAGTAGATCCACAGTTTCAGTAAGATTCTTTTCCTCATTGGGGTTTTTTAAACCATCAATAGGTGCTCTATTCTCTACATTGGTTCCTCGTATCTACCTTTTTATTGAGGAAAAAAATCCTCTTTTCCTTTTTGGTGGCATTTTCCTTGGCCACTCATAGAAGAGATAGTAGGATTTCATTAGCATTTGGCCCTTCAAATTGCTCTTCTTACTAATAATTGTTTACCCACTACATCCTAGTCATTTTGGATAAATTTTACTTTTATTCGATTTTTTTCTAAAATTATTAATATCTAATATGTTTTCTAACTCACACTAAAAACTACTTCTTGTGCAGTGATCCAATCCACTACGAACCATGCTCTGATACCAAATATCATGACCCAAAAATTCTCATTCCAAATTTTTTTAAATATATTTATTAACATATTTTCTTATCATCTTATAGTAGTTCCAAAGCTCCTAGTTTTTGGTTACTAGAGCCACTACTAAGGTCTCTAGGCTTTCCTTGAGGTACACCCATCACTACCACTTGCATAATTCCAGCAATGCAAGAGCACTAGGTATCTTTTCAATTGATCAACCTATCCCTCTCATGGATCCAAATGAGCTAGTGTTGATCATCCCTTCATTATTTTGAAAGGCACACTAAGAATTCTACTCCACATATGTCTTTCTATGTGGATGATAGATGCGTGGGAGGGTTGTCTATCCATCTCATGTCATTCTGAGCTAGACTTCCCTAGAAGCCTCGTTCCTAGTTTCATTAATGTCCTCTATCATTTAATACAAGGAACTAATTAATTTTCTCAATATTATTACCCTAAAAAGGGTTCCAAAACCAAACCCCCATCTGATTAATCCATTAATTAAATAAGATCCATATTGGGAGTAAAATGCTCCCATACTAAAAAAATAATAAGATAAGTACTTTGATTTCTTTTGTTTATTAATAAAGCACTTGTTCAATGTGCTCATAAATACTCATTAATAATTTACTTCCTTTTGGTATTACACAACTTCCAACCATTTATTCATGTCACAATGGCAACATATATCCTTTCTAACATAAATTTAATCGATAACATCTTGAAATAGAATCCATATCTATTCATAAAACAACATAGAAACGTAACCATACAAAAATTAGTCTATCATGGACAACATTAAAATACCATGACTATCATAAGCAAAAGTATAAACAACATGAGAACCCATAGAATCATTCACACATAACATAATTGCTTTACCCTGGGAGAAATCCCTGAATGGAGAAAACCCAACATTAAAGTTTGTACTCTATTATTATTCCATCAATTTGGAACACGGTTGGTGAGTAGAAATTCATGTCCCGAAAAACATTCATTTATCTTCCATAAATTATCAATCCGGTAAGTCCGTAAACTTATGAGTGTCACGCATAGTATATGCCTGTAGTGTTGGAAAATAAATCTGGTTGTACCTTATTTAGTTTTGTGGGGGATGTTTGTGCGTTTTCATTTTAGCCAAACTAAATCAACTAAGTGCAAAAAATAAATTACAAACTAAAATACTGGAAATGAAGTATAGAAAATAAATGTGCTGAAAAGGAAACACATAGCTAAATAAGTAAAGCAATAAATCTAATCTAATGAAAACAAATAATAGAAATGAAACAAGGGAGGACTACTGCAGGGAGTGGGCCCAAGCTCCTGCAGATAGTCTGCCTAGCTAGCTACGTAGAGCTTGCTCAAATAAGAGGAATTGCACTCTTAATAAATTTGACAAGAAATAAAATAGAATAATTTCTCCATAAAATTAATCATCCTTCTCTCAGGGAAGACTTGTGCATTTATACAATGCACAACCTTCCTTTGTTACAAATTTAGGCAAGTCTATTTTAGACTTGCAGTTATAGTACATATGCAATGAATATTGCAACCATTCAATTATAACAATCATATCTTAATTAAAATAGTCACGCACTAATTTTACCCTCTTGCAGGATAAATCAGGCGTGTTATATTTTATCATAACAGAATATTTTTGGCAACAACTAATATTATTCGGGTGGTTGTCCTCCTTAGCGACTAATGGATCTGTTTCATCTCGTTGTCTGTTACGCATACCATTTACCAGTAAATCACTACATTGATTGGTTCATGAGCATGAGAAAAAATGCTCACCTTACAAAGTGAACTGCCCAATCAAAAAATAATGGATGATTTATTCTATTTTAATAATATTGCATAAAATATCTCCCACATTGATCACTGGAAAAATTGTTGCTCTTGGTTCATCCATCAGCGTGAAAGAATAATGCTCACGTTACAAAGGTATCTAGATAATAAAATAATAGAAGTGTTCATTCTATTTTAAGAATAGAATATCTCCCTTTTTGTCTTCACGTGCAACCTCCTCCTTAGCCCACTGGTCAATTGGTCAAAGTTGACTTGGTAAATCTTGCAAAGTATGGAGGCGTGGAGGCGCCTTCTTCATGAGGAAGGCACCTAATTTTTTTGGGCACCTTCTTCATAAGGAAGGTGCCTACTTCTGCTGGGTGCCTTCTTTATAAGGAAGGTGCCTACTTCTATTGGGCGCCTTATTTATAAGGAAGGTGCCTACTTCTATTGGGTGCCTTCTTTATAAGGAAGGTGTCTACTTCTGTTGGGCACCTTCCTTGAAGAGGAAGGCACCTACTCTCATGCCTTAGTCTCTAAAAGTAGAAGTATGCCAGGTCCAAGTGGATGTAGACTGTAAAACACCAAATTAGTACCAACACCTGCATTTATACACATTTCCCACTAAAAACACCAATCAAGCATAATACTAAATTTTCTATCAATTATATGCATAAGTTATATAAAATACATCTCATATGCTAATTAAACCAGTAAAGATACCCCTTAAAAGTGTATATAAAATGAGCATTTTTGGTGCTCATCAACGGTTACAAGCAGGACTTCTATAATTTCTCAACTCTTTTATTGGGAATCCATTTTATTCCCAACACCTTGTTGCTCGATTTTTCCCTTCAACTCAACTTATCCATAATCCATGGGATATCAATTCTCTTAAAATAGAAATATACATTGCACTTCCTACTCCGCTAGTGTTGCTGGACATAGCTAAAAATCGTTCCAACCTTCTAATCTCAATAATATAGAAATTATTCCATCTCAAGAGAAACCATCACATATATAATTAAAGAAGAGCAACTACTCTATCTGGTTAATCCTTTAAATCCTACTCTAGCACAAAATATGCATTCAAAAAAATCTTGCAATGGATGACACCCAACTCTGCAACACTACTAAGTTAACACAGTCAACAAGGCATCACTACAATCCTCTATTATTCTTCTTATAGAAACCCCGCTATCCTCAAGAACAAGATAATCAGAAGTATTTTCGAGCTAAAACAACAAGAAAATACATATATGTTTCTATAATAAAAATAATAAGTTCTAACAAGCCCTCAGCCATTCTAGAAATCTAATCCAATACATTTTCTCAACTACGTCTATTCAAAGTAAAGAAAAGTAAAGGACATCTCAAGTAGAATTGGATGTTCCTCAACATTTATCAATTCCACGTTGAGGTTAAAACATCTATGTCATAGAGGTCCTCAAACATGGTGATGCCTTTATCATCTACCTCCTATCAATATCATTCTAGTTAGCTCACATTATTTCAAAGCTTGGAAAAGCAAATCGAGTTGTTATCATTTTGTAAAGCCTAACTTACCAGTAATAACAATGCAATACCCATTGCTAACATAAGTCTATCAAGGTGTGCAGTTTATTGTTGAACATTTTGAGTAGATGAGTTGTCATTGATGTCAAGAGTGAGTGGTCATTGATGTCAAGCTTTCAGCACCAGTCAGTGGTAGTTTCAGTGGGTAGCATCAATTTTAGGTTCTCCAATAAGTGCAAAAGGATAGTCCATTTTCAGTTGATCAAGATCCGATTCCAGGAGGTCAGATGTGGCCCAAAGTGCAAAGAAGAAAGCCCAAGTGAATAATATTATAATATTTCTTTATAATATTATACAAGGAAGTTTAAATTAATTATAAATTAATTAATATAATTTTTATTTTAAATTAATTTATTAATTAAATTACTTAACTTATAAGTTATTTAAATTAATTATTAATTAATTTTAATATTAATTATAAGTTAATTTATGTTAATTTTAAATAACCCTAAGGTGGGTTATTAAGTCAAAATTTGAAAATTTGAATTCAACATCGAGCATCGACGTGGGGAGAAAATTAACCAAGTGTGTATAAAAGGGGGACTACCCCACCTTAGCCAAAGTCTCTTATGCCTTACAATTTAATTTAATGCTATGCGAGATTGTGTGAATCGAGTTCTGCAACAAGAGGATTTTGTTTTTATTAAAGTGCTTAGAGGAGGCAGAAGGATTTCACCCACCAAGGAGGGAGCCTTGGTCACCAAGCACTGGTAGCGTAGTTGGCAACCACAACATGAGCAAGACATGAGGGCAGCGATTGGCATAGGTTCGAATCCGTGGGAGGATTATTTTTTTTTTGTGTTGAAATCGACAATGAATGAAGGTTGAAAAGGAAGGAAGTCTTCCTTCCTTCACGTGGGTGCCTATAGCCCACGCGGTGGGAACCAAAGCGCTAAGGCACTTGGTGCTTGGGGAGACAATGGTTTGAATCATGTCAAAACCCTTTTGGGGAGAAGTCAAAGGTATGCATTAGTTGAGCACCAAAATTTTTGGAGGAATTAGTTGAGCTATTAAAATTTAATTTTTGCATAATTTATTTGGCTTGTAAGGTTTTAAGGGGAGTTATAAGGTTGATGCAAAATAAAATTTTGGTGTTATTTTCTTTAGTTTTTGAAAAGATCAATAAGGTGTTTTAGGAAGATTGTTTGAGTTTTTGTGGTGTTGGATATTATTTTAAGTTGGAGATTATAAGGTGTATCCAAATAATTATTTTTCATGTATGATTTGATGAATGTTAATTCCAAGAAGGAGCAATAAGGTGTATTTGAGCTTTGATTATTTTTGTGTCTAAGGAATATTTGAGAAAGTGTTAAGAGTGATATTTTGTCATCTAACCATTGAAATTGGAAAGAAGGAAATTGTGATTGAGATAGGTTTTCTAAGGCCACTTCTACATCAAACAAAAAGGTATGGGCACATATTCCTAGTGAGTGATTGTTGAATGTTGTGAATGCAAAGTTGGAGTGAAAATGATTGTTTGGTAAGCATTGTTGAGTGTGTTTTGAATTAATGCTTCAATGTTTTTTGGAATAAAGAGTTGTTGATAAAACCTTGTTTGATAAGCATTGTTGTTGAATTGATTAGATGAGTGAACTTGAACTAGGATTTGCAAAAATCATGAGTATTAGACCATTGTGGTAAAAAGAGTGATTGAAAGTGATTGAGCATTGTGGTGAATGTGAAGCATATTGAGTCTCTAACAATTCTCTTTATGTTTCTATGAGATTGGACAAGTTCTAGTGTGGACTTGTTGAGTAGATTTGAGGTAAGTCTTAGAGAAGACTTGTGGATAGATTTGTGTGAGATTTTGTGGAAGCTTACAATACAATTTGAGAACAGATATTGAGAGCAGATTTGGATAAGTTCTAGTGAGGACTTATTGAGAAGATTTGGACAAGTTCTAGTGAGGACTTGTTGAGCAGATTTGGACAAGTTCTAGAGAGGACTTGTAGATAGATTAGTGTGAGCTTTTGTGGAAGCTTACAAGGCATATTTGAGATAAGTCTTTGAGAAGACTTGAGAGCAGAGTTGATTGATTGATTTATTCAAACCTTGAGTTAAGGTTTGGGGTAGATCTAGTAGAGTTGATTTGAGATTAAGTCAAGCTTTGTGTTAAGGCTTGAGGATAGAGATTGAGGATAGATTTGTGCTAGATCGAAGGACTATGTTTAGTGTAGATCAGAGGATAGATATTGAGGATAGATTTGTGCTAGATCGAAGGACTATGTTTAGTAAATATTTGAGGATAGAGTTTGGTGCAGATTTGAGGATAGGTTTGTGCTAGACCAGAGATAGATATTGAGTAGATTTGTGCTAGACCGAAGGACTATGTTTAGTGTAGATTTGAGATAGAGCTTTGAAGGTGATAGAGTATAGAGGATGATAGTCTCTAGTGGATAGAGATCCATTAGCTAGGGTAGTGAGGATAGGTGTCTTTAGTGGATAGAGATCCATTAGCCAGAGTAGTGGGGGCAATAGTTCTTCTAGAAGATCACTAATTAGAGCTAAGGAGAAAGAGTTCTCCTGTGGATAGAGATCCATGAACTTGATTAGGGGATTGGTGTCTCCTTTGGACAGAGGTCCATAAACATTGTAATAGGGAAAGGATTCCCAAGAGATTGATTGAGAAAATTTTAGTGAAATATTTTCTCCGTGGAGTAGCCCACATTGGGTGAACCACGTTAAATTGGTGTCTCTATTATGTGTGGTGATTTGTGCATTGCTTTGATTACTATTATTGATATTGCTATCTATACATTGCATAATATTGATTGGGAAAGAAAAGTAAAAAGTGGTCTTATACTGTTCACCCCCCTCTCAGTATAAGCTTGTGTTCTTCAATTGGTATCAGAGCGGGTTCCTTCGAAAGAGTTTAACAGCTTGAAGGAAAAGCTTACAAGAACACAATGGATTCTAAGAATGGGTCCTCAGATAATTCAACACCAGTATTTGATGGAAGCGATTATATATTTTGGAGTATGAGAATGAAGATTCACCTGATGGCACTTGGCAATGAAATTTGGGAAGTAGTTGAAAATGGATACATACCACCAATTGATCCACCTACAGATAAGGAAGGTAAGCTTCTACAACATTACAATTCAAAAGCAATGAATGCAATTTTGAGAGGTTTGCATAGAACATAATTCATAAAAGTTATGCATTGTAAATATGCAAAAGGAATTTGGGATAAGTTGCAAAGCATATATGAAGGAGATAAAAGTGTCAAAAAGGCAAAGATACGAAATCTCAAGGGACAATTTGAAGATTTAAAGATGAAGGATGAGGAAAACATTAGTACTTATCTACTTCGGGTAGATGAGGTTGTTAACGCCATGCAAGGACTTGGACTTGAGATTGAAGAATCTGATGTTTGTGATAAGATCTTAAGATCTCTTCCAAAAAGGTTTAGTGAAAATATCTCTGCTATAGAGGAATCAAAATATGGTGATATTTTGACAAGAGATATGTTACTTGGTATTCTTACAACTTTTGAGTTAAGAACAAAAGAGGAACCTAATATCTAGAAGGAAGCAGCCTTCAAAGCTACTAAGAAGACAAAGGGCAAGAAGTCAGATTCAAGCAATGAGTCATCCAGTGATGAAGAAGCAAATTATGGTAGAAGGAATAAGGATTCAAGAAGATTTAAAGATGCAAAATCTATTAGATGTTTCAATTGTGGAAAGTATGGTCACTATGCAACTGATTTTCAAGAAGCTAAAAATAACAATGATGAAGAAAAATAGGATCACAGGAATAGGGAATCAGAAAGAAATAGGTACCAAAAGAAAGGCAAGGATGGACAAGGCAAACAAGGAAAGAAGTTCTTTCAAAGACAAAAGAGGAGCTACTATGCAGACAAGGCAAGTAAGTACTCAAGTGATAGTGATAATAGTTTCTCAGACAATGATAAAGATGAAGTCCTATTTCTGATTGAAGAAAAAGAAGAAGTTAAGAAAAGGTCACCAATAATTCTCAAGTGTTTTAGATGTGGTAATTTTGGACATCTTGAAGATAGTTGTACAAGGAATGGTTTTAGTTTCAGTGATGATGAATATGAAGATACACTTGAAGGACCAGAAGAGAATATTCTAATGGCACTAGAAGAAGAAGGAGGTGATCCTATAGAAGACAAGTCAGAAAAGAATGAAGATGTTCTCAAAGGCAAACAAATAGAGGAAGAATCAGAAAAAGGAGGAGTTGATCTTGAGGGAGAGCTTATTTATGCTCTTAAAACTTTAAAGAAGGTAAGAAAGCAAAACTCCCAACTTGAGTTTCAGTTTCAAGAATGTGATGAAGAGAGAGGAAAGCTTATAGAGGATCTAAACAAGTCAATGGCTAAGACAAAGAAGTTCAAGGATAAGTTAGAAGCAAAGGTCTTAGAATGTGAAAAGTTAGAACAAGAAGTAGCCCTACTAAGGGAAGAAGTAGAGAAGTCTAAGGATAAGCTACATAAGTTTGGAAGAAGCTCAAAGAATTTGGATAAGATCATCAAGGCACAAAAGCCTACATCAAGCAAGATAGGTCTTGGTTTTGAACAGGCTCAAAAGAAACAAGAAGAAGAGTCAACCTCAAGTTCTGAAGAAGAAGAAACTTCAGAAGAAGATAGTGTGAGAGAAAGTGAGACTTCTGAGGAAGAGTTGGATAATAGAAAGTTCAACAAGGAAAGGAACAATGCACAAAGAAGAAACAGATGGAACAAGAACCAGTACAAAGAAAAAGAGACTAAGAGACCAATGAGGTCAAGGCAAGGAAATTTCAATGGATGATGTTTCTCATGTCATAGATTTGGGCACATGGCTTCACAGTGCAGGACACATGAAAGACAGGAGTATGGGAACTTCAGGAACAAGCAGCTTTTCCATGGGTATTGCTACTCATGTAATCAGTTTGGTCACAAGGCAATGAATTGTAGGGTTCATGATAGGAACAGATATGGCTTCACCAAGAGAAATCCCAAGATATTTGCACCTCCAAGGAATAATAACATTAAGTGTTATAAGTGCAATAATGATGGACATACAACAAAGTGGTGTAGAGTAGACATTCCAGAATCAAGCATGAACAAGAACAGGAACAGGAACATGAATATGGACATGAACAGGAATGAGAATATGGATAGGAATAGGAACATGGACATGAACAAGAACAGTCAAAGAAATCAGAAGGATCAGATGAGAAGGAAAGAGGACAAAGGTAAAGATCAATGCTTGTTGGGAGTAGAAATACTCCCACCCTAGAATTAACCACCTCAAGAGGAGGTGGGGGAGGGGCTAAGCTAAGAGACTCATTCTTAGCCCCGAGCCCCAAAGGTGACCCTTTGCCATTGATGTCAAAGGGGGAGATATTTGAGTAAGGGGGAGAGATTTGATTTAAGAAGAGAGCATTGAGTTAGGGGGAGCAATTTCCCAAGGGGAGCAGAACAGGAAAAAGGTCAAGTTTTGGTAAAAATAATTTGGGTTGCCATCAATGACAAAGGGGGAGATTGTTGGACATTTTGAGTAGATGAGTTGTCATTGATGTCAAGAGTGAGTGGTCATTGATGTCAAGATTTCAACACCAATCAGTGGCAGTTTCAGTGGGCAACATTAGTTTCAAGTTCTCCAATAAGTGCAAAAGGATAGTCCATTTTTAGTTGATCAAGACCCGGTTCCAAGAAGTCAGATGTGGTCCAAAGTGCAAAGAAGAAAGCCCAAGTGAATAATATTATAATATTTATTTATAATATTATACAGGGAAGTTTAAATTAATTATAAATTAATTAATATAATTTTTATTATAAATTAATTTATTAATTAATTTACTTAACTTATAAGTTATTTAAATTAATTATTAATTAATTTTAATATTAATTATAAGTTAATTTATGTTAATTTTAAATAACCCTAAGGTGGGTTATTAAGTCGAAATTTGAAAATTCAAATTCGACATCGAGCACCGACGTGGGGAGAAAATTAACCAAGTGTGTATAAAAAGGGGACTACCCCACCTTAGCCAAAGTCTCTTATGCCTTCGAATTAAATTTAATGCTATGTGAGCTTGTGTGAATCATGTTGTGCAACAAGAGGATTTTGTTTTTATTAAAGTGCTTAGAGGAGGCAAAAGGATTTCACCCACCAAGGAGGGAGCCTTGGTCACCAAGCGCTGGTAGCGCAGTTGGCAACCGCAACGTGAGCAAGACGTGAGGGCAGTGATTGGCACAGGTTCGAATCCATGGGAGGATTATTTTTATTTTGTGTTGAAATCGATGGTGGACGAAGGTTGAAAAGGAAGGAAGTCTTCCTTCCTTCACGTGGGCATCTATAGCCCATGCGGTGGGCACCAAAGCGCTAAGGTGCTTGGCGCTTGGGGAGACGGTGGTTCGAATCACATCAAAACCCTTTTGGGGAGAAGTCAAAGGTATGCATTAGTTGAGCACCAAAATTTTTGGAGGAATTAGTTGAGCTATTAAAAATTAATTTTTGCATAATTTATTTGGTTTGTAAGGTTTTAAGGGGAGTTATAAGGTTGATGCAAAATAAATTTTTGGTGTTATTTGCTTTAGTGTTTGAAAAGGGTAATAAGGTGTTTTAGGAAGATTGTTTGAGGTTTTGTGGTGTTGGATATTATTTTAAGTTGGAGATTATAAGGTGTATCCAAATAATTATTTTTCATGTATGATTTGATGAATGTTAATTCCAAGAAGGAGCAATAAGGTGTATTTGAGATTTGATTATTTTTGTGTCTAAGGAATATTTGAGAAAGTGTTAAGAGTGATATTTTGTCATCTAACCATTGAAATTGGAAAGAAGGAAATTGTGATTGAGATAGGTTTTCTAAGGCCACTTCTACATCAAACAAAAAGGTATGGGCACATCTTCCTAGTGAGTGATTGTTGAATGTTGTGAATGCAAAGTTGGAGTGAAAAGGATTGTTTGGTAAGCATTGTTGAGTGTGTTTTGAATTAATGCTTCAAGGTTTTCTGGAATAAAGAGTTGTTGATAAAACCTTGTTTGATAAGCATTGTTGTTGAAGTGATTAGTTGAGTGAACTTGAACTAGGGTTTGCAAAGATCATGAGTATCATTGTTATGTGAGATTGATTGATAAGCATTGTTGGAAACATTTGAGTGAGTGTTCTTATGCTTGGACTAGGGTTTGTAAGTAAGGATTAATTCATTGAGTGATTGGTTGAGTAGAGTTGGTTGAGCCTAGTCAAGTGGATGTGTTGTTGTGATAGTTCAAGTTCTATGAAACAAATTGTTCTATATTCTGAATTGAGTTGAGAAAGAGATTGAGTATTGATGAATGTGAAACATATTGAGTCTCTAACAATTCTCTATATGTTTCTATGATAAAAGAAAGATTGAAAGTGATTGAGATTTTGTGAGTGTGAAGCATATTGAGTCTCTAACAATTCTCTATATGTTTCTATGGTAAAAAGAGTGATTGAAAGTGATTGAGCATTGTGGTGAATGTGAAGCATATTGAGTCTCTAACAATTCTCTTTATGTTTCTATGAGATTGGACAAGTTCTAGTGTGGACTTGTTGAGTAGATTTGAGGTAAGTCTTAGAGAAGACTTGTGGACAGATTTGTGTGAGCTTTTGTGGAAGCTTACAATATAGTTTGAGAACAGATATTGAGAGCAGATTTGGATAAGTTCTAGTGAGGACTTATTGAGCAGATTTGGACAAGTTCTAGTGAGGACTTGTTGAGCATATTTGGACAAGTTCTAGAGAGGACTTGTAGATAGATTAGTGTGAGATTTTGTGGAAGCTTACAAGGCAGATTTGAGATAAGTCTTTGAGAAGACTTGAGAGCAGAGTTGATTGATTGATTTGTTCAGACCTTGGGTTAAGGTTTGGGGCAGATCTAGCAGAGTTGATTTGAGATTAAGTCAAGATTTGTGTTAAGGCTTGAGGATAGATTTGTGCTAGACCGAAGGACTATGTTTAGTGCAGATCAGAGGATAGATATTGAGGATAGATTTGTGCTAGACCGAAGGACTATGTTTAGTATAGATTTGAGGATAGAGTTTGGTGCATATTTGAGGATAGGTTTGTGCCAGACTAGAGATAGAGATTGAGCATATTTGTGCTAGATCGAAGGACTGTGTTTAGTGCAGATTTGAGATAGATATTTGAAGGTGACAGAGTATAGAGGATGATAGTCTCCAGTGGATAGAGATCCATTAGCCAGGGTAGTGAGGATAGGTGTCTTTAGTGGATAGAGATCCATTAGCCAGAGTAGTGGGGGCAATAGTTCTTCTAGAAGATCACCAATCAGAGCTAAGGAGAAAGAGTTCTCCTATGGATAGAGATCCATGAACTTGATTAGGGGATTGGTGTCTCCTTTGGATAGAGGTCCATAAACATTGTAATAGGGAAAGGATTCCCAAGATATTGATTGAGAAAATTTTAGTGAAATATTTTCTCTCGTGGAGTAGCCCACATTGGGTGAACCACGTTAAATTGGTGTCTCTATTGTGTGTGGTGATTTGTGCATTGCTTTGATTACTATTGTTGATATTGCTATCTATACATTGCATAATATTGATTGGGAAAGAAAAGTAAAAAGTGGTCTTATACTGTTCACCCCCCTCTCAGTATAAGCTTATGTTCTTCATTTGCTACAAGATCTATTTTCAACTACCTGCCATTGCTGGCAGAGTCACACTTTGGATTCAATCCCATAAATTATGTTGTTGAGTATATCTAACACCTAAAATCCAACCTAGTAAGTTAAGAGATTCATTCCAGCCACATTTTTATTGGAAATCGATCGCAAAGATCACTCATCGTCTTGGCATTACCTAGTTCTACATTGATACAACTTAGCTCCTCTATTCACTGCTAGTTCCTCATGCATAATAAGGGAAAGGAAATAATTGTACTCTGGTCACACATGCTATGTATATTGTGATAGTTTAAGTCATACATACTATATCTATGGTACAACTTGAGTCACACATGCTACATCTATTGAATAGCTTTCACGCATTGGACTATTCTCCACTAGACTTGGTGGTCATCATGGCACAAGCAAATGCCAATAATTTTAACATGTATAACTATAACTTTTACTCTAACTCATTCCAACTGAGTAGTTCTAAGGTTACCTCGAGTATGCAGTTTGTTCCAATCCATAATTGCTCTTATGCTCTCATGTTCCTGAACATCATTTCCATCACCAATTTTTTTTCTCCTTCCAATGTATGTCCCTTCATATGATTCCATTTTTTTGTTCCCCTATTTTTTTCCATTTTTCTTACCACTACCAATGAAATATATGCCTCCTCACTTCATTTTCAACACTTGGTATAGTCACCCGGTTTCCAAACTGTTATCTACCTCCAACCATTAGTTCGAGATCTTAGATGCCAAAAATATTTGTTTCCATAAAGAGCACTTCATGGCCAAAATATAAAACATGCCCACATATTAAAGACTAGATTTTTATTTTATCTCATGTTCTCCTCTAAATAGAATTTATAAATATGGAGCAAGTCCACCATGAACTAACCACTAGGAGTTGAGAAATAAAGATAATCAATCATCTTCAACTTATTCGGTTATGCTTAACCAAACATTCTATTTAAAAAAAAGAGAGGTTAAAGTAGCAATTATAGTTTCCTTATATATTGTTTGAACAAATATAAAATGCATTTCCATAAGAGAGGACATTCATCCATGCAGCCTCTCCAATATTTCTATAATTATCACAATATTTCAAATAAGCTTTCCCTTTTTGTGGTTACTCTTTTACCATGGTAAGGGGCCTGTTCCTGCAAAAGTATACTTTTTTATTAGTAGCATCATGTTCCCACATTAAATGTATGTTTCTCATATCCAAAAATGGAATTATCCTACATCCCACAAAGGATTCACATCTCATATTTTCCATAAGAAACAAGCAATTTGCATAATAAAACTGATATAGTCAATCATTCCATCCATAAGCAATACAAAAAAATATAAATCCATCAAAATAGGAAGTCTTCCAAGGGTGGGGTCATGAAATTTATTTGGTACCTGATTTGTGGATTGATTGCTAGAATAATGTAGAACTTGATCTTTTGTAAGGTGAGGATTATGTATTTATTGCCAATATCCTATTTGTTGTTATTCACTAGTTTTTCTTGTCTCAATTGTTAGTAGTTAACCAATATTCTCATTTCGTCACTCATATTATTCATCTAAGTCTATATCCCACCTATTTTTGATAATTTGATTCTAATAAATGGGAGTAACAATTTTGTCAAATTATTAAAGTAGTGTGGATAGTGCTAGCAATTACAAGTGAAATGCAATGGCATTCGATGAATTCAAGCTTAGGAATGTGATTATGTAGGGGATGTTAGTTTGTGAGTACACGTGTAGTAGATGACAATGGAATAATTTGAGATTTATATATTGTACACTCTAATAAGTCCACATATTTTGATTTTGAATATTTGAAATAGGAGTGATTGGTGGTATAGGATATTATATATGTAGAATTTGAGGTTGAGCTAAATGTATAGCATAGATCATCAATGGAGTAGGTGATAACTTTTCTACTTGTACTGAAAAATATTTAGCATGGATTTCCTCTTAAAATTCCCTAGATAAGGTAACATTATTCATATTTTGAACTATCAAGGCTAATATTTGATTATAAACCTCTTATATAATACACCAATACTTGCTTATCTAAGGGTCAAACATTTGGGGTATAAGATGCAATATTCTCATGAACCTCATGTTGTAATAATGAATATTTGTATTTACATTACTTTTAATGGAATTAAACTAAAATAAAAGTGAATATTCATTCCTCAAATTTCCACTCATGAATGAATCAACAATAGAATCCTAGTTGGTGAATGAGTTTTTTGGTAAGCTTCTACCCCAAAGTGTGGTTTTATCTTTGAGTGAGAATACCAACAATTGTATCATAACATCCTCCTATTGTATTCAATAAATTGGTTTTAGGGTTGAAAACTCATTGGGGTGGTCCATCATAGTCTTTTCATAATTTTCATTAAAAGGTGGGAGATATTTTAGTGCAACAAGGATTGGAGAATAAATCATAAAATTTAAATACCATTGGTATGTCCAATATGGAAGTTTATTTTTGCTATGGTGCATAGGGATAGGTATATAGGGACATCATATTATATTGTATATGGTTATTATGGATAGTTGGCATGGACCACACATAAACCAAGGTTGATTGTACTAATAATATAACATTATAACAATTAGTGTGATAAGGGTTTAGATCTCATCTTGGGTTAGGGTTATACCCTCCCCAAAGTAGCATTAGAAGATAGCTATATAAAAAATGAATATCTTCATTATAATGTCATCATTCATATCAAGTATTCTATTGTAATCATCTTTACCCATGGAATGGCCTCTAAAATTGGGAGATCTTATGGAATTATTCCTTCCTTGAAGAGTATTATTAATGTTACGCTACCTTAATGGTATTATCTATACTTATATCTCATCGTGTGGATTATGTTGTGCAATATTATTTATGGGTGAATGATTTGATATTTCTACATAATGGTGAATGACTTATGCTAATTAGAATAAAGTTTCATAATAATTTTCCAATGTCAATTGCATATACGTTTGGTAGCACTAAGGTCCTTGTTTATATGACATTTATGGACTATGTTGTATTTGATATTCTATAGGATCAATGTATGCTTGTTGTGGTGGGATGTATTGGAACATCTACTAATCTGGAATTATTTAAGGATTTTGAGGGGCCATTGGTTGTTACATATTCTATTAGGATGAAAAATATTGGTTTGTATTTTACACTAGTTGTGGGTTGGTATATAGTTGTGGATTAGGATTTTGTATTACTTATAGTTTAGGTGTATTCTATTGGTTTTGAGGATTTGAGTAGTATTATAAAATTAGTTGATTTTGTGGGAATTGTTGCAAATTATGTGAAGACTAAACATAGGGAGATAATGGTTGATTTCAATTAATACCTTGAATTATTGGAGCTCCATGTTGATCTAGAAATAATTGAAAAAATTTCATAACATTTTGATATAGATGAGGGTTTGGTGGAACTAGTTGATAGTATACAACATTGGGATTTAGTTGATTTTGTTTTATTTATCCCACACTCTAATTTGGTGTATCAAGCAAGCCTTGTATGCCTAAATATTTTTTATAATTTAAAAGTTTTATATATTATATTGTTGACTCTAGTTTGTGATTGACTAGTGCTAGTTTATGGATTAGACCCAACTTGCTAATTTTGGATGAATTATTATGGGGACTCACTTATTGGTTGACTACATGATACCTAAGAATTTCAGTTTTGGAATTGTACCAATATATGTTGTCACATAGTAGCACCTATAAAAGTAGGTTATACATTAACAATGATTAACTAAGGTTTTATTATATATGATGTATTATACAAGAGATTTTATATTATGATGTGGATGAAAAGGTTGGTATTGGTCTAAGTTTGGTTGGGTTGCATGCACATTGGTGTTACCTAGATACTATGTTGTCCTACCAAGGTATAAGAATTAACAATTATTAAAGGAATTGTGGATGCTAGTGATGTGAATGAGTGAGAAACCTCTAGGTTCATATTTGTTTCTATTAGAGACACCATTGATTGTTTTCTTTTTGAAGAAGGAATTATAGGTTTCCCTAACTCTCATATCTAAATGGTTGTAGGAAATTTATTCCCCTTTGTTCCCTATACGAGGCTAATATTTTTTTAGTGAGTTAGTATGATGTTTACTATACCTACAAAATAAAATTCAAACTATGATATGTTACATTCCAAAAATTAGCAAAACTATAATTTTTTCTGTGAAACATAGGATAATTGGTAACAACTTTTCCCAATATTAGATATAACTTGGATGTCACCACTATAAACCCTACCCCTTTAGATAAAATAAATTCAACAGTACGCCTGACCCTCTAGGGAATTGAACTAGGCAAATCAGCAAACACTTAGTCGCTACCATCTAGTCTATCCCCTTTTGGATACATCATGATTTGAACCTAGGTATCTTGAAAGAGATCCCAAAGCTCAAACCACTATGTTGTCCTTGTAGACAAAAATAAAATGTTAGCGTAAACCATGGGTTTTTTTTAGGGGTCTTGGTCCCCTCATACTAGGGTTTGAACTTGGATCTCCTATATGAAAACCTAAGAACTTACCACTACAATATCCATCCTGGGATAAATAGAAATTGTTAGATACAACAAATCATTGACTTATAGGTAGATTGTCAATAGTGCAAGTAAATCACTTGTTAATGTACTTGAAACTTTTAGAGCTTGATTATGCTTTTGATTTGTCATATTAAAAACTTTAATTGTTTGGGGCAGGTAAATTAGTATTTTGGATACTTAGAATTTTTTTGGATTCCTTTGAAGGTCAAGAACTTATGGTGATTTTTCTACCACCCTGAGCAAGATAATTGTTATATTTCTAGTGAATATTTATTTTTGTGGATTTAATGGTTAACTATGATTGTGGAAAGATAAATTACTTTTGGGTTATCCAATTCTAGAAAATTGTTAATTTTATAAGAAAATCATAAGTATGGGAAAATAGAGAAATTTGAAGGATCTTTCTTTAGTTTTTCAGGAAATGTGGTTAGAGACCCTATAAAATTCCATATTAGAGATGAACAAAAAAAATTCACTAAAATTACTCAATTAAAATTTCTTAGATCTAAAAATTAAAAAAATCACCATTCTACAAATTTTAACAAGTTTAGAAATATTTCAAATGGAATGCAAATTTATGATTGATGTGTTAAGCTATCATAATTGGGCATAATATGCATAGTTTTAATCCTTTTCTGTGTTATATCAAATTTGATGTTTTGCATAAAACCCTTTGCAAATATAAAGAGATTTGAAGTGGATTTTCATAGATCTAAAAATAATTCATGAATGTATAGACCTAATTTCAAGTAGAAATCATGCTTATATGTCCTGTTAGATGTGCCAATAACTATTGACTTGCATAAATGTATAAGCACATGGAATCTTGTTTTAACAATTGAAAGGAGATAATTTAATCTAAATGCATGAAAGGTAAAATTGAAGCAATAGGATACATGAAATAAGTGAATACAACAAAGTAAATTTGATCATGACCATAGCAAGATTAGTGATGATCAAGCATTAGTGTGATCAAATATTCACATAGAATGTAATAATGGGAGAAAGGACTAATAAGAAATGGGAGGCCAAAGCCACAAGTAACATTCATTCATAAAGAAAGAGGTCAAATAACATGGTTAATAAATAAATGGCATGCACAATATTTCCATTAATTGCAAAATGAATTCAAGAGTAAATTTTATTAGGACCTATTGTCATCTTCAATTGTCTTGATTAGAATAATTGTACCTTGTGCAAAGTGACACAATAGGGTCTTAGCTAAGAGCATGGGATTTGTCTCAATTGGGGGCCTTCAAGAGTTTTTTATAAGGTTAGTTACTTGTTGAGATGTGATATTTATATGCACTTGAAGTCAGGGGAAAAAAGGGATGGGAAAAAATAAATGCAAATCAAAAGAAATAAAAACCTAAGCTACCAAGGTGGTGATGCAAAAAAATCCATTAAGATCTCCCTACACAATAGGCCTGAATGCTATGTGCCAATAGTGAACACTTCCTCTCCTAGACATAGATGAGCCCAAATTAGATTTACTAGCATATATGTACATAAAGATATAAGTTATAGCATGGGAACCATATATGGCTATCCAAGAAATTAGACACGTAGGCCTCCCATACACACACATATACAAGTAAAACCCAAAAATAGGTAAATCTTGAGAACATACACACACATACAAATATGGATCAGCATGAGAACCATAGATGGCTACTCAAAAAATTGATGCATAGACCTCCAATATATATGCAAACAAATTTACAATATTATGTCATAAGTGGGGTTTCAATTTACCCATAAGCCACTTAGGAGTCAATTGCTATACATAAATAAATGAATGAAAGCTTACAATAGAAATAAATGCAAACTTGTTGATCCTTTAAAATGTTAAGACTACTACTATATATATATATATATTATAACAAGGATAGTTTTTCTCCAAAATTATGTAGAGATTTCAAAAATTATTGTTCATTTGTGTGCTAGGTCATGTCTTAACTAAATTTGCTATGTCCTTCTAAGATATTCAGATCCAAAATCATTAATGTTGAGTCTTCTAAGTCCTTGGATGCTCTCTTACTTTTGTTATTTCCATATACTCTTTCTAGTGATTTATGAAAAATTAATGTCACTTGGCTCAATATTTTTTCTTAGTATGGATCCTGTCATTTCTACTTTTAATATATCAACTACTTCCCTATGTTTCTACATCTTATTTATAAGAAGTAATTTTGTTTATCTCAAAAGTGTGTACACCTCAGCACAATGTGTGGGGTCTAGGATTGTGACCTTAGCTAGGGGTATGGGGGGCCATCGGCCCTCCATGTAGGGATTCAGGGTAATAAATCCCTAAAAGTAGATTTGGTTTTCTAAAATATCAAATAATGAGTAACCTCTAGGAGCTTTTCTTGGTATTTTGGCCTAAAAATTGGCTATCATCCGATATTAGAATTATTAGTAGGAACTTTTTCTCTAATCCTTAGACAACTTATGTGCTTTTTTGATCATCAAAACTTTTTATTTCTTCCTTTTTCTTTGGACCTTTCAAAACTTTTAATTTTTAGAGTTTTACCTTCTTTTCGCTTTTTAGAAATTTTGATTTGGACTTTTGGTACCTAATATTTTGACTGCTTTAACTCTTCTTTTAATTTTTTTCCAAAGGAAACATTTTTTAAGTTGTGAGAATTCATTATAGTTATGGCAACTCATAGGGGATCTTCAACTCAATGAAGATAAAGAACCTAGAAATAAAAATTTACCTTGTCCACTGGGCAGGTAGTTAATAAGAAGCATGGAGACATAGAGCAGTCTTTATATCTTTGTAACTTTTACAAAAATAGGATTACTCTTGATTAATGGATAAAAATTTGTATTTGAGAGATCTAGAAAATGCATGGATTTTTAGCTACCTTCCCTGTCTTGGATTGATGGAATGCTAGAGGTAAGATTCTACTATGAGAGCTATTATTAATTTCTCTTCTTTAATTCTATCTTCCTTGGAAATCTCGTGATACTTTATCATAGGTAAATCAACAATGGTAATATTATTTTTTGCTTCTTAGTTGTTTTGTTGATTTCCAATCCTTCTAATCTATGTAGTCCTTATTGAACTGCCTAGTTTATTTAACTAAAATTATTTAGATCCATATTTCTCCTATACATGTCATAGCTTTATCAGATTTATTCATAGATGCCAATTATTTACAATACAAAATCTTGGTATGTTTTGTCATACCAAGGGCTTTATGTGCAATAGCATCATAATCTACAACATCCAAATTGTAGTGACCCAAATTTCCATCGCCCCTATGTGTTCAATTTTTGAACACAGTCTACGACCACCCAAGGTCTTTGATGGTTTTTTCATGGTGAGATATGAGTCCCTAAGATTATGCAATTCATTCCATTAGGACTCAACATGGAAAACTCACTTCCTCTTTTTGGCCATCCAAATGCTTCTTTTTAGCAATATGAAGGGTGTCAAGTTATATTTTCAAGGATAATAGGGCTACATTCTACCACATGTGTGCCTTACTCCTTTTTTTCCCAACTCCTAGTCTTAGCCATGTCTTTTGGCTAGCTTTTTGGGATACTGATTATTGGGCTAGCTAGTTCATCAAATACCACACCTATTTTTCTAAAGGCGGTTGATCAAAACTTTTCTCTAAAGGATATCTAATTGGTATGTGCATCTAGAGATGAGTTATACCAAGAATTTGGTTTTTCCACATTGTTGCATTTTGTGAGATTGATTTCCTTGGATGGATCTATAGATTCTTATTGTGGAGGTGTTAACATTGGTACTCTTTATTGGTCCTGGTCATGAGCCTGACCATATTCCCATTTGATCTAGTCTTTTGTTGTAGTAGTCTCCTTTTTAAACCCCTTCATCAAGAGGGTATCAAGTTGGTTCTATTCAATGATTAAAAGCAAGGGAAAAGAATTAAAACCTTGGTGGGATTTTCCTTGAAGTGAAGCCACTAGTAATCTGAGAGCCACATCCTACGCTATGATGTTGTGTATCTAATACATGAATACCATCTATCATAACTATTATATAAGGGTCAATGGACCTTCACTTGTATATTCTAGTGGGATTTCCAACAATGATTCTAGAAAATTCCCCGAAATGACTAGTGGCTCTAGATATTACAACGAGCTCTTATCTTCTCTGTTAGGAAACTATATTATTATTAAATTAGCCATGCTTAGAATTATGGATCCTTTGGATTGGAATGGAGTCACTTGTGAATGTAGCATATGCTTCTAGAAGTATATATACTAAGGCCTTCATTGTAACCTCAATTTTATGTCTTCAACAATGTCTTATTTTGATGCTCATTCTAAAAAAGAGTCATTAGGTGAGTAAAAAGGGGTGCTTCAACAATTAGGGTTAGGCATATACCTTCACCAAGTCTAAGCCTAACTTGTTGTTATGATTATATGACTAATGATATATCCATAGGGTCCCATAAATCATGCCATTATATTATTATCTTCTTTGATTATCCCAGTTGAAATAATTGTACCTCGCATAAAGTGACACAATAGGGCCTCTGTCAAGAGAATAGGGTTTGTCTCAATCGAGGGAATTTGAGAGTTTTTTTACAAGGTTAGATCCTTGTTGAGATGTGATATTTAGGTCCACTTGAACTTAGGGTAAAATGGATGCATAATATAAAATATAATCAACTCAAAAAATAAAAACCTAAGCTACCATGGTGGCAATGCACCAAATATTTGTTAAGATCTCCCTGCACAACAAGCCTAAATGTTATGTGTCAATAGTGAACACTTCCTCCCCTTTACATAGATGAATCCAAATGATATTTAATGATATATATATGCACATAAATATATGGATCAAAGCATGAGAACCATATATGGCTACCCAAAAACATTTGACACATAGATCTCTCATACACACACATGCAAGTAAAACCCAAAAATTGGTCAATCTTGAGAACATACACACATAACGATATGGGTCCACATGAGAAGCATAGATATATACTCCAAAAATTAACACATAGGCCTCCAATATATACAAATAAATTTATAAATATTGTGCCAAAATCAAGATTTTGGTTTGCCCACAAGCCACTCAGGAGTCGACTGCTATACAGAAAAAATGAAAGGAAATATTACAATAGGAACATATGAAAACTTGTTAATCCTTTACAATTCTAAGACTACAACTATTTATAGATTTCAATAGGGATATTTTCCCTCAAAAATTATGTAGATATTTCAAAAATTACTATTCATTTGTGTGTTGGGTCATGTCTTGACTGAATTCATTGTGTCCTTCTAAGATCTTGAAATTTAGAATCATTAATACTACATCTTCTAAGTCCTTAGATTCTCTATTGCCTCTATTATTTCCATCTACCCTTTCTAGTTATTAATGGAAAATTAATACATCTTGGCTCGAGGTTTTCTCCTAGTATGGATCCCATCACTTTTATCTTTAATGTATCAATTGTTTCCTTGGGTTGTTGTCTTCTCTGAAATAAATGATTTTTTATCACAAAAATCTATACACATCAACACAATGTATGGTATTTAGGATCATAACCTTGGCTAGGGGTATGGGGGCTAGCGACCCTCCATGAGGAGATTTAGGGGTGAAAGCCTTCCAAACAATATTTGATTTCCTAAATATTGTATCATGGGTAACTTGACCTTGGGAGCTTTTATCGGTCTTCTAGCCTTAGAATTGACTATCATTCAACCTTAGAATTGTTAATCAAAACTTTTCCTCCAATCGTTGGACATATTATATACTTTTTTGATAATAGAAACTTTTTATTTCTTCCTTTTATTTGGACCTTTCAAAAATTTTAATTTTTTTAAGGTTCACCTTCTCTATGCTTATCAGAATTTTTGATCTAGACTTTTGGTACCAGATGTTTTGACTACTTTACCTATTTTTTTAATGTTTTTCCAAAGGTAACATTTTTTAGTATAGTGAGAATTCACTACAGGATCCTATCCTAACATAAATATTACTATGTACTTGTCTAATGTTAGTGTTATATTTGCACCACAAGTGCCTAGTGGCATAGGTCCATTATGATGTAATATTTACTTTTATTGTATATATAAGTTGGTGGATTGGATCCCTTCTCTCATGTGGTCCAAACCTTGAGCATTAGGTTTAGGGTAAATAAGTCTATATAAGAACATGGGTTTGAAGTATAAGGTGTCTCATATATTCTTATTTTGTATTGAAGCTCTATTTCTAATGAGGTTTCCCCCTTAAAGAGACATGTGATATTTGTTCTACTTGATAAATATAAGTTTTTTGTTATTTCCATTTAGATATTGTCTATGAGCACTTCAATTTCTTTTATTTTTGTGATCATTTAGTTAGTTCCAATTCATGAGTATCTCCATTAATTCCTACATTGCTACTTTGGTTATGTTATTTCTATGTGAAGGTTCCTAACAAGTGGTATCACGGCTCTTTCTATGGTCATGTTCCATAGTAGCAACAATAGTTCTTGTCCTTCTGTCTATTTCTATTCTACAAACTTTCATTCTATTCATTTTTCATCAAAGTATCTTTCCAAAAAACATAAAAAAAAATCTAGTGGACTAGGGTTGAAAATTAGTTCCAAGGGTTTTAAATGATAAATTTCTTAAGCCTTAATACTACCACAAATCTCACAAGATCAAATATAATATAGCCACAATATGGTAAGACCAAGATAATGATATGAGTAGAATAATATGAGCAAATTAATATGTATATCAAGGCTTATAATATATCAAATAACATTAACTAAATAACAATATGAATTTTAATAGCCTAAATCATATATGTACATAATATGTAGCACAACCTATAATCTTAATTGCTCAAAATTTATGCAATTTTTATTACTCCTCTTTCTCTTACAAATATGATCTTGATACTTGGATACTTGGATACTTGAATGCTTGAATACTTAGATGTTTCTCTATGGAGTACTATATATCCATAGTAGAATAAATCTTTGGATACTTGACTATTCCTTTCCATATGCCAAGTCTCATGACTCTTGGCTACTCTACTTAACACTTGCATACACATGACTCACTATTGTATGCACACCTAGACATGAATCTTGACCTTCACTTTGCACACTCTAATCTAAGATACTTGTACACATATTTACATTACATATTTTATCTCTTACATTGAAGACACTTGTGCACATATACTTAGTTTAAACTTGCACACTAACTCACATGACACTTATGCATATCCTACACTGATCGAGAGCCGAATTACAGAGAAGAAAAATAGTTGTATTTTATTCAAATCCAGCAAAGAATTACTGTCACAGCATAATATTATAGTCACAGTAGAATATTACAGTCACCGCATAATATTACAGTCACAGCGGATTATTACGTTCACAGCAGATTATTACATTCATAGCAGATTATCACATAAGTCGCAGAAGAATTGCGCCTTTTCAGAGTTTCTCAAACCTGGAAATACAACAAGAAAATATTATCGTTCCAGTAATTTTTCCATCCCTTGTGCATGCCTTTGCTCTCCTTTTTAAAGGTTCTCGGGTGACGCTCCATTTCCAGCTGGTGGCCCTTCGTTTCCTCTTCCAGAACCTTTCGTTTCGCCTCCCCGTGTCGCTTCGTCGTCCAAAAATTCGACACGTATCCCTTTTCGACTCTTCGTCTTCGGCTCGTCTTTCGGCGCAAAAATACGACATGTCACGATATCGTGACATTTTCCTTGCTCGTTGTCTTCCTCGCCTTCGGGTCACGATATCGCGACATTTTCCTCCATCGCTGCCTTCCTCGCCTTCGGGTCGCGATATCGCGACATGTCGCGATATCGCGACATTTTCCTCCATCGTTGCCTTTCTTATTTCCAAGTCGCGATATCGCGACATTTGCCTTCGGACGCCTCAGCTTTTCTGCTCCGGTCGTGATTTCGTGACATGTCACGAAATCGCGACAAATTCTTTGGCCTTCTCTCCCTCCTGCAGCTGGTCGCGATTTCGTGACATGTCGCGAAATCGCGACATTCTTGCTGGTGTCTTCTTCAGGCGGTTACTTGTCACGATTTCGTGACAGTCATGATTTCGTGACATGTCACGAAATCGTGACCTTCCCAATGCGTCTTCTTTCGTTGCCTCCTCCTTGTCGCGATTTTGTGATAGTCACGATTTCGTGACATGTCACGAAATCGTGACCTTCCCAATGCGTCTTCTCCCGCTGCCTCCTCCATGTCACGATTTTGTGACATGTCATGAAATCGTGACCTTCCCAATGCGTCTTCTCCCACTGCCTCCTCCATGTCATGATTTCGTGACATGTCACGAAATCATGACATTCCCAATGTCGTCTTCTCCTGGTGCCTCCTTGTCACGATTTCGTGATGGTCGCGATTTCGCGACATGTCGCGAAATCGCGACAAATATTTTTTTTTTTTAGATATGTGGATGCAAGATTGCGTTGCTACCATCGGATGCTCCTGCATCAGACATCCGGGGTAGATTAAGAAGTGATCCTCACTTCTAAACTGTTAGAGGGAGACCCAGGCGGTCAACCTCCATTTTAGACAACCAAGTTGCATCTTCTACCGGTCTGCCCTTCCACTTGACCAAATATTCAAAATACTATCTATTTCTGGTACTTCTGCCTTCTCTTGTGTCCAGTATTTCCTCTATCTCATCTGTGGTTGGAGTAGATGCTAGAATACTCCACAACTCTGCACTTGGTGCTTCACTACTATCCCCTTCATGGTATTTCACCAAATCTAAAATATTAAACACGGGTGATATGTTTAACCCACTTGGCAATTCTACCTCATACGCATTGCCTGAATCCCATTTTGCTAGGATTCTGCACGGTCCAAACTTCTTCATCTTTAGTTTGTTATAGGTTTTAGCAGGAAATCTTTCTTTTCTCAGATGGACCATCACTTCCTCTCCCACTTTGAATTCCTTAAACCGTCACTTCTGGTCTGCTTTCGTCTTATATTGCATATTCATTTTAGCAATATGCTTCTTCACTTCTTCATGCAGGTTCTTCAGATGCTCTACAAAATCCTCAGCCTCGGCACTGCACTTTTCCCCTGTATTCGACTTCCTTAACTCAGAAACATTTCTTGGACTGCTTCCATATATTATCCGAAATGGAGATTTGTTGGTACTCCTATTGACAGAATTGTTATATGCAAACTCCGCCTAAGGCAAAATCAGATCCCATCCTTTGGGCTTATCTCCTATCAAGCACCTCAATAAGTTACCCAAACTTCTGTTTACCACCTCTGTTTGCCCATCTGTCTGTGGGTGGTATGCTGAACTGAATTTCAAATCTGTCTTCAGTTTCTTCCACAGGGTTCTCCAGAAATACCCAACAAACTTGGTATCTCTGTCAGAAACGATGCTCTTTGGTAGACCATGCAGCCGTACCACCTCTTTGAAAAACAAACCTGCAATATGAACTGCATCATTAGTTTTCTGACAAGGAATAAAATGTGCCATCTTTGAAAACCTGTCAACTACCACAAATATGGAATCATTTCCCCTCTGTGTCCTTGGTAGACCAAGAACGAAATCCATGCTGACATCTTCCCATGGTTTCTTCGGATACGAGTAATGGCTGATATAATCCGGTGTTCTGTCTCACACCTTTCGCCATCTGACAGACTCTACAGCTCTGCACAAATTTTTGCACATCTTGCTGCAGTTGCGGCCAATAATAATTCTCACTCACAAGGGCAATGGTCTTATCTCGACCAAAGTGCCCAACCAATCCTCCACTGTGTTTTTCTTTGACTAGGTTTTCCCTCATGGAACTTCTTGGAATGCATAACTGGTTTCCCCTGAACAACATTCCATCTTGGATCAAAAAATCCAGCCACTTGGTTCTGTCCAAGGTAACTGGTGCCAAGCAAGCCTTCCAGGCTTCTGCAAAATCGGGATCTTCAGGGTACAAACCCTTCAATTCATCAAATCCCAACACTTCCACCTTCATTTCTGTCAGCAAACTCTGCCTTCTACTCAAGGCATCTACAACTCTGTTGGATTTTCCACTCCTATGCTTCAACACAAAGGAATAACTCTGTAGAAACTCAACCCACTTCAAGTGTCTCTGGTTCAGTTTTCCCTGGCTATTTATATACTGTAAGGCCTGATGATCAGTATATAGCACAAATTCTTTTGGCAGCAAATAATGTCTCCACTTCTTCAGGGCCTGAACTATAGCGTAGAATTCTTGATCATACACTGAATACTTTTTCCTGGCATCATTGAGTTTCTCACTGAAGTAAGCAACAGGCTTACCTTCTTGACTCAGCACAACTCCAATGGCACTACCACTGGCATCACAGTCTACCTGAAATACCTTATTAAAATCTGGAAGTGCTAAAATAGGTTGCTCAGTGACCTTCTTCTTCAACATATCAAAGCTTTTGTCAGCTCCCAAGGTCCACTTAAAGTCTTTCCTATCCCCTCTCATTGTTTCTGTAAGGGGTGCACAAATACTGCTAAAATTTTTGATGAATTTCCTGTAAAAACTGGCTAAACCATGAAATGATCTCACTTCAAAAGTGCTTCTTGGAGTAGGCCATTCAATGATAGCCCTCACCTTTTCTGGGTCCATTTTTAGACCTTCAACTGAGATGACAAATCCTAGGTATACCAACTCCTTCTTCACAAAATTGCACTTCTTCAAGTTGATCAACAACTGTTCTTCCCTCGACTTCTCAAAAACCCTCTTGATATGCATCAGGTGCTCTTCTAGGGTTCTGTTGAATATCAAAATGTCATCCAAATAGACAATAACAAACTTGCCTAAGAACTCCTTCAGCACTTCATTCATCAACCGCATGAATGTGCTTGGTGCATTGGTTAGCCCAAATGGCATGACCAACCACTCATACAAACCTTCTCTGGTTTTGAAAGCCAGTTTTCCACTCATCTCCTTCTCTGATCAGAATCCGATGGTAGCCACTCTTCAGGTCAATCTTGGTGAAGTACTTGGCTCCACTCAAACAGTCCATAATATCATCCATCCTTGGTAATGGAAATCTGTATTTTATGGTGATCTTGTTTATAGCTCGGGAGTCTGTACACATCCTCCACTCCCCATCCTTCTTTGGTGCTAGTACTGCAGGTACCGCACATGGACTCAAGCTTTCTCGAATCAGTCCCTTTTTCAACAACTCATGGACTTTCCTGCTCAGCTCCTCACTTTCCACAGGAGTCATTCTGTGGGCTGCCTTGTTGGGTAAACTAGATCCAGGTACCAAATCAATATGGTGACTGATCTTCCTCATCGGTGGTAAACCCTCAGGCACATTATCTGATATGATGTCCGGAAATTCTTCTAACAGGTGTTCGGCCTCTGCTGGAACATCTGTGTACTTTTCTTTCTTAACAGTAGGGATTAATGCATAACACATTGAATCCCTTTTCAGGCCATCCAAAAACTGTCTTCCATCCACCAGGAAGATTCTGGCACTGCTGCACACTTTCTCATCCACTTCCTTCAGTGGCTTCAATTTGTGATGTACTCCATCCTTTGTTAGAGAGTACGTATTTGCATGCCCATCATGCACTGCACGTCTATCAAATTGCCATGGTCTTCCCAACAACAAATGGCAAGCATCCATCGGCAAAACATCACATAGGACCTCATCTTGATAATTTCCAATGTGAAATTCGACCAAGCACTGTTCACTGACAAGTGCTCTGTGGTCTTTCTGCAACCACGAAATCCGATATGGATGCGGGTGCTTCCTCTTCCCCAATTTCAACTTAGTAACCATCTCTTCTGAAACTAAGTTGTCTATGCTACCATTATCAATGATAACATTGCAGACCTTCCCTGCACATTTGCACCTTGTGCGAAACAGGCTCTTCCTCTGTTCTAGTTCTTTTTCCTCATTCAATAGTGTTCTTCTCATCATCAACACTTCTCCTCCTTCTGCCTCTTCAGAGTGTTTTGACTCTGCACCTTCATCTGCCATAGCAGCTCTGGCATGACCCTCAGGTCTCTTGTCTGTCCTTTCTTGGTGTTGAGGACACTCGTATGACCGGTGTCCCTCTTCTCCACACTGGAAACAGGTTCCACGGAATACCCCTCTTCCATACCCACGTCCAGGTCTACCTCTTCCTCTCTGGTAGTCATTGTTCTGATCACGTGGGCGGTAGGTATTCTCCTTTTTTTGTTCCTGGGGTCTGCTTGTTTCACCAGTCTTCTTCTGGTCTCGGTAATTTCCTCCATCGGTTCTTCCACCGGTTCTTCCACCATGATCCCTTCCTCTCTGGTTGCCTTCGAATCTTCTGTTTAGTTTCTCTTCTACCTTCAAGGCCAACTGGTATGCATCTTCTATGGTGGCTATTCTGATCAAGCTGAGTTCTTCCTGAATGTTCATTCTCAACCCGTTGATGTATCTGGCTACTTTCTCCTTATTAGCCCCTGAATGGCCAGTTCTGATGGAGATCTTGTAGAATTCTTCTATGTATTCTTGGACAGACTTGCCTGACTACCTCAGACTCTGCATCCTCCTCAACAGGTCCAACTCGTAATCTACGAGAATAAATTGTCTCTTCAGTTTCTCCACCATTCGGTCCCATCTGGTTATTTTCTCCTTTCCATTTTTATTTCTTTCGAGTTGTACTCCTTTCCACCATAAACTAGCATGGCCTTTCAATTTTGTTTTTGCAAATTTGATCCTATCAAGATCTGCAATCTCCTCATACTCAAAGTATTCCTCCATATCGTTGATCCAGTCAATCAACTCTTCTGGGTTGAGATTCCCAGAATATGTAGAGACATCAAACTTCGGTCTCTTCCCGGCCTGAGCTAGAGCTTTCAACAATCTAGCTTCAGAAGGATCCAATGCCTCTTCATCATCTGATGGACCCTCAGTTTCCCAGGCTTCATCGTCACTCTGGTCTTCTCCCTTTGGTTCGACCTTTTTTTGCAACTCTTCCTGCAGGGCTTGCACTTGCCTCTGCAATGCTCTGAAATCTTCATCCTGTGCCACATTTCTCCCATGACCATGATTTCTTTTTGGAGGCATTCTACTCACTTCTCCCACAAATCTCAAACTGGTCCTGGTGCAAACTGCCTCACGTTCGATGTTCTATTTGCACACTCAGGAACTTCTAGCTCTGATACCACTTGATCGAGAGCCGAATTATAGAGAAGAAAAATAGTTGTATTTTATTCAAATCCAGCAAAGAATTACTGTCACAGCATAATATTATAGTCACAGCAGAATATTACAGTCATCGCATAATATTACAGTCACAGCGGATTATTACGTTCACAACAGATTATTACATTCACAGTAGATTATCACATAAGTCGCAGAAGAATTGCGCCTTTTCAGAGTTTCTCAAACCTGGAAATACAACAAGAAAATATTATCGTTCCAGTAATTTTTCCATCCCTTGTGCATGCCTTTGCTCTCCTTTTTAAAGGTTCTCGGGTGACGCTCCATTTCCAGCTGGTGGCCCTTCGTTTCCTCTTCCAGAACCTTTCGTTTTGCCTCCCCGTGTCGCTTTGTCATCCAGATATTCGACACGTCTCCCTTTTCGACTCTTCGTCTTCGGCTCGTCTTTCGGCATGAAAATACGACATGTCATGATATCGCGACATTTTCCTTGCCCGCTGTCTTCCTCGCCTTCGGGTCGTGATATCGCGACATGTCGTGATATCGTGACATTTTCCTCCATCGTTGCCTTCCTCGCCTTCGGGTCGCGATATCGTGACATGTCGCGATATCGTGACATTTTCCTCCATCACTGCCTTTCTTATTTCCAAGTCACGATATCACGACATTTGCCTTCGGACGCCTCAGCTTTTCTGCTTCGGTCACGATTTCGTGACATGTCGCGAAATCATGACAAATTCTTTGGCCTTCTCTCCCTCCTACAGCTGGTCGCGATTTCGTGACATGTCGCGAAATCGTGACATTCTTGCTGGTGTCTTCTTCAGGCGGTTACTTGTCACGATTTCGCAACGATCGTGATTTCGTGACATGTCACGAAATCGTGACCTTCCCAATGCGTCTTCTTCCGCTGCCTCCTCCTTGTCATGATTTTGCGACAGTCACGATTTCGTGACATGTCGCGAAATCATGACCTTCCCAATGCGTCTTCTCCCGCTGCCTCTCCATGTCGTGATTTCGTGACGATCGCAATTTCGTGACATGTCACGAAATCGTGACCTTCCCAATGCATCTTCTCCCGCTGCCTCTCCATGTCGCGATTTCGTGACATGTCGCGAAATCGTGACATTCCCAATGTCGTCTTCTCCTGGTGCCTCCTTGTCGCGATTTCATGATGGTCGCGATTTCGTGACATGTCGCGAAATCGTGACAATTTTTTTTTTTTTAGATATGTGGATGCAAGATTGTGCTGCCACCGGATGCTCTTGCATCATACACATTTATATTTACATGATACTTGTGTATATCCTACACATTCACACTTATATAAAATAGAAATATAACTCACACTCTAAACTATGACTCAACCCTAATCTAATATTTACATATGTACCATGAAGGTACCATGGGGTACATTAGCATGTGCTAAATAATGTAATATAATCCAATACCCCATGTATTACATTATTTGGTTATTGAAGACTTTAGTCTTCAATCATGGTCTTCGTCTTGATCTTCAATATTCAAGTGATCCTAGGACCTATACTTGCTTTGTTCTCTTTTTTATTTCTTCTAAATTTTCTTGATCTTCTTCTTCTACTTCTTTAGTCTATTCTTTTATGTCTTGTTCTTATCATGCTACCTTCCTTTATCTTGATCAATTGTAAAGTTAGTGTTGGGGTCTGAATTGACATCAAGGTGAACTCGAACTATGACTATCATCTGCAATGGTTTTTGAAAGGCAAACACCCACTAATCACAACCCAAACCCCAACATTGGATGGGTCAAAATTGCTTTTAACCCACTCAAGAGTAGTATACCTTGTCAACTTATTGAATGTTGACTCATTTAAGCTCAGTTAAATGTATAAATATAGGGATAGAAAGGGGAAAGGGTTTAGAAAGTAATGAATCAATAGTGGATGGATAAAGCTAACAACATAGGCATCTATAGAGAACTTCTGACAACTCAATTTCCAGCAAACAACACTTGTGATTAACAACATTCAAAACTCAGTAATCTTCAACATTTAAGCACATATGCATACTTCAAGAATTATTCCAAACATCTAGGGTATCAATAATCCAAATTAGCAGAATTATATTGATACTTTGACTAATAGAAATAGAATCCTTTCCAAGCATACATTTAGAAATGAAGCATTTCAATTTGCTCTAAGCTAGCAATCCAAATTAGCAGAATAGACTAACCATAGCAGCAATAGCAGAAATGACTTCAAAGATTGATAATCCACAAGAAAAGAAGATACAAGTCTGAGGCAAACATCCAAGTAATGCTCCTTCTATTGATTTGTAGAAAGTGTACAATAGTAGGGCAAGCAAACACTTTAGAGTCGACCCTTTAAAATGAGGGTTCGACCTCTATTTATAGTTTTGTAGTAAATTTGAAATATTTGAAAGAATTAGGAACATTACAAGGAAGTTGGAGTGCTAGATCAGCAAGATGCTGAGGTGGTAGCCTCCTATTTGATTCAAGAAAGAAGGGAACTATGTGCTCCATCGATCTTTTGCAACTTGGCTTCTACAAGTTGTTCAGCTCTCATGGCTTCAACTGTAGATCTAGTCAAGAAGAAATCAAGATCATCTCTTATTCTTGTTGTGGCTGCCCTATCATAGATCTGAAATTGAATCAGCTCATGGATCTTGATTTTCTATCACTTCATCTTCTTGCTTCTTCAACTTCAGCTTGGAAATAGCTTAGATAAAAACCTGCAACCTTATGTCACATTGAATCTTGCATTTATACGTGATTCAAGCCAAATTTGATGTAGATCATTGATCTACTTTTGGATAGCTAATATTAGATCTTTTAAAATCTTGGTATGCTTTTACTATTCATGGTCTAAAACATCTTGTAGCCTAGAGCATATTGCAGCCTATGACATCTTTGCTTTTAACTCTCTTCATCCTTCATGACATAGAACATGCTCTAATACAATACTTGAATCTCTAACTTGAGTCATTTGACTACTTTGATCATGACCTAGGACAAGAGTGTTCTAATCTAGGGATATGCTCATGAAATTTTATTCTAGGTCGTGTGGCATAGAACCATGTTCTGAGCTAGTATTTAGATTATCAAAATAGAAACTTTGACTATGCTAACTATGGCATAGAACAATATACTAAAGTGCATAGTGTAGAACCAGGTGTTGAGCCATGTAGTTAGGAACCACGTTCTAAGTCGCTTTTCTAATTATCCAACTTGGAACTTTGATCATGTTGACCATAAAAAAAAAAAAAACACAAACAATAATCCAATCTACATTGACCATGATGTAGAACCAAGTGCTAAGTTGCATGGTGTAGAACCATGCGCTAAGTCATAGGACATGGAACCATATTCTAGGTCACAATTCAATATACCATCTTTGATTGCACTAATTGTGGTGTAGAACCATGTTTTGAGTCGCACAGTATAAAACCTTTATCATAAGCTAGGATCTCCTTTTTTGCTTTGAGCCATGATTTGAAATGCATGAAGGGCTTGTTTGACCAAATTGACCATGACCTAGGACATGTTGTATTGAGCCACTATCATAGTCTAGAGCACCTCTTTGGACTTAGAAATATTTTGGAATTTTTGAAAAAATTTCTAAGTATGTGGTCTTTTGGGCCTACATTTTAGTGCCTCTCGAGGAACTTTGCTAGCAAAGTTTGAGAACTCAGAGTCTTATCCTTTGGGCAACTAGAGTCAAAATATAAATGGATAGGTATTATGAAATGATTATGTGGATGAATGGAGATAATGAATATAAATGGAAGGATGAAGTGGGATGAGTGAATGAATGAATGAATGAATGAATAATGGGATAAGGAAGTGGAAATGAATATGGATGGAGGAAAATGAAAGATAGAATAGACTCTAGCTAGCTACAAATTATATCTCAAAGAATAACTTCCATATGACCATCACTCTCTTGAACATTTATGAAGATATTCAAAGAGTAACGGTTCACATAGAAGCAATGCAAGAGGTAAATATGTGTATCTCATCAACAAGGTTGCTCCTCTTTTGAAGGCTCAATGGCATGAATTTCTCATGATAGTTACATATTCATGCTTTCCTTGCTACCTCTAACACTTGTCAGGATCAAAACATTTGCAAAGCATGTTTTCAAGGTCCTTTTGATAGTTGTGGTACTCAAAAATATTTTAGATTTCTCAGTAGGAGATCCTCATTCTTTTTGTACTTCTTCCTACTAAGTTTATTTCTCTGTTTCTGGATCTTGCACTTTCTCAATATATTCAATATTATTTTCTTTGTTACCTTCTTCTTCTTTGTTCTCTTATTCTTCTTCATTCTCTTCTTCTTCACTAATCTCCTGCTCTATTTTTACTCCAAACAATTGAATCATATGATCCAATGTTTTTAAGGCTTGATCCCAGGTTGCTTGAGTGGGATTAGCTATCTCCATCAATTATTGGTGAACAAACTTAAAGCTTGGTAGTTTTTTCATAGGATATGGAATGTCCCCTATCTACCAGATCTTCCATTAAATATTTGAGCCTAGTTAAATATTTTATCAATTGAGAGACTTGATCTTGATTAATCAGGTCCTCCCAAGCATCTATTTCAGACTCATCCTACATAATTGATGTTAAGCTAGTCTAAAGGTCTTCTTCTATTAAAAGGATGTTCTCCTCATTCCAAAATCCTTTAAAACCATATTGCATCATTTCTTTATTGGCATCAACAATCTCTTGGAGCTTACCTTCAATTTTATCCATTAATAGCCACCCCTTTTGGATCAACTTATTCTTCCTAAGGATATTTTTGGCTATTAATCTTGTAGTATTCCATGCTTTACTTGGGATGGGCTTAGTAGTAGCATTGAATCTATTTTCAGACAACTTATATATTCTTTCTACTTGTAACACCATTGGTTGTAGCTCTTCAGTAGCCTTCTCAAAATCTTCCTTGGTTTCTTGCAACAAATGGCTAGCCTCATCCATGAAATCAATCATAGGATAGATCTCTAAACATTTCTCCATAATCTCAGACCATATTTATTTTTTGATCTACTTTACTTTATCTTTGGAGAAACTTGTAACTCTAGCCTTCTCAACCTAAAGTTATTATTTTAAAGCTTGTATCTATTTGACATAGGTCTCATTCTTTTTCTTCAGCTCTTCAACTTGCTCTTTGAATTTGATAGCCTCTTGGTACTTGTTCTACCAGTTCTTAGCTTCATTTCTTATAACTTTCTCCACCTTTTTTTGATTATTGATTGCTTTTTCCAACTTTTCAACCTTTTCCTCTAATTTCTCATATTTCTCCTTACAAATATCACTCTGGACATAAATGGTCTCAAGATGAGCCTTAGCTATAACCAATTCATCTTCCATGGGCAATTGAGAAATATCTTCAATGTGCTCCTCTAGCTGATAATCTTCTATAGTCATGTCCTCCTCTAGTTTACTAACAAGAGGGGTGAGGGAGATTCTTGTTCTTTGCCTAGCAATAGGATCAACAATCATAGTATTCCTTAGTCGAGCAACTTTTTTCGAAGGTTGGGCTAATTTCTTGCTCCAAAAATTTTGAATCTTTAGTGAGATATTCTTGACCTTCTACAAAGAAGTTATTGTAGGATGATTTGCAGGAGTGGAAGTAGTGATGAGTGAAGGGAAAAATAGAACTAGCATAGATGGAAGAGGTGTAGTAGTAATGATGGTGGAATCTATGCTTATAGTAGGGGTTGTAACAGGTGTTGAAATGGCAATAAATGTTACAATTATGGAAGATGGTGGAGAAGATGGAAGTGCTTGTTCCCCTACTGATATGAGTGGTGATGATCTTGGAGGTGAAGGGGTGTGAGTGGGAGATGATGATATTGGAATTTCTACTGAATGAGGTGGAGATGGAATGGAGTGAGATGATGGAGGAATTGGTGAAGATGATGGGGAATTATGAGGTGGAGATGATATCTTTTGTTCCTTTTTCTCTTGAGAATGGGAGGGAGAATTCTTTGGGGAAGGAGAAGGAGAAGGAGAAGAAGGGATAGGAATCATACCTTCACCTACCAAAGTAGACTATTGAAAGATGTCATCAACACTTTGTTGTTGTACTTGTTGAACTGGTTGCTCTATAGTTGTGACCTAAGTCTATTCAACTACTTGTGTTTGATCTAGTTTTTCTTTTTACTAACTTCCTTCTTAGCCTCCCCTACTAAATATTTTGCCTTTCTTTTGAATACAATAGGCATTGAAGGCTTAACCTTTTGAGTATCATCTTGTTGTTGTGAAGTTGGTAGTGCAACCTCTAGAATAGGGGGACTTGAGGGCTTGGAAGGGGCTACAATAGTAAATTTAATAGGAGAAAATGCTAAGCTATCACTTGCTTCATCTCCCATTAGATCTTGTGAAGAAGCTTCTACCCCCAAGGCCAAATATTTTGGCCTTTGTTCCACCTAAATATTTTCTATATTTCTTATTTCATATTTACCAAGACCACCACCAGAATATCCCATATTTTTCATCATTACAACCCCCACAATGTATTACTACAATTATTCCTATGAAGGTTCAAAAGTAGATTGAGCTTCTTTAGTCACTAGTGGTGAAGTATTGTAGTGTCATCCTACTATTAAGATGGTGAGGAGGGAGAAGCTGGAGGTGTTTGATATTTCTTCTACTTTTTTCTCCTGACATTTTTCCTTTGGCCTTACCTTTCTCTACTTTCTCTATTCCTTTTTGAAGCTCAATGCTAAGCTTTTACCATTCTTGGCCATCCAAGTCTTAATATGTTTATCATATATCTCAGAGAAATCAATATCAGATTGGTGGCTAAACCTAGGTTTTATAGTGTTTGTCTCCACTCTCATTTTCCACCATTCCAAAACCTTACCCTCATCCCAACCAACCTTTTCCTAAATCTCTTGGATTTTGGATTCCTTCAGTTGGTGGGTTTTCTTACTTTCAGGGTCATAATCAACCAATTGCTCATAAAAGTCTCTCCAAGGGGGAAGTGGTTCCATATTTCTAACATTCCATTCTAATGGAGAGCTCTCCCTATTATTTTTATGCTTTTCAATTTGAGGCCTCAAAGTCCTTTCAAACTTGGGAGCCTTATCACCATTGAGAGTAGTTAGCTTCTCCAAAAATATATTGGTTGGGTCATACCTCCATCTCTATGGAAGATAAATAAGACCTAGTTTCTCCAAATATTGAGTAATCTGCTCATACTAACCCTTCCTTGTTACTATAATATCTTCCACATTATGAGGGTAAATCATCATCCCTTTTCTCCTTATCCTAGTGCCAAAAGTGACATTAATGTAGTCAGCTTGTCTACAATATTCTAATACCAACATTCTACTAGTGATAAAGTGTGGAAGCAAGAATGGTTTCCTAATGAAGCCATAAAGTCTAATGATTATACCCTCAATCAAAATATACCAGTCTCCTTCCTCAACTTGCTTTGTTTGCAATAGTTCTTTAGCTAGAGGAGGAATTCTAGGATATTGCCCATACATAATTTTTAGGGTTAGCCCCAAAAATTCTATATTGAAGTTATAATAGGATTCAATATTGCTCAGAATCCTAGTCCATGTATAGACTGGTATGGGATTTCCATTATCATATTTATCTATTACTAGTATCCAAGGCATATCTTGCCTTGTAGCACTGAGAAACATCCAAGCCAAATTAGAATAATGCCTAAAAGAGGGAGCTTCAAAATATTTCTTCATTGCAACCAATTGCTCATGCATTCTCTTGGAAAGAAAGGTAGGCCAGTCAAAGTAAATTGATCTATTATTGCCATCTCCCATAGGTATTTTATACATATTTTCATTAGAAATGCAATAAACTATAGCTATCTACCAATCTCTCACATATTGGTTAGAATCCAACCCGACCAATGTTGCTAGCATAGAAAAGAGTTCTAGGTAGGTAAATTGCTTGATGGCAATTGGGGTACTGGGCAAAGTGTTCCTAGACCTTATGGTTTTGAACTGGCTATACACCCATTTCCTAAAATGGTCACCATTCTGTGGATGCCCCTTCAACGAGTAATACCTAGCTTGCTCTTATGGGTCGAAGGGCTTAGGACTTACAGGTGACACTCTACCCATGGCAAAAAGGTCACAACAAGCTTGTGTAATTATATTGAAAAGGGTTTTACCCTTAGCTATTTTTACTACTTTAGCCTTAGGGTCATAGAATTTTACTATGGAAAAATTAACTCTAGACAGGGATGAATAGAATCATAGATATAGAAAGACAAAAGAGAGCAGACAACACAAGTACCTTGAACTAAAATTGGTAGTCCTTCAAAAAATCTATAATCAATATCTCTCCTAAGCTTATTTCTTATTCTCCATATCATTTTTATATCAGCTACTACCAATGCTTTGTCAATGTAGCATATAACCTCACTACTTTTTGGTTGAGTAGCTTTCTCTACAAATTTTGATACCATTTCTAAAAAAACCTTTAAAATTGCTCTTCTAATGCTCTACAAATTTACTTAACCTCACTATCACCACTCTTGAAAGCTTAGCACTATTTACAAAATAAAATTAATAAAATTTTAGCTTTAAATAACATGCATGCATGCCTTCCACCATTAATGTGGTAGATGAGCTACCACTTAGATGCACGCTTCAAAATTTCAAATTGGGAAAAAAAATGCAACTTGTAAGTGAAGTCTCATTTGTTGATTGGTCATAGCCTAGAACCTATCATGGCTCACAACCAATATTTTATTCATTTTTTAGGTATGACACAGAACACATAGTAGAATAGCACACTTTCCTTAGATTTTGACTCTTTGAACTTTTAGCTAGGAACATGTTATGAGTCATTACCTCTATTTTCTTTTTTCTTTCTATTAAAAAGCTAAAAGAAAAGATAATATAATACAAATATGTACATATATTACATAGGAAAGGATTTCTTACTCAAAGTACAACTTAAGATGATATCCATTAACTAATATTGGCTATAAATTCCCATCCTGATCTTGGAGTTGGAAAGCATTGTTCTTCTTGACCTCAAATACCTTGAATGGACCATCCCAGAAGGAGTCAAATTTTTGGTGGTTGCCTAGTTTGGATTTTTCTTCATTCCATATTAGGACTGAATCACCAACCTTAAATTTTTTGAATCTAGCCTTCTTATCAAACCATTCTTTAGTGTCCATGGAGTGCTTCTAAAAACTCTCATATGCTTTGGTCCTCTATTCTTCCAACTATAAAAGATGCATCAATCTGGCCTCTACTAGATTTTGATCTGATTCATAATCTTGGTTAGCCAATATTAGAGCTGGTATCTCAAGATGAGTGGGTAGAATAGCTTCTTTCCCATACACTAATGCATAAGGGGATGTTTTTATTGACTTCTTGATAGTAATCCTATCTACCCACAAGGCCTGTTCTAAGAGAAGATGCCAACTTCTTTTGTTATCTTTCAATGCTCTTTTTAGAATTCTGAGTAGATTTTTGTTAGTGGACTCTGCTAGTCCATTCCCTTGAGGGTAATAGTTAGAAGAATTATTTAAGCATATGCCATATTGACTTGCAAATTCAATGTACTTTGCACCTATGAAATATGGACCATTATCACTTACTAGAGCTTTAAGGAGACCAAACCTTGTGATCAAGCTTTCAATAAATTTGATCACTACATCTTGATCTGATATCTGGGTTGGAATTGCTTCAACCCATCTAGTGAAATAATCTATGGTAGTCAGAATATATTTGTGACCTACTAAAGAGTTGGGATTTATTACTCCAATAAAATCTAGTCCCCACTACTAGAAAGGTTCTTCTACTTGGATAGGCTTAAGGGGGAATGAAGCATTCATATTCCTTCCTACATATCTTTAGCACTTATCACATGTTCTTGTTACTTTGAAAGTGTCAGCAAATATAGTAGGCCAGTAGTAACCTGCTCTTATTATTTTCATAGCAGTAACTCTTCCTAAAAAATGTCCCCCTAATAGTCCTTCATGAAACTCTTCAATGACCTTCTTTTTATTATCTTTCAAACATTTTAGAAGAACTCCATCAAGGTTCTTTTTATATATTCCCTCAGGTAAAAGGACATATTTCAAAGCTTGAAGTCTATACCTTCTTCTTTGTGAAGCATTAAGATCTTGAGGGCATACTCCTATTTGGAAATAACTTGTCAACTGATCAACCCAATATGACCCTTCTAAAGAACTATCTTCCCTCTATCTAGATCCTGATGGCTGACAAGCTGATATCTGATCTGAGACTACTTTTGCTACCATTTCCTGACATAATGCTCTACCTCTGACTAACTTTGTAGGATGGATTTCTACATCATATTCTTGAATTTTGGTAATCCAACCAGCTCTTTTATCACCCAACTCTCCTTGTAAGATGAAACTCCTAACATCTGGATGTACCACATAAACAAGAGTCTTACTTTGAGCCAAGTATTATCTAAATTTCTTCAATGATTTCATGACTACAAATACTTATCTCTCAATAAAATTATATTTAGTCTGGTACTCATGAAGAGTTTGACTCCAAAAAATATAGGGTGTTCTTCTCCAACATCATTCTTTTGTGTTAGTACTATTGCATAACTCTCCTCAGCTCCATAGGCATATAAGATGAAATATTTGCTAAAATCAGGGTTTACCAATACTAGGGTAGTAGCAATGGCTTGCTTGATTGCCTCAAAAGCTTACTTCCTTGTCTTAATCCATTTAAACTCCATATTCTTTTTGAGCAGCTCTAAAATAGGTTTAACAATTTGAGCAAAGTCTAAAATGAACTTCCTTACAAAATTGATCTATCCAAAGAAGGATTGCAAGGCTTTCTTATTCATGGGGAGAGGAAGAGCCAGTATTGATTTTACTCTATCAGGATCAATTGACATTCCCTCTTTAGAGACCACATGCCCTAATAATTTGCCCTCATGGACTACAAAAAATGATTTCTTTGGATTTAGGGAGATGCCAAACTCTCTATATTTTTAAAAAACTTGCTCTAAGTGTTCCAAGTGAGCTTGTTTTTATGGGAAAATATAGTCATATCATCAAGATAGATGAGAATGACTTTATTGATCAACTCCCCAAAAGCATAGTCCATGGCTCTCTAAAAAGTAGCCCCTGCATTAGATAAACCAAAAGGTATTCTCTAATAAGCAAAGGTACCCCACTTAGTAGTAAAGGTTATTTTGAACTGATCTTCATCCTTCACCCAAATCTAGTTGTATCCTAAGAAACCATATAATAGAGAAAACCTCTCAACCCCTACAACAATCTACAAAATCTGATCAATCTGAGGAAGAGGATAGTGATCTTTTAGTGATGCTTTATTTAGGTTTCTAAAATCAACACATAGGCGGATGTCTCCATTATTTTTCCTGATAGGTACCAAGTTAGCAACCCATGTAGAATGTTTGATAGGGTAGATAATATTTGCTTTCAATAATTTGAGCAATTCCTATCTCATTATAGATTCAATCTTAGGATTCACAGGTCTCTACTTCTACCTAAAAGGTTTTGCATCAACTTCTAGCTCAATAGTGTGTTGAATAATCTTTTTATCATATACCTTAAGATCTTCATATGACCAGGCTATAATATCTTGGTATTTAAGGCATATGGCCTTAAGTTCCTCCACTTATTTTGGAGAACAGTGAATGCCAATATTAAGCTTTTTATCCTTTTCTATTTCAATCTCTTTATAGATTTCATCATCAATTTTCATGGCTCTTGATTTCTTTCCATATTCATTATCAAAAAGGCTTTCTAGTGTGATCAAACCCTTAGGGATATGATTATTTTTCAATTGTATGATATCTTGTTGATCCATTTCTTGAGGGAAATATTCCTACAAATTAGACAAGCAAGCCTCTCTAACTAGAAAGTCAATGATCTGATCATCATTCTCAAAAACCTACCAAAAAATATATCTATCTAGTACTACAAGTCTAAAGACTAATTTGACCCTTTTATCCTTTGTTGATCCAAGATCTGAAGAAGGGCTGAAATTAGAACCTTTAATGGCTAAAGCATCAACCAAAATATTTTATTTTCTAGGAATAGAGTGGATGTTTAAAGCATCAAAATATTCCATCAAATCCCATACTCTATTCCTATATGATTTCAAGTAATGGTGCTTGTTGTTGCATTTCTCTATGACTTGATTAACTACTAGCTCTAAATCACCATATATATCTAACATTTTGATTCCCATATTCTCTACTTGCATTAATCCTAAGCATAGAGCCTCATATTCTATAACATTATTGGTACAAGACCAAGTCAATCTATAAGCAAAAATTTTTATACCTTCTAAAGGAGATTTCAAAATTATGCCAGCACCAACCCCATTTTTGCATCTTGCCCCATCAAAATGCATTATCCAAATTTTTGACCCTCTTAGTGACTAATTAGATATGGTAGGGGTCTTTTTCTCAACCTCAAAAGAAATGCTATAAGTGCTCATTCCTATCCCAAATAGACTATAATCTTCTCTAAATGGCAACTCATCTTCCACTTCTAAATCTTCAAGGTTCTCTACCAATTCAAGTTCTTCCAACACTGAGAGGTTACACATGTCTTCCTCTATTTTTTCAATATGATAAGACACAAGTTTTTAAGGGTTATCCTTATTCTCTTACCTTTGTATGGAATCATCATGCCAGAGTAATCCAAATACATGTAACCTCCTAGCTTGGCAGTGAATTCCCTAGAAAGACATAAACCAAAGTAAGGTTCTAGGTCTACTACTACAATTTCTTACACAATAGTAACCTCTAGAGCCCTATGTAATCTCATCAACACATATTTTACAACTCCAATGGTCTTAACTAGTGTACCATCCAACTACAACACTCCTAGACAAGAATGAGTATACTCCATTCCCATTTCATCATAGACTACTTTAGGCATGACTATAGTTGAAGCCCCTAAATCTATCATACAGTTATGGACAATCCAACCTTCCATTCTCAAAGAAATATAAAATGGAGGGGTTTATTTTTCAAGGCTACAGGAGTCATCTTTTCTTGGCCATGAGACATGCTAAAAATTGTGGTAGTCTATTTTTCTTGAGAATTCTTGCTTAAAGAAGCCTTGAGTAGATCAATATGACCAAGGATGAAGAGAGTGTCATAAAGACTTGCTCTAGAAGGAGTCCTCTTTAGCTCTTCCACAATATTAAACTCTAACTTTTCCAAAGGAGCTTTCTCATACTTCCTCTCTAGTTCACCATACTTTCTCTTGTATTATTGGGTAGCTTCAATTCTCTGTCTCTTGGTGATGGAAGGAAATTTCAGCTTCTCTTGTGCTTCATATTTAGAACCTACTTGTTCTTTATTATTTTCCTTCTCATACTACCTTGGAGTGCTCATCTCTTTTCCTTGGCTCCTAGGAACTATATCCCTCTTCTCAATTACCTATGGAACCGAGAACTTATCATTATTTTGTAGGGGTGGTTCCTTTTTCTTCTAAGAGGGAACCTAGAATTGACCCATATTTTGTGGATCAACCTACAATGTTTTCTTTCTAGATCTGGTCATGATAGAAACTAATTCTTCTTCAAAGAGATCTTGTCTAACCATAACTTGTTTTAGCTGCCATAACATATTGACTCTTCCATTTTGGGTTCTCTCAAATTTCTCTATGGCTTGTTGTACATGGTGTTGGTACATTACACAAGTGTTAGAATCATGAGGATCATTACAGACTAGACACCAAACATTCACCAAACTAGTCTCAGGGCTAATTCTTGATCTTCTTGATTTGTATTAACCCTAGGCCCTATATTACTACTAGTACTAGGATTTTGATCCCTATTAACATATGGGAATATTCTCTATTGAGACCTTTCCATATCTCTCTTTTCCATTGCATTCACCTTGTTATTGATTATCTTCAAGGTATTCTGAATATCAAGCAATAGAGTTGATTCTTGGGAATTCTGAGATGGGAGTGGAGGAAAAGGAATTGAGGCAAATGTTATTTTAGGAGGAGGAATTGGAGCCATTTGGGGAAGTGATGATGATAAGGGAGGAGGATCCATATATGAGGATGTAGATACCTTAGCCTAAAATTGAGGGATCTCAGAGCAATATGGCATGACTATATTTGGGGAAGCCTTCCTACAATAATTAGAATATTCTCTACATGTACAACTACATTGTAAACTTGAGGAAAGGTATTTATACTTGACTACTGAGTTTGTAACCCCAGGTCTGACCCAAGGGCTCTAATATAATACATAAAAGCAAGGGGAGTAGTTGGTCTAGATTCAAGAGGAATCCTTTTCCATGTCCTACTAAACCTCAAATTAAAATTAGAGACTAACTCTTGTTGATATTTTTGCATAGCTATGAATTGGTTTAGGAGGGAGAAAGGATCAGACTCATTAAAATCTTCCACAAAAGGACCAGCTAATGCAGCCCATGAAATGATGTTGTTGTCTTCTAAGGTTCTAAACCAATGAAGGATTTTTCCTCTAAAGGATAGGGCTAGAAGCCTAACAATGACATCTTCATTTCTAATATTGTGGATAGTTGCTAGATTTAATATATCTTGATAATGCTCATAAGTAGTCTTACCTAAACCATCATATGTAGGTATAGCTTTCGATATAGCCTAGGGGATATCATGCATAAGGGTGAGTCCTAAAGGACCAGAGGTATCCCAATTAGGGTAATTCTATGGAGGCTGATTTTGGTTTATATTCTACTATTGAGCCATGTTTACTAGGGTTTTTAATGGGGTTTGACTTGAGGAAAACTAATTTCTTAATGGTAATTAGAATTCTTCAAAAGGTGAATCTAGGGATAAGCTTCTTGTATACCTAGATCTTCTAGATGGTAGCTCAAAGAATGGAATAGGTTCTTGACTATTCCTAGAAGATGACCTAGTAAACATGAAAAAATGAGCTACTAAAAAGGGCTTTCTAGGTTCTTGATTCTAGGGAGTCACCAAGTGAATTTACTTCCACCACTTGGTGAGGTCAAGACAACTCACTAAATATTGATTCCTCTAAGAAAATGAAAAATAATATCTAGTGGGTAAATGAACATTCTATAAATAGGGTCCCACTAAGCATGCCAAAAATTGTTGGGGTCTGAATTGACATCAAGGTGAACTTGAACTATGACTATCATCTACAATGGTTTTTGGAAGGTGAACACCCACTAATCATAGCCCAAACCCCAACATTGGATGGGTCAAAATTGCTTTTAATCCAACCTCTAGAGTAGGTTGGTATACCTTGTCAACTTATTGGATGTTGACTCATTTAAGCTCAATTAAATGTATAAAGATAGGGATAGAAAGGGGAAAGGGTTTAGAAAGTAATGAATCAATAGTGGATAGATAAAGCTAACAACATAGGCATCTACAAAGAACTTCTGACAACTCAATTTCTAGAAAACAACACTTGTGATTAACAACATTCAAAACTCAGTAATCTTCAACATTTAAGCACATATGCATACTTCAAGAATTATTCCAAACATCTAGGGTATCAATAATCCAAATTAGTAGAATTAGATTGATACTCTAACTAACAGAAATAGAATCCTTTCCAAGCATACATTTAGAAATGAAGCATTTCAATTTGCTCTAAGCTAGCAATCCAATATTAGCAGAATAGACTAACCATAGCAATAGTAGCAAAAATGACTTCAAAGATTGATAATCCACAAAAGAAAGAAGATACAAGTCTGAGGTAAACATCCAAGTAATGCTCCTTCTATTAATTTGTAGAAAGTGTACAATAGTAGGGCAAGAAAACACTTTAGAGCTGACCCTTTAAAATGAGGGTTCAACCTCTATTTATAGTTTTGTAATAAATTTGAAATATTTGAAAGAATTAGGAACATTACAAGGAAGTTGGAGTGCTAGATCAACAAGATGCTGAGGTGGTAGCCTCCTATTTGATTCAAGAAAGAAGGGAACTATGTGCTCCATCGATCTTCTACAACTTGGCTTCTACAAGTTGTTCGACTCTCATGGCTTCCAATTGTAGATCTAGTCAAGAAGAAATCAAGATCATCTCTTATTCTTATTATGGCTGCCCTATCATAGATCTAAAACTGAATCAGCTCATGGATCTTGATTTTCCATCACTTCATATTCTTGCTTCCTCAACTTCAGCTTGGAAATAGCTCAGATAGAAACCTACAACCTTATGCCATATTGAATCTTACATTTATACGTGATTCAAGCTAAATTTGATGTAGATCATTGATATACTATTGGATAACTAAGATTAGAGCTTTTAAAATCTTGGTGCACTTTTATTATTCATGGTCTAAAACACCTCATGGCTTGGAGCATATCACGACCTATGACATCTTTGCTTTTAACTCTTTTCATCCTTCATGACATAGAACATGCTCTAATATAATGCTTAAATATCTAACTTGAGTCATTTGACTACTTTGACCATGGCCTAGGACAAGAGTGTTCTAATCTAGGGATATGCTCATGAAATTCTATTTTAGGCCACGTGGCATAGAACCATGTTCTGAGCTAGGATTTAGATTGTCGAGATAGCAACTTTGACTATGCTGACCATGGCGTAGAACCATGCATTGAAGTGCATGGTGTAGAACCATGTGCTGAGCCATGCGGTGGGGAACCATGTTCTGAGCCACTTTTTAGATTATCCAACTTGGGACTTTGACCGTGTTGACCGTGACATAGAGCAAAGGTATGTTAAGCTAAAATTCATGTTACAAAAAACCTTGCTCTAGGTTGCATGGTGTAGAACCATGTTTTGGGCCAGGAATTGAGATGTCTCCCAAGTGCTTTGACCAAACTTGACCATGGCATGGAACCAAGTGCTGAGGTGCATGGTGTAGATCCATGCATTGAGCCACATGGTGTGGAACCATGTTCTGGGCTGCGATTCAAAATGTCACCATGCCATCTTTGACTGCATTGACCATGGTGTAGAACCATGTTCTCAATTGCATATTGTAAACCTTCATCTTGATTCGAGATCTCCTCTTCTCTCTGAGTCATGATTTAAAATGTGTTAGAGTTATTGTGTACTTTGTCTATGACACTTGTCATGTTGTCCTTGAAATTTGTCTTGTTATCATATAGGCATCCTGCCTATATATTTTAAAACATTTTGTATCAATATATTTCATTTTTCCCATTCCCAATATTTGGTATCAGAGTACAAACACTCTCTTTCCCTATGTAACCCCTTGAGGGGAGGTTTCCATGAGGAAGAGAATGTGAAGCTCGTGGCAAAAAATGGCATCGATGAAGAATATAATGATGGTGCATCTGAGGAAGTAGCAGTTTGATACTAGGAGATGAATCCCCCAGGTGTGACCAATTCACAGTGCATTTCTTACCATGAGCGGTGCGCACAGACTCAAACCTGCCATTGTGAATATTTTCTATCAAACACAAACCAACAATGACTAGAGTTTTTTTATTTTGATTTGATGCGATATGGCAGACTCCACATTAATGTGGGTAAACTCTGGCCCCTTTGACCACATGTTAGATTGACGACCCACTTGCTTGATTGTCAGTTCCTATGCCGCTTCATTGATTTGGCAATAGGAGGCCCACAAAATTTACACACTAGAACTCCACTGTAGTCCCCTCTCTCCTCCACTATGCTGGGAGAATTTTCTTATAACTAAAATTTTTTAGTGCACATGTAATTTAGCATCAACTCGTCTATTTCAATATGACATTGGAGACCTTGTAACTGGATTGAACGCCCCGACATGGGAAAAATATGTTGAAGTTGAAGTTTTTTAAAGAATGTCACTCATGAGGAGCATGTCTGCCAATACCATATGTGATATTTTTTTGAACTCTCCAAAGCAATAATCACAGCGCCTATGTGAACTCTTCAATGCCAAAGAAAATATGATTGCATGGTAAAAGCATAAGTGCATATTGAGCCCATTCCATTTTATACAGATTTCAAATGCCAAATCTAGGAGGAATGGAGTCCTCTGATCGCCTACCACCATAGGGGGCATAGTGTTGTCATTGTGGAGGTGCTGAAGGGTGTTGTTGCACATTGTGGTGGTGAGAGATTGTTGAAGGCCATGAAGATCGTAGAAAATACAAGAATACCAGCAATCACAGTTTGTTTGTCTCCCATAGGCATGTATCATTTGATCAAAAAAAAATTGTATAACTCCTGTGCCATCAACAAAGATCAAGAAATTTTTGTGACACTGAAGAGTTATGTTGATGGCGTCGAGATATACTCGCACGCTTCGGTTATTTGATGAGTTTTTATTTTTTAAAATATATTGATACAGTTGGGATATAAGCAATGGTGGAAGGCACATTCTTGTTGGTGGATTGTACTTCCTATCCAAATTTATAGTAGTTGACAATTTTAATTTGAGAGTTTTCTATGGCGGTATCTATTTCTGGCAGTTTCGGAGCATTTTGTGGTTCCAAAGTTTTCAGCCGAAAGTTGCTGGACTTGGCACTTATGGTGGTGTCACATTCTAATGGAAGTGGTTAAATTTTGTGTTCATGAAGATGCGTAGTATTTTTCTACCCATTGATTTCGTATCCTATGGAGTATATTTTATCGTGAAGGACGACATCGATGAAATGTTTTATTTGAAATGGATAGCTATTGAAAGGTGTTTGATCAGTTTCTTCCAATGTCGGTTGTGTGTTTCATGTGCTCATAACCCGACATCAAAAGCATCTATTGCCCACTGCGTTTAGCTATTTTCTGGGCATTTTCTATGAATTCCTGGCTAGATATGTTATCAACAGGATCTCACACGATAGATTTCCACTATGGACTATGTTGAACTTTGGTCCACTGTTTCCAAGTGACTGGGCATGCTGGCACAGTACACCATGGTGGAGGAACACTTTGTGGCAACCAAGCCATCCAACGTGTCGTTCGAGGAGGTCTTCGACAATGAACACAAATGATCCCTTTGAAATTTGATGGTGTAGAATGCCTGCTGAGCTATCAGGAGTGCGAGCGTGTGTGTTTTCTACACGGCTGAAGGCGTCATGGCAGATTTTGAATTCAACCATAAGTAAATGAAGTCTTGGCGAATCTTGTGTTATTAAAGTAGCTATATTGTTTAATGTGAAGAGTTGTGTCTGGTAATTTTTTATTTTGTTGTGGGTTATGTAATTCAATACCGAATGATAAACAATTATGAATCATTGCAAATGGGTGGGCATTTTTAAAAGGGACTGTAAACCTTTAAATTATTTTTATTCAATATCATGAAAGAGGGCTATTTATTCAAAAATGGGGAGGGGGCATTTTATTTAAAAAGGAATCTTTCCTTTTTTAAAGTGACATTCATATGGTCTTTTTTATTGTATTTTTAAAAATTCTAAATATGGAAGCCCACATGGTCCATGTAAATTCCTCTATGAGGGAAAATTGAAGTCCATTTTTTATTCCGTGTGAGAGCGATGCCAAGAATCTTTTATTCCTAATGTTTATTTGTTGCCTAGTGAATCATGCTGCTATTTTTTCTAGCAAATGAAGGCCCCATTGAAATTGGAACATAGGGGTATTTATAGTCGTTGGAAAGGTTTTTCCAATACGGACACATTGGTGGTGTTCAATTTTCTTTTTGAGGTAGTCTTATATGCAATTTTTAGCCTCAAATATTGTTGTATTCTAGAGTGCATTTTTGGTTGAACCCAACACTCTATGTAAGTGAACCTAGTATCTAGTATTCTCCTCTATCACACTTGACGGATGCAATGACTAGTTACCCATGCATTTTGGTAAGATGAGGTGATTACCATAAGGACACTTACTCTAGGGACTACATACATAGACACCCTAGAATCTATCCGAGGAATTTTTTGGATCAACTTCTGAAGACTATAGACGAAGACACTTCAGAAGATTTTATTCTCTTATTTCTTCTTCTCCTTCACATTTGGATTCTATGGCTCATTTTTTTGTATTTCATGGCTCATATTTCTTTTTTATTAAGGTGCATTTTTGACAAAGATCAAAACCTCTAGATTGTGTTTCACCATGAGGGGGATATATGATATTCATGATGAACGTAGTCAGTGACCTATGAGAGGCAACATACCTAGAGGATGACCTATGGAGGAAACATACCTAGAAGTGTTTGACCCTAAGGCACCCAGGATGACCCTAAGGCACTTAGATGATTGATCCAGAGGCAATCGATCCAAGTAAGTGGATGACCCTGAGGCAACAGACCAATATGTATACATCGTTGATCTAGCATTATTCACAGTTGGATATCCAAGCGCAAAGAGCATAAGCCTAGACCAAATCATGTAATAAAGGAGGATGATAGGGTTATTTTTTAGAAAATTACACATTAAGGGGGAATGTTAGAGTTAATGTGTACTTTGTCTATGACACTTGTCATGTTGTCCTTGATATTTGTCTTGTTATCATATACGTCTCCATCCTATATATTGTAACACATCTTGTATCAATATATATCATTTTTCTCGTTCCCAAAAAAATCATAAAGGGCTTGTTTGAGTATATTGACCATAGCTTAGGACATGTTACATTGAGCCGCTATTGTGGTCTGGAGCACCTCTTTGGTCTTAGTTTTTTTGGGGGATTATTTGTAAAAATTTCTAAGTATGTGGTCTTTTGGGCCTATAATTAGTACCTTCCAAAATCCTTAAGATAAATACATATTTATTGATTATCAATTTTGTTGAAATATCTTTGAATTCATTTTTTTTAGTAGTTTCTTCTAACTCTTGAATTTCATGAATTTCTTGGGCTAGATGTCCTTTTTTATTTCCCTCTCTATATTGTAACTGAGGTTGACTATACTAATATTGAGAAGGATATTGATGCTATAATTGTTGTTGTCATTTAGGATTGTATTGAGATTGATATTGTCTTTGTTGTACTGACTTATTTGTTTGACCACTTTGATTCATCTAATTTCCTTGAGATTGATTCCTTGGATTGTATCTTGGAGTTGAAGCAATATTACCTTGTGAATTATCTTTTAATACTAAGGTATTGTTGGTAATTTCATCTTTAGCTAAATTTTCTACTTCATACTTGTAGAATGTTGACTAACTCATCAAATGTAGTATCTTTGCTTAAAACTTGTAAATATGTGACTAGATGCTTGTAAATTTCTGGAAGTGCTCTCAATGTCACTTGAACAAGAAGTTTATCTTCTACTTTTTCTCCTAGAGTTAATAGTTTTGCTTTTATATATGCTACCTTTCTAATAAATAGTTCAATACTTTCACCACTATTATATTTTAAGGAGTATAATTGAGATTGAAGATTGAAAATAGTAGCTTTATTTTTCCCTTCAAATATTTTACATAGAGTATTCCAAGCTTCTATAGAAGTTTTTGTTGTACTTATATAAGGTTGTATTTCATCAGTTATTGCAAACGTTATTATCATAAGTGCTTTGGCTTCACCTTCTTCATATCTTTGAATTTCTCTAACATCTTCAATAAATTTTGTTTTTTCTCCACTAACTATATCCCAAATTTTTTCCACTATAATAATTGATTTCACTTTATTTTTCCATGAAGCAAAATTTAGTCCTTTCAAAAGTTTAGATTCAAAAAGGAAAACTTGTTGTTAGACATAGTAGTACTTATTCAATAAAACCTTTAATGTTGACTTCTTTGTAACTCCTAGGATTAGATAATAAACCAAATCTAATTTAAATTCTATGAAGTAGTAATCCTTATGTCTCCCTGGTTCTAGAAAGTAAGAATAAATCTTACAAATTTTATTTTTCCTAAGTTTTGTAGTAGAATTCCTTTTGCCTCCCAAATAACTAAATTTGCAATATTCAAAATATTTATTTTTGTAAATATTTTAAAAAATAGAAAACCAAATATATTTCAAAAAACTTGAAAAATTTAAAAACCAAATAAACTAATTTGATTTCTTATTACTCCATTCTAAATCAAAGACTTCAAAAATTAAATATTCAAATTAAACAACTTATTACTCCAACTTTAATCTATCAATAAAATATAAACCTTATTACTCCAAATTCTATTATACTTACCACTTCTAACAACTTTAATAACTTATTCAAATTTAAATTACTCCAATAAGCTATCAAAGATAATTAAAAAACTTTACTCCTACTTATCACTCCAATAATAAAATCTAATAATTCAATAATAAACCTATTACTACTTATCACTCCTTATTCAATCTTAATAAAAACATTTAACTTTAATAAATTTTTATCCTTATCACTCCTAACATTAAAAACTTGAAAAATCCTAATAATTTAAAAATTATCTCATGTGCACCTTTCCACCTTACACTGTTGTAAATTCTTTGAATGTTATTACAAGAAAGACTCGAGCAAATTGCTTTTAACCATATTGATTGAGCACTATGTAGAACCAAGTTGATTCACTTTTGGGTGTTCAAATTTGGGCATGTAGAGTTGAACATTACACTTTCCAACATTTTTTTTAACTACCTCGTAAGGAATTTACTTCGAAGCAGTTTGCATGCATTACACTAGAAGCATTACTCGATAAAGTGGCATTGATTACCCTAATGGTTGTGTTGTTCTACCTATGATTTGAGCATTACAAAAGATGTTGAATTATGCTTGGCACTCAAGTAAGACTTTGGAACCAACCACATGTTTCACTTCCATTTCACATCCTTAGGCAACATTCAATGTTCTAGTTACGAAGTGCTTTCCCTTGCAAAGAACGTTTTGTATTCCTTACTATGTTTTGATCCTGAGTGCTTTCCAATGATATTGTCTACTACTTCAATTTTGCTCAACATAGGAAACTTGTTGTTTGATGGTTCAATGTTGCTCGACATAGTATACTTGAAGGACATTGTTGTTGTGAGTACTATCAATAACTTAGATGCTACTAGAGTGAGTGTTGTTAATAACTCAAATGTTGTTCTTTGATTAGAACACTATGTTGACCAACGTGTTGTCAATATACTAAGGTCAAGGTATTGTACAATACTTAGAGTGCTTGACCAATACTTTGATCTTTATTCAAAGTTTGAGTTCTATCCAATCTCCATGCACTGTCGAGTCTCTAGGTGCTATCCTAACTTCTTAGTGTTATCCAATATCATTGTATTCTCCAATCTCTAGGCATTGTTCTAACTTTTGAGCATTATCCAGAATTTGAGTTTTGAACAATATTTTAGGCATTTTCCAACTCTTGAATGCTAACCTCCTTGCATTGTTGCTTAATATTCTTTCTTGCTCTTTCTTGCATTTAGCTCACCGTTCTAGGACTACCTCACTATGTTCATATCTTGATACTTATCTTTAGCTTTGTGTTGAATAGAATAGTGATTTGAGTCAAATACCATTATTTACTATATCCGAATGATGCTACCTTCAAGAGTTGAGTGCCTTTGTCTACTAGAGCCAAATGTTATCTTACAAAGCTAAATGAGGTTGTCTTTCTTTGTTTTACACTAAGTTATTTTTCTTTACTTTAAGCCTAATAGGTTTCACTTTAGATCCCTTTTCTAGGGTTGGACCTCTTCTATATCTTGTTATATCTTTCTAAAACTTTATTGTATCTTGAATCTTCATCAAGGTTAATATGACCTAATTCTATATTCTAATAGATTACCTCTATTTGAATGACTATTTCAAAAAAGGTAACCTTGATCTTTTATTGCTATTGTTGCTTCTATTCTACTCTTTATCTTCTTGTTGTCAATGTCAAGATCAATATGACTTGAGACTATATTCCTATAGATTACCTCTATTTTGAATAGCTCTTTCAAAATAGGTAACCTTGATCTTCTACTGCTATTGATGCTTCTAATCTACTCTTTGTATTCTTATTGTCAATTTCAAGTTCAATATGACCTGAAATCTTCTGAATCCTCTTTATGTTAGGTCTATATTCAATATCTAAATCCTCTATCTCTTATTTCAAGGTCTGTCCTCAAGACCTAAATCTTTTAATCTATCAAGGTTTGTCTTCAATACCTAAAACTTTATTTTCTCAAGGTATCTCTTCAAGATCTAAAACTTTTTTAATCTTGTAACTCATTAATTTTTTACTTGATAAAAGCTTATCTTTATTGATATATCCTTATTTTTTGCTTTTTCTTGCACTTAGAAGATGAAATTCTTCTCTATTTGTCATAGGAAGCTTCCCTCTCTTTTGAATATTAATCTTAGCTGCAATTCTAAAGAACTCAATAATATTCTCCTCCTTGCTAGAGAAGTTTCTATCATATCCATGTGATTTTTAGTGTCCTTAAAACCTTCTCCCTATCAATATGGCTTGAATGCTCTTGAATTATTTAACCTCAAAAATCAGTTGATACGCATTCCAATATAGATGAGTCTTTGTCTTCACTAGTTGTAACCGTGAAAATACTCTATAGATGAGTCTTGGTCTTCACTAGTTATTCTTCAATCATGGAAAGACTTTGTAGCTGATTCTTGGTCTTCACTGGTTATTCTTTAATCGTGGAAAGACTCTAGCCTTTCTACCCACTATGACCTTACTATAGAATATGAGTCACACTATATTTAAAGTGGATAAACTCTAAATCAATTTCATCAAACTAAACAATATTAGTATCTAATAAACATTATCAATTGGATAGAGCCTAGTGGTAGCTCTGATACCATTGATGGATTTTAAAGCCTTAATACCACCATAAATCTCATCAGTTAAATATCACAAGATAGAATATAATATAGCCACAATATAGTAAGATCAATAAAATGATATGGGCAAAATAATATGTATATCAAGGCTTAAAATATCAAATAACATTCACTAATGAAAACAATATAAATGTAAATAGCCTGAATCATACATGTACAAAGCATGTAGAACAACTTACAATATTAATTGCTTAAAATGTATGCAATATTTATTACTCCTCTTTCTCTTACAAATATGATCTTGATAATTGAATACTTGGATACTTGGATACTTGAATGCTTGAATGCTTGAGTACTTATATGCTTCGCTTTAGAGTAATATATAGCCATAGTAGAATGACTCTTTGGATACTTGACTATTCCTATCTATATGCCTAAGTCTCTTGACTCTTGGCTACACGTGCATACACATGACTCACTATTGTATGCACACCTAGACATGATTTTTGACCTTCACTTTGCACACTCTAATATAAGACACTTGTACACATTTACATTACATATTTGATCTCTTACCTAGAAGACACTTGTGCATATCCTGCACATTTAATCTTACATGATATTTGTGCATATCCTATACATTCACACTTAGAAAAAAGGGAAATATAACTCACACTCTAAACTATGACTCAACCCTAATATAATATTTACATATGTACCATGAAGGTACCATGGGGGTACATTAGCATGTACCAAATAATATAATATACTCAAACATTAAAATCACATAGATCTATTATTTTTTCTAAGCAGATTAATTCATAAAATGGTGCATGAAATATCTATGGTAAAAGTGCAATGATATCCAATCCTTAGACATAATATACAATAGAATCAAACTTTCATGTATTGTGAGGTATATAATAATATAATCTTAGGTTAAACTAAAATAAAACAACCCTAAGAAGCCTTCAACCATCTAAAATTGTGGTTCACTAATAAGTGGTTAGGCCCAAGAAGTTACTTTAATAGTACCCTTGAAAATATATTGTGTGACTATGGGTATGATGGAACCCTATGTACTTAGATCTATAACATATTAATTCATCCACTAATCACAAATAATATTGTATATTAGAGAGCCCATGAAAAGAGACACACCCTAACTTAGATTATCCCTATTAAAACATTGTTTTAGTCCTATATTATTCATAAAAACAAAACCAAAGCTAAGCTAAGCATACTATAGAAGAGGCTACTCTAGTCACAATATAATAGTGCAAAGAATATCTAGTGTGATAGTATAAAGAATATTCAATCTGATAGTGTAGAGAATATCCAATCTAATAGTGCAGATAATGTCCAGTCTAACAATGTAGAGAATATATAGTTTGAAAATCAAAGCAATCAATTTTTAGTAGTCTTCCAATAGAGAAATCAATTATCAATAGTCCACTAATGAGAAAAAACAAAAAAGCTAAAATTTTCTATTTTGAAATATAACCCATTATGACCCCCATTTTGAGCTAATTGTTTTGAGACCTAAATCTAGTAACATATTTTTGGAACTCTACCTTCAAAAATTTATCATTTTATGGTATAGTCCAATCCAATCCTCTATTTGAGATGATTGTTTTGAGATATAAATTTGATAAAGCTTTTTGGAGACTCTAAGGTGACAAATGGTTGGTGGTACTAGAACTACTCGAGCTAGAGCACTTGAATGAACAATTGAAATAATTTGAAGCTATTCAATCAATAATCCTCCAATAATTATCCAAATTAGAAAACATAAATAAAATTAGTGACATTTAAAGTCATGTAATATACCTAAATACAAAATGTGATGCTTTGGAAAGATAATCATTAGGGCATCAAGGTGATATTTTTTTTGGAGAAGCACAAACCATTGTATCTATAAATATTATTCAAAGCATGCTCAAGCTAGACTTAAGGAAGTTTGATGGTGATGATCCAACCAATTGGTTGCATCGGGCCAAATAATATTTTTCTTTTCATGTCACTTCTCACAATTAGGAACTTGCAATTGCATCTTTCAACCTAAAATATAAAATAGTCCAATGGTTCAAATGGTTAGAGAATATGAATTCAAGGCTCACTTGGTTTGAATTTGAACACAAATTACTATATCATTTTGGACTTAGTGAGTATAAATATTTTATAGGATCCCTCACTAAGTTAAGATAAGAAACATCTATCCATGATTACTAGACAGTTTGAAAATTTAGAAAATCACACTAGGGGATTCAATGCAAAGTTTTTCCAAAGTTTTTTTATTAGTGGATTAAAGGAAGATATTCATGTAGAGGTGAAAATATTCAAGCCAAATAGCATGATAGCATCTATAATATTGGCTAGGCTCATTGAGGATAAATTCCTAACACAAAATCATACTTTGAAACCTCCATAAGCTTGAACCCTATTTTTGGCCTAGACATCACCAAACTCAGGAAAAAATACCCTAGGTTAAACCTTTCATCCACGAATAAATGGAGGCACATTGGACATAGGATATATGTTATGAATTTGATGAAAAATACTCTTTATGCTATATGTGTGTACAATAGAGATAATATTTTTTGGATGTGAGAGAACCTTCTACCAAGGAACCACATGACAACGAGGACCAAATGGAGATAATTCAACCTAAATATTTTGAACCAATAAAGGACCCACAAACCAAAATTTTAGTACATGCATTATCTAATATTTCTACTTCCCAAATTATAAAGGTGATGGCCATTTTAAAGACCAACGACTTACCTTCCTTATTGATTCCAATAATACCCATGGTTTTATGATCCTCAAGTAGTTAAATAAGCAACTTATTACATCTATTCTTGTAAATAATTTGAGGTTATAGTTTCCAATGGGGGTACTCTACCATATAAAGTAAAATACAAAAATATAAAAGTGGCGATGGGTGACTACAATCTCAAGGTAAACATGTTTGTCTTTTCTTTGGAGGGTTGTGACATTGTGTTGGAAACTCAATGGCTTTGCATAATAGGCCTAATAGTTTAGGACTTATATGAGCTATAGATGTAATTCATAGAACATGAAGGTAATACATTCTCCAAGGAATGACTATAGGTCCTACCCAAATCATTAGCTCACATCACATGGAGAATTTTCTTATGAAATTATCTCAAGGAATGGTGGAAAATTCTTGTACTATAGACCCTAAATGTCAATGATACAGTTTGATTAATGGAGTTACAATTTTTTTGGATAAACGTACCTATGTATTTATAGAACCATAAGGGTTACCACAATAGTGCTCCTAATATCATGCCATTGATCTTGTTTTGGAGATCTTACCACCAAATATTTGTTCTTGTCAATATTTGTATATGAAAAAGACTAAAATTGATAAGATGGTATAGGATTTATTAGAAATATGGGTCGTTTAGTCAAGTATTAGCTCATATTCTTCCCTAGTAATCTTGGTTATTAAGAAATATGGGCCTTGGAGGTTATGTGTGAATTTATGAGAACTAAATAAAATTACTATCAAGGAAAAATTTCCCATTCCCAGAATTGATGAGTTATTGGATGAACTTCATGGTGCTTGATTCTTATCAAAGCTAGATCTTAATTTAGGTTATCATCAAATTATATTGTAGGGAGAAGATATTTCAAAGACAACATTCTATACTCATAAAGGATACAATTAATTCCTCATCATGTCATTTGGTCTTACTAATGTGCCATCCACCTTTTAGAGTTTCATGAATGCAATATTTCTACCATTTCTATATAAATTTATTTTTATATTTTTTAATGGCATTCTGATTTACAGTTGTACTAGGAGGAACATTTGCAACATCTAGATCAGACCTTACAACTTGTGGTTAATGATCATTTGTGTGCTAAATTATTTGACATTAATTTGGGATGCAAGAAGTGGAATACCTAGGCCATATAGTTTTAGGGGAAGGGGTCAAGGTGGAGCCTAAAAATATTGCAACCACACAACAATAGCCCAAACCAAAGACTCTAAAAAGTCTCTAGGGATTCCTAGGCCTCACTAGTTATTACTAGAAATTTATCCATGATTATGGGGTCAATGTTGTAGAAGAACCTATTTTTATGGTTAGAATCCATTGAACATGCATTATGTTACTTAAGCAAGCTATTATCTTTAATATTGTCCTTATTATTGCCCAATTTATCTAGGCCATCTATGGTTGAAAGTGATGCCTCAGAAATTAGAATTGGTTTAGTGCTTATGTAGGAAGGGTAGACCTTGGTCTTCACTAATAAAGCACTACCAGACAAAAATCTAAGAAAATCAACTTATGAGAATGAGATGATGACAATCCTAGATGCTAAAAATGAATGGAGGACTAGTCTTTTAGTGTAATATTTTTCCATCAAAACCAACCACCACAGCCTTAAGTATTTTCTTGAGCAATGTGTATCTACACAAAACAACAAAAATAGGTTACTAAACTAATGGGGTACAACTATGAGATCACTTATAATAACTATAAGGATAATATAGTTGTTGATGTAATTTCCCATCAATACAAGGATCAAGGTATGGCATGTGTCATCTCTACTCCACTCTCTCAATGGACCCATCAAATTCAAGGAGTAGTGACCCAAGATTCCACCTTGCAATCACTAATTCAACAACTTCAAACTAATTCCAACTCTCACCCAAGATATACATGGGATGAACAATACTTGTAATACCAAGGTTATCTCACTTTCCGTGCAAATTTGCTACTTTATGAGTCCATACTACAAGACGTGTAAGCTTCTCCAACTGTAGGACATTCAAGCTTTTTAAAAACTTATGAATAGGCTAAATGCATATTTTGGGTAAGTATGAAAAAGGATATTAAGACCTTTGTTGCAAACACTTGCTAATGCATTAAGGGTAAAATTATTCACACACTAGGCACACTCCAACCTCTTCAAATTCTAAAGACAATTTGGACAAATATTTCTATCCTCTAACCCACCCTTACAAGGCCTCAATTTTTGCCCAAATATTTTTTTATTCCATTTTTTGCCTTCATGGCATGCCCCAGTCCACTATATTCGATCATATGATCTATTATTCACTAGTAATTTATGGTAGAACTATTTAGGCTACGCGAGACACAACTTAATATAAGCTCAAAATACCATATGTAGAGTGATGGATAAACTAAAATTTTTAACAAGTTCTTAGAGACTTATATACATTGCTTTGCAAATGAGAAATTGACTCATTGGGTCAAATGGCTTTCGTTAGTCGAGTGGTGGTATAATACTTCCTATCACTCCACCAAGATGACATTGTATAAAGCAATTTACCACCGCCATAACTCTTTTCATACATTCTAGGTAGTTCAAGGTTCAAGCAATGGATTCCACTCTGATGGAGTGTGCACAACTGCTCTAAAATATCAAAGATAATTTAGTCATGGCATAGAGCCATATGCAATATCAAGAAAATAAATACTATTTTGAGTGTATTTTTAACATTGGAGACATGGTTTTCCTACACCTATATCCCTATAAGCAGTCATCACTAAAACTTTATGGAAGTTAGAAGCTAGTACCAAAATTCTATAGATCGTATAAAGTGCTCTAAAAAGTTTTCCCTTGTGGCCTACAAGTTATAATTTTCATCTTCTTCAATGATAAATCTAGTTTTTCATATCTCATTGTTAAAGAAGGTCCTTGGCAATAATATAAAAGTCTAGTCCACACTACCCTAGTTGGATGAAGAAGGCTTGATCATCTTAGAACCTAAGAATATTTTGGACTGGCATACACACACACACTTCACAACTACACTCTCATCGATGTTCTAGTATAGTGGCATGGACTATAGCCAAAAGATGTTATTAGGAAGTTGCTCCATCAACTACAACAATATTTTTCTCACCTTAAGCTTTGAGGATGAAGCTTCTTAAATAGGGAGGGAATGTTAGGACCCTATCCTAACACAACTATTACTATGTACTTGTCTAGTGTTAGTGTTGTTTGCACTATGGGCACCTAGTGGCATAAGCTCATTATGATGTAACCTTTATATTATTACAAGTAGGATTTAGTGGCTCAGGTCCTCTCTTTCATGTGGTTTGACCCTTGAGCATTAGGGTTAGGGTAAATAAGAGTCTATATAAGGACATGGGTTTAGAGTAGAAGGCATCTCATATTTTCTCATTTTGTATTGAAGCTTTGCTTCTAGGGAGGTTTCCCCCTTGAAGAGGCTTGCAATATTTGTTTTGCTTGATTAATATAAGTGTGTTGTTTTCCACTTAGTTATTTTTTGTAAGTACTTATGTTTCTTTTATTTTCGTGATCATTTAATTAGTTCCAATTCGTGAGTAATTACATTAATTCCTACATTGTTACTTTAGTTATGCTATTTTTATATGAATATTCCTAACAAATTCAAAACTACAAAGTGTAGCTCTAGTATTTGGAAATGGCCAAAATATTCTTACAATTGAACCCATAACTCCTATTTATAGTAAGAGTTTCTCACTCTGCTTCTAACCCTAATTAACTTAACTAAGGCTTAATTACATCATTTTACCTACAAAAAAATAAACATCCTTGTTAATTAGTTATCTCAAAATCTATGCTTCAAAACTTGCTTGCTTCCTCTGATTCACTTGCTAATTTGATGAATCACTTCTTGTTGATGCCTCATTGCTCTTTTAGTGATTTGCTAGCATGTAAGGTGATTTTCCAACATGTGTTGAAATATTATCAAATTTTGGACTTTGTCAACATCTATTGTTTTTTATCGAATGTTAAGAAAACTTGAATCATATTAAATTAAATTTTATTAAAATGTAAAAGATAAAATGTTAAGAAAACCAAAGTTCCTAATTTAAATTCTATGTAGTAATCCTTGTCTCCCTAGTTATAGAAACTAAGAATAAATTTTGCAAATTTTATTTTTCTTAAGTTTTGGAGTAGAATTCATTTTGCCTCCCAAATAACTAAATTTGCAATATTAAAAAATTATTATTTTTGTAAATCTTTTTCAAAAATAGAAAACCAAATATATTTCAAAAAACTTGAAAACTTTAAAAACCAAATAAACTAATTTGATTCCTTATTACTCCATTCTAAATTAAAGACTTCAAAAAGTAAACAACTTATTACTACAACTTTAATCTATAAAATTTAATCAATCAAATATAAACCTTATTACTCCAAATTCTATTCTACTTATCTCTCCTAACAACTTTAATAACTTAACCAAATTTAAATTACTCCAAACCTTTCATAAAGCTTTCAAAGATAATTAAAAAACTTTACTCCTACTTATCACTCCAATAATCAAATCTAATAATTCAATGATAAACCTATTACTACTTATCACTCCTTATTCAACCTTAATAAAAATATTTAACTTTAATAAATTTTTATCCTTATCACTCCTAACATTAAAAACTTGAAAAACCCTAATAATTCAAAAATTACCTCATGTGCACCTTTCCACCTTACACTATTGTAAATGCTTTGAATGCTACTGCAGAAAAGACTTATGTGAACTGCTTTTAACCAACTTGATTGAGCGCTATGTGCAACCAAGTTGATTCACTTTTGGATGTTCAAACTTAGGCATGTAGATTTGAACATTACACTTTCAAACAAAACTTAGGCATGTAGAGTTGAACATTACACTTTCCAACATTTTGTTTCCAATTACCTTGTAAGGAATTTACTTCCAAGTGGCTTGCATGCATTACACTAGAAGCGTTACTCGGTGAAGTGGCATTGATTACCCTAATGGTTTTGTCATTTTTCCTATGCTTTGAGCATTACAAAGGATGTTGAATTATGCTTGGTACTCAAGTAAGACTCTGGCACCAACCAAATATTTCACTGCCATTTCACATTCTTAGACCAACATTCAATGTTCTAGTTACAAAGTGATTTCCCTTGCAAAGAATGTTTTGTCTTCCTTACTATGTTTTTACCCTGAGTGCTTCCCAATGTTATTATTTGGTACTTCAATGTTGCTCAATATAGGAAAATTATTTTTTGATGGTTCAATTTTGCTCAACGTAGTATAATTAAAGTACGTTGTTGTTGTGAGTATTATTAATAAGTTAGATGCTACTAGAGTGAGTGTTGTTAATATCTCAGCTGTTGTCCTTTGATTAGGGCACTATGTTGACCAAGGTGTTGTCAATATACTAAGTTCAAGGCACTATCCAATACTTAGAGTGCTTGACCAATACTCTGAGATTTATTCAAACTTTAATTTCTATCCAATATCCATGCACTGTCTAGTCTCTAGGTGCTATCCTAACTTCTTAGTGTTATCCCATATCTGTGTATTGTCCAGTATCTAGGCATTATTCTAAATTTTGAGCATTATCCAAAATTTGGGTGTTCAAAAATATTTTAGGCATTGTCCAGCTCTTGAATGCTAACCTTCTTGCATTGTTGCTTAGTATTATTTCTTGCTCTTTCTTGCATTTATCTCACCGTTCTAGGACTGACTCACTATTTTTATATCTTAATGCTTCTCTTTAACTTTGTGTTGAATAGAATAGTGATTTGAGGCAAATACCATTGTTTACTAGAGTCGAATGATGTTACCTTCAAGAGTTGAGTGTTTTTTTCTACTAGAGCCAAATGTTGCCTTTCAAAGCTAAATGAGGTTGCCTTTCTTTGTTTTACACTGAGTTATTTTGCTTTACTTTAATCCTAATAGCTTTCACTTTAGAACCATTTTCTAGGGCTAGACCTCTTCTATATATTGCTATCTCTTTTTGAAACTTTCTTGTATCTTGAATCTTCATCAACGTCAATTTTGACCTGATTCTATCTTCTAATAGATTACCTCTCTTTGACTAACTATTTTAAAATAGGTAACCTTGATCTTCTGTTGCTATTGTTTCTTCTATTCTATTATTTGTCTTATTTTTGTCAATGTCAAGGTCAATATGACCTGATTCTATCTTCTTATATATTACCTCTATTTTGAATAGCTCTTTCAAAATAGGTAATCTTTATCTTCTACCGCTATTGATGCTTCTAATCTACTTTTTGTCTTCTTGTTGTCAATGTCAAGGTCAATATGATCTGAAATCTTCTTAATCCTCTTTATGTCAAGTTTATATTCAAGACCTAAATCCTCTATCTCTTATTTCAAGGTCTGTCTTCAAGACCTAAATATTTTAATCTATCAAGGTTTATCTTCAAGACCTAAAACTTTATTTTATCAAGGTCTCTCTTCAAGATCTAAAACTTTTTGAATCTTGTAACTCTAATTCATTTTTTACTCGATAAAAGCTTATTTTAAGATTTATATTTATTTATTGATATATCCTTCTTATTTTTTGCTTTCTCTTGCACTTAGAAGACGGAATTCTTCTCTATTTATTGTAGTAATATTTCCTCTCTTTTGAAGAATAATATTAGTTGCAATTCTAAAGAACTCAATAATATTCTACTCCTTGCTAGAGAAGTTACTATTATATCCAGGTGACTTTGAGTGTCCTTGAAACCTTCTCACTATCAATATGGCTTGAATGCTCTTGAATTCTTTAATCTCAAAAAATCAATGTCAAGGGTTGGCTATGTCCTTGAAATGATCAACTATATTAAATTTGATACGCCTTCCAATATAGATGAGTCCTTGTATTCACTAGTTGTAACCATGAAAATACTCTATAGATGAACCTTGGTCTTCACTGGTTATTCTTTAATCATGGAAAGACTCTAGCATTTCTACCCACTATGACCTTACTATAGAATTTAAGTCACACTATCTTTAAATTGGATAGACTCTAAATCAATTTTATCAAACTAAATAAAATTAATTTTTGTATGTATCTAATAAACACTATCAATTTGGATAGAGCTTGGTGGTAGATCTGATACCACTGATGGCTTTTAAAGCCTTAATACCACCATAAATCTCGTAAGTTAAATATCACAAGATCGAATATAATATAGCCATAATATAGTAAGATCAAGATAATGATATGAGCAAAATAATATGTATATCAAGGCTTAAAATATTAAATAACATTCACTAATAAACAACAATATGAATATAAATAGCTTGAATCATACATGTACAAAGCATGTAGAACAACTTACAATATTAATTTCTCAAAATGTATGCAATCTTTATTACTCCTCTTTCTATTATAAATATGATCTTGATAATTGGATACTTGGATACTTGAATGATTGAATGCTTGAGTACTTAGATGCTTCTATTTATAGTACTATATAGCCATAGTAGAATGACTCTTTGGATACTTGACTATTCCTATCCATATGCCTAAGTCTCATGACTCTTGGCTACACATGCATACAAATGACTCACTATTGTATGCACACCTAGACATGACTCTTGACCTTCACTTTGCACACTCTAATCTAAGATACTTGTGCACATATTTACATTACATATTTGATCTCTTACATACAATACACTTGTGCACATATACTCAACTTACACTTGCACACTAACTCACATGACACTTGTGCATATCCTGCACATCCAAAATTACATGACACTTGTGCATATCTTATACATTCACATTTAGATAAAAGGGAAATATAAATCACACTCTAAACTATGACTCAACCCTAATCTAATATTTACATATGTACCATGAAGGTACCATGGGGGTACATTAGCATGTACCAAATAATGTAATATACTCAAAAATTAAAATCACATAGATCTATTTTTTTTGCTAAGCACATTAATTCATAAAATGGTGCATGAAAGATCTATGGTAAAAGTGCAATGATATCAAAGCATTAGACATAATATACCATAGAATTAAACTTCCATGTATTGTGAGGTATATATTAAAATAATATTAGGTTAAACTCCTTCAACCATCTAAAATTATGGTGCACTAATAAGTGGTTAGGTCCAAGAAGTTACTCTCATAGTATCCTTAAAAATAGATTGTGTAACTATGGTTATGATATAACTTCTATGTAGTTAGATCTATAACATATTCATTCATCCACTAATCACAAATAAAATTGTATATCAAAGAGCCCATGAAAAGAGACACACCCTAACTTAGGTTGTCTCTATTAAAACATTGTTTTAGTCCTTTCTTATTCATAAAAACAAAACCAAATCTAAGCATACTATAGAAGAGACTACTCTAGTCACAATATAATAGTGTAAATAATATCTAGTGTGATAGTATAAAGAATATTCAATATGACAGTGTAGAGAATATCCAATCTAATAGTGCAGAGAATGTCCAGTCTAACAATGTAGAGAATATATAGTTTGACAATAAAAGCAATCAATTGTTAGTAGTCTTTCAATAGAGCAATAAATTATCAATAGTCCATTAATGAGAAAAAAATAAAAAAGCTAAAATTTTCCATTTTGAAAGAATACCCATTATGACCCTCATTTTGAGTTGATTGTTTTGAGACCTAACTCTAGTAACACATTTTTGGAACTCTATGGTATAGTCCAATCCAATCCTCTATTTGAGATGGTTGTTTTGAGATATAACTTTTATAAACCTTTTTGGAGACTCTAAGGTTACAAATGGTTGGTGGTACTAGAACTACTCAAGAGCTAGAGCACTTGAATGAACAATTGAAACAAATTGAAGCTATTCAATCAATAATCCTCCAAGAAATATCCAAATTAGAAAACTTAAATAAAATTAGTGACATTAAAAGTTATTTAATATACCTAAATATAAAATGTGATGCTTTGGCAAGACAATCATTAAGCTATCAGGGTGATAGTTTTGTTGGAGAAGCACAAACCATTCTATCTCTAAATACAAATCAAAGTATTCTCAAGCTAGACTTATCAAAATATTATGGTGATGATCCAACCAATTGGTTACATCGGGCTAAATAATATTTTTCTTTTCATGCCACTTCTCACAATTAGGAACTTGTAATTGCATCTTTCAACCTAAAATATGAAAAATAGTCCAATGGTTCAAATGGTTAGAGAATATGAATTCAAGGCTCATTTAGTTTGACTTTGAACACAAATTACTAGCTCATTTTGGACCTAGTGAGTATAAATATTTTATATGAGCCCTCACCAAGTTAAGATAAGCAACATTTATCCATGATTACTAGATAGATTGAAAATTTTGTAAATCACACTAGGGGATTTAGTGCAAAGCTTTTCCAAAGTTATTTTATTAGTGTAATAAAGGAAGATATTCATGTGGAGGTGAAAATATTCAATCCAAATAGCATTATGGCATCTATAATATTGGATAGGCTCATTAAGGATAAATTCCTAGCACAAAGTCATACTTTGAAACTTCCATAAGCTTGAACCCTATGTTTGGCCTAGACAACACCAAACTTAGTAAAAAATACCCTAGGTTAAACCCTTTATCCACGAAGAAATGGAGGCACATTGGACATAGGGTATATGTTATGAATTTGATGACAAATACTCTTTAGATTATATAAGTGTACAATAGAGACTATATTTTTTGGATGTGGGAGAACCTTCCACCAAGGAACCACATGACAACAAGGACCAAATAGAGATAATTCAACCTAAAGCTTTTGAACCAATGAAGGACCCACAACCCAAAAATTTAGTACATGCATTAGCTGATATTTCTACTCCCCAAATCATAAAGGTGATGGCTATTTCAAAGGCCAACAACTTACCTTCCTTATTGATTCCAATAATACCCATAGTTTTATGATCCTCAAGTAGTTAAATAAGCAACTTATTACATCTATTCTTGTAAATAGTTTGAGGTTATAGTTTCTAATGGGGGTACTCTACCATATAAAGGAAAATGTAAAAATGTAAAAGTGATGATGGGTGACTACAATATCAAGGCAAACATGGTTGTCTTTCCTTTGGAGGGTTGTGACATTGTGTTGGAAACTCAATGGATTTGCATCCTAGGTCTAATAGTTTAGGATTTTTATGAGCTATAGATGTAATTCATAGAACATGAAGGAAATATACTATCCAAGGAATTATCATAGGTCCTACCCAAATCATTAGCTCACATCAAATGGAGAAATTTCTTAAGAAATTATCTCAAGGAAGGGTGGAAAAACTCTTGTACTATAGACCCTAAATAACAATGATATAGTTCGATTAATGGAGTTACAATTTTTTTGGATAAACATATTTATAGAACCATAAAGGTTACCACCATTGAGCTTATTTTGAGGATATTACCATCAAACATTTGTCCTTGTGAATAGCTGTATATGTGAAAGATTAAAATTGAGAAGATGGTATAGGAATTATTAGCAATAGGGGTCATTCAGTCAAGTATTAGCCTATATTCTTCCCTAGTACTTTTGGTTCATAAAAAAGATGGGCCTTGGAGGTTATGTGTGAATTTATGGTAACTAAACAAAATTACTATCAAGGAAAAATTTTCCATTCCCAAAATTGATGAGTTATTGGATGAACTCCATGGTGATTGCTTCTTGTCAAATCTAGATCTTCATTTAGGTTATCATCAGATTATATTGCAAGGAGAAAATATTTTAAAGACAACAATTTATACTCATAAAGGATACAATGAATTCTTCATCATGTCATTTGGTCTTACTAATGTGCCATCCACCTTCTAGAGTTTCATGAATGCAAAATTTATACCATTTCTATATAAACTTATTTTGGTCTTTTTTTATGACATTCTGATTTACAGTTGTATTAGGAGGAATATTTTCAACATTTAGATCAGAAACCACAACTTGTTGTTAATGATCAATTGTGTGCCAAATTATTTGATATTCATTTGGGATGTAAGAAGTGGAATACCTAGGCCATATAGTTTTAGGAGAAGGGGTCAAGGTGGAGCCTAAAAATATTGCAACCACACAAGAATAGCCCAAACCGAAGACTCTAAAAAGTCTTTAGGGATTCCTAGGCATCATTGGCTATTACTAGAAATTTATCCATGATTATGGGAAGATTGCATTCCCTTTGATTTCTATGTTGTAGAAGAACTCATTTTTATGGTTATAACCCGTTGAACATGCATTATGTTATTTAAGCAAGCTATTCTCTTGACTCTTGTCCTTGTTATTGCCCAATTTCTCTAGGTCATCTATGGTTGAAAGTGATGCCTTAGAAAGTAGAATTGGTTTAGTGCTTATGTAGGAAGGGTAGACCTTGGTCTTCACTAATAAAGCACTACTAGGCAAAAATCTAAGAAAATCAACTTATGATAATGAGATGTTGACGATCATAAATGCTATAAATGAATGGAGGACTAACTTGTCTTTTAGTGTGATATTTTTCCATCAAAACCAACCACCATACTCTTAAGTACTTTCTTGAGCAACGTGTATCTACACAAAACAACAAAAATGGGCTACCAAAAAAATGGGGTACAACTATGAGATCACTTATAAGAACGATAAGGATAATGTAGTAGTTGATGCACTATTCCATTAATATGAGAATCAAGGTATGACATGTGTTATCTCTACTCCACTCTCTCAATGGACCCACCAACTTCAAGGAGAAGTAACCCAAGATTCCACCTTGCAATCACTAATTCAACAACTTCAAACTAATTCTAGCTCTTGCCCAAGATATACATGGGATGAACAATATCTGCAATACTAAGGTTACCTCACTTTCCTTATATGTGAGTCCATACTACAAGACATGTAAGCTTCTCCAACTGTAGGAAATTCAAGCTTCTTAAAAAATTATGAATAGACTAAATGCATATTTTTGGGTAAGTATGAAAAAGGATATCAAGACTTTGTTGCAAAATGCAACACTTGTTAATGCGTTAAGGGAAAACTATTCACACACTAGGCACACTCCAACCTCTTCAAATTCTAAAGACCATTTGGACGAATATTTCTATCCTCTAGCCCACCCTTATAAGGCCTCAACTATTGCCCAAATATTCCTTGATTCCATTGTTTGCCTTCATGGCGTGCCCAGTCCACTATATCCAATCATGATCCATTATTCATTGGTCATTTATGGTAGGAACTATTTAGGCTAGACGAGACACAACTTAAGATAAGCTCAACATACCATTCATAGAGTGATGGATAAACTAAACTTTTCAACAAGTTCTTAGAGACTTATATACATTGCTTTGCAAATGATAAATTGATTCATTGGGTCAAATGGCTTCCGTTAGTCGAGTGGTGGTATAATACTTCCTATCACTCCATCAAATTGACATCGTATGAAACAATTTACCATCACCATAACTCTTTTCATACATTTTGGGTAGTTCAAGGTTCAAGCAATGGATCCCACTCTAATGAAGTGTGTACAACTGCTCTAAAATCTCAAAGATAATTTAGTCATGGCGTAAAGCCATACACAATATCAAGTAAATCAACACTATTTTGAGTGTAGTTTTAACATTGGAGACATGGTTTTTCTGCACCTATAACCCTATAAGCAATCATTACTGAAACTTTGTGGAAGTTAGAAGTTAGTACCAAAATTCTATAGATCGTATAAAGTGCTCTAACAAGTTTTCTCTTATGGCCTACAAGTTAGAATTTTCATATTCTTCCATGATAAATCTAGTTTTCCATATCTCATTGTTAAAGAAGGTCCTTGGCAATAGTATACAAGTCTAGTCCACACTACCCTAGTTGGATGAAGAAGGCTTGATCATCTTAGAACCTAAGAATATTCTGGACTGATATACACACACACTTCACAACTGCACTCTCATTTATGTTCTAGTGTAGTGGCATGGACTATAGCCAAAAGATGTTATTTGGGAGTCGCTCCATCCACTACAACAATATTTTTCTCGCCTTAAGCTTTGAGGAAGAAGCTTCTTAAAGAGGAAGGGAATGTTAGGACCCTATCCTAACACAACTATTACTATGTACTTGTCTAGTGTTAGTGTTATGTTTGCACCATGGGCACCTAGTGGCATGGGTCCATTATGATGTAACCTTTATTTTTATTATAAGTAGGAGTTAGTGGCTCGGGTCCTCTCTTTCATGTGGTTTGACCCTTGAGCATTAGGGTTAGGGTAAATAAGATTCTATATAAGGACATGGGTTTAGAGTATAAGGTATCTCATATCTTCTCATTTTGTATTCAAGCTTTGCTTCTAGGGAGGTTGCCCCCTTGAAGAGGCTTGCATAATTTTGTTTTGATTGATTAATATAAGTTTGTTGTTTTTTCCACTTAGTTACTTTTTGTAAGTACTTATGTTTCTTTTATTTTCGTGATCATTTAATTAGTTCCAATTCGTGAGTAGTTCCATTAATTCTTACATTGTTACTTCAGTTATGCTATTTTTATATGAAGGTTCCTAACAAATTCAAAACTACAAAGTGTAGCTCTAGTATTTGGAAATGGTCAAAAGATTCTTACAGTTGAGCCCATAACTCCTATTTATAGTAAGATTTTCTCACTCTTAAGAAACACTTAATTACATCATTTTACCTGCAAAAAAATAAACATCCCTATTAATTAGTTATCTCAAAATCTATGCTTAAAACTTGCTTGCTTCCTTTGATTCACTTGCTAATTTGATGAATCACTTCTTGTTGACGCCTCATTGCTCTGTTAATGATTTGCTAGCATGTAGGGTGATTTTCCAACATGTGTTGAAAGATTATCAAATTTTGGACTTTGCCAACATCTATTATTTTTTATCGAATGTTAAGAAAACTTGAATCATATTAAATTAAATTTTATTAAAAGGTAAAATATGAAATCATAAGTCATATGAGATGATCCTTATGGAGATGTTTAATCTGATTATAAAAGTATGGTATAAATTCCTACATCTTATAGGATTCAAACCTTAAATCTCTATTCAAAATTCCAAAATATTTAAATTATACAAAATATTTTTATTTCAATTTTGTTAGGGTTGTTGTAGGGGTTGTTTGCGTGTAATGGCATAGACATGTCAACTCTTAATGTTAGTGTTTTTTCTTCAATGATAAGTTATTATTTGTTTTTTTCCGTTGCCTTAAATCTACATTCCGTTCTTATTGTGCTTACATGCAGAAAGCAGTGGCCTTTAGATTTGGACGTGGATGGTGGATTTCTTCAACAAAAAGAGCCCAACTTACTCTTTTACCCAACCTTCACTTATCATTGTAAATCTGAAAGAAAACGGCATAATTTATTAGTTTAACAAACGTTGAGCTTATCATTTCAATAGAAAATTACCGCATATTTTAATTTTTCTTTTTGTAATTGAGTGTTGCTTGACTTGACTCGTGTAGTTACATGTACCATTCGTTCTTTTTTTCTCAAAAAAATATCAAATAGAGATTGAATCAAACTTCAACTGTTATATCACGCGTATCTTCACTCTTGTCGATTCCCCATGCATAGAGTAATAACTTTTTTTAGTTTGATTTTGACATAGAGTAATAACTTATTCCTAAATTAATCGATATAGAGGCAAAAAGCTCCTTGTGAAAAAAATGGGGAGGAACCAGAAGGCCGGCTGTATAAGTAGTAAGTATCCAATGTTGGAATGCACAAGAGAGTTGAGTTGAAGCAAAGCGCTGCTTTCTCAAAGCTAGAAGAATATGGAGTATTTAAATCCAATTCCCCAAACGCACACGCACGCAATACCTTAACCTTTCCTTGCCCTCCTTGTCCCATCCATTGAATTCAAAGACATCCTATCCTTATCTCTAGCCCTATCCCCAAGATAAGATAATCTCATAAGTTATTTTTTTTTTACCTAAGTGATTGTAGTTTTTTTAAGTTTTGCATTTTTATTAAACTTACTTTTAGGGTTATTTTCATCCAATTTATTCTGTTTTGTTATTATTGATCAGACTTGAAGGGGACCACCCATTCACTTGGGATTCGTACCATCATCGTCTGCCCCTGAAGTTTGAACTTAAATATCTTCTTACTAAATGCGTGGCCAAACAAACACTTAACAATCCATAACTAAAGCTTATATTTTTTTGAGTAATATTTTTTATAGACCCGAGTCACATCACCGACAATGCAAGTGACTTCTTTACCGGTAAACCACAAGCTTATGTTAGGTTACCCAGCAGGCAATAGGAGTAGGTGGTTTTGGTGGGAACATTGTTCACGATTTTGATTCGAAGAGAGACCAATGAGAATTGGTATCATTATCATCGGTCCGTATAAAGCAAAGGCATATGCATAATCACAGTCCGCGTGGAAAGGGCAGGGCAGGGCCGGGCGGTGTTTCCCTTGTCGACGGAAACAAAGGTGCTTTACTAACCTTTCGTATTTCACACGGTACCTGAAAAGACGAAAGGAAAAACTAGAATGAACGAGTAGAGGCAGAGGCAGAGGCAGAGGCAGAAGCAGAGGCGCAGGCACCGTTGCACATCTCCCCGGATTGGAATTGGGTGGCAGAAACAGTGGTGCAGTAGATCAATAGAAGATAAGAGGATGGCGGCGACGAGCAATAACGTGATCGGAGCTATAAATTTCGTAGCAATGTTATTGTCGTTGCCCATAATAGGCACGGGCATATGGTTATCGACGAAACAAGACAACGAGTGCGTCAAGTTCTTACAGTGGCCCGTCATAACCATCGGTATTGTAATATTACTTGTAGGTCTCCTGGGGTTTATAGGCGGTTTCTGGAGAGTGGCATGGATGCTTGTGGTGTACCTCATCTTCATGTTGATACTCATTATTCTTCTCATGGCTCTCGTCATATTTGTATTCCTGGTCACCAACAGAGGTAGAGGCCACATCGTTCCAAACAGGGTATACAGGGAGTACACTCTGGACGACTACTCCGCATGGCTACGCCACCGAGTGGAGAGTTCCGCCAGGTGGGACAGGATCAGAAACTGCCTCAGCTCTTCCACAACTTGCACCAGTCTCAACCAGAGGTACACTTTTGCTCAGGACTTCTTCAACGCCCGTCTCACCCCTCTACAGGTAACATCACTCTTTTCTCTTTTCTCTTATTTTTTATGTGTTAGATTGTAGCTTAACTTATAGAAGAGGGGTTATGTGCTGTTGTGGTACTACTTCAGTCTGGATGCTGTAAACCTCCAACGTTGTGTGGATTTACATTTGTGAATCCGACGTACTGGATCAGTCCCATCAACACAGGAGCCGACATGGATTGCTTGCTGTGGAACAACGATCAGACGCAGCTGTGCTACAGTTGCAACTCTTGTAAAGCCGGGATGCTAGCAAACCTGAAAAAGGAATGGAGAATAGCCGATGTTGTGTTGTTGGTGACCCTCATTGCTCTCATTTGGGTCTACATAATCGGTTGCAGCGCCTTTCGCAATGCTCAAGGGGATGATCTCTTCAATCGCTACAAGGCAGGCTATACATAAACTTTGCTTCACTTGTTTATTTTCTGTCTGTGTTTTTATCTGAGATGAGATGGGCCATGTGTTTTTATCTGGAAGGAAAAGGCATTCCAAACTTCCATTTGGGAAATATTTGTAGCCTACGGTAAGAAAATCCTTTCACCAAGGCCTTTTGTGGCACTTGTGCATCGAAGGTTTTGTGTTTGTTCTGTTTCTAGGTGTGACTTCTTTTCTGTGGAGTTCCTTTTGTAGTCTACTAAACTGCTACAAAACTTCCATGTGCTCCCATCTTCCGGTGCTTTTAGTGAATGTAAAGCGACCAAATCCATGGATAATAGTTACTGTGGCATTGTTGATACATGTTTTGCAAAATCTTGATGCGGAACACGCTTTATTTCTGAATCGTACTTATCCTTTTGTAACCAATGAAACTCTACTACTCCTGATATGATATTTAAAGTAATGCTACTGTTTTTTACTTGACCCGGTTGAATGTTACACAGACATTGTTTCCTGGAAACCTATTCAAAATAAGGGTTGGCTAAATGAATTTGTTCTGAAACGTAACTAGTTAAAGAGAGTTCGTTCCCCAATTTTTGGCTGAATTTATTAAGACGTCTCATTTGTTTTTCGTTAAGAAATTGCAATATGGCATCTAAAATGTCGGCTAGCGAAAAACCAAAATCAGACGGATTACAATCGCTCAAATCGCTTAAATTATATTTTATCGGTAGAAGCAAATCGCACATATTTTACTTAATAGTCAAAAAAGTAGAACCAAGAGTTGGACCGTACAAACGCAAGTTGCGGCTTATTACGCGTCTTTCTTGACTTCAAGTGCGGTTGGATTGCTAAGTTTATTAAAAAAGATTCAGGTTATAAAGGAGTTTCATTTGATTCCAACATTAGTACGTATTTCAAACAACCTCAACAACAATAGAATCTATAAATATTATAGATTTCTTATGTATAGATAGATAGATAGATAGGTATTAAGGTGGAATGGAATTCTAATCATGATAACAAATAAATAAAAATAAATATATAAACAAATCATGATAATATATATATATATATATATATATATATATATATATATATAGCTTTTCCTTGAAGAGAAGGTATTAAAGTGGAACAAATTCCAACATAGCAATATGCCACTGGAAATAAATAGCTTGAAACACAACATCACATGAACCTATTAGGAATCACTAAAATTGGTCCCACCATGTAATTAAAAAAAAAAATTGGGCATCTTCATTCCACAACTCTCATAAAGGAGAGCTTAACTTATCAATAAGATTTTTTATTTTTAAATACATAGGGGAGTTGGTTACAGTCACATTTTTTTTTTAAGTAATTGCCAAGTCTAAGGTTCAAACTAGGGTTGTTCCCAACAAGCTTATTCCAACTTGCTATTGTTAACCTAGTATGAGGGAGACTACTACTAATAGGTTAACATTTGTACCATCATTATCAATTTGATATTTGCTCACATCCTTGACCCATTATATTCACCCTCTACAAGATAACTTGGTTGAAACAGAATTGTTCATATTACATTGTACAAGCTAAGCTATAATATTATTATAATTTAACAATTAAATAAAATTAAAATTTTAGTTTTCACTTTAAAAATCATATTATTATTAATTTGAAAATATAGACTTTTATTCTTTGTTCGCATTTACATAGATAATTGATATGGGTGAAAATGTCCATAGAAATGGATTATTTTCTTTTACTTTTTTATAATACAATATCGACTATAAAATAAAATATATTATTAATTAAAAATCTTAGAATTTTGATATGGTTATATAATATATTTGTCTGTATTTTTAATAAATTATTCACATGTTATAACGAGTCAGTTTTATATAATTTATGATATTAAAAATCTTAACTTTTCATTTCTTTGTTAAATTTTTTAGAGATTATATAATAAAAGAAATTATTAAAAAATAATAATATTATATAATTTTTTATTATAGTGAATGAGGTTTTGACTAAGTTCTTAAATTAGTTATAAAATTTTCTACATTATGTACCTACCTAACCCTTACAAACCTTAACTATATTACAAGTACCATGGACAAAAAAGCTTTAAGGAGCCAACCCTTCCTTGATCCCAAACTCTATCATTTTCCAGCTCTACTGATTTTTCCTTCAAATCATTGATCTCAAATACTATCATTTTCCAGCTTTATTGATTTTACCTGATATGACTCCCAAGTTGCCCTTATTGAGGTGGGAATATTTTCATACTCTTTCCAAATTCAACTCTCATGTTTCAAAACTCCTTTATTTGCTAATGTTTGCCAAAGCATTTCCTTCATGGAAGGTATGTTGACTCTTGGTATTTTTCAATCCACTTAATACAACCAAAATCTCTTCTATCATATCCATCACTTACCAGCTGAATTTATTCGTGTTTTTGAGCCAATTCACTAGCATCTATGAATCACACTCCTCTCTAACTTGATTATGATCACTTTCATGCCAACTTAACTTCAACGAGCAATGCTTTGGATTCCGCCACAATATTGGTAGTCTTGTTGAAGTTATTTGCAAACATCGCTCTTATTTTGCTTGTATTGTCTCTATTCACTCTCCCTCCCCCTATTAAGCTAGGATTCCCTTTGGAAGTCACATGAGTATTCAAATGATACCACCCCTTGGTTGTTTTCATGTTATCTTTGCTTTGTCTACTTTTTGTTGTCCACTCCTTATGGTAGAAGGTAGATGAATGCACCATATTTCTAGGGTCTTGTGCTCCTAGGTATGTGTTTCATTCACCTACACTTTGGTAATTTGTTCTATCATTGAGGATTTGATTTGATTATAGACTCTAATCACATCCATTTTCATGTTTTGAAAGGTATGCCAGTTGCATTCCAACCAAATATTCCAAAGGAAGATTAACAACACCATCTTCCAAAGAACCAAAAACTTCTCATTTTTAAGGGACTTCTCCACTACGCTAACCAATCCTTGACACCCTCTTGTCTAACCCACCCAAAAAAATATCCTCTTTCAACCTTTTTCCATATCTCCCCATGAAACTTCCATTTCATAAACATATGACGATTTGTCTTCTTCTCTTCTTCACATAAAGGGCACTGGAAAGGCCCATGAAAGCCCCTCTTTCAAATATTATTCATCATTAGCATTCTATTATGAGCAACTATCCATTTAAACACCTTTATGTTTGGGATTGCTACATTTCTCATATTTTTGTTTAGACCTCCTCATTAATACCTTAGTTATTTTTTCATAACTAATTTTGACTAAGCGTTCTTCATTTAGACTTACTGACTAGTTATGAGTGTTTATACCCTTTAGAGAAATATAGGTAGAATAAAGTCTCCACATAATGATTTTAACTTGCCTATTATATTAGTTCTCCTCTTCTATCCAATCCTCCAGGACACATCTGATGTTGCCCTCCCAATCCCTATGAAAGTAATTGTTCACTTTGTTTCCATATATTTTCTATGTATTGTGGGCTAGTGCATTACAAATATCATCTTGACACAAAGGATTTCTTTTCTCCCCAACCAAATATTATCTTGGAATTTCATGCTCTCCCTAGTTCCAACCTTTCATTGCATTGCCATTTTCAAGTTCTTGCTTCCCAATAGATGTTTTTAAATGATTGAGCCCTTACAATACTCTTCCTCACTAAGGATTCTCTTAGGATCCTTGCCTTCTAGGTATTTATATTAGAGAATCCTGGACCAAAGGTTGTTTGGTTATTTTATTAATCTCCAAGCTAGGTTCCCACCTAGGGTTGTGCACATCAAACTGATTCTTAAAATTGTACCTCATTTTTTCTTAGGTTGGCAAACTATTTCCTGTTCAAGAGAGACAATCTTCTCTTTTCCTTTATTCTTGTCTTGAGGAAATTAATTTGAAGAGATTCTAACTTAGTTGCCACTACCCTTGGAATTTTGAATAGAGACATGATAGAGGTGGGGAGGCTTGAAGGGTTGCCTATAGTAGTTGCATCATCCCATCCAGGCTCATCCATTTCTCCTTCCACCCTATCAATTTCCTTTGAAATCAATCAAAAATAGGGTTCTTGTACTCTTTTTTTGCTATACCTATGAAAAGAGGCATTCCCAAGCGATTGATATTTTTTTCTTATTAACTCTTTAACTTGTAACCTTCTTGTAGCTTTCTAGAACTCTATTCCATTCTTTGGATTTAATAATACTTATCAGTCCTAGAAGGATTGTATCATCCACAAAAAGCTAATGATACATTGCCTCCACGGTGTTTTCTATCTTTAGACCTTGGATTTTCTTTAGTCTAAGTTTTTTTAGCAAGGTTTGAACCAGAGCTTCAACAAGTAGGATAAATAGGTTGGGGATATCAAGTCAGCTTGCCTCATATCCTAAAAGCTAGCAAAAAAACTAGTTGGTGCTCCATTCACTAGGATAGAGATCTTAAAACCCTTACACAACTCAACTATATCTATCTAGGCCTTCCCAAACCCAAACTCCCTAAGCATATTCTGAAGAAAGTTCTAGGAAACCTATTATATGCCTTTGTTCATGTTCAACTTAACTAGCATCCCCCTCCTCTTGCTTTTAACCAAGGAATGTAGAGCCTCATGAACCACTATGATCTCATCTAATATATATAGACCCTTGACAAATCCCCTTTGTTTTATGAGATCAAACCAAGGAGAAGGGCTGATGAGTGTCGTTTAATTCATCATTTGATCATTATTTATCAATTCGGCAGGTGTCCTAAGGCTGTTTACGATAGTCAATTCAAGCAGATGTAAGACATTCTATTCAGAAAATGGCTTTATTGGCAGAACAGTTAGTGTTTGTTGGGGGTTCTTCTGTCACTCTAAACCCTATGAACTGAAAGGAAACTATATTATGCTTGCTGAAATAAAATTGCAGAAATGAAACAACTGTCAAAGAAACCTATTTATTTTTGCTAAATCTGGAAATGCACTCAAAACTGAATTAAAATTGCTGAAATGAAAGTTGCTGAAATTAGAATTGTAGAAAATAAACTAACTTGCAAAATAAAAGAACAGATCTGAAAATAAACTTAGAAATAATAATGAAACTACAAACTCTGAAACTGGAAATGATTTCAAGCAAAATAAGGAAGTGCAGGAAAAATGACAGGTTTCTTATTTATTCTGCTGTAGACAGATTTAAACAAGAAAACCTAGTAAAAACCTTCTTCCGCTCCCGGGAGTGGCCCTTGCTCCCTGGTTCAGAAGAAGGTGAAGAAGTAGCTCTGGTTTTCTACTTAATCGCTCCTTCAATCATAAAGTAAAACTGATAGAAACTGCACTTTTTATTGAATTAAAAACATGCAGGAAAATTCTGCATATTACTGCTACAGAAATCTGATTTCACAATATTCAGAATTATACTAATTGCAATCCTAATTCTCCCTACACAGCTCAACCCAGATGGGAACCGGTTATTTATATTAAAAACATGCTAAATCAGATGTGGAATGATTCAAATTTCAGGCATTTTAGGAATGCTGTTAAAACTGCATTCCTAAAATGCAGAATATGGTTACATGAATGAAATCTATTTGTTGCACATTTGCTGGAGGTCTTCTGCGTTGAAAAAGATGCACAACAGATTCACATAGCTGTCCTTATCATTCTCCTGCAATTTGTTGTCTTTCCTGAGCTGTTCTGGTCAAAACTGTGCTTTTTCGGTTATTTCGAAACAGTATCTCTGTTGTTCCAGAGCAGCGCCAGAATGACTGTTTTCAACACAGTTTGCGGTTCCTTTGCCGAGCATTTGGTGGATTAGACTTGGAAATATTTCAATGACCTATTCTCATGCTTTTTCAAGTTGAATTTGACCAAATTCCAAGTCATGCAAATCTGGCTGGAATTTGTCTAAGTTAAAACAGTCAAAATACAGTTTTGCACAGCTTGCAATTTTTGTCCTGTTTTTAGTGCTATTTTCTGCATTTGACGACTTCAGAGAGCATGATATGAACGTTAGATATCCCACACGTGATTGCACTAACACATTTCACAATAAATCATTATTTATCAACAAAACTTATGCAGAAAATACAGAAAATTAGTAAAAATAGAATATTATGCTTCTAAACAATTAAACATGTAAATAGTAGTAAATATTGTATTTTATCAATGAGAATTAACATCAAAACATATCAAAAAGGTCTATTAAGGATGTCTAAAATAATCAATAATGAGGCAATATTTGGCCTCATCATCCCCCCCAACTTATTATGATGCATGTCCTCATGCATTCTGTGAGGCTACAATAGAGCAGAGATCCTTGTCCATGACTCTCTCTTGGTAGCTGAACTTTGGACCAGGAATCCTGTAGAAACCTCTGATTTCCTTTATCTGCTTGAGCCATGCCTGAAACTGATCATCTGGCTGAGGGTCCTCATCAAAAAACCATGGAACAGGGGTGATTACAATAGGCAATCTGTATCTTAATCCTATCCACTGATATTGCAGTTGCTAAATAACTTGCATGATACCTTCAGCTCTTATTTTTGACCACTGCAAGTTATTGGGGGAGATAGGTTCTTTCTTCTGCAAGGAAATAGATAACTCTCCCCAACGATTTCTACAGGCTGCTAAAGCATTATTAAAATGCTGGTGAGTAAAATTCTGAAAATCGACTAAGCATTTCTGAAGATTGGTTTCATAAATTTTTCTCACCTTTTCTTCCCTCATCATAGTAAAATGTTGATTGGCTGCAGCCCTGTAATCATCGTGAATTGGCCTCAGATATAGTGCTGCATTTGTCTCATTTTCTTTAATCATCTGCTTCTGTTGTTCCCAATATTCTTGATTTTGCAGAGTGGACATGAAGGCTCTTAACTGAATATCCCCTGTAAAAATGTGAGGTAGGAATGTGTCATCACCAGGCATAAAGAAGTTATGTAGGAATAACTCACACAACATTTTTCTGTTCTGTTGGGCTGTGCAGGTAGGCATCCACAAATTCTTCAGGATTTTCCAATTTGTATGGCAAATTAGAGTGGATTCTCATAATTTGCCAACGGATAAATCTTTCTCTAAGGATTAAGGTGTAAAACCTTGCAGGTCTTCTGCACTGGACTAAACACTCTGCATTCTGACAGAGATCCTGCACTTGGTTCTTCAATTTGGTTATTTCTGCCTCTTTAGCCTCACATTTTTCTTCCAAAGGTTTCAAAGCTAAAACCTTTTCTTCTAACCTTTGGCATTTCATCATCCACTTTGATAAATCTGTATTATATTCCTCAAGTGGAACCATAAGGGGATCGCGAACAGGTTGCTGCATTTGAGGAACAATATGAACCTGCACCTCTTTGTCAGTCATGTCAACCCTGACAGAATCTGTTTGTGTTTCCTTTTCTTCTATTTCTGCCAAAGGTAAGTTGACCTGTACCCCTTGTTCCTCTGTTTCTGTCATAGGTAATTCAGTTTGAATTCCCATGTCCTGTGTTACTATGAGGGGTTCATATAGTTCAATATCTGCAGCAGGAATTGAGGAGATCAGAAGTTGTTCCTGTCCCTGTTCTCCTTCAATATCCATTATAGGTTCTTCCCTGATTGGTGAGTCTACTACATGTGCAGCTGTTGCTAATTCTAACAGAATGTCAGCCATTTGAGTGTCATGCATACTTTCATCAGGTTGTGGCTCTAAAGATGCAATTTTAGCTGTTAAACTTGCCACTTCTTTCTGCAACATTGCGATTATTTGATCTTTTTTTGAAATAGAAGCTTGACACTTTTCTATCCAACCGGTTTGTGTTTTTACCACACTTCTTGCTGCAAACAGCTGTAGTTGGATATCTTCCTCTTCCTCTGCTTCTTCTTCTGTCTCTGATTTTTCTTCTGCCTCTGACTCTTCCTTAGAATCAGAATCTGAATAATCCACTAAGACCACTTCAGGGCTGGATGTAGGCTCTGTTATGTTTGTGGCTGCAGGTTCTGCTGATTCTGCTAGGTCTGTTTCTGCTGCTACTGCTTCTTGATTTTCTTGATCAGATGATGTTTTACCCAGTTGAAGTCTTGCAGACCTTCGTAATTTTTGAACAGGAGTCTTTTGTTTTCCTGTTTTGGGCATTTCTTGAGCAGATTCTCCTGGTTCTGCTTCATCAGAGCTATTGGACTGCAAAATAGTCACATCTGCTGAAAATGACACCCTTCTACGTTTTTTAGCAGAGTCTATTTCAGCATGCTTTTCTCTCTGTCTTCTAGTCCTAGAAGAGGGAGGTCCCTGTGGAGAGGATGGACCCTCTTCTTGGACAAACTCTGTCTCAACCACTGGCTCAGGTGTTTCTATTTCCTCTTCTCCAATGCCAGGGTTTTCATTTTGTTCTGCAGATTTAGGGCTTTCAACTGGTTCTGCAAATTTAGGGCTTTCAATGTCCTCTTCTGCTTCAGCTGCAAATGCAGGGCTTCTAGTTTCATCCCACTGAGCAAAGAATCTGTCAAAGCTCCGCAAATTACCCCTAAAGTGATGTTTACAGATTATTTTAATCAAACCATGATGCCTAGGGGTTCCTTTTCCTTCCTGATATTTCTTGGCCATAGATTTTAAATTTTCATAAAAATACAGGGGAAAATTAACTTGGAATTCAGGGTTTGTGTGGCCATATCTCAAATAAATTAGAATTCTCATATGGTGCCCTGATAAAACAGCATACTGACCTTCACAAGTAATAAATCTAATCATCCATTCGGCTACTTCATCCCAGGGAGATTCCAGACTTTCCCTTTTAACTCCTTTACAAACATTTTTACTCATAACATATTCAATAGGTTTATCGTTTTCTGCCCTAAATTGGTTGGCCAATTCACTTAGGGTATTCCTAGCTATTTTTTCGAGATTAATTCCTTGCAAAGGAAATTCAGTAATTTGGCTCAAAATATCTGGAGTTACCTGGATTGTCATGCCATTGATGTTGATCTTGTTATTTCTGAAGGTTCGTGCAAATTCTGCGGCCAATCCCTCAGAGTTCCCATCAAATTTCTGCAGAAACGGCATAAAACCGCCATCGGTGAAAATTTGCAGCAGCGTAGGATTTTCCAGTATGAAGCTGGCATTTTCTGGTTCACTTCTGTTCTTTCTGCCGCCCATGTTCTTCTGCTTTGCTCGCGAATATTGTTCTGAAACACTGGAATGGCAGTTCTAGGGCACATGCACTGGAATGAAGGTTCTAGCGTACATGCACTGGAATGATAGTTCTTGCGCCGGAACAAAGCATGTAAAACCAACTTGTTGATTCGTTATTTTTAAAACCGGTGGAATATGCTGAAAACGAGGAAAATTAATTCCAATGCAGATTACACAATCACGACTTGTTGAGTTGGCATTAATTAATTTAATTGTGAATTTTCAAGATAAAACAAAATCTGTTTTCGATGTCCTTTGATGCGTGTGCCATGATTACGCGAATCGCGAAATCATGATATCTAAATATCATGGATTTCGGAAATCGCGTGTTCCATAATCTCTTGCCACGTGTTCCTGCCTGAATCGTTTAAGAAACGTCAACATATTCCGACGCACTGCGCACATGTCGTTATTTTGTCGTTCCGGAGCATATCTGTCAATACTCATTTCGGAGCACAACTGTCATTACCCATTCCAGAGCACAACTGTTACGGAGCTTGTGATGTTCCGAAGCAGTGGTTATTCGGAAGCAAATTTCATTTCGAAGCATATGTCATTCCGGAGCATATGTCATTTCCCCCCCTTTCGTTGACTAATTTAGACATCCCCAATTTTAACCTTATGAATGCTTTAAATGCTAACCAAGTGAATCTATACACTACATACCTTAACTATTTACAACATTTAAAATGTAAAGAAACACATACCTGTCTTGACTACCTTTCTACATTTCATACAATTGATTAGCTTTGCTGTTTTTCTACTGACAAGTGCAGTATTGTAATTCTGAAAAACACAAACAATATGGGTGATGGCAATGACAATGGTGGTGAATGACAATGGCAAAAACGATAATGCTAAGGAATGAATAGTGATGGAATAAATGGCGATGGAATGGATAGTGATGGAATGAATGGTGATGGAATGGAATTCAGTAAACATGCCAGATAACTGGTTTTCATGTAAACCAAATTATTATTATTATTATTATTTTTTTAACAGAAACTATACTACTGCTGCTTCAGTGGAAGAAGGGAATTCTTCCATTATGTTCACATCCAAGTGCTCTATTTGTTTTAAGAATTCATTTTTAGTTAGTGGTTTATGGTAAATCCGGAGACGATGTCCATTAACCACTAACTTCCTTCGCGAATCATCAATTGGTGAGAGACGAACTGCTCCATTCGAGAAAACTTCTTCAATCTGATATGGTCCAAGCCATCTTGTCTGCAACTTCCCAGGAAAATCTTCATAGCGGGAGTCAAACAGTAATGCCCAATCCCCTTGCTGGAATTTTCGTTCTTGGATATGGCTATCATGCCATATTTTCCGTTGTGCTTGGATCATCTCGTTCTGATGCAAAGCATCTCTTCGTATTTCATCCAATGCATTGAGTTGCAGGATCCGGTCCGTTTGTGCCTGTGACAAATCAATACCAACTTCCAAAGCAGTTCGAAGAGTTAGTAATTCAAATTCAATGGGTAAAAGGGGTTTTTTACCATAAACCAATTCAAAAGGGGTAAATCCCGTAGTGGATTTCCAAGTAGTGTTATAAGCCCAAATTGCTTCGAGGTAACTTTTCTACCCAATTCCTTCTATGAACTGCTACGAGTTTTGGTTAATATTTTTTCTAATTCCCTATTTGTCACTTCAACTTGACCATTGGCCTGTGGATGATAAGGAGAGGACTTCCTGTGCTTGATTTCATATAATTTTACAAAGGCTTCAACAACCTTTGAAATAAACTGAGGTCCTTGATCAGAAGTAATAGATTGTGGGGCTCCAAATCGTAGAAAAATCTGTGAATACAGAAAATCAGCCACTTTGTCTTCTCGAGCATGCTTAAAGGCACGGGCTTCTGCCCATTTGGTTACATAGTCAACACATACTAGGATGTGCACCTTCCCTTGGGAGGGTGGATCAATAGGTCCTACAAAATCTAACCCCCACCTCTCAAACGGTTCTACACCTAATTGAGGCTGTAAAGGCATTTCATTTATGAAAGTAGGCTTACCCATTCTTTGACATGCATCACAATTTCTAATATACCTTTTTACATCCTTATGCAATGATGGCCAATAGTAACCAGCACCCAAAATCTTTCGAATGGTATGTTTTACTGAATAATGCCCTCCTGAAGGTTCATCATGACAGGCTCTCAAGATGTCATATATCTCATCCTTACGAACACACCTGCGTAAAACATGATCAGGACTGCATTTAAATAATATTCCTTTTATCCATTCAAAAGAAGAGCTTTGTTTGATTAACTGTTTTTTCTGTTTCAAGGTAAAATGAAGAGGAATCTTTCCTGTAGCTAAATAATTAGCTATATCTGCAAACCATGGAGTTTGAACAGAGACAGCAAACAATTTTTCATCAGGGAATGTGTCTTCAACTAGTTCTTCAGTTTCTGCATTTGGCAATCTTGACAGAAAATCTGCCACCACATTAGCCTTTCCTGGTCTATTTACTATAGTAATATCAAATTCCTGTAGTAAAATCAACCAGTGAATAATTCGTGCACTAACCAAAGGCTTATTCATCAAATATTTGATAGCAGCATGATCTGTATGGATGAATACAGGATAACCTGTGATATAGTGTCGAAACTTGTTAATGGCATATACTATAGCTAAGAATTCCTTCTCAGTTGTAGTATAATTCTTTTCAGCTCCTGTCAAGTTTTTGCTAATATAATAAATGGCATAGTGTTGTCCATTTTCAATCTGCCCTAGTGCGGCTCCAATAGCAGTATTGGAGGCATCGGCCTGAATATGAAAGGGCAGCTCCCAGTTAGGGCCTCTTAGTACTGGCGGACTGGTTAGCTTTTCTTTCAAAGCTTCAAAGGACTTGTGGCAATCATCAGACCATACAAATTCAGAATCTTTCATTAATAATGCAAACATTGGATTAGCAATGGTACTGAAATCAGTAATAAATCTACGATAAAAGCCAATATGTCCTAAGAAACTACGGACATCAGTTTGAGATTTCGGAGGAGGAAGTCTCTTGATGACCTCTACTTTCTTAGGATCAACCTTAATACCGTGAGCAGAGATATGATGTCCTAAAACAATTCCTTCCTCCATCATCAAGAAACATTTTTCAGGATTAAGAGATAAATGATATGCTTCACGGCGTATTAGAACCTTTTCAAGTTGCTCTAATGTATACTCAAATGTGTCACCAAACACTGTGAAATCATCCATGTAAATCTCTACACTCTCATTGGTTAAATCAGAAAAAATGGCCAAGACAGCTCTTTGAAATGTTGCTGGTGCATTACATAATCCAAAGGGTAATACTCTATAAGCAAATGTCCCCCAAGGACATGTGAAGGTTGTTTTTTCCTGGTCTTCTGGTGCCACTTGGATCTGGTTATACCCACTAAAACCATCCAAAAAACAGAAAAATTTCTTACCAGCAAGATTGTCCAGCACTTGGTCTATAAATGGTAATGGAAAGTGGTCCTTGTGTGTGACTTTGTTTAATTCCCTGTAATCCACACACACTCTCATATTTCCATTCTTCTTAGGCACAATAACTAATGGGGAAACCCATTGACTATCTGAAATCGGATAAATGAATCCTACTTCCAACAATTTTTCAATTTCTTCTTTAACAATGTCTTTCAAAGCAGGATTCAGACGTCTCTGCGGTTGTCTAACTGGTTTGACATCCTCGGTGTATATCCTATGTGTACATACATCAGGGTGGATTCCAACCATATCCATATAATTCCAAGCAAAAGCTTGAACATGTTTTTGTAAAACAACAAATAGTTTGGCTTCTTGATCGTCGATCAACCAATTGTTAATATTTACGAGGTTTTCCTGGATGAATTTCAATCTGCTTGATTCCAGGACAAACATAGTCAACATGTTCATACTTGCTGATCAAAGCATTTAAAGGACAATGATGTGGTTGCAGATTATGGAATACTCTTGATTCTGTGTTAAATGCAATACATGATGGAAGCATTGGCATAGGACAAGTGAAAGAAGTCAAAAGATGATGATGCCATCCATGTGGCAATGTAAAGGAACTTTCATGAAGTGGAATAGATGGTAAATGTTCAGAAACTTGTTCATCATCTTTCCATAATAGGCGATTGACCAGAACTTGATCATCATTGAGGCCTTCTTCATACAATGTATTCACCAAGACTGTTTCATGTTCAAAAATTTCTCTTTCTGGTGAATTCAGTTCTTCAATGTGTTCCTGTACTACAATGGTGGCAAGGGTAACAAGAGGCTCTTGTTCTTCATCAGACTCAGGATACCATAACTGTCCAAAAAATTTAGATGATGGTTTAGCAGGTGGATACAAAGAAATTTTCTTAAGATCTACTCCATTTGAAATAGTCATTTCTCCTGATCTACAGTCTATGAAAGCAGCTGCAGTGGCAAGCCAGGGTCGTCCTAGGATGATAGGATAGCCATTAGTTGTACTCCTAGGTTGTAATACTAGGAAATCCACAGGGTATTCCCAAGAAGATACTTCAATGGGAACATCCTCCAAAAGTCCTTCTGGTTTGGCAACTGACCTATCTGCCATTTCTAAAACTGTGGCTGTAGGACTCAAATCAGTGAGCTGCAATTTTTGCATAATATCTTTGGTCATGACATTAATTGCAGCTCCTAAATCAATAAGCACATTGGGAATTTGAACCAATCCTACGAGTAATGGTGATTACTGGACTTCCTGGATCACCATATTTGGGAGGTACTAATTTCCCAGAGAGAAGATCAGCCAACTTTCCATCTACTTGTACAGTTTGTGGAAAGGCTTTCTTCTTCCTGCCAGGCTTCCTTATGCATAAATCCTGAATGGTTTTCTTAATTAATGGTACATCCTTAATTGCCTGCAACAGAGGAAGTGAGATTGACATTTTCTTCAATTCTGTGATTAACTCTGATTCAGGGGTAGTGATGGGGTGATCAAACCTTTCAGGAAATGGTAAATCTAATGTGACACGTTCAGATTTTCTTTGTAAGTTTTCTGCGTTCTTTTGCTCTGATTGTATTTTTTTTGGACTTGAAATTTCTGGAATCTCTTCAATTGTAGGTGGAGCAAGGTCAGGTAAAACCTTCCCTGAGCGTAATTGGATGTTACCACAGTCAAGTACATGAACTGCAGCAGTATCTTCAGACTCAGCCTCATAAACAGGGGTTGTTTGTCTAGCGTTATTGGGGTTAGTCACAGGCTGAGCTGGGAGTGGAGGTTGTTTTACTGGTTGTGCTTGTTGATGTTGTGTTCTTCCCTAAAAATTTGGATTAGGAGCTGGCAACAAATTTTGAGTCTGCCCTTGATACCTTTGTTGTCCTTGATGGGATTGATATTGCTGACCTTGATAGGGTTGATATTGCTGTGGTGGAAATGGTTGTCCCTGATATTGTTGTCCCCATATTTGTCCTTGTTGTGTCCATTGTGGAGGCATGGTATGCCAAGGTGGGTTCATCCATCCAGATTGTGACCAATCTGGAGGAGCTGTCCAAGGTTGGTTCCAAGGTTGTGCAGAAACTTCTGCCTGTCCCCATGGCATATTCATATTCCAAGGAGATTGTCCCCAATTTGGAAATCTAGGAGCATTGGGATATTGTGCATAACCACCACCAGGTCTTTGCCCAATAGCATTGAGTTCTTCTGTTTGGGTGCCCAAAACAGATTTTAGATGAGGCAACAAAGGGCATTTATCTGTTGAATGTTCTTTGGAACAAATTCCACAAATAGAAGTTTTGTTTAGGGGGCAATCTTGCAAGGCATGCTTACTCCTACACCTTGGGCAATAAATTGCTAAAGGTGGTGTAGAATTAGATCTTGTGTTTTTCTCACCTAATGCAGTATTAAGTTGAACAAGGATATCAGTTTTTAAATTGGCCATTTCCTCCATCAACTCTTTCATACCATTATTGCCAAAATTCTTTTTCTTTCTTCGGTGGTGAGTACGGGAATAATTTTTGCATAACTCCACAATCTCGTCAAGGTCAAGTTGATCTATATCTCCTTTTCCCATTAAATCTAACACTTCCCTAGATTCATCCTGTAATCCTCTTAAGAGAATAGGCTTTAAGAAATCAGGCTCTACAGCACCACACCTCTTTTGGACAAAAGCAAAGCGATCAAGATAATCTTCTAAACTCTCATCCTCTTCTTGCTTGATCCTAAACAACTCATCTTTCCTGTTTCTTACTCTACAATAATCCTGATATTTATTTAAGAATGCAGTCTCCATCTCATCCCAGGTAGTAATTGAGTTAGGTTCAAGATTGCTCATGAACCATCGGAGAGCAGCGTCCTTAAGTGTGGAAGGAAACAACTTCAATTTTTGATTATCATTTATGTAGTCATAAGTCTGACATAACACTTTGAATTCAAACAAAAATTGATCAGGATCTTCTGCAACAGTTCCCCTAAAGATTGGCAATATAGATGGGGAGATTGTTTTCATGGGGGCATCTAGAAGTGGATCCAACCGAATAGGATATTCAAAAGTTTTAGGAGCATCATCAGGATCACCATATCCACCTACTTTTGCTGCTGTAGCCATAGTTATTTTCTTTCTAAAGGATGATGGGAATAGTTTAGTCAGAGGGGAGTGTTTAGCAGCTAGTGCTTCAAAAAGCTCCTTTTCTAATTTTTCCAACAATTCTTTTGATGAAGAAGGTATGTCTGGCTTTTCCTCAGTGATTTCAAATGAAGGCAAATCTTCATCAGACCGAGTAGGTCTCTTTGGTGGCTCAGAGCCACTTCGGATAAACCTCCCTCTTTCGTCTCTCAGCCTATGCATTCATGCACATTTACTAAACAGACTGTAGAATTTGCAAGAACTATTTTTTGTATCAGCCTACAGTTCTTGACCTACTTAAATTTGACTAACAACACCATGTCCCCGACAACGGCGCCAAAAATGATGAGTGTCGTTTAATTCATCATTTGATCATTATTTATCAATCCGGGCAGGTGTCCTAAGGCTGTTTACGATAGTCAATTCAAGCAGATGTAAGACATTCTATTCAGAAAATGGCTTTATTGGCAAAACAGTTAGTGTTTGTTGGGGGTTCTTCTGTCACTCTAAACCCTATGAACTGAAAGGAAACTATATTATGCTTGCTGAAATAAAATTGCAGAAATGAAACAACTGTCAAAGAAACCTATTTATTTTTGCTAAATCTAGAAATGCACTCAAAACTGAATTAAAATTGCTGAAATGAAAGTTGCTGAAATTAGAATTGCAGAAAATAAACTAACTTGCAAAATAAAAGAACAGATCTGAAAATAAACTCAGAAATAATAATGAAACTACAAACTCTGAAACTGGAAATGATTTCAGCAAAATAAGGAAGTGCAGGAAAAATGACAGGTTTCTTATTTATTCTGCTGCAGACAGATTTAAACAAGAAAACCTGGTAAAAACCTTCTTCTGCTCCTGGGAGTGGCCCTTGCTCCCTGGTTCAGAAGAAGGTGAAGAAGTAGCTCTGGTTTTCTACTTAATCGCTCCTTCAATCATAAAGTAAAACTGACAGAAACTGCACTTTTTATTGAATTAAAAACATGCAGGAAAATTTTGCATATTACTGCTATAGAAATCTGATTTCACAATATTCAGAATTATACTAATTGCAATCCTAATTCTCCCTACACAGCTCAACCCAGATGGGAACCGGTTATTTATATTAAAAACATGCTAAATCAGATGTGGAATGATTCAAATTTCAGGCATTTTAGGAATGTTGTTAAAACTGCATTCCTAAAATGCGAGAATATGGTTACATGAATGAAATCTATTTGTTGCACATTTGCTGGAGGTCTTCTACGTTGAAAAAGATGCACAATAGATTCACATAGCTGTCCTTATCATTCTCTTGCAATTTGTTGTCTTTCCTGAGCTGTTCTGGTCAAAACTGTGCTTTTTCGGTTATTCCGGAGCATTCCTGTTATTTCGGAGCAGTATCTCTGTTGTTCCAGAGCAGCGCCAGAATGACTGTTTTCAACACAGTTTGCGGTTCCTTTGCCGAGCATTTGGTGGATTAGACTTGGAAATATTTCAATGACCTATTCTCATGCTTTTTCAAGTTGAATTTGACCAAATTCCAAGTCATGCAAATCTGGCTGGAATTTGTCTAAGTTAAAACAGTCAAAATACAGTTTTGCACAGCTTGCAGTTTTTGTCCTATTTTTAGTGCTATTTTCTGCATTTGACGACTTCAGAGAGCATGATATGAACGTTAGATATCCCACACGTGATTGCACTAACACATTTCACAATAAATCATTATTTATCAACAAAACTTATGCAGAAAATACAAAAAATTAGTAAAAACAGAATATTATGCTTCTAAACAATTAAACATGTAAATAGTAGTAAATATTGTATTTTATCAGCAGAATTAACATCAAAACATATCAAAAAGGTCTATTAAGGATGTCTAAAATAATCAATAATGAGGCAATATTTGGCCTCATCAAGGGCTTTTAGTTTCAAAGATATTACCTTTGTAAGGATTTTATAAATTGTGTTATACAAGTTTATTGGTTTAAAGTTAGCAAAGGATTTTGCCTTGGCCTCCTTGGGGACAAGGGTGATGAAAGTATTTTTCCATTCCTTTAAAATATTCCTCTTTACTTGGGATTCCCTTATAGCTACTATGACATCCTTTTTAATTATCTGCCAAAAAAATTAGAAGAACCCTGCCTAGAACTTGCTTGGTCCTAAGGCTTTCTCCTTCCTCATAGAGAAAACTACATATTTAATTTATTTATTTATGAAGTGTTAGTCCAAAAAAATATTATCTTTCACTAGGTCATGTTCCCTCCCTTATTTTGTCAAGAGGTTATCAAAGAAATTAATAACTTCCATCTAAATCATCTCCTTCCAATCTATAACCTCCCCTTAATCTAGAGTTATTTTGATCTTATTCTTGGTTTGATGGATTAGGGTGGTGACATGAATTTTTTTGGTGTTTGTCTCCTTCATGAAGCCATAGGGCTTGACACTTTAACCTATAGTGGATTTCTTCTACTGCTAAAATGTTATGGTATTCACAAAGATTTATCTTTTATTCTTAAATCAATTTCTCAATGTTCCTCTCCACCTCCATAATTTGTTCAATGTTTTCTAAATTGTTCTCTAGCCTAACCTTGTTGAAATTATGATTTTCTTCATAGCCAAGATCTGATAGTGTGGAATGTATTAGATAGGCCTAAGGGCATTTCATTGTGCAATGTATTTCTTATGTTGTATTTTTATTATGTAAGCCCCATGGTCCATGGTTAACGTTGTTATGATTAAACCTTATTTAATATTTATAATTAACCTAAAGCCCACTTTTTTTTTAATGATTTTACATAGGTTTTTATAAGGGGTCCTGGTCCCCTTATATTGAGTGGGGTTTGAAACTTAGACCTCTCAAAGAGAGGCGAAAGCCCTTACCACTGCAGTAAGCTTGCACTAAGCTAAAGCCCATTTGTTATGATGGATTTGGTTAAACTTTATGATGTAATTTGGGGTTTTGGTATTGCTATAAATACCTCCTCACACTCCTCATTTCTTATTCGAGTTTTGTATAATATTATTTATAGATAGTGATTATTTATGGTGCTTATGGGTGCCCACCATATCTTTATTTTATCTTTTTTTATGCTTTAAGTATAATATTTGCGTGGATGGATTACTTATGTTCATTTCTAGATAATATTGTGAATTCCAACATGGTATCAAAGCAGGTATGGAGCAACACTACTTGGTCATGCAGAAAGTTTGATCAAAGCCTCCAATTCTTCTTTCAATCTCTTGGACGATTTATTTCCCAAGGTTTTACGAGTGAGGTTCAACATAAAAAAAACTTTGATAAAATAATTTTTGTTTGTCTCCTATTGACTATCACTTGTATGTGTATTTTGGCAAAGGGATCCATTGAGGAGGAAAAATTTTGAATTCAAATTTTCAAAAAGGGGCACCACCACCCCTTTTCCCTCCATATTTTCTTCTTTACTGGAAATCTGATCAATTGCATGAATAACTTGAAAGGATGGTTTATGGAGCTATCTATTCCATGGAGTTAGACACTATCACCCTATTCAAGTAAGGTCAAAATCACCCTCTTTGTTGTGTTTCCAATATCTCCATATCAAACCTCCTAATAAGATGCCATGCAAGATTACACACATATTTCTTGGGGTAGAATTAGCTTATGATCATAATGAAGAGCATGTGTTCTTAGTTGCTATGCCTAATAAGGTGGATAGCATGAAAATATATATGGTAGTGCTCAAAGAATATTGGGATTCAATCCCTTACCCCCTCATCTTTTCGATGAAACTTGTCATTTTTTACCTCAATCTTAGTCTTAGGTTGTTGTCCTCATGGGGGCACCTACACAACATTAATAATAAGATCTTTTGGCATAGTGATAGCAACCTTTTGGCAAAGGATATTTTCAATAAAGAGTTGGATTTGAATATCCCTATGTGGAATCCTTTAAAAACCAACGCTTACAAGATAATATCCTCAGGGGGGCGCTCCTCAAATAGTACCACCTACAACTATTGGTGTAGTGGTAGGTAGGATCTAACTAAGAATATAATTAGCTAGGTTTAGGGTTTGAGTTTCATTTTTGCATCATGGAAGGGTGTGCTCATCTTAAGGGGTGAGTGGATGCCTTCATTCTAGTGAAAAGATGCAAAAAAGTAGCTAGACAAATCTGCCTAATAATTTCATAAAGATTCATTGTTTAAACCTCTCTACCTATATTTTTGCAAGTTTTTATCCCTTACTTCCCAATGGTCAACATAGGTGGATGCCAATGTGGCACTCAATCAAAACAAAAATATCATTTTTTACCTATTTAAAGTTGTGTGATTTGGTGAAATAGAAGAGATAAGATGGTGAAAGTGGATTGGAGTGCTCTAGTGAATTACAGCTCATAAAGTGATAGGTTGAAATCGGCTTCTGCTTTTCTAAGGTTAGAGGCTTTAATTTTTCATTTTTTTAGGGTTATTAGAGAAAAACCTCTATAGGCCATAACTTCTGCATACGAAATCATTTTTAGTCCATTTTTTCCAATCATATATATTTTTGAGCTCTACGCATTAGTGACACAATTTATAAGCCAATCCTTATGTTTAGGGTTAAATTGCATGGAATAGTCCTCATGCCCTTTTGCCCTAGTTTCAAAGGGTAGATTTACACTTTTCTATGCAATTAAAATCTTTGGTGTAGTATTTTTTTGTATTTAGATGGATTTGTGACAATTACAGTAGGTTTTGAGTATTTTGAAGGTTTGCAAGAAAAGGATTCAAGGCGTTCTCAAATAAGTTGGAAATTTGTTTCCACATCACAATCCCTCTTTCTCCTTTATGCAATTCAACTTATTCATGAAGATCTAATCCTTCATGATCTATTTCTTCTTATATTATTTATCCAAGTACTCTTGGAGGTTTCTTACAAATCTTCTTTTAAGCAGGTTCATGCAAAACCTCTTTTGGTGACTAAAAATAGGTGGCCCATATATAAGAGGAAGTATTCAAATAGGATAACACATGTCGTGAATGGGAAAGTTGTACTTTCAAGATATACCATATGCAACAATGAGAGGTTGAAAGAGCTTGTAGTTAAAAGAGGTGGTGATTTTCACTTTTCTTCTTCATTTTATCTTAGCAGTATTTTTTGGATATGTGTGGGGGTATCTACTAGTGGTAGCGGTGACTATGGTCAAGTGTAAGGAGACTCTTGTGTAGAAAATATTTTTTCACCAACAAATTTTAGATGAAGGGGGATCCAGATGAGTGTACCTCAAAATACGGAGGCCCACTAGAGCATCAATTATGGAGGCGTGTTATATTGTTACTAATGTATCCTCTTCTTGGCCCTTTAGTTTAGATTTTGGGAGGTGCTAAAACTATAATATGATTCATAGCCAAGAGTCGACATTGTGCAATGTATTAGATAGGCCTAAGAGCATTTCACTATGCAATGAATTTATTATTTTGTAATATTTTATTATGTAATCCCAATGGACCATGGTTATGGTTAAACCTTATTTAATATTAGTAATTAACTTAGATTCCACTTGTTATGTTGGATTTGGTTAAGTTTTATGAGTATTTATGGTGCCTATGGACACCCACCATATCTTTATATCTTTCATCTTTTTTTACGTGTTCTATATAAGATTTGAGTGGATGGATTGGATTTGTTTATTTCTAGAATATATTGTGAATTCCAATATAATTATTTTGAAAAAATCATGATTCCAGGTTTATATCTCATGCTTAATAATTTTCATCTTTTGAGAAAGTTGGAACATGGGGATCCATGTTACAGATGTACCTAGTCATTGTCTAATTTTTCCTTCTAGATCTAGGTGTGTTGTCCACATCATTTTAAATTGGAAAAGGTAGTTTTTCTTGGCCCTATCTCTTACATTTTTAAAATTGAATAAGTATGATCGAATCTAATTTGAGAGCCTATTATAAGTCTCGGTTGGAAACACTCCATATACCATTTAGGAGACATCATAATTCTATCCAATATTAGATTGAATACCCTGATCCTTGATCCTTTTGTTATTCCAAGTGTAGTTGCCTGCCTCCAAAAAAAGGTCTATTAGGCTTGTCTCTATCAAAAATTCTGCTAGACCTCTCATGGCTTATGTGTAACTAGGAAGCCCTCCTTTCTTCTCATTTGAGGTTAGTAGAGTATTGGAATCCTCGACTACCATATATTTATGATTTTCTAATTTTTTACTATTTTCTTTAAGTAAATTCCATTTTTTTATGCTTAATGGAATATGTTGAATTTGTAATCAAATTAATGGCCAAGCCTAACATTGTGCAATGTATTGGTAGGTGTAAGAGCATTTCATTGTACTATGTATTTATTATTTGTAATATTTTATTATTTAATCCCAATGGGTTGTGGTTAACCTTGTTATGGTTAAACATTATTTATTACTTGTAATTAACCTTAAACCCCTTTGTTATGTCAACCTAGATTAAATAGTACGATGTAATTTGGGTATTGGTATTGCTATAAGTAACCCCCTTACACTCCTCATTTTTGTTATTAGAGTGTTATACAATATTATCTATGAATATAGTATTTATTTATGGTGCCTATGGGTGCCTACCAAATCCTTCTATTTTTTATCATTCTTTGTATAATATTTGAGTGTATGGTTTGCTTCTATTTTTTATGAAAAGTATTGTGAATTATAACATGGTATTAGAGTGGGTATGGATGTACCTCACCTACTCACACAAGATTGTTGTTTGAAGCCTCCATTTTTTTTTTCAAACCAAAGGGTGATTTGCTTGTTTATCTTATTTGTTGTTTTTGCATATGAGGTATAAAAGAATGCTTTCATTTTATATCTACTTACCCAAGTTTTTTGGAGGATTTTTATCATGTTTATAAATATTGTTTGTAGAAGCTAAGATCCAAAGGATTGACTACTAAAAAGACTTTAAGTCCTTGGATCCTTATGCTTCTACCTTACCTCAATTTTCATGTATAGGGTTTGAATTTGAAGGGCAACTTATTTGTGTGGCCTAGCTTGGGCTTGATGGTTTCATGATAGGAATGTCATGACCCTCCATGGTAGGCTTTTTGGCACAAAGAAACAATGTATTAATCTATGATGCTTTAATACCTAAGTTGAGCAATTGAACCAACTATGCGATGTTTAGTTTATTTGGAAGAGCATGGTACTGCTGACATATTGCCAAATGTGCAGGATCAGGTACACTCATAGGTGGAAGAAGTAGAATCATCCACCAGAAGTAGGGGTACTTGAGGTTGGGGAAGTGATGATTAAGGCAACTCGGGGGTAACATTGATGGATACCTTCATATAGGCATGCATTCGGTTAGGGATAATCATCAATAGCTAACCACATTGAGCCTCAGTTGATGGCCTAGTAGTCATCGTAAACTCTCGGGCTGAGACAGGTGATTAGGTTGATGGAAAGATTCCCTCTTTGTCTGATTGCATATGTTTGATTGTCTTTTACTTCATCACTATCTGCATTGGTGGTTTGGGAAATAAAAGCATGCATAATTTGGGTTACCTTTGAAAGCTCCTTGTTTGCTTAAAAACCTCTTACTCTCTATTGTGTAAATAATAGAAGTTTTATTTTGAAATGATAATAGAGTTTCATTTTATAAATAATAGAAGTTTTATTTTGAAATGATGATAGAGTTTCATTTTATAAATAATAGAAGTTTTATTTTGAAATGATGATAGAGTTTCATTTTATAAATAATAGAAGTTTTATTTTGAAATGATGATAGAGTTTCATTTTATAAATAATAGAAGTTTTATTTTGAAATGATGATAGAGTTTCATTTTATAAATAATAGAAGTTTTATTTTGAAATGATAATAGAGTTTCACTTTATAAATAATAGAAGTTTTATTTTGAAATGATAATAGAGTTTCATTTTATAAATAATAGAAGTTTTATTTAAATGATAATGGAAATTCATTTAAATTAATTATTAAAACTTTTATTTAAATGATAATAAAAATTTATTTAAATTAGTTATTAAAGCTTTGTTCAAATGATAATGGAAATTCATTTAAAATAGATAGTGAAGCTCTCACACAAATGATAATGGAAGTTCATTAAGCAAGTTGGAAAAGCTTTTATGTGAGAAATAATAGGATTTCTTTGATTAAAAGAGAACTTGCAAGATCTGATTCATGAGACCACCTTTCAAGGGATTTCGATCGAGGTTGTAAGATGAAGCTTCCACCGATGTTGAAGGGGTAGCTTCATTGATGGTAAGTTTTGGGGAGAAGAGAAAAATGATTCTTTAAACCAAAAGGCTATCTACAGTCGCGAAAGGATGAGATAGAATTAATGATAGGCGAATGAGTTTTAATGGGAGACAAGACTGCTAACATGGAAAAAAAGGATTCCTCTCCCTAATCTTGGAAGAAAGGAGCAAGAGGAGGCATAACAAAGGGGAACGAAAAAGAAAAAAGAGAACACAATACGAGGGTGATAGAAGGACTCGGTCTATCAAAGGAGAACCAAAAAACACAGTGAACAACCGTGAGCAGTTTGAACATCTTGGGATTCATCTGCGTGCATTCACAGGTTGGTTTACCTTTCATTTGCTTATCTCTTAAGGAAAGAAGTATGGATGATTGTCTCCCTAGCCTTGTGGATGTGGTTGGGTTGTTAAGCTCATCCAATGTTTCCAATCGAGACCAGTTACCTATACTTGCGTTAAACTAGCTTATGTTTTAGTGTTTGTTTGAAATCTTTAGTTGGGCCACTCTTTGATCTCTCCTATAGCTATGTTGTTTTGGTCTCCACGCTTTTACCCTATCAAGAAGCGTGTGTGCGCATGTTGGGTATGGTTATGGTAGTAACCTATTGCCACCCCCTTGTCTCTAATAGTGTTGTTTGTATTCAAGGGTGAGCTACCGATGCTTAGTAGATTCCTCTAGCCGAGCCTAGGGAGTCAAACTCCTTTGTTGGGATTTTGTTAGACGTCCAACATTACCAGTTGTTGGGGCACATTATCTCCTTTTCTAAGCACTATCATTGTTCAAGTCGTTGGGATACCTCGGACAACGTTTCACCCGAACCTATTTCCCACTATCGTTGCTCTTCCCTGGTTCGTTCGAGCATCCCTTTTATGGTTAGAGAGAACATCGAATATGCCTTGCTAGGTTTTTTTGGGTAAAAGGGTTTGCAACCTTCGTATGGCATATCCATGGTGCACCCATTCCCATTAGGAGTCCTTGTTTGATTTGGTCGTAGGGCCACTTCTCTACTAAATAAACCACCATGCCCAGTAGTTGCAGGTTCATCTTCCTTTCAGTTGACCTAGGTTTGTTAAGGAGTGCATTTTGGGTTTGAGTGCACCTCCTTTGAGTTGCTTCTGGGCTAACATTTTGGGACTTCATCGAAGTTTCATTCTTGTCTTGAGGTTTAATTTGTTCTTCCTCGTGGCGGTTGGTGGTAATTATTGCATGTTAATGGTTGGCCAATTAAATGGATTATTAAAGTATTAGTTCATTTAATGAAAAGGGATGGTTACAGTTTACTCCCTTAATTAAATAATATGTTATTTAAATGAAAAAGAGAAGGGAAGAAATAGTTATTTAGTTAATTAAATAAGTTGTATTTGATTTATTAAGTAAAGGAAAGAGTAGTTTATTTATTAAATTGAAGGTATGGGTCTTTGATTTATTAAGTAAAGGAAAGAATAGTTTATTTATTAAATTGAAGGTATGGGTCTTTGATTTATTAAGTAAAGGAAAGAATAGTTTATTTATTAAATTGAAGGTATGGGTCTTTGATTTATTAAGTAAAGGAAAAGAATAATTTATTTATTAAATTGAAGAGATGGAACTTTGATTTATTAAGTAAAGGAAAGAATAGTTCATTTTATAGATTAAAGGTATGGGACTTTGATTTATGAAATGAAGGGAATAGTTATTTATGAATTAAGTAATAGGACTTGATTTATGAAATAAAGAAACCTAGCTTATTTAAAGATTAAAGGTATGGGACTTTAATTTATTGAATAAAGGTTGGAAAGGAATTGATTAAAGTAGGACCTATGATCTAGTTGCATTTGTTGAAAGACTCTCATGGGATAATGAGAGGGAAAATAAAAATGGTGGTTTTTATGATATCAACTATGCAATAGATGGTTAGATACTTTGATTTGATTTGTATAGTTGCAATTTGGTAATAAACATAGTAGATGCATTTAGAAGCATGTCTATCATGGAACCATGAGTGCCCTGATCCCCTACTATCCTCAAATGATCGATGGAAGCTAAGGAGGACCAAGGAGGTAGTTGGAACCAATGTGTTAGTTGATTCTACTTATAATGATTTACTTATGCTCAAATAGATTATTTATGGGGAGATTTCCTTGATGAAATTGATGTAATATATTATTCTTTAAGAGTATGGAGGATTTACCATACTTGCTTACATGTAATAATTATTTATTTACTTGGATGATGTACCTTTAAATTACTATTTTGGATTATCTATGTTTTGTATTTAAACTCCTTTCAATTAATGTTTATCTTCTTTAAATGTTGCTTCCTTTCTAGTATCCTTTGCATGCTTTATGAATTATATTTTTGTTAGATTTAGTATCTAGAATTATTCTTATTTTCTTGCTAAACAATAGAAACTTAAGTAATGAGTTCTAGGGTGAACTTAGAGGGTGACCTAAGGGATTGAGACCCCTTAGGGTGAACATAGGGGACCTAAGGGATTAAGACCCCTTAGGGAGAATGATAACTAAGTTATGGAAAGACTACATCTGAGTTAAGATAGCTCATCATGTAGATGATATGGATAGCTTAACTCGCAATACACATAGCATACCTACACAGATTGACTTGTGTATGGTATGGAGATGGGTGTATACCTTCGATGGACTGAAGGTGATAAGTTTAGCTCATCAAGAGTGATGAGAGGGATAAAATTATTTGTGGTAACACATAATACACCTACATAGATGGACTTGTGTTAGGGTATCTAGTGAGATGTAGCTCTTCGAGAAACTTAGGGGATTTAAACAATAGTTTATCTAAAAGTTGGTTAGGGGTTTATGAATCCCTCACCTTAGTAAAAAAAATATTTTCTTTTTATGTTTTCTTGTAGCTAAATTTTGGGTCATTACATTTGGTATCAAAGCTCTAGGTACGAGGGTATAGAGCTTCTTGTGTGCTAAAGGGATTTGGATGTCTCCAATGAAGGCTTGCTTAAAGTATAAGCTAAAGTTGGGATGACCTAGAATGCCCTACTTGCTAGAATCTAATGGGAATTAATACCAAGGGTGAATGAATGTTATGATACCTTAGTATGGGCTTTGGTATTAATGTTACATCATAACCTTGGAATATCATCCTAATTAGATTATTGATGCTTTTAGCAAGAGAACTCTATATTATGGTTTGAATTAGTGATACAGTTTAAGGTGAAGTTGTAGCCTAATATTTTTCTTGGTTGTAACTAGGTTAAAAATGCCACCTAAGGCCAGAAAAGAGAGGCCTACACCTAGATGAACTCGAAAAAATAATGTTGAAGAAGAGATCCAAGATGAGGATCCAAGAAATTCCAATAGAGAGGTAGAAGACCTCACTACTATGGTTGTTGCCATGCAGGATCAGATGAGACAAGTGTTGGAAATAATTGTAAATCAGAACTTGCAAGCTAGAGGCTCAGAGGTTGGCCAAGATGATGGGCTAACTGTAGAACAGTTGCAAGCTAGAGCCCTTCTAGAAAAGGAAATGGCTAGGGATCTAAAAAATATTTGTATCTCCAAGTTTGATGGAGAAGGTGAAGGGGATGCAGCTGAAGCTTGGTTGAGAGAATTAGAAGTTTATTTTATAGTAAAAGGCTATTCCCCAGGAACCCGAATAGTTTGGGCCATGATCAACTTAGAAGGGGCTACTTTAGATTGGTGGGGAACCTACTATGAGAAGAATAAGGTTGAACCTATTGATATTAAATGGAAATATTTTGTTGAAATCTTCAAAAAGAGGTTTCTCATAGAACACTTCTATGCCTTAAAGTTTGAAGAATTTTCCAACCTTCGACAAGGAACTAAAATAGTGGAGACATACTATAAGAAGTTGGTTCGGTTACTTAAGTATGTACCTACTTATGATGAGAAGATGAGGGTTCACAAGTTTATTCATGGGTTAGAATCTAGAGTGAAGCATGATGTAAACATGCATGAGCCTAAATCACTATAGAAAGTGTATGACTTGGCAAAGAAAGTAGAGTCCCACCTGCAATTCAACTATGTTACCCTATCTGAGCAAGATCGAAAAGCACTGAGGAAGAGGAATAGTCAAGGATTCTTAAAATGGGAAGAGGAAGAGGATCGAAAGACCAAGAATCCTCAGAATTTTGAGAAGAGAAATAATGGGAAATAGGGAAGGTTCAAGAAGAACTTCCAAAAGAAAACCAACAATAATCCCAACAACGCAAAGCCTCACCCTCAAAAATCATAAACTTCAGCCCTAGTAAGTAAGATAAGGGAACAAAAACTAGAAAAGAAGCAAGGACCCAAGGATGGGTGTTACCATTGTAGAGGCCCACATTATGCTAATCAATGTCTACACCAACCAGGGCCGAGTTCATCCAATGCTAAAGGAAAGGAACCTAAGCATCGGATCTACGCCACAACTAGGAAACAAAAGTTAGAGGGGCAAGCTACCCCATTGCTTGTAAAAGGTAAGATTTTTAATAAGCAAGTAAATATTCTAATAGATAGTGGGGCCACAGATAGCTTTATTTCTTCTAGTTTAGCAAGGAATATGTTAAAAAGGCTAGGATATTTAGCCCATGGATGGAAGGTAGAGTATGGTTCTAGGTAAACCTACTCAGTAAACCAGTGTTATCCAATGGCAAAAATTACTTTAGCTAGTGGTACCACTGAAGGTTGTTTGTATGTAGCTCCACTTCATGCCTTTGATGTGATCCTAGGGATGGATTGGTTACAGGCCCATAAAGCCTTGATCAATTTCCAAGATAGATGGATCAAGTATTCAGAGAAAGGCAAGAAAGGACTAAGAATTCATAGTGAGTAGGGGGTATTCAAACCCCAGATGCTATCAGCTATGCAATTGAAGAAAGCCCTCAAGAAAGGAGGGATAGTGTATGTTGTAAAACTCAATGAAGTAGGAGATGATCAGAAGAGAGAGGTGCTAGAGAAGCACCCAATTTTATAAGATTTTAAGGATGTGTTCCTAGAGGATTTACCTGGACTCCCTCCTATGTAGGAATTTGATTTCACAATTGATCTTATGCCAAGAGTAGAACCTATTCATAGATCTCCATATAGGATGAATCCTATCGAGATGTAGGAACTAAAGGTTCAACTACAAGGGCTATTAGAAAAGGGATTGATAAAACCAAGTGTGTCACCTTGGGGTGCACCAGTTTTATTTATGAAAAAGAAAGATGGTTCACTAAGATTGTGTATTGATTACAGAATGCTAAATAAGGCTACAATCAAGAACCGATATCCCCTACCTAGGATCAAAGATTTGTTTGATCAACTGAGAGATGCCATAATATTCACAAAGATTGATCTAAGATCAAGGTATCATCAATTAAGAATACGTGAGGAGGATACTCATAAAATAATATTTAAGACTAGGTACGAGCATTATGAGTTTATAGTTCTACCCTTTGGACTGACTAATGCCCCAACTGCATTCATGAATCTAATGAATAGTGTGTTTAGAAGGTACCTGGACCAATTTGTCCTTGTATTTCTAGATGATATCTTAATATACTCTCAAAACAAAGAAGAGCATGATAAACATCTCAAGATCATGTTAGAGTTGTTGAGGGAAAATCAACTCTATGGAAATCTAGCCAAAAGTGATTTCTATGTTTTAGAGGTATGATATCTTGGACATATCATATCAACAGAAGGAATTGTTGTGGATCCAGAGAAAATTGAGGCCATCCTAAATTGGCCACCCCTACTAATGTGACTGAAGTGTGAAGCTTCATGGGGTTAATGAGCTACTATAGACGTTACATTAAGGATTACTCCAAGATTATTGTGGCAATAACTAACCTTCAGAAGAAGGGAAAGGAATTCAAGTGGTCAGAAAAGTGTGAAGCTACCTTTGCATTGCTAAAACATAAACTCACTACCACACCAATACTAAAGATTCCTGACCCTCAAGGGGACTTTTTAGTATGCACGGATGCATCATTGGAAGGGTTAGGAGGAGTACTCTCTCAAGAAGAGTCAGTAGTAGCATATACTTCAAGGAAGCTCAAGAAGCATGAAGTTAATTATGCTACACATGATTTAGAGCTAGCTGTAATGGTGCATGCTCTAAAGGCCTAGCACCACTACTTGGTGGGAAGGCCCTTTGAATTAAAGACTGACCATCAAAGTTTGAGGTACATATTTACCCAACCTATACTCAATGCGAGATAGAGAAGATGGGTCGAGTTTCTCGTTGAGTATGACTTTGAAATTGAGTACATAAAAGGGAAAGAGAATAAGGTTGTTGATGCTTTGAGTAGAAGGAAACACATAGCAACCATAACTAGAAGTCACATGGATCTGATGGATCAAGTGAGATAGGAGCAATCTCAGGATGAGTATTACCAAGAAATTTGAGCTAGGATGAACAGAGACCCTGAGGGTAATAAGGAATTTGGCATGAAATATGACCTTTTGTGCTACAAAGGTAGAGTCATCATACCAAAAATGGGTGATTTAAGGAAATTAATAATGCAAGAAGCCCATAGATCTCCTTATTCTGCTCATCCTAGAGGGGCCAAAATGTGGGAAAACATGAAAATAACCTTCTTCTAGGTAGGAATGAAGAAGGATATCACCAATTTTATCGCTCGATGCCTCGAATGTCAGAAAGTTAAGGTAGAACGCAAGCATCATGTAGGACAATTGTATCCACATGATGTACCTATGCAGAAATGGTAGGTCATATCTATGGATTTTATAGTAGGTTTACCCAAGACCAGGTATCAACATGATGCAATCCTTGTAGTAGTCGATAGATTGACTAAGGTTGCACATTTCATACTAGGGAACATCAAGGATGATGCTCAGGTAGTGGCTAACAGATTTTCCAAAGAGGTATTCCGATTACATGGATTTCTTGAGGTGATCATTTCAGATAGGGATTCCAAGTTCACTTCTGAATTTTGGAAATCCCTACATCGTGTAGTGGGCACGAAATTGAATATGAGCTCAGCATACCACCCTGAGATAGATGGTCAAACTGAATGGGTAAACCAAGTACTAGAGGACATGCTTCGCATGTACTACATGGATCACAAGTCTCATTGGGAAGACTACCTACATCTTGTAGAGTTCACCTACAATAATGGACATCACTCCTCTCTAGGAATGGCTCCTTTCGATGCCTTGTATGGGAGAAAGTGTAGAATACCATTGTCTTGGGATAACCTAGAAGATCAAGTTGTGATTGGGCCAGATATGGTCAGAGAAATGGAAGATCAGTTAAAGGTAATCAGGCAAAGACTTAAAGAAGTTGTCGATAGGTAGAAAAGTTATGTTGATCTAAAGAGAACTCCAAGAGAGTACTCAGTTGGAGATAAAGTGTTTTTAAGGGTTAAACCAATGAAGAGTGCTATCAAATCCATAAAGTTGGATCCTCGATTTGTGGGACCCTTTGAGATCACTAAAAATATTAGTTTGGTTGCATACCGACTTGCCTTACCACCTAACCTATCAAAGATCCATGACACCTTCCACATATCCTTGCTTAGGAAATATGTTGCTGACCCTGAACATGTGTGGGATGTTTCTAAATTGTAGATGGTAAATCTAGAGGCTATTGAAGTGATGTCGATAAAGATTCTTGAGTTTCGTTCTAAGTCTATGTGGAATCAAACTCTTGAGAAATGTAAGGTCCAGTGGGACCAATTTTTTGAAAGAAATGCCACTTGGAAAAAAGTGGATGATATGCAAAAACATTTTCCTTCTTGTTTGAAAATATATAATGTGGATGAGATACATTAGTTTATCTAAATATGGTTAGGAGTTTATGAATCCCTCACACTAGTAATTTTTTTTGTGTGTGTTTTCTTGCAGCTAAATTTTAGGTTATTACATTTGGTATCAGAGCTCTAGGTATGAGGGTATAGAGCTTCCTATGTGCTAAAGGTATATGGTGCCTCTAATGAAAGCTTGCTTAAAGTTTAAGCTAAAGTTGGGATGACCTAGAAAATTATTGCTTGCTAGAATCTAATGGGAATTAATCCCAAGGGTGAATGAATGTTAGGATACCTTACATATAGTGAGTATGGGTTTTGGTATCAATGTTACATCATAACCTTGGAATACCATCCTAATTAGATTATTGATGCTTGTAAAAAAGAACTCTATATTGTGGTTTGAATTAGTGGTATAGTTCAAGTGAAGTTCTAATCTAATATTTTACTTGGTTATAACCAGGTTAAAATACCACCTAAAGCTAAAAAAGAGAGGCCTACACCCAAATGAAATCAATAAAATAATGTCAAATAAGATATCCGAGATGAGGATCCAAGAAATTCCAACAAAGAGGTAGAAGACCTCACTACTATGGTTGCTTCCATGCAAGATCAAATGAGACAAGTGTTGGAAAAAATTACAAATCATAACTCACAAGCTAGAGGCTCAAAGGTTGGCCAAGATGATGGGCTAACTACAAAATAGTTGCAAGCTAGAGCCCTTCTAGAAAAGGAAACAACTAGGGATCTAAAAAATATTTGTATCTCCAAATTTGATGGAGAAGGTGAAGGGGATGCAACTGAAGCCTGGCTGAGAGAACTAGAAGTTTATTTTATAGTAAAAGGCTATTACCTTAGATCTAAAACACTTTGGACCACGATCAAATTAGAAGGAGCTGATTTAGATTGGTGAGGAATCTACTATGATAAGAATAAGGTTGAGCTTGTTGATATTAAATGGAAATATTTTGTTGAAATATTCAAAAAGAGGTTTCTCATAGAACACTTCTATGCCTTAAAGTTTGAAGAATTTGTCATCCTTCAACAAGGAACTAAAACAAAAGAGACATACTATAAGAAGTTCATTCGATTACTTAAGAATGTACCTATTTATGATGAGAAGATGAAGGTTCACAAGTTTATTCATGAGTTGGAATCTAGAGTGAAGCATGATGCAAACATGCATGAGCCTAAATCACTATAAAAAGTGTATGACTTGGCAAAGAAAGCATAATCCCACCTACAATTTAACTATTTTGGTCTATTTGTGCAAGATCGACAAGCACTGAGGAAGAGGAATAGTCAAGGAATCTTGAAATGGGAAGAGGAACAATATCGAAAGACCATAAATCCTCAAAATTTTGAGAAAGAAAATAATGGGAAATAGGGAAGGTTTAAGAAATTCCAAAAGAAAACCAATAATAATCCCAACAACGCAAAGCCTCATCCTCAGAAACTATAAACCTCAAACCCAGTAAGTAAGATAGGGAAAGAAAAACCAAAAAATAAGAAAATACCCAAGGATGGGTGTTATCATTCTAGAGGCCCACATTATGCTAATCAGTGTCCACACTAACCAGGGTCAAGTTCATCCAATACCAAAGTAAAGGAACCTGAGCATTGGATCTTTACCACAACCAAGAAACAAAAGTTAGAGGGGCAAGCTACTCCATTGCTTATAAAAGGTAAGATTTTTAATAAGCAAGTAAATATTCTAATGGACAATGGGACCATTGATGTTTTATTTCTTCTAGTTTAGCAAGGTGTATGCCAAAAATGCTAGGATATTTAGCCCATGGATGGAAGGTAGAGTATGGTTTTGGGAAAACCTACTTGGTAAACCGATGTTATTAAATGGTAGAAATTACTTTATCTAGTGGTACCACTAAAGTTTGTTTGTATGTAGCTCCACTTCATGCCTTTTATGTGATCCTATGGATGGATTGGTTATAGGCCCATAAAGCCTTGGTTAATTTCCAAGATAGATGGATTGAGTATTCGAAGAATGGTAAGAAAGTACTAAGAATTCATAGCGAGCAAGGGACATTCAAACCCCAAATGTTGTCAGAAATGCAAATAAAGAAAGCCCTCAAGAAAGGAGGGATAGTGTATATTGTAAAACTCAATGAAATGGAATATTATTAGAAGATAGAGGTGCTAGGGAAGCAAATTTACAAGATTTTAAGGATGTATTTCTAGAGGATTTACCTGGACTTCCTCCTGTGCGAGAATTTTATTTCACAATTGATATTATTCCAAGAGCAAAACCTCTTCATATATTTCCATATAGGATGAATCCTATTGAGATGCAGGAACTAAAGGTTCAAATACAAGGGATGTTAGAAAAGGGGTTGATAAAACCAAGTGTGTCACCTTAGGTTGCATCGATTTTACTTTTGAAAAAGAAATATGAATCACTAAGATTGTGTATTGACTATATAATGCTTAATAAGGCTACAATCAAGAACTGATATCCCCTACCTATAATCAAATATTTGTTTGATCAACTGAGAGATGCCATAGTATTCACCAAGATTGACCTAAGATCAAGATATCATCAGTTAAGAATACGTGAGGAGGATACTCACAAAATGACATTTAAAACTAGGTACGAGCATTATGAGTTTACAGTTATACTCTTTGTACTGACTAACATCTTAGTTGCATTCATGAATCTAATGAACAATGTGTTTAGAAGGAATCTAGACCAGTTTGTCCTTGTATTTATAGAAGATATCGTAATATACTCTCGGAGCAAAGAAGAGCATGATAAGCATCTCAAGATCATGTTAGAGCTATTGAGGGATAATCATCTCTATGGAAATCTAGCCAAAAGTGATTTCTACTTTTCTAAGGTACGATATCTTGGACATATAATATCAATAGAAGGAATCACTATGGATCTAAAGAAAATTGAAGCCATCTTAAATTGGCCACCCCCCACTAATGTGACTAAAGTGCAAAGCTTCATGGGGTTAACGGGCTACTATAGATGTTACATTAAGGATTACTCCAAGATTATTGTGGCAATAACTAACCTTCAGAAGAAGGAAAAGGAATTCAAGTGGTCAAAAAAGTGTGAAGTTACCTTTGCATTGCTGAAATATAAACTCACTATCACACCAATACTGAATATTCTTGACCCTCAAGGGGATTTTTTAGTATGCACGAATACATCATTGGAAGGGTTAGGAGGAGTACTCTCTCAAGAAGAGTTAGTAGTAGCATATACTTCAAGGAAGCTCAAGAAGCATGAAGTTAATTATGCTACACATGATTTAGAACTAGCTGTAGTGGTGCATGCTCTAAAGGTCCTGTCACCACTACTTGATGGGAAAGACCTTTGAATTAGAGACTGACCATCAAAGTATGAGGTACATATTTACCCAACCTATACTCAATGAAATATAGAGAAGATGGGTCGAGTTTCTCACTGAGTATGACTTTGAAATTAAGTACATAAAAGGGAAAGAGAATAAGGTTGTTGATGCTTTGAGTAGAAGGAAATACATAGCAACCATAACTAGAAGTCATATGGATTTGATGGATCAAGTGAGAGAGGAGCAATCTCAGGATGATTATTTCTAGGAAATTCAAGCTAGGATGAACAGAGACCTTGAGGGTAATAAGGAATTTGGCATGAAATATGACCTTTTGTGCTAAAAAATAGAGTCATAATACCAAAAATGGGTGATTTAAGGAAATTAATAATGCAAGAAGCCCATAGATCTCCTTATTCTACCCATCCTGAAGGGGTCAAAATATGGGAAAACATGAAAATAACCTTATTCTAGGTAGAAATGAAGAAGGATATCACTTTTTTTATCGCTCAATACATTGAATGTCAAAAAGTTAAGGCAAAACTCAAGCACCCTGTAGGATAATTATATCCACATGATGTACCTATGCATAAATGGTAGGTCATATCTATGGATTTTATAGTAGGTTTACCCAAGATCAGATATCAACATGATGTAATCCTTGTAGTAGTCGATAGATTGACTAAGGTTGCATATTTCATACTAGTGAACATCAAGGATGATGCTCAGGTGGTGGCTAACAAATTTTCCAAAGAGGTATTTTGATTACATGGATTTGATGAGGTGATCATTTAAGATAGGGATTCCAAGTTCACTTCTGAATTTTAGAAATCCCTACATCATGCAATGGGCACAAAACTTAATATGATCTTAGCATACCACCCTAAGACATATGGTCAAACTTAATGGGTAAACAAAGTACTAGAAGATATGCTTTGCATGTACTACATGGATCACAAGTCTCATTGGTAAGACTACTTTCATCTTGTAGAGTTCACCTACAATAATGGACATCACTCCTCTCTAGGAATGGCTCCTTTCGATGCCTTGTATGGGTGAAAGTGTAGAACACCATTGTCTTGGGATAACCTAGAGGATCGAGTTGTGATTGGTCCAGATATGGTTAGAGAAATGGAAGATCAATTAAAGGTAATCAAGTAAAGACTTAAAGAAGCTACCGATAGGTAGAAATGTTACATTGATCTAAAGAGAACTCCAAGAGAGTACTAAATTGAAGATACAATTTTTTTAAGGGTTAACCCGATGAAGAGTGCTATCAAATCCATGAAGTTGGATCCTCATTTTGTAGGACCCTTTGAGATCACTGAAAAGATCAATTTAGTTGCATACCGACTTGCCTTACCACCTAACCTATCAAAGATCCATGACACCTTCCACATATCCTTGCTTAGGAAATATGTTGCTAACCTTGAACATGTGTGGGATGTTTCTAAATTGTAGATGGAAAATCCTAAGTCTATTGAAGTGATGTCGATAAAGATTCTTGAGTTTTGTTCTAAGTCTATGCGGAATCAAACTCTTGAGCAATGTAAGGTCTAGTGGGACCAGTTTTCTAAAAGAAATGCCACTTGGGAAAAAGTGGATGATATGCAAAAATATTTTCCCTTCTTGTTTGAAAATATATAATGTAATAATTTTTATTTTTTAAAACTAGAAACGTGCGAGATGGTGTTTAATCCTAAGGGGTAGGATGTCATGACCCTCCCTAGCAGGCTTTTTGGCATAAAGAAATAATGTATTAATATATGATGCTTTAATACCTAATTTGAGCAATTGAACCAACTATGCGATGTTTAGTTGATTTGGAAGAGCATGGTACTGCTGACATATTACCAAATATGCAAGATCAGGTACACTCGTAGGTGGAAGAAGTAGAATCATCCACCAGAAGTGAGGGTACTTGAGGTTGGGAAAAGTTTTATTTTGAAATGATGATAGAGTTTCATTTTATAAATAATAGAAGTTTTATTTTGAAATGATGATAGAGTTTCATTTTATAAATAATAGAAGTTTTATTTTGAAATGATGATAGAGTTTCATTTTATAAATAATAGAAGTTTTATTTTGAAATGATAATAGAGTTTCATTTTATAAATAATAGAAGTTTTATTTAAATGATAATGGAAATTCATTTAAATTAATTATTAAAACTTTTATTTAAATGATAATAGAAATTCATTTAAATTAGTTATTAAAGCTTTGTTCAAATGAGTCGAGTGTAGCAATTGGTTATGAAATAAGGGGGCGGAGGTCAAGATGTAGTGTGCGTAAGTTTAAATGATTGTGGATGGTGGTTATAGGGATGGCGAGAAGATGTGGGGGGGTGGAAGAAGTGGTGGATAAAAGGGAAGATTCCATATTCGTGGCGGCTACCGATTCCACCATGTAAATTAAAAAAAAAAAGCTTTGTTCAAATGATAATGGAAATTCATTTAAAATAGATAGTGAAGCTCTCATGCAAATGATAATGGAAGTTCATTAAGCAAGTTGGAAAAGCTTTTATGTGATAAATAATAGGATTTCTTTGATTAAAAGAGAACTTGCAAGATCTGATTCATGAGACCACCTTTCAAGGGATTTCGATCGAGGTTGTAAGATGAAGCTTTTACCGATGTTGAAGGGGTAGCTTCATTGATGGCAAGTTTTGGGGAGAAGAGAAAAATGATTCTTTAAAACAAAAGGCTATTTATAGCCGCGAAAGGATGAGATAGAATTAATGATAGGTGGATGAGTTTTAATGGGAGACAAGACTGCTAACATGGAAAAGAAAGGATTCCTCTCCCTAAGCTTGGAAGAAAGGAGCAAGAGGAGGCATAACGAAGGGGAACAAAAAAGAAAAAAAAGAGAACGCAATACGAGGGTAGTAGAAGGACTTGGTCTATCAAAGGAGAACTAAAAAATGTAGTGAACAACCATGAGCAGTTCGAACATCTTGGGATTCATCTGTGTGCGTTCATAGGTTGGTTTACCTTCCGTTTTCTTGTCTCTTAAGGAAAGAAGTATGGATGATTGTCTCCCTAGCCTTGTGGATGTGGCTGGGTTGTTAAGCTCATCCAATATTTCCAACCGAGACCAATTACTTGTACCTACGCTAAACTGGCTTATGTTTTAGTGTTTGTTTAAAATCTTTAGTTGGGCCACTCTTTGATCTTTCCTGTAGCTATGTTGTTTTGATCTCCACACTTTTACCCTATCGGGAAGCATGTGTGTACATGTTGGGTATGGTTCTGGTAGTAACCTGTTGCCACCCCCTTGTCTCTAATAGTGTTGTTTGTATTCAAGGGTGAGCTACTGATGCTTAGTAGATTCCTCTAGTCGAGCCTAGGGAGTCAAACTCCTTTGTTGGGATTTTGTTAGACGTCCAACGTTACCAATTTTTGGGGCACATTATCTCCTTTTCTAAGCGCTATCATTGTTCAAGTCGTTGGGATACCTTGGACAATGTTTCATTCCCACTGTTATTGCTCTTCCCTGGTTCGTTTGAGCATCCCTTTTGTGGTTAGAGAGAACATCGAAGATGCCTTGCTGGGTTTTTTGGGAAAAAGGGTTTGCAACCTCTGTATGGCATATCCATGGTGCACCCATTCCCATTAGGAGTCCTTATTTGGTTTGGTCGTAGGGCCACTTCTCTGCTAAAGAAACTATGCCATGCCCAATAGTTGCAAGTTCATCTTCCTTTCAGCTAACCTGGGTTTTTTAAGGAGTGCATTTTGGGTTTGAGTGCACCTCCTTTGAGTTGCTTCTGGGCTAACATTTTGGGACTTCATCGAAGTTTCATTCTTGTCTTGAGATTTAATTTGTTCTTCCTTGTGGTGGCTGGTGGAAAATATTGCATGTTAATGGTTGGCCAATTAAATGGATTATTAAAGTATTAGTTCATTTAATGAAAAGGGATGGTTACAATTTACTCCCTTAATTAAATAATATATTATTTAAATGAAAAATAGAAGGGAAGAAATAGTTATTTAGTTAATTAAAGAATTTGAATTTGATTTATTAAGTAAAGGAAAGAATAGTTTATTTATTAAATTGAAGGTATGGGACTTTGATTTATTAAGTAAAGGAAAGAATAGTTTATTTATTAAATTGAAGGTATGGGTCTTTGATTTATTAAGTAAAGGAAAAGAATAATTTATTTATTAAATTGAAGAGATGGAACTTTGATTTATTAAGTAAAGGAAAGAATAGTTCATTTTATAGATTAAAGGTATGGGACTTTGATTTATGAAATGAAGGGAATAGTTATTTTATGAATTAAGTAATGGGACTTGATTTATGAAATAAAGAAACCTAGCTTATTTAAATATTAAAGGTATGGGACTTTAATTTGTTGAATAAAGGTTGAAAGGAATTGATTAAAGTAGAACCTATGATCTAGTTGCATTTGTTGAAAGACTCTCATGGGATAATGAGAGGGGAAATAAAAATGGTGGTTTTTATGATATCAACTATGCAATAGATGGTTAGATACTTTGATTTAATTTGTATAGTTGCAATTTGGAAATAAACATAGTAGATGCATTTAGAAGCATGTCTATCATGGAACCATGAGTGCCCTGATCCCCTACTATCCTCAAATGATCGATGGAAGTAGAGGAGGACCAAGGAGGTAGTTGGAACCAATGTGTTAGTTTGATTCTACTTATAATGATTTACTTATGCTCAAATAGATTAATTTATGGGGAGATTTCCCTAATGAAATTGATGTAATATATTATTCTTTAAGAGTATGGAGGATTTACCATACTTGCTTATATGTAATAATTATTTATTTATTGGAAGATGTACCTTTAAATTACTATTCTAGATTATCTATATTTTGTATTTAAACTCCTTTCAATTAATGTTTATCTTCTTTAAATGTTGCTTCCTTTCTAGTATCCTTTGCATGCTTTATGAATTATATTTTTGTTAGATTTAGTATCTAGAATTATTCTTGTTTTCTTGCTAAACAACAAAAACTTAAGTAATGAGTTCTAGGGTGAACTTAGAGGGTGACCTAAGGGAATTGAGACCCCCTTAGGGTGAACATAGGTGACCTAAGGGATTAAGACCCCTTAGGGAGAATGATAACTAAGTTATGGAAATACTACATCTGAGTTAAGATAGCTCATCATGTAGATGAGATGGATAGCTTAACTCGCAATACGCATAGCATACCTACATAGACTGACTTGTGTATGGTATGGAGATGGGTGTATACCTTCAATGGATTGAAGGTGATAAGTTTAGCTCATCAAGAGTGATGAGAGGGATAAACTTATTTGTGGTAACACATAATACGCCTACATAGATGGACTTGTGTTAGGGTATCTAGTGAGATGTAGCTCTTCGAGAAACTTAGGGGATTTAAACAATAGATCAATTAAAAGTTGGTTAGGGGTTTATGAATCCCTCTCCTTAGTAAAAAAAATTATTTTCTTTTTGTGTGTTTTCTTGTAGCTAAATTTTGGGTCATTACATTTGGTATCAGAGCTCTAGGTATGAGGGTATAGAGCTTCTTGTGTGCTAAAGGGATTTGGATGTCTCCAATGAAGGCTTGCTTAAAGTATAAGCTAAAGTTGGGATGACCTAGAATATTCTACTTGCTAGAATCTAATGGGAATTAATCCCAAGGGTGAATGAATGTTATGATACCTTAGTATGGGATTTGGTATTAATGTTACATCATAACCTTGGAATACCATCCTAATTAGATTATTGATGCTTTTAGCAAGAGAACTCTATATTATGGTTTGAATTAGTGATACAATTTAAAGTGAAGTTGTAACCTAATATTTTTCTTGGTTGTAACCAGGTTAAAATGCCACCTAAGGCCAGAAAAGAGAGGCCTACACCTAGATAAACTCAAAAAAATAATATCAAAGAAGAGATCCGAGATGAGGATCCAAGAAATTCCAATAGAGAGGTAGAAGACCTCACTACTATAGTTGCTACCATGCAGGATCAGATGAGACAAATGTTAGAAACAATTATAAATCAGAACTCGCAAGCTAGAGGCTCAGAGGTTAGCCAAGTTGATGGGCTAACTATAGAACAATTGCAAGCTAGAGCCCTTCTAGAAAAGGAAATAACTAGGGATCTAAAAAATATTTGTATCTCCAAGTTTGATGGAGAAGGTGAAGGGGATGCAGCTGAAGCCTGGCTGAGAGAATTAGAAGTTTATTTTATAGTAAAAGGCTATTCCCTAGGAACCCAAATAGTTTGGGCCATGATCAACTTAGAAGGGGCTGCTTTAGATTGGTGGGGAACCTACTATGAGAAGAATAAGGTTGAACCTATTGATATTAAATGGAAATATTTTATTGAAATCTTCAAAAAGAGGTTTCTCACAGAACACTTCTATACCTTAAAGTTTGAAGAATTTTCTAGCCTTCGATAAGGGACTAAAATAGTGGAGATATACTATAAGAAGTTGGTTCGGTTACTTAAGTATGTACCTACTTATGATGAGAAGATGAGGGTTCACAAGTTTATTCATGGGTTGGAATCTAGAGTGAAGCATGATGTAAACATGCATGAGCCTAAATCACTACAAAAAGTATATGACTTGGCAAAGAAAGTAGAGTCCCACCTACAATTTAACTATGTTGGCCTATCTGAGCAAGATCGACAAGCACTGAGGAAGAGGAATAGTCAAGGATTCTTGAAATGGGAAGAGGAAGAGGATCGAAAGACCAAGAATCCTCAAAATTTTGAGAAAGGAAATAATGGGAAATAGGGAAGGTTCAAGAAAAACTTCCAAAAGAAAACCAACAATAATCCCAACAATGCAAAGCCTCATCCTCAAAAACCATAAACCTTAGCCCCAATAAGTAAGATAGGGGAACAAAAATTAAAAAAGAAGCAAGGACCCAAGGATGGGTGTTACCATTGTAGAGGCCCACATTATGCTAATCAATGTCCACACCAACCAGGGCTAAGTTCATCCAATGCCAAAGGAAAGGAACCTGAGCATCAGATCTACGCCACAACTAAGAAACAAAAGTTAGAGGGGCAAGCTACCCCATTGCTTGTAAAAGGTAAGATTTTTAATAAGCAAGTAAATATTTTAATAGATAGTGGGGCCACTGATAGTTTTATTTCTTCTAGTTTAGCAAGGAATATGTTAGAAAGGCTAGGATATTTGGCCCATGGATGGAAGGTAGAGTATGGTTTTGGGTAAACCTACTCAGTAAACTAGTGTTATCCAATGGCAGAAATTACTTTAGCTAGTGGTACCATCGAAGGTTGTTTGTATGTAGCTCCACTTCATGCCTTTGATGTGATCCTAGGGATGGATTGGTTATAGGCCCATAAAGCCTTGATCAATTTCCAAGATAGATGGATCGAGTATTCAGAGAAAGGTAAGGAAAGACTAAGAATTCATAGTGAGTAGGGGGTATTCAAACCCTAGATGCTATTGGCTATGCAATTGAAGAAAGCCCTCAAGAAAGGAGGGATAGTGTATGTTGTAAAACTCAATGAAGTAGGAGATGATCAGAAGAGAGAGGTGCTAGGGAAGCACCCAATTTTATAAGATTTTAAGGATGTATTCCTAGAGGATTTACCTAGACTCCCTCCTATACGAGAATTTGATTTCATAATTGATCTTATGCTAGGAGCAGAACCTATTCATAGATCTCCATATAGGATGAATCCTATTGAGATGTAGGAACTAAAGGTTCAACTACAAGGGCTATTAGAAAAGGGATTGATAAAACCAAGTGTGTCACCTTGGGGTGCACCAATTTTATTTATGAAAAAGAAAGATGGTTCACTAAGATTGTGTATTGATTACAGAATGCTAAATAAGGCTACAATCAAGAACTGATATCCCCTACCTAGAATCAAATATTTATTTGATCAACTAAGAGATGCCATAATATTCACCAAGATTGACCTAAGATCAGGGTATCATCAGTTAAGAATACGTGAGGAGGATACTCATAAAATGATATTTAAGACTAGGTACGGGCATTATGAGTTTACAGTTCTACCCTTTGGACTGACTAACACCCCAATTACATTCATGAATCTAATGAACAATGTGTTTAGAAGGCACCTGGACCAGTTTGTCCTTGTATTTCTAGATGATATCTTAATATACTCTCAAAACAAAGAAGAGCATGATAAACATCTCAAGATCATGTTAGAGTTGTTGAGGGAAAATCAACTCTATGGAAATCTAGCCAAAAGTGATTTCTATGTTTTAGAGGTATGATATCTTGGACATATCATATCAGTAGAAGGAATTGTTGTGGATCCAGAGAAAATTGAGGCCATACTGAATTGGCCACCCCTACTAATGTGACTGAAGTGCGAAGCTTCATGGGGTTAATAGGCTACTATAGACGTTACATTAAGGATTACTCCAAGATTGTTATGATAATAACTAACCTTCAAAAGAAGGGAAAGGAATTCAAGTGGTCAAAAAAGTGTGAAGTTACCTTTGCATTGTTGAAACATAAACTCACTACCACACCAATACTAAATATTCTTGACCCTCAAGGGGACTTTTTAGTATGCACAGATGCATCATTGGAAGGGTTAGGAGGAGTACTCTCTCAAGAAGAGTCAGTAGTAGCATATACTTCAAGGAAGCTCAAGAAGCATGAAGTTAATTATGCTACACATGATTTAGAGCTAGTTGTAGTGGTGCATGCTCTAAAGGCCTAGAACCACTACTTGGTGGGAAGGCCCTTTGAATTAAATACTGACCATCAAATTTTGAGGTACATATTTACCCAACCTATACTCACTAAGTATGACTTTGAAATTGAGTACATAAAAGGGAAAGAGAATAAGGTTGTTGATGCTTTGAGTAGAAGGAAACACATAGCAACCATAACTAGAAGTCATATGGATCTGATGGATCAAGTGAGACAAGAGCAATCTCAGGATGAGTATTGCTAGGAAATTTGAGCTAGGATGAATAGAGACCCTAAGGGTAATAAGGAATTTGGCATGAAATATGACCTTTTGTGCTACAAAGGTAGAGTCATCATACCAAAAATGGGTGATTTAAGGAAATTAATAATGCAAGAAGCCCATAGATCTCCTTATTATACTCATCTTAGAGGGGCCAAAATATGGGAAAACATGAAAAGAACCTTCTTCTAGGTAGGAATGAAGAAGGATATCATCGATTTTATCGCTCGATGCCTCGAATGTTAGAAAGTTAAGGTAGAATGCAAGCATCCTATAGGAAAATTGTATCCACATGATGTACCTACGCAGAAATGGTAGGTCATATCTATGGATTTTATAGTAGGGTTACCCAAGACCAGGTATCAACATGATGCAATCCTTGTAGTAGTCGATAGATTGACTAAGGTTGCACATTTCATACCAAGGAACATCAAGGATGATGCTCAGGTGGTGGCTAACAGATTTTCCAAAGAGGTATTCCGATTACATGGATTTCTTGAGGTGATCATTTCAGATAGGGATTCCAAGTTCACTTCTGAATTTTGGAAATCCCTACATCGTGCAGTAGGCACAAAACTGAATATGAGCTCAGCATACCACCCTGAGATAGATGGTCAAACTGAATGGGTAAACCAAGTACTAGAAGATATGCTTCGCATGTACTACATGGATCACAAGTCTCATTGGGAAGACTACCTACATCTTGTAGAGTTCACCTACAATAATGGACATCACTCCTCTCTAGGAATGGCTCCTTTCGATGCCTTGTATGGGTGAAAGTGTAGAACACCATTATCTTGGGATAACCTAGAAGATCGAGTTGTGATTGGGCTATATATGGTCAGAGAAATGGAAGATCAGTTAAAGGTAATCAGGAAAAGACTTAAAGAAGTTGTTGATAGGCAGAAAAGTTATGTTGATCTAAAGAGGACTCCAAGAGAGTACTCAGTTGGAGATAAAGTGTTTTTAAGGGTTAAACCGATGAAGAGTGCTATCAAATCCATGAAGTTGGATCCTCGGTTTGTAGGACCCTTTGAGATCACTGAAAATATCAGTTCGATTGCATACCGACTTGCCTTACCACCTAACCTATCAAAGATCCATGACACCTTCCACATATCCTTGCTTAGGAAATATGTTGCTGACCCTGAACATGTGTGGGATGTTTCTAAATTGTAGATGGCAAATCTAGAAGGCTATTGAAGTGATGTTGATAAATATTCTTGAGTTTCATTCTAAGTCTATGTGGAATCGAACTCTTGAGCAATGTAAGGTCTAGTGGGACCAATTTTCTGAAAGAAATGCCACTTGGGAGAAAGTGGATGAGATGCAAAAATATTTTTCCTTCTTGTTTGAAAATATATAATGTAATAATTTTTATTTTTATAAAACTGGAAACACCTAGGATGGTGTTTAGTCCCAAGGGGTAGGATGTCATGACCCTCCCTGGTAGGATTTTTGGCACAAAGAAACAATGTATTAATCTATGATGCTTTAATACCTAATTTGAGCAATTGAACCAACTATGTGATGTTTAGTTGATTTGGAAGAGCATGGTATTGTTGACATATTGCCAAATGTGCAGGATCAGGTACACTCGTAGGTGGAAGAAGTAGAATCATCCACCAGAAGTGGGGGTACTTGAGGTTGGGGAAGTGATGATTAAGGCAACTCGGGGGTAACATTGATGGATACCTTCATATAGGCATGCATTCGGTTAGGGATAATCATCAATAGCTAGCCACCTTGAGCCTCAGTTGATGGCCTAGTAGCCATCATAAACTCTCGGGCTGAGATAGGTGATTAGGTTGATGGAAAGATTCCCTCTTTATCTGATTGCATATGATTGATTGTCTTTTACTTCATCACTATCTGCATTGGTGGTTTGGAAAATAAAAGCATGCATAATTTGGGTTGCCTTTGAAAGCTCCTTGTTTTGCTTAAAAACCTCTTACTCTCTATTGTGTAAATAATAGAAGATTTATTTTAAATGATAATAGAATTTCATTTTAAATAATAAAATTTTTATTTTAAATGATAAAAGAATTTCATTTTATAAATAATAGAAGTTTTATTTTGAAATGATAATAGAATTTCATTTTATAAATAATAGAAGTTTTATTTTAAAATGATAATAGAGTTTCATTTTATAAATAATAGAAGTTTTATTTTAAATGATAATAGAGTTTCATTTTATAAATAATAGAAGTTTTATTTTAAATGATAATATAGTTTCATTTTATAATAATAAATTTTATTTTAAATAATAATATTTACAAATAATAGAAGTTTTATTTTGAAATGATTATAGAGTTTCATTTTATAAATAATAGAAGTTTTATTTTGAAATGATAATAGAGTTTCAATTTTAAATAATAGATGTTTTATTTTAAATGATAATAGAGTTTCATTTTATAAATAATAGAAGTTTTATTTAAATGATAATGGAAATTCATTTAAATTAATTATTAAATTTTTATTTAAATGATAATGGAAATTCATTTAAATTAGTTATTAAAGCTTTGTTCAAATGATAATGGAAATTCATTTAAAATAGATAGTGAAGCTCTCACACAAATGATAATGGAAGTTCATTAAGCAAGTTGGAAAAGCTTTTATGTGAGAAATAATAGGATTTCTTTGATTAAAAGAGAACTTGCAAGATCTGATTCATGAGACCACCTTTCAAGGGATTTCGATCGAGGTTGTAAGATGAAGCTTTTATCGATATTGAAGGGGTAGCTTCATTGATGGCAAGTTTTGGGGAGAAGATAAAAATGATTCTTTAAACCAAAAGGCTATCTACAACCGCGAAAGGATGAGATAGAATTAATGATAGGTGGATGAGTTTTTAATGGGAGACAATACTGCTAACATGGAAAAAGAAAGGATTTCTCTCCCTAAGCTTGGAAGAAAGGAGCAAGAGGAGGCATAACAAAGGGGAAAGAAAAAGAAAAAAAGGAGAATGCAATACGAGGGCTATAGAAGGACTCGATCTATCAAAGGAGAACCAAAAAATGCAGTGAACAACCGTGAGTAGTTCGAACATCTTGGGATTCATCTGCATGCATTCACAGGTTGGTTTACCTTCTGTTTGCTTGTCTCTTAAGGAAAGAAGTATGGATGATTGTCTCCCTAGCCTTGTGGATGTGGCTGGGTTGTTAAGCTCATCCAATATTTCCAACCGAGACCAGTTACCTATACCTGCACTAAATTGGCTTATATTTTAGTGTTTGTTTGAAACCTTTAGTTGGGCCACTCTTTGATCTCACCTATAGCTATGTTGTTTTGGTCTCCATGCTTTTACCCTATCGGGCAGTGTGTGTGTGCATGTTGGGTATGGTTTTGGTAGTAACCTGTTGCCATACCTTGTCTCTAATAGTGTTGTTTGTATTCAAGGGTGAGCTACCGATGCTTAGTAGATTCCTCTAGCCGAGCCTAGGGAGTCAAACTCCTTTGTTGGGATTTTGTTAGACATCCAACATTACCAATTTTTGGGGCACATTATCTCCTTTTCTAAGCGCTATCATTGTTCAAGTCATTGGGATACCTTGGACAATGTTTCACCCAAACCTATTTCCCATTGTTGTTGCTCTTCCTTGGTTCGTTCGAGCATCCTTTTTGTGGTTAGAGAGAATGTTGAAGATGCCTTCTTGGGTTTTTTGGGAAAAAGGGTTTGCAACCTTCGTATGGCATATCCATGGTGTACCCATTCCCATTAGGAGTCCTTGTTCGGTTTGGTCATAGGGCCACTTCTCTGCTAAAGAAACCATCGTACCTAGTAGTTGTAGGTTCATCTTCCTTTCAGCCGACCTGGGTTTGTTAAGGAGTGTATTTTGGATTTGAGCACACCTCCTTTGAGTTGCTTTCAGGATAACTTTTTGGGACTTCATCGAAGTTTCATTCTTGTCTTGAGGTTTAATTTGTTCTTCCTCATGGCGGCTGGTGGTAATTACTGCATGTTAATGGTTGGCCAATTAAATGGATTATTAAAGTATTAGTTCATTTAATGAAAAGGGATGGTTACATTTTACTCCCTTAATTAAATAATATGTTATTTAAATGAAAAAGAGAAGGGAAGAAATAGTTATTTAGTTAATTAAATAAGTTGTATTTGATTTATTAAGTAAAGGAAAGAGTAGTTTATTTATTAAATTGAAGGTATGGGTCTTTGATTTTTAAGTAAAGGAAAATAATAGTTTATTTATTAAATTGAAGGTATGGGTCTTTGATTTATTAAGTAAAGGAAAAGAATAATTTATTTATTAAATTGAAGAGATGGAACTTTGATTTATTAAGTAAATAAAAGAATAGTTCATTTTATAGATTAAAGGTATGGAATTTTGATTTATGAAATGAAGGGAATAGTTATTTATGAATTAAGTAATAGGACTTGATTTATGAAATAAATAAACCTAGCTTATTTAAAGGTTAAAGGTATGGGACTTTAATTTTTTGAATAAAGGTTGGAAAGGAAATTGATTAAAGTAGGACCTGTGATCTAGTTGCATTTGTTGAAAGACTCTCATGGGATAATGAGAGGGGAAATAACCCAGGTGTTGTAGGTGAGTTGGAGAGGAGAGGGCAATCCTCCAAGGGAGGTCCTAGGTTCAAATATCCACCCTACTAAAAAGCTGAATTGGGTATCCAAAATCCAATTGATAATGTTGGTACGGGCAGGGTCGGGTGCAACTCCCGGGTGACTTTGACAGTGTAGAACCCCCTGTTCGTGGTCTCTTAGACCAATGTGGCCCCGCAAGGGGTTTTTCGCTTAAAAAAAAATGAGAGGGGAAATAAAAATGGTGGTTTTTATGATATCAACTATGCAATAGATGGTTAGATACTTTGATTTGATTTGTATAGATGGTTAGATACTAATGCCTTTAACAATTTTGTGGGAAATATCTGAACATGTGTAGAGCCTTCCATTACATTTTATGATTTTGAAATAAAACCAATATCTTCAGAATTGGTGGACCCTCCATTACATAAATTGGCTCAAATTTATAGGAATCCATTCAAATGAGTTTTGATTGATACCAACTCCTCCATCAATATCATCACCAAATCTGCTCTTCAACATCTTAAGTATTTCAATTCATTGCATACCAATGGACGTTGAACCGTTTAAGTATTGCAATTTCATCTCAAATCCCTATGAATCCACTCTTTCATCCACTCATATTTTCTTGACCCCATCAACCACATCATCCACCACACCATCCATCTCTTCATCCAAAGCTCCTATTCCTAAGGAGCTCCCCATCACTACCCCACATCAAGCTTCCACCTTCATACCCCCATCCTCATCACCATCGACTACATGTACATGTGGTCGAGCCCAATCCACATTGTCCACATCATCAACATCAACATCCCCCATCATTATTCCCTCCACATCATCACCCATTCATCAAACACCTCAGCCAAATCCACCTTCATCCACATCAGTTGATGTCTCACAAGTCGAATTAATGGATTGTGAGATGCCATTCCAGCCCACACCTCTCCCATTATCGAAGCCACAAGCCAATCATGAGCCTTCCACATCCACCTCCACATCATCCCAAGTTGTGGTCCACCTCACTAGTCCTAGCATTGGTGAATACATGGTCCAAGACATTATTGTTACACCGCTTAGCATCCAAACCACTAGGGATTACGGTCACCCACGTGACCCACCCTTATCCATAGGAGCGGTGTACAACATGGGTTCAATGCCTAACAACATCAATTTTGTGTATGGGGGGATTGATTCATCATCCAATCCATCTTCCCTAGATGAACCCAAACAACCAACCCTTGCCAATATACAACACATGTCGGGTTTTCCATCCTGATACTTTCATCGAGTCAATTGGTAAGGATATGGCCTAGGATGACATGAACAGGGAATGCATGAGCTCATCGATACTCCATATCGAGAAGTGCATGACCATTCAAGTTTAGGCTATCACTCTCATTCTTCCACTTCTTCTTTTGAACAAGCTTTTCAAAATATCCATTTGAATTCAGAAGAAGAAACCCATCACACCGATGAATTTGAGGAGGAAATCTATGAAGAATACGATGTTATATTGATAGCTTCTGATGAATCTGATGAGGAATCAACACCCATCACTCCATTCACCGAACAGGATGAGTATTACCTCAAAATGTTCCCCATCCATCAACCCATATTTCATTTGCTCATCCCTAGGGAGCGAGCTGAACCAACCGGTGAACCACCTCCACTTCATTGATCCACCTCACTAGACAATTTTGTAATATATGTACATAAAAAAAAAAAAATCATCATTGCATTGCATGTGCATGGATTTTTTCCTATTGCATTTATTTGTGTTGCTCACTATTGTTCAGGTTCCCAGAGTTCTTGCATCGATTCTAGTAGACAGGATCTATCCATCCTTCACATTGCCAACCACCAGTTTCCCCTTTAAGTTAACATGAATCCTGTTGACTTATTCACCCCACTCCATAATCCATACGATTTGGCAAAGCCAATTCCAATTGACATGAGCCTTATTGATATGGACCAGATTTTCTTCACCTCCATCCTTTTTTGAATTCATCCTTTCCAAGGAATTGTTAAGGGCTTCAACCAACTACATTCCTCCATCACCTCCACCTTCACCTTCACCTTCACCTTTAGATCCTGAGGTTTTCCAGGTAGACATGGAAGAGACTATGTCAGAAGAGTTTGATAACATCATAGATGACATTCATATGATCCCAATACCCCATCAACTTGAGGAAGGTTCTCATATGTCCATTGAAGATACCATCGATGTGAACCTTAGTTCAGATGTAGACAATCCTCAAATCATCAAACTTGGCAAAAGTTTATCCGTAGATGAACAAGAGCAATTAATTGCTCTCCTCAAGAAGAAGAAGGGCATTTTTGCATGGTCCTACAAAGACATGCCTAGTCTTGACCCTAACTTGGTTGTCCACAATCTCACCTTGCACCCTGATGCTAAGTCGATCAAACAAAAATTGAGAAAGATGCATCCTACCATTGCCCTCATGGTCAAAGAAGAGCTTCAAAAGCTTTTAGATGTGGGTTTCATTCTACCCATTGATTATCCTGAGTGGCTTTCAAACATGGTACCCATTCATAAACCTAACGAGGTGATACACATTTGCACTAACTTTTGAGACCTTAACAAAGCATGTCCTAAGGATGACTTTCCTCTACCAAACATCGATACTCTTGTCGACACTTGTGCTAGCCATGAAATGCTTTCTCTAATGGATGGTTTTTTAGGATACAACCAGATTCAAATCAATCCTGATGACCAACACAAAACAACATTCACTACACCTTGGGGGACTTTTTGTTACAAGGTGATGCCCTTTGGCCTCAAAAATGTAGGTGCCACTTATCAACGTGCCATGACATACATCTTCCATGATTACATGCATAAGATCATCGAATATTATGTGGATGATCTCTTGGAAAAATCTAAAACTCGACAAGAGCACATTGGTGTCTTGGAAAAAGTCTTTGATCGACTTCTAGAGCATAATGTAAGGTTGAACCCCAAAAAGTGTGTCTTTGGTGTCACCTCAGGAAAACTACTAGGATTCATTATCTCCAAAAGAGGCATTGAGGTGGACCCAAACAAAGTCAAGGCCATCATGGAGATGCCTCCCCCAAAAAACTTGAAGGAATTGCATAGTTTACAAGGAAATATCCAATCGATCCATCATTTCATTGCACAAATTTCTGACAAATGCAGGCCATTCAATCACCTGCTACAAAAGGGGGTGACATTTTCATGGATAGATGAGTGCCAAAAAGCTTTTGATGACATCAAGAAATACCTAGCTTCTCCACCAGTTTTAACTCCTCCTCATTTAGGGGTCCCCTTCCATATTTATGTTTCAGCAACGAACTTTGCATTAGGGACAATGCTTGCACAAAAGAATGAAAACAATCAAGAGCAAGTTGTCTACTACATTAGTCGAACATTGGTAAGCTATGAAACCAGATATGCTTACATGGAAAAATTGTGCTTAGCAGTGGTTTTTACCACTAAGAAACTCAGACATTACATGCTTAGTCACACCACATATGTCATAGCTCATGAAAATCCTCTACGTTACATGATGTCTCACACTTACAATAACACCCACACCACAAAATGGATAATGCTTCTCACTGAATTTGATCTTGAGTTCATCAGCCAAAAATCCATTAAAGGTCAGGTCATAGCCGATCAGCTTGCGGAAGCTCCACTTCCTAGTGATCAACCCTTGATTATTGAGCTCCCAGATGATTCGGTATTCACTATCACTAAACAAGAAGAAGATGTCATTCCGGAGGAAGATGTCGATATCACACTATTCTTTGATGGTTCTAAGTGCAAAAAAGGTCAAGGTGTTGGAGTCATGTTTCATACACCACAAGGGGTACCTATTCCCCTATCTTTCAAACTTGACTTCCAATGCACAAACAACAATGTAGAGTATGAAGCCTTAATATTAGGTCTTCAAGCAGCCATAGCTATGGGCATAAAGTGTATCAGGATATTTGGTGACTCCCAACTTGTTGTTCATCAAATAAATGGAGAATACCAATGCAAGGAACCAACAATAAAGCTTTACCATGAAGTAGCAATGACATTGCTCGCTAAATTTGATTGGTATGAAATCGATAGTTTACCATGTTCGACTAATATATTTGTAGATGTGATGGCCTCTCTAGGATCATTGATTCCAAAGAACTCCGTAGGAGAGGTACAACCACTCATTGTCACAATGATCTCTAAATCTGCAATTGTTCATGTTGAATCTAAGGATGAGAAGGATGTTTGCTTTATCCATACAGAGTCGTATGAGCCTTGGTCCAACCAAATAATAGCCTTCCTCAAGTTTGGAACACTCCCATCAGACATGTCACAGACTACTAAATGCACTTTCAAGAAAAAGGTAGCTCGTTTTACTCTCTTGGGGGACATGTTGTATAAACATGGTTATGATGGAGTCCTCCTTCATTGTCTCGAGCCTGCAGAGGCACAAAGAGCCATAGATGAAGCTCATGATGGTACTTGTGGTGGTCATTTTAGTGGAATGGCCATTGCAAAGTGCATTCTATGCATGGGTTACTATTGGCCCACCATGGAACATGACTATTGCACTTACGTCAAGCATTGTCAAAAATGTCAACAACATGCTAATTTAACTCATGTGCCATCACAAGCATTACAGCCTATTCAAAGCCTTTGGCCCTTTTCACAATGGGGTCTTGATTTGATTGGAAAAATCTTACCTTCTTCCTCGAGACAACATACATTCATCATCATAACCATTGAATACTTCACAAAGTGGGTTGAGGTAATTCCTCTAACCAATACGATAGGACCTCAAATTATGGAGTTTATACTTCATCATATCATCTATCATTTTGGTATTCCCTCAAAAATCATCTCTGACAATGACAAGTCTTTCAAAAACAAGGATGTTCAAGCACTTTGCAAGAAATATAATATCCAACATAGTTTCTTGACTCCTTACTACCCATAGAAAAATGGACAAGTTGAGGCTACCAACAAGACCTTAATTGCTATTCTCAAGAAACTAGTCAAAGAAAATCATCGAGATTGGCATACTCAAATCCCCTTGGCATTATGGGCTTATCGAACAAGCATCCGCATGCCTACTAGGGCAATGCCATTTTCACTGGTCTATGGAGCCAAAGCAATTATACCTCTTGAGCTTGAGATCCCCTCATTGCGAATTTCATTGTAGGAATTCATAGATGATGATACTGCTAGACAAGCATATTTTGACCAACTCACGCTTCTTGATGAAAGGTGGGTCAATGCTTTAGAGCATTTACGAGTTTATCAAGACCACCTAAAGCATGCTTACAATGCCAAAGTTCATCTACATGAATTCCAAGTAGGAGATCTTGTTCTTAAGGAGAATCAACAAAACACCAATGCATTATCGCACCTTCATGATAAATTCATGGCTAATTGGCTAGGTCCATACATTATCACTCAAAAAGTGGGTCAAGGAACTTATAGGCTTGCCAGTCTAGAGGGAGTCGAAGAGCCCGAACCACTTAACATCATCCACTTGAGAGCATTCTATGCTTAATGTGATTTATATATATGTATATATACATGGCTAATACACAAAAACAACATTGCATTTCACACATTACATTTTACACATTGCATTTCACACATTACATTTCACAAATTGCATTTCATACATTGCATTCACAACCACCTTCACACATTTCATTCACCATATTAGGGGTCATTTATTAAGTTTAGATAATAATTGGTCCAATAAAGTTTTGTTGCCTTAATCAGGGGCACCTTCAAATCATCATCCATTTCATTGCACCATTCCATAAAGTCAAATTATCATTTGCAAACCACATTTCCATAATCCCTAGGTGTTTTTGATCACTCAACCACTCCTAGTGTTTCTAGAAACCTCCAATACATGTCGAGTTTTCTTTAGGACCAAGACACATTTTCACTAAGAAAATCTTGAGTTCTGGGAATTGACTCTAACACTCTTGAACCAAACACAATCACACATCTTAAAAACATCTTGTGTCAAAGAGGGATAATACCATGAATGGGTTGAACCTCGAAGTGAAAAGGGTACTCCTTGCTTGTCCCATTATGCACATAGTCCAAAAATAAAAAATAGTGGTTTTCACCACTATCACAATTACTTCCAAACAAAAGAATGAGTAGTAAGGATAGGGTAAAATTCTCATCACACTTCGGTTGAGAATCTAATTCCCCAAAGCTCTAAATATTTTACACATCACACACCACAGATCCTCAAGTTGTAAGGATAGAACTACATTTCTAGTCAGATGGTTAGGTAGTCCAAATCCCCAAAGCTTAGAGATCAGATTCTTGGACTATGGAGCTAATCTCCATCGAGGCTATAGATGCTCATGCATGGTGACACGTCTCTCTTGAAGAGACCTTTGATCACACATAAGGACAAGCTAGCTTCTTGGTCTCCTCCATGATAGGTTTCATCTCAATTTACTCAATATGGGTTAATGAACTCACTTGCACACACATTGGTTCTTGATTACCTTGAGTCATTACCATACTCATGATTCGGTAAATGAATTCACTGCACACACATTTGGTCTTAGAGAAATTAGATAAAATTTAGTGAGTTTGTTTGATATCACTAGTATGTCTGAGTCTCTGCAAAACAATCAGTTTTCCATATCAACATCCATATCATTACATGAGTCTTCCATTTCACATACCACAATTTTGGTGCCCCTGATTAAACAACAATGCTATAAATGGTCAAGTAAAATCTAAACTATGAATGATCATTAGAGCATTAATTCATTTGCATTCATACACATTATCATTGCATTATCATCCATCACACATATACACATGCATTCAAACAAAAGCATCCACAAAAGCATAACACAAAAGTAAAAGCCATGTATATATATATATATATATCTCATGTACAATGAATTCCCGAAGGCTATATACAATGGAGCACCAAGGCTCATATACAAAAAGTGCATCTAAGCACTATCTATCACCTATAGGAAGACCCCTATGATCCTGAAGGAGCCCTAGACCTAGAGCCACTATGCCTAGACTCACTATGCCTAACAATCCCAGATATGGAGGAAGAGGGTCGATCTGGCAGCCCAATGTGGTGTTGCATCAATAGATCCTCCAAATCCTAGATGTATCCCTCTCAAGATCGAAGGCATAGTATATCATACCTCTGATGATGGTCCCTCTATGCTAGCTCTACCTAGAGCCTCATGATCCTATCCTCACCTCCACCTTAGCCATCTATACCTCTAGCTTCACCCATAGCTAAGCTATCTCTACATCTCACTCCACCACCATCTACAGAGTTGATCTCGCTCAACCTCGAGCCTCATCCACTCCTCCTCACCCTAACCTAGAGGTCTCTCAAGAACCTCCTCCATATCATCCTAGCTACCATCATCACCTCCAATATCTAGAGGTTGCTCTACTACATCTCTCCCATCTCCCTCGACTACTAGATCAATGATATCTCTAATTATGGGGAGTCTCCTCTACCTTAGCCTCTACCTCATCATCATCCTCACTATCCTCATCCACCTAACTAGGTACCCATGGTGGTTGTGCAGTGAACCATGCATCATACTCAATGGTAGTCCTCGCATCATCCACATCGGGGAGATCTATCTCCTCATCATCCTCATAGGTCACCCACCATTCCTCCACACAAGGTAGACTCATCTCATCACGATGATGCCTATATAACACTAGTGCCTCAAGAATCCCCTATCATAGCCCAAACTACCATAGCACCCATGAGAACTAGATCAGCTCCACCTCACTCCTATGCCACCCAACCACCCATCTAGCCTACCAAACTCTTCATAACTGCTCCCTATCACCAATCCAACTAGCACCTCACCATGGTCTCCAATGCACCTAATCAGGTGTCAGCCCTACCCATAGATCTTTATACTCCTAGCCAGTATAGCTAGGATGACTTAACTGCACCTCCTCAAACACCCACCATCTCAAAGCATAGGGTTACTCCCCATCCCATACCTCACTAGGTAGGCCCACAAGCCGAGCCACACTGAAGTGCTCCCAACCCCAACACTATAATAATACACTACAACCCAACCCCTTCCACACCCTCACCTCATACACTCTATATATAATTGAGCCAATAGAGTAGGTGCCCATGCATACACCCGAGGCTCATCGATCATATCATACACCAACCTAATCATGTTCCATGGGAACCGATAGCCAATGTTGTTAGGCACCACTATGTTGGCCAATAGGAACATGACCAAGGTGGGAAATACCTCCAACTCCTTCTTGGCATACATGGCCAAGTACATGATCCCTCCACCCTTCACACTCACATTCCTCCATCGATCTCCAAATATCTAACTCATCTCATGCTCCTTATCATGTCCAACCTTGACATATAACCCCTCCACTAGCACTCAAAGAATGTGGTATACATCCTCGAGTGTCACTATCACCTCACCAGTAGGGAGCTAAAAGGTTCCCCTATCTGGATCCCATCTCTCTACCAAGGTAGAGAGATACCCCTCATCAGCCCTCACCACATCAATCCATGTAGCTCTAGCTAGCCCCACAACCTCCAACCACTTCCAATGCTCCTCCTACAATACCTTTCTCACCCCTAGTATGAGGGGCGAGAACCGATGTCGAGCCTCCAAGATCCTCAACTATAACACAACACATACACAATGCAAGCACATTAATATCACATTCATTACATAATTAAAAAAAAATTGCACAAGTCCAAACAAGAGTGCCAAGGGCACTTACCTCAGCCACCTACATCTCTACTCCTATTACCACATCCGCTCCCTCCATCACCATGGCCTTCACTCCACCACACTCCTTCACTCACTCACTCTCCTTCAAATGCAACTTCTAGAACTTGTGAATGCAAGAATGAAATCAATTTTATCTCTACAACCCTTTTATATAATATTTTGAGTGCACTCAAATACCCATGGGCATTTTCTTGGTGCACCCAAATGCTCACCAACATTTGTAGCATGGTAGACACTTACCTACATTTATCTAGACATGAATGCTAGCCAATGTTTGGCTTCAAAAATTTGTAAAAGGTACCAAAAGGGCCCCAAAATGTAGCTTACCTCCACAAAATCACTCCACATTGCATCCATGCATTCATTCCATCATCATATCATGTTTTGTGAAACCAAACTGATTTGGGCACTTAATTTTTGCTTGCGACCAAAAGTCATAAAATCACATTACAAACTTCAAAACATATCAAAATGGTCCAAATTTTCACAAAATGACCACATTCATCATTCTAATCATCCATACCATCATTTCATCACTCTTTGTGATAACATGGATTGATTTGGGTGGTTAACTTTTATTTACGACCAAAAAGTTATAAAATTATCCAAAATTGCTTTTAAAAATGCTCCAAAACAATGCAAAATTTCACAAAATCATGCAATCCAATCATCAATGCATTCTTCATCATCACATTCTCATTTCAAATCCATCAACCATTGCATTTGCATTAAACATTTTCCAAATTCACCTACAATTTCAAGTGAACCTCATATCTAGTGGTCTACTCTACTCCCTTGGTGATTGTAGTGATTGGTTGTCCATGCAATTTGGTAAGATGAGTAAATCACCATAAGGACACTTGCCCATCATCATTCAACATCCTCTTGTTCAAACACAAAATCATTTTGGGTTACTCATTTCTCAAGTGAGACTATGCCCAAGTTAACTTGCTCAAAAAGTTATCATTGATGGCCTTGTTCGTGGGGCTTGAAACATGGACAAATCACATCTCAACATTTCTTTTACATTGACAGTCATCATGGATATAGGCCCTTCCTAGGTTGATTGGTTCCAATTGAGGGAATTATCCTACAATCACTAGTCGGCCCTCCAAGGGTTGACTCTTTTTATTTTTGCATTTTCATCACTTTGCATTTCAATGATGCCAATTGGCATGTTTTCCAACAACATGGAATCACCCCAAACTTGGGGTAACTAAATTTGATTTTGAGTTCCCACATCAAGATACATAATTCACATCATACATCTACATTTGGAAAAACCCCTTTTCTATTGGGACAAAAAAATTCATTTACATCATTCATCATACATCTACATTTGGCAAAAATCCCTTTTTTATTGGGACAAAAATAGAATTCATTTACATCCACACTTGGCAAAAACCCCTTCTCTATTGGGAAAAATAGAATCAACCACTTGCATTATACAAAAACCTTTTCTCCATTGGGGAAAAATGACATCAATCATTCATACACATTTACATCATTCATATCATCCGCATTTACATCATACACTTGCACTTACACCATTCACCTACATCATTACCCACAATTCTATCAATTGGCTCATGAGACTCATTTTTCACTCATTCACCAATTGAGGGGGTAAGCTACACCAACAAATTCTTTATCTTCAAGATCTTCTTTGCGCTCCAAGGAAAGAAAGTTGCTTCACCACACCAAACCAGGTGTCTCATATTTTTGCACCGCATTGTGTTCCATGCAACGCGATACAAAAAGGGGCATCTATAGACACCAAAATCTAGCCACTTGTCATCCATTCATATCCTCAAATCATAGCCATTATATTATATATATATAAATATTAATATTTTATATTTATATTTATATATATTAATAAATATATATGTATTTATGTGAATAAATCCTAGCCATCCACCATGACTTAATCTCAGCCACCCATCCATCTTAATCCATGTCACATGCTCAAGTTTAATCTCAACCCTTCCTCATGTTTTAATCTCGACCATCCATTGGTGTCGTCGAAACCCTAACATGATCAAGGGTAGATTATAAAAGATGATTCATTTTGATGAATCAAGGTCCACAAATAAATTCAAAAATTTAAACATTTTGTCCACTCACAAACCCTAGCCATTTTGCTATCATCTTCCTTCCTCACCATCGCCATCACACCTTTCATTTCTACCACCGCAAAACCCTCGTGAACCAGATCTGGTTTTGCCTCACTCCCATCCACCCTCGAACGCCTCCTAGAGTTCACAGAATGTTGCTGAGCATTCCTAGAATGTTGTTGGGTATTCGCAGTCATCCCCAAATACCTCTGGGTATTTCCCATAGTCGATTTGTAGTCCATAAGCCCTCGGATGCTTTCGAGAATTCATGCAACTTTCAAACATAGAAACAGGAGCATAGATCAACATCATATCCACTTTATTGACAAGGTAAGATATTTTTTGCATTTATTTATGTTTTTGCATTTTGTTTATAGTTTAACATTGCAGCATTTAGGGTTTATAGTTTTTATCATTCAGAGGGCCTCACACAGTGGAGCCCTCATAGGTGCTATTAACCCTTTTATGTTGCTTTCTATTTGCAGGTGCAGGAACCACATTTTGGAAGTTGTTGCAGCTAGGGTGGTCCCGTAGGGATACACAAGCCCACCCACACACTTGTTTGGAGCAAAGATGATGTAGAAGACACCATATGTTCACTTGTGAATAAGGGTTTTTAAACCCTAGATTTGTAATCATTGTATCAATACAAAATCATATTGTAACATTGGAGATCAAGGCTCCCCCCATAATAATATCAATATTATTGTCTTCATTTGTGCAATAAGTTTTTGTGTTGATTTTGTTATCTATTGCTTTGGTGTTGTCATTTTTCTACTTACACCTTTAAAAGAAAAAAACTCCTTATTTTTTGTAATCATCAAAATCAAAAAGCATATTGCATAGGTTTATTATTTGTTGCATACTTAAATTTTTGCATTTGTTTATCCATTATCTTACCTCATAGTGGTTTTGCTTAGGTTAGAGACATGACCTTAGGTGTTTGATAAATTGATGCATAAAATATTTGTTTAAACATATACATGTACATGGAGGTAGGCCAACCCACATGAAATATTTTAGGAACCCTTTGGAAAGGAACTTAGTCTCAGCTTGTGTAGCCTGCTACCTATAGTATGTGAGGCCTCTACATTTTGAAGTAGGTTCACCAACTTCTCAAATATTGGTGTATACTCAATGATATTTAATGTTATCATAAATACATTATAATAAAGGAGAGATCTTAAAATTATAGGAACAAGTGTTTCATAAGATACATTTTCTCCCAGTGCTTGTAATAATGCTCATAGTTCAACTATTCTCCTCATGAAAGATTCAAATTTTTCTCCACTCTTCATCTTCAAGCAGTGTAGCTGACTTTGTAGAAATAGAATTTGATTTTGGTTCCTTGCCTTGAATACTTTTTGAAGTTTCTCCTATGCATATTTTGCTATGGTAAAATCTTGAATGTATGGTTGTACTTCATCAGCTACCTCAAAAATTTTGGTGGTCAATCATGCTTTTCTATTTGTCTTATCAATTTTACCTTTTCTTCGTCTCCTATATTAGTATAGTTGGTGGTCCCATCTACTACTTCCCATAGTTCTTTAAACCTGAGTTGTAAATTGAGTTTGGTATTCCAAACAACATAATCATTACCCTTCAAAAGTTAGGAATCGAGCAATGGGAACTTTGGTGCACCACCAACCATATCAAATTTTCATAAAACTTGAATTTTTTTCTTCCACTAATTGGGCATCAAAAAATGATTTTTGATGAGTAAATATAATCCTATACTCATGAGTTAACTAATGCCTCTAATTGCAAGAAAGTTAGTGTCTCGTCAAGAAAAATTGAGTGGAAGGAATTTTCTTCCTCTTGGGAATATTATTTTTTAATATTTTGATTCTTCAAAATTATATTCTTCTCTTTTTCACCTAAAATAATAAAAGAAGAAAGTGAAATTGCTATAGAATTTGTTGAGACTTCCCACCACCAATATGGGCTTAATGTAAAAATCCATCCTTAATATTAAGAAAAAAATTATAACTTAAATATTTACAGGCGGTGGTAGAACCGCGGTAGCTAGTGGCAAGGGTTTTGATTATGATTAAAATTTTACAGGTGGTGGTAGAACCACAGTAGATCTTGGAAAGGGTTTTGATTGTGATTAAAATTTTACAGGCAATGATAGAACCACAATAGATGTTTTTTTTTTTTTGAAAAAATGAAAAACTTGTATTAATACAAAGAACAGTTACAAACGGGAGAAAGCACAACCCAACCAAGAGCAAGGACCAAGATTACAAGAGCAGAGCAAAAAAGTCTGCACAAACCAACAAAGAGCACAAAATTCAACAGGGCGCGAAGAAGCGACATGTCGCGAAAACGCGACATGTCACGAAATCACGACAGTCAGCCCCGTCTCGACCACAACGTCGCCACGAGTGATGAAAACGTGACATGTTGCGAAAACACGAGAACCACAATAGATGTTGGCAAGGGTTTTGATTGTGATTAAAATTTTGTATGTGGTGGTAGAACCATGGTATCTGTTGGTAAGGGTTTTGATTGTGATTAAAATTTTACAGGTGGTAGCAGGACTACAATAATTGTTGGTAAAGATTTTGATTGTGATTAAAATTTTATAGGTGGTAGAATAACCATGGTAGTTGTTGGCAAGGGTTTTGATTGTGTTTAAAATTTTACAAGTGATGGTAGAACCATGATAGCTATTGGCAAGGGTTTTGATTATGATTAAAATTTTAAAGGTGACAACAAAACCATTTTTTTTTGTTAGATTAAAAGTGGGTTTTTGTCAAGGATTCCAAAACCTGATTACAAAGGATCATAATACAACACGAAACATCAGAATGAAACAAAAGGAATTTGTCCAAGGATGGACAAAAATTTAGGCAAGGTCATCCCAAAGGAATAAAATAAGGAACACGCAATCCTTTGTGCCAGAGGAAGATGTCTTCCTTTGAGCCAAAGGAAAAATGGGCAGGAAGGGAAAGCCCGCCAAAAACCCAAATTTGAAACACAAGGCATTGAAAAAGGCCGGGAGAAAGTGCCAAACTATCCTAACCATGAAAATTCTTTTGAAACTTCCCCATGGGTGGGAAAAGAAAACATAGCCAAGGATTTAAAATTTAAAACATCCCAAGGGCGGGAAAACCAGAAACCACCCTTGGAAAATAAAGCTCTGTAGAAAACCAGCATCCCACGTAGGGGAGCTCGAAATGAAGCAAAATAAAATAATAGCCTGAAGATGGTATTGAAGTGGTGCAATAGCAAAAGGAACACCCGAGGCCATAGGGTCCTTATGTGAAAAGGAAGCCTTCAAGAACATCTACTCAACAAAGGAAGCAACAGTAGCAGAATAGCACTTCTGAAGGAAAGGACGGGAGAGTGGCACAAGAATTCACTAAGAAGGAAGCACAAAAATGCATGACTGTAGATGTTAGAGCTCAAACCAGAAAACAACAGCCATACATCCCATACAACCTTCAAAAATAGCTTTAGGTACAAAGAAAAGGAAGTCCCTTAAGGAATATAAAACTAGAGCCCCCCAGAGGCCACGAAAAAAATTGAGACCCATAGGAACTACCACTTCAAACCAAAAGAGTAGAGTCATAGTAGAAAGCACATGGGCAACCCCACAATCCCAAAAGGATGTTGTGCAAAACTGCTCAAGAAGCCAGAATTCCTCAGACCCGCCAAAAATAGCTTTAAGGAAACAAGGAGGAGAACCTGTAAGGATTCAACAACAAAACGACCAGAGGCTGCAAAGCCACAAAAGGAACTGAAATCCTACAAAACCCACCACCTCAAATCCAAAGAGCAGAGTCACAATATCAAGCACGTGGTCCCTCCTCTGACCAAAAGGATGATGTGCAAAACTACTCAAGAAGCTATAATTCCTCAGACCCAGCCATTCACCACTGAAGGTCCTCAATGAGCAGATGTGAAGAAGACTTCCAAAAACAACCTGAGAAAATACAGGAAGAGTCCCAGGAAGGAAAACCTAAACCCAACCCAAAACCCTGACACCAAAGGAAAAGGCAGGACAATGGAGCAAAGGTGAAACACAGGTTTTCCCACTGAAGGGTAAGGAAAGGGGTAGAACAATGGAACAATGATCTCCCACCCCAAAGGAGATCATCTGCAACACATTTCCAACCAAAAAGGATGGGAAAAGGAGGTTCCAGGGAAACTAGAAAAGGATCAGGGACCTGGGACAAGGCTGAGGAAGGGATGCAGGAAGCAGAAAAGTATTTTCGTAGGAAGTCACCTGTAGAGCCCTTGGGTGACAACAAAACCATGATAACTATTGGCAAGGTTTTTTATTGTGATTAAAATTTTACAAGCGGTGGTAGAACCATGGTAGATATTGGCAAGGGTTTTGATTGTGATTAAAATTTTACAAGAGATAGCATAACCACGGTAGTTGTTGGCAAGGGTTTTGATTGTGATTAAAATTTTACAAGTAGCAGTAGAACCACAATAGTTGTTAGCAAGGGTTTTGATTGTGATTAAAATTTTATAGGTTGTGGTAAAACCATGATAGTTGTCAACAAGGATTTTAGGGTTTCTATTAAAATTTTATAGGTGATGGTTATGATTAAAAAATTACAAGCAGTAGTAGAATCATGGTAGCTATTGGTAAGGGTTTTGATTAAAATTTTATAAGCAGTGCTACAGTAAGAGTGATGGCAACAACAAGCAACAATGATGAGGGTGTTGGGATAATGGTGGCTTTTAGCATGTCTGTCAGAGAAGGATCTTCAAATCCTGTTGGTGATGGATAAATGGTAGCTCCTGGTATGTCTATCAAAGATGGATATTTGGTCCTTTTTAGAGACCAAACATAGGTGGCTTATGGAAAGGGTGGATCTATGATCCCCAAGTAGTCTTGCAGATCTTTTGAAAAATAACCCTCCACCAACATCCTCCTTAGAACCTAGAGTTGATCTATGTTCTTCACAAGGATACATTAGGATTATATATGAGCTCATGACATCTCTAGTAGCCCAAGACTCTAATTCCTTGGTGGAAAATTTTCTTAGCTCACATCCTGACATGGAGTCCACTCGCAGATGGGCCCTGACCAACTGGTGCCCATAAGGATCCATGGATCTAGTAGCCCTTCCTAGAGGGTTTTTGCTTATCCAACTCAATAAATCTATTTATTAAAGTTTAATCCTCACAATAGGCCCATGGTTTTTTGGATGAAGGGGTCTATTCTTAGGAAATGGACTATGGAATTTGATCCTAAAACTCAAAATATCAATCTAGCTCTAATTTGGATTCACCTTTTGAGTCTTCATATCCAGTTCTGGCATGAAGATATATTAAAATGGATTGCCTAGGATATTGGTGAGATGATAGCTTTCAATCTGCCTACTAAAGAAAATACCCACATGGTCCATGATCTCATGTGTATAAATGCTAACCTTGACTCTACTCTTCCTTCTTCCATTCAGTTGGTTTTGAATTTTAGCACTAGGATCTAGATCATTGAGTATAAAAATAAGCTATATTTTTATACTAAATGTTCCAAGCAAGGCCATGTCAATTCACAATGTCCAACCTTAAAATTTCTTAAGGCACCTCCCTCTAGGAAATATCATGGTAAAGGGTTCCATTCATAGCAACCATTCCACAAGCACTCCAAATATTCTGCTACAACTGGTGTAGATTTTTTGTAGCAACTCTGAACCAAGGGCCTCCATACCAAACACATTCTAGCAAGGCATTGACCATTGAGGATCTTGAGGTTCCTGACCATCTGAAGGAACCATCCTCTGAGGTTGCAGATCTCTAAGTTTGTTTGAAGCAACCTAATCTCTCTTCCTCCTTTCATGTATGCCTCCCTGTTTCTATTTATAATATCTTTGCTTCTTTGTATGTAGATGAACCTCTTCCTGATGAAGAGAAATACATTCCCCAAAGCCCTCCTCAATCCCCCAAATGTCTCCTTAGACCTTACCCTAGTAAAATTATTTCCAAAAATCCCTTATCCTCAAGCCCTCCCTTTACCAGGACCCAAAAAAAGCTTCATGTTGATGTTGGTTCTGAGAAGAAAAGAGGTCACCCTTTTACTCAAGCCATTAAAAATAGATAATGCTTTGAGGATATTGCCAATGGCACCCAACTCACCCTACACCTCTCTTCAAAGTAAAACCTCCCACTAAGGCCTCATGAAGATGATAATAGATCTAAATTCCCCTCTTCACAAGGAAGAGGGAAGAGATCCTCTTCCAAAAGTACCAAATGAAGATCCTCTCATGGAATGTGAGAGGCCTTAATGGACATAACAAAAAATGTTTGGTTAAGTCCATGAGGGAAGATTTAAAGCCTACCATTTTCCTTTTGCAAGAGTCCAAGTTGGACATCAAAAATGCTTCCTGTATCTCTAAATATATTTGGAAAAACTATGATCTCCTCATAAGTCCTACCAACGAACTTCTGGTGGCTTGATATGCTTGTGGGATCTAAATGTTGTTGAAGGTAGACTCCTAAATGTGGTAGAGAATTTCATGAACATCCTATTTTTTAGAAAATATCATCACTGCAAATGGGTTCTTTCAAACATCTATGCACCAAATTCCCCTTATGAAATATTCCAGTTCTAGAAAACCCTAAGCCAGATGAGAGAAGTATTTTCCAATGAGGCATGGATATTGGATGGAGATTTTAATTCTCCTCTATTTCCCACAGACAAGAAAGGAGGTTCCAAAATCATAGCTAATTCTTATGAAGACTTCACATCATTCATGGATGGTAATCAACTCATGGATATCCAGCTAAGAGGTCCCAAATTCATCTAGAGCAACTAAAAAGAGGGTGATCAAATCATCCAGATCAAACTTGATAGGGTCCTCATATCCCTTGATTCCATTTATCCCTTGGAGATTCTATCCTCCAGTCTCTTCCCAAAGTCAGAGTTGATCACAATCCCCTCCTTGATTGCTCACCTAAAGTCTCTCCTTTAAAATCTCATTTTATATTTGAGGTGATGTGTCTTAAGGATCATGACCTCAAGTCACTCATAGCATCTTCATGGCCTCACAATTTTTCTGGGTCCCTTGCCTCCCAGGTGAGCAAAAAACTTTTTTTTGTTAAAGCAAATCTTAAGCAATGGAACAAGGATATTTTGGCAATATTTTTCTCTAGGAAGTAGAACATTCAATCCCAGCTCACAAGCATTGATATCTCTACCCAACAAGGAGACCTTGATCATAGTCTCCAAGAAATTAAAAAGAGCCTCTTATCTGAATACCACAACATTATAAAAAATGAGGAAGTTTTCTAGAAGTAGAAATCTAGGGTAACTTGGTTGAAGGAGGGTGATGCCAACACTAAATTTTTCCATGCTATTACAATGAGACACAAATATTCTAGTAAAATTTGGGAACTCACCAAGGTATATGGGACCATTATTTCAGATATGTTTGACATTAGAGCTAAGGTGGTTACTTTTTTTGAATATCTACTTGGACCAAGCCCAGATTGTAATCAACAAGCTATAAATACTCTCCTGTGCAACATTCCTAGGTTAGTCACCCAATAGCATAATAATATTTTGATTAAACCCTTTTCTACTAAGGAAATTTGTTCTACGATCTTCTCCATGCAAGGTGGTAAAACTTTAGGTCCTGATGGTTTTCCCCCTATGTTTTTTCAATGTTATTGGGACATTGTGGGTATGATATTTTTTCTGCTACCCAACAAATGCAACAAACCAAAAGCATTCCTAGGGATGTTAATTCCACCTTCCTAGCCCTAATTCCCAAGACTAGTAGTGCCAAAACCCTTGCTGACTTTCACCCAATCAATATTTGTAATATATTTTACAAAATCCTCACCAAAGTGTTAACCACCAAATTGAAGCCAATACTACCACACATCATTGACCTCAACCAAGGTAGCTCTATTCAAGGGAGACTCATCATCAAAAAAATCATCACCACCATGAACTTATCCATTTAGTATCCAAAAGTAACAAGGTTGGTCTTTTCCTCAAATTAGACATGAATAAGGATTTCGATAGGGTATCATGGAAGTTTCTTTTTTCTATCCTCTCCAGGTTTGGGTTCCATTCTAAGTGGATCGACCTAATTAAATAATGCATTACAAACACCAATTTTTTAGTTCTTATCAATGGCTCTGCTACCGGATAATTTTTAAGCTTGAAAAGTCTAAGACAAGGAGACCCTTTATCTCCATTCTCTTCATAATAGTTGTTGAAGCTTTGGGTAGAACCTTGAGGTCTTCTTATTCCAAAGGGAAAATATTAGGTATTAAACCAACCTCCTCTCTTAACCCCATATTCCATCAGTAATTTTTAAATGAAACCATCCTGACCACCCATGCCTCTATTCCTTAAGCTAAAGCCATCAAGTCGATCTTGCTCTCTTTTGAGTTAGCTACTGGTCAAAAGATCAACTTCTCCAAAAGTAAAATTTACTTAATCCATACCCCCATAAGATAGCAAACATCCTTGGTTGTGTTATTGCTGATATTCTAGATATTTATCTTGGGTTTCCTCTCTTTTATGGACCTGCAAAAAAATATTTATGGAATCCCATCATTGAAAGAATCCATAAAAAAATGTCCAAGTAGAAATGGAGACTCCTCAGTTAGACTAGAAAGGCCACCTTAGTAAAATCCACCCTCTAGAGCATCCTTGTTTTCTTTCTTTTCATCTTTAAATTTTTGATTGAAGTGTGCAACAAAATAGAATAGATCCAACAAGACTTCCTATGGTTAGGCTTTGAAAATAAGTAGAGATTTCATTTAGTTGCATGAGACCAAGTCAAGAAAATTAATATCATTTCTTTTTATGTACTCAGATGGAGGATCTTGCATCAAAGCTGGAAATTTTCCAACATTAGATGGACCAGATAAAATCACTAATGAAATTACTAGTGGATAGAATGGGGATTCAGAAAGAGATTATGGAACTTTTTATGAAGCAACAAAAAAAGATGTCCAAACGACATTTAAAAGTAAAATCTACCAAAAAAGGCCTCAAGAGCATAAAGGAACCAAAACATAAGGAAATATTATGTAAGGATAAGGAAGGGAAAATGAGTGCACCATTATTAGGATGCTTCACCTGTGGAGGATCCCATTATATAAACAGGTACCCATTGAAGGTAAACCAAAAGAGAACAAATTGCTTCATCTGTGAAGGATCACATTATGCCAGAAGTTGCCAATTAAGAATAAACCATGAGAAAGCACCTAACAATATGATAGTTGAAGATCTCGACCACGACAAACAAATCATGATTAAAAATTAAAAAAAAAAGGTAAACCAAGATTGAAGATACAAATCTAAATATTGTTCTACTATGAGAAATGGTAAATTATCATGTAGTGGAAATCTGTCCAAATGTGGAATTTTGCCAATCATACTAAAATTTAAGGGATGTTAACCAATATCAAGACTAATGATACTAGTTTTTGGAAAATGAATGTTTCATGTCATTAATGAATATTTTTCCTATCTTTTTGAATTTGAATTTAAGAACTTTTAGTGATACTTTCAATGATAAGTTATACTGATACCTATGTTGAAGAGTTGAAATTAAAATATTATGTCCATTTGTATTTTTACTAAAACTCTTAATAGATAAACATCTACAGAACAATTATGTATTCATGAATTGAATATTGGCTAGGACTAACATTTTATCAACTATAAAAATTAATAAGGTTTTAAACTCAACCAAGTCAAGAAGTGACTGAATTTAACTCAGGTCGAGCAAGGGCCTGATAAAAGCAAGAAAATTATGATCACTACTGCATCACTAAAGTAAGAAAGAGAAATATTTCCATATGGTGGACTTTGCTTAGCCAGCATGCCAAGATAGGCAAGGCACTAATTAAAATCTAATACAAGCGTCGGTGTAGAACACCTTTAGTATAAGTTAATTCGAAAGATCGAGTAATGATCAAATTGAATACTGTGAAATAAATAGAGGAGTTACGCCAGTGGCTCAAAGAAACCACAAACCGCCTGAAGAGCTATACCAATCCAAAGAGATCATATATTGTTGATGATAAAGTTTCTTCGAGTCAAAATCACAAAGGGTTCAATAAAATCGACCAAATATCAGTCCTAGGTTGTCGAGCCATTCAAAATCATTGCTAAAAATAGCCCTTGCCACCTAATTTATCCAAAATCTATAGTACTTTCCATATGTTCCTCCTTAGAAAGTATATGGTCAACCCCTCACACCTTTTGGATATTTCACACTTGCAAATATCGAACTCTCAAGCTCATCTAATTAAAAATTTTGGTTTTAGAACCAAACAGCTAAGGAAAAGAATTGTTGATCAATGTAGAGTTCAATGGGATCTCTACTCTAAAAGAAATGCTACATGAAAATGTGTAGCAGCTATGAAAGAACAATTTCCATTCTTATTTGAAAACTAATATTTAAATTAGTTGGACATTGATATATAATATGTATACCATGTATAATTTAGTGTACTTTTTGACACAATGCATATATCTCTTATAAGGATTTAATTACCTATGAAACTCGTTTATATATGAATTTTGATTTTAAATTTATATGCATGTTTTGTTACTATTTTTGGATGAACGCTGAAGAATTTTTACATAAGTTGTGAACTACTATTGCAAACATAGGGATTGTGTTTAATCCTAGTGGGGAAGAATGTAACGTCCCTGTATTTTAGGTAACTAATTACTTGATAGTATCTTTTAGAAAAGATACTACTGTGTGATTTTATGGTTGCAGGAATAGGTACAAGAGCATGTCCTTTTTCACAGAAGTTGTAATTTGGTAGCTCCTAGCACCCTCTTTCAGGCAGAAGGATAGGATAGGTCTGTAAAGGTAAGGAGGAATATGATGGAAAATTTTGACCTCGTGAGTACATGAAAGCTCATGATTAGGAAATTCATGTAGTTGCATCCATGCTATCAAATTTTAATTATATGTTGTAGATATACTAATAATATATAATAAATAATGGAAATATAAAAATAAAAAATATAGTATATTAATAAATGTATAATATACAAATATACATATATTTAAAAATATAAATTATAAATAAATATTACAAAATAAGTTCACCATATTTCAATTTGAGGAAATATCATTTAAAAATAAAATTTAAATACAAATGGTATTTTTGGACAGGCGCATAACACGCATCCGACCAACTGTTGGAAGGTAAGGTTATCTTCATTTCTATAAGGTAAAATGGGTAATTGATAGAAAAGTGGGGGATTGGAGATATTGCATTCCTTCTACAAGTATCATCAACGAAACAAAGTAGGAGGTTAAGAATTTTCTTTTCTTATGAAGTCATGTTAATGTAAAATAATAATGGTTACTCTCTGCAATGGAGAGTTGATGTATAGCATGCGTAAAAGTCTTATGTATATGAATTTGGAATACTATTCTGGATATACAATTATATATTATAATTATATTTGTTTGATATATGAAGCTATGAAAAATTAAGTGGTATAGGATAGAATCTTTGTATTCTACATATAAACTAGGCAAGTAGGCTAATATGCATTGCATTCATGGAAGAGGACACTTCTGACCCAATACTGACTTTTACCTATCCTTATACGACTAGTGAAATGCATAACTCAAGTTTCTCTGTGGTGAGGAACCATCGGGGATGCATGCCTAGTGATGTTAAAGCTTTTGTATTTTGGCAAGTTGTTTACAAAGAAAGATACATGTCTAAAATTATCAATCTAAATTTTGTAACGAAATTCTTTAAGAGCCATGAATATTTACTATGAAAAGATAAATGAAAAAGTCATGTGTGAGAAAAAATTTTAGTTTAGCCTACATTATAAATGTTGAATTGTTTTATCCGAATGCATTTGGAGGTAACAAATGGGTATTCATGAATTGGTTGTCGATGCGATTGTGATATTTTTTTACTTTATTTTTAATTTTTGGATGCTTGGAAACTAACTGGTAGAACTATCATATATTTGAGACTTTTCATGACGTTGATAATGTGATTGACTATATTTTCTTGAAAATATTTATGAGTTAAGGTATTGTGGAATGAAGTTGTATTTGTGTAACTCTTTCTCAACTCCTTTTTAGCTATGTTTAAAAATGTTGTGTTGGTTATTCAGTAGCTAGTGATATCTTAAAGAAATCATTTCAACTTTGTGATAAATAGTAGACCCTGAAGATATTGTCAGTGCAAGGAGTTGAGGCCAGAGAATGTCTTTTCATATGTTCAAATTTTAGATGTAAAGTTTAAATAGAATAAGTTTTAGTGTTGCTCTCCTAAAAACATCTCTTAACACTTCATACCAAGGTCAGGTTTTTCTCCCTCGGGAGATAATATATGTGTGTAGTGTTCAATATTTGTAAAAAAAGTTTTAGTTGTCGGTGTCTAGGATGTAGTATTTTATTAATCTACCCTTTGCTTAATTTAACGAAAACACCAGTGTCTCTATCGAGGCCTTAGAAGGAATCGAATAATGGGTTTATGAGAACTATAGTCTAAGAAGTAATTATAGTCTGTATATTGATAGTGTGTCTTTGGAAGGAAGGTCATTATTTGCTCTCCTTTTCTTGTCTAATCAATAGTGGTGTAACCTAAGGTCTATCTCTTCTGGGATAAAAAGTAAAATAGTTGTATCTCTTCTTTCATTGGTCGCTTCCATTGATGTAGTAAGTGTTCTCTTTCAAATTTGGTATTGGGAAACCCCTTTAACTTTATTATTTTCAACTCTCTTCTGCCAAGAATGATGAAGCAAACTATTTGTCGAAGTAATTTGGAATCGTTCAATCAGTCTTGAATGAATGTACGTCATCGTTATGAGACGTCTCAGATTACGATACGCAGTGCTATAATTTTTATTATATATATGCCCATATGGCAAGTATGCTTCATCGTTTCCATAAAAAATTACATTTTCTTAATTCGTTTATCTCAGATAGGAACTTTTTGCTTTACCGGATTAAATATTTTCAAGGATAAGCTATGTTTCCTTTTAAGGTCAGGAGTTGAATGATTTTTAATTGGATATATTCAACGCTGCATGGTTCATTCTATTTTTGCACGCATAGTCAAAATTTTCAAATTCAGAACAGATATAGTCAACTATATTAAACTAATCGGCTGTAATATGTTGATGAGGTTACTATATGAATATTTATTTATATAACACTAAAAACCGAACCCATATTAAAATTATTTTCTTATGCACAAGCCTGGGGTAAAGAATTATTTGTTTACATCGAAAATATTTAGATTGGAATGCTCATAAGGGATTTATAGTTTGCAAAGTTCAGATTGGATACATAAAATTAAGAAGATAAATTTACTTTTAGTATGGTTTAATTTTATGATTGTTGCTTTATATAATAGAGAATATTGTAATAATTATTTTTTTTCAAAGGATAGCTCTTGCTTGTAATGAAATATTGTATTTTTGGTTTAGGTATGTTTACGAGTTAGTATATAGGCTAGGTTGTTCTCTCTATTAAGTTCATGAGAATTGAAAGAATGGAAATTTTGAAAGAAAGAAAGACAACGAAATAAGAGAACCTTTTTACCATCATGTTATATACGCAATTATTTAGTGAACTTCTTCTTGTACTTTTATATTTATGTATTAAGGTTATGATTGTCTTTTATGAATTTAAGTTTTTGGTAGTTTAATTTTGGAGTTTTTGTGGACATAATTATTAGCAAGTGGTACAATTATATTAATGCTTTAATATTTTCCTATATAGAAAAATTTTGTTAGGACAAAAAGTTATAGAAATGCTTTGTAGTTAATGTTAAATTCTTTTATTGAAAGTAATATTTGTAAATATTAGATATGTTATGTACCAAAGTTGGATGGAATAAAAATGTAAAGTTTATAATGATTTTAGATGAAATTTGCATTGATTTTTTTAGACTAGAATATAAAATAAATTTTGATTAAATATTATGATATAAAACCTGAATGATTTAAGGGAGAGAGAAACATTCAAATTGGAACCAACTAAACTTTGCCAGCGAAAAATATGGTTTAAACCTTGAAGAAAAAGGTATACTACGGATATGATGTTATCAAGAAGAATGTCGTCCACCTAAAGAAAAACCTATTGAGAATGATGGTTTATTATGGACCTATACCATCGAGAAGGATGTCATCCACATGTTGTACCCGATTGTTACAACTTAGTTTTCACCCCATTGGTTTTGAAATTTTCATTGAATAGATATCTAGGTGAGCTCAGGGTGCAAGGCTCAATTTTTGATGATTCTAGAAAATTAAGGCTTGGATTTAATCTAGATTTATGGCTTGAAAAAGTGTTGATATTTGTGTATCTTGATGATCAGGGTCTACTGGCAATGGTTTGGATTAAGAATTTTTGAAATTTATCAAAGGTCTTAAAGGGCACACGATTTCGTGCACCCCATGTTAAAGTCATGTGCCCCATTAATGCGTGTGCATAGATTTATGTCAAAATTTGAAGGGGTATATCTCATGAAACAGGAGGAATTTTTTTATGATATCAACTAATTTGAGTATCCATTTGGCTCGTTCAAACCCTTGAGAAATTTCATCGAATTTTGAGAACTTGAATTTGTTTCCTAATTTTGGAGTGTGCGAAATCCTAAGGGGTGCACGAGTTCGAGTGCCCCATGTTAATTTCATGCACCCCATTTTACTATGGAGCGCACCAAGGTCTTGAAGGATGCACGAGTTCTTGTACCTATTTTGAGTACTAATTTGAGATACTTGATAAATTTCATTGAATTCTAAGAACTTTTCTTTTTGCCCTAATTTTGGAGTGCACAAAAATCTAAGGGGCGCGCGAGTTCGTGCACCCCATGTTAAATTCGTGCACCCCATTTCATATGGAGTGCACAAAGGTCTTAAAGGGTGCATAATTTTGTGCACCCCATTTTAAAGTCATGCACCCCATGTTTTAAGAAAGAGGTAGGTGGACGATCCATCTTGTAGAGGCTCCTAGCAAAAATTGAATAGGTGTAGTAACCCTCCTCAGCCGAGTATTGAAATAAAGCAAATATATATTTTTATATATGTATAATTACCTATATGTAAGAAATATGGTACTGCTGATGGCATTTTTAAATGCATGATCGTTACAAAAAGATAAATAAAAGTGACAAGTTAGTAGAAGGGCTATGTTTTATTGTTGCATCAAGAATGGAAAGGTTGGTAGAATAAAAAGGAGAATGAATAAGATAGAGTAGGGCCCAACTCACCAAAGGAAGCCCACAAGAAAAGTGAATAACAACCACCTACTCAGGATAGTGGGAAAGATAACACACAACCTTAGCCACCATCCGTCTAAAGAGAAGAATGTGGACCATGTTCCCATTGTTTATTATATCATACTTTTTGAGGAAGTGAGATCAGGCCAGCTGGAGGGCCGATGAAGAAATGGTTACAACTCCGTTCGAGCGATCAACACTATATATTGAATACCACTATAGCAGAAAAGTTTTTATTAAACCTCTGAGAGATAAATATTAAGTCCAGGTATCATTATGTTTTGTGTTAGTTGCATTTCTTGTTTTGTGTTAATCCCTTCTGTCTCTTATACCATCTGTTCTTTTGCCATTTTTCCAAAGACTGTCCAAGAGAATTTATCTTTTGAGATCATTTCCTATGGATGAGCTAGAGTTGAATACTCTTACATCACTGCAATTAGGATGAAGAGAAGTAACCCCACACTACGACATTTGAATTGGGGTTTTATTGTAATCACTATCATATAAGAGTCGAGCATTCTACCGATATTTTCATATGTAAAATCTCTTTATATTAATATAAGCTCCAACTCTACTTTTAGAATTCTATGTGTTTATGGTTATGTGTTTTGCTCATTTACATATTACAACAATCTGAATGTGTAAATGATGCCTTCCATCGCTAGTTAAATCATTTTTATTGATTACATTATTTGAATGAATGAAAACAAACTAGTTCTCCTTTCCTTTTTTTTTTGAGTCATTGAATATAAAATTTGCTATGACTACCCAATGGACATGGCACCGGTCTGGTCTTGAAGTGTTTTAACAACGTCTGGTTTGGTCACAAAATAATCAAAATAATACAATATCATTTAATCTGGTAATACATGGGTGATTGCATTAAAATGGTAAATATATGAACCCACTGTCTAGGGTTTCCTTACCCGACCTGATCTATCTAGAGTCATTATGATAATCTATTCCTAGGTCAAAGCGGTAGATCCACCAGAGTCTACAATACTCATTGTGATCTTTAGGATTCCTGTGATGTGACAAATCTTAAGGAGGTAAGCGGGAAATCCTCACAAAACCACCCAAATCTGATAGTTTGTAGTGGCGGCTGTTGTGATTCAACGATAACCATTTTATAGTAGTAATTAAAGGGTTAATGGATCCTATGCTATAGAGAGTAGTGAGAAAAAATGGAATGTCATTCTAGGTTATCATATGAGGTAGTATGTGAGGGTTCTCATGACTCATAATCCAATTGCAGAATAGCCAACATTAACTTAAAATTAGGGGTGTCAATCTTAAGGTTGGAAGGTCTAATGAGAGATAGTATGGGATGTCCTATCAGCAACTATGATATGATCTAAGATACTTGGACCCAAATCCAAATTATTGGTGAGCCTTGATAGCATCCATAGAATGATGAACTACTATTAAGAACTAGGTATAACAACGCTAACTCTAGCATGGACTTAAAGCTTAATCATGAACCAGGATGAAGAAAAGGTCAATGAGACCAATGTCCTCCATGCTGCAATATGAAGAAAATATGCATCCACCCTTTTAGGTGTTATGGCCTCTGGAAGGATAACCCCTTGCCAAGAATTCAGAACTCAAGATAGGAGAATGTGGGTATCATAAATGGAAAAAGATTACAGGATTTGGCCAGTCTCGAAAACTCATGATTCCATCTGCAGTGGTATAATATCTCAGAGTGTGAATACTATGCTTATGTACTAATATAAATTTGGGTGTGCAACAGTCATATTATGACTTTGTTTTCAAAAGAATAGAAATTTTATTTTTGAGTTTTTTTAACAACCAGGAGAGTTAGACCTGGGTTGTTACAGTTGGTATGTTCTAGGAAATAATATGGAGACATCAGGCTCAAGAAAGTTAGAAATATGAATTCAGCTCTTTTAGCCAAATAAGGGTGGAGGATCCTTCAAAATGAAAACTCTCTTTGGATTGATATTATCAAGGCCAAGTACCTCTGAAATCAAGAAAATTTCTTGGATGATCCCTCACCCATCCTAGGTTCTACAGTTTGGAATTCCATCATAAGGTCAAGAGAGATCATCAAGAAAGGCATCTTATGAAAGCTTGGAAATGGTCATAAAATAAAATTTGGGGAGGATAGATGGTTGGGCAACAATCCACTCTAGAACTACGCTAAAATAATCTACATAAAACCTATTACTGATACCCTGTTTGATTCAAAAGTGTACAATTTCATTGACACTAATAGTAGGTGTTGGAAATCATTTCTTCTTGATGACCTGAATGAGGAACAAATAAGAACTACTACTATTTTATCTAATATGTTGTGCCTTTGTGTCATCCCTAGCTCTCTAGTGGAATACAAGATCCTTTGGGCACCTAATGTGAATGGTTTTTTACTGTTAAATCTGTCTATTTCCTCACTAAGAGTCTAGGTTAGTCATGGTTCCCTTCGAATATTATTTGGAATAAACACCTCATACCCAAATTCAGTTTCTTTTTTTGGCTTGTTGTCCAAGATAAAATCCTTTCCATTCCTAACCTCTAGATCCATGGACTTCCTATTACTAATTGTTGCTACCAGTGCAATCAAGCTTACGAATCCACCCAATACATATTCTTGTCTTGCATTTTTTCTCTCAATATTCTTTCATACTTATTTTACATCATTGGGATTGCCTAGAATCCACCCTTTCTCTTGAATAATTTGTGCTTATAATAGCCCAACCCCTTCAGGAGCTTTCACTTAAAAATTTTTTTGAACTTTCTATCTCCCCATTTTTAATGGAAAGTTTGGAAGAAATGTAACTCAAGAGCCTTTAATAACTCTCCCATGATTTCTAGTTTGTTCTCTCAAGAATCCTCCAGGCATCCATTGAGAGCCTCTCTATCACCCAATATTTTGGGTCCCCTAAATATTCGGATGAAGCTAATATGGCTAGGTTACTAAAGCTTACCTCTTGTCCCATATCTTCCCCAAACTCTATGGTGGATCTTTCACTCATTAAATGGTCTCTTCCATCCGTAGGCTACATAAAATTCAATTTTTATGGAGCGACCAAGGGTAACCCTGGCCTTGTTGGTGCTAGAGGCATTTTCATAAATCATGAAGAGAATATTATTTTGGCCTTTGCAAAAATCCTTGGGTTCCAAACTAATCATTTTTCTGAAGCACAAGCTCTTTTTCAAGGTCTATCTCTTATGTCATGCTTACATTGTCCAAACTTATTGGTTGAATGTGATTCGATGAACAACATTAAAAACCTTGCAGGGACTCAGTCTATTTCTTGGAACATCTCCAACCTAATTTTTGAAGACAAAACCCTCTTAAGCTTATCCACCAATATTACCATTCATCATGGCTATAGAGAAAGTAACCAAGATACTGATAAATTAGCCAATTTGGGCATCTTTGAGCCTAACCTTATCATATGGACCGAGAATTTCCCTCCTACACTGCTCGATGGCAATTTTATATCTATGCCTTTTAAGTGATATCTCCCCAAATGGTTGGAGGGATGTTTTTTTCCTTTTATGGGGCTTAGCCAATATTACCATCATCCACATATTTGCTACAATATAAAGTTTCCATGAAACTATGGAAGGGTTTGCAGTGCATATCCAGCTCTTTAAGGTCACTGGTGTTCAGATATTTCTTCAAACTATGTTTGTTCTTATTCCTAGGTGCATGGGAAATATGCGTATCAATGAAGATCTCACAAGTGTTATATGATACCTATTTTTGATCCACCTCAATGGCTCTCATAGACGATAATATTTGACCCATATGGAGGACCTATTACAACATGGACTTCATAGATATTACCCAATACCATGTATGGAAGATATTTTTTAGCACAAGCAACATTTCTTGTTGCCTTGGGAGGGCTTCTCTTATCACTTAGTGAGGCTTTCTCTCCTACCTCTACATGGGCTTCTCCTCTTAGTTTTAATAGTTTATCTTTGAAGGCCCATAGAGGTTCTATTGCTTTTGTTGTATATTGGTTGGAAGCTCTTATCTCAATCATCATCTTCTTGTAAAAGGTTATGGAATCCTTTCAAAACCCCTATTCACCAATAAAAAAATGGGCTTAATGTATTTTAATTAATGGTAACCAATTGTAATGGTATGGCTTGGTCACTAGTTGACCTATTTAATTTTATCATAGGGTAGTTGAATTTCTTTGAATTTTGTTAAAGATGATGTTAGATGAGTGATCTAATTATCTTTGAGTTTGTAGAAGGATCTTTTATGATGGAGATATTGACAAGCACATAATAAATATTTTTTCAATTGGTTATATGGGATTGCAATGGGCCCCACCCATATTACATCATCATCACATAGTGGTACAACAAAGCTTAGATATTATCCATGTATCACTTGGTCTCCTCATTAAATGTTGAGGAATCTAACTGATTGAGCTAAAGCCACTTGATTAAAAATTAAGTTTACACTGGTTTTTATGAGGGATCTTGGTCCCCTCTTATTAGGGTTTGAACTTGGGTCTCCTAGATGAAAACCCAAGGAATTACCACTATGGTATCCCTCATGGGTCTAAAGCACATAGTAAATGTTATTACAAATGTTTTCTAGCCTTCTTAGGGATTTCATGCACATGGTGACTGCTATTTTTTATTATCTTCTAAGTGGTTGTTGAGAATATCTTCTTTGAAAATTGTGTTGAGCTTGATGCTACAAGCATTAATTAAATGGGGTTTCTCTAATTTATGAGGAATTCCTACAATACTTTCAAATGCATCCAATATTCTATGTAACTTCTATATATGGACACTTGACCATTTTACACCATCCTACCATCCCATACGTCTTGCTCTTAAAATATTCCTTAGAAACTACATAAAAGGAGTGTCCTTAGATGATTTTATTTTTTATGCTTATCTAATCAATGCCTTTTGGCCATAATGTACATCACACCTTGATGGAATCTTGGTAGTGACTCGATATATTCTCACATATTTGATGTGTTTCTACTGGATGAGACATATCTTTAATTTACTCCTATGGTTGGAATGTGCTTTAGTTGCAAAGAAATATGTTGTAGTTGGGGGATTCACTTTCTTTTTTGTTAGTTAATTGTATTGGCTTCGTTATCTAGGTTTTGTCTTGGTCGAGAATCCCTTTATCTCTTATACTATATATTGCTAAGTGGTTGAAAAGTCTTGTTCTTTTTGTTATAACACAAAATTCCTAGGAATGAATATTTAAACCCTAATGTTTTTAGTTGAATTTCAACTCGTGTTTGTATCTATGTATATATTATTTGATCATGCATGGAAAAAGTGAAGAAGCTTTGTCATTTTTCTTCATTGTTTATAGGTCTTGGCTAGCTGGATGAGGTTATTGGTGTTTTCCAACCTAAATCCTTTCACAGGTGGTCTCACAACTCCTAAATTTTGGATAAAGATATATATATATATATATATATATATATATATATATATGATAGTTGTATGGTACGTTTGGATGTCAATGTTAGAAATACTTCTCTAAATGAGTCATGTTCATAGACTTTTCTCTACACATTAATATGTATTCTACCTACTTTGTGAAACCTCTTATGTTCTTTAGGATCATTCACCTGGTTGATGGAATGTTGATTCTTCACATTCTTTGAAATCATCTACTTGCTTGATGGAACATTGGTTCCTCACATTCTTTGAGAACATTGTGTAAATATAAGTGCAAAGTATTCACTAGTAAGCTCTAGTTATTATTTTGGAAATATTTAGAACTTGCTAATTAGAATCATGTACAATATTATTTCATAGAATAGATGGTTACCTCTTTTCTTTAGGCTAACCTTATCAATATTTGATAGGTTTGTTTAACCCTTGAAACCTCTTTTCAATAGAGTGCTTCCTAAGATTCTCTAGATCAAATGGCTCTTCTTTCTACCTACTTTGATACCACATGTTATAAAATGCTTTGATAATTTCCATTATGAAACGATAGATATTTAAATATGTTGGATGTCTATTTTTGGCATAACGAACTTCTAACTTATAATGTAATTTCCCGTAACTTTTAGTGCATACATAGTACTTGTGAAGGGTGGTTATACCACTCTCTTTGTCACACGGGCTATGATGTAATAATACCTAACACATATTTTATGTTTTTCTTTTTTATTATGTGTATTCCTTTATTATCCAATATTAGGTAATTTTTTATTTCATTCATTTTTAAAAACTGCTATGAAATCCATCATGGTATCAGAGTGGGTGTGAATCTTCATTACTCAATTTGTTTTGCCAACATGTGTATTTATTATAGCTTCTCTCAAGAGAAAATTTTATTCAAGCTAGCTAAGAAGATTTTTGTCAAGGTGATAGTATAATTAGAAGGGTTTTTTAATAAAACCCTAGATGGACTTGGATCTCAAGGACTTATAAGGATTAGCATATTTTCTCTAAGAGAAATATTCATCAGCAAGTTTCGCTTTCCTCTAATTCACATCAATATTGTCTAAGTTTTTGAAAATATGGGTGCCCTTGTTTTAATATTGGGTTTTTTAAGGTTCTTCAAAACCTCATTTATCTTTTATGTTATTTTTAAAAAATCCACTACCTTTTCTCTTTTAACATTTTTTGTCCAATAGCAGTACAAATGAGATGGTAGACTACTTGAATTTCATTAAAGAAAAAAAGAAGAAGTTGCTTTCTCAAAAACCCCTAGTGCTAGAGAAGTCATGGGTAGGCTTTTGTGCTTAACAAAAACCTTTTAGTCACTTGAAAAAGTTGAAAAAATAGTTTGGCAACTTTTCTTCTACATAGATATGAGAGGATGTCCTAATTGGTTATGTCATATATTTGGGTTGTGTAAGGTAAATTATGATAGATACAAACTGTAGACACCTAAAATGCATCATTTGAGAGGAGACTCCTAAAATACCTCCTTTCTAACTCACATAATTCACCTTGGGTAGCCTCAGGGCTAATTTAGTGGTTTTTACTAATATTGGGTAACTTTTCATATAAGCTGCCTAACCATCTCGACCTTTTATGATCCCCTCTTAGTTTTTATGATCCCCAATATTTTGAATTCATGCAATGAAGTGCTATCAAAATCAATATACCAGGTTTTCCCACAGCCAAGATGATGTTGTTGGACTATCGTATAGGATTAGAAGTTGCACTCTCTTATCTTGCATGATCAATACCCTTGTTTCAATGATTGTTCAAGCCTAGAAACTCACCTTCCCACTATAATAATCCATCGATAATACACCCTAGATCACCTCAAACGCTATCCAAACCTGGTCGCACAGAAATGCAAGCCCACAACAATGATTGTCTCACCCTGAGATGGTTCATAGATGAAATTGTCTCAACCCAAGATGATCGACCATTGGTTTTTCTATTTTCTATTTAGTATAGCTTAGATCTATATTTTTATGGTTTCTACATTAGCTTAGATTTTAATTTATACATGCACACATCTATCATTTCCTTCATTTATCATTTTCATATTCAATATGGGTCCAACCTTGGTGGGCCCCTCATATGCTATTAATACGCTTTTGTTTTCTTTGTGTGTAGGCAACAGGACTCAAGTATGGAAAAAGGCTTCAGATCCACATCAGATTCAATGTGGCAGTCCCAAAAACCCCTCTCCCCTATGAACTACACTAGTAAGGAGATACTTACATTTCACCAGGATACTTATTTTGTGAAAGAGAGGGGAAACCTATTCCCTGCATTTTGTAGATATTTATATCATTCTTAAAGGATCCCCTCGAGGTATACTATTGTAACTCACTAAATAAGGACAACATTAATACAAGGATTCTATTTCATTGTGCTTTAAAATACATCTATGTTTACTATTCTTTATATGGTGCAAATTTCTTGCTTTTAGATGGCGATCATGGTGGGACCCAGTCCCTACTTTTCTAAGTGTAGGTTTTTTGACTAATTGATTAACTATTTTTGGTGATTACAGGTACTCAAATGTAACCATATCGGGTTGAGATGGTCCCTATGTCACAACCATATTAGGTCAATACGATCTCTAATCAGAGGTTGAATAGTAGTAGATCTACAAAACTCCATCAAACTTAGGATTTAAAGGTTACCTTTCTATATTTTTATTTCCTATTCCTAAAAAGAAATAAAATATTTATTTGGAGCATACTTGCAAAAAATTTTAGCTTTAAGTTAGTTAGACTATGATCATCTCAAGTTGAGATGATCTCTGTCTATGATCATCTCAGGTCAAGATGATATTTTTTTGTGACCATCCCAGCAAGATATGGTCTTTGTATTCTCTATTGTTTTCCTATATTGCTACTTGTTCAGGATAAATTATCATCTAAGGAAAAAATTTATTAAAATTTATAAATTTTTATTAAGTTTTGCATTAGTGAAAGTCATCATGTATTGTTTGCTTTCATTTTTTACAAAAATAAAAATAACCTACACACACTCACAAGGTATCTAAAATATCGGTTATTTGAATTTCATCACCAACGACCAATAGCAATCATGCAATGCAGAATTTTATCTCCCACCGTGGATTGGCTCCCTACACACCATAGTAGCCCCCACGAGTGGCCTTTTGGATTTGATCACTAAAAAGTCCCCTAATTTTGGGTGTATCTCAAAGTAGGATAGGTTTAGATGTCCTTCATTCCTAGGGCTTAATAATTTGTGGAATCACAGCTATCATTTATACTGAAGCTCACACAAGGGTAAAGTGAAAGCCTATATGGGTTGGTAGCAAGGCACTAGATAGTGCAACCCCTTCCAAGGGTATTTGTTCCCATAAGGTTACCATAACCTACATCCATTTAGGAAGTCATTTTTAGTCATTATTATATCACTTCTCATCAGAGAGGTGGATATTAACACACCCAATTAGTTTGTATTCCATCATCCCATCTATAGTTCTAGGTATAGGTTTATCAAAACAAAAAATTAAAAAAATATAAGATATTATTGCAAAAACAAATAACATCAATGATAAAATACATTGCTTGTTTGCCTTGTTTGTGTAGTTTAGAACATGCACTCCATTTGCCTAGATTATGGTAGTGACACACAATCGAGCTTAATCATGACCCAACACTACTAAACTAGTACAACGAATCATGGATCACTTTCAAGTGGATCCATGAGATATTGTCATACCTGAGTGGTAACGCATCCACCATGACTCGAACATCATATATCACCACATGGACCCTAATATGTCAAGCATCCCTATTCAAAATCCACTCACAAACCTTAATGACGATCAGGATATTGACTATATGAACATGGCCACCTTACACACCTTCTATAAGAACACATATTTTTACACTGAATCACATAGAATATCATTATCTTGCATTCACATTCCATCTCACCTAACATCTCCAAAGAATCACAAACATGTGTACACACTACACCAAAATGAGGATAACCAAGCTACCACAACTAAACACCCTGAGTTAAATCATGAGTATGAGCATGTAGACACATACACTGGATAAACTCATAACAAATTAGACACCTCTACTCATTTTTTGAGGACCTTTAAGTCTAATCATCCATCTAATTCTTGTGATAAATTACCCACTCAATTTTGTTTCTCTTTGATACCACCTACATTTTTGAAACCTATCAGTCACCCCTAACACCAGGGTAATGGGGTCGTGCATAGTCCTAAAAATCAAAGATGTTCAATACAACATCAAAATCCAAGATGATTGACCAACATGATTTTATCAAAAGCTTACCAATTGCTGACTAATCACATTAATTCCCTTTAAAGGCAAGTCTTATGGTAATTTAGTCATCAACCCATTCATCTATTTGTTCCATCACCCACATATTTTGAGATGTCTGAGTTTGATGAGTTAAAAGGTGAATATGAGATACAATGGATTCACCAACACACTCCTCTTATTCTACAACAAATATTGAATTGAGTCACAAAAATTAAGCTATAATTGTGGCATCATCAACCACATCAACTTCATCCACATCATCAAACTCATCCACCTTATCCAGCTTATTCAAATTTTTAATCTCGTACCTAGACCCACCCATTTGAGTCCTTGTCAATAATCTTCCATAAGTTGTAGGAGGTAAAAATTATTTGCTCTATCGAACGCAGGGAAGATAGGGAAGATCGCTATTACCTCTATTATCGGTAAGCAAGCCATGACATCAATAATTTCTTCACATTTAAAAATTTGATCATAGATATTTTCAATAAGGGAGCACTTCCCATAGATGGTTCACTCACCCCATCTAGTCAAAATATTGGTATTTGCCAAAATCATAGTGGGGACATTCACAATATCACACCTTCTCCATTAGCTTCATCACAAACATAAAATAATTTAGGGATGCTCAAGGTATCACACCTTCCCCTACATTAAAAAAATTAAGAATCATCAAAATAACAAAAAAATCAAAATCATTCAAAAACACAAAAAAAACATCAAAAATCATTAAAATTACAAAACATCAAAAATCATCAAAAATACAAAAAACATCAAAAATCATTGAAATTACAAATGAAGAACACAAGCTTATACTGAGAGGGGGGTGAATAGTATAATACCACTTTTTAAATTTCTTTTCCAATCAATATTATGCAATGTATAGATAGTAATATCAATAGCAATAATCAAATCAATGCACAAATCACCACACACAACAGAGACACCAATTTTACGTGGTTCACCCAATGTGGGATACTCCACGAAGAAAATATTTCACTAAATTTTTCTCAATCAATCTCTTGGAAATACTTTCCTGATTACAATGTTTATGGATCTCTATCCAAAGGAGATACCAATCCCCTAATCAAGTTCATGGATCTCTATCCACAAGAGAATTCCTTTCTCCTTAGCTCTGACTGGTGATATTCTAGAAGAACTACTACCCCCACTGCTCTGGCTAATGGATCTCTATGCACTAGATATTGTCATATTCTATACTCTATCACATTCAAAGTTCTATCTCAAATCTATACTAAATACAGTCCTTCAGTATAGCACAAATATGCTCAATCTTTGTCTCTAGTTTGGCACAAACCTGTCCTCAAATCTGCACCAAACTCTATCCTCAAATTTGCACTAAACATAGTCCTTCGATCTAGTACAAATTTATTCTAATATCTATCCTCTGATCTGCACTAAACATAGTCCTTCGATATAGCACAAATATATCCTCAATCTCTATCCTCAATCCTTAACACAAAGCTTGACTTAATCTCAAATAAAATCTGCTAGATATGCCCCAAACCTTAACTCAAAGTTTGAAAAAATAAATCAATCAACTCTGCTCTCAAGTCTTCTCAAAGACTTATCTTAAATATGCCTTGTAAGATTCCACAAAAGATCACACGAATCTATCCACAAGTCCTCTCTAGAACTTGTCCAAATTTGCTCTCAATTTGTATTGTAAGCTTCCATAAAATCTCACACAAATCTATCCACAAGTCTTCTCAAAGACTTGCCTCAAATATTCTCAATAAGTTCACACTAGAACTTGTCCAATCTCATAGAAACATAAAGAGAATTTTTAGAGACTCAATATGCTTCACATTCATCACAATGCTCAATCACTTTCAATCACTCTTTTAGAAACATATAGAGAATTGTTAGAGACTCAATATGTTTCACATTCATCAACACTCAACCTCTTTCTCAAATTAATTCATAATATAGAATAATTTATTTCATAGAACTTGAACTATCACTTTAACACATCTACTTGACTAGGCTCAACCAACTCTACTCAACCAATCACTCAATAAAATAAACCTTGCTCACAAACCCTAGTCCAAGCATATAAACACTCACTCAAATGTTTCCAACAATGCTTATCAAACAATCTCACATAACAATGATACTCATGTTATTTTCACAAACCCTAGTCCAAGATAGTTCTCAACTTCACATAACAATGATACTCATGTTCTTTGCAAACCCTAGTTCAAATTCTTCACTTAACCAATCACTTCAACAACAATGCTTATAAAATAAGGTTTTATCAACAACTCTTTATTCTAGAAAACCTTGAAGCATTAATTCAAGCCACACTCAACAATGCTTAACAAACAATCATTTTCACTCCAACTTTCCATTCACAAAATTCAACAATCACTCACTTAGGAAGATATACCCATACATTTTTTTGATGTAGAAGTGCCCTTAGAAAAACTTGTCTCAATAACAATTTTCTCCTTTACCAATTTCAATACTTAGATGACAAATATCACACTAACTTTCTTTCAAAATATTTTTCAAACACAAAAATAATTAATCCAAAATACACCTTATTACTCCTTCTTGAAATTAGAAATCATCAAATCACTCATAAAATAATAACTCAAAAAGCTTCTTATAATCTCCAAATTAATATATCAAACTCTTAAAAATAACCCTTCAAAAATAATAATTGCCTACCCTTTTATCTCCCTCAAAACACTTAATAACCAAATTTAACTTAGGCAAAAATTAAATCTCACAAACCCTCAAAAATTATTTTTCAACCTTAGGCACATAAAAATATTTTTATTTTTCCTTCAAACTTAGCACATCCCCAAACTAAGCGACAAACCCAACAAATAACAATGCATACCTTTGTCTCATCTGCTAAAAGGCCTCGATGGGTTTCGACCCCGAAACCTCTCTGCCAAGTGCCTTACCAAGGTGCTAGCCCACCATGTGGGCTAGGTGCTCCCATGAGAAGGGGAAGGCGCTAGCCTCCCTTTCTTCCTTGTGCTAGGCACCATTCACAAAATGTAAACCTTCTACCATGCAAAACACAAACCCCACAAGATTCGAACCTGCATCCTTCTGCCAACGAATGTCTAAACACTTGCCGCCATCACCAGCTGCACTACATGGCTTGTGTGCAAAGTGGAAGGAGCCTTGCTCCTCTTTGTACCTTTTAATTCTATCGAAGACTTTTCAAAATTTTTGCTTTACTCTCTACGCTTGTTTTCAAACTTAGGGGCATTCAATAATAATTGCATTGGGGACTTAGGCAAAGGTTTTGCCTTTGTTTATATACATAGTGCCTTGATGTTGCAATACGTCGGCGCTTCCCATCGAATTAATAATTTGATTTATAACTTTGCTTTATAACCCTTTTTAGGGTTTATTAAATTAATAAAAATTAATTTATAATTAAATTAAAATTAACTTATAATTAACTTAAGTAACATAAGAGTTAATTAAATTAATTAATAAATTAATTTATAATAAAATTATATTAATTAATTTTTAATTAATTTAAATCTCCTTTTTAATATTATAATTAATTAAAGTTGTTGAGATTTCGCGATGTTTTTGGTGCAGGGTCGACAAGGAGGATAATCGTCGTGATATCGCGACAATTTTTGTGAATTGGAGCAAAGTGCAAAATCCGTCACGATTTCGTGACATTTTTGTTGTTTGGAAGCTGCAAGGAAAAATCGTCGTGATATCGCGACAGTTCTGGCGAACTGGCGCCATCTAGAAAACTTGTCGCGATATCGCGAAACTTTTGAAGACTGGGTGCAATGTGGAAAACTCGTCGCGATATCGCGACAGTTTTGAGGATTGGGAGCTGAAAGGAAAACTCGTCGCGATTTCGCGACACTTTTGGTGAACTGGCGTCATGAGGAAAACTCGTCGCGATATCGCGACTCTTTTGACGATTGGGTGCAAAGTGGAAAACTTGTCGCGACATCGCGACACTTTTGGTGGTTGGGTTCCGAAAGGAAAACTCGTCGCGATTTCGCGACACTTTTGGCACATAGGAGTCTTGGGGAAAAACCATCACGATATCGCGACACTTTTGCGGACTGGGCGCCAAGTGGAAAACTCATCGCGATATCGTGACACTTTTGCAGGATGGGCGCTTCAAAGAAATCTCGTCGCGATTTCACGACCTTTTTGGAGATCTGGAGCCATTTGGAATTCTCGTCATGATTTCGTGACACCTTTGGTGATGGGGTGCCGAAGGGAGCTGTCGTCGTGATTTCATGACTTTTTTGGCGATCGGGTGCCGAGGGCTCTGGTTTTCATGATATCGTGACATGTCGCGATTCTGCGACATGTCACGTTTTCGCGACTGGTGGCTCTGACGTGATCGAGACGGGGTTGATTGTCGCGATTTCGTGACATGTCGCATTTTCGCGCCCTGTTGACTTCTGTGCTCTATGGTGGAAAGTGTTGACTTTTTTGCTCTGCGCTTGTTGTCTTGTTCTCTGCTCTTGGTTGGGATGTGTTTACTCCCATTTGTAACTGTTCTTTGTATTAATACAAGTTTTTCATTTTTTTCAAAAAAAATATTATAATTAATTATTATAATATTATTTGCTTGGGCCTCTTCTTTGCCCTTTAGACCTCATCTGACTTTTGGGTCTTTATCAACTGAAGACGAACTTATCCTTTTGCATTTATCAGAGAACTTGAACCTGATGCTGCCCACTGAAACTGCCACTAACTGATGCTGAAAACTTAACATCAATTACCACTCACTCTTGAAATCAACGACAACTCATCCACTCAAAATGTCCAACAAAAAAACATCAAAAATCATCAAAAATACTAAAACATTAAAAATCATCAAAATCACAAAAAAATGAAAATCATCCAAAAAATTCCAAAAACATCATAAAATTAGCAAGTATCTAAAAAAAATCAAAACTATCACAAAATTCAAAATCAATCACATATCGCTTCAAAGTGCATTGCATTCACACATCTTAGTTTGCATCATCGCCAATAACACTTTGGTCATCATTCGATCTATGCTTTATTTGTTTTACTAGGATTGATTTTATCACATTAATCAAGGGCATCTTCCTTATGGTATTTGTCTTGCATTATCCCTCATTGCACACATTCCCACTACATCCACCACCCAACACCACTTCATTCAGCCACAAAAACCCTATGACATGATTGTCCTTTTCTAAGTCTTTGGTTTGGATAATATTTAGGTACTTTTGGTCATTCAACCATACCTAGTGTCTCATTCAACCTACATTGAACATCAATAGTCCTTGAGTGCTACAGGTCTTCCTGGTGACCTTAAGTTTTCTCTAAGACCACACACATGTATCACACATTAAGTAAAATTTTGGTGCTTAGGAAAGACAAACTCATGAGTCGCTATTGCCATAAAGTGAATGGTTTCTCCTACTCTTCCTATTATGTGCATGGTCTAAAAATTTGAGAATTGACAAAAGGACAAGCTCATCCTCCCCAAAAATAAAAAGAGAGAGAGAAGAAAATATTCCTGCTCCTCTACAAAATGAGCAAGTTTCCCAAAAATAAAATAAAATCCCCTTGCTCTTCCACAAAATGAGCAAGTATCCCAAAAGACGTAACAAAGCAATAAAATCCCTTTGCTCCTCTAAAAAACAAGCAAAATTCCCAAAAATCCCAAAGAAAAAAGAAAAATAGCTTGAATCCCTAGAATTCTTAGTTTTTGACAACCATGGGGTGATCTCTATCACCAACAATAGGATATAGATGCCTTCCTGGTAGTGGAGTAGCCTTATGTGTGGTGACACGTCTATCACATTAGCGATATTATTTTTTACAGACCAATGTTAGCTTACATATGAACTAGATTATAATGGATTAAGTCACACATGATGAGTCCAAATTTATCCAAAATAAGAAACAATTACTGCACACACAATTGGTCTTTGTGAAACTTGAATAACTTGGTTGGTCTTTGTATTTTCAGGTACCTATATGATCAGTAGATAAGTTTGATCGATGTCACTAGGGTGTTTGAGCATCATGAAAGCACTTTCAGATTCTTCTTCTCTAGGATAAGAAATAGTGCAAGTTATGTCATATTAGTATCCATAATAACACATTCATTGCCAAAACACTCCACCACATCCATTCCACATGTATGTCAATACCCATGGATTGATGCCCTTGATTAATTGATTAAAGTCATGAATAATGATATATGTCTAAGCATTTTTTTGAATGATAATCAAACATAAATCACATTCAATCATTTCACACATTATTTCCTCACATCATAAGCACATATGAGACACATTCAATCCACTTGAGGGGTTAAAGGTATCACACCTACCCAAGTGTTGTAGGTGAGTTGGAGAGGAGAGGGCAATCCTCCGAGAGAGGTCCCAGGTTCAAATCTCCACCCTACCAAAAATCTGAATTGGGTACCCAAAATCTAATTGATAATGTTGGTACGGACAGGGCTGGGTGCAACCCCCGGGTGACTTTGACAGTGTAGAACCTCCTGTTCATGGTCTCTTAGACCAAGGCGGCCCCACAAGGGGTTTTTCACTTAAAAAAAAAAAGGTATCACACCTTCCCCAAATAATCAATCCACTTAGGGAATTTAAGGTATCACGCCTTCCCCAAATAATCAATCCACTTAGGGCATTTAAGGTATCACACCTTCCCCAACAATCAATCAAACAAATAATCAACCAAATTGGGGGTGTTTAAGGTATCACACCTTTCTCCAACAATCAATCAAAAAAGTAATCAAACATCATCTAGGGAAATCATGGTATCACACATTTCCCATCAGTCACATCAAATAATCAATCCACTTGGGATATTCAAGGTATCACACCTTCCCTAAAAATCAATAAAATAAGCAATCAACCAACTTGGGGGTGTTCAAGGTATCACACCTTCCCCCAACAATCAAAATATTATTGAGTGAACCTCGTATCTAGTGATTTATTCTAGTCACCTAGTGATTGCAATGATTGGTCATCCATGCAATTCGGTAGGATGGGTAGATTACCATAATGTCACTCGTTCCAATAAATAAATAAATCATATAAAAAGAAAAAACATCTCGGGTTGATACAATCACTGAATTTAACATTTTTCAAAGGCATCCCTACTAATAATCCCACCTTTTTCAAGCATTGCATCACTATCACCGTTTTACATCTCCTCCATTGATGCATTGCTTGAGGGGGTAGTCCATAACCACAAAATTTTCACATCAAAATCAAGTCAATAATCAAACACTCAAAAGTGGAAATCACATTCATCCAAGAATCATTACCAAAAACTATCATACACCTCCCTCTTTGTTGGGGCAAAAGCAAAAATCTCAATCAAACAAACACTTGGTATACCTAAAGCCTAAAAGCTTGTAGACTAAAATATTATCTATCCATGGTTGAAAGCCCAAAGCTTGTAGACTAAAATTCTATCTACATGGCTAAAAGGTTTACCAAAATTAAGTTCATCAATGTGTTGGAAGCAATGATTCAATGACATGCACCCTTTCCATGTGTGGGGCATCTCGCATTGAATTTTTCAATTGACATCATCGGTTCAACTATTTTAGATCATCTATTTTTTCTCCACATTGTGCTTTTGCCTAAAGCATCCCCAAAAGTGGTATCTATAGACACCTAAAATGTGTCATTTGATAAAATGTGTCATTTGATAGGAGACTCCAAAAAGGCCTCCTTTCTAACTCACATAATTCACCTTGGGCAACCTTAAGGCTACTTTAGTGGGTTTTACCAATATTGGGTCAATTTTACTACAAATTGCCTAACCATCTCGACCCAAGACGGTCTTAGGGTCATGATTATCTCGACCCGAGATGATCACGTAAAAGAAAACTAAAAACAATACAATCATAATAGGTATTTGAAACTTTATGTTATCTTTGTGTATAATTTCACGTTGACATTGAATGCCCTGCATGAGCTAATTTTATCAAATCTCATGTAATTAGTTATTTAGGGGCATGCATCTACTTTTTCATGTGGACTACCCCTCTGCTTTTTCACGTAGAGTATATTTACCACATTTAGCCTCTATCCAAGAGTTCTATAAGAGGGCACTCTCCTCTCACTTTTTATGATCCCCAATCTTTTGAATTTGTGCAACGAAGTGTTATCAAAATCAATCTGCCAAGTTTTCCCACTACCAAGACAATGTTGTTGGACTACCATACATGATTGGAAGTTTTACACTCTTATATTGCATGATCAATACCCTCATTTTGATGACTATTCAAGCTTGCTAACTCACCTCCCCATCATGATAATCCATCAACAATACACCTTAGGTCACCTCAAATGCTACCCAAACCTGTTCGCACAGGAACACAAGCTCGCAACAACAATCATCTCACCCCAAGATGGTTCGTAGATGAAACCATCTTGACCCAAGATGGTCTTGGATAGACCATTGGTTTTTCTATTTTCTATTTAGTATAGCTTAGATATGTGTTTTTCTAGTTTCTATATTAGCTTAGATTTTAATTTATACATGCATGCATTTGTCATTTCCTTTGTTTATTATTTTCATATTCAATACGGGTCCAACCTTGGTGGGCCCCTCATATGCTATTAATACACTTTTTGTTTTCTTTGTGTGTAGGCAACAAGACTCAAGGATGGCAGTAGGCTTTAGATCCACATCAAATTCAATGTAATGGTCCTATAAAACCTACTCCCCTACGAACTATACTAGCAAGGAGATACATTACACCAGGACACTTTTTTTTGTGAAAGAGAGGGGAAACCTATTCCCAGCATATTGTAAAAAAAATTAACATTCTTAAAGGATCCCCTTGAGGGATACTATTGTGACTCACTAAATAAGGACACCATTCATACAAGGATTATCTTTCATTGTGCTTTAAAATACATTTGTGTTTACTATTCTTTATATGGTGCAAATTTACTACTTTCACAAACAAACCATCAACATTTTAGGATTCTTTACAAAATTTTAAGGGGGTCTATGTTTAGCTCTAAGTTTAGCACTTTTGCTCATTTTACCTTCAGATACTCCTAATTTTTGTTATTGTTATCTCCATCCAAATTTTAAATATTTTAACTTTAAAAAGAGTATACTCTAAGGAAAATTCTTTGAAATGGAAACAAGTTTTGGATTATTGGATGTGTGGGTTTGCATCAATATGAAGCAGATTCATGTTATTACAAGGCATCAAAAGAGGTATTATTTGTAGAATATGTTGGTTTAAAAATATTCTTTGTCTATATATTCATTATCTTTTTTCTCACAAGCATAGTGCTTGGAGGGTTGTATATCCAAATCCCTCCAAGGCATTAGGCTTGGAGAGTTGTCTATCTAAATCCATCTAAGTCATTGGGCAATAGGAGGCTTCATATTCAAATCCCTCCCACACCTAATTATTTTGAAAATACTGATAACGTCAACATGCATGAAGTTGAAATTTATGATGGTTTGGCATCCTATAATGAGATGGCACGTTGTGATAACATAAAACTAAATAATAACACTACATTGTACAACTATAGTGATATGGTAGGATTATCAGGATGCCATGTAGTAGTCACACAGTAACATGGTAGTCCATACAACTAATTTGGTAATAGTGCAAAAATCTTGAGGTGACACATGGTAGTTCATATAGTTGACTTAGCAATCAATGTACAAATCTTGAGGGAACACATGGTGATCCATATAGGTGATATGGTGTGACACATGATAACTAGTGGAGGTATTGATCAACTAATAAAGTGGTATAAATCCTAAGGCAACATGTGGCAGGTGATGCAAGGATTGATGCATGTGATGACACAACATACTTCGATTGGATAATTGTGGTAAGTCATATAATAATTGATATCACATATCATATGCCATTTGGTGTGTATAAATATGGTTTCATCCAATCATATTTTCCTAGCTCATTAAACTTGAACAATTATCTCACATAGTCAACAATAGACTTGGTGATGCATGAACTTTAGAGCATAGTGTGGTTCATAGATTTAATAATAAATTAGATCACAACAAGTGAAATCACATGATTCACCATTATGTTGCATAGTTAGCATATGCTTGGTCTACCCTTAGCCACTCATGTAGCTATTAGAATTAATGTAATGTGCACTATGCCTTCCTTGACACTTGTCAGTTTCACTTGACAAGTGTCATGCATTTCATATAGGCTTATGCCTATATATTGTAACCCTGTTTCATTTGTAACATATCTCATTGTGTTCATTTTATATAAGGCCTGACATTTGGTATCAGAGCTCCAGGATTTCTCTGGCCTTGTGAGCTTGAGGGGGATTTCCCTCATGGAAATCCTCCCTCCCCCCATCCTTTTCCCCCATTTTTCATTTTTTCATTTCCCCCCCCCTTTTTTTCAAAATAGGGAGTATGCTCTCCATTGTTTACAATGGATCAGAAACCAGACTTTTGAAAGAATCATGGCTCCCAATTTTTTCTTTAAAATGAAAGTTCATGTATTGCCTAATTTTCTATTACCTGGACTGTGTTGATGCCATCAATGCAAGTTTCTAAGACCTGAATAGAGCAAAAAGAAGCCAAGTCATGATTTTGAAAGTTGTTGGATGTCTGTGCAATTGATTTCAATCCTCCGAAGATGATGTTTTTTAGCGATGCACAGATGATGATGATGGTGCTACCTACGAGTCCTCAGAGATCATGCATTATGAGGAAGAAGCTTTCCCTGCCCTGCCCTGCTCTGTCTTGCCCTATTTTTTCTTACTGTAAGAAGGTCTTCATCGACGAGGGTTTGTGTTTGAATCCTTTCAAATAATTTTTTTTGTTCGGGTTTGTTTGCGATGACGTTCGACAATCTGTCACGATGGTTGTGGCAGTGCTGGGGAGGTCTTTGGAGAGTATCCCGGTGGATTTGGTGATGGCGGTGAAGCATGGAAAGGTGTCGGCCACCATCATCGACCATTACATAGAGTTGGAGAAGTCAGGCTTCTTCTGGTGGCTCCACCAGTTCGACGGATTCAAAGAACGCTTGTTGGCTGACGATCTCTTTCTGGCCAAGGTTGCCATGGAGTGTGGTGTTGACATATTTACTAAGACAACAACAGAGCTACAGTGTCGTAGAAGTTTGAGAAGGAGATAATGTGTCCTCTGAATGAGAGATAATGGTTGTTGAAATTTTTTTTAAAAATATTTATGGAAGCAGATTCAACTGCTACACTTTGGGACTGAAGGCGGTCGAGGTCAGGCATCGACAGTGGCAAGTGACAAATCAAGCCGTCCATATTTAATTGGATCTCCCATGTTTCCTACACTTGACAAAATGTCGTTAACAAAGAAACCAAGGGAGATGTGGCCTTCAGAACCATATTGTGGTGTCTGTAAACTTGAGCAGGAGAATTGCAGAAGGGATGAAGAGAATATAGGTAAAATTGCATTGGTGGCGGTGTTAATGTGGATGCCCTATATTCTGGGGGAAGAATATGCATTGAAGTAGTAGCAACAATGGGGATTTCTTATCGACCCAGATTCATGGACTGTTATGGCTTCTGGAGCGTCGTTATCCTCGTCGGCACCCACATCTCATGATAAACACAAACACGAAGCCAAAGATTTGACTACTCTAGCCATTTCGTTGGTGCTGTCCCCATCCACTTCTCTTCTAGCTTTGTCCACCACTCCTTCGATTTCTTCGGCCTCTCCTCTTGTAGATAATGGAGCCACTATGGTGTCTTCATAATTTCTTATCAATGTTGTGAAAGTTTGCAGGATGGCTGCTCTGGTTTTTGGTCTAGGCTACTATTGAGAGTAGCAAATGAATATGGACGTATAGTCTTCAATGAGCAGCTATCATCGTCATCGTGGAAGCCCTGCCATAAAAGAAAGTGAGTTTTTTCTACTGGCAGATTTGTTAAATCTGCATGATAATGCTTTGATTTGATGGCCGAGTTATGAGTTTTTTTTCTGCACCACATGGTGTAGAGACAACGTAAAGTATCCAATGCCCCATTTTTTATAGAATTTGATTTAGATCTGGCACTAAGGAAAATATTTTGGGTGTTGTGCACTGTCTTGTCAAAATTGCGGTGTCCATTGCTCAATGAATTTCTGGCAGCGACGATGATCTAAACGGTTTATCCACGTTCGTGTTGTTCTGTATGGAGAATAAAGATGTTGTAGATTAGTAATTCGAAGATTATTTGTGTATAGTGGGAATTTTTTACACGATGCCTCCATGCGTAAGAAGATGCTACACCCGAGGTGGAACGATGAGTTATGTGGGTGATTTCGCATTTGATATTTTGCATGCTTTTATGGCCCTGCTATGAGTTATGGCACTGTTTATGGCCGACAATATGGTTATTTTGATATTTTTTGTATTATGCTTTTTCACATGGAGAGTGGAAGTGGAAGTGGAAGGCCCACATGGCTTCTTATTGTAATCCTTCATTTGAAAATTCCCCTACATGGGAAAATTGAAAATTGTAGTCTATTTTTTTAATTTCGCCACAGTGCGATGCCAGGAATATTTTATTTCTGAGGTTAAATTGCTACCTAGATAGGCATGCAGTTGTTTTTCCAGCAAGTTGAAGGCCCCATTTAGACACAAGTATAGGGGTATTTATAGTCGTTGGAAATGTTTTTCCGTGATAGACATAATGGTGGTGTCATATTGTAATTTTGAGGCTGTTTCAATTGAGTTTTTTAGCCTCAAATTTTTTCTACCTTGGAGTGCACTCTCGGTTGAACCCGACACTCCCAAGGCACTTATAAGTGAACCTAGTATCTAGTAGTCTCCCCTTTCTACTTGGTGGATGCAGCGGCTGGTTACCCATGCATTCCGGTAAGATGAGGTGACTACCATAAGGACACTTATTCTAGGGACTACAAACATAGACACCCTAGACTCTATCCGAGGTTTTTTCTGGATCTACTTTTGAATACTACAGACGAAGACACTTCAGAAGATTCTCTTCTATTCTTCTTTCTTCTTCTCCTCCATATTTGGCTTTTATGGCTCATTTTATTGTATTTCATGGCTCATTTTTCTTATGTATTAAGGTGCATTTTCAGCAGAGACCGACACCTTCTAGATTGAGTTCACCATGAGGAGGGACTTGATATTCATGGTGGATCTAGTCAGTGACCTACGAGAGGCAACATCCTCTGAGGATGACCTGCAGAGGCAACAGACCCAGAAGTGGCTGACCCTGAGGCACCCATGATGACCCCGAGGCACTTAGACGGCTGACCCAGTGGCAACAGACCCGTGGAAGTGGCTGACCCTGAGGCAATAGACCGAGATGTATACACAGTGAATCTAGCATTATTCATAGTTGGAGAGCCAAGCGCAAAGAGCACGAGCCTAGACCAAATCAGCAATAAAGGAGGATGTAGAATTTTTTTTAGAGAAGTCAACATTAAGGGGGAATGTTACCTAATGTTGACTTGTTTTTTTCTTTAGTTAGGATAGTGCACATTAAGGGGGAATGTTAGAATTAATGTAATGTGCACTATGCCTTCCTTGACACTTGTCAGTTTCACTTGACAAGTGTCATGCATTTCATATAGGCTTATGCCTATATATTGTAACCCTGTTTCATTTATAACATATCTCATTGTGTTCATTTTATATTAGGCCTGACAGTAGCAACCTTCCCATTCATTGCAAGTATTGAATTTTTTTAAGGTTTTTGAGGAATTTTCTATTATTTTAGGGCAAAACTTCTAATGGTCATAAATTTTGCATACATAAGTGTTTTGTACTTATTTTACTTCAAACTACATGGTTTTTGAAGATATCTATCTTGGTGATGTTTTTTTTGTCACCACTACATGCATAATTTTTTTTTTGATATAATAGTTATGGATCACCATGTGCCCTTGTTGATTGGTCCTAGTTATGCTATCTAGAAGATCAAGATTGAAGCTTTGATACGAAGTAAGGGGCTACTCAAATATGTGAATGAGGAGACTTATGATACTAAATTTGAAGTGAAAAAAATCTATAAGAACAAAAAGGATGAGGCTTATAGTGTCATTCCTCTTCATGTTGACAACATATATGATACTCATGTTAGTAGCACTAGGGATCCTAAAGTGTTTGCTTGAGAAATTTTAGGGGTTGTGTGATCATGTTGATTCTATGTAAATTAGTAGATTTGAGGATGAGCTAACCTTATCCATGGACTCATTTGTTACTATTGATGAGTATATTAATCAATTCAAGAAACTACAAGAGGGCATTTAAATTCCAAGAGGATTTCCCAAGGAGAGAAGAGAAGGATAGAATTGAAAAAAAGGAATATTTAACTCCTCAATATTACCTTCAATAATGTGTCTAATACATAAGAGATAATTGTTTTCTTTAATATGATTCATGTGTACTTTTTGTATTCTCGTACACAAGGTATTTAAGTAGTTTTTGCACCATCAGGATTAAAGAAATGGACAACGTAAATATTCTTTTTTTTTTTAATCAAGCTCACAAAAAATAAGTTATAACCAAATATTAAAATGATAAGAAGCAAAAATAGAATGATAAAAATCCCAAGAAGACTACTTTTGAGTTTTGTAAAAAGGAAGGGCACAAGGTAGAGTTTTATAGAATTTGGATCAAGAAACTTAAGAAAGCAACAAGAAATAGGGGTGTTGATTTTGCTCTAATCTAAAACTGAGAATATTGACTAATCCAAAACATAAAATTTCAAGTTAAGAAATATCATGAAATAGTGCAATTAAAAATAATAGAGTATAATATATCAAAACATATATATACAAGCAAATATACAAAATGATTCTTTGGCTAAAAATAAAGTACAATGCAAGCAATATTTAAGAATATATGTGAGGCTATAATATTGCATCAATTACTCATGTTTTTTATAGTTAGGGGTGCATCTCTCTTTATACAAGAATTGGTGTATTGGAAATCCACTATTAAATATGGAAGGTTATCCATATAGAAATGTGGTGATTCATCTTCCACGAGTTACAAAGTGCATATTAAAAGAAAATTATATACATGTGACCTGTACTTTTGTGTTTTCTATTGTGTGTCAACATAGCTATAGATACAACTTGTCTATGAAAATATAAAAATAGAGAATTACTATTTTTTGATAAATTGGAGGAGGGGGTTTTGAAAGGGACCCCAAAAAATTTTACAAAGGGAGATACAAAAATATGACCCTCATAGGATACAAGCAGCAAAAACACAATAGATAGGGAAGACTCAAGAGGTCATATTGAAGAACCAAAATGGGTAGCAACCAGTGGAAGGGAGTCTTTGAGAGACATCAGAAAGGGAACAAGGGAAGCCATTGAACCAAAAAATCCAAAGAAGATAAACCACACAAACTACTTAAAAATATACAATCACGATAGAGGTGGCTTAGTCAAACTTGTTACTAGTTTTAGGTGCCACATCAACAACGTGGGTGCGATCATTCAGTTGTTAAAAGAGGTCTTCCACCACCTTTGAAGCTTGTTGGAGAAGGGTTCAAGATGCCTTGGAAGTATTAGATGTAGAGGATAGAGTCATTCCAATACTAGCTAGAGGTTCAAATATGGAAATATGTTGAACGCAGGATGAGGGTCCACTCGATGGCCCTAAATTTTTTATGTGAACATGGGTACCTCCAACATTCATCTCTTGGGGGGTATCTTCAATCTTCACCTTCTAAGGGGTGCCTTCAAAATTCACCTTCTAATGATTTTTTGGATAATGCTCTAGGGCTTCGTAGTTGTGTGCATCAGTTTTGTGTTTTCATTGAGTAGATTTACCTCTATAAGAGAGACGATGTGGCTCAGCTTTGATAGACTATGGGGTGTCACCCGAATTTGAGCCAAAAGTTAAATTTCTACCATATTTAACAATATAAGTGGAGGAAATATCTATTTTTCCCTTTTTTTGGTGGCATCCTTCTAATGGCTTTCTTGGTTTGATCTTAGGATATGGGTAGAGATAGTGGGGTTGATGGTGCAAGACACAATCATCTTTTGAGTCTACTATTGGAGGGCATGCCTATAGAGGATCAAGTGCTAGCCCTAGTGGATTGGGTGAGTGGAATTCTCTTTCCTTACACAATAAAAAAGATCTCCATTAATCTACGTAAATACTTGAGAACATTAATGGCCTTAATGTCCTTGAGATGATTTTAAAAGGCCAAGTGGAAGCTTTGAAGGGGGAGATCAGTCTTGTCAATTTTGAAGTACTGCATGATAGGGACTATGATCCTATTCCAAGGAACCAAGAGGGAATCCCTAATTATCCCCCCTTTATATTTGTCTAACTTCTTTTCTTTGTCGATGAAGAAATTGGTTTCCTTCACCAGAGAGTGTTTGTCTTGGTGGATCACAACACCATAATTTGGTAGCTCTGTCACCTCGACCAGCATTCAAACATTGAATTTGAACTAGAGATCTCAAATAGAAACACATCCATTATTCCATATTCCATGACTTGGTGAATTCATTAGAGAGCTCAGAATCACTCATGTTGAACTTCTTTAGGAAGGGTAAGAATTTGTGATTGATAAGGATTTCCTCGATAGTGGTGTCTAGCTATAAAGAATCTGGCTCTAAAAGGGCCAACTTTGAGTAGAGAAAAGGGGATTTAGGGAATTCTAAAAGCTTACACCATAAATAGGATGAGAATTTCAAATTTATGCAATGGGTCAGACCAATCCTGTAAAGGAATTTAAAGCTGTCCAAGAAAATAGAATTGTCAAAAACCTTTGTAGTGCGTATGTTGATGGTTTTGGAGAATATCATGTGCCATAGTCATTGATGGGCATATTACTTGGCTATCTTGGATTCATGTGCTTGGCTTGGCAAGAATATATCGCAACCAATAGTGATGAAAATAGAATGGGAAATGAGACATTGGATATGACTAAATTCACACATGAAAATAGTGGAGCTAGGCCTAAGGATGTCTTAGGAATGATTGCTTGAAAAGGCTCTTCTAGTAACAATGATGATCATCGAAGGATCACGAGAAAAAACATCATCAAGAGAAGGTTGGTGATGGCAAATGATGAGGATGGAAAGGGTATCCATGGTAGAAATGGGTTTAAAATACAACACGTGGGAATTACGAACGGGTGGGTCTGATTGGAGATAATCTAAAAGGGGGGCTTGATGAAAGTGGTATAGGTGGCAAGGAAGCCAATAGCAAAAACATTTGTAGGAGGATGACGGTCAAACCATGAAGAGGTGGAAAACCTAGCACCACATAAGTGATGGTCAAAAGAAATACTAAGTGGGTCTACCACGAGTGAAAAAAAACATGGTATACATTGAAAATATGGTCCTGGGATGAGATATGAAAATGAAGGCTTGGACTCCAAAGGGGGTACCATGAAGGTAAACAAAGTGGTTGAGTTGAGGGGTAAACTTAGAGAGAGGTGGCACCTTCAATGGTTATAAGTACATTGATAGGTTGAGGAAAATCATCCCACCACATGTGAAAAATTTCTTCATTGATACCCAGACTGGCCAACAAATCAGTGGCTTTGTTGCCTTCTATATAAACATGCTAGATGATAATATTAGTGTGGTGATAGAGGAGCCTCTTGGATTCTTTGATTATATTAAAGAATATCCAAGAAGGATCATTATTTCCTTTGAGATAATTTATGATGTTCAATGAGTCTCCTTCACTAATAATATTACAAGGGTGATCTTTCAAGATGGATAACCCTTGGAAGAGAGCTCTTGCTTCAGTAATGTGTTTTTTTTGGAAGTCAATTTTTTCAATGAATACAAGGAAGATATTTTTTAAGTGATCTTTGATGATGCCACCATGTCTATCCATGCTTGGGTTACCTTTGGCCACTTCATCAAAGTTTAATTTAAGCCATCCAACTCTAGCCATGTTTGTTTGGATAGTTTATCTGATGATTGTTCTATCAATAATAGGGATATAATGATCAAGGATTGGAAGGATCTAAAAGAAGTTTGAGATTAGTGATGAGGCTAGAATTAAGACCAGGTCTAGAGACCTCAAGATAAAGGGCCAAATAGTCATTCTCAATAGCAACACATAGAATCCTTGTCTCGATCGATAAAATATCCTTAGAGGCATGTGAGAAGGCTCTGTTATCGCATTCTTGTTGAGTGATACATCTTCCCAATTGTAAACATACACTAAAAATCAGGACAATATGTCCTCTCTTGAAATAAAATATGAATTTCCCCAAGGTTTTGATAAGGTTGGTCTAACCTAGTTGACTTATTCTATCAGATTATTTAGTAATTTAAAGGGAAGTAAGGAAATATTTGGAATATTTTAGGATCACACGTAACTCTTACAAGGTTGAGTGATTAATTCATGTCATTAGAACTTAAAGAAAAAAACTTCTAATTCAATTGTTCATGTAATCATCAAAATATAGGCATTAACATCAAAGATTACTTCTAGGGAATGTAGAAAAGTAATATTCTTGGCTTACTACCTTGAAATTATCATTGATATATCATTCATTGCATCATATCTATATAGCACATAACAAATATTATTCATAAACCTAAAATATTATATCACATAAGATGAGATTCATAAATAAAATTCAACTAATCTAATCCTAATCTAAGCAAGTTTCAAAAAAATTCAAAAGGAAACAGTTAGGGAAAGAAAGAAAATAAGCCAGTGTATCTTGAAGACTTATGTTGAAATCCATTGAAGCAATAAATTCTGAATCAAACCAACTCTGACTCAATAAGCCTTTGCATAATCTAAGATCAAAGTAGTGCCATTTTCAAAGGGGACATAGACAACATACTAAAATTGACTCAAATGTACCAACATCATCATGTGCAGATTACATCAATAATTCTAGCATATTGTATTAATTAAAATGTTTAATAAGTAAATTTAGATTTGCTTGTATTATATGATTGCAAGGTTAAATCTCCAAGTACAATGATAGGGGTGCAAAAATCCACCAACTATAAAGCAAAAAATTTTCTAAAATTGTCTATCACTATAGTGGAATTCAACCCTTTGGAACAGGGTCTCAATGGCTATTTATAGCCTTATAATTTTAAAATTTTAGTGCTTTATAGCGGTGTTGAGTGCTTCACAACTATATTTCAGTGTTTTAAAGTTGTAAATAAGTTGGCTATCTGAGTTATCTTCAACTAAGAAGATGAGGTATCTAATTGAGGATTTTCTTGATTCAGATCTTCAATTTCAGCAATGGATCTTTGGTAGTATCTCTATAAATATTGGATAGCTGAATCATTGCTCTAAGTTGTCATGCATAATTTAGTCAAGATCAGGTCTAGGTTCATTCTCTCTACCTCCTTTCGTTCCCTTCTAGTTCTCACATTTGGCTCTTGCTTTCTGGTTCAATTGCTTGCAATACAGAAGAACATCATATATTAGTTCAATTTAATCTGGCGGGAAAATTATTTAAAATATTATTTCCTTTATTTACTTATTTATTTATTATTGTTATAGCTACTAAGGTTGGTGATTATTAAATCTTATAATTGATTTTTTTCTAAGGTTTAGTCTCTTTTAATTTTAGGTCCAAATCATTAAATTTAACACTTAAAGTTCCATTTTAATTAAATGTCAGATGTTAAATTCATTCTCTAAGGTTCAAAATCCTTTCATTTAATTATGCGCTAGATGTCTTCATTTTATGGCCAAAGTATTAGTTTTAACACTAAGGTTTAATTTTAATTTTAATATCAAACATTAAGGTTTAATCCTCCAAATTGTATTAGATTAATTTTATAAGGTTTAACTCTTTTAGAAGATGAGTGGTCTATGTACGTAAACTTCTATATACTTAAGATCTGAAAGTTAGACTTATGTTGACTTCTTATGGTTTAAGTCCATGAATATTTTAAAATTTAATGCTAAGGATTTTCATTTTGATTTCATATTTCTAAGGTTCAAGGTCTAAGGTTTCTTTAGTTTTATTTATTAGAACATTTAATTTTCTTTATTATGCACTAAGCTCCCGAATAATTCATATTTTGAGAATGAGCTCTTGTTAAGTCAAACATTTGAATTTTTCCAATAACTTCCATGATTTTAATGATGGACGGCAAAATCATTTCTTTTATTACCTTAGGTTTTCTAAACTTTGGTTTTAAAAATATATGAGCATATGAGAAAAAATCCATCCTTAGTGCTTTTATTAATTTTCTTGGTTATGTATCAGGTTTATATTTCTCACCAATTGTCTCTGAATCATTGATATCTCAACTCTATATCCACACCATTAGATCTGAGAAAAATATGACAAGACTTTAAACATCAATTATAATTAGTACAACCTAAGGTCATGATGTTACTTTTAAGCTTCTTAGCTTTATCGACTACCCTTCCATATCATTGATTTATAGGCTCTACCTTTGTACTGTTCATATTTTAGCAAATCAAGTTGCCTTTTAGCGCTCTTTAACTTTAACTTAATGTCTCCCAACATTATACTTAAGGTTTTTTATTCTCCTAGATTGTGTCTCCTATTTGTAGATCTATCGACCCTAGCTCTTAATCGTAGATCAGAGTGAAATAGCATGCCATTTATTTCACAAAAGACTTTAGGCAAAAAAAATTGAGCTTCTATATTTCATCAACTATGCCTCCACACCATTGATTTATTGGATCTACCTTTGCACCCTTAGATATAAGTGGTTTTTAATAAAATCTAAAGTCAAGGCATTTAATTAATGAAGGAATTAATCTTTGGGATTTTTAATATCATCGGCTAGGTCTTCGCACCGTTAGATCTCTCTGTTTCATCTACACATCATTAGATTTAGGGTGAATGAGACAAAGGACTTTGTCCATAGATGTTAATATTTATGCTTTTTAACCTTATAAACTATGCTTCCTAGCCTTTAATCTATCGGTTCTACCTCCACACTATTATATTTAAGCATATAAGACAAATTCTTAAGCAACAATTTAATTTACTGAGGACTAAAATCAGGCATTAATTTTCGAGTGTCTCAATTTTATCGATTGTGGCTCTACACTGTTGATTTATTGGGCCTACCTCCACACTGTTAGATCTGAGTGCTATTTAATGAAGGCCAAAATCAAGGCTTTTAATTTTTTAGCCTCTTTGTTTTATTAGTTGTGGCTTCACATTGTTGATTTATAGGCCCTACCTCTACATCGTTAGATCTGAGCACCATTTAATGAAAGCTAAAGTCAAGGCTTTTAATTTTGAGCTTCTTAGATTTATCAGTTGCCCTTCCACACCGTCGATCTATCGACCCTACCTCCATACCATTAGAATTGAGTAGTATTTAATGAAGTCTAAAGTAAAGGCTTTTAATTTTTGAGCTTTTAATTTCATCGGCTATGCCTCTAAGCCATAGATATCTCAGCTTTGCTTTTGAGCTATCTACTTAGGACGTACAAGATAAATCCTTGAAGTTCTCTTCCTTTCTACTTGCCTAGCCATTGGATTCTTTGGCAATTTTTCCTAATCGTTCATTTTATAGCCAATGGGAGGAAGCTTTGGTGTGGAATTTTAATTATTTTCTCGGCAATCCTTAGCAAGAACTTATAATTATGTGGACTTAAGCTTTTAGCGCGAATATTGTAAGGCTTAGAAAATTAAAGGTGAACCTTAGGATAAAGAAATATATATTATCCATTATACTAATTTTAAAGGTGAAATATCGTTGGCTTATTTAAACTTGAATGTAATCTTTGGAACCAAAAAAGGATTTCGGTGATAGTGATATAGCAAGTGATAAGGAAGGTAATTAAAGGAAACATGATAAGCATTATTATACTTTTTAGAGAGTTGGTTTTAGACCTAATTTAATGGAGAATGGTCCTCATCAAATTGCAACTATGAGATTAATGCATAATTAAGAGCTCAGAACATTTTTGTGGTGCAAAAATATGCTAAAATTTCAACTTGCCCAAAATTTTATGAAATTTCCCATGATTCTAAAATGGCCAAATGGGTATCCAAATACATTGAGAAAACTCAAAAATTCATTATGGATCATGAGATATTGCAATTAGAAATCCACAGTGTTTTGGAAAACTGCTATTTCTAAAAAAAATTAACTTCCAATCTTTTGCAAATTTGGTATCATTGTATATATGAGCTCAAGATCTTTCCACTAACTTTGAATCACCTCAAACAGAGTTTTCCATCAAAATTTATAGTAATTTCAATTTTGTAGTAAATTTAGGACAAGATGAAATTTAAAGAATCTTAAAATTGAATTTAATATTTTAAACCTTAGAAAAACCTTTGAAATTCATTTTTTTAATATTCAATCTAAAATAATGCCATTGAAAAGCAAATATTCAAAATATTCAATCTAAATCAATGGAACTAAAATCCAAGTCTTCAAAATACTCAAATGCAAGCAATTTTAAAACCTTAATGTGAGCAATGTAAGCAATTTCAAATTCTTGATGTAAACAAAAATAAAAAATTAAAACCAAAGTCTCAAGTGGGTCCCCAATTGGGGTAAGTTGTGCAATGGCAACAACAAATGGTGACTCTACTAGAAAATTTTCTTGAGCATTTTGGACAAGGAACCGAGTTTTAAAATGAGGAAACCAAAACTAGAAAAATGCAAATCACTTAGCAACATCCAATAAATATGGGGTGAATCGGTTTCAACTAAACATATATGTTCTATTTACCTTAGCTTAGTGTGTGCTTTGTGCATTCATTCCTATTATTGAATCAATCAAAATTCCATCATTTGGTTTGAAATTAGGCTATTAGGGGTATCACTCATAAAGATTTACCTTTGCATTGCTCCATAGCCAATCAAGAGTCCATAGCTCCGATGGAGATGACTTTGATCTCTTTTAGATATTGCTCTACTACCAGCCAAGCATCTACAACCCTAGTAGAGGTTATCCAGGTCACCCAAGCACTTAATTATTTTGTATTATTATTATTGTCCTTATTGATCAAGAAGTATTTAGATAAATGCAAATAATATATGTGCCTTTCGGGTTAGAGATCTATAAGGCTAAGGGTGGAGTGTACATATGTTTACCTAATCATCAAACCAGGATGATTTCGTTCTTAATGATCTAAAAATCATTTAAATATTTTTGAAAGATGTGAAGCTTCAACAAGATGTAATATTCCAGTATCCTTTGTTTTAGCCCATAATCCAAGGATGGCTACTAAATAATCTGATTCACTAAATTTTAGTTTCACCTAATTTCAAACAAGTCCTTCATTTTCAATTGATAAGAAACACTTCCTTTAGAGGAACCAAAATTTGATTGCAATTTGAATTCACTTGTCAAAATTTTAGGAAAGAAAAGAAAGTATGAAACTAAAACTAAAACATGAAGCAAATAATAACTTTCACGAAAAGAAATGAACTAATTAAACAAGTGAAATCAAACAAACACCTAAAACATAAACAATGAAAAAAACCTTAAAATCAAAGAAAATGAAAATAACTGTGAGCAAAATTAAAATTGTATCACAACAAAATAAAATAAATTACGTCAAAACAAGAAACTATGGTACAATGATTGTTTCAAGTTGAATTTTCTAGGGTCCCAAATGCAATTTTGGTAATTTTTGAGATGTTTGTTAGGATAGACCTAATGAATCTTGTAGACCTCATTCCTTAGTAACACCAAATCTAAATTTTTATAGGATTTTATTTTACCTCTTTCACCCCACCAACCTGATTTGATTCCATCATCATTGCCATATTTAAATTTTGATTTATCAGACTTAAAACTCCATGATTGGTCTTGGATAACCTTTGGTTTATTAGGTGGAATATCTATCTTTGAATATTCATCTATGAGTATAGTTTTTGCTGCTATGTTGCAGGCTTCTATTTCCATATCATTATTGTCACTCTTTTGATCAAAATGAGTTCTTTCAATTTTGATCCTATTTCTAAAAATTTGGCTACCATAGCACTATTTATTGTTTTGGACCAATCATGATAACATAGTGTTTTACAGTCCTCTAGGATATTTATCATATTAGGATCATCATAATTTTGTATCCTAGATTCAATAACTAACTATCTATGAATTTGATTCAATATCTCAATCACATTTACCTCTATTTTATCTAATGAAACAACCTTCTTATCTGTGTTAGTATGATTCAACTCTAATTCTTTGTTAACAACATTTGAATCTACAAGGTAATTATGTAAACTTTTACCAAGATTTCTAGTGGTTGAAAGGAAAGGTGGAGATTCTACCTTTTGTGCATTTCCATTCACCAGGACTTGATTAGCCTTTGTAGTTTCTTCTTCATCAAACAATAAATATTTGTGGTCAGCTGACTGAACTATCTTAGTTAAAGAACTACATTCCTTAAATTTATCAAAATATTCCATAATATCATACCCAATATTATTTGGTTCTAGATCTTTTTCTATTTGTGGCAATGACATGCTATTTTTTTATTGTATAGGAATTGTAGTATCTTCAGATAGGACAAAATTTTCAACATATTGCATCTTAGATGGGATGAAAATTTCTCTAAAATATGTGGAAGAAATAGATGATTCCTCATCTTCATTCTGAAGACTATGATCATTATCTTCCTAAAATAAGCGGTAATATTTCACTACTTCTTCTATATCATCTTCAAATTCTTGTTTCTATTCAATTTTAGACTCATCTTCATCCACTATGAATGATTCATCTATTTTTTAGAATACCATTGTCTCTGAATTTTGATTGACTGAATAACTACAATTCTCAGTAATGATTACTAACTCTGAAATTTTCATTTCTTTTTGGTCAACATCTAAAACATTTTCAATTTTTGGACAATTATTTTTGGTAAGGTTGATCGAATTTATGGAAGCAGGATAATTGTCTTCATTGTGTTGTTCAATAAACTGTATTTTATCACAATTGTTTAATGTTGATTCAACAAGGTTAACTATTGTGTTAGGCTAATTTTGTATAGGGTTGAATACTTCTACATTGTTTTATTGTGTATTCTAAGGTATTTACTTATGTAGTTGAATTATATTATGACTAAGTTTTTGAACTAATATTTGTACATTTTCAATTTGAGCACTCGTTATTAATCTAAGCTATAGTCTAATTTGTATTATTGGCAAAAGGGTTTGGATTTGCAAAAGTGGGTACATTCTGATTTGAATTTACATTTGAATTTGGGAATGTTGTCATTGAGTTTGAGGTAGCATTCATAAATGTTGGTGTTATTTGAGAATTATTATTAATATTTGCATGGGTGGTATATTGGTTATTTGGATACGTAGGGATGGTTGGGAAAGTAGGTGTAGGGATAGTATTAGATGGTTGATTATAGTTAGAATATTGTGAAGCATTCATCAATTGAAACTATTGATATAAAGCTTGATTAATCATAGGGACTTTATTGAATATACTTGGTTGTCCTAAGGAAGGTAATTGACTAATTCTAAAACCTTGAGCCATCAACTATTGTTATACAATCAAGGCCTCGCTAAATACCATGGGTAAAGTAGTGATATGAGGTGCTCTTATTACAAACATGGATGTAAGAGGATGTAAAGCTCTAAAGTACATTTGTATAGTTGCATCAACATTAAGTGTGTAGGGTGGAGTTAACCTATTATAAAGTTTGTGAAATGTAGTATTGAATAGTCTTAAAGGTTCATGGACTCCCTTTTGGCTGCTGCAAATTGATGATATATGATAGCTGGGTCAATGGATAATCTAAACTAGCTAATGAATGTTGTTTCTAGATCAACCCAGGAAGTGATATAATTTGTAGGTAAACTGATAAACCAATCATGCTAGTTCATCTAGAGTAAGAGAATATATTCTGCAGGCAACATCTTCATGTTCGACCTATAATCAAATTAATAAATATTTATAGTTGTGTATGTGCTCCTTAGCTATTCTAGCCCCATCATGTCTATACCTAGTAAAATACCTTTTTTCATTCTTAGGCATATCGTGGGCTAGTCTAGAGATATTCAATGGACTACTGCCACCTAACCAAGGTGCAAATTTTATCATTGGTGTACTTAATGGAGTGACAAATATATTAGCAAATGGTATTATGGATTGAGATGAGGTATCAATGGGAGGAAGAGTGCTTGACTAAACTTTAATATTTTTGGATCTTCTAGGAGGAGAAAAGGTGTGGATTTTAGTATTACCTTTAGAAGACTTAGACCTAGTGTTAATAACCCTAGGTTCCAGTTTTACTAGTCAAGAAATTACAACATATATGAAAATGATTAATAATGAAAATCCAATTATTTCAAAATTTAAGAAATTGAGAGTTAATCTCAAACTTAAATGATCTATAACAAAAGTGAGTCAAAGCTTACAGGTTGAGGCTATTAAATAGATTAAACATGTAGTAACAGTAAATCAAATATTAGTAGCCCTCCTTCTAGTGTTATTTCTTATTGAGTGATACATCTACTCAGTTACAGACATACACTAATAGTCAAGACAAGATGTCCTCTCTTGAAAGGAAATATGGATTTTTCCAAGGTTCTGGTAAGGTTGGTCTAACCTAGTTGAATTATTCTATAAAATTATTTAGTAATTCAAAGGGAAGTAAGAAAAAATCTAGAATATTTTAGGGTCACACATAACTATTACAAGGATGATCAATTAATTCATGTCATTAGAACTTAAAGAAACAAAACTTCTAATTCAATTGTTCATGTAATCATCAAAATATAAGCATTAACATCAAAAATTACTTCTAGATAATGTAGACAAGTAAAGGATTAAGAAAAGAAAGAAAACAAGGAAAAGGAAAGGATTAGGGAAAGAGAGAAAACAAGCTAGTGTATCTTGTAGACTTATGTTGGAATCCGTTGAAGCAACAAATTCTGAATCAAACCAGCTCTAACTCGATCAGTCTTTGCACAATCAGAGATCAAAGTGGTGCCATATTCAAAGTTCACATAGACAACACACTAAAATTGACTCAAATGTAACCACCATCATCATGCATAGATTACATCAAGAATTCTAGCATATTGTATTGATTAAAATATTCAATAAGTACATTCATATTTTCTTGCATTAGATGATTGTAAGGATAACTCTCAAAGTATAGTGACAGGGGTGCAAAAATCCACCAACTACAAAGCAAAGAAAATTATAAAATTGTCTATTACTACAGCAAAATCTGGCATTTTGGAATGGGGTCTCAATTGCTATTTATAGCCTTATAAATTAAAAATTATAGTACTTTACAACGATGTTCAGTGCTTCACAGCTATGTTTTTTATTTTTTTATAGTTTTAAATGAGTTGGCTATCTGAGTTGTCTTCAATTGAGAATATGAGGTGTCTAATTAAGAATTTTCTTTATTCATATCTTCAATTTCAGCCACAAATCTTTAACTGCTTCGATAGCATCTATGTGAAGATTGGGTAGTTGAATCGTCGCTCTAAGTTGTCATACATAATTTGGCCAATATTAAGTTTAGCTTCATTCCGTTTACCTCCTTCGTTCTCTATTGTTTCTTGCCTTCAACTCTTACTTTCTGGTTCAATTTCTTGCAATACAAAAGAACATCATATATTAATTCAATTTCATTTGATGGGAAAATTATTTAAAATATTATTTATTTTATTTATTTATTAATCATTTTATAGCTACTAAGGTTGGTGATTATTAAATCTTATAATTGATTTTTTCTAAGGTTTAGTCTCTTTTAATTTTAGGTCCAAATCATTAAATTTAACTCTTAAAGTTCCATTTTAATTAAATGTCGGATGTTAAAGTCATTCTCTAAGGTTCAAAATCCTTTTATTTAATTATGCGCTAGATGTCTTTGCTTTTAATTTTATGGCCAAAGTATTAGTTCTAAAACTAAGGTTTCATTTCAATTTTAATATCAAACACTAAGGTTTAATCATCCAAATTGTATTAAATTGATTTTATAAGGTTTAACTCTTTTAGAAGATGAGTGGCCTATGTATGTAAACTTCTATATGCTTAAGATATCAAAGTTAGACTTGTGCTGACTCCTTTCGGTTTAATTTCATAAAAAATGAAAATTTAATGCCAAGGATTTTCATTTTGATTTCATTTGCTAAGGTTCAAGGTCTAAGGTTCCTTTAATTTTATTTATTATGTCCTAAGCTTTTGAATAATTCATTTTCTGAGAATGAGCTCTTATTAAGTCGAACACTTAGATTTTTTCAATAACTTCCATGATTTTAATGACAAAGGGTAAAATCATTTCTTTTATTACCTTAGGTTTTCTAAACTTTGGTTTTAAAAATATATGAGCGTATGAGAAAATTTTGATTCTTAGTGCTTTTTCTTAATTTTCTTGGCTATGTATTGAGTTTTTATTTTTCATCAGTTGTGTCTCGCACCATTGATCTCTTGGCTCTATATCCACACCATTAGATTTGAGAAAAATATAACAAGACTTTTGAGCTTCTTAGCTTTATCGGCTGCCCTTCTGCACCATTGATTTCTAGGCTCTTTGATTTTTAGCTCCTAGTCGTAGAACTATCGGCCCTAGCTCCTAATCATAGATCATAGCAAAATAGCATGCTATTTATTTCATGAAAGACTAGGCAATAATTTTTGAGCTTCTATATTTCATTGGTTGTACCTCCACACCATTGATTTCTTGGCTCTACCTCCACACTGTTATATGTAAGTGTTGTTTAATGAAAGCTAAAGTCAAGGTGTTTAATTAATGAAGGCATTAAGCTTTGGGCTTTTTAATATCATTGGTTGGATCTTTGCATCATTAGATCTATTAGTTTCATCTCTGCACCATTAGATTTAAGGTGATTGAGACAAAGGACTTTGTTTGTAGATGTTAATCTTAGTGCTCTTTAACCTTATCAGTTGTGGTTCCTAACCTTTAATCTATCGGCCCTACCTTCGCACCATTATATTTGAGCACATAAGACAAATTCTTAAATGATAATTTAATTTAATGAGGACTAAAATAAGGCATTAATTTTTGGGTTTCTTAGTTTTATCAACTATGGCTCCATGCCATTGATTTGTATCTGAGCACTATTTAATGAAGGCTAAAATCAAGACTTTGAATTTTCAAGTTTCTTAGTCTTATCGATTGTGGCTTTGCACCATTGATTTATAGGCCCTACCTTTGCACCATTATATTTGAGCGCTATTTAATGAAGGCTAAAGTCAAGGCTTTTAATTTTCAAGTTTCTTAGCTTTATTGATTTTCCTTCCACACCATCAATCTATCGGCTCTATCTCCACACCATTAGATCTGAGCAGTATTTAATGAAAGCTAAAGTCAAACATTTAATTTTTTAGCTTTTAATTTCATCATCTATGCCTCCAAGTCGTAGATCTCTTAGCTTTGTGTTTGAGCCATATATTTAGGGCATACGATATAATGCTTTGAAGTGCTCTTCATTTCTACTTGCTTAGACATTGGATTGTTTGGCAATTTTACCTAACCATTCATTTTATAGCCAATGGAAAGAATATTTGGTGTGGAATTTAAATTATTTTCTTGGCAATCCTTAACAAGAACTTATAATTATATGGACTTAGGATTTTAGCACGAATATTGTAAGGCTTAGAAAATTAAAGGTGAACCTTAGGATAAAGAAATATATATTAGTCGTTAGACTAATTTTAAAGGTGAAATATCGTTGGCTTATTTAAACTTGAACATAAGCTTTAGTGCCAAAAATGGACTTCGATGGATAGTGATATAACAGGAAATAAGGAAGGTAGTTGAAGGTAACAAGATAGGAATTCTTATACTTGTTAGAGAGATGGTTTCAAACCTAATTTAATGGAGATTGATCCTCATAAAATTGTAACTATGAGATTAATGCGTAATTAAGAGCTCAATATTTTTGTGGTGCAAAAATATGCTAAAATTTAAACTTACCTAGAATTTTATGAAATTTACCATGCTTCTAAAATGGCCAAATGGGTATCCAAATCCATTGAGAAAACTCAAAAATTCATTGTGGATCATGAGATATTTCAATTATAAATTCATAAGTTATTTTGGAAAACTGCTATTTTTGAAAAAAATTAACATCCAATATTCTACAAATTTGATATCATTGTATATATGAGCTCAAGATATTTCCACCAGGATTTGAATCACCTCAAATAGAGTTTTCTATCAAAATTTATGGCAATTTCAATTTTGTAGTAAATTTAGGGCAAGATGATGAAATTTAAAGAACCCTAAAATTGAATTTAATATTTTGAACCTTAGAAAAACCTTTGAAATTAATTTTTTTTAAATATTCAATCTAAAATAATGCCATTGAAAATAAAATATTCAAAATATTCAATCTAAATCAATGGAACTAAAATCCAAGTCTTCAAAATACTCAAATGCAAGCAATTTTAAAACCTTAATGTGAGCAATGTAAGCAATTTCAAAATCTTGATGTAAACAAAAATAAAAAATCAAAACAAAAGTCTAAGTGGATCTCCTATTGGGATGAGTTGTGCAATGGCAATAATAGTTCTAACCAGATTTACCATAGGTAGTGCAAAAGGCAAAAGGACCAAAGTGTCTTGAGGTGATTATTGGAAAAAGGGTTAGGCCATTGAAGGAATAGCTCAAGGATAGAGTTAGGTTGGACCCACCCAATATCGAAGAAACAAAAAAGGTAGTTCAAGATCTAATAGGAGAAGGGGCACTATAAGAAAAGGTGATGGGTTGACTCCCATTTAGATCAACAAAGACAACAACAGTTAAGAATGATCATACTCCTAGCGATAAGATTTTTCATGGTTAGGATTTTGTTTTGTGCAACAAGCCAGGAAAAGAGAGTAATTTTTGGGATTAAGAGCTTAGTATAAATTATTTTTATTGAGATCTGGCATATAGGGGACTCATATTGAATAAAATAGGCTTATTTGACTTCGAATTAACCACTTTTGTAAGCCCTCCAGACCAAGGAATCACCATTAGGAATAATACAGTTTTTGAGGAGAGAGGTCAACTACTTCATAGTAGAAACTTGATCTTCCCTAATATTTCTAAGGGGGATCATCTTCCAAGCATGACCATGAGGAAAATAAGTTAAGAAATTAGTGACTTTGTCCCCAAAAAGGTGATCAGTGATGGGCTTCAAAATGGTAAGGTTGGGATCATCAAGCAGTGGTTGATCACGAAGCCACATGTCCTTCCAAAATTTGATGTGGATCCCACTACCAAACTTCCATATCGTACTATTCTAAATTATAGATTTTGATTTAATGACTACATTCTTGAAAGATGACCCTCTAATGGGAATCTCTTAATCCATGAATTTATTATCCTGGAGGTATTTGCTTTTGATTATTGTAACACAAGTGATGTTGACATTGGTGAAGATCCTCCAACATTGTTTGGCTATGATGGCTATGTTCATTTTGCTCACATTTTTGAAACCTAATCCACCTTGAGTTTTTTGGTACAAATATTGTCCCAAGATACCAAAGAGAACCTTCTTTTGTTCTCAATTCTAGACCACAAGAATATTTTTTGGATTTTCTCAATTTTATGATAAATTGTTGTAGGGGCTTTGAAGATAGACATGAAAAAAAATAGGAATACTTTGGAGGTAAGCATGCACTAGAGTGGCTTTGGTAGCTTGGCTAAGGAGGGCTCCCTTTCAGCTAGCAATATTTTTGAGGATCATTTCAATGACAATGTTCCACATGATTTTGGACATGTTACCACTAAAGAGGAGGCCAAAATAAGTAGAAGGTAGACTAGAGATAGTGCACCTAAGAATACGAGCAATATTTAGTTGCCTATAAATGGGTGTGTTAAGAAAAAATATTTTTCTCTTCAAGTAGTTGATCTTTTATCTAGTGGCTTCTTAAATAATATTGAGGATGATCTTGATTTCTTTGGCTTTAGGAATAGATGACAAAGTGGCTAAGATGGTATCATCAAAAAACTACTAATGAGTAATGGTTTAAAGGGTAGAGGAGGCCTCAATGCATGAAATAGCTCTAAGGGAGCACGTAGCTTTAAGGGATCTACCAAGGGACTCTACAAGAATAATAAAGAGGAAGGTAAATAGAGGATTACCTTGCCTTAAACCTCTAAAGATTTTGAAGTAGCTTGCAACTAATCCATTGATGATGATAGAGAACTAGGCTAAAGTGAGGAATTCCTTGATGAGAGCAATCCAATCATCATGGAACCCGAATTTGGAAAAGACTACAAAAAGGAAATTCCACAAAACTCTGTCAAAGGCTTTGTTGATGTCAAGCTTGAGGAAGAACCTAGCTTTCTTGCTTTTGGATACAGTGTGTATGAGTTCATGAATGGTGATAACACCATCGATGATGAGTCTACCCTTAACCATTATTCCTGGGTAGAGATTGATGATGAGCAAGAGGATATCCTTCATTCTATTGGTGATGAATTTGGTGATAATTTTATAGATTATATTGCAGAGGATTATTGGCTTGTAGTCTAAGAGATTTCTACTACCAGGGGACTTTAGAATGAGGTCTAAAATAAGTTGAGTTGATGTCCCTAGGGAGGAACTTATTATTTTAGACTTCCTAAATAGCCTCAGTGATGTCATTTCCAACAATATCCTAGAAGCACTAAAATAAATACGAAGGAAATCCATCCGAACAAGAGGCTTTTTTAGCATGCATGGAAAAAAGGGTGTCTTTGATTTTATATTGAGAAAAGGTTTTGAGAAGATGTGAATTGACATCGAGAGGAATGAGGCATAGGTTATTCTAGAGAAGAGAGTTAAAGGATTGGGTAGAGCAAGCGAGGTGGGTTCTGAGAATATTTTCAAATGGGAAATAGCTTTAGCATGAAATTTAATAATATCGTTGATGATAGACCCATCACACCTGGATAATTCTTTGATCTTACTATAGCTACGGTGTTTGAGAGTTGAAGCATGAAAGAACTTTGTGTTAGAATCTCCTTTTAACCAAAGGACTCTTGACTTCTAACTTAATAAGACTTTTGATGCAGGAGCATCCAACGAAAAGAAAAATACTGCAAAGAAGAAAAAGTGTCACGGTATCGCGACATGTTGGCAAAGAAGAAAAAGTGTCGCGATATCGCGACATGTCGACAAAGAAGAAAAAGTGTCGCGATATCACGACATGTCGCATTTTCATGACTAAAAGAGAAGAGAAAGAGCAAGAGGTAAAATGCAACATGTCACGATATTGTGACATGTCACATTTTCATGACTAAAAGAGAAGAGAAAGAGTAAGAAGGAAAAAGTGTCACAATTTTGTGACGTGTTGTTTTTTCACGACTTAAAAAAAAAAAGGGTAGGCGATTATAGGGGCCGTTACAGAGGAAATTATCGAACGGTGGGTATACCGAACGTCATCATTGGTTGATAGGCAGATAGAGTCTACAGTGGCAGCACTAAACAGCACGTGGCACCAAGGTGCAATGAAAGCAGATGAAGACCAAGAGTCAGAAAGAAAAATGTTTCGAAAGCCAAAACAATGAAGAGGCACGAGAAATGAAACGAAGGGCCACAAAAGGGAAACAAAGAGTCACGCCAAAAATTTTAAAAGGGGAAGCAAAGGCATGCACAAGGGGTCAGAAAATGTTGAGACAAAGTTGTAGATTTGAAGGCAAGAGGGCCATTCTGGACCTGTTTGGGCTATTTTTCTTCCAGGGCGGGAAATGCTATAAGAAAAAAAAAAAACTATCTTTCAGAAATAAGGAGTTTGTTTGGCAGATTGCTGTAAATCTTTCCAAGTTTTTGAATGAGAATTGGTTTGAGCAATTTTGGCTCTCCATCAAGTGGTATCAGAGCTTAGGGTTCCTGAGTGTGTGATTAGATCACCAAAAGTGAGGCAGTTTGCACTAGGATCTATGGAAGGGTTGTGAGAAGAGAGCGAGGAAGAATGTCTCCACAAAGAAACTGTGGTGGTGGGAGAAATGTGGTACCGAAAGGAGATTTCAAAGTTTTACAGAGGTAAGTGCAAGCCCTACAAGAGGAGTTGCAAAGAGGGGTTGAGCCAAGGAGAGAAGACCGTAGTGAAGATGAAGCTTGGGAGGTTGATGATCCATCAGATGAAGAAGAAGCAATGGATCTTGTAGAAGCTAGATTATTTAGGGCCATATCTCATATCGGGAAGAAGCCAAAGTTTGATGTCTCCACATATTCTAGGAATCTCAATCCAGAGGAGTTGATTGATTAGATCAATGATATGGAGGAATATTTTGAGTATGAGGAGGTTGTAGATCTAGATCGGATCAAGTTTGCAAAAACGAAGTTGAAAGGCCATGCTAGCATATGGTGGAAAGAAGTGCAGCTAGAAAGAAATAGGAGAAAGGAAAAGATAACCAGATGGGATCGAATGGTAGAGAAGTTGAAGAGACAGTTTATTCCTACGGATTACGAATTGGATCTGTTGAGAAAAATGCAGAGTTTGAGATAGTCAAGCAAATATATAAAAGAATATACAGAGGAGTTTTACAAGATCTCAATAAGAACTGGCCATTCTGAGGCTAACAAGGAGAAGGTAGCTCGTTACATCAATGGATTGAGAACCAGTATTCAAGAAGAGTTGAGTCCGGTTAGGATGAGCACCATTGAGGATGCTTACCGGTTGCCCTAAAAGTTGAAGAGAAGCTGAACAGAAGGTTTGAGGGTAAGCAAAAAGGAAGAGGTCATGGAGAAAGAACTGGTGGAAGAATAGATGGAGGACAATATGAGAAGGAAGAAGAAGCTAACAGCAGTCAAGATCATAAGGGAGATAATTATTACAGATATCGTGGTCAGAACAACTACCCAAGAGGGAGAGGTAGATATAGTGAAGAAAATAGAGAAAGAGGGTTTCGTGGAACCTGCTTCAACTTTGGAGGACATCGAGCATATGAGTGTCCACATCACCAAGAGAAGCCAAATAGGATGTCAGTGGGTAATGCCAGAGCTGGTATTGTAGATGAAAGAGCTAAATCAAAGTACTCTGAGGAGGCAAAGAGAGGAGAAGTTATGGTCACAAGGATAACCTTGTTGAATGAGGAGAAAGAACCAGACTAGAGGAGGAGCCTGTTTCGCACAAGGTGCAAATATTCAGGTAAGGTCTATAATGTTATTATAGATAATGGTAGTACAAATAACTTGGTCTCTAAAGAAATGGTTACTAAGTTACAGCTAGAGAGGAGGAGACACCCGCATCCATACCAGATTGCATGGTTGTGGAAGGATCATAGGGCATTGGTCAGTGAATAGTCCTTAGTCAAGTTTAATATTGGGAGATACCAGGATGAGGTCATGTGTGATATCCTGCCTATGGATGCTTGCCATATGTTGTTAGGAAGACCATGGCAGTTTGATCGTCGTGTAGTCCATGATGGACATGCCAACACTTACTCCCTAACAAACGAAGGAGTGCGCCATAAACTAAAGCCACTGAAGGAGATGGATGAAAAGAGTTTGCTGACAATAATGAGAATGGAAGTTGTGGGGTTTGAAGAACTTAAGGGTTTGTACCTTGAAGACCCAATTTTTTTTGAATCTTGGAGAGCTTGTACAGCCCCAGTTACTCTGGATAGGACTGTCAACAGGAGTATTGGTAAATCACCATTCCAGATTGTATGTGGGATTAGTCTAAGGAATGCTTCTGAGTTGAGAATGATGGATAAAGGAGAAAAGAGCATTGCTAAGGCTGAATATTTTGCAGAGCACATAAAGAGTTTACATGAAGAGGTACAATAGCATATTAGTAAGATGAATACTTAGTACAAGGACAAAATAGATTATAAGAGGCATTTCAAGGAGTTTAAGTGGACTGCAAAGACATAGTAGGCCACTCAAAGCTCCATGAGCTAGACTAGCAATGTACTCATTGTTTCTCCATATGCCTTTGACGATTCTTCCAAGATTACCTTCATCAATTTTGATCTCCTAAAGAAGCATGATATTGGGTCTAAGGTCTCTCGTCATGGATGAAACTAGCCTTTGTTTTATTATTCCATTGAGGCCTCTCACATTCCATGAGAGGATATTCATCTATGATATTTGAAAGAAGGATTTTTCCCTCCTCTTCCCTGTGACAAGGGGGTTTTGTTCATTTTTCATCATCCTTGGAAGGTTTCCAATGGGAAGTTTAGCAAGGTATAAGAAGAGGGTGTCTTGAGTGTCATTGGTGATATCATATTCAACTTCTTTCCTCCTTATATCAAGAATATAAGACCTTCCTTTCTTCTTATCATTGCCAACATTTGCAAAGATTTTTTTCTAGTTTTTGGTGATCAACTTAGGCTGGTTGAAGGACTCATCTAGGTCAAAGGAGCGAATGTCAGCATGAAAGGTAAGGTCTATAGAGAATTACTATTTTTATTAAACATTTTATTTTGCATTTTTTAGTGCCTTTGGAATATTTTTCCATAAAGTTATCGGTATTGTTAGGACCCTATCCTAATATTATTATGTAAATGTCTAGTAATGTGCATGGGCACCTTGAGTGCCTAGACATATAGATCATATGATATAACCATTACTATTTTTAAAGAGATATAATAAAATAAGTAATAATTTTTTTATTATAATTTACTTGCTCATGCCTCCAATTGCATGTGGATCGATCGTTGAGCATTAGGGTTAGGCTTGATAATAGTCTATAAAATTCAAGTGTGAAATTTAGATGTATCAACTCATTTTCTAATTTTGTAATGGATTTATTCTTACAAGGAGGTTTCCCCCTTGAAGATGCCTATGATTTTGTATTGTGAATTCTATTTTTTATTAATAAAGTTGTTGCATTTCCATTTTGTATTGCAATATAGTTATTTTAATTCTTGTTTTTTAATTATTGCAATATCTATGTGAATATGCTTATTTTAATTGGAATGTTCATAACAAGTGGTATTAGAGAACTTTCTAGGGTTGTGTTTTGCTACAATCGCAACATTTATTGTCTTGCCATCCCTATTAGATATATTGTTCCTTCCTTCTGCTCTTTTTTCTAAAATACCCTACAAAAAATAACACAATTTTTTTTGTTTTTAATGATATATGTTAGAAACCCTATGTTAGAGGTTATAAAATATCAACGATTTATAATTATTGGCTAAGCTAGATCACCCAAAAAATTCCTAGTGAAGTGAGGGGTGATCAGACTCCAATACCTAGGCCTTAGGCAACACTCATTTATGGTGGCAAGCTCCCACATACTCTAGTGTATATAGGGAGATCCCCTAGAATTAGGAGAAGTATTTAGCCCTAACAATATATCGATCATTTGAGTTTTTTGGTGCATCAAAAAATAATATACAAGGAAACAACTCTCACAGTACACTTAGAAATAGATAGTGTGGCTACAAGTATGATGGAACTCTCCATAGTTAGAGCTCTAATATTTTGGGTTATACACTACTCACAACCAAGAGAGTATATTAGAGATACCATAGAACTAAACACACATTGGCTTAGATTATCCTTATTAAATTGTGACAGTGACCTTTCAACTATGTCTAAACCAAAACCTAAACTTGAGCATACTAAGAAGGTGGTTCCCTTCATATATTGATAGTATAGTAATAGATAGTGGCACTTGTTAGGTGGCATTCTATCAACATAAAAATACCCTATGTAATTGTAAAAACATTAAAAGTATAGAAAAATCCTTGTTTAGTTGTTAAAACACTTAGGAAAAATTTTTGGGTGCCAAAAAACATTATTTTGAGGTATATCCCATTGCAATCATCTTATTGAACTAATCATTTTGGTATATAACAACCATAAGATTTTCTTGGAAACTAAATTTCATCATTTTAGGGTATAGCCCATTTCAATTATCTTTTCAAGCTAGTTGTTTTGGTATATATCACCCATAAGTGTTTTCAAGACTTTGAGGATACCAAAAAATGGTCAAAGCTACTAGATCCCATATGGAGGATCTAAGTAACCAAGTGAGTAATATGAGTAACCAATTAAGTCAAGTAACTACACAATTATAAAAATTAAATGATCATGTACAATATTTGCCACAGCAATAGTAAATAACTACAATCAAGGGTCACCTAAAAGGTATATATTATATATAACTAGTTGGGCAATAAGGGATTAGATTCTAATCCAAGCAATTCAAAAGGAATAACACACAATCTCTTTGTCAATAATAGCACCTATGAGATACCCAAATTAGATTTCCCAAAACTTGATAAACTAGATCCCAACAGTTGGTTTTTTTGGGTAGAACAATATTATACTCTTCATGAAGTTCCCTATGGCCTACAACTCACAATAGCATCCTCTAACTTTGAAGTTGAGGTGCTTCAATGGTATCAAAGGGAAAATAATACACATCCATGCCTTTCTTGTAAGGAATTTGAAGCCCTTTTGCTCAACTGATTTGGATCTAGTGAATATGAGAATTTCATAGGAGCCCTCATAAAATTGAATCAAACCACAATGGTCTAATATTATCAGATGTAGTTTTAGAAATAGGTAAACCACACAAAAGTCTTAAGTGATGAACTTTTTGAAATATATTTTATTAGTGGACTCAAAGAAGATATTCAATCTAAGGTATGGATTTTTAAATGAAACACAATGATACAAGCAGTAAGATTGGCTAGATTAGAAGAAAATAAATTTATGGCTCAAAAGCACACATCCAAATTTCCATAAGCTCAACCATCACCTCTATTGGTAAACCCAACCAACAAATCACCCCCACTAAAATATTTGACCAAAAATAAAATGGAGGCACAAAGAGAATAAGGTCTATGCTACAACTATGATGATAAATACTCCCCAAACCATAAGTGTCTAGAAAAAATTATATTTAATCAATATGCATGAACCTTCCACTTAGGAATATCATGATGAAGAGAAGGATAATAAGGTAGAAGATCAACTTAAAGAATTTAAATTAATAGAGGACCAATTTAAAAAAAAAAAAATGTGTATGCTTTAATAGGAATTTCTACTCCCCAAACCATGAAGATGGTTGGGTAACTCAAAGGTCAATACCTCATAATCCTTATTGATTCAAGAAGTACACACAATTTTATTGATCCTAAGATAGCCAAAAGAATAGATTGCTACATACACTCTTGAAATTATTTTTAGGTTATGATAGCCAATGGAGGAGTCTTTCCTTGCAAAGAAAAATGTGCTAATATAAATGTGAGAATAGGTGACTATAACCTTAAGGAGGACATGTTTACCCTTCCCTTGGGAGGTTTACTATAGTGTTATAAACTCAATGGATTCATACTTTGGGCCCTATATTTTAGGATTTTTCTAGACTTTGGATGTAATTCACATAGTAAGGAAAGCAATACACCCTTTGTAGTATGGTCGACAGTTATAATCATTCTATCAACTCCCATTGCATAGAAATTTTTTCAAAAATCCATCTAAAAGAGTGGGGGTACAACTTTGTGCAAGTCAGGTTTTGACTATCCTTGAACCAATAGAGTTACAACTATTTATGGAAAGGAGGCATCTACACTTGTTAAATCACAACAAATAAAATAGCCATTCATGAGGAGTTGAATTATCTCTCTTAGTGTGCTCACTTCTTCCCTACAACTCACCCTTATAGGACTTCTAAAATCGTCCAAATATCTCATGATTCCATCAATGTCGCTTTCCAACCCCTTGTTTTTGAACACAAAACCATCATCACCAATCATTGTGAATAGGGACTATTCAAACCACGAGACACACACCTCACACAAACTCTACATATCATTTCTAAGCATATGAGCAACCAAGGATTGATAGTAAGTGCTTGGAATAAGCCTATGGATACACTCTTACATCCCTTTCATCATAAATTTTGATTAGTTCCAAAGTTTCAATAGTAGTCCAATTTCCAAGAGGATGCATGATTTTTTTAACATCTCAAGGGCAATCACACTAAACTGAATGCAGCAGTAGCTTTACCAACATCATTTATAGTATGATTTTAAGGTGTTGCAATATACTAGACCCATGATCTACAAGACACCTTACTCTAAGGGCTCATCATCTTAGAGCTTGAAGGTAATTTGGATTGATGGACATGCATGTTCTTGAAGAGGCTTAATGAGAAGTTGATCCATCACTTCCAATAGTAGTTCCTCTGTCCAATCTTTGAGGACAAAGCTTTTTGAAGGGGAAGGCCATGTTAGAACCCTATCCTAATATTATTATGTAAATGTATAGTAATTTGCATGGGCACCTAGACATATGGGCCATATGATGTAATCATTACTATTTATAAGAAGAGATTTTAACAAAAGATGTAATTGTTTCTTTTTTAGGAGTTAATAGCTTGGGCCCTCACTTGCATGTGGGCATAACCTTAAGCACTAAGATTAGGGTTGATAATAATATATAGAAGGAAATTTCTAAATTAAAATGTATCAAGTCATTTTCTAATATTGTAATTGAGCTCTAGTTCCAAGGATGTTACCTCCTCAAAGAGGCCTATGATTTTATATTGTGAATTATATTTTTGATTAATAAAGTTGTTGCATTTCCATTCTATATTGCAATATTGTTATTTTAGTTCCTATTTTTTGTTAATTATTGTAATATTTGTGTGGATGTGCTTATTTTAAATGGAAGGCTCATAATAGGCAACTTGTCTATAACAAAGTTGCCTATGGAAATTGGTGTTCTCTCTAATATTTACAATGCTTCTTGAATGGATCAAAATGGGATCCCAAGAATAAAATTATACCTCTAATCATGTGGTTCAGATAAAAAACATGGGTATTTTTAGTATAAAGACATTGCAAAAATGTCACATTCCTTGATCATTCACCCTCTTGAAAAGCAATGGTCCCCATTACATCAACTTTTGACATTAGGTGTGGAAATTATTTCTTTATTTGATTTTTTTTTACTAATTCTCCTTGGTGACCAATTTGTCCTTCCTTGACCACTTTATACATCTGAGTGGACTACCTTCTAGTGGTCTTGGTCCATGTGTCAATAATATAATCCTCCTCCACTAGTGCTAAGCTATCTAGATTGAGTTCTTAAATGTCCAACTATTCTACTACTATGGAAGTATTTAACACACTTGGATGATAGGGCCAAATAAATTTAATAATTAAGATCTAATTCAAAGGAATTTTCTCCCACCTTCCTGGTGATGGTGTATGGTCCATAGAAAATAGGTATGATCTTTCTATTGGGTCTTGCAAGTCTCTCCTTTTCCAAAGACATAATCATACCTTATCTCCAACCTTGAATTTATGTGGGACCTAATGCTAGTCATGGAGTTGCTTTTATTTATGATTTACCTTTTCCAATAGATCATGGACCTATTATTGGATGTGTTAAATCCATTCCATTAGCCATATTTCATTTTCTACTTATTTTTTTTTATGAGGCGAGTACTTCATGGGTTACACAAGGAGATATACATTAGTGGTTTCCAAGGGTCCAAATAAAAAATAAACATGAAATATTATGTATTTAATAGAGGTATGCAAATATTGATTCTACCCATGTTGAATGTAGAGGATACTCTCATACCATATGTGGATGCTTGAAATTGTACATTCAAAGAAGATGTACAATCAGTCGATTCATAAATTTTATTTGGTCATTGATCTAAGGATGGAAGGCTATGGACATGGTCGACTTGGTATCCATCATACTCCATAGGGTGGACTAAAAAATACTCAAAATTTTGTTATCCCTATTAGATGCATTGAATTTGGCAAGTCAAAGTTAAGCCACATATGACTAAAATAAAGCTTAGCAATATCCTCATTTGAAATGAATTTCTTACAAGGAATCATCATATCCATTTTTGAAAAATTATCAACTGCTACAAAAACAGAATCATTGCCATGCTTAAATATCAGCAAACTTGAGAGGAAATCCATGGAGATAGATTCCCAAGGCTTGGATAAAATTGGTAATGGTGTATATAGTCCTTGCTTCTTGTTGGTTTGTTTAGAAACAATGCAATGAGTACATGACTTGATATATCTCTTGATTTTATTTCTCATCTTGGGCCAAGAGAAGTTCTTTTGAAATACTACCAAAAAATCCCAAAGTGATGTTCTACTATGTTGAAGTGTGCATTCTAAAACATCTTTGAGCACTCACTAGATGGTACACAAATATGTCCTATGTGGTAGAGGAGGTTATATTGCAAATAAAAAATAAAAAACATGATTACCCACATAAAGAGCTCGGTATGTATTTGCAAAATTAGAATTTACTTCATACAAGGTAGAACAATTAGAATTATCATGCCCACAGGAATCAAGAATGGTTGTGATTTCTATGATTGGAGATTGGCTCAAATAATCTGCTACTAAATTGACACTCCTTTCATTATGCTTGATGATTAAATAAAGTTGTTATCAATATGTGGCCCACTTTTTATGTTTTTGCTTCCTTATATTACTCTATATTTGAATGAACTCTAGAGGTTTATGATCTAGATGGATGATGGTTTCCTTACCCAAGGTGTAGTGCTTTCACTATTTATATGCTTGCATGATGGCATAGAGTTATTTATCATATGTAGGGTATTTTCAAATTCCTTCAGTGAATGTTTCATTGTCATAAGCAATTGGATGTCCATGCTATATGAGAATAGCTCCCAGTGCATACTCTAATGCATCAATCATTATCTCAAAATATTTATGTAGTTCAAGTAAGAAAGTGTAGAAATTGAATATAATTTGCCCTTCAACCTCTCAGACATATTATATTGTGTACCTCCCCAATGGAACTTGGATTTGGCACCTTCTTTTATCACTTGGTATAGTGTCCAAGCAATGTGTGAGAACCCCAATACAATTTTTTGATAAAAAATGGAAAGACAAAAGTTTTGAAGCTCTATTAGAGTCTTTAGAGTACACCAATCTCTAATTACTTGAATTTTCTCAAGATCAACATGGACTCCCTCTTTTTCAACAATATACCCAAGGTACTAAATCTTCACCATGTCAAATAAGTACTTATCTCAATTAGCAAATATATTGTGTCTTCAAAGAATCTGAAGTACCCATTGAACATGTTGTAGATGTTCCTCCCATGTCTTACTATAGACGAGAATGTTATCTAAGTAGACAACTAAAAATGAGTTGGTATAGAGATGTAATATTTCATCCATCATCCTTATAAATTTGGTAGGTGCATTGGTAAAGCCAAAACACATAACCAACCACTCAAAAATTCTCCTTATATTTGAATGCAGTCTTCCATGCATCAATAGGTTCTATGAGTACTTGATGATTGTCAAATTTGAGATCAATTTTAGTGAACTTTGCACCATGAATCTAGTCCAACAATTTATCTATCCAAGGGAGTGAATAACAGTTGTTCATAGTGATTTTATTCAAATCTCTATAGTAAGTACAAATTTTGTACACATCATATCTCTTTGGAGCCAAGACAATTGAACTACCACATGGTGAAGCACTTGGTCTAATGCACCCCATTTAAATTATTGGATCTCCCTCGTGATTTTATCATTTTCAAGGACTAATCTATGATAAATATGTTCATTAGGAAAAGGAGAATTGGAAACTAAATTAATGCACTACTTTAGCTCCCAATAAAGTGGAACCCTAGTTGGTGACTTGAACAAGTTATCATATTATGCTATAATATTTTCCATTTGCTTATGTTATGCAAAGCATACAATTGACGTAGTGATAGTCCTACTTTGTGGCTTGATCATTAATAAAAATAGATTTTCTTAATTTGGATATCATATTTGTGTATTGTTTAACACTAATTAAGGAAATATAGGTAGTAGAAGATACCTCTATAATCTTGAAGCATTGATCTCCGATAATTATGATGACACTTTGAGGCCTAAAGTCATATACAACATACCTCTTCCACATAACTAATTCACTTAAAATCATATTATAAGTTTCCAAGGACACAATATTGTACGAAGGGCTTAATGGCATAAAAGAGGAGATATTGTTGAGTGACATGAATCTCTCTCCATTATCATAACCATTCAACATTCTATGGTCGTGTGTGTTATGACAAGTAGATTCAAATACTACACCATTTGAGTAGAAATTGGATGCTTTTGACTCCCTTTATCAATAATTAAATGTGATTGCTTACCCTTGATACCATTTATGAGTGAAATAGGTGTTCCTCCTCTTATGACTCCTCTAGTGCGTCATGTGTGGTGGTAATAGTCACATTTGGTTTAGTTTTAATGACTTGCTTTCCTCTATTCTAAGCCTATGGATGTGTAGGTAGTAGTGTAGTGGATGTCAAGGGTTGCAACTCAATAAACAATGACTAGATTTCTTGATACTCCTCCCTTGAATATCGATTGCTCTTGTTATAGTCACATCATTTTCCACTTTTTGCCTTTAAGGGATTTTTTACATCTGATACCCAAATTTTAGTATCCTGATCATGTTTATGGAAACACACTCAAAAGATAGATCACTTCAATACCACTAATATTAAACTCAAAATTATGACTAATCTAAAACTCAGAATTTTGAGTTAAGAAAGATTATAAAAGATTCCAATTCAAAAATAATAGAATATAACAAATCAAAACATTTATATATATATATATGCAAAATCACAAAATAATTTTATTGCTAAAAAAAACATAGTACAATGCAAGAATTATCTAAGAATAGATATAAGGCTATAACATTGCATCTACTATTCATGTTTATTATATTCAGGGGTGAATCTCTCTTTATACAAGAATTGGTGTATTGGAAATCCATCATATTCAATATGGAAGGTCATTTATATGGAAATATAGTGGTTCACCTTTTGTGAGTATAAATGTCACCCATATGGAAATGTGGTGATTAATATTCTATGAGTTATAAAGTGCATATTAAATGAAAAGTATATTGTTTTTTATGTTCTATTGATGTGTCAACATAGTTAGAGATGCATTTTGGCTATGAAAATCTAAAAATAGAAAATTACTATTTTTAATAAGCATTATTTTTGCATTTTTGCATAAAGTTACTAGCAACTCTATCTATGAAGAGTTTTCTATGGAAGTTGTGTTCTCTCTAATATTTCTAATTCTTCTTGAATGGATTAAAACAGAGACCTAAGTACAAAATCATGACCTTAACTGTGCAATTAGGATCAAAAAATAGATTTTTGGATTTTTGAGCACAAAGCCATGCTACAAAATGGTCACATGCTTGGATCATTCACCCCCTTGAAAAACAATGGTCCCCATTGCATCAAATTTTAACATAAGATATGGAAATTATTTATTTATCTATTTTTTGTGAGCCATTCCCCTTGGTGACCAAGTTATCTTGCCTTGACCACTCTATACATTTGAGTGGACTACCTTCTAGTGGTCTTGATCCATGTATCAATAATTTGATCCTCCTCCACTAGTATTAAGCTATCTAGAGTGAAATATTTAATTGTAAACTATTATGCTACTATAAATGTATCCAAAAAAGGTGGATGATAGGGCCTAAGAAGTTCAAATTTGAAGATCAAATGCAAACCAAGATAAAATAGAAGATTCAATTCAACGGATTTTCTCCCACCATATTGATGATAGTGTATAGTCTATAGCAAAGATATTTGATCATCCTATGGGGTCCTACAAGCCTCTATTTCTAAATATATAATCATACCTTATATCCAACCTCTTGGTCTATAGTGTAAGGTGTAAAACTTGGCCCACACAACCTTGAATTAATGTGGGACCCAATGCTAATCATGGTATTGCTCATATTTTTTATTTATATTTTCTAAGAAGTCATGGACCTATTGTTGGATATATTGAATATGTTCCACAAACCATGCTACCTTTTCTATTTCTTTTTGTCCACAAGGTGAGTGCTCCATGGGTTGCATAGGGAGAGGTACAATAATGGGTGCTAAGGGTTGGAACTTGTAATATACATGAAATAGGTTGTATCTAGTAGATTTATGCAGAGCTCAACTATACCTATGTTGAGGGTAGGGGAGTCTCTCATACCATGTACATGGATACTTGAAAGTACATATTCAAACAAAATGTACAATAGTTAGTTCACAACATCTATCTATCCATCATTCTCAAGATGGAAGGCTATGGACATGGTCAACCTAATGTCCATCATGATACATAGGATGGATGAAAAAACTTAGAAAATTGTTATCCCTATTAGATACAATGGACTTTGGCAATCCAAAGATATGACTAAAATAAATTTTAGTAGTATCCTTAGCTGAAATGGATTTTTTACAAGTTATTATGATAGCTATTTTTGAAAATTGATCAACTAGTACAAAAACACCATCATTACAATTCTTAGATGTGGGAAAACCTAAGAGGAAATCCATGGATATAGAATCCTAAGGCTTGGATAGCATTGGAAATGGTGTATATATATATATATTTATTTACATGGTGGAATAGGTAGTCACCACGATGATCCAGATAAGTTGTCTGACTTTTATGGCTGCTACAGTATTCTACATTGTTCATCCTAGAAGCTGCCACACAGTACTCCACATAGTCCACCCCTATAACCACCATGCCACAATCATTTTAAACCTTGTACGCTACTGAAAGCACCAAGAAAGGGACAAGTGTTCAATCTGGTGAGGCCCAAGATTTGAACCCTGGACATCCATCCCCCTTATGGGGTTTGGCCGCACCAATTGGTCTACACCTCGAACCTTTTTAAATGGCAATGGTGTATATAGTACCTACTTCTTTTTTATTTATTTAGCAACAATATAGGGGTACATGACTTGATGAACCTCTCAACATCATTTCTCATCTTAGGTTAATAGAAGTACTTTTGAATTTCTACCAATATTTTTTCCACCCTAAAGTGACCTACTACTTTGTTATTAAGCATTCACTAGCTAACACACAAATATGTATCATGTGGAAAATAAGGTTATCTTATAAATAAAGATAAAAAACATGATTCCCACATGAATATCTCATTATGTATTTGCACAATTAGAATATAATTCATACAAGGTGGACCAATTAGAAGTATCATGCTTATAGGAATCAAGAATGGTGGTGAATGCTATGATTGGCAGTCAACTCAAACAATCTACTACTATATTGGAACTCCCTTTATTATGTTTGATGATCAAATAAAACTCTTGTAGATATGTGGCCCAATTTTTGTGTCTTTCATTTCTTGCTTACTCTACACCTGAATAAACTCTAGAGGTTTGTGATCTATGCGGATGATGGTTTCCTTGCCTAATATGTAGTGCTTTCTTTATTAACATGCTTAGACAATGAAATAGAGATATTTATTGTGTGTGAGGTATTTTAAAACTACTTAATTGAATATTTTATTATGATAGGTAATTGGATGCCCATAATGTATGAGAATCAATATGTACTGCAATGAATGAGTCATTACCTCAAAATATTGATACAGATGATGTAGGAAAAGTGTAGGATTTGAACACAATTGTTCATCAACCTCTCAAATACCCTCTATTGTGTATCTCCCTAATGGAACTTGGATTTGGAACCTTACTTGGTTACTTAATATAGTGTACAAACAATACGTGAGAACCCCAATACAAATATTTGATAGAAATTGAAAAGACCCAAAAAGCTGGAAAGCTCTGTCACAATATTTAGGGTAGGTCAATCTCTAATTATCTAAATATTCTCAAGATCAACTTGGACTCCCTCTTTGTCAACAATATACCCAAGGTAATAAATCTTTGTCATACCAAATAAGCACTTTTCCAAGTTAGCATATAACTTGTGTCCTTAAATAATTTGAAGTATTTGTCAAACATGTTGCAGATGTTCTTTCATGTCTTATTATAAATGAAAATGTCATCTAAAGAGACAACCACAAATGAGTTGATATAGGGACACAAGATATTGTTGATTGGTCTTTCATGCACACCCCACAAAGAGTAAATAGGAAACACAAGTAACACATAAATAGGAATAAATCCCTCTCACTTTAGGATCTCGTTGGTTATCCAAGGTGTGAGTTACAAATTTGGGTCTAAATCCTTGCTCTTTTCCACTTCTAAAATAGTTTTAGTGACAATATGTTTTACCTACAAGGGGTTTCAACCTCTATTCATTTTTATTTTATGGTGTTTTATGTTTTTCATTTATCAGATTTACAGTTTGTTTGATCTAGCTCTTCATATTTTAGCAGATTAAATAAATAAAGAATTTTAAGAAGCATAAAATGGATCACCTCAAAATAAAAATAGAGAGAGTAAGGTAGAGCAAAAAATATAGGATATCCAATCTAATTGTTAATTACTACTAAAATCAATTAAATTTCCCATCTTCACAATAAGACAACATCAAATGAAGAAAGTGTCCAGCTTTCTACGATCACTTTCGACCTTGAGCATAGGACAAAACAATATAGGATAAAAGGAAAATTACAAACAGAAGGGAGGTCAATAAAAATTTGTGTTTCTCACCAATAGTCTAGATCGCATAGTAACCTTAAGCTCTTAATTTCCTCAAGCATACAAAAAATAGAATGAAGCTCAATAGCCTAACACAATCTCAACAATTATAGGTTTGCAATCAAACTAAATAAATCCTTAGTAAGATGAAAACAAAATAAAATGCACTTATCACAGTCTAAAATAGATTAGGCTCTCGACCATGCTATTTCATAAGAGGATCATGCACCTACCCCAGGTACAGAATAAAGCATTCAAACAAAATTTTCTAAAAATTGCAAGAAGTCTTTATTTCCAAGTTTATCGCATCCTTAGATTACATTCAATTAAAGTATAAATAGACTTTGGACATGCCCCAATATTTTTAAAATATTTTATTCCCAAGAAATTAAACAAAAATATTAATATAAAAATCCCATTATCCAACTTCTGCATAATAGAAAACATATATTTTTAATGGAGTTTTAGTCAACCCCAACTTCTCTAAAAATATGCTTGAATATTTCACCATAAATGGTGATGATATAATTTGATCTGGTCCTCATAAAATGATGACTACTTGTAGATGTTTTACTTTCCAGCTAGTTTCAGACATATCTCATTAAATGGGCACTATCTTTACCACGCATCATGAAGCCTTCATCTGCAAAAATTAGGTGGATCATTTATTTCTCGTGCCTTCCATATCTGCATAGTTGCACTTGCCTAGTGCATTGAAGTTTTAGGTCTACCATGACATCCGACATATTTAATACAACTACTAGCAGATTCCTACAAAAAATAAAAAATGATAAGGTTAAAACATTAGGATTAATATTAATTTAGTTATTTTAATTTTCTTAAGGTTTTGAACTTTAATTTTTAATTTTTTAATTTTTCAAAGGTTTTCGGCATTAGAGGCCTCAAATCATTTTCAATAAATTTGATCATGCTTTTCTGGGACTACAAAATTACTCAATATCTAGGGTATCAATCCAGGTGGCATTCAATGGTCGAATGCAAATTCTACATGCCAGATCAAATTACCAAGGTCGAATTTCAATTTCTCATTGCTAGAATGATTTTCTAATTTGTTGGGGTTCATATTCAATTTTTGGAACCCATCTTCAATTGGACTTAGCTTTCAATTAGTCAGGAATTTGTTCCCATTGTTGCACTCTACTTTATCATAGTCAGGATTTTATTTCTTTCACCTTGGTGTGCCAAAAGTATTTTCAATTTTCGGGGTGATTTTCTAATTGATGTTAGGGCACAAATTTTTTTGACCATTTCTACACTTAGAAATTTATTCGATTAAATATTGTCGGACATTTGAACCTCTCTTGGCTCTGGTATGGTGAAATACTTTCGGTCATTCCTTCATACTTTGGAAATTTTATTTTCTTAAGGTTATCAAAAATCTGGGACCTCCCCGGGCTTCGGTATGGCAAAATACTTCCTGTCTCTTCCACTCTTGTCAATTTCCCCTTTTCTTTGAGCTAGGGTTTGAGCATTAGATTTTCTATTGCCTAGAATAAATTATAATTATCGAGAATCAATTTCTTTGTTGCTAAACTTTATTTTTAATTGACAAGCTTTAGCTTCGATTTCTACAATTAATCTTCAAATATCAGGCCTCGTTCCTCATTTGTTGATATTTTAGGTTTCTCATTGAAGTGATTGGACATCCGAGACCCCCTCAAGCTCTGGTATGGCAAAATACTTTCAAGAAATGTACCAGACATTTTGTACCTCCTCTAGTTCTGGTAATGTGCATTATTTCCATCCAAACCCACACTTAGAAATTTTTGAATTTTCTTTTCTCAATGTGGCCAGAGATTTTAAACCTTCTCAGGCTCCGGCATGGTGCAAGATTTTTGAGCATCTCAAGACTTTGATTTGGCATTGATTTTTTTATTTCTAACATGTCAGACCTTTTATGCCTCCCCAAGCTCCAGTAATGTTCATTTTTCTGGGCACCAACACTTAGAGAAATTTTTATTTGCTAGGGTTACCGAATATTTTGAACTTCCCCGTCTCTGATAATGTGCATTATTTCTGGCCAAAATTACACTTAGCAATTTTTTTATTCAATATTGATTTTCAGAGCCTAGAACAAAATCTACTACCTGAAATAAAACTAAACTGGTGGAAACAAATTCTCATTACCTGGAATAAATGATTTTTGTCAGGTGTAAAAATATGATAAAAATTAAAGTTCTATTTTTCTAACAAAATTTTCTATACATCTAAATGATACAAATGGGTACTCAAATATATTGAGAAAACTCAAAAATTCATCCTGGATCAAGAGATATAGCTTTTAGAAGTTCGTTGGTTGCATCTGAAAACTGTTATTTCTAGAAAGAATTCACATTTGAAAACCTGCAAACCTGGTACCATTGGAAATATGAGCTCACAAAAAATTCATCCAAATTTTAAATCACCCCAAACGGATTCTTCTATCAAAAGTTATGATGATTTCAAATTTGAAGTAAAATTAGGGCAAGATGAAGAATTTCAAAGAACCCTAAAATTTGATTTTAATATTTTGGACCTTAGGAAAACCATTGAAAATTAAAATTTTGAAGCATATTATCTGAAATAATACTATTAGCATGCAAATATTCAAAAAAATCAATTCAAATCAATGCTCTAGGGCAAGCATCTTTGACACCTTGATGTAGGCAATTTTCAAAATATTGTGAGAAAATCTTGAAACCAAAATCAAACTTCAAGAGGGTCCCCTTGGAAAATAAAAATTAATTATTTTCAAAGGCTCAAAAATTTTATTTTCAGTGGGGGTGTGTTGCTTCTCAACAAATGGTGACATCTATGGGGAAATAGTAGCACTATTTGGAACCCAGAACTCTAGTTTTAAAATAATTTAAATTATGCACAACACCTTGCCACAAGGATTTTCAAAATATTTTAACTACTATCTGCTAGTTTGTCAAAATTTCCCAAGGACATACTAGGTTGAATCACTCAAAGAAAACTTTGGTGTGTGATTGTGAGTGCATAAATCCTTCCTCCAAAGCCATGGCTTAGAATTCTTACTAAGGATTAATCAGATTGTTTGGATTGCACAAGGTTATTTGAGTAGAGCTCCATTGCTAGTTTAGCATTTATAGCCCTGACAAAGTTACTCTTAGCTTTCCAAGACCTTGGTTCACAGCCATGGGGCGTCTATAGCCCTAGTGAACATGTCTAAAATTCCTCTTTCAAAAATCTTGGCTATCTCCTTTTATTACAAAACTCTCTTTTTTTGTAGAACTATCTCTTCCTTCTTTTCTTTTTTTTTCTCTCTTACCAAGAGATAGATAGTTGAGAAGTCTTACTAGAGGTTCGAAAGTTGCATTTGCCCTGATGTTTTATTAACCAAATAGTCGATCAACATTTCAAACACCAATAGCCTCTTTAGAGTAATTAAAATTATTTTTGTGAATCAGAGTTTTCCTCTCATGACTAACTTTTCTTGGATTCCCTAGGAGTTCTTCAACTAAACAACATAACAATTCTTTTTATAATTAAAATAATTATGATAGGCAAGGTACAAAATCTAAACTATCTCTCTACTATCATTCTAGATAACAAGCATCACCACTATCTCCCTACTTAGAACATCCCTTTATCAAAATCACCCTTCTTTAAACTACAAAACTAAGACAAAGAACCCAAAAGAGGAAAGAAAAGGAAAACAAAGAAAACCAAAACCAACTTAATATCGATAAAATAAACTAAACAATGCACTTTGCTTCAGTTATTTTCATAATAATATATACATATGTACAAAGGTCTCTATAATTACTCAAATGATGTAGCAGATGGAACCAGTAGAGAAATAATGCTTCAAATATTGACCATTGATAGGTAAGTTTAGAAAATTACCTTCCAGGTCCTATAGATGAAATGCATTATTACCCAAAAATTTTACGATTTGGTATGGCCCTATCCACAAAGGCTACAACTTAGTGTGTTTACCTTTCTTTTCATGGGCTTTGTCCCATAGAAGCACCAGGTTTGCAAGTTTGAAAGCCTTCACTTTTGCTCTTTTATCAAACCAACACTTGACTATCTCTTGATGTTGACTGAAATGCTCCAAGGCTTGAAGCCTTTCATCCTGTAAATTAATCAAGTCCAATACATGGGCTTCTGCATCTGTGCTATCATTAAAATAATCTAAAGCAAACTGATAAGTGGGCAATTTTAAAGAAATAGGAACAATAGGTTGAGTACCATACAATAAAGCAAATGGAGAAGTTTTAAGAGCTTCTTTGTGTCTTATCCTATCAACCCAAAGTGCATACTTCAATAATGTATGTCATTGTCTAGGTTTATCTACAACAGACTTCTTAATGGTATTTATCAAATTTTTATTCGTGGATTCAACCAATCCATTTCCTTGGGGATAATAGTTGGATGAAAATTTGAGGACTATCCCCTTCTGGTATGCCCACTCTACAAATTCTAGTGACTAAAATGTTGGTCCATTATCACAAACTAAATTTAAAGGAACTCCAAACCTGGTTATGATATTTGATTCCATAAATTCAATTACCTCATGGGTTGTACTCCTCATTGTGGCTACTACTTCAGCCCATCATGTACAGTAATCAGTGGTTGTTAATACATATTTGTGCCTTGTTGATGAATTTGGGTTCATCACTCCCACAAAATCAAGTCCCCATTGCATGAAAGGTTTATCTATTATAATAGGTTGCAATGGTAGAGCTTGGTTAGCCTACTTGGCTGCAAATATTTGACATTGGTGATAAGTTTTCACATGATGATGTGCATCTTTAAACAATGTAGGCCAATAGTAGCCTACTCTCAATATTTTGTGTGCAGTAGCTGAACCTGAAGGATGTCCTGCTCCTAACTTCTCATGAAAACTAGACATTACTTCATTCACCTCATCCTGAGCAATGCATCTTAAGAATATACCAACATAATTTTCTCTATACAATTTACCTCCTTTGAGTAGAAAATGAGCAGATTTTAACTTTAGTGCTCTTCTCTGAGTTCTATTCAGATGGGGTGGGCAATTCCCAAATATTAACAAATGAATGATATCCCCATACCAATCATCCAACTTGGAGTCCAATTGGTTAATATCTATCCTTGTAGGTATCTCAGCAATATGTTGGGATAGACCAAGTCCTCTAATTAATTTAGTAGGCTGAATCTCTAAGTCAAACTCCTATAATTTTGTAACCCAATTACCTCTTAGTTCTCCTAGTTCATTTTGACTTAACAAATACTTAACAACTCGGATCAGGAACTATGGCATGGACTTTACTCCTCAAAATATAATGCCTAAACTATTTAACTACTTTCACTAAGGCATAGGCTTGTTTATCCAAATAGGAGTAATTCAATTCAACACCCTTCAGATTGGTACTTTTGAAGGCAATGGGGTGCTCTCCTGTTTCTCTTCGTTGAGTTAACACTGTAACAAGTGTATGTTCAGAAGCAAAAGAGTATAGGTAAAAATCTGCACTAAAATCTGGACTTACCAGAACTGGGGCTTGTTTAATGGTAGATTTAATCTCTTGAAATGCCACTTTGGCTTCTATTGACCAGAAAATTTGAGTAGTCTCCTTTAGCATATCATTCAATGGTTTGACTATTTCAGCAAAGCCAGAAATGAATTTCCTAACAAAGTTAATCTTCCCAAAAAATGATTTCAACTCTTTCTTAGAATTGGGAAAGGGTATCTTTGATATGGCTTTAGCTCTCTTAGGATCCACAGAAATGCCATCTTTGGTTATTAAGTGACCAAGGATTTTACCTTCAATTACACCAAAGATACATTTCTTTGGATTCAAAGAAATACCAAATTCTCTACACTTGTCAAAAATAGACTCCAAATGTTTGACATGATCAAATCGAGACTTAGAAAAGACTGTCAAGTCATCCATGTATACAACAATACACTTACCCATGAGACCTTTGAAGGCATGATCCATTGCACGTTGGAATGTGGCTCCAATATTTATCAATCCAAATGGTATTCTTTTGTAAGCAAAGGTCCCCCATTTGGTTGTGAAGGTAGTTTTCATTCTATCTTCTCTTTCCACCAATATCTAGTTGTACCCAAAAAATCCATCTAAGAAAGACATCATCTCTGAACCATTTACAATATATAACACATCATCCATGGAAGGCAAAGGATAATTATCCTTCTCAGAAGCCTTGTTCAAGTTTCTAAAATCTATGCAAAGGTGGATTTCCCCATTCTTCTTTCTAACTAGCACTAAATTAGCTACCCAGGTAGAATGTCTAATAGGAAAAATGATGGCAGCACTCAACAATTTTTCTACCTCCTTCAAAATGAGAGGTTCCAACAAGGCATTAACATGTCTCTGTTTCTACCTGAAGGGTTTACAGAACTCCTTCAAAGGTATAGTATGCATGTAAAATTTTGGATAAAAAATCTTCAAGTCCTTATAAGACCATGCCATAACATCCTTAGACCTATGAAGCAACTCAGTGAGATTTCTTTTTATTATAGGGTCACAGGTTTTAGCCAATTGAATATACTTGGGATCCTCTTCAATCCCTACATTCAATTTCTTAGTCTCATTTCCTGTTATACCAATAGGATTTCTAGAACTTGTTCTTTGTTTAATTTGATCATTGTCAAACAACCTCTCAAGTTCAACCATTCCCCTAGGAATTCTATTATTTTTCAACCTCATTATTCCCTCTTCATCACCAAAATCTTCAAGCATAGTATCCCTTTGACCATCATCAATTATAATTTTTTCAAATGCATTTGTATTCTATAAGAAATCTATAATTTGTTGGTCATCAAAAAATACCTGAAATATATCTACATTATCCGAAATAGAAGGACAAGGGATTAATTCTACTAAAAAATTTTCCATTTAAATTCCTCCAAGGGTTTCATATTTGTAGCTGATGAAGCTAAAATATCTATGGGTGAATTTTCCTCCCTAGGAATATGTGTTAGATTGAAAGCATTAAAATCCTCCATGAGATCCCAAGCTCGATGTTTGTATATTTTCAGGTAAGAGGCCTTGCATTGAAACTTACCTCTAACCTGATTAGCAACCAACTTCGAGTCTGTAAAAACTTGGATATTTTTTACATTTTTATCTAAAGCAAATTTCAATCCTAGTATTAGTGCCTCATACTCAATCAAATTATTTGTACAGGGAAATTGCAAGTGGTAAGACATAAAATGTGTCTGATTATGAGGCCCTTTGAGAACTACCCCTATACCAGAACCTTGCTTGGATTTAGCTCCATCAACATGGAGCGTCCAAATATCATTACTGTGATCAGTCAGAGCTTTAACTGGTTTCACCTTTTGTGCAGTTATCAAATTATAAACCCCAATATCTACATCAACAAAATTAACAACCTCATTTTTGATATTATATTCAGTTATCATGTGTTTATATCGAGGCTCTCTATCAATTCTTAACTGATTTGCTACACCTTTCCAGGGCAACCACATGTGCAAAAAATCTGTGGCCAAATACCCATTCAAATATTTTGACCAATCTCTACTCAAGAGCATTTCGTATCCCATAGGAATATCTACCACCTGAATGTCAATTTTGTGTTGTGCTCTCGACTCAGATGCTAATTGGATGTGTATACCTTGAAGTTCACCTATCACCTTGACCTCAGTTTTATCCAGCTGAATGACTCTCCTCTCAGACTTCATAGGAGTTAATCCCAATTATTGGAAAATGGCTAGAGGTATGACATTAGCTGAAGCACCAGAATCCACTAGAAAGTTATGCAAATTTTTCCCAAATATGCAAACTGTTAGCAAGAAAGGTGGAACTTCAGTCTTCTCTTTATATATTGCCATATTTGCATTTGCCATCTTCTTCCCCTTTTCTGGAGGTTTAGTAGAGGGTCCAGAGTAAGTCTTAATCAAGTTATCCCTCTATTTAATAATCTGAGCCAGCTCATGGAGGGTGATGTTAGCCTTGATTTTCTTCATATCCTCCACTATATTATATCCTTTGTTGAGTGGAGCAGCAAATCCATCCTATACTTTTGGATCTCCTCCCTTGGGTGGAGGTGGATTATTATTTGGAGAAGGATCAAGAGGAATATTGTAAGAGTTGTTGGGAGGTGTAGATGTAGTGTTGGGCTCTGGATTTCTATTTCTGAGATTGTAATTATCTCTTCTAAACTATTGAAAAGCTTGCACTTCATCCATAGGCATTTCCACAATATTTTCTAACTCATCTAGGAAAGTGAATGAATCCAAAACCATAGCAACACTATGTTTGGATGAACTAGAACCATCAACATTTCTTTGATTCTCAAGAAAACTCAACTCACCAGACAAAGCTTCAAAAGCATTGCAAAACTCTAGATAATCTAATTCCCCATGTTGGGATGTTCCATGAATCCTACACCAATTGGGTAAAGCTAAGTCACAAATGTTCACTTCAGGTCCCTTACCTTTGTTATAATCCTTATTAGCTTCATATAAAGGTCTAAAGAATCTATTATATTGGTAGGGAAATTGGTTTGAACTTTCTCCTCTAGACACTTGCCTCTTAAAACTCAAGAAGTCATTTGCCAATTTTTGGACCATCCTTGAAACTTCTTCAACTCCCATTTTTATCAGATTCCTTCTATATAGTCTATATGTACTTAGTATGTGTCAAGGGTAATGGAGTTTCCTTAGGTGGAGCTTGACATATTGGCATTAACATTTGATGTGGAATGGGATTCAAAATAGGTGTATTATATGTAATAGAGGGTATCAAAGGATTATTCAAAGGTTGAGGTCCTAACTACCTTTCAAGAGTTAGAGCTTCCTTATAAGCTTCTATCAAGTTTGTGATATTGGTGTCTCTCTTGAGGAAAATAGAGGTCACTAGATCCAAGGTATTCTTATAGATTTCTAAGGCTAAATTTGCACTTGGATATAATGACCAATCATTCTACCATAAGCCTTTTGGAATCTCACATTGAAAGATCTGATAGTTTCATTAGATCCTCTCTTAATGCTAGAGAATTGTTGATATAGCACACTAGGATCAATTACTTGACCAAATTGGGATACAAAAACTTTCTCTAGATCATCCCAAGAGGTGATAGAGTCATTTGTAAGATTTAGAAACTAATCATATGCTCCCTCCTAGAGAGTGAAAGGGAATAACCTATAAGCTACATCTTCATGTTGCACATTTAATAATTTCAAAGCATTTTTAAAGGCTACCAAGTGTTCTTCTGTTGTCTTGATTCCATCATGCTTGTAGGTGGGAAGATACTTCTTAGGATTCCTAGGTAAATCATGGGCTACACCAAGGATATTCAAAGTAGTGGAGCCCAACCAATTGGCCATGACTATTTGATTAATGGTAGGATTCTGAGTCATAGCTTGAGGAACCACTAGCGAAGATAAAACTATGTTGGATAGAGATTTAGCTCTCTTGAGATTGCTTCTCCTTGGGGTTTCCAACTTAGACACAAGGAGCTCTCCAGCTCTTGGGTGAGACCTAGTTACTCTAAAGGAAGAATCTAACCTAATTGATTATCTTAACAAACACCAAACACAAGTTCAAGGCCCTCCTTCTAGCACCAAAATAATGTTGATTGGTCTTTCATGCACACCCTATGAAGAGTAAACAAAAAACACAAGTAACACATAAATGGGAATAAATTCCCTCTCACTTTAGGATCTTGTTGGTTATCCAAGGTGTGAGTTACAAGGTTGGGTCGAATGTCCTCACTCTTTTCCACTTCTAGAATAGTTTTAGTGACCACATGTTTTACCTACAAGGGGGTTCAACCTCTGTTCATTGTTGTTTGATGGTGGTTTGTGTTGTTCATTTATCAGATTTATAATTTTTTTGATCTAGCTCTTCAAATTTTAGTAGATTAAATGAATAAATAATTTTAAGAAGCATAAAAATGGATCACCTCGAAATAAAAATAGAGAGAGTAAGGTAGATAAAAAAAGAGAGGATATTTAATCTAATTGTAAATTACAACTACTAAAATCAATTAAATTGCTCAACTTCACAATAAGACAACATCAAATGAAGAAAGTGTCCAGCTTTCTAAGATCACTTTCCACCTTGAGCATGGGATAAAACAACACAGGATAAAAAGAAAATTACAAATAGAAGGGAGGTCAATGACAATTGGTGTTTCTCACCAGTAGTCTAGCTCACACAGTGAGGACAGAGCAATTAGAACACAAGCCCAAACCTTAAGCTCTTAATTTTCTCAAACATACAAAAAATAGAATGAAGCTAAACAACCTAACATAATCTCAACAATCATAGGTTTGCAATCAAACTAAATAAATCCTTAGTGAGACGAAAATAGAAGAAAGTGCACTTATCACAGTCTGAAAGATATTAGGCTCCCGGCCACACTATTTCAGAATATGATCACACACCAGCCTCAGGTATAGAATAAAGCATTCAAATAAAATTTGCTAAATATTACAAGAAGTCTTCTATTTCCAAGTTTTTGCATCCTAATTTTACATTCAATGGGAGTATATATAGACTCAGGACATGCCTTGATATTTTTAAAATATCTTGCTCCCAATGAATTAAAAATAATATTAATAATAAAAATCCCATTATCCGACTTCTACTTTAATAGAAAACATATATTTTAATGGAGTTTAAGTCAACCCCAACTTCTCTTAAAATTTACCTGAATATATCACCATAAATGGTGACAATATAATATGATCTGGTCTTCATCAAATGGTGACTACATGTAGATATTTTACTTTCTAGCCAGTTGCAGATGTATCTCATTAAATGGGCACTATCTTGGCCATGCTTCATGAAGCCTTCATCTACAAAAATTAGGTGGATCATTTATTTCTCACATCTTCCATATCTGCATAGTTGTACTTGCCTAGTTTGCATTGAAGTTTCAGGTCTACCATGACGTCTAGCATATTTAATACAACCACGAACAAATTTCCTGCAAAAATTTAAAAATGAGAAGGTTAAAACATTAGGATTAATATTAATTAAATTATATTAATTTTCGTAAGGTTTTGAACTTTAATTTTTTATTTTTTATTTTTCAAAGGTTTTCGGCATTAAAGGCCTCAAGTCATTTTCAGGAAAGTTGATCATTTTTTTTGGGACTACAACAATGCTCAATATCTAGGGCATCAATCCAGGTTGCATTCAATAGTTGGATGTAAATTCTATGTGTTGGATCAAATTACCAAGGACAAATTTCAATTTCTTATTGTTGGAATGATTTTCTAATTTTTCGGGGTTCATCTTCAATTTTTGGAACCCATCTTCAATCGTTGGCCTTCACTTACAATTTGTTGGGCATTCGTTCCCATTGTTGCACTTTAATTTTTGATAGTCGGGCTTGTATTTCTTTCACCTTGGTGTATCAGATGTTTTTTCAATTGTTGGGATGATTTTCTAATTGAAGTTAGAGCACAAAAATTTCCCACCATTTCTACACTTAGAAATTTTGACGTTAGAGCACAAAACTTTCCCACCATTTCTACACTTAGAAATTTCTTTGATTCAATATTGTTGGATATTTTGGACCTCCCCAGGCTCTAGTATGGTGAAATAATCCGATCATTCCTTCATAATTTGGAAAAAAAAATTCTTAAGGTTATCGAAAATCTAGGACCTCTACGGGCTCTGGTATGATGAAATGCTTCTGGTCTCTTCCACTCTTGGCAATTTCTCCTTTTCTTTGAGCTAGGATTTGAGCATTAGCTTTTCTATTGCCCAAAATAAATTCTAATTGTCGGGAATTGATTTCTTTGTTGCTAAACTTTATTTTCAATTGACAAGCTTTAGCTTCAATTTCCATAATCAATTTTTAAATGTCAGGCTTCATTCCTCATTTGCCAGGATTTTAGGTTTCTCATTGAAGTGACCAGACATTCGAGACCCCCTCGGGCTCCGGTATGATGAAATACTTCCAAGAAATGTATCAGATATTTTATACCTCCCTGGGCTCCGATAATGTGCATTATTTTCGAAAAAACTTACACTTAGAAATTTTCAAATTTTCTTTTCTTAATGTGGCCAAAGACTTTAGACCTTCTCGGGCTCCAACATGGTGCAAGATTTTCGGGCATCTCAAGACTTTGATTTGGCATTGATTTTTATTTCTAACATGTCGGACCTTTTATACCTCCCAAGGCTCCAGAAATATGCATTATTTTCGGGCACCAACACTTAGAGATTTTTTTCTTTGCTAGGGTTACCGAACATTTTGAACTTCCTCGGGCTCCGTTAATGTGCATTATTTTTGGCTAAACTCACACTTAGCAATTTTGTTTTGATTAAATGTTGATTTTCAAAGCCTGGAACAAAATCTACTACCCGAAATAAAATTAAACTGGTGGAAACAAATTCTCATTGCCCGAAATAAATGATTTTCGTGAGGTGTAAAAATATGACAAAAATTTAAAGTTCTCAATTCTAATGAAACTTTATATACATCTAAATGAATGAAATGGGTACTCAAATATACTAAAAAACTTAAAAATTCATCCTGGATCAAGAGATATAGCTTTTAGAATTTTGTTGGCTGCATATGAAAACTACTATTTTTGGAAATAATTCACATCTAAAAACTTACAAACCTAGTACCACTGGAAATATGAGGTCACAACAATTCATCCAGAATTTGAATCACCCGAAATGAATTCTTCTATCAAAAGATATGATGATTTCAAATTTGAAGTAAAATCATGGCAAGAAGAAGAAATCAAAGAACCCTAAAAATTGATTTTAATATTTGGACCTTAGGAAAACCATTGAAAATCAATTTTTTTGAAGCATTTATTCTGAAATAATACTATTGGCATGCAACTATTAAAAAAAAATCAATCCAAATCAATGTTCCGAGCAAGCATCTTTGACACCTTGGTGCAAACAAAATTTAAAATCTCGAAACCAAAATAAACTTCACGAGGGTCCCTGGATAATAATAAAAATTAATTATCAAAGCTCAAAATTTTATTATTTTTAGTGGGGGTGTGTTACTTCTCAACAGATCTCATCCATCATTTTCATGAGTATGGTAGGTGCATTGGTCTAGCTAAAAGTTATATCTAGCCACTCAAATACACCCTTTTTGGATTTGAATGTAGTCTCTCATACGTTAGTGGGATCTATGGGTATTAGATGATAGCTAAATTTGAGATCAATTTTGGTGAAGAATTTTGTACCAAGAATTTTGGTCCATCAAGTCATCTATTTGATGGAATGGATAATGGTTTTTCATAGCAATTTTATTCAAAGATCTATAGTCAATACAAAGTCTTCGTTTTCCATATTTCTTTAAAGTCAAGACAATTGGACTACCACATAATAAATTACTTGATTTGATCTGCTCTTTTGAATCAATTCTTAGATCTACCTCCTGATTTTATATTTTTCAAGGACTATTCTATGATAAACAAGCATATTAGGCAAAGGTGAACTGAGAACTAAATCAATGGAATACTTTACCTCATAATAAAATGAAACCCTAGTTGGTGATTTGATAATTTCATCATATTCTTCTATATTTTGGTCCATCTTCTTCTATTGTGCAAAGCCTAAAATTGATATAGCAATGGTCCTCTTTCTACTTTGTGGCTTGATCATCAACAAAATGAAATTTTTGTTTTGGTTGTCATATTTGTGCATTATTTGGCATTGATTAAGGAAATAGAGGTAGGAGGATATACCTCTAGGATCTTGAAGCAATGACCTTTGATAGTGATGATGGCACTTAAGGACCTAGACTCATATACAACATGCCTCTTTCACATAAATGGTTTTTCAAAATCACATTATAAACATCCAAGGGAACAACATTGCACAAAACTTCATCTTCAAAGGGCTTGTTGTCATAAGAGAGGAGATATTATTGAGTGACATAAATGTCTCACCTATTGTAACCATCCAATATTATATGGTTATGAGTTTGGTATGATATTCAAATCCTTCACTATCTAAGTAGAAAATAAAATCTTTTGATTCCTACTATCAACAATGAAATGCAATGGATTAACCTTGACCCATATTTGTAAGTAAAACATGTATTTCTTGTCTTGTGACTCCTCTAGTGTAGCATGTGTGGTGGCAATGGTCACATTTTGTTTAGCTTCCACAATCCACTTTCATTTATCCTCATCCTCTGATTGTAGATATGGTGGTACAATGGCTATAGAGGATTATGACAACATAAAAATATTAGATTGCTCAACACTCCTCCCTTGAATGTTGATTACTCTAGTGATAATTACACTATTTTCCACTCTTGGCCTTTGAGAGATTCTTTTCTTGGGAGTATTTTTTTTGCTTCGAGTTGTGATTTTGAGGATGACCCCCTTTTATCATGATTATTTGGATATTCACTTGCCTTTATTAGGATGGTATTTAGTTTTCTAGATTTTGTTATTTGTTCTTCATATTTTTTTCTTTTTTGTTTGTGTGCTTCTACTCCCATCTAATAAGTTTATATACCTCTCTAATTTCTTTAATTTAAAGAGGTTCATGTCCTCTCAAATGTACCATTACAACCCACCATATTACTTGAGGATTTGATGCCTTTCAGTAACTTGAATACCTAGATTTACCACCATGGAGTGGAAAGCATCAACATAATCTTAAATAGATTGGTCTTTACCTTGACGTAATTGTTTACATTGCATGTATTGGTCTTCATATGTTGCTATAGGATAATATTCTTCCTTTAAAACCTCCATGAAATTATCCCATGTGAACACTTCTTTATTTTAATTTTCTTCTATAACCCTATTACAATATGCTTCCCATAAATTTTGAACAAGTGTTAAATTTTTCAAGAGTGAAAGAGTGATTTTCTCATTGTTAGTGAATTTATTTACAAAGAATTATGAAGATAACTGATATAATCAATTTTCTTGGGCATTTTTCCTTTAAAAGTAGGAATATCAAATTTCACCTACACCTTAAAAGGTTTAGGATCACTTAATGGTGCTAGGGTAGTGAAAACATGTGCAAATGAGGTTGCAAAACTTGTAGCAGGGATTCGTTTAAGAATATAAGCAAATCGGTCCATCAATTCATTCCTCTATTTCACAAGGGGCTTTGTTCAATGTCTCCATGAAAATATCAACTATCTTGATGTTGTCCATTCTACTTCTTGCCTAAGACCATTTGGAACAAGGGAAACAATAAAAATGATCTTGTGTCTAATACCTAAACTTTTGATATCCTAATTTCATGTTTATGGACATACACTCAAAAGACAAATTGCTTTGATACCATTGATCCAAAACTTAGAATTTTGACTGATCTAAGACTCAAAATTTTTAGTTAAGGAATATTATGAAATATTTCAATTAAAAATAATACAGTATAACAAATTAGAACACACACACACATATAAGAAAAATAATAGAATAATTTTATTACTTAAAATAGAATATAATGCTAGCAATTTTTTAAAATAGACATGAAGCTATAACATTGCATCAATTACTTCTACTTTTTATAGTTAGGGATGTTGTTAGCAATTAAGCTATTTTATCATAGGATCTCAATCTTAATATTATCACACAATTATTCACAAGTATTCAAACAATAAAATAACTTACTATATTCATAGATTTCACTTAGTATTCAAGTAAAATGAAGTACTAAAATTTTTATTGCATAATTCTCATATCCTTTCTCTAAATATATCCTTTATAAAAACTCTTGATATTTGAACTTCAGCAAACTATTCATATCCTCAAACATCCAAGAGATATGACTTCATATTTCTCATAAGAGAAATATATTTTATTGACTCCTAATAATGACAAACCCTGAATGATTACAAAAAGATAAGCTTTAAATGATTCATATTTACAAGACAGTGATATTATGTTATTTTTATCCAATTAATGAAGAATGGTCACTTTGTGAAGAATTAAGGCATTTTTTCTTAAAAAAGTCTCATATTTTAGGAGCCATATCTTCACGAAGGGTTATCTGATTCAACTGATTCTTGGACCAACTTGTGTGGAATTTGAATAAATTTAAAATGAGTGGTCATATGAATGAATCTGACCAATATTGAGGGAGATACAACCCTATAAAGTCAACCATCCAGAAGAAGGGCAGTGAAATTTTTTCAAGCCACGAAAAACAAAATTGCAAATATTTATCAGTTAGGGTTTGGATAATGGGAAGAGCAATGAAGGGTTAGGACTATAGTGAGGAAATACATTCTATCTGGACAAAAAAAATTAGCTAAATTTTTTGTCCTTCTTTATATTATAAATGTTGAATGCAAATTAATAAAAAAAATATATCAATTATTATATTTTCTATAGGACATTCTAATAAATTAAAATATATTTTAAGTTTTAGTTTCCTTTCCATGGGCTGATTTATTATTAAATTCTTAGAATCATCTCTAGTGGTATAAGTTAGTAAGCACACATTAAAGATATCCGCATTGCTCCAATATAGAGAGGTATTTGGTAAATTTAATGATTATTGGCCAAGGGCTTCAGCCTTGAGAAAATGGATTTATAGGATTTAGAAGTCTCAAGGAGTGATTCTATCCTTTCTTTCCAAAGGTTTCTTTCTAGCCATTTATGTTCTAGGGAAGAAAGAGAAAAAATCCTAAGAGGATCCTTGGTTTATTGGAAGAGCAAGACTCTTTCTTACCCTTTGGTATGAAGGCTTTTCACCTTTAAATGTAAATCTATCCCTAGTACCACTCTGGGTTAGGATGTTTGGGTTACCCATTGAATTTTTGGAAATAGATACCTTTAAGGAAATAACCAACACTCTAGGATAGTTCCTTGAGATTTCAAATACTACGAAAAATGGATTCTTGGTTATTTATACTCGAATATTGGTCATGATTTATATAAGTAAATTTTTACCAGAATCAATCATTCCTAAGTATGGGGATAATATGTCAATCCAAACCATAGACTATGAAAACATATCTTTTAGATGTATAATATGTCATGATGTGGGGCATATTGAGAGATCATGCCTTAAGAAGAGCCCAACAAAATCACATGTAGAAAACTGCAAGAGAAACTTACAAATGGTTAAGGATGAAAATGGTTTTCAACTTCCAAAAAATAAATTTAGAAAAATAAAATAAAATAAATAGTGGAGACCAGTACGGAAGGATATTTGAAGAAATACAAACTATTTTGAGGCTTTAGCCTATGAAGAAAAAGTAGATCAAAACTTAGAGGACACAGTATAACAGGTTCAATATATTTACAATGAATCATTTATTCAATATGATCCTGATTTAAGGAAGAACATTTTTGATGAACCTAAGAAATGTGTCTCATCAGATTTTGAAGACTCTCTTGAAGTACCATGCACCATTCAAGAGAAAAAAATGGTAAAATATAGTTTTAGAAGTTAATGCCTTTGCCATTAATAAGGAAATACCAAAAAATGAGCAGAATAAACCAAAAGCTTTTGTAGTAGAGCCAGAAGAGGATAAATATGATGAAAAATAAAATTGCAAAAGAATATTGAGGAATAGAATAATAAGACCTACTCTTGATATAGGCAATAAAAAAAGAGGAAAACCCTCAAATTATCAAGTAACATCTAGGGAAGCAATAGCAAACATAGAGAAAGGGACACAAACTAAGTTGATTGAACTTCTCTTTACCAACAACAAAATGATATTGGTAATACACAGGTGAGACCAATAGCCCCTAATGAGACATGATTATCATCTATTGGAATATAAGAGGTGCTAATACCTCCTTAAATAATAGATGTATCAGGGACCAATGTTTAAGTAATAAGCCTGATATTCTTTGTATTCAGGAAACTGAAATGATAAAACAAGTTTTAAAAACTATGAAAGTAATTTAGGTAATATGTGAATGGGATGTTACGAATTCTTAAGGAGTGATAGGGATAATTCTACCTTGTTGGAATCCTTCTATAACCTCTTGTGCAACCATTCATAAAACTAGGCATTGGATAGCCTCTTTAGTCACTTGCTACTTTGTACATATTTGTTTCATCCTTTTCAATGTTTACTAACCTACAACTCAGTCAAATAGATTAGAATTTTAGAGTGGCATTGAATCCTTTATGAGAATTAAAGACCAAGAAACCCGATTCATGATCATAGGATATTTTAATACCATAACCAAGCTAGATGAAAATTTTTGAGGAACTAAGAAATTAACCCAAAGTATGAGAGATTTCTCATCTTTTATTCAAAATAATAATCTATGGGAGGTTGAGTTTGAAGAAGACAACTATACATGGACTAACAACAAAATAGGCCAGAACCTAATAGCAAAAATTTAGACATATGCATATTCTCAAATCATTGGCTAGATGAAGGAACTTGTGCTAAAATTAATAACTTAATAAGGATTTATTTAGATCACAGATCAATAAGAGTTAAAATGGTGGTAAGTGAATTCAAAAAATATCATATTTTAAATATGAGAAGATGTGGGAAGACCATCCTTAATTTGATGATATGATAGCACAAACATAGAATTCTTTAGGAAATGGTGGGTTGTATGCTCTTCCAAAATAAATTAAATCTTTGGCATCTAGATTAAAAGAATGGAACAATAGCACATTTGGAAAAAAAATTGAGAAGAAATAATAACTAAGAGATAAACTTTTAAAATTCTAAAAAGGTGATCATCATAATCCAAGCTTAGAGGAAAAGGAGTTGCTTAGTGAATATCATAATATTTTGAGTAAGAAAGAGAATTTTTGGAGATTAAAATCAAGATAGACTTAGTTAAAATAAGATAAAAATATAAAGTTTTTTCATAGGATTGTTATAGTACAAAGATCAACATCTAGAATTAGTAGAATTAAATCAATATAAGGGGTTTAAAATGAATATCAAAGAGAAATTAGAAAAGAAGCAAAGTATTTTTATTAAAATTTTCTAGGATCAGAGGAGACTAAAGTTCTTAACGATAAAATTCTTCAAGATGTACCTTCAGTTATAATGAATGAAGACAATAGGAAACTGATGGAGCCTATTACTCTAGAAGTTCATCTAGCTCTTTTATCTTTTAATAAGAATAAATCCCTAGGTCTAGATGGGCTCTCTATAGTTTTTTACCAATATGATTGGGATATTGTAAAGGATTATTTCTTGGTGGCAGTGGAACAATCTAGGGTAAAACAATGCATACCTTATAAAATAAGTGCAACATATCTTACCCTAATTTCAAAAAAGAAGAATGTTGAATTGTTTGATTATTTTAAACCCATAAGCCTACATAATATGGCATATAATATTATATCCAAAGTTATGGTGAATCGATTAAGGTCGTTTTTATAAAAATTACTTCAAAAGAGCAAGGAGGATTTGTGAAAGGGAGATAAGTTCTGGATGGGATCATAGTAGCTCATGAAGTTATACATTCAATAGATTCAAGAAAAGAGAAAGCAATGATCTTAAAACTTTATATGAGTAAAGCCTATTGTAGACACCAAATCCTAGCCACCTATTATCCACTCATCATTGTCAAATCATAAACATCCATCATTAGTGTTATATATATATATATATATATATTGAAGAGATAAAAATGCAACACCAAATAACAAGCTATAAATTGAACTCAAAAGACAATATTGCACAATGAATGATTTTATATTAATGGGAGAGCCTCAAAACTCCATTGTTACAATAAGGATATTTGAATCCTTTGATACAAATTTTACAATAGCTAGGGTTCTTCAAAACCCTAGTAAACAATGTTGGTGGTGTCTTCAAAACATGTTCTTGCTCCCAAAAAAAGTGAGTGGGCTTCTGATTATCCGATGTCGGGCCACTCCAGCTTAAGTAGTTGCACAATGCTGATGTAACACTTCCAGATCTACACATAAGAAAATAGCAAGTAGGTTAGTAGCAATTGTGAGGGCTCCACAATGTGAGGCCCTCTATAATCAATACAAAAACCCTAGCTATATGATGTAAATAGCATGAACAAAATTGAAAGTGCATAGAATGAAATAACAATAAAAATATTTACCTTGCTTATCTATCATTCTCTAATCTGGCCCAAATATGTTTGATGGTTTAATGGAAAGTCTGTAGAAGCAGATCTGGCTGAGCAAGGGAGTCGACGGTGGATGCAGAGGCTATGGCAAGCGAAGATGGAAGGTGAGAGCACTTGAATACTCTAGGGAAAACTCAGGACATAAATTTCTTAGAAAACTTAGGGCATCCAAAAACTCAGGGATTGAGCCATCAAAATAACTCCTATTAATAATCCAACCTAGGGTATGCTAGGGTTTCAACAACACTAATCGTATGGTCGAGATAAAATCATATCGAAGGGTGGATATTAATTTAGGGTGTGGCATGGATTGATATGGATGAATGGATAATATTAAGTGAAATCGGATGACTAATATTAATTCACTTATATAAATATATAAAATATATATAAAATATTAATATTTAAATATATATAAATATATGAATAATGGGTGGAAATGGCGGGAAGACCTGAATGGACGACAAGTGGCTAGGTTTTGGTGTCTACATATATATATAATATTTATTTATGTGTGTGTATGTGTGTGTATAAATAAATTTAGATCGTTCGTAAAAATTCCATCTTAGCGGGCCATGTGGCAATCCTTGCCACTCATTAAATGCAATATATGTCATTTACCAAGTTGCAATCTCAATCGTTGATCATTATTTAATCCTAGTTATCTGTTGCCATCATTGAAACCCTAGTTTAAAAAAAGCAATTATAAAAAAAGAGGGGTCAGAAAAATAAAATATGAGAAGAAAAAACTTGCAACGAAACATCATTTGCATTCTTATAAACCCTAGTTGTTTTCATCATCATCGTTTATTCACTACATTATCTACAAACTAGCCCCCAAACACTACTGAGTGTTCGCACATTCATAATTTCGAGCTCTTCAACTAGAAAAATCATAGATTCAGTAAACCAAGTATTTTGACAAGGTATGTGTTTGATTTATTATTTTTTGTATTCTACTTTTTATATTAACAAATATTTAGATTGATATTGGTAGGGTTTTATCTAGATCAAGAGGGCCTCACATAGTGGAGGCCCTTCATATACTATTAATCTATTTTATGTGGTTTGTGTGTTTGCAGGAATAGGAGATAAGTTTTCCAAAAATATTTTAAGGAAAAGGAGTGATGCGACAAGGATAGCAAGAAGCCCACTCAACAACTCGATTGTAGTAGAGGAGATCCAGGATACCACAGTTTATTATTTTTATTGAAGAGTAATTCCCTTTGTGTCCATCATTGTAGAGTTGAGCAAGCAAATCATTATTTGTAATAAGTCCCCAATCATTTTGGGGTAAATCATTATAAATGAAAAGGGAGAATAAATCACATCTCTGTTTACTATTATAATTGCTTGTCTCTATGCTTATATTATTTGGTGTTATTTCTTCTATTTAAAAAATGGTGATCACAGTGGGACCCCCAAAGGGTTTCATATTTTGATTTACCTTATCATACCTTGTGTTGCTGATCTATATTTTTTATTTTTGTTGCAGGTCTTCAGAAGCTCGATTGCGTGAAAGTCTCAAAATTCAAACCTAGGGTTTTTTTAAATATGCAAGGGTTTGATTTGTGCTTGCGTGGACACCAGGCTACATCTAGGGAAAAATACGACATCACGTTTGTGAAGTTGGAGAAAAATACGTAAACTTCTGGGTAAGTCATTTTTTTTAAAACCCTAGCTATATTTATTTTTGCTTTTTTTAAGTAAATAAATAAATATTCATCTTTCTAATTTTTTTAAAAGCAATACACCAAGCATTTTTAGGCATCCTAGGCATCTTAGGCATTTTCTTTTCAAAGAAATTAAAATTAAAAAAAGTGCATTTTAGAATAGCAGTTTATTTGTTTACAGAAAAAAACATAGACAAGCATTTTCTTTTCAAAGAAAAAAAAGAAGTGCATTTTAGAATAGTAGTTTATTTGTTTACAGAAAAATCATATAGACTGCATTTAGGGTTAGATCTGCACTTGCAAATAGTTGCATTAGGATTTTTAAATTTATCTTAGTCTATTTTTGAATCTGAATGTCAGAAACATTCTAAGATTTTATTTGGAAATTTACCCACTACATTTGGCTCAAGTTTTATGTTATTTATGGCATTTTGTTTGCTACTTTGTTTGCCTTGTGTGTTTTCATGTATGTTTTAGGCAACAAATTTGAAGTGCATACTAGTTACATATTAAGATAGTTTTTCTTTGCATTTTAATGTTTAGAAAAACACCATAGAAAATAAAAACTTAAAAGGAACCACACACACTGCACGCTCCACTTTTAACATCAATGAGTTGGATTTCATCACCAATCGTTGATCGAGACCAACGATGGTGGGCTTCATCTCCATCCATTGGCTCACCCCCTAGAAATCGTAGTAGCCCATAATGAGTGGCTTTTTGGATTTCATCACCAAAAGGTCCCCTACTTTTGGGTGCACTTGGAGTAGGAAGGACTAGTAATGCCCTTCTACCATGGGGCTTAATAATAAGTGGAACGCAGCTATCATTTTTATTCGAGCTCACCCGAGAGTGAAGCGAAAGCCTATGGGGCCTTTCCCTAAGTATTAGGCAAGTAGTAGGACTCAGACAGTGCGACCTCCCTTAGGGGGTAATTGTGATTCCTTAGGTTTACCCTTGAGCCAATCATACCTTTAGGAAGCCATTTTTAGCCATTCATGATTCATCCTTCATCAGAGGGGTGGATTCAAACACACCCTTTTAGTTGCATCCATAATTCACCTTGCATAGTGGTTCTAGGCTTAGGAGTCTTAACATAAAAACACACAAAAACCTCAAAAAATAAATAAAAAAATAAAAATTTTGCAAAGACATAGGACACACTTGTTTGCTTGATTTGTGTGTTTGTTCATTTTCATTGCAATTACACTTTTCACACACACACCCTACACATTCGTTATCCCAGCCTACTTATAGCTTATGGTATTGACCCAAAATCAAGCCAGAGCCATGAGTCAGGTACCCACTAGCCAACCAACTTCATCCATGGAGTGCTTCACTCCTTTCCCAACCACTTCTATGGCTAACCCAGCCTGTGTGGCACAGACAAGACATCTTGACTTGTCTATTGGACCCTCTCATGTGGCATCCACTTTGGATGTAGATACACTATAGAGGGTAATTCACACTACCATCCTTGAAATAGAACCATCCACACCAACCGACCACCGCACCACCTACATAGATATGGACAAAGTTGGAGCTTATTTAAGACCAACCAATCCAGTTCTAGAATAACTCAACATCCCACCCAAACATGTTCCTTCTTCTCAATAGGAACTTGCTCACTCATACCCCAATAGTTTTAACCAAGTCATCACCAACCCTCTTTTTGAGGCCACATCTGCACCCCCACACCAAATCCTTCCACAACCATTTAGCCAAAGTACCTCCATTCTTCTTACCTATACCACTACCCACTCCAACCCACTCTACGAAGTACAAGTTAATGTTGCTTCATAGATTCCATCCACCATTTCATCAGCATCATTGGGATATACCATCCCTCATTCAATTGTGATTCCTTTCACAACTTACCCTCCATTAACCTCAACCAATATTGCCAACACTCACACCATACCAACATCAACTCCCAACACAACCACACAATATGCATCTAAAATTTCCATACAACAAGCATGGCAACATCTAAACCAACTACTTATGGGTAATCAAAATGCTCATTCTTACCCACAATAACAGTCATAGGTAGCAGATTTCAACCATCCACCCACATCCACACAAACTACATTTTTCACCCTCGACCAATCTTGGGTATCATGACCACCTATGGTCACTATACCTACCCATCCACTCCACCACATCCATACCATATCAACCACTCAAAACACCACCATCCCTCAAACTTCACATCATCAATATTCACCTCATCAACACCAAATATTCCATAATCAAATTCAACAAAACATTCAACAACACCACATACCCACCAACATCAATCCATTGGCCAATCAAAACCTCATTTCATCCCAAAAATTCATCACCCAACACACACCACCCACATACACCCATCACACAAACCAAGGCTTCCAAACACAAGTGGAAGATCCTAAAATACAAGCTTTGCAACAATAGATTGATAGCCTGATCATGCATACACCTGGTATGATGTACCAAAAACCCACTTTGAGATAGTTGGTCAATCACCCAATTCATCCTTCAGTACCATCACCACCTTATCCTACTGATTTTACATTACCAAAGTTTGATAAATTCAAAGGGGTCGAGGACCCTAGGGAGCATATTAGTGCATTCATCCATTCATGTTTCAGAATCCAAGAGAATGATACCTTAATGCTCTGAAATTTTCCTCAGACATTAGGGGGATGCCTTAGAATGGTACAACCATCTGCCACATCACAGTATTTATACATTCGAACAATTGGTGGACAAATTCTTAGAAAGGTTCTCCCTCAATGTTAGAAAGAAAACTACCTTGACCAACTTGTATAATCTTAGACAATTTGAAGAAGAGTCGGTCTATGACTTTGGGAACCATTGGAGGGTAGTCATTACCAAATTACCATTCATCCTCCCAATGGAAGAATTAACATGAATTTTCACAAGGAGTTGTCTAAAACCTATCTCCTTGTTGCTTCAATTACAACAATATAGAACATTTGATGAAGCTCTTGCCCAAGCTCGAGTTATCGAAGAAATCAAGATTCAAGAGGGTGAGATTAAACCCAAAAAGAAAGAATGGAAAAATAAGGGCCAATCCAAAGGAAACTATATTGGCCAATCAAAATCTGGACAAGTGAACCAAGTGGTATTGAGTCAACCAACAATGACTCAACAACCCCAAGTCCATCAACAACAATAATCATCACAACAACAACCACAACAAGTATCATATCAAGTGGTTCCACCCCCACAACAATTACACAACCCAGTGCCAACTATGGAAAACCATCAATACCGACAGTCTATTTGGCAAACTCGCAATTACACACCACTACCCGAGTCATATACCTCCATATTTCAAAGGTTGTATGATGCACATGCAATCACCTTGCCAGAAGTCAAACCTGAGGATCCGACTAAACATAGCAAGGGCTATAAGGAGCATTTGTTCTATCCCTTCCATTACTAGAAGGGCCATGACATTAATAACTACTTTTCATTTAAAAACATTGTGCAAGACTTGCTAGACCTAGGGGCCATTAAGCTGGATAGTCCCTTAGCACAACAAAACCAAAACCTTGGTATTTACCAAACACCACTTCCTCATCATGAGGAAACACAACAAACAATAGGGGGATCAAATCCTATAACTCCTCCTAACCAAGTCAACCATGTGCAATAATACCAAGGTTTTATGGGTGTTATTCACGTAGTAACCCAAGGTCAACGAAGCACAAATCATCAAAATGAACAACCTCAAGTAGTTAAATATCCTATGGAACCTCCAAAAACTATGTATTCATAACCCACCAATCTGTCTCAATCCATTCATCTTTTTACTAGTTCATCTCAACCAACTCACCTTCCAACTCATCCATCTCAACCCATTCATCTGCCAAGCCATCCACCAAGACCTATCATCACACTAAGCAACTGATTGATGACTAGTCTCAAAATAGCTTCAACCAAATTATCAATCTATGAGCTTATACAACAATCTCCCCCACATCATGAAGCATTGATGGAGATCTTGAAATCCATTGAACTTCAAACTCAAGACTCTAATACCTTCAAAAATTTTATGGGGAGCATTCGAACATGTATGGAGCCTTCTATTACATTCTATGATTTTGAGATCAAATCAATATCATCAGAATCACTAGATCCTCCACTACACATCATGGCTCAGGTTGATAGGAAGCCTTTTAAATGAGTATTAATTGACACCGATTCATCAATCAACATCATTACCACTTTAGCACTCCACCATCTTAATCTTCCACCTTCCCACATCACCAAATCCACCTTCACCTTACGAGCATTCAATGATGCTCTATGTTCTACAGTTGGCACTATGGTCTTACCCATACAAGTGGGGGTCAAGATGTTGCACACTATGTTCCATATCCTAGAAGGGGCCATGGCCTACAATGTACTCCTTGGATGCCCCTAGATAAGGGACATGAAATGTGTTCCCTCAATACTACACCAATGTTTGAAATATGTACATGAGGGACAAATACATTGCATACCTGTAGATATTGAACCATTCAAATACTACAACTTCATCTCCAACCCATATGAATCCTCACTTCCATCCACCCATCTATTCTTAACTCCATCAACCTCACCATCCACTTCACATCACAATACTTCATCCAAAGCACCCATCCTAGAGGAACTCCCCATCACTGATCCACATCAGGCCTCCACTTCCACACCCCAACCTTCATCACAATTGACAACATGTACATGTGGTCGGACCCAATCATCACCTTCAACATCCATACAAGGGGGACATCCCTCCACATCATCCACATCACCAATCACCACTCATTCATCATCATCCACACAACCTACTTTACAAGCACCCAATGCCACTTCATCCACACCAGAATCACCAGCCATCCATCAAATTCCTCAGCCAAACCCATCTTCATCTCCACCAATCGATGTCTCACAAGTCAATTTGATAGATTGTGAGATGCCATTCCAACATACATCTCTCCCCTCATTCGAGCCATAAGCCACTTCTGAGCCCCACATCTCCACATCCACTCCATCCACATCATCATCCACACAAGTTGCAGTCCATCTCGCTAGTCCTAGTATTGGCGAGTATGTGGTTCAAGATGTCATAGTCACACCATTCAACATCAAAACTATCAAGGATTATGGTCATCCATGTGACCCACCCCTATCCATAGGAGTGGTGTACAACATGGGTTCATCCCCAAACCAAATCAATTTTGTATATGGGGGGTCGATTCATCATCCGATCCACTTCCCCATATGAACCTAAGCAGCCATCCTGTGCCAACCTCGAACACATGACCAATCCTGATTTCCCATCATGATATTTTCATCAGGTTAATTGGTAAGGATATGGTCTAGGACGACATGAATAGGGTATGCATGATATCATTGAACCTCAATATCGAGAAGCGCATGACTATTCTGGTCTGGGATACAACCCATAATCTTCCACTTCCTCTTTTGAATGAGCCTTTCAATACCTCAATCTAGATCATGAAGAGGAAAACAATGATAACGATGACTTTGAGGATGAATTATATGAAGAATATGATATCATGTCGATAGCTTCAGATGAATCCAAAGAGGAATCGATCCCAGTCACACCATTCATCGAACAGGATGAGTATTATCTCAGAATATTCCCCATCCACCAACCCATATTCCATTTGCTCCTCCCAAGGGAGTGAGTTGAGCCAACTGGTGAACCTCCACCACCACCTTATCCACTTCAGTGAAACATGATGTAAAATATTTAAATATAAAATAAAAAATATCAAAAAAAAACATCATTCCTCCGCACTTCATTCCATACATCCAGTTTGCATAATCACTTTCATGTCATTTCGATGCATTTCATCCACCATATTAGAAGTCATTTGCTTAGTTTGGATAATTTTTAACCCAATAAGTCTTGTGGCCTTAATCAGGGGCACCCTCCAGTTAACATCCATCTCATTTCACCATTTCATAATTCATGTCATCATTTGCCATAAAATTCCATCACCCCTAGGTGTTTTCGATCACTCAACCACTCCTAGTGTTTCAGGCAACCTCCATTGCATGTCAAGTTTTCTCTAGGACCAAAGCACATTTTCACTAAGAAAATCTTGAGTTTTGGGAGTTGACTCTAACATTCTTGAACCAAACACATACAACACCTATTAATAACATCTTGTGTCAAAGAGGGATAACACCATGATTAGGTTGAACCTCGAAGCAAAAAAGTCATCTTTGCTTGTCCCATTATGCACATAGTCCAAAATAAAAATAGTGGTCTTCACCACTAACAACACTTCCAAATAAAAGAATGAGTAGTAAGGATAGGGTAAAATTCTCATCACACCTTGGTTGAGAATCTGATTCCCCAAAGCTCTAATTATTTTACAAATCACACACCATAGATCCCCAAGTAGTAAGGATAACACTACATTTCCATCCAGATGGTTATGTAGTTTGATTCTCCAAAGCTTAAAGATCATTTCATTGGACTATGGAGCTAATATCCACTAGGGCTATAGATGCTTGACTAGTAGTGGAGTACGCTCATGCATGGCGACACGTCTCTCTTGAAGAGACCTCTAACCGCACATAAGGACAAGCTAACTTCTTGGTCTTCTCCATGATAGGTTTCATCTCACTTTACTCAAGATGGGTAAATGAATTCACTTGCACACACATTGGTTATTGATTGACTTGAGTCATCACCATGCTCATGATTGGTAAATAAACATTCATTGCACACACATTTGGTCTCTAAGAGATTCTATAGAACTTAATGAGTTTGTTCAAAATCACTAGGATGTTTGAGTCTTTGCAAAATAATTCTAGATCAGTCACCCATAAGTCAAAACATCGCATCCATACCATAATCACATCATTACATGAGTCTTCCACTTCATATCCCACCATTATATGTTGGTATCCCTGATTAGGCTATAAATATAAAGTTGGTCAAATAAGATTCTAAAACCTCTACAAATGATCATTACAGCATTGACACCATTCCTTTATTCACACACATCATCACCAATTGCATTCATTTCAAAACATGCATACCAAAAATCTAAAATGCTCCAAAGGCACCTAACACCTTTGGTCACATTTTAGTTCAAAAATCTCCAAAGGCACCTAACACCTTTGGTCACATTTCAGTTCAAAAATCTCCAAAGGCACCTAACACCTTTGGTCACATTTCAGTTCAAAAAAGCTCCAAAGGCACCTAACACCTTTGGTCACATTTCAGTTCAAAAATCTCCAAAGGTACCTAACACCTTTGGTCACATTTTAGTTCAAAAAGCTCCAAATGCACCTAACACATTTGGTCAGATTTCAAGTCCAAAAGGCTCCAAAGGAACCAAACTCCTTTGGTCACATGCAATATAAAAATCTTGAAAGCACCTAACACCTTTGGTCACATTTCAATTCTAAAATACTCCAAAGGAACCAAACTCCTTTGGTCACATGCAATCTAAAAATATCAAAAGGCATCCAACACCTTTGGTCACATTTCAATCTAAAAAGCTCCAAAGGCACCTAACACCTTTGGTAATATTTTAGTTTAAAAGCTTCAGAGGGCCTAACCCTTTTGGTCAAATGATCTTCCAGTGAACCTCATATCTAGTGATCTACTCTAGTCACCTGGTGGTTGTAGCAACTGGTTATCCATACAATCTGATAGGATGGGTAGATCACTATAAGGATGCTTGTGCAAAACAAAAAATCCAATTTATTCCAATTATTTTTACTACTTCATCACTTTCATCATTTCATCTTTTCTCATGCCCCCAAATAATCCAACACTCCACAAAAACATCAAATTACCACAAATACATTCAAATCATTTTCTTGCATCATCATCATCAGTGAACCTTGTATCTAGTGATTTACTCTAATCACTTGGTAGTTGCAACAACTGGTTATTCATGTAATTTGATAGGATGGGTAAATTACCATAAGTATGCTTGCTCATATCATCATCCAGTATTCTCTAGTTTGAATACAAAATCATTTTGGTCCCTCATTTCTCGAGTAAGACTATGTTCAGACTAATTTTCTCAATTTTGTCATTGATACCCTCTCTGTGGGGTTTACAAATACGAAAAAAATCCTACTTTATCACTTTGCATTAACGAACCTCTAGGGTCACTAGATAGTAAACTAGGTTCCTTTACTTCACCATTTACTTTGCATTTCAATGATGCCAAAAGGTATAATTTTTAGTAGCACAAAATCACTCCATATTTAGGGCAACCAAATTTGACTTTTATTTCTAACATTGGGATACATCATATGCATACATTGCTTCATTCAATCAAAAACACCACTCTGTTAGGGCAAAAATAGAGTCAATTAATCCATCACATTCTCTCTTCTACCAGGGAAAAGGCAGCATCATCCAATCAAAAACTCTATTTTATTGGAAAAAAAATAGAATCAATCACATTTATTCATGTTCATCACATACATTGCAACATTCATACTCATTGTATCATTCACATTCATTGCATCATACCCAGTCATTGCATCATCCACAATATATCAATTGGCTCATGAGATTCATTCTTCACTCATTCACCAATTGAGGGGGTAAGCTAAGACTACAAATTTTGTCAAGATCTTATTATGCACTTGAGGAAAGAGTCCATTCCACCAAACCAGGTGTCTCTTGTTTTTGCATCGCATTGTGTTTCACGTAATGCGATACAAAAAGGGGCATCTGTAGACACCAAATCCTAGCCACTCATTATCCACTCATCACCATCAAATCATAGCCATCCATTATTAGTTATATATATGTATATATAAATAAATCCTAGCCATTCATTATATATATCTATATATATATTATTATATTTGTATATTTATGTATATATATGTGTGTGTATAAATAAATCCGGGTCGTTCATAAAAACTCCATCCTAGCGGGCCATGTGGTAATCCTTGCCACTCATTAAATACAATTCGTGTCATTTACCAAGTCACAATATTAGTCATTGATCACGATTTAATCATGTCCATTCATTGTCATCGTTGAAACTCCAACATTAAATAAAGCAATTATAAAAAAATAAGGGATCAAGTTAAAGACAAAGGAGGAGACAAACACTTGCAATGAAACATCATTTGTATTTGCACAAACCCTAGCCATCACCACCACCATTGTTCGTTCACTGCATTATCTGTGAACCAGTCCCTAGATGCTATCGAGTGTTTGTGCATTCACAAGTTTGAGCTCCTCAACCAGTAGAAGCATAGATTTAGTAAACTAGGTATTTTGACAAGGTAGCTTTATGTGTTTGATTTATTATTTTATGTATTCTACATTTTATATTAAAAAATATTTAGATTGAGATTTGTAGGGTTTTATTCAGATCAAGAGGGCCTCACATAGTGGAGGCCCTTTTTATACTATTAATCTATTTTCTATGAGGTAAGTTTTCTAGAAAGTTGTTAAGGCAAAGGAGTGGTCCAACAAGGATAGCAAGAATCCCACTCAATAACTCGATTGTAGCGGAGGAGATATAGGACATCAAGATTCATTATTTTTACTGAAGGGGACTTCCCTTTGTGTCAATTATTGTAGAATTGAGCAAGCAAATCATTACTTGTAATAATTCCTGAATCATTATAAATAAAAAGGGAGAATAAATCACATCTCTATTTACTGTTATAATTGCTTGTCTTTGTGCTTATATTATTTGGTGTTATTTCTTCTTGTAGACACCAAATTACAGCCACTAATCCTCCATCCTAACCTTCCCACCACCCACTTGTCCACCATACACCTTCCCACCAATTATTTGGCCCAATTCCACCTTTCCCGCCATCCATTTCACCATTTTAGCCCTTTTCTGCCATTTCCTAGCCTAATTGGGATTATTTTAATATTATTTTATATTATTTAATATTTAATATAATATTTTATATTATATTATAATATATTTATTATAAAATATATATTTATAAACTCAATTAACCACAACCGTCCGATCCATTCTAATCTCCATCGTCCATATTCATTAATCCATGTCACATTCAAAAAGTAATCTCAACCTTAGGATCTAATTTAATCTTAGCCACACGATCAAAAGTGTAAGGCTAAAACCCTAAGAAAACCCTAGGTTGGATTATAAATAAGGGTATTTTGCAAATGCCCAAACACTGGAACCTTGAGAATTAGACATTTGCACCCTGGAGGAATTATTGGTGAAGCCCTAGCATAGAATCCTAAAAATCTGAAGCCCTAGCTCGCCGATAAGACTTCTACTATTCCAACCATCACCCATTCATCCTCCATCACCGTCACAACCCCCATCCATCCACCGCATTCATCGCCATCCCCTAGATCTGCTTCTGCAGATTTTGCCCTAACCCGTAGGTGCCCTCCAGAGCTTGCGAGGCTCACTGTAGAGCCTACGAAGCGCTCACCAGAGCCTTGTTGTATACCGTAGGCGCTCTCCAGAGCCTGTTGTATCCTGTAGGTGCACACCAGAGCCTATGAAGCTCACGTTAGAGCCTGCCAAGTGCACGTCTGAGCCTGCTGCAACTACAGAAATGTGAATCTGAGCCTGCTACACCATGCCATCTGCAACAATGAAATGAAAGCAAGGTATATCTCATTTGAATGTATTTTATCTCATAATTTGTTGATCTGGCATACTTTTTGACTTCATTGTTAACTAGGGTTTTATTGATGTCTGAGGGTCTCACACTGTGGAGCCCTCATAGGTATTACTAACCCCCTTGTTCTATTTTTATGTATGCAGATCTACAAGTTCTACACATTGTTGAATGACTGTTGAAGCTGGAGTGGCCCCACACTAGATACTCGAAGCCCACTCAACCTGTTGGAAGCAAGGACACACTAAATCTGAAGACACTTTGTTGTTATTGCTAGGGTTTCGAAGAACCCTAGTGCCATTGTAAAATCATTGTATCAAATACTCACATTGAGTACTGATTGTAACAAAGGAGTTCATTGGCTCCCCCCATTTTATTGAATACATCCATTTGTGCAATCTTTGTATTTCCTTGTGTTATTTGATTTCTTATTATTATTTAAGTGTCATGTCTTTGTCTTCACAAATGGTGATCACGGTGGGACCCCACAAGGGTTTCATTATTTGATAGATCTACCTTGCTAACTTAATTTTATTTCTATTTGTTGCAAGATTTACAGAAGCGTAAAAGTCATCGAATTTATCGCTAGGGTTTCTGAAGCAGTCTGCAGCATTTTTAGAGATTACGTAGGCATTCGAGAGCATCCGTGGAGCATTCGAAAGCATTTGCAGACAACCGCAGGTGCCATCCCGTACCTAGAAGGCACCCTGCTATGCCTACGTAGGTGCCCAACTACGCTTGGCAGTAATTTGGAGTAGAGCTAAGGCTTCCAAGTAAGTTTCATAACCCTAGGTTGCCATTTAGCGATTTACGTATTCTATTTTCTACTGCTATTTTTTATTGTTTTTGGGTTCAACACTAAGTAATCTGGGAAAGAATTGGTAGCAAGTTGAATCTAGGGTTTGTGTGTATTTCATTATACCAAATTCATTTCTTGTTCTGAAGTTGTAGATCTAGGTGATTGTTTGCATTTTTGAGTGCATATGAAATAGAAAAGCATCCTAGATCTTGCATTTTAGGGTTAAAGATCACTTTAATTTTGCATATCTAAATAGGAACAACATCTTGATGCATAAAGTAATCCTGCCCTAGGCTGGCCCCTTTGGCAGAGAGGTGGATGAACCCTCCGGTTGCTCTTGTGATTTTAATCATTTGTAGGCAGGGGGTTTTGAGCGGTGTACTCCACTCTCTTTAGGTGAAATTTGCATCTTTGTGTTGGCTTCTGATTTAGATTAGTGAAGTTAGTAATATTTAATATTGTTTGCACACCATAGAGAACAAGAAATCTAATAAAATAAATCACACACACTTGCACGATTCACATTTTTAATAGTAGTGGCTGGATTTCATCACCAGCCATTGCTTGAGATTTGGTGACGGTGGCCGTGATTTCCATCCACCAATCTCTGCCCTAGAAACCATAGGACTACCCCCGAGCAAACTTGTTGGAGGTCATTACCAACAAGAATCTCATTGCCCTGGCCAGCCTTAGTTTTTTTACCTTTGTTTTTCATTAAACAAGATTAAGTTACATCAAAACACACAAGCCAACAATTCTAAAAAGGAACTTCACATTAATGAAAGAAAATAATTAATGAACAAGGTAAGCCACACACGGTGAAACCTAGGACTGATTGTTTTCTTTGCTTTAAAATTTGGAAAAGTTGTTAATTTGTGTGATTTAGATAAGCTTTGAATCTTTGGTTTAACTACTTTATGGTGCTAACATGACAACAAAAGAAAATAATAAACCAAAGTAGTTTAATGGAAAATAGTTCCCATGAACCCGCTACTTCGGTAGCCCCATCCAATATGGTTCAGACTACTTTGTCTGGATCATCCCATCCACCCCACTCTCAAGTAGAGACACATTCACACAATGTGGAGACAACCACCACCTACATAGACATGGATAGAGTGCAGGCCCTTTACAAGGCTTCTAACTATGTCTTAGAACCCCTTAGCCAAGAAGGTTTGGAAGAATCCGAATTGGCTACCACCTACCTTGCCCAAGGATATCCTAATTCGAGTTATGAATATGGTATGCCTTCCTCCATGAGCCAACCACCACAAAGCCCAAGTGTTCCAAACACTTACCTCACATCCACCTATACCAACCCCTTGTATGAGGAGTATGTCAATGCTGCCTCACAAGTCCCTAGCCTCCAAGTTGTAACATCAAACGCAACTTGCACCATACCCATGTCCTCTCATCCATTATCATCCACACCTCCATCATCTCACTTAGCCAACATGACCATGTCATCCACACCTCCATCATCTCACTTAGCCAACATGACCATGTCATCTACCCCTCCATCATCTCACTTAGCCAACATGACCATGACTAATCACCCATCATCATCGACTCATCCATCATCTCATCCAACCACAACCCCATCATTCGACACATGGTCAAATCAAGAACTTACGGATACATTAGGGCTTATCAACAGGTTGCTTTCACAATGAACAAAAGGAAAATAATCAGCTTACATAGACCCTATGACCCAAGGAGTTCCAAATCAACCTTCGCTCACCAATCAAAATTTAGCATGGGTCCCTCAATCTTCCATAGTGTCCATCCCCAATCCACCACCACTCCACACATCCACCATACCAATCAACATCACCACTAACCAACAACACAATCCATTTCTCCATCATCATCTTCATCAATCATCCCCATATTTCAACCATCAATCTTCTCCACATACCCAACCCAATTCATTCCACAACACCATGTTGGTCACACCCCAACATCTACCATCCAACCCATCAACCAACCATCACATAATCCAAGGTCCTCACATTCCAGCAGAAGATCTTAGATTCTAGGCAATGCAAAAGCAAATCGATCAGTTGATGCAAAACTCACCAGGGATAACGAGCCAAAAGCTCACATTAAGCCAACTGATCCATCAACCAATCCATCCATCGGTACCATCACCACCTTATCCGAAAGATTTTATGATACCAAAATTTGACAAGTTTAGGGGAACCGAGGATCCTAAGGAGCATGTGAGTTCATTTGTCCACATATGTTTTTGGATTAGTGATGATAATGCTCTTATGCTCCGAACATTTCCTCAAACATTAGGGGGAGATGCCATTGAATGGTACAATCAATTGCCCATGCATAGTATTTATACTTTTGATCAATTGATAGATCTATTCTTGGAACGCTTCACCCTTAATATTAAAAATAAGGTGTCCTTATCGGATATATATTACTTGAAACAATGGGATGAGGAACCTATCTATGATTTTGGAAACCGTTGGAGGGCAGTTATAACAAAGTTGCCATTCTCCCTCCCAATGGAAGAAATTATCAAACTTTTTACCAAGAGTTGCTTAAAACCCATCTCTTGGATGCTTCAACTCAATACTTATAGAACATTTGAGGAGGCTTTAGCACAGGCTAGTGTCATTGAGGAGATAAAAATCCAAGAGGGTGTCATTAAGCCTAAGAAGAAAGAATGGCAAAATAGAGGCCAATACCGAAATAATCAATCTGGCCAAACCAAATCCACACAAGCCTCAACGGCTAACACAGCTAATCAAGTCAATCAAGTGGTCATGAGCCAGCCCGTAATGGCTCAAAAACTAGTGCAACAACAAATTTCCTATCATGCGGTCCCATCAGTAACCCAAGCACCAATGGTACAAAACACAACGCCAACTATGGAACAACCTACCCGTCACCAATTCAATCGACCTCAACATCAATACACTCCCTTAGCGGAATCATATTCAGCCATATTTCGAAGGTTATATGAGACCAACAAATTAGCCTTGCCAGACATTAGGCCCGATGATCCCACCAAAAGACCTAAAAGTTATAGAGAGCACTTGTTTTGCCCATACCATCGACAAAATGGGCATGATATCAATTCCTGCCATGTGTTCAAAAACATAGTGCAAGACCTCATAGACTTAGGGGCCATTAGCGTCGATAACCCCTTAGCTCCACAAAATCAAAATTTGGGCATATATCAGACACCTCTACCTAACCATGGGGAGGTCCAACATAATGTAGGGGGTAACAATCAACAACCACCTCCTAATCAAGTAAATCATGTCCAACAATACCAAAACTTTGTAGGAGCAGTCCATGTGGTCACTAGAGGGCAAAGGCAAAATCAAAAAAATGCTCAACAACCTTCAAACCCACCACCCATCCAAACATCACCAAATCCATCTCCGCCAATCAATCTATCCAACCCATCCAATCCACCCATTCTTCATCCAATAAGGCCAATGGTAACTTTAACCAGCCGGTTAACCACTAGTTTGAAAATGGCATCAACCAAAATTTTTGTATATGAGCTCATCCAACAATCCCCTAGGCATAGAGAAGCTTTAATGGAAATACTCAAGTCAATTGAGTTAGAATCCCAAGACTCTAATGCCTTCAACAACTTTGTAGGGAGTGTCAGAACGTGCATGGAGCCATCAATTACCTTCTATGACTTTGAGATAAAATCAATGAGTTCAGAATCGGTGGACCCTCCATTGCACATAATGGCCTTAATAGATGGAAAGCCATTCAAAAGAGTATTAATTGATACCAGCTCATCAATCAATATCATTACTACCGCTGCTCTTATCCACCTCAAAATACCTCCATCCCACATTTCCAAATCATCATTCACCCTCAAAGCATTTAACGATGCTTTGTGTACCACAATTGGCACTGTTGTTTTACCTATAGAAGTAGGGGCCAGAATATTGCACACCATGTTTCACATCTTGGAAGGAGCCATGGCATATAATATACTCCTTGGTAGACCTTGGATGAGGGAAATGAAATGTGTTCCATCAATTCTCCACCAATGCTTGAAATATGTTCATGATGGACAAGTCCATTGCATCCCCGTGGATGTCGAACCTTTTAAGTATTGTAATTTCATTTCAAATCCTTATGAATCCATGTTACCTTCCACTCATCTATTCTTGGTGCCATCATCGAATCCATCCACATCATATCTCAATCCACCTTCTTCTAATCCATCTCCATCTTCTTCTAAGGCTCCCATCATAGAGGAGCTACCCATCACATCACCTCCTCAAACATCCATTTCTTCTTGTACATGTGGTCACAATAAGTCTACTATTAGCACATCGTACATCACATCTACCCCTTCTATTCCATCTCATCATTCCATACCACCATCCAATCCCACTCCATCAGCCGATGTGTCACAAGTCAAACTTTCATATTGTGACATATTTAACTCGCCACCATCCACAACCAATCCAGAGCCACTTGAGCCTTCACCATCCACCTCATCAACCCAAGTCAAAGTCCACATCACTAATCCGAGCATTGGTGAGTATGTGGTCCAAGACGTCACCATTACACCCCTAGCCATTCCCACAACTAAGGATTTTGGACGTCCTCGAGACCGTCCTTTATCCATAGGTATTGTTTACGACATGAGTGCCACTCCAAATAGCATTAACTTTGTTTATGGAGGGTTGGATTGCTCAACTAGGGCAAACCCACCCGAAGAACCAAAAGAGCCTAGGCATGCCAATATACCTAACATAGAGGAGTTTCTAGCTCGATACTTTAATATGTTCCATTGGCAAGGTCAAGGTCTAGGTTCCCATGAGCAAGGGATGCATGATATCTTAGAGGTCCCATATAGAGGTGCCCATGATCATTCCGGTTTAGGCTATACCCCATTGTCTTCCACCGCTTCTCTTGAGAAAGCCTTTAAAAATCTTACACTCAATGATGAAGATCACCCCATCCACCCACTACCCTCAACATCTTCTCTTGAACAAGCCCTTCAAGAACTTTGCATGGACGAAGTAAACGAAGATGATCCCATCAACTTTTCATATCCTATCTTTGATTTCGATGATGAAAGTTATGAAGAATTTGAAGTCATGTCAAATGCTTCTGACGATTCTGAAGAGGAGTCACAACCCATTGTCCCCATCACCCAACAGGAAGAGTTTTACCTCCGAATGTTCCCCATCCATCATCCCATATTCCGCTTGCTTCTTCCACAAGAACAAGATGATCCACCTGGTAATCTGCCTTGAGCCACCCACATGAGCCAAGAATTGTAACATATGTACATATTTCAAAAAAAATCAAAAAAAAAAAATGTTGCTCTGATGTTTTCATGTTCACTATTACAGGGATACCACGCCTCGACATCGGTTCCGATTCAATTGTTCCATCTACCCATTCGACCAAACCATCCTACCTTCCACTAAGTCAATATGAATCCTATTGACTTATTTACCCCGCTCCATAATCCATACGATCTGGCTAGGCCAATTCCAATTGACATTAGCCTTATTGACTTGGACCGGATTTCCTCCACACCCTCCTCTTTAGAGTTCACCCTATCCAAGGAATTTCTAAAAGGTTCAGCCCACTACATTCCTCCTTCACCGCCACCTTCACCTCAATCAGCTTCCACTAATGGTCCCGAGGTCTTTCAGGTAGATTTAGGCAATGATAAGCAAGAATAATTAGATGACACCCTAGACTATCCCGACTGGCTCTCAGGACTAGTACCCATTCACAAGCTTAATGGAGCAATACACATTTGCATTGATTTTCGACACCGGTCTTAGCTCTTCCTTGTATAGGGGTACTCTTCTATGCATGAATATATATATATATATATATAAATTAAAAAAATAATCATCATCCACATAGGCATATCTACATTGCATACATTCCATTTACATTTAGGCATTTAACATACATCTTCACTTTTTTTGCACTCATGCATTGTTTCATTAAATCATACATATTCCATGGCATTGTACACTTTCCATTTGCATATCAACACTCCATTGCATCAGGCATATACATTTGCATCCATCCCATCCCATGTTCAATGATCTGGCAAAGTAATGATGATATGACCATGAAACAAAAAGTCAAGTTATAACGATTGGGGGTACCTAGTTTGAAACCTTCATGCAACTTTAACAAAATTCATATGTCAACCACATCACATAGCACAAAAGCCTAGATTTTTAGTCACTCAACCATTACTAGGGTAGCAAACAACCTCCAAATGGATGTCCAATTTTCTTTAGGACCAAAACACAATTTACATACTAAGAAAATCTTGAGCATCGCCAATTGATCACGAAATAATCTTGAACCATTCACATTACATCACATCTTAAAAACATTATGAGATAGGGGGTCTAGTACCATCCTTGGGTAGTACCTCGAGGCAAAAAGGAGATATCCCTCGCTTGTCCCATCATGCAACATAGTCCAAAAATAGTGGTTTTCACCACTACCAACATTACTCCAAACATAAACATAAAAACATAGAGTAGTAAGGATAGGGTCAAAATTCTCATCACACTTCGGTTGAGAATCCGATTCCCCAAAGCTCTATACAAAAATTAACAAATAAAATCCCAAAAACCCTTGATCCCTAAAGTTGTAAGGATCGTACTACACGTCCCTGACAAGGATGGGTAGTCATCCCCAAGGCCTAAAATATCAATCCCATAGGACTATGGAGTGAATCTCCATCGAGGCTATAGATGCTTGACTGGTAGTGGAGTAAGCTCATGCGAGGTGACATGTCTCTCCTCCAAAAAGGGAGACCTCTGAACGCACATAAGGATAGGCTAGCCTCAGGTCATCTCCATAACAGGTCATGCCTAAATCTACTCATAATGGGTTAATGAACTTCACATGCACACACACTGGTTCTTGATTGGATAGGGTCATTGTCACACTCAAGATTTGGTATATGAACCTCACTTGCACACACATTGGTCCTAAAGAAAGTTAGACAACCCTAGTGAGTTTGATTGATAATACTAGTATGATTGAGTCTTTGAAAATATTTCAGTCTTCCATATCAACATCCATATCTTCTTCCATATCAACATCCATATCTTCTTCCATATCAACATCCATATCTTCCTCCATAAAAACAACCATGTCTTCATAGTGAGTCAAGTTGCAGAACACCACCAAATTCGGTACCCTCGATAGCCAAACAATGGACAACAAAAATGGTCAATAAAATTTCTGAACTATAAAATATCATTCGAACAACATGCATTCCTCCCATATAGTTTAGATTCATTTACTTGCATTAATCATCCATAACATATCATCATTAATAACACATCACATAGCTTACATTTTAGATTCATCATAGATTTACTTGCATTAAGCATCCATAGCACATAGCTTGCATACATCATTCATATAAAACATTAGGCATATACATCATTATTAGCTTGCATTAAACATCCATAATATTCAAACATTATTCATAAACATGCATCAAACATTAATAAAATAAACATAAAAGCATCCACACAAGAGATAACACACATATATGAAAAATCCATGTATATATATAAATATCACATATACAATCAATGCCAAAAGGCTACAATGGAGCACCAAGGCTCATATATACAAAATAGTGCATCTAAGCACTAAGTCTACTATCCATGAGAAGACTCCTGAGACCTAGTAGGAGCCCTCGACCTAGTACTCTGCCTAGACTCCGTATGCCTAGATGACTCGACCATAAAATAAGAAGGAGGATCCGATAATGTAATATGGTGTTGCATACACACATCCTCCAAGGAATGTACATATGCCTCACTAGCTCGAAGATACCGCAAATCCATCTGATGTCACCGCTCCTTCACCAAAATCTCTACCTAGAGCCTCGTGACCATCGCCTGATCACTAGCCACCATCGCTACCCGCTCCACCTCTAGCCAAGCTATAGTAGCCAAAGACTCCCTATGAGTCTCAAGCATGGTCTCACGCTCCTCATGAAGCTGCTCCAACTCTGCTCGTAGCCTAGCCACCTCAGATATCTCACCCATCTCCTCATCACCTTCCCTCTCTCCCTCTACCAACCCCACCTCTAGAGTCTATTGGGCTACTCCCCTCGACTACCTTCGACCCATCGATCATTGAGGCCTCATCCTCTTTGGAGTCATCCTCGACCTCGATGCTACCACATCATCCCCAACCACCTTTGGTACCCATACTAGTTGGGCACCAAACCACACTGCATACTCTAGAGTCACCTCAACATCATCCACATCAAGGATCTCAATCTCCTCATCATCCTCAATCACCATTCACCATGGCTCCGCACATGGCAACATCCCCTCATATCATCGATGCCGATACAACACCGACTCATCTAGCACACCCTGAGGCAATCCAAATTGCCTCAACACCCATGAGTACTAGAAGTACTCTACCTCCTCATCCCTCCACCCAACCAACCACCGAGCCTACCTCACCCAATGCAGCTACTCCCCATCACCATCCCATCAGGCTCCTCACCATGGCCTCCATACCACATCAACCCAAGACAACCCTGACCACATGTCTCTATACCACTAGCCACTATGAATCTCTCAACTCGATTGCACCTCCTCTACCACCACCCATCGCCTAGCATAGGGCTCCCTCATCTGCCATGTCAAACATGGCAACCCCTCAGGTCGAGCTATCACAAAATGCTCCCAAGCCCAACACTGTAGGAGGAAGCTACACCCAATCCCCTTCCTCTCCCTTCAAATCACCTCATATAGCTCCCGATACAGCTATGCCAACAAGGTAGGAGCCCATGCATACTCCTTTGGGTCGATGAGTAAATCACTCACCAAACCCAATAGGTTCCAAGGGAACCTACAACCAATGCTATTAGGTAGCACTATGTTCGCTAACATGAACATAATCAAAGTTAGGAGTGCATCCAACTCCTTTGCCTTGTACATGCTCAAATAACATATCCCACCATCTCCCATCTAGGCCTCCCACCATCGATCTCCGAACATCCTCTCCATATCGACCTTCTTGTCTCGACCAACCACAACCTTCTCCCCTTCTACCAACACCTTGAGAATATGATATACATCCTCAAGAGTAACAGTAGCCTCCCTAGTAGGTAGCTAGAATATCCCCCTATCCAGATCCCATATCTCTATCAAAGTAGAGAGATACCCCTCATTGGCCCTCACAACATCTAGCCTCGCCACGCCCTCCAGGCCCACCTTCCCCAACAACCCCCACTCCTCCTCTGAAAGCTTCTTCCTCATCCCCAAAACAAGAGGAGAGAAGCGATGTCGAGGCTCAATATCCCTCAACTACAACAACAAACAATTTCATTAATATTTGTAAAAAATAATAATAATAATAAATGCACAAGTGACAAAAGTGTTTTTCAACATTACTGGGGCAAATGGCGTGTCAGCTTTGTCAGTCGCATTCAATCCCTCTGCTGCCATAGCTTCTGCACAATTTTCCTCACTAGCCTCACTAAGCTCTCACACCCACTCCACCCCTCAGACATAGCTTCTCAAAGTCCCAAATGCACAAGTGAGCCTCATGATTCACTCAGAAATCTATTTATAGCTTTCCCTAGCACATTTAGGTGTAGGTCTACACCTACGAATTCATAAGCTCACCTAGGCGCCTACTGGCACACCTAGGCGCACCTGCCTACGAGACACCACAGCACACCTGCACTAGCGACAAAATGGTACAAAGACAAAATCAATCAAAATAGTAGCATACCTCCTCCAAATTTCACCAAATTTCATCCACACATCATGCACATCATAAAATCAGGTTTTGTGAAGACAAAAATCGTTTTGCATGCATAATTTTCAAGAACGAATCAAATATTAAAAATCCACAAATCAAGGCACAAAAGGTAGCAAAACAATCCAAATTTTCACAAAACTCACATCTGATCATTCTACATCATATTCTGCATCATCTCACACAATTTCACAAAAATTGGAGTTCATTCGATCAATAAATCGCTCAGTTATGTGCAAAATGAACAACTCAAAGAAGCACAAGCTGCAAATCATACATCAACTAACACCAAGTTTTGTGAAAGCGTAACCACCATCCATCAAGAATTCTTCCATCAACATCTTTCATTTTCATCAATCATCTCATCCACAATCTATCTAGTATTCAAGTGAACCTCGTATCTAGTAGGTTATTCTATAAACTTGGCGATTGCAGCGATATCAATCCATGCAAATTTGGTAAGATGAATAATCTACAATAAGGACACTTGACCATGATCAAATTCAATTATCTCATCATCAAAGATCACAATCATATTTGGCACCTCAAATTTGGAATACAACCTTGCCAAGAACAATTTGCTAAAAGGCAGTCATTGATGTCCTCTTCCATGGGGCATGAAAACATGGATAACCAAAATCTCAAACACTCATTCACTTGACAACAATCATAATACAGGACACCGGTAAGCTTGATTGGTTCCATCATGGAATTGGTGAAGAAATTTCCATAGTCAATACCCAACCCCTGCGTTGACTTAGTCAGCCTGCATCTTCATATCTTGCATACTCAATGATGCCATTACGACAACTTATTCAACAACATCAAATCAACCCAAAGTATGGGGCAACCACATTACATTATGATTCTCCCATGATGGGATACATCTCACATGATCATAACATCTACACTGGACAAAATCCCCTCTCAACCATTGGGGCAAAAATGGTATCACATTTTACATCATTCATATCATCCACAATCACATGGTATTATACACCAACCCCCATCCCATCTTTGGGGCAAAAAGTATCACATTTGCATTTCACATCATTCATTCATCAATTGCACAAATTCACTACATCATTCATTTTTCAATTGGCTTGTGAGATACATTCGTAACTCATTCACCAATTGAGGGGGTAAGCTACAAAAATTCCAAAAATTCTTTATTCTTTTGTCTTCAACATCAGTGCGCAAATCCAACGACAGAGAGAAGTTGCTTCTGCACCCATAGCCCAAGCAGGTGTCTCATATTTTTGCACCATATTGTGTTTCATGCAACATGGTACAAAAAGGGGCATCTGTAGACACCAAATTACAGCCACTAATCCTCCATCCTAACCTTCCCACCACCCACTTGTCCACCATACACCTTCCCACCAATTATTTGGCCCAATTCCACCTTTCTCACCATCCATTTCACCATTTTAGCCCTTTTTCACCATTTCCTAGCCTAATTGGGATTATTTTAATATTATTTTATATTATTTAATATTTAATATAATATTTTATATTATATTATAATATATTTATTATAAAATATATATTTATAAACTCAATTAACCACAACCGTCCGATCCATTCTAATCTCCACCATCCATATTCATTAATCCATGTCACATTCAAAAAGTAATCTCAACCTTAGGATCTAATTTAATCTTAGCCACACGATCAAAAGTGTAAGGCTAAAACCCTAAGAAAACCCTAGGTTGGATTATAAATAAGGGTATTTTGCAAATGCCCAAACCCTGGAACCTTGAGAATTAGACATTTGCACCCTGGAGGAATTATTGGTGAAGCCCTAGCATAGAATCCTAAAAATCTGAAGCCCTAGCTCACCGATAAGACTTATGTTATTCCAGCCATCACCCATTCATCCTCCATCACCATCACAGCCCCCATCCATCCACCGCATTCATCGCCATCCCCTCGATCTACTTCTATAGATTTTGCCCTAACCCGTAGGCGCCCTCCAGAGCTTGTGAGGCTCGCTGTAGAGCCTACGAAGCGCTCACCAGAGCCTGTTGTATACCGCAGGTGCTCTCCAGAGCCTATTGTATCCTGCAGGTGCACACCAGAGCCTATGAAGCTCACGTCAGAGCCTACCAAGTGCGCGTCCGAGCCTGCTGCAACTACAGAAATGTGAATCTGAGCCTGCTACACCATGCCATATGCAACAACGAAATGAAAGCAAGGTATATCTCATTTGAATGTATTTTATCTCATAATTTGTTGATCTGGCATACTTTCTGACTTCATTGTTAACTAGGGTTTTATTGATGTCTGAGGGTCTCACACTATGGAGCCCTCATAGGTATTACTAACCCCCTTGTTCTATTTTTATGTATGCAGATCTGCAAGTTCTACACATTGTTGAATGGTTGTTGAAGCTGGAGTGGCCCCACACTGGATACTCGAAGCCCACTCAACCTGTTGGAAGCAAGGACACACTAAATCTGAAGACACTTTGTTGTTATTGCTAGGGTTTCAGAGAACCCTAGTGCCATTGTAAAATCATTGTATCAAATACTCACATTGAGTACTGATTGTAACAAAGGAGTTCATTGGCTCCCCCCATTTTATTGAATACATCCATTTGTGCAATCTTTGTATTTCCTTGTGTTATTTGATTTCCTGTTATTATTTAAGTGTCGTGTCTTTGTCTTCACACTTCTATTTACATCTATGATAGGGTTAAATGGGATTTTTTTTTGCATTTTTAAAAAAGTTGTGATTTGAGAAGAAATGGGTTGGATGGATTAAAGTTTGTGTCTCTACAGTTTCTTATTTGGTGTTTGTAACACCTCTCCTTGGCAGATTGTTTATGGATAATGAACTATGTGTTAGTCTCACAATGACACTGAGAGAGGGGGTGAATCAGTGTAGCTCTTTAAAACTTAAATCTTCAACTCTTAAAGCCAAAACAATGAAAACTTAAAACCAAATAAAGCAAGTATAACAAGAGAGCATCACACAACACAAGATGTACCGAGGTTCACCGATTTGGCTACTCCTCAAAAATGACTGTTTGGACTCCCATCCAAATCCAGCCTTTGCAAAGCACAACTTTACAATCAATTTACCAGCACCCACTGGAAGGAGCACCAACCCCTGATTTATCCTACACCAAAGGAGCACCAACCCCCATTTATCTACACCAATAGAAAGGAGCACCAACCCCTGATTTATCTACACCAAGAAAGGAGCACCAACCCCTGATTTACCAGCGACCAACTAGAAGGAGCACCAACCCATGATGCCAAGCACCAACTTGGACTTCAATTTTGAAACTAGAAGATTGACATAAAAATGCCTTCACTTTTACAAGACCCTGACTGGTCTATTGCTTACTCAACATCGCCCACAATTCACAACACACACCCTTCTCGCTCGCCTCTCGCTCTCCTCTCGCTCTCTTCGCAAGATCAAATCCACTTATAAATTCTCCAAGCAACACTCCTTTTATAACCATCCTTTCTCTTTGTAACTCCAGTTGTAACTCCTTTCATATTCTCATACGCCACTTGTCAATTGTAACACCTTCTTTATGTAACTCCTTTTGTATATATTGAGAAGGCATTTCGTCAAACACGTCACATGCAAATAATTGACACCATATTCTCCTACCATGACTGTTCATTTTCTCGGTCATGACTATTCTTTTTTTTTTTTATTTTTTTTTATATTATTTTTTTTTTTTTTTTTTATTCATTTTCTCTTATATTTCATTTTCTTTTCTTGTGCATGCATTTGTTTTCTCCTTCATTCATTTTCTTCCATATTCTTTTCTTTTACTCTTCTTGAGTCACAAAATGCGACATGTCGCGATATCGTGACACTTTTGTTACTCTGTCTGCCTGCCCTTCTTGAGTCATGAAAATGCGACATGTCGCGATATCGTGACACTTTTGTTTCTCTCTCTCCCTTTTTGAGTCACAAAAATGCGACATGTCGCGATATCGTGACACTTTTTCTTTCTCTGCCTGCCTACCCTTTTTGAGTCACGAAAATGTGACATGTCACGATATCGTGACACTTTTTCTCTTCTCTTTCTCTTCGCTTTGGACCTGAAAATGCGACATGTCGCGATATCACGACACTTTTTCCTTCTTGCTCTTTCTCTTCTTTGGACCACGAAAATACAACATGTCGCGATATCGTGACACTTTTTCTTCTTGCTCTTTCTCTTTGCTTTGGCCCTGAAAATACAACATGTCACGATATCGCGACACTTTTTCTCCTTGCTCTTTCTCTTTGCTTTGGCCCGAAAATACAACATGTCGCGATATCGCGACACTTTTTCTCCTTGCTCTTTCTCTTTGCTTTGGCCCACAAAATACATGTCGCGATATCGACACTTTTTCTCCTTCTCTTTCCAAATAACATGTCCGATATCTGACACTTTTCTCCTTGCATTTCTTTCTTTGGCGAAAATGCAACATGTCGCGATATCGTGACACTTTTTCTCCTTGCATTTTCTCTTCTCTTTTGGCCGCGAAAATGCAACATGTCGCGATATCGTGACACTTTTTCTCCTTGCATTTTCTCTTCTCTTTTGGCCGTGAAAATGCAACATGTCGTGATATCGCGACACTTTTTTCTTTGCTTTTTTGCTTCTCTTTGATCTTTAGCATATGGGCCACTTCGGTCTTCTTGGAAACCTGTACAACTTCACCCAAACATCAAAAACATCCTCATAAGCATTTAACTTCACTGTACATACTCTGAATAACCTCTGAACTCCTGTCCACTGCATCAACCGATCTATCTGACTGTGTTGACAACAATGACAATATCGTCGTTGCACCTTGCTCAACAATCTCCCCCTTTGGAATTGTTGGCAACACACGTGCAATTTCCTGTAACTCTTCTCCCCCTTTGACAACAATATCAAAGGGCTGCTGCAGACTCCCCATGAGTCCATGCACAACATTCTCAGGCAAAAATTATTACACTTAGCAAAAATCACAAACATGAGCAAAAAGATAAACAAATACACAAATGCTCCCCCTGAGAATGTGGTCCCGATAGCTAGTCAATTCTTGGGAAGCGTGACCACTCCCAATTTATTGTGAAGGTACTCAAAGACTTCCTTGGGCAATGGTTTTGTGAAGATATCCGCTACTTGCTCTGTTGTTGGAACAAAATCCAACTTAACCTCACCTTCCGCAACTTTCTCCTTCAAAAAGTGATACCGGATAGCAATATGTTTTGTGCGAGAATGCATAACCGGATTCTTTGAGATGTTAATGGCACTGGTGTTATCACACTTAACTAAAATTGGCTCACTGAAGTTAATACCAAGATCTTTCAGGGTTTGTTTCATCCATAATACCTGCGTACAACACGTTGTCGCTGCAATATATTCTGCCTCTCCTGTGGATAAGGAGACTGACTCTTGTTTCTTACTGTGCCATGCGACCAACCTGTCTCCAAGATAGAATGCACCTCCACTGGTACTCTTTCTGTCATCTACACATCCTGCCCAATCTGCATCTGAATACGCAATAAGGGTGAAGTCCTTACCTTTCGGATACCATAACCCATACTCCATAGTACCCTTGAGATACCGAAGAATCCTCTTCACTGTTGTCACATGAGTCTCCTTGGGACTAGCCTGAAATCGTGCTACCATGCATACTGCCTGCAAAATATCTGGTCTGGTAGCTGTCAAGTATAGTAAGCTCCCAATCATAGATCTGTACATGGTTTGATCAACATGTGGAGATTTGTCATCCTTGCTCAACTTGCAACCTGTCGTCATGGGAGTGCTAACTGGCTTACAATCCTCCATTGTGAACTTTTTTAGTATCTCTTTCACATATTTAATTTGAGAAATAAATATGCCCTTCTCATTTTGATTAACTTGCAACCCGAGGAAATACGAAAGTTCACCAATCATTGACATTTCAAATTCTTTTTTCATCTTATTTGCTAAATCTTTACACGACTCATCTTTGTTGTTGCCAAATATGATATCATCAACATATACAACAAGAACAATAAGATGGCCATTTTCTGTTTTGACATACAAATTACTATCCACCATACCTTTCTTGAACCCTTGTTGAGTAAGATAGTTGTCTAGCCTTGCATACCATGCTCGGGGTGCCTGTTTTAAGCCATATAATGCTTTCTTCAACTTGCAAACCAGGTTGGGATCATCACCAAGTTGGAAACCATCTCGGCTGCTCAATATAAACCTCTTCTTCGAGTTTCCCATTCAAAAATGCTGATTTCACATCCATTTGATAAACTTTGAAATTCTTGTAAATTGCTAAAGCCAGAAACATTCTAATTGCCTCTAGTCTAGCCACAGGTGCAAAGGTTTCCTCAAAGTCAATACCTTCAACTTGTGCATAGCCTTTACATACCAATCTTGCTTTATTCCCGACTACCTGTCCGTCTTCATTCAATTTGTTTCGAAAGATCCATTTAGTACCGATTATATTTTTATTTGCAGGTCTTGGTACTAACTCCCAAGTTTTGTTTTTCTCGATCTGATCTAATTCTTCATTTATTGCCTTCATCCAACTTTCATCTTTGCTTGCGTCAGCAACATTTTTGGGCTCAATGCTGGATAATAGAGAGTAGTTGCTTACTACTCTTCTTCTTGTCTGAACACCAACTGTGGGGTCTCCAATTATTTGCTCTCTAGGATGATCTTTCTGCCAGCTGCCTGTTTTGAATTTCTTATTTTCTTCCACTTCTGAATCCCTGTTTGAATCATCTGAGTCAATTTTTTGTTTCTTTTCCGTTTCCTTTTCCTCATCTTCTTCAATAACCTCTTCATCAATTGGATAGTTCTCTTCATAGCTAATTACTCGTTCCCTACCTTCATCAACTTTAACATCGACACTATCCACAATTTTCCTTAGCCTCTTGTTGTAGCATTTGTAAGCTTTGCTTTTTGACGAATAGCCAAGAAAAATACCTTCATCCGCTCTATCTTCAAACTTACCAAGGTTTTCTTCAGTTCTTTTGATGTAACACTTGCTGCCAAAAACTTTAAAGTATCTTATTGTTGCCTTTTTACCGAACCACAACTCATAAGGAGTTTTGCTTTCATGCATCCTCAACATGCACCTATTTTGGATGTATACCGCAGTATGGACTGCCTCTTTCCAAAATCTGTCTGCTACTTTGCTCTCGATCAACATAGTCCGTGCCATTTCCTGCACTATGTCCTGTTCTTTCTTTCTACCACACCATTCTTTTGAGGTGTCCTGGATGTTGACAACTGTCTTCTAATACCATATTTTTCACAGTACTCTATAAAATCCTCTGAAATGAACTCTCCTCCTCTATCTGATCTTAAACATTTAATCCTTTTTCCTGTTTGATTCTCAACTTGGTTTTTGAAAACCTTGAACATCTCAAAAGCTTCTGATTTATGCTTCAAAAATAGTACCCATGTCATCCTGGAATAGTCATCTATACACAACATAAAATATTTGTCACCATTTATGCTTTGCGTTCTCATGGGTCCACATAAATCAGTATGTATTAGTTCCAAAGGTTTGCTTGTGTAGTACTCTTTTGTTTTAAATGAGACTCTAGTTTGCTTCCCCTTTTGGCATGAAGCACAAATGCTATTTGATGGTTTTCCAATGGTGGGAATATCTCTCACTGCCTTTTTTGAGCTAATTTTTACTAGATTGTCAAAACTGATATGACCAAGCCTCTTGTGCCACAACCAATTTTCTTCTTCCTGTCCAATCAAGCAAGCTCCTTCTGAAGTCTCTGAGAGAGTGTACAGGTTGCCAGATGTCCTCGATCCAGTTGCTATCAACTTTCCACTAGTTTGCTTTTCTGACTTCACAACCCCGCTTCTTAAAAATCACTTCATGACCTCTATCACAAATCTGACTTACGCTCAACAAGTTATGCTTCGGACCAACCACAAACAAGACTTCTTTTGACTTGATTTTTCCATCACTAATCTTCACCGAACCTTTGCCAACTATCTTAGCTCCATCATTATTTCCAAATTTTACTGAACCACCTTCATATTGTTGTAACTTCTCAAATTTTTGTTTGTCACCTGTCATATGACTGGAGCATCCACTATCAAGTATCCATGGTGCAGATTTATTCTGTGCTTTAAATGTTGTTTGTACGATCAGGGATTCCTTTTCTTCCTTAGATCGATCTTTTTCTTTCCACTCTGGTTTGATTACAGTTTTGGGCTCTTGTTTTGACTTTTCTTTTTCAGTAGCTTGTGCATGTTTTTCGAGAAATTTTCTATTTTGTCTCATTCCATTTGGTTGAAATTTTCTTCCCTGAAATTGATTTGATGCAAATGTACTTCGACAATTTCTTGCAATGTGCCCAAACTTATGACAGTTATAACATTCTACTGCATAATCCATCAAAGGTGAAAAAACATTTCTACTGGTAAAATTCCTTGGTCCTACGTTATACTTGCAATCTGAAATCTTATGTCCATAACCATTGCATTTAAAATAGTAACCGAAAAAGAGATGATTGAACCTGGGTGATGGTCTTTGCCATGTTGTCGTAGGAGTCATAAATCTTCTTCTTCTTTGATGTGTGACATTGGTGAATCCATCATTGTCAATTCTCCTTTCGTGCCTTGCATTATTGCTTTCTTTTGCATGAGTCAATTTTTCTTGATCAACCTTTTTCTTATCTTCATTCTTTGATCCATTTGATGATTCTCCTTCGACAAAGCCCAAACCAAATTTCATGCCTGTAGTCCTTTGGATATTTATGATCTTATCCAGCTTCATAGAACTTTCTTCACGTTTGTGATGACAACTAATTTTACGATTCATCTCTTCTATCTAGCATTCTTAAACCAACAGTCTCTTCTTCTAGTTTGCAGCAATAATCTATTTTCATGGTTATTTGTACTTCGAGATCTTCTAGATATTTTCTTGGATTCTTCTATCTGTACTTTCAAACTGGTTATGATTTCATTTGCATCCTCAAGCTTTCTTGAAATTTTCTTATTCTTTTTTCTTTCTATCTTCAATACATCCAGAGCTGCAATTAGTTCCTCTTCCAAATTTACTTCTGCATCAATTTCTTCTTCATCACATTCCTGTTATTTTTCTATTTTTTCTTCTTTGAGTGCCATGAAAAGAGCTTCACCTGTTTCCTTTTCAGAATCCTCACTGCAGTTGTCTTCTGATGAACTGACATTCTTGGAGATGAAACTTTTCTTCTTGAAGTTGCCTTTTCTGAAATTTGTTTTTTTCTTCCAGTCACTTCTTTCTTGGTGCGATCCTTCATCACTTTTGTTCTTCTCATTAAGTGGACAATTAGCTGCAAAATGCCCAATGCCTCCACAATTGAAACATTTAAGCGGTAACTTTCCTCTGTATTTTCCTTTTCCCCTTTTTAGTTTTCGAACAAAGTTTGCTTCCATTTCATCTGATGTCTCTTCTTCCTCGGATTCTTGTTTTGCTTTCATATTTTTATGGGCTTTAAAAGCAGCTTCTCTGTCTGTGGGTTTAGATTTTCCTATTCTCATCTCATATGCAGTCAAAGAACCATGCATCTCATCCATACTAAAAGAATTTAGATCTTTAGCTTCTTCTATAGCTGAAACTTTAGAATCAAATCTTTGAGGAAGAGATCTTAATACCTTTTTCACGATGACAGAATCTTCGATTTCCTCGTCGAGTCCTCTAATCGCATTAATGACTTCATTAACTCTCAGCATATATGCCTCTATGTTCTCATTGTCATTCATCTTTAATACTTCGAACTGAGCTCGATGTGTTTGTAACTTGGCCTCCTTGATCTTAGCGTCTCCTTCATGAATGCTCCTCAGTTTGTCCCATATTTCTTTTGTCATTTTACAACTCATAATTTTTACCAGTTCACGGTCCACTAATCCGCACATGATAGCATTCTTTGCTTTTGAGTTATTCTCAAACAGTTTCTTACCGGCAACATCGGTTGGAGAAGTGGTGGGTATTGTGTATCCACTATCTACTGAATCCCAAATGTCGTATCCCAAAGCACAAAGATATGTCTGCATCCTGAGTCTCCAAAATGCGTAATTAGTTTCATCAAACAATGGTGCTTTGTTTGATGAGAAGCCTTCACCACCTGCCATTGTGTCACTTCCAAGATCACCCTAGCCGGTTAAGCTTGTTCAGGAACCTGGCTCTGATACCAATTGTTAGTCTCACAATGACACTGAGAGGGGGGTGAATCAGTGTAGCTCTTTAAAACTTAAATCTTCAACTCTTAAAGCCAAAACAATGAAAACTTAAAACCAAATAAAGCAAGTATAACAAGAGAGCATCACACAACACAAGATGTACCGAGGTTCACCGATTTGGCTACTCCTCAAAAATGACTGTTTGGACTACCATCCAAATCCAGCCTTTGCAAAGCACAACTTTACAATCAATTTACCAGCACCCACTGGAAGGAGCACCAACCCCTGATTTATCTACACCAACAGAAAGGAGCACCAACCCCTGATTTATCTGCACCAATAGAAAGGAGCACCAACCCCTGATTTATCCAAGCACCAACTAGAAGGAGCACCAACCCCAGATGCCAAGCACCAACTTGGACTTCAATTTTGAAACTAGAAGATTGACATAAAAATGCCTTCACTTTTACAAGACCCTGACTGGTCTATTGCTTACTCAACATCGCCCACAATTCACCAAACACACACCCTTCTCGCTCCCTCTCCCTCTCGCTCTCCTCTCTCTCTTCGCAAGATAAAATCCCACTTTAAATTCTCCAAGCAACACTCCTTTTATAACCATCCTTTCTCTTTGTAACTCCAGTTGTAACTCCTTTCATATTCTCATACGCCACTTGTCAATTGTAACTCCTTTATGTAACTCCTTTTGTATATATTGAGAAGGCATTTCGTCAAACACGTCACATGCAAATAATTGACACCATATTCTCCTACCATGACTATTCATTTTCTCGGTCATGACTATTCATTTTCTCCTTTTTTTTTTTTTTTCTTTTTTTATTTTCTCCTCATATTCTTTTCTCTTTCATATTCTTTTCTCTTATTTTTTTTCTCCTTCATCTATTCTTTTCTTTTCCCTTGTGCATGCATTTTTTTCTTCTTCGATGACTGTTCGTTTTTCTCTTCATCTTTGTTTCTATTTTACTCTCTTGAGTCACAAAATGCGACATGTCACGATATCGTGACACTTTTGTTACTCTCCTCCCCCTTTTTGAGTCACAAAATGCGACATGTCATGATATCGCGACACTTTTCTTCTTTGCTCTCCCTCGTCACTTTGAGTCACGAAAATGTGACATGTCGCGATATCGTGACACTTTTTCTTTCTCTCTACCTGAATGCCCTTTTTGAGTCGCAATAATGTGACATGTCATGATATCGCGACACTTTTTCTCTTCTCTTTCTCTTCCTTTTGAGTCACAAAATGCGACATGTCGCGATATCGTGACACTTTTTCCTTCTTGCTCTTTCTCTTCGCTTTGGACCGTGAAAATGCGACATGTCGCGATATCGCGACACTTTTTCTCCTTGCTCTTTCTCTTTGCTTTGGACCGAAAAAATACATGTCGCGATATCGTGACACTTTTTCTCCTTGCTCTTTCTCTTTGCTTTGGCCCGCAAAAATACACATGTCACGATATCGCGACACTTTTTCTCCTTGCTCTTTCTCTTTGCTTTGGCCTGAAAATACATGTCACGATATCGCGACACTTTTTCTCTTTCTCTTTCGGCCACAAAATACAACATGTCGCGATATCGCGACACTTTTTCTCCTTGCTATTTCTCTTCTCTTTTGGCCGCGAAAATGCAACATGTCGCGATATCGCGACACTTTTTCTCCTTGCATTTTCTCTTCTCTTTTGGCCGTGAAAATGCAACATGTCGCGATATCGTGACACTTTTTCTCCTTGCATTTTCTCTTCTCTTTTGGCCATAAAAATGCAACATGTCGTGATATCGCGACACTTTTTTCTTTTGCTTTTTCGCTTCTCTTTTATCTTTAGCATATGGGCCACTTCGGTCTTCTTGGACAACCTGTAACAACTTCACCCAAACATCAAAAACATCCTCATAAGCATTTAACATCACTGTACATACTCTGAATAACCTCTGAACTCCTGTCCACTGCATCAACCGATCTATCTGACTGTGTTGACAACAATGACAATACTGTCGCTGCACCTTGCTCAACACTATGTATTGATGTGAAGGTTTAATGACATAGTTTCCTTTATTTATATGATGGAATGTTTGTATTCTTTTGAAAACTTGGAATATGGTATGGCTAATGTATTTGTGGGTGCAAGACCAAGTGCTCTCCTTGGTGGGACCATATGGGTGAACCACCTACAAGAGAGAGATATTTAGGTAAATGATGATGATGACTTGTTCATCGGTAGCTCAGGGTAACAAGGAAAATTACCTTTCATGTAGATGCATTGCATTTTGTTTGTTCACATGTTCTCACCATTGGGCTAGGAAGTTACTTGCAATGAGTCTCCTTAAAAAGGATCAGTGATAGCATTAGTCTATCTTAATAAAGACCACCAACTTAAGGATAAAACAATGGTGAGAAGAATTGATATAAATATTTGTTTGCATATGATTTGGCAAGTATTGTTTATTAATGTCAACAACTTTGTTTTATTAAGTTACTTGAATGTTAATGAACCATTATCCTCAGAGAACTAGAATTTGAACTTGTGTAAGAGCAATAATGTAGAGAACTAGGATTGCAAGTTGTTGGAGGTGGATAATGTTAGCTCGCAAGATGATGACCCAATTGTGGTGTGGTCAAGGACTAATTTTAGGGATTATTTTTAGCTTAAAGGTCTTGCAGTCCCCGTGGAGTATTTTTTATGGGACTCTGGAAATCTTAAAGGTGGGTCCCATGAAATTTTGGGAAAGGTTTTTATGAACTGTAGAGCTCATTGTATTTCTCATGATTAGGCTAGCAAGGACAGTGGACGCCACATGAATTTGGCCAATTCTTATGCCAAAGTGATGGAAAAATCTAGCTATTTTGGCAATAAGCTTTCCCAATTTGATCTTTCCTCGAAATATCATTAGTTGTGGACTCCAAGCAAAAATATTAAAATGGCTAGATAATAAGGAGCTTGGGACCTGGTCAACAAATTTTAGGGTAATCACCCAGATCTAGACTCAATCCAAAAATAAGTGCTAGAAAAATTGTGGCCTCTAGGGTCCCTCAATATTATGGCTATGCCCAAATCCTTCTTTCTTATCAAGCTTACCTGTGAGGAGGATTCAAGGTATATTCTAGGAGATCCCTAATTTTTTGGGTAAAGGGGTCTTTATCTTTACAAATGGAGAATAAATTTTAACCCCTTTACTCATAATTTTGATCTCATGTCGCTCTGGATAAGGCTTCTTGGATTACCCATGAATTTTTGGCATCACGATGTTCTTAGGGGAATTTGCTAAAGATATTAGTGACCTAGTGTCCATTGATGTGGTAAAATCAGCTAAAACTCATATGGTGTACACTAGGCTATGCATTATGGTAAATCTGGAGGTAGACCTTCTAAAATCCATTGAGCTCATCTCAAGATTGGGGATCTAGGTGCAGTAGATTGAATATGATAATAGACTAGGAGTCTGTCAAGGTTATGGTAAACATGGGTATGTTTCAAGTAAATGACCTTCTCAATGTTTGAATGTGATAATGAGTCCAAAGAAATAAAAATAAAATAGAAATAAATCTGGGTCCAGAAGAAATTCAAACATGTGCTTGAGCAAAGGATTTTAGACCCATATATTCCTCTCTCTATACCTCAACCAGATAAGGCAAAGTTGGTTCCAAAGCCAAGTATAGTGATGGAATGTGCTAAGTTGGTTCAGAAGGAGATGGCATCAAATCCTAGTTTTATGGGGGTTGGTATCAAGCTAGTTTAGGAGAAGATGGTTCCAGAGCTAAGTATTGATGCACCCTTAATATCTCCTTTATTGAGTTTCAAAATCTATGTGGGTCCTTCCTTGGCAGAGGTAAGCCCTAATGACTTTATTCTCCATAACTTCTTTGAGGGGGTAGAACTGGATGATCCTATGATTCAATAGTTATCTCTGAGAGGAGATACCTTGGTCACTCCTCCTAGGGTGATGGAGAAAGGTTCATCAGGTATAAAAATAAGTTCTCACAAGAGTCACATCGACATTGTGATAAAAATAAAAGTGGGTAGGCCTTCTAATGTGCCCCATCAAAAAAAAGAAGTGGAAGTTAAGACAACAAATGGGGCTTAGACCCTTTTTAAGGTGGAAAAGTAAAATAAGTTGGTAGTAAGTAGCTAAAGCTTAAAGCCTTCAAATCCTCTAGCCAGTGGTCGATTGCTAACAAGATTTATAGTTCCAAGTCTTGTAAATGAAATTCCTTTCATGGAATATCAGAGGATTAAATGGATCCTCTAAGTTATGTATTATCTCCTCTATTAGAAAATATTTCTTGTCTTGATATAATTTTTATTCAAGAATCTAAAATTGAGGTAGGTAATTTTGATGTGGTGAAGTCTTCTATCTGGAGTCAAGTAGGTTTTGCATCCAACTTTGCAAATGGCTCTTCAAGGGATCTTCTCTATTTTTTGGACCTTTCAAAGGTGGATGGGCATGTTATTTCCTCTTCTAAAAGAGTCATTAATCTATTTTTTTTGTAAATCCTCAAATCAGAGGTGGGTAATATCTAATATATACCCCAAATTCGAGACACAACAAAAAAATTTTTTGGTCTTCTCTGATTGAGATGAAGGAGGTATTCAGGGGTGAGGCTTGGGTATTATTCAGGGACATTAACTACCCCATGTACCCCTCTAATAAAAAAGGTAGAAATTACCCATGTTCTAAAAACATGAATTATTTTACAAATTTTGTAAGCCAAAGTGAGCCGATGGATTTGGATGTGAAAGGATCAAGGTTACCTGGAGCAACAGGTAGCTAGGATATAGTCTCATCCTCTCCATAATAGATAGATTTTCTATCTCAAAATAAGGTTTACCTCTTTTTGGTGATGCTTATATGATTGCTTTACCTAATGCTAGGTCGAACCATAATCCTTTGTGGTTTGAATCTCTCCAACAAGCTGAATTTTTTCTCCAGGCTCCTTAATTTTGAAGCTATGTGGTGCTCCCACCCAGAGTTGGAGGTAAGGATTACTAAATGGTGGTTTGTACAGGTTTCAAGGTTGAGAATGGTTAAGGTTTCTAATAAGCTTAAACTAGTTAAGAGCAACCTGAAGTTATGAAATAAGGAAGACTTCAAAGATATCTTTAAAGCTAAAGCAACCATTAGCAAACTTAAAGAAATTGATCTAGAAATTCAATTAGTCATCCTATAGAAGGCCACAATAAGCAAGGAAAATGAGCTGCTATCAAGTCTTAATAATACATTAGCCATAGAGGAACTATTGTCCTATGGTTTAAAGAAGGAGACCGTAATACAAATTTTTTTATTCTGCAATATCAAGGTACAGAAGTTTCAATAGAATACATGCAATTACTAAAGAGGATGGAACTAAATCAAAGGATATTCATGAAATAAAAGCTAAAGTAGTGTTATTTTTTAGCTCCTTATTGGGTTCCAGGTGTTGCAAAGACAGAGAGGTAGAAAAATCCCTTCTAAGATCCATTCCTAGTTTGGTTTTGAGGGACATGAATCAAAGCCTAGAAGCCCCATTCTCATACGATGAATTCAAGGTAGCAACCTTCAAAAATGGAGGCTTTGAAAGCACTAGGTCTCGATTTTTTCCTACCCCTTTTCTTCCAAAAATTTTAGCATGTAAGTGGGTTGGTTGTGTGTGAGGCAATGAGAAAGGATCAAATCTCTAATTGGATCTTAGATGGGGTGAATTCTACCTTTCTAAATTTAATATCCAATATTACAAGCATTAGCTCCTTTAGTGAGTTTTGACCAATAAGCCTTTGTAAAATAATTTATAAAATCCTATCTAAGTCACTGGCTAACAAACTGAATTCACTGATGCCTCTTCTCATTGATAAATCTCAAAGTTGATTCGTAGTTGGAAGGCAAATCTTGGATGGTGTTTTGGTGGTTCATGAAATCATTCATTCTATCCAAAAAAGTAGTATACCAAGTATCTTTCTCAAACTAGATATGAATAAGGTATATGATAGTGTTCTAGGAATTCCTAGTGGAGGTCTTGTTGAAATTTAGATTCAGTATAATTGGATTAACCTCATAAGGACCTGAATCTCCTTTTTCAAGTACTCAGTGCTTATCCATAGCTCTCCAATAGGGTACTTTTGGTGATCCATAGGTTTTTTCCAAGGAAATCCACTATCTCCTTTTTTATTTATTCTTATGGCTAAAGTGTGTGGTAAGCCTATTATGGCGGATCCATCTATCGAAGGCCTCAAACCCACTATTTTTGTTAATATGATAACACATCATCAAATTGTGGATGACATGCTTCTCTCCTTTTTAGCTTTGATGGTCCAAGCAAGAAATATAAAAAATATTATTTCTCTATTTGATAAAGTGATCGTGTAAAAGATAAATTACATGAAGAGTATGATATATTTTCTCAACTCTCCTCTTCCCAGATAGAAATATTTCAAAGATTATTGGTTGCGGAGTAGTGGATTTTCCAGCAACTTATTTGAGTGTAACTCTTTTCATGGGTAGGATGCAAGATAGCCTCTAGGATCCTATGGTGGAAAGGTTGCAGAGGAAACTCACCAGTTGGAAAGATGCCTTATTGAGCCAAGGTAGAAAGCTCCTGATGGTCAAGTCTGTTCTTCAAAGTATACCCATATACTTTAGATCTATATTCAAGCTCCTAGTGAAAGTCTTGACCAAGTTAGAGAAAATCCAAAAGGTCTTTCTCTAGGCCAGGGATGGTGATCATAGGAAATTTCACTTAGTTTCTTGGAATTAGGCCTTTTCTAGAAAGGAATGTGGGGGATTGGGCCTCAAGAACCTTCAATTGATGAATTAGGTATTAGTCATGAAACAAGGATGGAAACTCTTAAAAAAAGAGGACTCAAAGTGGATCAATATTATTTTGAACAAATACTTATCCCAAACAGGGTGTTTTCGAGTGGGTCATCTTCCTAAGGAAGGCCCTATCTTCTAGCGTAGTCTTCATAATTCTAGAAACACTCTTGTAAAAGGTTCCAAGTGGATTCTGGGTAATGGGAGATATATTAACTTTTGGGAGGACTCTTGGCTTTTATATTATCCCCTTATGTAGGATCCCAACCTTTCATTGGTTGAAAGTCTTACTAGGAGATTGGGGTGGTCTTCGATGGCTAATTTTATTGATAGTGTGGAGGGCCAAATATCTTGAAAATAGGTTATTTCTTCCATCTTTAGTAGAAATGAATTATCTACTTGGAGTGCTATCCAAAATCTCCTCAAGTTGCAGGTGTTGAATTATCAAGAGTTGGAGGATCGTATTATTTAGAAGAAGGAGAGAAATAGATCATTTTCTATCAAATTAGCATATGCTCTTCTTGATGATCACACTTCTCTTTGGCTCCCTCCTACAAGTTTTGGTTTAAGTACTTGACACCTAAGGTGAACATCTTCTTCTAGCTAGCTATCCAGAACAAATGCCTCACTATTGAAAATATGTGTAAGAGAGGGATGATCCTTATCAATAGGTGCTATCTATGTGGGGCTACAGAGGAAATGGCTTCCCATCTATTTTCTTAGTGTTAGTTTTCCATTTTAGTGATGAGATTTATTATTCAATCCTTGGGGGTCCAATGGGTCTTCCCTTGGTCTATTCAGGATGTTTGTTCGCAATGGGTTTCTCCCTTTAGGTCTCCTCATCTAACTTGGCTTTGGAAATTCTTGCTCCCACATGCCTTTTGGGGTATTTTTTGGGAACGTAATCAAAGGGCCTTTAGAAATTTAGAAAGGGATCTAGAAGTAGTTTCCTCAAGAATTATTGAGAGCACAATTGAGAATATTTTATCTTGTATACCTAATTTGGAGGTAGGCAGGGGTAATGAAGAGAAGTTGGAACTCGAGCTTGGTTTTCCTATAAAGTAGATGTTTGATGAATCCTCATAGATGAGGCAGAGGAGCTCTATGAAATGGGTCCCACCCTTATTGGGTGGGTTAAACTTAACTTTTATGGGGCCTTGAATGGGAAACCAGGCCTTGCCAAAGCTGGTGGAATCCTTAGGAACAATAGGGGGTTCTTATTGGTGCCTGTGTAGAAAATATTTTAACCCAAACTTCTCAATTTGTGAAATCCATAGATGTCTTACAAGGATTAATTCTTGTAGAAAATTTGGATTTCTAAAAACTCATAATTGAAGGTGATTTGTTAAACACAATCAACCTGTTGTGTTCCTCATCTCCTCCAAGTTAGACGGTAGATAATATAATCTAAGTCTAAAAGAATCTTGATTTCTAGAGAGTAAGTGTGAGTTCAACATATCTTCTAAGAAGGAAACTCTATGGTGAGCCTGATGGTAAATTTAGGCATCTACCAATAGGGACTCAAGATTTGGGTTTCATATTTCCTTCAATTTCTCCAAAAAAATTTAAGTGACGATAATGGTTGACCTCTTTCCTCTACAATGTAGTGGTGCCATTTGGCCTTGCTTATGCAATGGTTTTCTATCTGTATGGGTTACTTCTGAGGTGGGTTTTCTTTGCACTATTTTTTTAAGATTCTTAGAAGAGTGTGGTTGGTCTCTAGGTAAATTTAAATTTAGACCCCTTTCCTCAATGATCCTTTTTGGTTTCCCCCTTTTAGGTTTTTGGTTGCTAGTTTGTTTAATCATATTAAAGGAGGCTCGTCATATCATTTTGTTGTTATATGTGGTACTTTTGTTCTTTGCCATGTGTTAAAAATTATTTTTATTTGCTTCTTGAGGGGTTCTTGGATCACGTGGTAATTTTTTAAGCTTGACATATTTTGCCTCAGTCTCATGGATCCTTGGGTTGTCATGGTGGTATTTGGTTAGTTGAATTTGATCCCTAGGAACCCATGGCTATTTTGGTTCATGCTCACTTGGCCCATAGGGTGCCACCTTAGTTATTGTGGCATGTTGTTTTGCTCCTTTGGACCTCTATTTTTTTGGCTATTCTTTTGTTGTTTTTCAAGCTTAGTTTTCTCTAGACATCTCAATGATAACTTGACACAAGTGAACAAGATTGAAAACTATCACTCTCATCTGTAGAACTCATGGGGAAATTTTTGCATCCTTCTCACTCCATTATGGGTTTATTATGTCAATCCTACAAGTCTCTTATTCATTTGAGAGTCGTGACTTGCACCAGGATTGCTTAGTTTTCTTGGAAGGGCATCTCTTTTTTTGTGGATTCGAGTCCCCTAGAAAACTCTTCAAATTCTCATTAAATCCATTTGTTAGGGATGGTCTAGGTCATTAAATTCACTCTTTTGGAATGTGGATCTATTATGTATAATTTGTAGTAGTTTTGAGTTGTCTGAGCTCTATTTTCTTGAATGTTGGAGATATATCATGGGTCAGTGCTCAGACCAAAAATCTTGTAAGGTTTTGATTAAGCCTAGTGTTTTGGTGACTGATGATGAAGTGAGGAGAATTTTACATATATGAGGCATGTTGAATTGTATTTTATCCTTCAATGGACACCATAGGGCCCTATCCAGAACACTAGCTCACTCATGGAGGAGAGGTCAATTTCAGGTAGATGGATTTAAGTTTTAGTTCTTGATGGTGTTAATTGGTCAATTTACAAGCTTGTCGGTTGATGGAGCCAGCCATAATCATAAGAAGCACTCACTGAAGAGAAAAATATACTTCTTCAAGGGTAAAGGGGTGTATATTCTAAAGCATAAAAACATATTCGATACTAAAGCACTCAAGGCATCATGGGATCGAGTCATCTCGATTGTCATGGATTACTTTATCTTGGATGCAAAGAGATATGTGCTTCAAATTTTTCACCTCATGTTTTTAAATCAGCTATGAAGGAAGCAGCTCATGAATGTCCCTCTTTTTCTATATCACTCTCTAGTGAAATCCCTCACATATGTTAGTGGTGAGAAGGGGATGGATCCAATTCACCAAGGACCGATCCTGCTTATGTCCGAGCATGTGGCAAAGTCAAAAGGGGTGGCAGTGGAGGAGGTGCCAGATAAAATTGATTTTCAAAAAAAATTGCCAACATTAGACCCGAGTGTCACAACATTGAAGGCCTCCAGTGACTATTTTGAGTTGGATTCTAATGACTCATTGGATTCTTTAGCAAAGGATAAGGATAGATCTTGAAGTGAGGTGACTGCAACTCCCAGTGATGGTAAGGGGAGCAACACTCATTGCTCTAATTGAATTTCATCTAAAATAGAAAATTTGAGAAGCCCTCGATCTCAGTCAAGGTGACAAAATCGGAGGATAGTGGCCTAGTGAAGAAAAATCCAAAATTCATAGAAGCTTAGGATGATGTCTATGTGGCTCCCCAACAATGGAATCAGAGCCCTCGACCCATATGCCCTTCCTTAGTGACCTGGATGGGAAACATCAATCTTTGTTGGACACCCTCCAAGTTGTGATTTCCTTTTTTCAGGATATTCATGGAATAGTTTTGAAGAAAAGTGATGGGGAGGAAGCCTAGTGATTCAGGACTACTCGTGTTTTTAGTATTTGTTCCAACCTTTTTTTTAGGTTTGGGTTCTTGCATAGGGTGTTGTTTGTGGGTCGTTGCTCTTGTCTAAATTTTGAGGCTTCATTTTTTATGACTATGTTGCTCTCTCACTAGTGGTTTGACATTTTGGTCTATTGGTCTTGCCAAAGTAACAAGGTGTGACCTTGATCTCTAGAAATTTTGCTTTATAAAAAAGGGTGAGATCCCTTTTAAAACTTTGTTTGTTATCTAATAAAAAAAAATTACTTGAATGTTATCTCTAATACTTTATATGAGTAAGGTATTAAATAAATTATTAACAATTAAGTTTAATGAAAATTAATAGAGCTAACGTGGTTTTGAATGTAAATTAGTATTTTTTTTTTAAATTCATAGGAAGGGAACTAGAGTTATTTTTGCTCCTTCTCGTTGGGTTAAGGTTTGCTTTAGTTTCAATAAAGACTAGGGTAATTGATTCTCTTGAGCACTCACATTAAGGTGGCAAGTAACACCCTCTTGAACGTTTTCTCTCATATTCTCCCCCATGCAAGGCCTTGCTCCTTGCTTAAATTATATAGAGGGTGGATGAAGGGGGGTTTAATGAGCTTTCAATTTGGTTATTTGGGTGCTTGGAGTGTATTGCCTACTATGTTGTTGGTTTGGGTTGCACCTTTGTTTCATGGTCCTTTCTTGTTTCACCTCTTTTAGTGGCACGCCTTGTTTTGTTTTTTAATTCTTAAATTAAGCTTATTAATACTTTTGGTGCATAGCTTAAGGTGATAATAGAGAAGTATTAAAGTATTGATTTGAACTTTAATTTAATTATTGAAAGAACCTTAGAGTAAGTGTACTAAAGGTTATTTATTTGAAAGAACCATAGAGTAAATGTTCTTTTGATTATTTATTTGAAAGAAAAATTAGAGTAAATGGATTCATGGAACCTTTGGTAAGATGAATGTTGCTATGTGGTTTTGAAAGAGAAACTTAAATAATGTTTTTTGATACTCTTGTGAGTTAGGGAATCATTATAAGAGAAGTATGGGATTCTCTTGTATTTTTTTTTAATGTATAATTTTGGTTTTGAAAGAGAAACTACTATTTGATTCTTGAGACTTGTGATAGTTAAGGAATCAATGGACTAATGCATGTAGGTTTTGAAAGAGAAACTACTAAATAATTTTTGAGACTTGAGATAGTTAAGAAATCATTTTAAGAGAAGTATGGGATTCTCTTTATTTCAAATTGGTTTATTGTATGTGAGTTTTGAAAAGGAAACTAATATAATGATTCTTGAGACTTTTGTGGGTTAAGGGATCATTATAAAGAGAAGTAGGGTTCTCTTCTTGTAGCTTGCTTATGTTATGATGCATGGTTGCTTGCATTTTTAGAATATGGCATGTTGTAAGTTGCATTGCATGAAGAGTTGTTTTGATCCCTAAGTATACCTCATAAATACTGTGGGTGGTTTCCCCATCACGAAGAGGTTTGCTGACTTGCGATTGGATCAAGGAACTTTGGGTATGGCTTCATAGAGCTTGAAGGTTTAGGAGTTGTGGAAATTAAAGGCTTTGTAATGATTGAGTTGAACAATAAGTTTTGTATATTTGATTATTGTACAAAGTGAGAGATTATGTTGTTTAATGGCAACTTGGGTTTGTACTTTATGCTTTTTAAGTAATCTCTTGAGATAGTTATTAATGAGTTCTATCAACTATTGAAAATGCATGTTTATGATAGAGATATAGGTTATCTTGTTTATGCATTAATGTTGTTGGAAAGTATTTGAGATTCAAGCTTTGATAAGTGCATAGTTTGGTTTATGGTTAAGAGGAATCTATTTTTGCACATTTCAATTTGAGATGGATTATGTATTGCTTGTTATTATGCTAAGTGCATTGTTTAACTTTATGGTAAATGTTGTAATGTTTATCTATCCTTGGGGTGGGTAGAACTTTCCTCTTGTAAACCATAAAATCCAATCCTGGAAGGAGTTGCATGAATGCAATAGCCAGGTAGACGTGAGTCCTAGAAGGAGTTACAAGAATGCAATAGCTAGGATCTCATGAACCTGGAAGGAGTTGTGTGTATACAATAGCCAAGGTACTTGTGAGTAGTCACACCTTGAATGAGTAGGATCGAGTGTGTGGGAAAATCTATTCACAAGATAACAGTGGTGATTCCTTGATCATGTAGGATTAGGAGATCATGTTAGTTGTCATCAAAGTGGCAATAACCTTAGTTAGCCCATGGAGGTATGGTAACTAAGCACCAAGGCTCTACGTTGATTAACCTACCTAGGAGGAGCTAGAGTTAGGTTAGGGAATTGGTATCCCCTTTAAGTGTTATGGGCCTTAAAGGGTAATCCCTATATTATGGTCACATGGTCCTATACCAAGGAGGGTGTAGGAAAGGTGGGGGACCACTTATGGCATCCTTCTAAACATGTAGGTTTAGTAAGGTGAACCCTAGAAATTATGAGAGTTGGCCTCTCCTATCCACTAAGTGTCATCTATAATGACTTGGAACTCAAATATGGTGAAGCCTTATATGCTAAAATAATTATAGTAAGGGTGTCTCCCTTGAGAGCCTTCATTTTGTAAGTGCTCTTTAAAAAAATTAGGTTGGTAGTTTTGGGTTGTTACAGTTGGTATCAGAGCTCTAGGTCATAGGGCTAGAAGCTTCCATAGAGTGTGTTTAGGTTGAGCCTTGACTTGATGTGCCACTCTAGGTTTGACACCTTGCATGAAGGCAAGAGTGATCCTAAAACTTTATCAACTAAGTAATGATAATGTGTGTTAGTTCATAAAGTAGTATGAAGCTAACAGGATGTAAGTACAATTGTGGAAAATTGTAGCTTACCCAACTCATTTTTATGAATAGGAAATGGTACCTATTCAAAAAGGAAGTTTGTCAAAGAAAACCAAAATAGTTGCACAAGGAGGAAGTGCAACACCAAAGTCTAGGTAAGTTGGGGGTCTTGGTAAGAAAACTAGGAAAACAACAACTCCTAATGAGAGACCCGAGACAAGAGTAAACCCTGATTGAAATGTTAAAGGAACAATAGGATCTGATGGAAGAGTAGAAGATCTCTCCTCCATAGTTAAGTTGCTTCAAGAATATTTGGAACAACAACAAAAATTGATAGATACTTTGGTCAATAGAGAGGCTAGTACTAGAAATGTGGAGGGTCGATAGGAAGAAAATCCTATCCAAAGAAGCCAAGAGGGTAGAGCCCATATTGAGGTTGAGTTAGCAAGGGACCTTAAGAATTTTAAGGTAAAAAAATTTAATGGGAAAGGAGGGGATGCAATCGAGTCATGGTTGAAGGAATTAGAGACCTTATTTTCCATGAAGAATTACTCTTTTGAGACTCAGACTATGTGGGCTACCCTTCATATTTTGGATGTAACCCTAGAATGGTGGGACACATTTAGTTTGGGTAAGAAGATCCAAGCTACATATCTTAAATGGGATAAGTTTGTAGAGGATTTTAAGGAGAGGTTTCTTACTGAACAATTTTATGTAGAGAAGTTTGAAGAATTTTCTACTCTTCAACAAGGAACATTCTCAATAGAGGTGTATTTTCAAAGATATGTGAAACTTTTGAAGTATGTTCTAGAGTATGAGAACAATGAATACCTTAAGGTGCATAAGTTTATTCTAGGGTTAGACCCTAAAATAAGGATAATAATTAATCTACTTAAGCCAAAAACTCTACAAGGGGCTTATGACCTAGCTAGGTAGGAAGAAGCTAATATTCAAACCAAAAAGATGTTCTTCAATTATTCAAGAGCAATAGAGTCTAAAAAGCAAGAACTAAGGAAAATAAAAAGTGAAGGATTCATGAAATGGGAGAAGGATCAAAATAAGAGGATCAAGGGTAATCCTAAGTTCAACAATAGGAACAATGGAAGCAAGAAGAAATTCCATAAGAAGGATAACTCTAATCCTAATCCTCCAAAGTAGAATGAATCAACATAAAAAGAAGAGGTAGGGGAAAAGAAATAGGAAAGAGCCTAGGCACCTAGGATAGGATGCTACATCTATGAGGGTCCTCACTATGCCAAGAAGTGCTCCCAAAGAGCAGAGTCTAGTCATCAAGTAGAGGAGCCATCACACCAAATTTATGTCACTATAGGAAATCAAGACTTAGATGGACAAGCAACACCAATGTTGCTAAATGGTAAGCTCTTTGATAAAAATATAAAAGTTTTAATAGATAGTGGAGCTACAAATAGTTTTATTTCCACTAGTATTATCGAGGATATGTTGAAAAGACCTAGATATTTGGCACAAGGGTGGAAAGTCAAGTATGGTTCTAGGAAAACCTACTCAGTGGATCAATGCTTACCTATGGTTGAGATAACTCTACCTAAAGGGTCCACTATATGGCACTTGTATGTGGCACCCCTTCATGCTTTTGATATCATCCTAGGGATAGATTGGTTGAAGGCTCATGGAGCCTTAATCAACTTTCAAGATAGGTGGATGGATTTCATCGATAAGGATAAAAGGAGGGTAAGAGTTCAAAGTAGGCAAGGTTCTTTTTGACCCCACTTGCTTTTAGCTATGTAGTTAAAGAAAGCCATCAAAAGAGGTAGTATGCTCTACATAGTGAAGATCAATGGTAAGACTGGAGAGAAAGGGGATGAAGAAGTTTTTAAGAAGCATCCAATTCTTCATGAATTTTAGGATGTATTCCTTGAAGACCTTCTAGGTCTACCTCCTAAAAGGGAATTTGATTTCACTATTGAGTTAATGCCTGGAGCTGAACCCATTTCCAAGACACCTTACAGAATGACTCCAATTGAGATGCAAGAGCTAAAGGTACAACTACAAGACTTATTGGATAAAGGTCTAATCAAACCAAGTGTGTCACCTTGGGGTGCTCTAGTATTATTTGTGAAAAATAAGGATGGATCCTTGAGATTATGCATAGATTATAGAATGTTGAACAAGGTGACCATTAAAAATAGGTATCCTATACCTCAGATAGAGGATCTATTTGATCAGCTAAGAGGAGCTACCATATTTTCAAAAATAGATCTGAGGTCAAGGTATCACCAATTAAGGATTTAAGAAGATGATACCCAAAAGACAACCTTTAAGACCAGATATGGGCACTACGAGTTCACAATACTGCCATTTGGGTTGACAAATGCACCAACAACTTTCATGAATCTGATGAATAGCATGTTCAAAAAATATCTGGATCGATTTGTCTTAGTATTCTTGGATGATATTTTGATTTATTCTCATTCTAAAGAGGAACATGACCAACATCTTAGGATGGTGTTGGAAGTTCTGAGGAAAAATCATCTCTATGGTAAATTGTCCAAGTGTGAGTTTTATACTTTGCAAGTTCAGTATTTGGGGCACATTATCTCAATAGAAGGAATTATTATGGACCCAAAGAATATTGAGGCTATTTTAAATTGGCCTCCACCTACAAATGTGATTAAAGTCAGGAGTTTCATGGGACTCATAGGCTATTATAGATATTTTGTGTGAGATTACTCTAAAATTACCTATTCAATCACAAATATTCAAAAGAAGGGAAAGGAGTTCAAATGGATGGATAAGTGTGAGACCACATTTGAAGCTCTAAAAAATAAGTTGAAAATAACACCAATCCTCAAGATTCTAGATCCTCTTGGGAAATTTACCATGTGTACAAATGCTTCTTTAGAAGGTTTGGGTGGAGTTTTATCTTAGGAAGAAGCCATAGTGGCCTATGAGTCTAGAAAACTCAAGAAGCATGAGGTAAATTATGCCACTCATGACTTGGAATTGGTAGTAGTTGTGCATGCCCTAAAGGCTTGGAGGCATTACCTATTGAGTGGGCCATTCAAGCTAAGAACAGACCATCAAAGTTTGAGGTATATTTTTACCCAACCTATGCTAAATGTAAGATAGAGAAGATGGGTAGAATTCTTAGCAGAATATGACTTTGGTATTGAGTATATCAAAGGGAAAGAAAATAAGGTTGTTGATGCCTTGAGTAGGAGAAGGCATATAGCTACCTTAACCTAGAGCCATATTGATTTGATGGATAGGGTCAAGGAAATGCAACTACAAGACCCATATTGCATAGAAATGTGGGCTAAAGTAGAAGGAAATCTTGAAGATAGTAAGGGTTTCAACCTAAAATATGAGCTTTTATGCTTTAAATATTGGGTAGTTATACCCAAAATAGGTGACTTAAGGAGAATGATTATGCAAGAGGCACATAATTCTCCCTACTTCGCTCATCCAAGAGGGTAAAAAATGAGAGAAAATATGAAAAATACCTTTTATTAGGTTGGGATGAAGCAAGATATCACTGAATTTATTGCAAGATGTTTAGAATGCTAGAAAGTGAAGGTAGAACATCATCACCCAACTAGAAAGTTGTACCCACATGAGATACCTATGCAAAAATGGTAGGTAATCTCTATGGATTTTATTATGGGATTACCAAAGAATAGGTTCCAACATGATGCTATCTTGGTAGTGGTTGATAAGTTGACCAAGGTTGCACACTTCATACCGGGGAACATCAAGGATGATGCATCGATAGTGGCAAATAAGTTTACCAAAGAAATTTTTAGGTTACATGGATTTCCTGAGGTGATCATATCAGATAGGGACTCTAGGTTCACATCTAAATTTTGGTAAGCTCTTCACCATGCAGTAGGCACTAAGCTGAATATTAGTTCTACATATCATCCTAAAATAGATGGTCAGACTGAGAGGGTCAACCAAATTTTGGAAGACATGCTACGCATGTATTGCATGGACCAAAAGTCTAAGTGGGAAGACTTTTTGTATCTTGTTGAATTTGCATACAACAATGGGTACCAAGCATCATTGGGGATGTCCCCATTTGAAGCCTTGTATGGCAGAAGATGCAGAACACCTCTATCATGGGATAATCTAGAGGATCGGGTGATGATCAGACTAGAAACTATCTAAGAGATGGAGGAGCATATCAAAGCAATCCAACTTAGGCTCAAGGAAGTGGTTGATCACCAAAAGAGCTATGCTGATCTGAAAAGATCACCAAGAGAATTCTCTATAGGAGATAGAGTATTCTTGAGAGTAAAACCCATGAAAAGTGCCATCAAGTCAACTAAGTTGGATCCTCACTATGTTGGGCCCTTTGAGATCATTGGTAAGATCAGCCCAGTAGCCTACAGGCTCGCTTTACCACCCAACCTATCAAAGATCCATGATACTTTCCACATATCCCTACTTAGGAAGTATGTTGTTGATCCTACTCACGTGTGGAATATTTCTAACTTGTAGATGATAGACTCCACAACCATTGAGGTGTGGCCAGTTAAGATTCTAGGGTTTCATTCCAAGAGGTTGAGGAAATGAACCCTAGATCAATGTAAGGTCCAATGGGACCAATATTCTGAGAATTATGCTACATGGAAAAATGTTGAAGTTATGAGACAACAATTTCCATATCTTTTTGAATAAATCATGTATGCTTATTTTGTAAGAAACATAGAGGACTATGTTTAGTCCAAGGGAGGGAGTATGTAACACCCCTATTTGGACAAACTCTTTATGTGCTTTGAACTATGTATTAATGTGAAGGTTTAATGGCATAGTCTCCTTTATCTATATGATGGAATGTTGCATTCTTTTGGAAACTTGGAATATGGTACTGCTGATGTATTTGTGGGTGCAGGACCAGGTGCTCTCCTTGGTGGGACCATATGGGTAAACCACCTACAAGAGAGATATACTTAGAGAAATTATGATGATGACTTGTTCATCAATAACTTAGGGTAACATGGATAATTACCCTTCATGTAGATGCATATCATGTTTATTTAATTCCATGTTTTGCACCATTGGGCTAGGAAGTTGCTTGCAATGAGTCTCCTTAAAGTAGGATCGATGATAGCATTAGTCTATATTAATAGAGGCCACCAACTTAAGGATAAAACAATGGTGAAAAGCATTGATATAAATCTATGTTTGTCTATGCTTTGGCAAGTATTGTTTATTAATGTCAATACCTTTGTTTTATTAAGTTACTTGAATGTTAGCTTTAATACTTTAGATGAGTAAGGTATTAAATAGATTATTAACATTTAAGTTTAAAGAAAATTAATGGAGCTAATGTGGTGTTGAATGTAAATTAGTATTTGGTTTTTTGAATTCAAAGGAATGGAACTAGAGTTATTGTCACTCCTTCTCATTAGATTAAGGTTTGCTTCAGTTTCAATAAAGACTAGGGTAATTGATTCTCTTGAGCACTCACGTTAAGGTGGCATTTTCTCTCATGTTTTCCCCATGCAAGGCTTTTCTCCTTGCTTAAATTATTTAAAGGATGATTTAATAGGAAATTAATAAGCACTAGAGATAGTAGAGGTGGAATAGAAGAGAGGTTGAGAAATTTTGGGCATGACCAGCTTCAAAAAACAAGCAAAGAGCTTAGGATCTTAGGTGTTTTCTATTTGTAAGCCTTCTAAAGTTTATAACAATGTTGTTATTGCTTGTTTAGCTCCCTTTTTATACCTTTCTCTTCTTTTTGAGTCATATTTTTGTCACTATATCTATGAATTTGCCTTTTATTTTATGATGTAGCCTATGTTTAGCTAGTGACCTAAGTGATTATTTTGTTCAAACATGGCCTATGTGCACCCCCTTGATTTTTGTAGCTTCTGTGTTGCTTTGGATAGTTGGATGTGGCTTGTGTGTAGCACCTCAAAAATATTTATTTCTCTAGGTGGATCATGTTGTTTAAATTGCCTTCTTGTGCTTTTATAGCCTATTTGTGTGTGTTAAGGTTGGATGCAGGTCGATCCCTATGTGTGTGGTGTAATCAAACTCTAGTTTGACCATAAGTTCTCCATATATTTTATTCTTTGAGATAAATATCCCTATGGTGTTTGAGTAGGGTTTAACGTTGCTTTTCGGGTAGTGTCGGGTCCATGGCTTTGTTGTTGAGCTACCAGATTGGTTATTTAGGTGCTTGGAGTGTATTGCTTGCTATATTTTCAGTTTGGATCGTGCATTTGTTTCATGGTCCTTTCTTGTTTCACCTCTTTTAGTGGTGTGCCTTGTATTTATTTTTTAATTCTTAAATTAAGCTTATTAATACTTTTGGCACATAGCTTAAGGTGATAATAGAGAAGTATTAAAGTATTGATTTGAAATTTAATTTAATTATTTGTAAGAACCTTAGAGTAAATGTACTAAAGGTTAATTATTTGAAAGAACCTTAGAGTAAGTGTACTAAAGGTTATTTATTTGAAAGAACCATAGAGTAAATGTTCTTTTGATTATTTATTTGAAAGAAAACTTAGAGTAAATGGATTCATGGAACCTTTGGTAAGATGAATGTTTTATGTGGTTTTGAAAGAGAAACTTAAATAATATTTTTCGAGACTCTTGTGAGTTAGGGAATCATTATAAGAGAAGTATGGGATTCTCTTGTATTGTTTTTGAATGTATGATTTTGGTTTTGAAAGAGAAACTACTATTTGATTCTTGAGACTTGTGATAGTTAAGGAATCAATGGACTATTGCATGTAGGTTTTGAAAGAGAAACTACTAAATGATTTTTGAGACTTGAGATAGTTAAGAAATCATTTTAAGAGAAGTATGGGATTCTCTTTATTTTAATTGGTTTATTGTATGTGAGTTTTGAAAAGGAAACTAATATAATGATTCCTAAGACTTTTGTGGGTTAAGGGATCATTATAAAGAGAAGAAGGATTCTCTTCTTATAGCTTTCTTATGTTATGTGCATGGTTGTTTGCATAATAGAACATGGCATGATTTAAGTTGCATTGCATGAAGAGCTATTTTGATCCCTAAGTATACCTCATAAAACTGTGGGTGGTTTCCCCATCACGAAGAGGTTTACTAACTTGTGGTTGGATCGAGGATATTTGGGAATGGCTTCATAGTACTTCAAATATTTAGAAGTTGTGGAAATTCAAGGATTTGTAATGATGGAGTTGAACAATAAGTTTTGTATATTTTATTGTTGTACAAACTTAGATATTATGTTGCTTAATGACAACTTGGGCTTTTATACTTTATGTAATTTTTTTTATTAGATAAATGAAGGGAGTTTGAAAGGGTCCTCAAACCTTTTGCAAGAGAGGATCTAAGGATACATGAAGGCAATCCAACATATATCCTTGGGAATAACCAAAAAATAGCTGGTCTACCACACAAAGCCAATAATCCAACAAACTAACAGATTGGAGATCCTTAGAAAGCAAACCATGGATCTATGAGAACAACAAAGAGCTAGAAGCTAGAAGCAAAAATGTAGTTTATTCTTTATGAAAACAAAAGAAAAATAGAATAATTAAAGTAGTCATTAGACCTGCCAAACCTTCTTCAAGGAAGCCTCACCCAAGAATCACAGGCCCAATTTACAAAGCCCTGGATCCTCGGGGTGGCATTGGATCATGCCATGAATGTATTCAAAAAACACAATTGCCACCTTGAGGGATCCAATCATATCTTTCTACTTATCTTCCAGTAACTGAAGGAAGGAATTACACTGGTTGGAGGCATCCAATGAGGTTGAGGAAATATTTTCCCAAAAATCCTTTGGATCCTCAAACACTCTATCCTTTTTCTTCATAAGAATCAGGTCTTTTGAATCCTACTTGTCTATAGGAATAGGATATGATTCAAATTATCACTTGGACCTTCTAGTTTAGCCACCTCTAATTCCTCTAGGTGAGATAAATACACCACTAGATGAGATCTTAATTTTTTCCATCGAATTAGGAAATATGATAGGACTTTTAAGATCTTCTAATTCTATGGATTAAGTGGGTTTGGATTGGGATGACTCAATGGGAGAAGAAATATTTGGGGCTATATTATGACTATCCACTTGAATTAAGGCCTCCTCCATGGCCAATCCCTTTGCCTTCACAACATACTAAAAAATTAGAAGAGCTAAACCTTGGTGGATAGGATCAGAGCCTCTTCCTCTCTTGACATCAGTCATTGATTTATCCAAGGAATGGAAAAGGAAGGATGGAATATTCATCAACCTCTTGCATCTCAATTGATTAAGAAACATGACATGGAAGCTATAGAGGACCTCTTTGTTTGTGTCTAGCATAAAATAATCCATCACCACCTGGACAACCCTATTCCACGTGGCATTAAGTGCCTTCACTTGGTAACCATTCTAAATTTTTGGTAAGTATTCATCTTCCTCCAGGAAAAAACCTAGCTCTCTAGTCAAGGAATTTTTTTCCCTATTATGGCAATAACCAGCAAGGGGAAGGCCAGTAACTTTGGTAATTAACGCCACTAAAACTTCAAAATCCAGACCTCCCACCTTCACTTGGCCCTTGTGCTAAGAGTGGTCCATTTACCTTGACAAATCAATATGGTGGCCATGAAACTTCAAAAAATAGTCCAAAATGTCTCCTTTATAAAGGATTTTTCTCATCTCCTCATCTATAGCAAGGTACATTAACTCCAACACTAAATTGGCCATGATTCTACAAGTCAAACGATGAAAGAGAATACTGTAGGTACTAGAACCCATAGCCACCAACCCTATTGAACTATAAAAACTATCACCTTTGAAGGAAAAAAATAAACCTTTGAGCTATTGGAGACCCCAAAAATATTTTCAAAGAGATTTAAAAAAATCATAGTTCCAATAATGGAATAGATTCAGAGGCACGACAACATAACAACATTTAAAAGAATTTGTTTCTAGCTACAATGCGGATATATCTTTCCAATGAGGGAAAAAATCAATAGCTAGAAGCTTCTGCTATGCCACCTCCAAAATTTGATCATGACCTGAGAGAAGGTGGGATAACAAACACACCAGAAGATCCAATATTTCACGAGCAAGAAGTACATTTTTCCAAAATATCATCCTTTCCTAGATAGATTAATAAAATCAATTGATAAAAATACCATATGCTAACAAGATGGATTCCCCACCAAGAAAAATGATCAAAAATGATAAATCTTAGGACAAAATTCCCCCTCCAAGTGAGTGTCCTTAACCAAAGATGAAATTATAGAGAAAAGAGAATTTGCATCCTTCAAGGCTCATGATTGCAGTGTAAGGTAAACAATGACCAATAGCAAGTGATTCTTCCCTAGGTTCTCTAGCCAATGCTATAATGCCAAAATAAATGCTCATGATAAATAATGATGAAACTTAACCTATTCATATTGGGAGAGCCATAATTAATCCTTCTAACACAACTCATCATGACTAATGTAAGTAAGCCAACTTGGTAACCTTTTAACCACCCACTCCCATAAGGATAAACTTATGGAAGAAGGGTGAGAAAGAATATTTTTAAAAACTTTGGCACCAAACTCCCTCTGATAGGGTAGGAAAATAAAATTTAATAAAGCATCCCTAGTAGATAAGATCTCAAAAACCATAAAGAACTAGTCGAACAAACCAAAGTACTGAGACTCACAACTCATCATGAACAACGAATATCAAAATCAAGATCCTTCATCCAACTACAAGACCTATGAAAAGTCACTTCTCCACACAAAAATACCTTGTTGATAAATTCCAATATTTGCCATTAGATCCGCAACCTTATTTCCTTCTCTAAAAATGTGCTAGATTTGGACCTCTTCTCTAGAAAACATAATTATTCTAGCTTTAAAAATAAAAATCAAAATGTTCCAACTTGGGATTTGATTGCCTTTGAGAATATAAATAAGGTTTAATTAATCCCCTTTGATGACAACCTTATTAAAATCAAAGGCTCAACCAAAGTTAGACCTAGATAGAGGGCTCTATATTACACAAAGTGGGAGGTCTGGATGCTAAGAGGCTTGACAAAAGCCAAAACCAAATCACCTTTCTCATTTCTCAGGATACCACTAGCACCGGCTAATCTATGGTTTCCTTTTGAGGCTTCATCAAAGTTAATCTTGAACCAACCAACTGGGGGAGGAATCCACTTGATAGTATCTCTTGGGTTGGGGGAGGGGGTCCCTAATGGAGCAGGGAAAAGTTGAGTTGTAGTTCCAAATTTATTTCTTCTGGCCTTCCATCCTATGACTCAAGTTGGATAATTGAAGCATTTTCAACAACTTCCAAAAGCACTCTAGAGCAAACTAAAAATACATACCTCTTAATATTTTTAAAAGCTCCATTATTCCTCTCCTACTACATACCCCAAAAGAGGTGGGTAACATAAACCACCACAACCATTTAAGTCTTAAATATAAGAAGGGTGGGAACCATTGCACAAACACATTCAAAATAATATAGGGAGAGACCTAGCAAACTCCCAAATAGTTAAGAACCGAACTAAAGACCTTATAAAATAAGGGGCAATGGAAAAACAAATGAATAATAGTCTCATCACATGACTCACATAAATAGCATATATTTGGTAGAAGCATCCCTTGCTTTAATGGGTTTTCAATTGTTAATATTTTGTTTTAGATGGCCAACCAAAAAAGATATTAATTTTTTAGGTAAGAAATTTAAACCAAACTTTGCAAGGAGGAAGTCATGAGGGATCACAAGAATCAAGCAAATTATGTGTTGATCCTATCAAGAAGGAGACATCACTCTTTCCATTACACAACAAAGAGTCTTCCTCATTCTCAACTTTTAGGACCTAGAGTTTGAGAGCATTAAAAATGGATTCCTAGGCCAACTTGTCTTCCCTACTGAGGTTAAAGGTATTCAAAGGTTTCCAATACTTTCTACCATTAACAGTCTTAATAATATTTGTAACCATAAATTTTTCTATCCTCTTAGAGGAGGGTTCCACCATTGGGAGAGTAATATTTTGGAAAAGAGGTATGTCCAAAATCCAAGAATCCTTTTAAAAGTCAATCGACTTGCCATTACCCAAATTCCATATGCATCCTTTGATAATAGAAGATCTGGTTTTTATCAGGCTTAGCTAGAAAATAGAACCTGAAGGAGGTAGAGGATCAGAAAGAAAGTAACCATATTTATTCAAATATTTGGCTACCATAATCCAAACCCAATCCACATATTCCTAAATCATAAGTTTCTAGCCCTTCTTAGCCACCAAATTTGTGTTCATAAGATGGAGGTCTTTGAGGCCCATCCCCCTACAATCCTTCCTACAACAAACTTGGTTCCATGAAATGATGAAATTTATTCTTATCTTCAAAGCTTACCTAAAGAAAGAATTTCTTAAGATATTCTAATTTTAGCAAAACTTTAGAAAGGAGTCTAAATATGGACATAAAGAATGTAGGAATACTCTAAAGGGTAGTCTTGACAAGAAGAAATTTACTTGCTTGACTCAAGAGAGCACCCTTCCAACTAGGAAGCTTTCTCTGCACTCTCTCAATAAATGGATCCCAGAGACTGTCCATCATCCTTACTTTGAATAGAGGTATATTGAGATACACAGTTGGGAACTCTACCACAACACAACCTAGAATATTTTCAATCTTCCTCTATCTAATCATCAGGGTATTCAGGAAGTAGAGCTTGCTTTTAAGAAAGTTAATTTTTTGACTAGCTACCCTCTTAAACAGTAACAAGATTTTCTATTTGTATAGTTATTATTGAGTTCTATAAACTAAAAAAATGCATATTATATTAGAGATATAGATTATATTATCTATGCATTTATTTTGTTAGAAAGTATTTGAATCAAGCACTGGATATATGTATAGTTGGTTTATGGTTAATAGGAATATTTATTGCACATTTCAGTTTGATGATTATGTATTGATTGTTATTATGCTAAGTCCATTATTTAATTTTATGGTAAATGTTGTAATGTTTATCTATCCTTTGGGTGGGTAGAATCATCCTCTTGTAAACCATAGAATCCAATTCTAAAAGAAGTTGCATGAATGTAATAGCCAGGTAGACATGAGTCCTAGAAGGATTTGTGAGAATGCAATAGCTAGGATCTCATGAACCTAGAAGGAATTGCGTATATACAATAGCCAGAGTACTTGTGAGTAATCGTACCTTGAATGAGTAGGATCGGGTGTGTGGAAAAATATATTCATAAGACAACAGTGGTGATTCCTTTATCGTGTAGTATTAGGAGATCATATTAGTTATCATTGAAGTGGCAATGACCTTAGTTATCTTGCAAAGGTGTGGTAACTAAGCACCAAGGCTCTATGTTGATTAACCTTCCTAGGTGAACCTAGAGTTAGGTTAGGGAATAGGCATCCCTCTTTAATTTTTATGGGCATTAAAGGATAGTCCCTATGACATGGTCACATGGTCCTATACTAAGGAGGGTATAGGAAAGGTGGGGGGACCACTTATGGCATCCTTCTAAACAAGTAGTTTTAGTAAGTTGAACCCTAAAAATTATGGGAGTTGACCTCTCTTGTCCACTAAGTGTCATCTATAGGGACTTGGAACTCAAATGTGGTGAAGCCTTGCATGTTGAGATAATTATAGTAAGGATGTCTCATTTGAAAGCCTTCATTTTGTAAGTTCTCTTTTTTAAAAATGGTTTGGTATATTTTGGGTTGTTACACTATTGGTCAATGGGTTAGTAATAGAATCCTTTAAATCCAAGAGAGACCTTAGACAAGGAGATCCTCTATCTCCTTATTTTTTCATTATTATGGTAGATTTTTTGAGTAGGAACTTAAAAAGGCTTACAAATATGGGATTATAAGTGGACTTAAGGTTAGTAATAACATCAACAACATGACCCATCAATAATTTGTAGATGATACAACCCTTTTTGGAATGGCAAGAATAAATGAAGCCAAAGCTTTGAATAACTTTTTAAAAGAATATGAAAGATCATCAGGGCAAAAATTTAAGAGGACACAATCTAAAATTTACTTCCTTAACACTCCAACTAATATCAAAGCAATAATTTACATGTTACTTCAAATGAAGGAGGCAAATTTTTTATATCTAGGGATGCTTTTATTTGAGGGGATAATGAGGATAGAATTATGGAATTTAGTTATTAGTAAAGTTTATAATAAACTACCAACTTGGAAAGGTAGATGGTTATCATTAACCTGAAGAGTGCAGTTAATTAAGTCAATCTTACAGGCTATTCCAACATATTATATGTCATTGTATACTATGCCAAAATTAGTTTAAAATAGTTTAATCTATATTATGTGACCCTTTTTATGGTTAGGTTTACAAGATAAAAGGAAATTTCCTTTGGTGAAATGAAGCAAGATTTGTGATGATAAAAGTAAGGGAGGTCTTGGTTTAAGAGTTCTTACATATGCAAACTTAGCTCTTAGGGGAAAAGTAATATGAAGATTGTACAAAGAGAGTCAAAGACAATGGGCAAGAATTCTTCGAAGTAAGTATGGTGATCCCAATTACCCAAGTTAAATTCTACTACATTCTCTCTACAAAATGGTTCTGCTCTTTGGAATGGTTTAAAAAAATCTATTGATCTAATGATTAAAGGTTTAAGATGGGTGGTGGGAACTGGAGAAAAAAATTCTATTTGGATGGATACTTGTTGTGATAAATAACCACTCAATTTAGATCTAATTTTGAAACCTTGGATGAGATTACTTCAAGATAAATATGGTGATAGGGTTTTAAACATTTTGTACAAGGATAGAAAAGGAAGATATAAATGGAAAGAAGATTTTTTTACAAGTTTACAAGACATTGATGCTAAGAGGCAACTGAGTAAAAAGATAACAACTATGATTATTCCAAGGGGAGACAAGGATAAATTAATTTGGGAGTTGAATAGCTCAGGAGAATACACAACAAGAAGTGGATATAATGTAAAGCACCAATAATCTAGTAATATCACTAGAATATTGAGAGATATTTGGGATAGCCCAAGCATTCCTAAAGTCAAAATGTTTATTTGTCTTTTAGGTCATAGAAGTATTTTATCCTGGGATAACCTTATGAAAAGGGGTTTTCATGGCCCCTATTAATGTGTTCTTTGTAAAAATGAGGAGAGTATAGACCATCTCTTGGGACATTTCTCAATAGTCTAGAAACTATGGCAATGGATTCTTAATATGTTTGATAAATACATGGTGATGAATAGCAAAGTTAAAGCAATGGTGGAGCACTTATAAAAGTGAGGCTTTACAGACAATATGCGATATATCAAAAGATACAATATTTTGGACGGTATGGCTAGAAAGGAATAGAATAATATTTAAAGGAAATAAAAGTAGTTTAGAGGTAATGAAAAGGAAGATATGTTTAGCCATAGAGGAGTCTAAACCAACCCTATCAACTCACCTAGTCCCTAATATAGAAGCAAAGAGCCTTGATAGATGGATTTAAGTCATTAAATGGAATTATGATGTTGGGTACAAGAGAATCAAAAAGAAGATAAAGAATATAAAGTGGAAACCACCAAATGTGGAGTGGTTAAATTGAATTTTGATGGAGCATATAAAGAAAATCTAGGACCAGCAAAAGAAGGAGGAATAATTAGAAATAAATAATGAAGTTGAATCTTAGGCAACTTTAGATGAGTTAAAAATATGCAAAAAAATGAAATGGAACAAAGTATGGATGGAAGGTGATTCTCTCATTGTAATATATATAATTTTGAGAAAATAAAAGGCTCCATATAACATACAAGAGATAATTATGGAAATTCAAGATCTTGCTAAAGAGTTTGAAGAAATCAGGTTTACACATACATTTAAGGGAAGGAAACAAATGTGCAAATAAGCTAAGCCAATAGAGGGGTTTTTATTGAGGATTATGAAGTTAAATTATCCTTTCCATGGTTAGAGGAAGTAGTAAGTTTAGATAAAGCTAACAAGAAAATATTGACTACCTAAATCAAATAATGATTAAAAATTTACTTTAATGTTTTTCATTGGTAATATCTACTTTATTTTATAACAAATGTGTTTTCATATAAACTATTTATAATAATTTTTGTGGTTGCACTTTTTTTTTAGGAAGGTTATTAGCAATCTAGATTTTGTAAAGTGGACTATGATAGTGCGATGTTTTGGAAATATTACTCTACTAAGATGCAATGCATATATAGTAGAGGTGAATTTTTGGTATTGTGAAGTCTTCTATAGAAAAATATCAAGAAGGATGTTGAATTCTAGAATATTTGTATTCATACAAAAAATTGAAAACATTCAAAAAATGAAAATCAAGAGTTCAGACATTTTATGTAAAATGATGTAGGTTTATAGCTATAGCATTTTAATTGAGATGAGAAGTGTATCTATTTGTAAACTCTCAATCTCTAAAGAAGAGAGTTGTAATTTGTCAAGGGTGGAGGACCTGAGTACAACCCCTTATTATCTAGTCAAACAAACATTTACAAGACTCTTTTCACTCCACATATTTACAAAATACTTATAAGTACCAAATAATGTAATAAACTCCAAAAATCCCTTGTATTATATTATTTGGCATAAGGTCCATTGTCTTCATTTGCTTTAGTCTTATTGCTCTAACTCTAGTAGTCATTTTTGGCTCTTTTATTTTTATAATTTAGGTAGATCTTATCATTGTGCATAGATGGTTATGAAATAATTCAAACTTGTTTCATCCAAGTGCCTTTGTAAAAGTATCTACAAGTTGATTTTTAATAGGAACATGTTTATTTGAATATAATGATCTTGAACATGATACCAAATGAAGTGGTATCAAGATTCAATATGTTTAGTTCTATCTTGAAATACATGATTATTAATTAGTTTCTAACCTCCTTAAATATCACAATTTAATATTGTAGGATTTTATTTGATCCCCATATCCAATAGAATGTATTGTAACCATAGTGCCTCACATAAAGCATCTCTTGCATCACAATATTTTATTTCTGTGGAAGAAAGTTCTATTGCATGTTATTTTTATTGTGCCATGAAATAAATCATGATCCAAGATGAAATACATAGCCTAATGTTGATATTTTTGTTGTCTATTGAACTTGCATAGTTTGACTCTTAATACCCATGTAAATAGAAAAGATATTTTTTCTTATACTCTAAACCATATTCTATAGTATTGTTGGCATAATGTAGTATCCTTTTTGTAGATTTTTAGTGACTTTCTTTAGGATCTTGTATAAATCTAGAGAGATAATTTCTAGCAAAGACAATATATATTTTGGTATTTGTTAAGTATATAAGACTTCCAATCAAATGATGATACAAGGTAGTAGATACTTGAGGTGATTTATCATATCTTGATAATGGTAGTTCTTTTTCCATCGAAGCTTCTTTAGGTTTGTAGTTTGTCATTCTATATTTTTTAAGTAATGTTATTGCATATTTAGTTTGAGTGAGTGTGATACTATTCTTCTTTTTCCAAATTTCTAAACCAAAACAATAGTGCAGAAGTCCTAAATCTATCATTTCAAATTCCTTTGTCAAATCATTTTTCACTATCATTTTTTGAACTTCTTATAATTACTAGATCATCAACATATACTATAAGAACCACTATTTTAGATCCATATTTTTTAATATAAATATTTGAATCAAAGGTACTTCTTTTAAAACCATGTCATAGAATATGGTCATTGATTTTGATATACCATGCTCTAGGGGCTTGTTTCAAACCAATTGGGATGCCAATTTTGGGTAAGTCCCAAGGAAGCAGCGGTATCTATTCTGCCAAAAATATTGAGGGCTCACACTTGGTCTTCCCCCTTCAGCACACTCAGATAGCATGCCTAAAACAATAAAAACACAAACAAACACAAAAATAAAAACAAAAAATACAAAAATAACAAACAACAAAAAAACACAAAATGCACACAAAAAAACCACAAAAACAACACACAAACACAACAACAAAAAAATACACACAACAACAAAAACACAAAACATAAAAAATTGCATAACATAAAAACACCAAAAACAACACAAAAATAAAACAGAACAAAAATAATACAAAACAACATACACACAAAAAACTAAAAAGAAGAAAAAAATAGAAAACAACTTTGGCCTTTCTAGGCCAAAAGGCTATTCAAGCAAATATTCAACAGAGGAAACATAAGAATGATTAGTCTAAGCAATGGAACTAAAATACCTTTATAGAACCGAAGAGAAGCAAAAACAAATAAAAAAGGAACTAGGTACCTCTAGTACTGGAGCCATTCGAAGAAAGGATAGAAATAAGAGCTTCTCTTATTTGCAAATCCTACCATTTGGGAGGGTGGTCGTAGTAAGTAATATCACCTTTGTCCAATGCCCAATTAGCTAAAGCATTAGCACTCATATTTTATTCTCTGACCACATGATTGTATTCAACTTTCAAAAATCCCATCTAGATTAATTGAATCTTCTCAACAATTATTTTTATTCTCTAATTAACCTTATGATTCTTAGGATTCTTCAATAGATTAATCATGACTTGAGAGTCGGCCTCAACCAGCACCTTTTTCCATCCAACCTTAGTAGCCTCTCAAAGTCCTCTAAGGATACCATACCCCTCAGCAAAGCTATTGGAAAGGATACCCAAATTCTCAACAAAAGAGAAAACTAGGGAACCATATAAAAGTCTACCAATTCCTCCTGCGCTAGCTTTTCCAGGGTTCCCCCTTGAGGCTCCATCGGTATTGACTTTTTCAAAATCCTTAGGAGGAGGCTACCAATTCCTAGTTCTATCCATATTTCAATTACTCATATTCCCTTTAAGTTGGTTTCCCTTAAAAGAGTTAATCTTCAATCTTTGCATCACTTTATCCCATCTTTGGTGGGAGTTTTGGGGGTATTTAAGGAGTTTTTGGACTAATTCAACTAAGTTAGCAATGGTCTTTTGCCGGATATAGTGAATTTCATTCCTTTCTTTATTGAAAATCTGATTGTTTCTTTCCTTCCATATATTCCAAGGTAGAATGGTAGAACCCATCCAAACTAGCTGCTTAATAAAATGATAAACACCCTCCTAATTAGGCCAATCCCTCCAAAAATATTTCTTCAAATTTACTTTAATTTAAATGCTTTCTTTAAATAATTTATTTTCAACCTTAATAACTTATCACCCAATTGTTCATTCAATTATTTATGCTTTCAATATTAATATTGCTTTCCTTTTTAAATATTAATTTCTACTTCCTTTTTCTCCTTTAATTTTTCAATTTTCTTAAAATTTATTCAAATAACTTCCTTTAAATAAAATTTGGATTAATTGGTAACTTTTGTACCTTTAAATTACCTCCAAATACTATATTAACGAACCTTTTCTTTTAAAATTTTAAATCTTTGAAAGGTAATAAATCATTTACTGAGGACGTTTTTGACAACACTGAGTATTCAATCATTTCAACTCGTAGGCCTTTGTTTTGGCTTTAGTATCCAATGTAGTATCTCCTACAACATTCTAACAACTTTGTCTTTGGTATCTTTGCCTTTTGGTGCACTTTCCAACATCCTCCTTGCTATGTCTTTGGAATATTTGCCTTCTAATTTACTTTCAACATACTCCTTCTGCAAACCTACTTCTCTAGGTTGTTCCAACCTTTCCTCAAGTGCTATCAAAAAAATTTCTAGTCATCTACCCATTATGGTTTGAACATTTACAACACTCTTCTTTTAGATATGTCTTAATCCTTTACTTGTTCCTCTTTTCTCTAGCCATCTTCTTACACATTGTGGCCATTTCTTCTTTTTTCCAATCATATCTTACATGTTTCAAAAATCTCTTCTCAATCTTCTTGAGTGTCTACTCCTTGGATGTCTCTCCTTGGATATCTACTCCTTGGACATCGCTTCTCAAGCTTGCATATGCTACTCTCTTCTCAATATGCTAAGCATTGTTGCTCTAAATACTTTTTCACATAATAGTGATTCTCCTTTGTCACTAATGGTTGTTCTCCTCATACTACTAGATTCTCCCACAATAGTGGCTCTGATACCACTATTAGAAATTAAGCTATTTTATCACGGGATTGAATCTTTAATATTATCATACAATTATTCACAATTCAAACAATAAAATAACTTGCTATAGTAATGGATTTCACCTAGTATTCTAGTACCAATGAAGTACTAAAATTTTTATTATATAACTCTCATATCCTTGACATTTCAACTTCAACAAACTATCTATATCCTCAAACATCTAGGAGGTATGACTCTCCATATTTATCATAAGATAAATATAGTTTATTGACTCTTAATAATGACAAACCCCTAATGGTTATTAAATGACTCATATTTACAAGACTCTTTTCACTCTACATATTTACAAAATATTTACAAGTACCAAATAATGTAATAAACTCCAACGGGTGCATCTCTCTTTATACAAGAATTAGTGTGTTGGAAATCACTGTATTGAATATAGAAGGTCACCCATATGGAAATGTGGTGGTTCACCTTCCATGAGTTAGAAGGTCACCTATATGAAAATGTGGACCTATATAAAAATGCAGTGATTCATCTTCTATGACTTACAAAGTGCATATTAAATAAAAATTATATACATGTGACTTGTCCTTTTGTGTTTTATCTTCTATTGATGTGTCAACATGGCTAGAGATGCATTTTAGCTATGAAAATCTAAAAATAAAAAAATTACTATTTTACCAAACATTTTGTTTTACATTTTTTAGGGTTTGTGGAGTGTTTTTTCCAAAAAGTTGCTAGTGACTCTGTCATCACCTATGAAAATTGTTTTGCTCTTTCTAATCTTTCTATTTCTTCTTGAATGGGTCAAAATGAAGTCCCAATAAAAACATTATGCCTCTAATGATGCAGTTAGGATCAAAAAATAGATTTTTAGGCATTTTCGAGCATAAAGCCATGCTACAAAAAGGTAAATTCTTGGATCACACTCTCTTCTATGCACAAGGTAAGGAAATTTTTGATAAAAAATCTCATAAGAACAAGTAGGGACTATTTTTCATAACGGACATCCACTTCAAATGAGTGGATAGTAGATTTATGGGCAACTAGGCACATAACAAAGCACAAGTATCTCCTATAGGGCCACAACAAAGTGCATGCAAGGGAATGTGTTGTGATTGAATATGATTCTTCATTGTAGGTCACAAGGTTTAGAGACCTCAAAATTGGATCTTTGTCATTTGATATAGTTAATGTTTCTAATATTTTTTATAAGAAAAAGATTTATATTATTTAATATAGCACAAATATTACAAGCTAACTAGGTGCTACAAGCATCACAGGTAAACCAAGAATGTATGTAGCTAGAGCTAGAATCCCACAAGGGTAAGAATGTCCATAAAAACAAAATATCTTCCCTAGAAAAGCCAAAATAACTAAAACAAATAAGCCCTTGGTCTATGGCAGTCTATAAAACAAACAGATCCAATATGCTTAGTTTGTGTGATCATCTCTTTAAAATTCTTGGTTTTAAAATTTCTTACATGAGTTGAAGAAGGATGCAAAAGAAATCCTTCATTGGCCTTTTTATCTTTGAAATGGTTCCACTTCCTAGGAATGTGATGCCAAATAATTTTTTCAATGTTTTTGTAGATTATTATGGACTTGATTCAGCAATAGCTTGAGCATAATAGACTTGATCTCTTATTTTCCAGAAAAAAACTAATTTATTAGCTTAGATTCCCCATAAAATGAAAGGGTTTTGGCATTCTCTTACTACTAGAGTGAGATCAAGTTTGCATCCTATCAACTCAGCTACATTATCGGTGATTATCCTAAATTTAGGTAAAAAACAAGAATCTTGGACTGTGGTACTGACAATAAAACTCCTCCAGTAGTATTTATTCTAGGGTGAGGCTTCAAAACACTATCAAAGAATAGATTTGGTAAACTAAAACACAGTTGAGGAGTCAATTTGTTAGCAATAGATGTGGTAGTTAGATCTTGAAGATTCTAATTTTTGAGGATGTATAACTCATATCTACAAAGAGCACTCTGATATTGCTTGGATTTAAAGTGGGCTCTAGCACTTTCCATAATAGCATGATTTATCTTGTGTATCAAAACTACCTATGATTTAATTTTTCTTTAAATATTCGATAGTTCTTTTCCTTTCATATATACCACATGCAATCATAAGGAATTGAAGGCCATAAAAATTTTATGAGGCTTACCTTGAAAGGGGTTGAGGTACTTTTTGTTATAGCTTTTAGTATAAGACTCAATATTTAATTTTCTTAAAGCATCTAGAAAAAACTTGGGGACCCAAAATACCTCTTTTAGAGAGGTTTTCCCTAGTTAGAATTTTGTTTTGAACTAGCCATTGAAAATTTTCTATTTTTGGGATGATATTTTGACCCCAAATGTGACTCAAGTTTATGTCTAGAGGCTCACTTCTCTAGAGATATACACCATCCTTGATTGAATAGTTGCTCAAATGGTTTATTTTACCCCAAATAAAGTAGTCTTCGATGCATGGGCCTATGGGAAGAATATTCGTAAATAGCTTATGGACTTGAGACGACTCCCTTTGTTGTTTTGTGTTCAAACCATGAAGTTGAATCTATTTTGGTTGATTACCTTCCCAAGTGATGACCTGGAAAAATTTTTCAATCCCAATCTGACTCATGAACAAAAAAAAATCCTTAGATATGGAATTAATTAAGGGCTTATTACCAAGAATATACTTATCCCAATACTTGATACTATTACGACTTCTAGGGTACCAAAAGATGTTATCTTTAATGATTTACACCGATTTAACAATCAAGGCCCATATTTTAGAGATACTTGGTTTTTGATGGATACCTTTGAGTAGTAGCATGCCATGATTACCTTCACCATACTTGTGAATAAGAATTTTCTTCGAAAACATCATTAGAGGGTTTATTAAGTTTCAAACAAGTTTAGCCTTGAGAGCATTGCTCATAATAAAAGAAGATCGGATACCCAAGCCCCCTTGACATTTTTCTTTTGTCACTTGACTCCAACTGACAAGATGGAATTTCTTCCTATGATATTGCCTTCCTCCTTGCCAAATAAAGTTCCTATTTTTTTTTTCAAGCTCAGGATTGAGATAGGATCATGATAAACCATAAGTTGGTAGATAGGCAAGCTTGAAATGACAAATTTAATCAAAACCAATCTGCCACCAAGACTAAGTCATCCATTTCTAAGCTAATATTTTCCTAACAATATTTTCCATCAAATTAGACCAGCAATTAGAGCTCTTTATCTTGAAACTCATAGGTATCCATAAATATTTAAAGAGGTCAATTCCACCATGAGCAAACTGAAGCATTTTAGCAAAACTCCTATTTTCAGTTGGAGAAGTGTTGATATTGTAAAACTTACATTTTTTAGCATTAATAGAAACTCTAGAGGAATTTACAAAGAGGTCTAGATATCCTTTAATCCTTTTGAAATTCAGCTTGGAGGCTTCCCCCATCATTGTGGTATCATCAACAAATTGGGCATGAGTAATTTCCTTAACCCCAACACCTATCTTAATTTCAATTATTTTGTTAGCCCTTATTTCAGCAAAGATAGATCTACCTAAAACTTTACCTAAAATAATATAAAGATAATGAGATATGGGAAAGCCTTGGCATAAACCTCTAAGAGCTATAAATAATCTTGTCAAAGAACCATTGACAATAGGAACAACCCATAGGTCTCTAATGCAAGCAAAAATTCACTTGGAAAGAGATAAAGGAAATCCAAAAGAGCTAAGCACTTGAGCCAAAAATTCAAATCCACTCTATCAAAGGTATTGGCCATGTCAACTTCAACCACGGTCCTTTTTTATTCTTTACTACTAGTATATAAGGCCTCATGGATAATCATAATGTTGTCATATAGTTTCTTGCTATGGATGAAACCTCCTTGCTCATCAAAGATAAGTTTATCCATATGATTTTTTATTCTAGTGGCTATGATTTTGGTCATAAATTTTATATGAAGCATTACACAAAGAAATAGGCTTGACTCAACTAAAGTTTAAGGCATTATTTTTCTTTGGAATCAAAGCTAAAAAGGTAGAGTTAATAAAATTAATCAACTTACTTTTTTTACGAGCATCCTTAATCATCTAAATAAGATCTATAGCTACCATATTAAATAATTTGTGGTAAAAGGTATTAGTGAATCCATCCAAACCAGGAGCTTTATCCTTTGCAAATTTGAATACAATGTCCTTAAGTTCTTTCAAAGTGACTGCATGGCAAAGAGAACTTTTTATTTCCTCAGTTATTACCTTAGTAAATTTTTGTAGCGGCATAACATGAGTAGCATGATTTCCATTTGCTTTTTTATAAAGGAATTCATAGTGGCTACACAATTTTTTGATCTCTTAAAAACTAGAGACCTTGTCACCATTTTCCAACTAGATTTCATGAATCATATTCCTTTGATATATCTGATGAGCCTTAAGATGAAAGAAATTGGTGTTGGATTTTCCTTCCCATAACCAAGTCATGCACGATTTGAGTCTCCAAAATTGTTCTTCTTGCCTAGATTTCACATGAAGCTAGGAGAGAATGAAATCTCTCTTAGATTTTAATGTTTGACTAGGAGGTGCTAGCTCTGAAATATCTTCTATTTCTCCTAGTCTAAGAAGGAGGGGTTGTTTAGATTTATCAGTATTATGATGCAATTTGATCCAAATTCTAAGATCAAATTTTAGCCTAGATATTTTGATCTTTCATCTATCTTGAGCATTATAGGAGGGGCACCAAGCATCCCAACTACACTCAACTTCCTCTTAAAATCCATTTAAGTTAATCTAGATTATATTTGAATGGAATGGAACTCAAATTTTTGTTGTTGTCATTATCCAAAAGGATAGGCTTATGATCAAATATTATGATTTGGATGATTTTGTTGGTTATTGAAGGAAAACATGTGAGAATATCTTCCTAGACCAAGAATCCATTAATTATTTTGGCAATGAAATTATATCTTGACCTTCAATTAGTCCTGATGTTCACACAATGACACTGAGAGGGGGGGGTGAATCAGTGTAGTTATTTAACTTCAAAACAGCAGCATTCAAAAACTGAAGCACAGAAAACTTATAAAACCAGAAGAACAAAATGAGAGCACACCACAACACACAATATAACGAGGTTCACCAATTTGGCTACTCCTCAAAAATTAACTGCTTGGACTTCAATCCAAATCCGAGTCTTTGCAAAATTTCAATTTTACAACTTCTTTACCGAGCATCCATTGGAAGGAGCACCAACCCCTGTAATTTTCTGCACACGAGATGGAGCACCAACCCCTAGTACCAAGCACCAACTTGGACTGCAATTCTAATCAAATCAAAATGACATAAAAATTTCTTCACTACTAACTCGACCACTGGTGAGTCCGTAATTTTAACAACCTCTGCACAATCTCATGTCTTTGCTTATTTCTCTATATAGACCCTCTTTTCATAGCAATTCCCTTCTTACTTGCAACAACTTCTATCTTTCTTCAACAATTTCTCTTTACAGCTATTCATTTATATACATCCAATCCGGCACGCAGTCGAATCATATACCCAACTGTTCGAATTCTTTTCTCCTGCAAATAAGTGGCTGTTCGAAAATGACTGTTCGAAACCCTGCAATACGGCGTTTCGATTTCTTGTGGTATGGCTGTTTTGAATGCTGCAAACATATCTTCTCGAAAAGCATATCTCGATCCTTCATATTCGGCTCTTTGAATACAAGCAAAATGTCTGTTCGATTCCATGAGTGCGACCGTTCGAAAGCTGAAAAAAGACTTTTCGAAAACCTTTCGATACTTTATATTTGATTCTTCGAATACATGCAAACGGTTGTTCGAATGCATGACTGACACTTGTCAATCTGTAACTGCAGATCTGACATCGATTACATTTTATGTAGCGGCTGCATGATGTCTTTTATGACACGTGTCACCATGCCTACCTTTTTGGCTTTTACCTGCCAACCTGTCGCTTGTCGCGATATCGCGACATTTTTAACTTATGCTGACGTCACCCTGAAGGTTGTCGCGATATCGCGACCAATTTGGCCTTCGAAAGCCTTTTCGTTTCATCCTGTCATGAAATCGTGACACTTTTCAACTTTGTTGACGTCATCATCCTTCTTGTCGTGAAATCACGGACGTTTCCGACTCTTCGCGTCATCATCTCTTGTCTGAAATCGCTACTCTTCTCGATCATTGTCGCGAAATCGTGACACTTTCGGCTTCCGTACACTCTTCTTTGCCAACTCCAGCGAAAATGGAACATGTCACGAAATCGTGACACTATGCTTCATGCAATGGCAAAATTTTTACATCTTTGTGCCTTGTGTTTTCACCTTGCCTCTTTTCATGAAATTTTGACTTGTAATATCATTGCTGCATCTTTCAGTTCTACACTTTTGACTAGTAGCGAAATCGCTACTCCTTAGTTCTCCTTTTTTCCTCCTCACCCATTTTCTTTCAACATGTAGCGAAATCGCTACACCTTCTTCTTGTGAATTTTTACTTGTGTCGAAATCGTTGCATCTTAGTTTTCTTAACTTCCGATTTGTAGCGAAATCGCTACACCTTTGTTTCCATACATTTCTAGCTGTGCTTTGAAATGCGAAACTTTAACATGCATGGAAATCGCTACTCTCTTCATTGCAAGCTCCTTTCCTCCATTTATGTCGTGAAATCGTGACACATTTTCTCTCTCCTCAGCGAAAACTCGACATGTCGCGACATCGCGACATTTTGGCGTGCATTTTCTCTCTCCTACTTTTTGTCGCGAGATCGCGACACATTTTCTCTCTCCTCAGTGAAAACTCGACATGTCGCGACATCGCGACATTTTGGCGTGCATTTTCTCTCTCCTACTTTTTGTCGCGAGATCGCGACACATTTTCTCTCTCCTCAGCGAAAACTCGACATGTCGCGAAATCGCGACATTTTGGCGTGCATTTTCTCTCTCCTACTTTTTGTCGCGAAATCGCGACAGAAAACATGTCGCGATATCGCGACAGTTTTCTTCCTTGTCTCTTTCTGCCAATTTTCGAATACGGGTCACCTCTGTTTTGCTTGAAACTTTCGCACTTGATCCGGTGACCTCCGAGCTGCATCAAGTGCATCAATGCGTACGTGTTGACAACAATGACAATACTTTCTCAATGCTTTTGCTGCACCTTGCTCAACAATCTCCCCCTTTGGAATTGTTGGCAACACACTGCAACCTTGCTCAACTTCTTCTCCCCCTTTGCCAATAATACCAAAGGGTCGCTGCTGGACTCCCCACGAGTCTCTGTACACCATTCTCGAGGAAAATATCGTTATAGTTAGCAAAAATCATAAATATAAGCAAAACTATAAGTATAGGCATGCATGCACCCATTGAGAATGTGATCCCTAATGATAGTCAGTTCTTGGGAATTGTGACCACTCCCAACTTATTCCTAAGGTACTCAAAAACATCCTTGGGCAATGGTTTTGTGAATATATCAACTACTTGCTCTGTAGTTGGAACAAAATCCAACTTGACCTCTCCTTCTGCAACTTTATCCTTCAAGAAATGATATCGGATTGCAATGTGTTTGGTTCTTGAATGCATAACTGGATTCTTGGATATGTTGATAGCACTAGTGTTATCACATTTTATTGATATTGGCTCTTTGAAGTGGATACCAAGATCTTTCAAAGTTTGTCTCATCCATAATATCCGTGTACGACAAGTTGTGGCTGCAATGTATTCTGCCTCTGCAGGGGATAGAGAGACTGATTCTTGTTTCTTCGTTGTGCCATGCTACCGACTTGTCTCCAAGATAAAATGCTCCTCCACTTGTACTCTTTCGGTCATCAATGCACCCTGCCCAATCTGCATCAGAATATGCAATCAAAGTGAAGTCTTTGCCTTTTGGGTACCACAACCCATAATCCATGGTACCTTTGAGGTACCTGAAGATCCTTTTTACAGCTGTGACATGAGTTTCTTTGGGACTTGCCTGAAATCTAGCAACCATGCATACTGCCTGTAGTATATCTGGTCTAGTAGCTATTAAATACAGCAGGCTTCCAATCATAGACCTGTACATTGTTTGATCCACATCTGGAGATTTATCATCCTTGCTCAACTTGCAGCCTGTTGTCATGGGAGTCTTGACCGGTTTCTTGTCTTCCATTGTGAACTTTTTCAGCATTTCTTTTACATATTTAACTTGAGAAATAAAAATGCCTTTTTCATTTTGATTGACCTGCAGTCCTAAGAAATAAGAAAGTTCACCAATCATTGACATCTCAAATTCTTTTTTCATTTTAATTGATATGTCTTTGCGGTATTCATCCATCTTGCTTGCCAAATATTATGTCATCTACATAAACAACAAGAACAATAAGATGACCCTTCTCTGTTTTGACATATAAGTTGCTATCCACCAAACCTTTCTTAAACCCTTGTTTAATTAGATAATTATCCGACCTTGCATACCATGCTCCGGGTGCCTGTTTTAATCCATATAAAGCTTTCTTTAACCTGCAAACAAAATCTGGATTGTCACCAAGTTGGAAGCCATCGGGTTGTTCAATGTAAACCTCTTCTTCCAGTTTTCCATTCAAAAATGCTGATTTTACATCCATTTGATATACTTTGAAGTTTTTATGAACTGCTAATGCCAGAAACATTATGATTGCCTCTAGTCTGGCTACCGGTGCAAAAGTTTCTTCAAAATCAATGCCTTCAACCTGAGCATAGCCTTTACATACCAATCTTGCCTTATTTCTGACAACTTGCCCATCTTCATTCAATTTATTTCTAAAAACCCATTTAGTGCCAATTATGTTTTTATTTGTTGGTCTAGGTACTAATTCCCAGGTATTGTTTTTCTCTATCGGATCTAGTTCTTCATTGATTGCCTTCATCCAACTTTCATCGGTGCTTGCTTCGAGCAACATTTTTAGGTTCAATACTAGATAACGAGAGAATAGTTCCTCACTTCTTGTTCTTCTTGTCTGAATACCATCCGTGGGATCCCCAATAATCTGTTCACTTGGATGATTTTTCTGCCGATGTTACTGTTTTAAATTTCCTGTTTTCTTCTTCTTGATTCGGTTTTACACCATCCGGATCAATTTTTTGATTCTTCTCTGTTTCTTTTTCATCATCACCTTCAATGACTTCTTCATACATAGGGTAGTTTTCTTGATAAGTAGTTTCTTGTTCTCTACCTTCATCAACTTTCACATCAGCACTTTCAACAATTTTCTTCAACCTCTTGTTGTAACATGTGTAGGCCTTGCTTTTTGTTGAGTAACCAAGAAAGATACCTTCATCTGCTCTATCTTCAAATTTACCGAGGTTATCTTCGGTCCGTTTTATGTAGCACTTGCTGCCAAATACTTTGAAATGTCTTGTTGTTGCCTTTCTGCCAAACCACAACTCATAAGGTGTTTTGCTTTCATGTGGTCTCAGCATGCACCTGTTTTGAATGTAAACTACAGTATGGACTGCCTCTTTCCAAAATTTGTCAGCTATTTTGTTTTCTGCCGACATTGTCCTTGCCATTTCTGCACTGTTCTATTCTTCCTTTCTACAACACCATTCTGCTGAGGTGTCCTAGCTGCTGAAAACTGTCTTCTTATCCCATGTTTTTGACGGTATTCTGCAAATTCTTCGGAGATAAACTCTCCTCCCCTGTCTGATCTTAGGAATTTAATTCTTTTTCTTGATTGATTCTCAACAAGATTTTTGAAGGTTTTAAACATCTCAAAGGCTTCGACTTGAGTTTCAGAAATAGTACCCATGTCATTCTTGAGTAGTCATCTATACACGGCATAAAATATTTGTGTCCATTTATGCTTTCGGTTCTCATGGGTCCACATAGATCGGTGTGAATTAGTTCTAATGGCTTGCTAGTGAAGTATTCTTTTGCTTTGAAAGTGGCTCTGGTTTGTTTTCCCTTTTGGCATGACTCACGAGATGCTATTTACAGGTTTGCCAATGTTTGGTATATCTCTAACTGCTCTTTTTGAACTGATTTTTGCCAGATTGTCAAAACTAATATGCCCAAGCCTCTTGTGCCATAGCCAATTTTCATCTTCTGTCCAATCAAGCATGTTCCTTCTGCAGTTTCTGAAAGTGTATACAGATTTCCGAATTTCTCGATCCAGTGGCTATTAACTTTCCATTTTTTGTCTTTCTTACTTCATGACCCTCCTTCTTGAAGATTACATCATGACCTCTGTCACATATTTGACTTACACTTAGCAAGTTATGCTTCGGGCCAATTACAAACAAGACTTCTTTTGATTTTATATTGCCATCACCGATCTTGGCTGATCCCTTTCCAACAATCTTTGCTCCATCATTATTTCCAAATTTCACAGAACCACCTTCATAATTCTGTAAATTCTCAAACTTTTGCTTGTCACTGTCATGTGATTGGAACAACCATTGTCCAAGTATCCAAGGTGCTGATTTGTTCCGAGCTTTAAAAGCAGTCTGGACAATCAAAGATTCCTTTTCTTTCCATTACGGTTTGATAGCAGATTTTGCTACTTGTTTTGCCTTTGTCCTTTCATTAGCATGTGCCTATTTTTCAAGAAATTTCTGGTTTTGTTTCAACCCACTTGGCTGAGATTTTCTACCCTGATAATTATTTGATGCAAAAGTGCTTCTGCAGTTTCTAGCAATATGTCCAAAATTATGACAATTATAACATTCAACTGCATAATTCATTAAAGGAGAAAAAACATTTCTGCTGGTAAAATTCCTTTGAGATACATTATGCCTGCAATCTGAAATCTTATGGCCATAAGCATTGCATTTAAAACAATAACCGAAAAATGCATGATTAAACCTGGGTGCCGGTCTTTGCCAGTTTGAAGTAGGAGCCATGACTCTTCTCCTCCTTGGATGTGTGACTTTTGTGAATCCATCTTTGTCAGTATTCTTCTTGAATCTGGCATTATTGTTTTCTTTTGCATGATTTGGTTTTTCTGGTTCAACCCTGATCTTTTCTTCTTTCTTTATGGGTTCTATATTCAAGTTCTTTGAATCCTTTGAAGATTCTCCTTCATCAAAGCCTAAACCAAATTTTATGCCATAAGGCCTTTGGTTATTTAACATTTTATCCAGCTTTACAGTACTTTCTTCAAACTTATGAAAACAGTTCAATTTTCTATTCATCTCCTCTAACTGCATCCTTAACTTAACAATGTCTTCCTCTAGCTTGCTGCATTCAACTGTCTTTACAGTTAATTGTTCATCAAGAACTTCAGACATTTTCTTGAATTCCTCTGTCTGTATTTTTAGATTGTTTATTATGTCTGTGGCATTCTCTAATTTCTTTGAAAATTTCTTATTCTTCTTCCTTTCTGCACTCAACTCTTCAAGTGCAGCAACCAATTCTCCTTCCAAATACACTTCAACTTCATCCTTGGAATTTTCATCACCTTCCTATTTTTCCTCTGTTCTTTCTTCTTCAAGTGCCATGAACAGAGCTTCACCTCCTTCTTCTTCAGACTCCTCATCTGTGCTTTCTTAAGAACTGCTGACATTCTTGGTTATGAAGCTTTTCTTCTTGAAGTTGTTCTTTCTAAAATTTTGTTTCTTCTTCCAGTCACCTTTTTCTTGGTGTGAACCTTCACCATTTTTGGTTCTCTCCTGCATTGGACATTTGGCTGCAAAATGACCGACTCCTCCACAATTGAAGCATTTAAAAGGTAGCTTCCCTCTATATTTTCCTTTTCCTTTTGTGAGTTTTCGAACAAAATTGGCTTCTGTTTCATCCGGTGTTCCTTCATCCTCAGATTCATATTCGGCTTTTACATTCTTGTGTGCTTTAAAAGCTGCTTCTCTGTCTGTAGACTTGGTTTGTCCTATTCTCATTTCATATCGTTGTCGAGGGAACCATGCAACTCATCCATCCTGAAGTTGTTTAGATCTTTTGCCTCTTCTATTGCAGAGACTTTGGAGTTAAATCTTTTGTGAAGTGTTATGAGAACCTTTTTCACAACAACTGCATCATCAATTTCTTCACCGAGTCCTCTGATTGCATTAATAATTCCGTTGACTCTCAGCATATAAGTCTCTATGTTTTCATCTTCATTCATTTGCGGTGCTTGAGCTGTGCTCGATGAGTTTGCGGTTTTGCTTCCTTAATCTTCTTGTCTCCTTCATGGATGCTCTTGAGTTTATCCCACATGTCTTTTGCTGATTTACAACTCATGACTCTTATCGGTTCACTTGTCAACAAGCCCACACATTATGGCATTCTTAGCTTTGGAGTTGTTCTCAAATTTCTTTTTCTCAGTAGTATCTGTTGGAGGGGTAGTGGGTGTTGTGTATCCACTATCTACAGAATCCCAAATATCATATCCCAATGCACTCAGATATGTTTGCATTATGAGTTTCCAGAAGGTGTAATTTGTTCCATCAAATAAGGGAGCTTTGTTGGATGAAAATCCTTCACCGCCTGCCATTGTTTCTTCCAAGATCTCCTTAGCTGATTAAGCTTGTACAAGGAACCTTGCTCTGATACCAATTGATGTTCACACAATGACACTGAGAGGGGGGGTGAATCAGTGTAGTTATTTAACTTCAAAATAGCAGCATTCAAAAACTGAAGCACAGAAAACTTATAAAACCAGAAGAACAAAATGAGAGCACACCACAACACACAATATAACGAGGTTCACCAATTTGGCTACTCCTCAAAAATTAACTGCTTGGACTTCAATCCAAATCCAGTCTTTGCAAAATTTCAATTTTACAACTTCTTTACCAGCATCCATTGGAAGGAGCACCAACCCCTGTAATTTTCTGCTGCAATGAGATGGAGCACCAACCCCTAGTACCAAGCACCAACTTGGACTGCAATTCTAATCAAATAAAAATGACATAAAAATGTCTTCACTACTAACTCGACCCTGGCTGGTCTGTAATTTTAACAACCTCTGCACAATCTCATGTCTCTGCTTATTTCTCTATACAGACCCTCTTTTCATAGCAATTCCCTTCTTACTTGCAACAACTTCTATCTTTCTTCAACAATTTCTCTTTACGACTATTCATTTATATACATCCAATCCGGCACGTGATCGAATCATATACCCAACTGTTCGAATTCTTTTCTCCTGCAAATAAGTGGCTATTCGAAAATGACTGTTCGAAACCCTGCAATACGGCGTTTCGATTTCTTGTAGTATGGCTATTTTGAATGTTGCAAACATATCTTCTCGAAAAGCATATCTCGATCCTTCATATTCGGCTCTTTGAATACAAGCAAAATGTCTGTTCGATTCCATGAGTGCGACCGTTCGAAAGCTGTAAAAAAGACTTTTCGAAAACCTTTCGATAATTTATATTTGATTCTTCGAATACATGCAAACGGTTGTTCGAATGCATGACTAACACTTGTCAATCTGTAACTGCAGATCTGACATCGATTACATTTTATGTAGCGGTTGCATGATGTCTTTTATGACACATGTCACCATGCCTGCTTTTTTGGCTTTTACCTGCAAACCTGTCACCTGTCGCGATATCGCGACATTTTTAACTTATGCTGACGTCACCCTGAAGGTTGTCGCGATATCACGACCAATTTGGCCTTGAAAGCCTTTCTGCTGCTCCTGTCGCGAAATCGTGACACTTTTCAACTTTGTTGACGTCATCATCCTTCTTGTCGCGAAATCTGACGTTTACCCGTCATCATCGCAAACCTACTCTTCACGCAACTATCACGAAATCGTGACACTTTACTTCCGTACACTCTTCTTTGCCAACTCCAGCGAAAATGGAACATGTCGCGAAATCGCGACACTTTGCTTCATGCAATGGCGAAATTTTTACATCTTTGTGCCTTGTGTTTTCACCTTGCCTCTTTTCATGAAATTTTGACTTGTAATATCATTCTTTGCATCTTTCAGTTCTACACTTTTGACTAGTAGCGAAATCGCTACACCTTAGTTTCCCTTTGTTTCAACATGTAGCGCCATCGCTACACCTTAGTTTCCCTTTGTTTCAACATGTAGCGCCATCGCTACACCTTAGTTTCTCTTTGTTTCAACATGTAGCGAAATCGCTACACCTTCTTCTTGTGAATTTTTACTTGTGTCGAAATCGTTGCATCTTAGTTTTCTTAACTTTCGATTTGTAGCGAAATCGCTACACCTTTGTTTCCATACATTTCCAGCTGTGCTTTGAAATGCGAAACTTCAACATGCATGGAAATCGCTACTCTCTTCATTGCAAGCTCCTTTCCTCCATTTATGTCACGAAATCGCGACACATTTTCTCTCTCCTCAGCGAAAACTCGACATGTCGCGACATCGCGACATTTTGGCGTGCATTTTCTCTCTCCTACTTTTTGTCGCGAGATCGCGACACATTTTCTCTCTCCTCAGTGAAAACTCGACATGTCGCGACATCGCGACATTTTGGCGTGCATTTTCTCTCTCCTACTTTTTGTCGCGAGATCGCGACACATTTTCTCTCTCCTCAGCGAAAACTCGACATGTCGCGAAATCGCGACATTTTGGCGTGCATTTTCTCTCTCCTACTTTTTGTCGCGAAATCGCGACAGAAAACATGTCGCGATATCGCGACAGTTTTCTTCCTTGTCTCTTTCTGCCAATTTTTGAATCTGGGTCACCTCTGTTTTGCTTGAAACTTTCTGCACTTGATCTGACTGACCTCTGAACTGCATCAACTGCATCAATCTGTCTGTGTTGACAACAATGACAATACTTTCTCAATGCTTTTGCTGCACCTTGCTCAACAAGTCCAAGTATAGAGGCCATTAGAATGCTTTATGTCTTGATGAGTAAGAGAAATGATATCATCCACATACTCCCTACAAGTATCTCTAATATGAGAACCACCTCTTTTTTGGAGGGAAAAAGCACCAAATTAAAATATCTAGTTATAATCAAAGTGCTTGGCTTACTTTCTTTAGTGTAGGAAATAATTGAAAGCCTACATTTCTTTTTGTAAAATATGGATTTAGGGGCATACACATTCAAATAGGTGAAAGAGAAACCTCTAGCATCAAAAATAAGAGAAATCCAATGTTCACTTTGCTTACCACCTGTTTTGGATAAAATGCTTTTGTCCCATGCTATAAGAAGGCCACTAGAGGCTCCTTGGGAACAAATAACATCAATTTTAGAGTTATTACAATTAGATTTCCATGCTTCAGATGCATCTCTTTTATCTAGCTCTTTTTCCTAAATTCTTATTAAACAAGGTCAAAGGTCCTTTATCAAACCCTTGACGTAGATTTTCTTAAAGACCCCACCCAACCCTCTACAATTCCATGATATTATTATCATTTTTTGGTGGGTTTCTTACCTTTGAAGAGACCCTCCATTGTAGCTTGAGTCTTAGCTACAACATTTATTTTTGCTTCTTTAGTTCTTATTTCTTTATTTAATTTCATGTCCAACTTAGAAGAGGATCATGTTATAATAGGCTTAGGATAGAAGCCACGGAGTATGATGCCACCCCTTAGCTTAATATATATTTATTTGGCTATTTCCTCATAAGGTTCTTTACTTGTCCTTTCATGTAGAGTATGATCTACTAATTTTGCATCAAGAGAAGCCTGCTCATGGTTTTCTTCTTCATGTTTGAAGTCATATTGGATATCTTTTTCCTTATTTAAGTTTAGAGCATTATACCTATTGGAATTATCAAGTGGTTTGGAGTTATCAGGTCTAGGCTTCTAGCTTCTAGCCCTTCTATTCATTTTCTTGGATTATACTTTTTAAAAGTCTTTCTTATCAGCTTGATCCTTCTTATTCTATGGTTTTTGGCTAATCAGGCAATCTTTGGCAGAGTGGTCATACTAATGGTAAGATATGCATTTGAAATTTAAATGTTCATAATATAAAACTTGTGTGCAGATCCAATCTAAAACCTTAATCCCGATAGCTTTAGGTAAGCCATTTTTAGATTAAATTGAACACAACTATGATCACAACAAGCATTCAGATTTTTGGGAGGAATCCAATCAATAAAATTGCCAATCTTATTTCCAATGAGCTCTAAAGAGGTTTTATTCCAAATATGAAGAGGGATAAAGGGCAATCTTACCCAAACAAGAACTTCCTTGGGCACATCTACTTGAGGGTCAAAGTGAGTTGTCCAAGAGTTCAAAAATAAGGCACTTGAGCCCATAAACCAAAACCCTAGAAATATAATATCTCATTATTTTTTGGACTCTAATATGACCATTAAGTATCCTCTCCCATAGAGTAAGAGTTCATAACTAGAGATCTTAGACCCCTAGGCAGAAGATATCCACTTTTCCAAAGCAGTTGGACTTGGCCAAATTCTGATGAACCTTCTAACCAAGTCATGTTTAGACAGGGTAGCAACAAAATGAAGAATATTTTTTTGGGTCACTTAACCATTGGTGTAGTGCCTAGCCTAGGAATAAAGGCATTAGAGTTTAATGAAGAATTAGGTTGCAAGAGACTAGAGCCAATAGGACCAAAGTTTACTTTTGGAGGTAACTTACTCTTGGGAAGATTGATACCCACTAGATCCAACACTAAATATGAAGAGAAGATAAAAAATGAAGATGAAGAAGGGAAGAAAGGAAAATTAGTAGCCCTTCTGGCCATGGCAAAATTTAGTGCATGCACAAAAACAACAAATAAATGTGGTCTAGGGTTTGAATTGATACACCAAAAACTCAAGAATAACTCATCCAAACCCTACCCTCCAAGCATCAAACTCATAAATCTCTTCCATTGTGAAAAATACTTGATTTCTACCAAAACCAAAACAAAGGCCTTGTGTGAGTTTCTATAAGCAAAATCTCTAAAAGGGCAAGAACTCCCATACCATAACTTTTTTTAATTATAAAATATTTACATGTTTTTCCTCGAAATACCTTAAAAAAATAAGAATGGAGGAACCCTTACTTGCTAACCCAATGTCTTGTTGGGGAAATATCATGTCCAATAATCAACCTCCTCTACAGATGGCTTGAAATATTTGTGTTGGATTTCCCTATTTTTCTAAGATAGAGCACAACACTTGCAACAACAGTGGACACAATAGTCATCACACAATTGCATTTATAGATTATACTTTTTTCAATTTTTTTTATTTTGAAATATTAACCTTGATAGAAGAAAAAATATGCCTTTCCATCCATATAACTTAGCTTTGAAACAATTGCAATGTGAGTCGATTGAACCTCATCGCTATTGCATTTAAAACTTAAAAAAATGCTTTTGCCATGACCCTTTAAATTCAACCGCCAAAAACTTTAGATCGGTTATGGTCAATCTCTGATTTATGTAAAGAACAACACCAAAAGAAACAACATTGTGTTTCTAATGATGTCCCTAACATTTTTTCTATTTATTGAATCACTTATGCAAATAAGAAGGTAAATTTTTTGCCTAATAGATAGGTAATCAAGGATATAGACAATGGGTTCAAAAAAAATTACTTTTGGTTATTGTGGTAAGACTGATCATATTTATAATTTAGGAGAGATATTTACCACTTCTCCCCCTCATTCTAGGAAGAAAAATTGTGTTGTTATGGTTGCACATGCAAATAATGAAAGTTAGAAGTGGCATCATAAGCTTGGGTATCTGAACTATGGATCTTTGATATACATGAGTCAGCATCATATGACCATGGGGATTCCATGCATATCCCCTCCAAGTGGTACATGTGAGGTGTGTATTATGGGAAAACATCATAAGGAGACCTTTCGAAAAGGGGTTGCATGGAAACATCTCATTCCTTAGATATCATACACAATAACATTTGTGGACCTATGGGTACACCATCTCTCTTATAGAATATGAACTTATTTTTATTTCTGATTTCTTTAGATATATGTCGCTATACATCATTCACATCAAAGATGAGGTTTTTGAAATATTTAAGACCTTCAAGGCCCTTGTTGAAAATCAACTAGATAAGAGAATAAAATTTCTAAAAATAGATGAGGGTAGTGAATATGTTAGCTATGCTTTTCATAATTTTTTGGCTTCTCATGAAATTCTATATTAGAGAATTGTTCACTATACTTCTCAACAAAATGGTGTGGCTAAGAGAAAAAACAAGGTGATCATAGAGATGGCATGATGTATGATTCATTCCAAGGAGATGAATCATAAGTTTTGGGGTGAGGTTATTACTTGTGTAGCATATATCATCAATAGAGTTCCTACCAGGCAATCTAAGCCATGAAACTTCTTGATAAATTGATAGGGCATAAGCCTGATGTGTCCCATTTTCATATCTTTAAATTTTCAAGATGGGATCACATACCCAAGGATATTTAGAAAAAAAAAGCACCAAATAGTCATAAGTGTATTTTTATGAGGTATTCAAATACCTCAAAGGTATTTTGTCTTTATGATTCTTAGAGCTATGAGGTTTTGATCCAAAGAGATGTCATCTTTTATGAGGTTCTTCCAAACACTCCTTCCACCCCTCTACTTAAGCTTTTGGAAACTAATTCTTTTGACCCTTTGATTATCTCTAATTTAATTATTTCTTCAAAAATTTTGGTTGGTTCTATTTATGTCAGAGAATTTTCTTCATATTTATCCTCAAGTGATAGTTCTTGCCAATTGATTTGAATCCTTCACAGGAAACATCATAAGCAAAAACCTCTTCTCCAATATTAGGGCATGATGAGCAAGACACATTAGTTTATAATGCTTCAATATTATGTGATGAGGTAAGTGGTGATGAGTTAGATTACTTAGTTTCAACTTTTGATGTTGAGTTATCACAAGATACAAATGATTATTTGGTTCATCCAATACTCAAGTGGGTTAAGAATCTTCTAAATGATACTTAACTTATTTTATCTCTTGAGAAACATTGAAGGGCTTCTTCTCAAGCATTGCTTTCGAAGGTAGCACATTCTTAGGATCCTCTCACATATTCTTAGGCTAAGGTTAGGCTAAAATAGAAATATGCTATGGTGGTGAGGCTCTAATGAAGAATATGACTTGCAAGTTGGTCCCTCTTTCAAAAGGGAAGAATATCATTGGCTGCAAATGGTTATATAGAACCAATTACACATTGAATGTCTAGGTAGAGAAGCATAAGGAAAGTCTTGTTGTTAAGGGGTTCTCTCGATAGGAGGGGGGGGACTATTTCAAGACTTTTACACAAGCCAAGATGTACTATGTTAAGATGATTCTCTCCATTGTTGTATTTTATGGAAGGAAGGTACATCAAATGGACATGAAAAGTGCCTTTATACATGGGAAACTTCACGAGGAAATCTACATGTATTAGCCACTCAATTTTTAGCTTGAGGGACCCACTTCATTGGTTTATCATATAATTAGGTCCTTGTACATACTTAAGAAAGCTCCTCATGCATTGTACAAGAAGATCCATTCATTTTTTCTCAGTCATAGATTTTAGCAATTTGAAGTTGAACATGATGTTTACATCAAACATTAGTATGGGAAAACTTTGGTTATTGTGTTGTATATATGTTGATAATGTTCACATTACTAGTAGCTTGTCTACTCTAATCCAAGACATGAAGTCATGACTTGCTCCACTTTTGAGATGATATATTTGGGTATTTTTAATTATTTCTTAGGGATTCAAATTAATTAGATAGATTTTGGCATCACTATTTTCTTAGCCAAAGTATGTTTAGACATTTGTCAACATTTTAGGATGGAGGAATATAAGTCCACTTGGACTTCTTTTTCCTCAGGATTGAAAATTCAAGTTGAATGCACCACACCTTTGGTAGACGCTACATTGTATTGAATTCTCATGGGGGCTTCTCTATCATACTCACACTAGACTTGATATAGCCTTTGCTATCAACCATTTTTTTAGATATATGCAAGCACCCTAGGAGAGCTACTAAACAACTAACATGATTCTAAAATACATCAAAGGGACCTATAATATGGGTATTCAATAATCTATTGGCTCCCCTCCTATTTGGATAGGTTTTTTAGATGTTGATTAGGTAGGTGACTTGGATAAGCAATGGTCCACCACAAGATTTATGTTCTATTTAGGGTTTGGCCTAGTTTCTTGGTGTTCAAGATGCCAATCCACTACTTCTCAATCCTTTATAGAGGCTAAATACTATGTTGCTAATGATGCAGCTAAGCATATCAAGTGGATTCTCATGATTTTAGAGGAGATTGGAATTCCTTAGATCTTTCAAGTCACCCTCCACCCAACTTGTCTACAACCCAATATTCCATCAATGGACAAAGCATATAAATATATGAATGCACTTTGTGATATGGCTTCATGCACATGGGATGATTGATATAGTATTTGTACCTTCATCAAATCAGGTAATATTTTTTTACCAAGGTCATGCCTAAGGTCACTTTTGTGTGCATACAAGAGCTTCTTGGAGTTGGAAAGTGTCCCTTAAGGGGGAATGATAAGTAAGATTTTGTCTTTATTTTCCTAGTTCAACTTAAAGGGATATCTTGGAATATGTGGTGGTTAAGCTTCTCTCAAGACCACTATAAAATTTTGTACTTGTATTGATTATATTTTTCCTTTGGTCCTATGTAAATCTTAAAAAAGGTACTTTTTTAATTTTTTTGTAATATTTTATTCCCAAGGGTTTGTCTCATAACCTTGACTTAAAAATATAAAGGTAAAAAGATAAATTAGAATTTAACATTCGCAAGGTAATAAGACATATGATATGATCCTCATGGAGGATGTTTTTTATCCAATATATGGTTATCCCACCATACTTTGGTTATTGAAGCATGGTGTACAACCCTCCCCCCTCTTATATTTGAACTATAGACCTCCTCTTTAGAGTTCCAAAGCCTTCATCGTTAGGCTCCCTTAGATTGTATTTGGGTATAAATACCCCCTTCATACCAACCATTTTTATTATCAATTGGAGTGTAATTTCATTTCCATTTAGTGAGATCATTTGGTGTCCATGGATGCCCCATATATTTTATGTTCTTTTTCATTGTGTGTATTCATTTATAAACCTGATTTATTGAAAAATGTAAGATCTTGAATTTCCACCACCATCGGAAATCAAGTTTTGTGTTCGTGTGTAAATATGATTTCTAGTGGTGGTTTTGTGTCTTTTTTAAGTATGTGTAAACATGATTTCTTCAAACTCTTTAGCAAGATCTTGAATTTCCACAATATCTCTTGTATGTTCCATGGAGCCTTTGCTTCTCTAAAAATTGCATTTATTACTATGATAGGATCACCTTCCATCCATACTTTGTTCTATTTCATTTGTTTGCATATTTTTAACCCTTCTAAAGCCACCCAAGCTTCAACTTCATTATTTTTCTTAAATCCACTATTAAAATCATAATGAGACAAAATATATCTATTATTTATAAGTATTCCTCCTCCTCCTATTTGTCATGGATTTCCTTTAGATGCTCCATAAAAATTCAATTTAACCCACTCCACATCTGGTGGTTTCCACTTTATATTCTTTGCCTTCTTTTTGCTTCTCTTGTACCCAACATTATAATTCCATTTAATAACTTGACTCTATCTATCAAGTCTCTCTGCTTCTAGATTAGAGACTGGGTGATTTTATAGGGTTGGTTTAAACTCCTCTATGGCTAAACATATCTTCCTTTTCATTACCTCTAAACTACTTTCTTTTCCTTTAAATATTCTTCTATTCCTTTCTATCCATATAGTCCAAAGTATTGTATCTTTTGATATATCACATATTGTCTATAAAGCCTCACTTTTATAAGTGCTCTACCATTGCTTTAACCAATCTTCAATTCTGTTATTCATCATCATGCATTTACCAAACATATTAATTGTTATATTATATTACATCATTTGGGTCATGTAAATGTACCACATTTGGTACATAGTTAGAGTAGGAGATTACTTTAGGGGAAATTAGCTAGTTACTTAAAGCAATGTAATAAATGCACAAGTGTCAATGTGCAAGTTGTAATATGCAAGGTGTCCCCTTGTACAACTAAGTAGAGTGTTGGCCAAGGAATCTATCTTCCTATATAAAGGGCCTCATAGTGAGTGATAGATAACAAGTATAACAAATATATCAAGTATATCAAGTCCATTATAGTGGTGAGTAGTAGATAGTAGTAATACTCCTTTATGGAGTACAATGTAGTCCTTTAGCTTATATTATGGAGTGACCATCACCTCCATATTACATTGTATTTTTACCACTTTCTATTTATAGTATATTTTAGTCAATATGCAGAATTCCATTCTTTCATATTTTTTACATCTTATTAGGACCTATGATAGATCTCTCCCACTGCATATATCCTCAAAAACTAACAGGGGTTCAAAGCCATGCTAAATCGAGAGAGGAATAGGGAGATTTTACATTGCTACTATTGGTCTGCATCTTTGCAAACCAGATCTGTCGTTGTGCGTTGTTGCATGCAAATGTTACCACTAGGAATCAATTGATAGAAAGAGCCACAATAGTCAATAGGATTAGGGAGAGTCATAGGAAATATTGAAAGGACTAAAATAAATCTCAATTACAAAAATTTTGAGATTATATTTGGCTAGAGTCTTTCCACAGAGTTGTAGAAAAACTCATGAAGACTATGACTCAATATTCATTCCACTAGTTTGAAAAATCAACTAGTGAAGATTCATCATTGCTAGATTCAAAATATTTATACTAATACTTTGTTGTAGGAAAAGGAGATTCAGAGAAATCTATGAAGCTTCCTACATAGAGCTAGGAAGAATATCATCTTTAGAATCAATCCAACACCAAAAGCAACAACTAGAAGATTCTAGATTTGGAGGCCTATAGAAAATGTCCCATTGCTAGAGATTACAAACCAGTAAGATTGCTAAAGAAGAAAAGGCCACGAAAGCCTTATTGTATATCATAGAAGAGACTCTAGAGAAGATTCCTAGAAGACTTGAGGTTGGTGATATCCATAGAAGATTGAAGACCTGCACATTGCACAAGAAAAGTCCACAAAAGTCTTGATCCAGAAGAAAAAGCCACAAAAGCCTTATTCCTAAAGAAGACTCCTAAGAAGAGTTTCTGAAGAAGACTCCAAAGAAGAGTTCATGAAATAGGAGATTGGTGATATCCATTAAATATTACGAATTACATATTAACTAGAGTCTTTCCACAAGACTATGAATACCAGGACTTAGCACATAACTCATACCACTAGTTTCAAGAATAACTAGTGAAGTTGAAAAGGTCTAAAAAAGATCCCATTGAAAATAGTAGATAGAAGATTTGTTCTAGAAGAAGCTGAAGAGATACATAGAAGATCTCATTGAAAAACTTCTAATATTGGAAGAGATAAAGAGGTACTAGTAGATTCATGTTCCTAATTAGAGAAGCAATAAATTTTAGAGATCTAAGAAGATCTCATTACCAACACTTCCACAAGAAGAAGATTGAAGGAAAGGTCTCATTTGGAAGACCGTAGAAGTTGCAAGATTGAAGATCTTGGAGAGGTCTCAAGGAGGGAAATAAGAAGGTTTGGAGAGCCTTATTTTAGAGCTCACAAAAGCATCATCAAAGAGTTCCTAGAAGAACTCATTAGAGAAATCCACTACCAAGGAGAAGCTCCTGATAGTGAAGGACTTGGGACAATTATCACCATCCGATAACAAGCCCAAGAGAAGAAGAATTTATTAAAGAGTACCAAATACCATAATTTTTGGCCCAAAGAAGCCACAAAAATAGATCAAATTTCTCCAAGGAGTGGAGAAGAAATCCACCACCAAAATTAGTAAAAGAAGCTACAAATCGAGACTTGGTGAGTCTTAGATTCGAGGTTCACTAAGGGTTCTTTACAAGTAAAAATTAGTGCAGAAATTACTTCTATAAAAGTTTTTTTCTACACGGTTATTAGCTTGGATTTATTACCATATTAACCAGGTAAAAGGAGAGAGTTATCTAACAAAGGAGACAACATCAAATCAGCCCTTGCCTACAAGAAATCCACCATTAAAACCAGCAAAAAATATTGCAAAAGGAGGTACAAAAAAAGGTATTCTATTTACAAGTTTATTTACATTATCTTGCACCATAATATTTTGTCCTATGCAACAAAAAAGATAAGGTTTAAGTGTCATAAAGACACATTCTTTACAAGGAATAAATATCTCAAAGTGGTCATAGACAAACATCATCCAAGCAAGTTTACAAAAGCCTTCAAGGAGATAACATCATCCACAATTTGGATAGCCACCTACACAACATAGCACAAGGAAAAGCTATCATTAACAAGTGTGGAAATATAACAGCTTGAAAGCAAGAGAAAATCAAAGCATAAATAGATCTAGATGTACGTCCACAAGGAGCATTTGAAATCACCATTGCATTTTCATAAAACCTCCACCGTAGTGTTTCTCATAACCATAGCTCAAATTTATCAAAGCATTGCTCATTATCCTAGCTAAAACCAAATCACATACCAAGCATCATCGAAGCATCGAGGAGAAAACAAAACAAAGAAATAATTAGAAATAATACGTTGAGGAAGCTTGCAAGAATATGTTGAAGAGGAATCAAGAGGAAGGTACATGCAAAAAGAAAGGGTGCCACTTGTCACCATTGAAGAAACCCTAACATCCTCCATATGAGTGCTCAAAATAATATTTAAATATTGCACGCTTGAAGGGAATAATCAAATGAAGTGTTACACAGGAAGCATTACACATATTAGAAAGGAGGTGACATGTGTAACCAAGTCATATAAGTGCTCAAGAAAGTCTCTAACGTTCATCCTCCATCCAACAGTAAATATTACAAGTGTCAAAAGGAATATACATCCTCCAAGTGTTGAATAAAATACCTATGACACTTGTCCCTCACAAAAATATCATCTTCCTATTTGAGGCACCAAAGACCAAGGAGGGAATAACATTTAGAGCAGCAAGGAGTTGCAGTGTGTAAGAGAAAAGGAAGAGCATTTAAGGCTCTCGATCAAGACGTTCAATTTAGGTCAAAGAAGCCAGATTTGAGGCACCACATTACAAGGATTGAAGTCAAGCCTACCATTGGCCATAGCACCCAAGAAAAGCATTGAATATTGTTGTCATCTACGTCCAAATTCAATGCCAAGGTTTGCAGAATTATAAAGGTAAGAGTTTACCTTATTATAATTTACTTTCATTAAAGGGAGTTATAAGGGTATAATATAAGGTTGAAACTATAGGGAAATCAACCATATTTGGAAGCAAAATTAAAGGAGAAATATACACCAAAAATAGTTTAATATTTACAATTTAAAACATAGGAGAAATAAGGATTTCTACTTGTAAAAATTAAACTTCTATTATTGCAAATATTATTGTTTTCTAATATTTCAAATTAGGGAGTTATAAGGAATACTACACCAAAATTAGATTACTGGAATTTAGAAACATTAAAAGGCTAGAAAAATAAGTTCATCAAGGAATATCAAGAGTTGGAATTAATTGGTATACTTATCTCAAAATCACATTAAAGGGATAAAAGAAATCCAACCATTAGAACTTCATAAAATTAACAAGTGCTTAGTTCAATAGGAGAAATAAGGAGTAATAAAAGTTGATTTTTGCTATTTACAAAACTTTACAAAATCAACTCAAAAATTGAACTACAATTCCCAAAAGCACTCATACAACATATTTAAAATCACTAGGGAATTTAAAAAATACCACAAGGATCATCATGGCATCAAATAAATTCTTCCTTGTAGAATCTCAATAACTTAAAGGTCCAAACTGTTTCTCTTGGAAAAATAAGGTAAAAGCAATTTTAGTATATGTAAAACTTTGGGAGATAGCTCAAGGAACAGCAAAAATACCAAGCATAGGTGATACTAAGATTCATAAGTTTGAAGAAAATAATGCAAAATCCCTAATTATAATAACATTTGATATCACTGATAAAATACAACCTTATATTAGTTCAACAAAGACATCTACAGAAGCTTGGAAAAGCTTAAAAAAGATATTCGAAGGAAGAAATAAAGCCACTATCCTTCATCTTCAAACTCAACTACATTCACTAAAAATGAAAAGTGGTGAGAGCATATAACTATTCGTAAGGAAAGTAGCAGATATTAAAGAGAAATTATTAACCTTAGGAGAAGAGTAAAGATGAATTTCTTATCCAAGTAACCATGAGAGCACTTCCAAAAAGCTACAAGAATTTGGTTACATCTCTACAAGTCCTAAGTAAAGATACTTTTTTTGATGACCTGATCAATATTCTTCAAGAGTATAAGGTGGAGAACACAATTAAATATGAAATGACTAACACTGCATTGTCATCAAAAGATAATCCATAGGGAAATATTACTTCATCGTCAAGAGGACAAAGACAATGGAGTAACAGATATTGTTAGATAGGCAAAAGAAAAGGCCATAGTACTAACTATTGTAGATTCAATCCCATAAATCAGAATGAAGTAAATCAGATTAACAATGGAAGCAAATTTCAACCACAACAATATCAAAATAATCCTCATCAATAGTATTTTTAGCATCCAATCAATTATCCCCAATTGGAATATCAAAAAGAGAATCAAAAAGGACACCTAGATCAAAGGATAGAAGAAATTGAAGAACCGAAAGAACCTACAAATGGTTATGAAGTCAAAGCTCTTTCAACAAGAACAACAGGTTATGAAGACACTAGCTACTTGCTTGAATAGGTTACATAAAATAGAGAAGGAGAATACAAACTCCAAGAGCAAGAAGAAGATCCATATTGAATATTGAAATCTTCAAATACCCAAATAATGTAATACAGGGGGGTGTTAGAGTATATTACATCATTTTGGTCATGTAAATGTACCACCTTTGGTACATAGTTAGAGTAGGAGAAGTTAGCTAGTTCCTTCAAGCAATGTAATAAATGCACAAGTATAAATGTGCAAGTTGTAATGTGCAAGGTGTCCCCTTGTACAACTAAGTAGAGTATTGGCCAAGGAATCTTTCCTATATAAAGGGCCTCATAGTGAGTATTACTACTATAAAAAATATATCAATCATATCAAGTCCATTATAGTGGTGAGTAGTAGATAGTAGTAATACTCCTTGATGGAGTACAATGTAGTCCTTTAGCTTATATCAATGGAGTGACCATCACCTCCATATTGCATTGTATTTTTGCCACTTTCTATTTATAGTATATTTTAGTCATATTGTATAATTCCATTCTTTCATATTTTTTGCATCTTATTAGGACCTGTGATAGATCTCTCCCACTACATATATCCTCAAAAGCTAACATTAATAATCCATATAGTTTCCAGACTATTGAGCAATGTTCCAAGAGATGGTCTATACTCTCCTCCTTTTTACAAAGAACACATTGAGAGGGGCCATGAAAACCCCTTGTCATAAGGTTTTTCCAAGATAAAATACTTCTATGACCTAGTTTCCAAACAAAAATTTTAATTTTAGGAATGCTTTGGCTATCCCAAATATCTCTCCATATTCTAGTGATATTACTATTTGGTTGGTGCTTTACATTATATCCAGTTCTTGTTGTGTATTCTCTTGAGCTATTCAACTCCCAAATCAATTTATCCTTGGCTCCCCTTGTAATAATCACAGTTGTTATCTTTCTACTCAATTGCCTCGTAGCATAAATATGTTTTATACTTGAAAAGAAAACTTCTTTCAATTTGTATCTTCCATCATGATCCTTGTACAAAATTTTTGAAACCCTATCACCATATTGTCTTGAAACAATCTCATCCAAGGTTTCAAAATTGGATCTAAATTGAGTGGTTTTTTATCACATCAAGTATCCATCCAAATAGAATTTTTCTCGCCAATTTCCACCATACATATTAAACCTTTAATCATTAGATCAATATATTTATTTAAACCATTCCAAAGAGCAAAACCATTTTGTAGAGAGAATGCAGTAAATATTAAACTTCGGTCATTGGGCTCAATATACTTAGAAGAATTTTTGTCCATTGTCTTTGACTCTCTTTGTATAATTTCGAGATTACTTTTCCCCTAAGAGATAAGTTTGTATCTGTAAGAACTCTTAAACCAAGACCTCCCCTAGTTCTATCATCACACACCTTGCTCTATTTCACAAAAGGAAAATTCCTTTTATCATATAAACCTAACCATAAAAAGGGTTGCATAATATAGATTAAACTTTTTTCAACTATATCCCAATTATGTTGGTAAAAGGCTACAAAGAGCCCATCTAGACCTAGGGATTTACCCTTATTAAAATAATAAAGAGCTAAATTAAATTCTTCTAGTATAATAGGCTCCATTAGTTTTCTATTGTATTCATTCATTATAACTAAAGGTACATCTTGAAGAAGTTTATCATTAGGAAATTTAGTCTCCTCTGATCCTAGAATATTCTAATAAAGAGACTTTACCTCTTTTCTAATTTCTGATATTCAATTCAAACCCCTTTTATTGCCCCCTAAGGGGCCTGGCAAATGGCTTGGTGCTTTAAAGATAACAAATCTAAAGGCTAAAGGAGCGTGGAATGCTGGAGGTTGAAGTAGCATGGAAGGCTAGAGGCTGAAGGAGCATGGAAGGCTAGAGGTTGAAGGAGTGTGGAAGGTTGAATGATGAGTTGATCTTTGGAGTTTCAAGGCTAAAGGAGCATGGAAGGTTGGGTTGGCTGAAGGAGTGTGGAAGGTTGGACTAATTGAAGGAGCTACAGTGAAAGGTTGGGATGTTGGGTGGAAGGTTGGGATGGTTGAAGGAATGTGGAAGGTTGATAAGGTTAAAGGAGCATGGAAGGCTAGGTCATATGAAGGATCTGCAATGAAATATTGGGATGCTGAGTGAAAGGATGGGAAGGTTGAAGGAGTGTGGAAGACTACTTACAATGATAAAAATGAAATTGCAAAATGTGAAGGATTAGGGTTTTTTTTCCTGAAAAAACATCTCATATTTTAGGAGCCATATCTTTATGAAAAGTTATACAATTTAGTTGATTCTTGTACCAACTTGTGCAAAATTTGAATAGATTTAAAATGAGTGGTCATATGCAAAAAATTGAGCAATATTAAGGGAGATACGATATTGTGAAGTCAACTATTCGAAACAAAGGTAGTGACAATTTTTCAAATCATGAAAAATAAAATTGCAAATATTTGCCAACTAGGGTTTGAATGATGGGAAGAGCAATGAAGAGCTATGACTTCAGCAAGGAAGGAAACTAGCAATTTAGATTTGGTAAAGTAGACTATGATAGTGTGATATTTTGAAAATATTACTCTACTAAGATACAAGGCATAGATAGTAGAGATGAATTTTTGGCATTGTGAAGGCTACTATAGAAAAATGTCAAGAAAGATGCTAAATTATGGAGTAATTGTATTCATACAGAAATTTGAAAAGATCTAGAAAATTTAAATCAAGAATTCAGACATTTTATGTAAAATGATGTAGATTTCTAGCTATAGCATCTCAATTGAGATGAGAAGTGTATCTAATTGTAAACTCTAAAGCTCTAAAGAAGAGAGATTTAATTTTTCAAGGGTGGGGGACCCGAGTACAACCCCTTATTACCAAGCAAAAAAAAAACTTCTATTGATCGAAATCTACTAATTTTGGATGTTGATCTTTGTACTATAGCCATCTTATAAAAAAACTTTGTATTTTTATGTCCTTTTAACCAAGTTTGTCTTGATTTTAATCTCCAAAAATTTTCTTCCTTACTCAAAATATTATGATATTCACTAAGCAACTCTCTTTGCTCTGAGTTTGGATTATTATGATCACCTTTTTAGAATTTAGAAATTTTATCTTTTAGTTCTTCTTTCTTCTCAAAAATGTTTCCAAAAGTGTTCTTGTTCCAATTTTTTAATCTATATGTCATAGATTTATTTTGTTCTGGAAGAGCATACAACCCACCATTTTCTAAAGAATTTCATGTTTGTGCTATTATATCAACAAATTAAGGATGATATTACCACATTTGCTCATATTTAAAATATGATCTTTTTTTTAATTCACTTACCACCATTTTAACTCTTATTGGCTAGTGATTTGAACCAATCCTCGTTAAGGTTTAAATTTTAGCACAAGTTCCTTCATCTATCCAATAATCTGAGAGTATGCATTTGTCTAGTTTTTTTTATATTAGATTTTGGCCTTTCCTATTTTTGGTCCATGTATACTTATCTTCTTCAAACTCAACTTCCCATAGATTTTTATTTTGAGTAAAAGCTGAGAAATCTCTCATAATTTGGGTTAATTTCCTAATTCTACATTTTTCATCCATCTTGGTTATGGCATTAAAATCTCCTATGATCATGAATCGGGTTTCTTGGTATTTACTTTTCATAAATGCTTCAATCCCACTTCAAACTTATAATCTACCTAACTAAGTTGTAGGTCCATAGCCATTGATAAGAATGAAATGAGTATCTACAAAGTAGCAAGTGACTAAAGAGGTTATCCAATGTCTAGTTTATGAATGGTTATACAAGATGTTCTAGAAGGAATCCAACAAGTTATAATTCCTCCTATTGCTCCTTCTAAATCCATAACATCCCATTCACATCTTGCCCATACTGCTTTCATAGTTTTTTAAACTTTTTTTTGTCATTTTAGTTTCATAGATATAAATAATATTAGGTGTATTACTTAAACATAGGTCCTTGATACACCTCTACTTTGAGAGGGAATTAGCCTTCCTTATATTCCAAGATATGATAGTCATGTCTCATTAGGGGCTATTGGTCCTACTTGCATATTACCAATATCATTTTGTTGTTTGGTAAAGAGAAGTTCAACTAACTTAGTTTATGTTCCTTTCTCTATGTTTGCTCTTGCTTCCCTAGATCTTGCTTGATAATTTGAGGGTTTTCCTCTTTTTGCCTTACCTATATCAAGAGTAGGTCTTATTATTATATTCCTTAATATTCTTTCACAATTTTGTTTTTCATCATATTTATCCTCTCCTAGCTCTACTATAGAATCTTTTGACCTGTCTTGCTCATTTTCTAGTATTTCCTTATTAATGGTAGAGGTATTAACTTCTAAAACTACATTTTCTTTACCATTTTTTCTCTTGAATGGTGCATGGTACTTCAAGAGAGTCTCAAAAATCTGATAATACACATTCCTTAGGTTCATCGATATTATTGTTCCTTAGATCAGGATCATATTGAATAGACGGTTCTTGTTAATATGTTGAACTTGTTGTATTGTGTCCTCTAAGTTTTGATCTATTATTTCTTCATGGGATAAAGCCTCAAACGAGTTGGTATTTCTTCCAATATCCTTCCTTATTTTTAGCTTTTTTAAATAGGTTAACTCACAAAAAGCTTTATCCACTATCTAAAGGTAAATCAAATAAATGCTACTAACAATAAAACTCAATAATGAAATTATAGCAATATCTTATATGCAATATCTCACACAATATAACAAAAATGAACAAAATATACAAAGATTACATTAATGATACAAATTGATTACATTGCATGGAGCTTTACCTCCAATATATAATTTTTTATGACTTTTCAATTCTCTAACTATTGCTCTCCTCTTTCATCTAGGAAATGCAACCTTTCATATTCCTCTCATAAAGACAAAGCTCTCATCTTACCACATATCATGTGACTCTTCATTATCTCTTGACACTTTGCACTTTTTCTCATATTGACACATACATTATAAAAATATAAATCATCTACCAAACTAATATTACAAAGGGGTCAAATAATGTAATATCTCCAACACCCCTCATATTACATTATTTGGTAGGAAGACCTTGTGCCTTCATTCTATAATTCTTCTTCAATCTTAATTATTTAGCTCTAACTCTATCATGGTTGTATGTATATAATCTTCATTAGGTTTTCCTTTATATATTATCTATGTCTGCTTTTGAATCAATGTATCTAAGTCACCTCATAGTCTCTATCTCTAGGTCACTACCAATGGATATGCCATGTTTCTTTGCCATGTTCCTTTGGAGCAGTAGTCCAAATAACTAATTTGCAAAAATAATCTTCTATTCAAAAAACAAACCAATTTCAAATAAACCTTATAACTCCAACTAAAGTTTAGAAACCAACAAATATGAATTTTACAAATTTAATTTATTCTAATTTTGAAGTAGACTTTATCTCTCCAAAAATAATTGATTTGCAAAAATTCTATATAACTTTGATTTAAAATATAAACCTTTAAAATAGCATTCACTTCTTCTACTTAATATAACTCCTACTTTAACTTTAATGATAAAGCTATAATAATTCTTTATTTCTCCAACTTAACAAATAATAAAGAATGTTAAAGTTTTAAATTCTTTTCAAACCTTATCTCTCCTACATAAAACTTTATAAAAAATTAAACTCCTTATATTACCTTAATTTTAAAATCAAATTCAAAAACTTCTTATCACTTCGAAAAAATAAAACCCTAATAACCAAGAATTACCCCAATATTAAAAAAAACTTTAATTACCTCCAAATGCATGCCTTTTTACCTTACTTTATTTTGAATCAACAAAAGTTACTTCTTAATATTAATGCATTCCTCTGATCGTTATCTCACCTTACCAACGAACATTACTCCTACCATGAACCGTATTGGTGTTCCCAATTTTCACTGAGCTCCACGTGGTTGCCTATGAGGGATGTAAGGATGTGGTCATTTTATAGTATAGAGTCACACAAAGTGTCTAAGTCAGATTTATTGAATGTTCTACTCCTGTGCCTACTTAGTAACAACTCCCTTAGTCTTGCTCCGACAATGACATTACGAGTTGCACCAATAGTTCTCTACATCCACCTGAAATGGACCAATGGTTATACATACTTCAATGACTCTTCACAAGAGCCCTTCACACATAGTAGAGTCCAATGTCTCTGCAAAGGTGTTATACTAAACACAACCTCCTCACACTAAGTTCTACGTAACCAAATATAGCAATAAGAATTCTTATCTCGAGAAGCATTAGCAAGGTGAAGATTCAACATTCTAAGGGCAAGTATAGTCCTCTACATGTACCATTCCACTACAAATTTACCATCACATGATCACGTCTTGGTGGAAAAAAATAATATGCACCAATATTATACATTTATAAGGATTGTTTTGATGGAGTTGTGGGTGGAAGCTTTCTCGTTGTTGTATCTATGTGCCACAAGTAGGGAGGCTATGCATTGATGGTGTATTATCACAAGAATTTTATGAGAATGATGTTATCTACGGAGTTCCTAATTAGCATAGGGGTTAAGACGTGTGTGTATGCACTCTGGATCATTTCTTTATGTTGTCCAATGTTGCTTGAGAGCTCATTTAATTATAGCTAGAGTGCCGCTCAAAGACTACTCTATATCACCTCTAAATCAAGCCCCTTCATTATGCACAATGGATCCAAGAAATCTGATCAACAACCTTTTGCAATTGGAGAAGTTTCACCAAAAGATAAAAGAAGTCTATTAAAGAGTTGAGAAAAACCCTTAACTCAGTCTTATGGTATTTGCTATTTCTAATATTACACAAAGATTTAAGGAAATAGTGAACATGCTCAAATTGAAAGTTTTACATGCAGAACTTCACCTAGACATAAACATAAATATATGTCATCTCAAAACTTTCACAACCTCACCAAACTGGTCTCCTCGTAGATTCATCTTTCCTCCAATAAATCTAGTAAACCTTCAACAAATTTAGACTTCAAATGGGCATGTTGTCAGATTGCAACGATTGTCCCAAAACTTCAATCACTCCATAGCAACTTGTGCAAGAAACTCTTTTGTATCTCTAATATCACTATTAGCTTTCTTTAATAGGTTAACTCATAGAAATCTCTATCTAATATCTAAAGGTAAATCAAATCAATACTACTAACAATAAAACTCAATAATGAAATTACAATAATATCGTACAAGTAATATCTCATAGAATATAACTCAGATGAACACAATATACAAAGATTACATTAATGATACAAATTGATTACATTGCATGGAGCTTTACCTCCAATATATCATTTTTCATGACTTTTCAGTTCTCTAACTATTGCTCTCCTCTTTCATATGAGACATGCAACCTTTCATAACCCTGTCATAAAGACAAAGCTCTCATCTTATAACATATTATGTGACTCTTCATTCTCTCTTGACACTTTGTACTTTCTATATTATTGACACATACTTTATAAATATATAAATCATCTACCAAACTAATATTACAAAGGGGTCAAATAATGTAATATCTCCAACACTTTTTTTTTACAAGAAAAAAATTGTAATTTTATTTCAAGAATGAAAGAAAATTACACTTCTTAGGTGCCTTGGCACAAACAAAAACCCAGATAAAAGTAGATTACTGGGAGTCAAAATATAATTACAGTTAGGCAGATTAGAGAGGAAAAAAACACATCTTCAAAATAACATGGAGATAATAAGGATAAATATCCTTATATATCAATACTTAATCATCCAAATAACCTCCATGTCCAAAACCTGGATAGAAATCAGTGAAAAAGAAACCAATTGAAAGAAAATAAATAGTTAAAATCTACCATAAATCTCTAATCAAATGAACAGGTCCATAGTAAAAACCTAAAGCTAGCATAGAAACTAGGGGTATGATATGTGGGTGAAAGAAGAAACTCCATCATTTACAAGAAACCTTCTGGAACTTGTTGACCTTTTGATAACCTATCTGCTTCTTGATTCAATTCCCTATAAACATGAGTAAAAGAGATATTTTCAAAAAGAGAAATCACCTCTAGTAGTTCATCTCCCATTGGTCTAAGTATATTATTTTTAATTGAGTAGATATATTCATCCAGTTGATGACTAAAGTAGAATCTCCAAAAAAATTGTAATTTTTTCACATTTCTCTCTACAGCATACTTCATTAGCAATCTCAATGCCTTAAACTCAATAAAATTTTTGGAACCTATCCCAAGACCTACTTTAAATTTGATATAATGGGTGTTCAAGAAGTATAGAATGCCTGCTGCACTACTAAAAGTTGACTGTGTCTGACTGGATCCATCAAAAAAAACCCATGGTTGAGACTTTTCAATGAACAAATTGTCTACTTGTCGAGGTTTCTTATGTTTTCCAGGCCCTTTATTGATTGATACCAAAGTCCTCACCTAAAATATAACCTAAAATGAGGGTATTAACTTCCCTTCAAAAATAGTTGCATTTTGTGCCAACCATATACCCCAACATATAAGACATGGTAAAGAAAGAAATTGTTTTAGCTCTTTTTCAAAAACCATTGTCTTAAGCATACCTCCACTATTTCTCCTTCCCAAATATTTTGTACTCCAGTTATTTGTTCAGCTTCTAACCAAACCTATTGAGAAAAAAGGTATTTTATTAACAAATGTGTGATATTTTCCTCCTCTAACTGACACAACATATAAATACTTGGACCTTGTCTACTTCTCCTCTGTAAAACTTCCCAAGTCAAAGTCTTATTTCTCAAAGCTAACCACATAAAAATAATTTTTTTGGGGTAGATAATTTCCAAATCTGCTTCCACCACCAAGTAGACCCTTGAGGATGAGGGTCAAAACTTTCTTTGTAACCAATTCTAGTCATATACTAACCCCCAAATTTGTTGTATGCCCAAGCAATAGTATATGCTTCAGCTCTCATCTTGATATAACTCTTATTAAGATTATCAGTGTAAGCCTTCCATAAAACAACCTACTCATTAGAAAGACCCAAGACTTGAGCCTGCTTCCAACCTTGGGTCCAAAGACTAGAAGAATTTGATTCCCCCACCTGATGAAGAAAGTATAATCACTTATCTTGTAAAGAACTTATCATAGCTTCTAGCAACAAAAATTTTTATCCACAACCCAAAATAGAATCAACCTCTATTCTAAATTGTTCATTGTTGCCCACTTTCCAAGCCAAATACTTTTTGGAAAAAGAAATGCATGTACTAGTGCCTTCCATTGAATAGATATATTTTTAATGTTTATCCTATGGATTCCTAATCCAATCCATAGAGGTCCCTGGACGAATATACTTTTGTTCAATAATATTCTTCCATAATCCTTATGGTCAAATCCTCCATAAACTTTTTTCTTCCAAAGAAGAACCAAAAATATGGATATTTTTAAGTCCCTATCCACCTTCCTCCTTTGGCCTAGCAATACTTTGCCACTTATGTAAAGGAATGCATTCATGTTCCTTGCGTCCATTCCAAACACATCTGAAGTAGTGTTTTCTTATTTTCTCTAGAACTCCTTTGGGAATGAAGGCCAAGGAGTGCTAAAACACAAGAATTGCCTCAAGAACCGACTTTACAAGTGTTAATCTCCCACCAATAGACAACTATATATTACACAAATGGTTAATCCTAACTTCAATATTCTCTAAAAACCATCCACAATCTCTCATTCCTGTAAGTATTTGGATTCAATACAAAATCCAAATACTTAAAGCCTTCCTAGAAATCTAAGAGACTAAAAGGAAAAATATCTGACTAGACCATGTTTAGTCTCCTACTCTAGACCATTAAAGCAAATAGAGGATTTTTGAAAATTGATCTCCATGTCCGTAACAATACTATAAGTGTCCAAGATTTCCTTCAACTTTTTAGCTTCCCTTAAACTACCATTTGTGAACAAAAATACATCATAAACAAATAATAAATAAGATAAATAAAGGACCCCCACTTTGATCTCAAATAAGGATCCTGCCCTCTTTGCATCCAAAATATACCTACTCAATCCTTCAATAACCAAGAAAAAAGTAAAGGAGATAAAGGACATCCATATCTCAATCCTCTCGAGGGTCTAAAGAATTTGGAAGTTAATCCATTGATAAAAAAAACAACAAAAGATACAAAATAAATGAATCCCATAATCCACTTTACTACCAAATAGGTAAAACCCACATGTAAGAGCATCAATCTGAGATAAAACCAGCTAGTTCTATCATAAGATTTAGAAGATCTAGTTTAAGGACTATTACGGGAATATTTTTAGTTTTAATAGAGTGAATATCCTCTTGTGCAACTCCTATGGCTTCAAAAATTTGTCTACCTGCTATAAACCCAAACTACTCCTAGGAAATAACTTTAGAGAAAATCTTCTTCAATCTAACAACCTAAATCTTTGCAATGATTTTATATATACAGTTACACAATGAAATAGGTCTAAATTCATCAAATGTTTTAGGATTCTCCTTTTTGGGAATCAAAGCTAAAAAATTGGAGTTAAAAGCCCCCAAAACCTAACCACTCAACCTAACTATTAGGATCCTATCCTAATTCCATTTTCTAATTCTCGTCTACTTATGTAATGACCCACTCCCAACATGGGGGTCCCATTATAATGTTATTTTGTAATACTTTGTAATGTATGTGGCAATTAAGGTGCCTAGCCAAGTGGTGCCATCTCATTTAACCATTTTTATCAAGATTGTAACCAATGTTTGGTAGGAGATTCTAGCTCGAGCAGAATTTTGCATGTAAGCCAACGCTTGAGCCTTTAGGTAGGGTTGGATGAAGTTTTTCTTTAAAATATATGAAGCCATGTATGAATTCATATTTTTGCAATCTAATGAAATATTGAAGGAGGTTTCTCCCTCGAAGAGGCCTGCGAATCTGTGTTACTATGATATTGTTCCATTTCTGCATTTAATTTCTGCGGTGTTATTGAGTTACTTGATGCATTTGAGTTATTTTTCAGTATTTTGTGTGAGTGTGCTTTATTTTAATAATAATATTATAACAAGTGGTATCAAAGTGATTTCTAGGGCTGAGTTATGTTGCAATTGAGATGATTTTTGCCATCCATTCAGCCTGTTAGGTATAATATTTTGTGTGTTTTTTGTTTTTGTTTTTCCCTTTATAAAAAACAAATCCAAAAAAATATAGTCTATTTTTTCGGCCAAAAAAACCAAAAAACACAAAAATAATTACAGTCTCTTTTTTAGTAGTGGTGTAGGTTAGAAACTCTATGTCAAGGGTTTTAAAATATTGCGAAGAAGCTATTGTTATTAGCTAAGATAGATAGTCCATAAAGAGTCTAGTGAAGTGAGGGGTGATCAGGCTCCAATACTTAGGCCTTAAACAACACTCGCGCACGGACTTGAGCTCCCACACATCTTTCGATGTATTAGGATATAATCTAGGTTTAAACTAAATTTTATCCATTAGGAATCTTTTTGGCCTTGTATTATCCATAGTCCACAGGACACAACATCCTGGACGATCACCCTCCTATACTGTTAGAGAGGCAGATAGTGTGCTCAAGGGTATGTGTGGAATCCTCCTTGGATAGTGGCCTAAAATATTGGCCTAAGCACTATTGTTCGTCGCTACGATATAGCAGAGGGCCTATGGGTATAACATACTCCCTTACTTAGCGTACCCTGATTCTAAAAAACATAACTTCCACCTATAAATCAACACCATCCATGTTCTGCTAATCTGCATTCACAACCCCAAAAGTGAGCATACAAAGAAGGCATTCCTTATCACAGAAAACAAAATTGCATGCACCAACAGTCAAGATAGATTTTGCAAGTGTCTACAATAGCTCATGGTCAGAGACAGAACAATCAGGATAGTGACAGTAACAATGATAGTCAGGTCGATAGTAACAACCCTCTATAATAGTCAAGAATTATAGACTTCCATTGTCAGAAATAGAACTGTCAGTGTTAGAGAATCCATAGGGTTAGTGATAGAAATTGTGTTAGTAATCACTGTTAGTAATCGCAGTACAGGTGACAGGGAAAGAGACAGGATAGTGACAGGGTTGTTAGGGGGTAGACTACAGGTCAGAGATAGTTGATCCCAGACCTCAACTTTTGAACCGTAGCTCCAAATCAGAAACCGACAACACTAGTAGACTCATCAAGATAGCAGTATAAAAAAAGTTTTGGGTACCCAAATTTAATGGTGTGGGGTATAGCTCATTGCAACTATTTTTTTGAGCTGATCATTTTTATATACCACACCCAAGAAATTTTTTGGATTCCTTACTAAAAATAGGAACTCTTGAAACCCCACGTCTATTTTTAGTAACTTAGTAAAAGAGGGTCTACTATGGCGAGCAGAACTTATGGACAACAAAAGGAGTCAAAACTTATCGCAATATTGGCTAACATGCAAAAATTCCTTGACTACTTGACCACTACAAACCACAGCATAAGAGAAGATATTCAAGAGCTTCGAATGGATCATGATACCACTAGAATCTGCTTAGCAAAATAACTTACAAAGGTGGAGACCCAATTGCAGGGTACTCTCACATTTGAACACCAAGATGAAAACTCTGAACACAATTAAATAAGGGAAATAGAAGATCGAAGAAGGGAAACAAAAGACACTATGATCGTGATCTGACCTTTAAAATGCCTAAATTATATTTCCCTAAGTTCAATGGAAAGGATGTCGATGGGTGGTTATGTCGGGTTGATAAATTCTTTCGACTCCATAATGTCCTTGTTGGTCATCAAATCCGCATAGGAAAGGACTTTCGGTGGGTTTGCGTGCCCTGGACCTGTGACCAACATTGAAAGGCCGAGGGGAAGAGATGCCCCTCATGTCGATCTTCGAAGAAAGGTCGGCTCCTATGCTAAACTACTTGGGTGTTTTAATACAAGAGTACAAGAAAGAGATAAAAGGAGTAGGGTTAGAGAAAGAAATAAAAGGGTTAAGGGAGAGAGGTTGATGATTTGAGGTGGGAGAGAACAGGAAGCACGATCACTAACTGACAACTCGAATAGCAGCAAAGAACACCAAGAATAAATGAAAGAAACGCGATACTCGCTTTCCTATGTATCCTCTGGACGAGTTCACAGGGTTCTCCTTTCTCTCTCGCTGGAATTTAGGGTTCAGAGTAACAACGATTAAGACAAGGGAATAACAAAAACCACGACCCACCAAGTAGCATAAAAGAAATCTTATATGACATTTTTCTAACTCCTATGTATCCTTTCGAACGATTTTTAGGACACTGTCCTTGATTGCACCCCGGACGCAGAGTTCAGCATCTCAGTCTACAAACAAAGAGAGATAGAAGAATCAAGCATAGAAGGCAGCATAAAAGAGAAGAATTGAGCTCAAAGTCTCTTAGTATTAATCGTAGGACATCAAGTTACAATGACTTTCTAGCAGATAGTTCCCCCCTATTTACATTATAAAATCTGGGTTTTTATGGAGGACCCGACCCTCTAAGTCATTATTACATAGAATGGCGAAGTATGTTCTTGAGATCTGAGAAGTCAGCTTCTCGCGGCCTTCGATATTGAGATTTCTAATCCATTACCAGAATAGGTAACTGTGACCGGGTCAACTACAAAAATATGCATTGATGAACCGCCTGAGTATCCCTGGTGCAATGCTCGAGTGGCCGCCATGCTCGCTGAACTTCTCCTTCAGGGACTGACACTTCGCTTCCAATTGCCAAAAAAGAACAGCGAGCTTATTGGGCAAGAAAGAATGCATTTACAAGGCACTTAATTGTCTTGAGAAGATACATGGCTTGAAGCGCGTGCCCATCACGAAAAAGCAACATGTCATGATATCGCGACATTTCCTCGCCTTCAGCTTGATTCTTCTTGTTGCATCGCAAAAATATGACATGTCGCGATATCGCGACATGTCTATGTCTTTGTCTTCTTTTGTTGCTTTAAGTCACAAAAATGCGACATGTCGCGATGTCGTGACGCTTTTCTCTCTTGGCACTTTCCCCTTGACTTTGGCCACAATTCTGTGACATGTCGCGATATCACGACGATTTTTCCTTGCTGCGCCTTCTTCTCGTTGTCGATCATGATTTTGCGACATGTCGCGATATCGCGACACTTTTATGCCTTCAGCGTGGTTCCTCTTCTTGCATCGCGAAAATGCAACACGTCGCGATATCGCGACGCTTTTCTCTCCTGGTGCTTTCTCTTTGCCTTTGGCTGTGAAAACGTGACATGCGCGATATCACGACGACTTTCTTGCCCTGCGCTTCTTCTTGCTGTCGGTCACGAAAACGTGACATGCGCGATATCGCGACGACTTTTCTCTTTGGCTCTGCCTCTTTGCTGTCGGCCATGATTTTGCGACATGTCGCGATATCGCGACCATTTTTCATTCTGGCACTTTTCCTTGCTATGAGCCGCGATTTTGCGACATGTCGTGATATCACGACATTTTCTGTTTATGCCCTTCCTCCTTGCTGTCGGTCGCAATAATGCGACCTATCGCGATATCGCAACCATTTTCATGTCACGATATCGCGACCACCTTTCTCACTTTTGGCGGAGCTATTTTCTTTGGCCTGTTTGGCAGTGAAGCTTTTCCTTCTTCATTTTGTGTACAAGGGGATGGCATTGAAAGCCAAAATTGCTGCAACACTTACAAATGCTTTTGAAGCAACAAAAGAAACACTTTACAAAAGGAAATTTTTTGATTTTTTTCTACCCCTTGTGTAATGTGACAGAATTGTCAACATTCTTGGTGGCTCGTGGGGCATTTTGCTAGTCTGAATGTAGAGATCCCAGGCCTTTATCCATTGGGCAACAGAGTTATTCCCATTATCTTCTTCTCTGATCATCCACTGACAGCATATATTTTTTTGTTTGTGCCTAAGCAACCTTAGTGCTTTTGGCTCTTATTTACTAGCCGGGCTATTTATAATTTATACAAAATTTGCGGCATGACAGACATACCGCCATCACAAACTCAGCCTCGGGTGTCTATCCGATGAATTTGCAGTGCCCGGACCAGATCAGGTTGAACTTCAGTTGATCTTTGAAGTCTTGCTGGCTTCTTTCGGAAGCTGTCCATGCTGCAAACAGGAAGCAGCGCAGTGAGTTGTCACTCCTGCCAGTACCCGCGTCGTTGATGAAAGATGTGGTGAAGAATTTTTCCGCATGAGGGGCCTCTTGGGGTATTGGTTGTGGCAGGGGCTGGAACCAATACCAGCATACTGAAGAATCTTCTAGCTACGAATTGGGTACAAGTTCTTCCATCCTTCTGATGGGGTAATAGGGCTCCTCCAGCAAAGAGTGATCTTCTAGGGCCTCCTCGGGTTTAGCTTCTTGATGAGGCATGCCTAATGGGCTCTGGCTGAATGTCTGCGTGCTATCCACTGGGACACAAAAAGGGTGCAAAAATGTGCCCTCTTTGCTCTCAGGCGCTACCACTTGGATCTGCTCCTCTCTTTGGTCTACCTCCTGATGAGGTATGCTTGATAGTTGGAAGGGGTCTTGGGAGCCATCAAAATCTTCGAGTAGTGCTCCCGCTAAGTAATACCATGAGCAAATGCTTTTACGCCCGAGTAGCTTGTACCACTGCAGTGCCCTTCCTTCCAGAGACAAGACCAGGAGCCTGATCATGACATCTTCATGGAGTATGTCATAGATGGACCCTAAATCAACAAGATGTTCAAGGTGCTCTAGGGCCATTCCCTTAGCGCCATCATATTTTGGAATGTTTTTTAAGACACCTCTGGGAATTTCATGGTAACTTTGAAGATTCAGAGGGTTATAAACATCCCAGCTGGGATAAAATACCCTCTCCATTATAGCAGTGTCCTGCAGAGATCATGGTCCTCGCCACTAAGTCGGAGTCGCCAGGTGAATATACCTTTCTTCGCCTGTGAGGTCAAGGTTGCTCACCAAACCTTGATTCCTCTGGGATGTCTTCTTTTAGCTTTAAAAGGTGCCTACGATCAAGAAATCTGGATCTTCAGCTCACTCAAAGTCGCCAGGTGATTTTATCAGATGGAGGCAAGTCGGAGATTCACCAACTCGGGCTTCCTTGAAACATGGGGACTTTTGCCATGAAGGCACAAATTTGGGTACTGGTCTTTACAACTTGGAGATTTTCAAGTTGAACAGAGTCGCCAGATGCTATAAGTATTTTGGTAATGAGAGCATCAGATCTCACTACCACTAGTGAGGCGAGACTGACCGAGTCACACCAGGAACTGATTAGAACTAGTGGCCCCGATGAAATGGGATTGAGTTAAAAATTTGGGACCTTGACTGGTTATGGATTTATCCAGGACAGATACAGTTGGGTCCCACCGGGCGTGCCAAAATTGTTGGTCATCAAATCCGCACAGGAAAGGACTTTCGGTGGGTTTGCGCGCCCTGGACCTGCGACCAACATTGAAAGGCCGAGGGGAAGAGATGCCCCTCGTGCCGATCTCCGAAGAAAGGTCGGCTCCTATGCTAAACTACTTGGGTGTTTTAAGACAAGAGTACAGGAAAGAGATAAAAGGAGTAGGGTTAGAGAAAGAAATAAAAGGGTTAAGGGAGAGAGGTTGATGATTTGCGGTGGGAGAGAACAGGAAGCATGATCACTAACTGACAACTCGAATAGCAGCAAAGAACACCAAGAATAAACAAAAGAAACGTGATACTCACTTTCCTATGTATCCTCTAGACGGGTTCACAGGGTTCTTTCTCTCTCGCTGGAATTTAGGGTTCAGAGTAACAACGATTAAGACAAGGGAATAACAGAAACCACGACCCACCAGGCAGCATAAAAGAAAGCTTATATGACGTTTTTCTAACTCCTATGTATCCTTTCGAACGAGTTTCAGGACACTGTCCTTGATTGCACCCCGGATGCAGAGTTCAGCATCTCAGTCTACAAACAAAGAGAGATAGAAGAATCAAGCACAGAAGGCAGCATAAAAGAGAAGAATTGAGCTCAAAGTCTCTTAGTATTAATCGTAGGACATCAAGTTACAGCAGCTTTCTAGCAGATAGTTCCCCCCTATTTACATTATAAAATTTGGGTTTTTATAGAGGACCCGACCCTCTGAGTCATTATTACACAGAATGGCGAAGTATGTTCTTGAGATCTGAGAAGTCGGCTTCTCACAGCCTTCGAGACTGAGCTTTCTAATCCATTACCAGAATAGGTAACTGTGACCGGGTCAACCACGAAAATATGCATTGATGAATCGCCTAAGTATCCCTAGTGCAATGCTCGAGTGGCCACCATGCTCATCAAACTTCTCCTTCAGGGACTGACACTTCGCTTCCAATTACCAAAAAGAATAGCGAGCTTATTGGGCAAGAAAGAATGCATTTACGAGGCACTTAATTGTCTCAGGAAAATACCCGGCTTGAAGCACGTGCCCATCGTGAAAAAGCAACATGTCACGATATCATGACATTTCCTCGCCTTCAGCTTGATTCTTCTTGTTGCATCGCAAAAATATGACATGTCATGATATCGCGACATGTCTATGTCTTTGTCTTCTTTTGTTGCTTTAAGTTGCAAAAATGCGACATGTCGCGATGTCACGATGCTTTTCTCTCTTGGCGCTTTCCCCTTGACTTTGGCCATGATTTTGCGACATGTCACGATATCGCGACGATTTTTCCTTCTTTGTGCCTTCTTCTCGCTGTCGATCACGATTTTGCGACATGTCGCGATATCATGACACTTTTATGCCTTCAGCATGGTTCCTCTTCTTGCATCGTGAAAACGCAACACGTCGTGATATCGTGATGCTTTTCTCTCCTGGCGCTTTCTCTTTGCCTTTGGCCGCAAAAATGCGACATGTGCGATACCACGACGACTTTCTTGCCCTGGCGCTTCTTCTCACTGTAAGTCGCAAAAACGCGACATGCGCGATATCACGATGACTTTTCTCTTTGGCTCTGCCTCTTTGGTGTCGACCGCGATTTTGCGACATGTCGCGATATCACGACCGTTTTTCATTCTGGCACTTTTCCTTGCTATGAGCTGCGATTTTGCGACACGTCATGATATCGTGACATTTTCTGTTTATGCCCTTCCTCCTTGCTGTTGGTCGCGAAAATGCGACCTGTTGCGATATCGCAACCGTTTTCATGTCACGATATCGTGACCACCTTTCTCACTTTTGGCGGAGCTATTTTCTTTGGCCTGTTTGGCAGTGAAGCTTTTCCTTCTTCATTCTGTGTACAAGGGGATGGCATTGAAAGCCAAAATTGTTGCAACACTTACAAATGCTTTTGAAGCAACAAAAGAAACACTTTACAAAAGGAAATTTTTTTATTTTTTTTCTACCCCTTATGTAATGTGACAGAATTGTCAACAGTCCCTATATAGCATCGGGTTCATATGGCTTCCTTCAACTTAGAATATAAGGCCTTACACTAGTTCCAATGGCTATGAGCCACTACCCCTAATCTATCTTAGGAGGACTTTGAGTCCCAACTACTCACCTTATTTGGCCCTAGTGACTATGAAGACTTTACAGGAGCATTGACAAAGTTGAAACAAACAACTACAGTTCATGATTACCAGACACAATTTGAGAAATTGACCAATAAAATAAAGGGCTTGAATGAGGATTTTTTTATGAGTTATTTCGTTAGTGGGTTGAAATATGATCTCCAAATTGAAGTCAAGATGTTTAAACCCCAAACCATAATGCAGGCTATCAGTTTAGCCTAATTGGCCAAATCTAAACTCTTGGCTCAAAAGCGGACATTAAGATTTTCTCAAGCTTGACCTCCCTTTCCTCCTCAATTCTAAAATAATACTGATAATAAACCTCCTACCCCCAAACTACTATCTATAGAGGAAATGGATGCGTGTCCCACCCAAGGGCTATGTTATAATTGTGATGAAAAATTTGTGAAGGGGCATAGATGTGCAAATAAGATATTGTTCTTAATATATGCAAAGGAACCCTATAAAATCAACCATAGTGATGAGGAGAGTGACACAACTTAAGCAACAACTCAATAGGAAGAGGAAACACAAGAACCTTTGGAAAAAATTTCCATCCATGCTCTTTCTAGGATTACCACTCCACAAACCATGAAAGTTTTGGGTTTTTCAAAGGCCAAAGCCTTAATATTCTTATTGATTCAGGCAGTACACACAACTTTATTGATCCTAGAGTTGCTAAGCAAGCCAATTGCTATATACACACATGCAATTCATTTGAAGTCATGGTGGCAAATGGAGTAACTTGACCTTGTAAAGGTAAATATCGTAATGTCAAAATAAAGATGGAGGATTATGAACTCAAGTAAGACATGTTTGCCCTCCAATTTGGAGGATGTAACATTGTGTTAGGAGCTCAATGGTTGGGCACCTTGGGCACTATCTCTTGGAACTTTGTAGAACTATGGATGTATTTTTTACAATATGGACAAACACACACCCTCCATGGTACCAAAATAGGCCCTACACAAATTATTAGTTCCAATCGTATGGAGAAGTTGTTGAAAAATTCATCCTGCGAGATCATTGCATAAATATTTTCAATTCAACCAACCACTTACACAGAGGACCAAATTCCAATAGATTTGCAACTTGTTCTGACCAAGCACAATGACACTTTATTAGAACCAACTACCCTACCACCTTGTCGCTCACATGACCATGCTATTCCACTGCTACTAGGTAATGCACCACCCAACATCATACCGTATCAGTATCATCATGCTCTCAAGTTCAAAATAGAGAAGAAGGTACAAGAATTGCTCAAATCTGGTGTCATTCGACCCAATACCAACCCTTAATATTCTCTAGTTTTACTAGTTCTCAAGAAATATGGCTCGTGGCACTTGTGTATAAACTATCATGAGCTCAATAAAATTACCATCAAGTATAAATTTCCCATTTCGATAGTGGATGAATTTTTGGATAAGTTACATGGAGCTATGTACTTATCCAAGTTAGACCTTCATTTTAGATACCATCAATTTAGTCTCAAGGATAAGGATATTCCCAAAACTGCTTTTCGTACTCATGAATATCACTATGAGTTCTTGGTAATGCCATTTGGTCTAACAAATGCTCCCTCCACATTTCAAAGCCTTATGAACATCTTTCACCCTCTCTTATGGAAGTTCATCCTAGTTTTCTTTGATGATATCTTGGTTTATAGCCGCTCATGGGAAGAACACCTTATCCATGTGGATCAGACGTTACAATTGTTGGCACAACATCAAATTTTTGCTAAGCGGTCCAAGTATTCCTTTGTTCTGATCAAAATGGAGTATGTAGGACACATTATCTCCAAATATGGTGTCAAGGTCAACCCCAAGAATATTCAGGCAGTTTACAACTGGCTAAAACCTCACACTCTCAAGGGACTTTGGGGATTCTTAGGGGTTACAGGTTATTACCATAAATTTATTCGTAATTATGGTAAAATAGCAGCCCCCTCACATCCATGTTATAGAAGGACTCTTTTACTTAGATGGGGCCCACTAACCAAGCCTTTCTCAAATTGAAGCATGCTATGACCACCATGCCAGTTTTAGCCATGACAGATTTTTCCAAGCCATTCGTCATTGAAAGTGATGCTTTCGATCGTGGCATTGGGGTAGTGTTGATGCAAGAAGGGCGACCCTTGGCTTTCACTAGTAAGGCACTCTCTGATCATAACTTGGGAAAATCTACATATGCCAAGGAGATGTTGGCAATCTTACATTTCGTAACCCATTGGCAACCATATCTCATTATTTTGGGATGCCCCTAAAAGCGCCTTCAAATGAAGAGGTTTTCAAGGAAAATACTTGGGCAAATGTGAGGACAAATGTGAGCAGCACTTTGTGAGCAATGCTTGTTATTGTATCCCTTGAAATTGGATAGGAACACCTCAATTTATATCCAAAATAGGGTAAATGTGCAAAGGGGCAAGTTCTGGCATGCAGGTCAAGTGTTACCACTTATCAATGCCCTTGCCATGCACAGGGAGGAAATGCTTACCCATTTGGGGCCTTTAATTTGTAGAACCTAATTTTTATGACAGCCTCCCAATCAATTTTGGGTGATTGGGTGGGATAAATGGTAGGAATTGATTGCCATTTGTCTTGACCTTTGACTTTTGGGGGGTTTGGTTCATGGTCATCCCACCTAAGGACGACTACTGGTGGTTGTCCCTGGGTGGGACGGCCATGAACTGTGGTCATCCCTGGGTGGGACGACCATGGCTACATGGCCCAAAACCTCCTAAAAGTGGGGTAAACCCTCCCAAAAGTGGTTGGGAGCCCTAATTAACCCCTGAGGGTTGCCCAATGGGGCCATATGATGTCGATAAGAGTGGCGCATAGTAGTATTATCTGATTTACATGATTTTAGTGTTTACACATTGGGTACTATTTCTCCATTAAAATAGACCATTAGAGTCTGAAATACTTCTTAGAACAACGGGTTGCTACCCCATAACAACAAAAATGGGTTTCTAAACTCATGTGCTATGATTATGATATCACCTATAAGAAGGGTAAATAGAATCTTGTGGTTGATGCTCTCTCACCAATTTGAGGCCCTCAGTATATTATGTGTCATTTCCTCACATGTTCCCTAATGGATAGATTCCTTACGACAGGAGGTACTTCAGGATGCAGACTTGAAAGCTTTGGTGGCCTTGCTCCGTGATGATCCTACTTCATACCTAGGCTACAATTGGGATGGCCATGACTTGTGTTATCACCAACGCCTTGTTCTTCCTTGCACATCCCCACTCCGTGAGCTTTTCATGAAGGAACTACATACTGCTCCCTCTGCAGGCCATTTCAAATTTCTCAAAACATATGAATGCCTTAAGCGCACATTCTTCTAGAAAGGTATGAAACATGACATACATGATTTTGTGGTAGCTTATGATACCTGTCAATAGATGAAAGGTGAAACGGTATGTTCTTCGGGTACTCTTCAACCATTGCCCATTCCAGATCAAGTTTGGACTGATATTTCCATGGATTTTATAGAAGGGTTACCTAAATATGGTGGTAAGTTTGTTATTCTTGTGGTAGTGGATTGCCTTTCAAAGTATGCTCATTTTTTTCCCTTGCCCATCCTTAACCGCCTCCATCGTTACCCAAATCTTCCTCGATTCTATTTTTTGCCTTCATGGTATGCCCACCTCCATTGTTTTCAATCGAGACCCAACCTTCACTAGTCATTTCTGGCAAGAATTATTTAAGTTTTAGGGAACTCAACTCAAAATGAGTTCAGCCTACCACCTACAAATGGATGGTCAAACTAAGATTGTCAACAAATGTTTGGAGACCTATCTTCATTGCTTTGCATCATATCATCCTACTCAATGGGTGAAGTGGCTTCATTTAACTGAAAGGTGGTACAACACTTCCTATCATACAACAACCAAACTCACCCATTTTTATGTCATTTATGGGCACCCTCCATTCACGTCTTCTTCATAAATTCTAGGAAGCTCCAAGGTCCAGGCAGTCGACACTACTCTCTACAAACATACCGATGTTCTTCGTCAGCTGAAGCAGAATTTGGACATGGCCCAGAATTGGATGTGATAACAGGCTAACCAACATCATTCTGAGAGTAGCTTTGATGTGGGTGATATGGTCTTCCTTCACTTGCAACCCTACAAATAATCATCTCTACAACTTCCTAGATGCTAGAAACTTGTTGTAAAATACTATGGACCCTACCAAGTTCTAAAATGGATTGGTACCACAACTTACAAATTGGCTCTTCCACCCACCTCCAAGCTCCATCCTATTTTTTATGTTTCCTCTCTCAAAAAATTTATGGGCACACAGGTATAGGTTCAATCAGCATTACCAGAATTGGATGAAGAAGGGTTCATATTACTCGAACCTGAACAATTGTTGGATCATCAAACCCACACTCTCTGCAGCCATACCATCATGGAAGTGCTTATTCAATGGCATGAGCTCCAGCCAGAAGATGCTACATAGGAGTCTCTCCATCAGCTCCAACACCAGTTTCCTCATTTTCAGTTTTGAGGACAAAGATTTTCGAAGGGGAAGGACATGTTAGGATTCTATTCTAACGCCATATTGTAATTCTCATTTACTTATGTAATGACCCACTCCCAATGTGGGGGATCCAATTATAATGTTATTTTGTAATACTTTGTAATGTATGTGGAAATTAAGGTGCCTAGCCAAGTGGTACCATCTCATGTAACTGTTTTTATCAAGATTGTAACCGATGTTTGGTAGGAGATTCTAGCTCGAGTGGAATTTTATATGTAAGCCAACTCTTGAGCCTTTAATTAGGGTTGCATGAATTTTTTCTTTAAAATATTTGAAGCCATGTACAAATTCATATTTTTGCAAGCTAATGAAATATTGAAGGAGGTTGCCCCCTCGAAGAGGCCCGTGATTCTGTGTTACTATGAGATTATTCCATTTTTGCATAATTCTATTGAGTTACTTGATGTATTTGAGTTATTTTTCAGTATTTTGTGTGAGTGTGCTTTATTTTAATAGTAATATCCTAACACTAACTTCCTCCATTACTCTAAGAAGATCCTCCTCAACAAGATCATAGAAAACTAGGAAAAACTCCACAGGCCATCCATCAAGCCCCGGACTTTTATCCTTTTTGAAAGAAGTCAGGACAACTTTCAGTTCTTCCTTTGTGACCTCCTTCATAAGTAATTGATTGTCCTCCTTTGTCACAAAACTAGGGAAGAAAGTAGTTAACTTTAAAATTTCCCCAATATTGACTCTATCAAGTTCTTTATAGATAGATTGAAAATGTTTTACTCCCAAATCTGCTAACTCAAAAAAACTCCTAACGAGGACCCCTTCTTCATTCTGCATCTCCCAGATAGTGTTAACCTTCTTCCTATGATTAGAAAAATTATGAAAAAACTTAGTATTTTCATCCCCCTTTTTTAACCATACAACTCTACTTTTCATTCTCCATTCAACTTCCCTCCACTCCAAGAATTTGTTCTTCTTAATTTCTAGTTCAACCAATCTTGTTTTCTCCTCCTCTTTAAACAAACCAGCCTCATTCTTTTTATGAATTTTTTAAATTTCCTTCTCCACCAACTTAAGATCTCTATCCATACTCTCCTTTTTAACTGCAATCCAAGATGACACAACTCCTTTTAATTTTTTTAAAGCAGCAACAAATTGAAAACTCGTCGATGACCTGGAACTTTGGTCATAACCAATCCATTCTTTTTTAATCAGTTGTTGAAAATCTTCTTCCTCCAACCAAATTGGATTGAGCTTAAAAGGACTGGCAGGTTTTGCCTCTTGACTTTCTAATTGAAGAAGTATGGGAGAATGATCTGAGCCACCTCCAGTCTCAACCCATGACCATTTTCTGTCTATTTCATTGTATAATGACTCTGAGATCAAAAATCTGTCCAACCTCTTTGAGATCCCAACTTCCCCAACTCTATTATTTCTCCACGTAGGCATTAATTTTATTGGTTCCAAATCAATTAAACCAACTTCTTCAATCTTATGTCTGAAGTAATCTGCAAGTCTATCAAGTCTTGCAGATTCTCCCCATACCTCACTTCTATTCATAGTAAAATTTAAGTCCCCACCAATGATAACTCTTTCATCCCTAACACACCTTTGGGAGAAAAAATCATCCCAGAAGACCTGCCTATCTTCATAGGGACCATAACAATTAATAACCGATAACCTCAAACCCAAGTCTTTAAAAAAGAATTATGTCCACAAGCCTGAAACCATAAAGGAAGAATTAATTAAGGATACTGAGTTCTTCCAGCCAGTCAAAACACCCCTTGAATTTCTGGTAGCATCTAGAGCCAAGAACTCCTAGTTCCTAAGCAATTTACTTAACCCTTCAATGACTTTTGTACTTGCCCCCATGGTTTCTTGTAGAAGGATAACATCCGGATTATGAATTTCCACCAGCCTGGCTAAGGCAAGTCTTTTAGAGGGACTGCCAAGACCTCGGATATTAAGGGATAACAAGATCATTTAAACATCTTAGAGGGGTTTTATCCCACTCTAAGGACCCCTTTGATAGATTTTTGTTTACCCTACTGAATTTCCCTCAAAGCCTTCTCCTATGCATGAAACAAAAAATATTTCCTACCTGTTGAAGAAGTGGAAGATTCCTTTATAAGGTCCAGACCTAACCCTAACCTTCCAACAACTGCACAAGTTCTCAACTCGGATTCCCTTTTCCTAGAACGTAACAAATATCTGCAAGAGGAGCCCATCTCCAAACCATCCCCTGAAATAGATACCTCCCTAGAAGATTCACCTGATAGGTCAAAAAGACTTCCCCCAATAGCAAAAATATTTGGATCACAATCCCTATTCAATGTGTTTGAGGTTGCCGGCCCATTATCCAAAATCCTAGAAAATTCCTTGTCCCTGGGACTTCTCTTCGAAGATTCATAAGGAAGTGTACAAACTTCTTTATTACCTAAGTCCAGATTATTCTCCACATGTATTGGACAGTAATTGTCATAAGGCTTAGATGATTGACCAACAAACTTAATAGTATCGGGTTCCAATCCTTTCATAGTTTTCTTTATGACTTTGTCTCCTTCTCTAACAGCCTGTGAACAGTGAAATGGAGACAAAGCTAGGCCCAAAATTTCTTCCTCCTTCTCTAGAGTTTTGGTTCTAGGTTCAACAACATTCTTTTTGCTTGTTTGTGCCAAATCAGGGAGCACTATTGAGCTCTAAAAAATAGGTATCTCTTGATTGTTGTTAGCTGACTTGAAATCCCCACTAGTCATTTGTTTTCTCCTCCATACTTTCTATGTGAAATATTGAGAACATTCCTTAGCAATATGTCCATAAACATGACAACGAACACATCTAAAAGGAATCTTCAAATAGTCCAAGATTTGATTATGAATTGTATTCCCCACAACTATCTCCATACAGTCCGGTAAGCCTTCACTGATATCCATCTCAACCAAAACCTGAGCTACAGACCAAAAAACACTAGATTTGAAAGAAATATCTATATCCAAGGTTTTACCTAATGAATCTCCAATCTCTTTCAAAGCTCTTTTTGACCATAACTCCATTGGTAGACCTGGAAGTTTTACCCAGATTGGGATTCTCCTAGCAACTTCAGTCCTAGGATCAAAGCAAGTCATCCAAGCCTTCAAAGCCAAAAAAGAAGACCCCCAATACCAACGACCTCCCAAAATTTTTTGTGCATCTTCCTCAGATCGAAAAAGGAAACCTATCCATCCTCTAGCAAGTAAGTGAAAAATTGGCCCATATCCTAAAATTGGGACCCATACCTTCTGCAACCACTCATTTAGTGTATTATCAGCTATTTGACGTCCATGAAACTTTCCAATAAGGGCCTTCCCGAAAACTCCAAAACTTGTTCCATCCTCAGGTCTTCCCCAAGTACCATTCTGATCTTTGACCTTCTCTTTTTAACCACTTTATGTGCCTTACGCACTTTAGTAACTAGAGTTGTAGTCTGTGTTGATTGAAAGTTTGGACCCACTCCACTTAGGGCCTCTAAATCAAGACTTTTACCAATAAAACCAGAACCAAACAAAGGAAACTCTGTCAAACAAAGTGAGTTTGGGTTGTTTGGAGCTTGCTCAAGTTTTTCTTCCCCACAATGAAATGCTTGCTCATTCATTAGACCCATCACTTGAGTAGAGTGTTCTGAGACACCTAAGAGTGAGCAGTCAATAGGACAACCGACCTGATCTGAACCTTTTGACATAGACTCCCCTCTGTCCACTAAAGTCTGATAACCTGCAGTATTATTCTGGCCACTCAAAAAACCCAAGGACCCTCAGTTCTCAACTTCTAAGTCTTGTCCAAAAATGGGACCCTTGGCCCTTGGAGTTGAAAAGATGTGTTGCCCCTCAAAGGGGTCCTTTGAGAAGTCCAAACATTCCTCTTCATTCTCCATCAAAACAAGAAACCAATTTCCCAAACTATACTGCCATTTTAAAAATACCAAATAAAAACAAAAGTTAATATTTTCCTTTTGCAAACCCTAGCTTTGTTGCATGAACTTCATGATTCCAACCGATAAACTTCTTCAAACAACCATTCACATGCACAAAAATATTCCTCCCTGTCAAAGTAACTCCTTTCACCTTTTGCATGCTTTGAATCTAGAAAGTAAGTTGTCCAACCTTCATTTTCTTCACATGAACAGATCTGAGCGCACTTTGATTTTAAAAAAATGATGATGCTTCTTGTGTCATTTTTTTAAAGATATCAGTCAAGAACTGGACCCACCTTCATTTTATTCACATGAATAGATCTGAGCACATTCTAGTTTCAGGAAAAATAAAATACTGTCACTTCTTGTATTTTTTTACTTTTCTCTGTGCTTCACTTGTAAACCCTAGCTTTACTGCGTGCACTCCATAATTCTAGCCAACAAAATTCTTCAAACTATTGTTCACATGCATAGAAATATTCCTCCCTAGCAAAGTAAATCCTTTCACCCCTTCAATTTAATTCCTCTGTGCTTCACTTTGCAAACCCTAGCTTCATTGCATGCACTTCATGATTGCAATCGATAAACTTCTTCCAAAGAAAATTTAAATGTAAGAAAGAGGAATGCTTACCTCCTTCATAGTCCGAGCTTTCATCAAAATTGCAGATGGGTCTTCAACTATCATCAGACGACGACGATGATGGATCAACCACAACTTGTTGTGGCAGTGACAACAACCTCTCTGATCTCCCATCATGAAAACCCATTATATATATATATATATATATATATATATATATATATATATATATATATATATATATATATATATATATATTCCAATACTTACTGGTCTCTGTTGTTTATTTTCTTTCATTTTTCTAGATCTATATTTGGATATTGAAAACCTTCTTCATCAATAACCATTTATAAGTTTCTCTTGTGGTTATCTACATATGATTCTGGTGGTCTCTTCTTAGGGCATGATCTCTCAATATGCCCCACCTCATGAAATATTCTAAATATAAAATATATGTTTTCAAAATCTATGGTTTGGATCCACATCTTATCCCCATACTTAAGAATGATTGATTTTGGTAAAGCTTTACTTATATCAATCATGACCAATATCCAAGCATAAATAGCCAAGAATCCATATTTTGTAGTATCTAAAATCTCAAGGAATTATCCTAGAGTGTTTTCTATTGCCTTGAAGGTATCTATTTCCCAAAATTCAATGGGCAACCCAAACATCCTAACCCAAACTAGTACTAGGGATATATTTATATTTTTAGGTGAAAAGCCTTCATACCAACGGGTAAGGAAGAATCCTGCTCTTCCCATAAACTAAGGACTCCCTTTTAGGATATTTTCTCTTTCTTCCCTAGAACAAAAAATGGCTAGGAAGAAACCTTTGGGAAGAAAAAATAGAATCATTCATGGAGACTTCCAAATCCTATCAATCCATTTTCTCAAGGTTGAAGCTCCTCATCAATACCATTAAATTTACCAAAAATCACCCTATCTTGGAGCAATGAGGATCTCTCTGAGGTGCGCTCACCAACCTCTACCACTAGAGATGATTCTAAAGATTTAACTATAAATCGGTCCATGGAAAGGAAACTAAAACTCAAAATCTATTGAAATTTATTAGAATATCCTATAGCGAATATAATATTTGCTAAATAATTTATAATAATTTGCATGCAAAATTTCTAAGATAAAGAAGGGAAAAAAACTTAGCTAAAAAATACTCTGTCCAGATAGAATGTCTTGCTTCATTGAAGTTCTAGCTCTTCATTGCTCTTCTCATTATCCATACCTTAGTTGATAAATATTTGTAATTTCGTTTTTCGAGACTTAAAAATTGTCATTGTTATTGTTTCAAATGGTTGACTTCACAAGGTTGTATCTCCCTTAATATTACTCAAATTCCTTCATATGACCACAAATTTTAAAACTATTTAAATTCTGAAGTAACCTTTCACGAAGATATAACTCCTAAAAGATAAGATATCTAAAAATAAACCCTAATCTTTTACAAAAGACAAGAGAAGAAAAGATAATTTAAAAATAAATATTAATACAAAATAATCAATAAACATATATATAACCATTATGAAAGAAGGAAATTAAATTGATAAATATATTTCTTTTTATAACCATGTTGTAAGGAAATTAAACCATACAATCAAATTCTCATGAAAGAAGAGTATTGGAGTAAACATTGCTCCACAAAGATTAAAAACAATTCTTTAGCCACTTTTATTCTCATGGTGAAATATATTAAATTAATATATATATATATATATATATATATATATTGAATTTAGCAAAAATCCCTTACGGGGCCGCCTTGGTTTGAGAAACCACGACCGGGGGGGGTTTTACACCATAAAAATCACCTAGGAGTCGCACCTGGACCTGACTGAACCAGCATTATCAACTGGATTTTGAGTACCCAATGTGCGTTTGGTAGGGTGGAGATTCGAACCAGGGTAAATTATATTTTATATGTTAAAAAAATAAAAAGTTATAGTTAGAGTCATGGTTAAGGTATAAGGGTGGAATGGGTGTTATGGTTCAAATCGTAGCTTCGGTGAGTGTTTGAGGGGATGGGTGTGTTTGACCCCTATTGACAAGCTCATTTCTTACCCTTATCAGAGGTTATGGTTGGGATGGGGATGCCCAACCCTAAATGTCGGTCATATGGGTTTCTCACACTAACCTTAATAAATTAAAATCATGATTGGGATGGGGATGCCTGAAACCATAAAGGAAGAATTAGTTACGGATACTGAGTTCTTCAAGCTAGTCAAAACATCCCCTGAATTTATGGTAGCATCTAGATCCAAGAGCTCCTAGTTCATACACAATTTACTTAACCCTTCAATGACTTTTGTACTTGATCCCATGGTTTCTTGTAGAAGGATAGCATCCAGATTATGAATTTCCACCAACTTGGCTAAGGTAAGTCTTTTAGAGGGACTACCAAGACCTTGGATATTAAGGGATAACAAGATCATTTAAACATCTTAGAGGGGTTTTGTGCCACTCTAAGGACCCCTTTGATAGATTTTTGTTTACCCTGCTGAATTTTCCTCAAATCCTTCTCCTATGCATGAAACAAAAAATATTTCCTACTTTTGAATAAGTGGAAGATTATTTTATAAGGGCAATAATACCTAACCCTAACCTTGCAGCAACCACACAAGTTCTCAACTCAGATTCTCTTTTACTAGAACATAACAAATATTTGCAAAAGTAGCCCATCTCCAAACCATCCCCTAAAATAGATAACTCCCTAGAAGATTCACTTAATAGGTCAAAAAGACTTCCCCCAATAACAAAAATATTTGGATCACAATCCCAGTCAATGTGTTTGAAGTTATCAGCCCATTATCCAAAATCCTAAAAAATTTCTTGTCCCTAGGACTTCTCTTCGAAGATTCATAAGGAAGTGTACAAACTTCTTTATTACCTAAGTCTAGATTATTCTCCACATGTATTGGACAATAATTATCATAAGGATTAGATGATTGACCAACAAACTTAATAGTATCGGGTTCCAATACTTTCATAGTTTTCTTTATGACTTTATCTCCTTCTCTAATAGCCTATGAACAATGAAATGGAGATAAAGCTAGGCCCAAAATTTCTTCCTCCTTCTCCAGAGTTTTGGTTCTAGGTTCAACAACATTCTTTTTGCTTGTCTATGCCAAATCAAGGAGCACTATTGAGCTCTAAAAAATAGGCATCTCTTGATTGTTGTTAGCTGACTTGAAATCCCCACTAGTCATTTTTTTCTCCTCCATACTTTATGTGTGAAAGATTGAGAACATTCCTTAGCAATATGTCCATAAACATGACAACGAACACATCTAAAAGGAATCTTCAAATAGTCCAAGATTTGATTATGAATTGTATTCCCCACAACTATCTTCATATAGTCTGTTAAGCCTTCACTAATATCCATCTCAACCAAAACCTGAGCTACAGACTAAAAAATACTAGATTTGAAAGAAATATCTATATCTAGGATTTTACCTAATGAATCTCCAATCTCTTTCAAAGCTCTTTTTAACCATAACTCCATTGGAAGACCTGATAGTTTTACCCAGATTGGGATTCTCCTAGAAACTTCAATCCTAGGATCAAAGCAAGTTGTGCAAGCCTTTAAAGCCAAAAAGAATACCCCCAATACCAACAAACTCCCAGTTTTTTTGTGCATCTTCCTAAGATCGAAAAAGGAAACCTATCCATCCTCTAGCAAGTAAGTGAAAAAATGGCCAATATCCTAAAATTGGGACCCATACCTTCTACAACCACTCATTTAGTATATTATCAGCTATTTGATGTCCATGAAACTTTCCAATAAGGGCATTCCCTAAAAACTCCAAAACTTTGTTCCATCCTCAAGTCTTTCCCAAGCACCATTTTGATCTTTGACCTTCTCTTTTTAACAACTTCATGTGCCAACTTCATGTGCCTTACACACTTTAGTAATAATAGTTGTAGTCTGTATTGATTGAAAGTTTGTACCCACTCCACTTAGGGCCTTTAAATCAAGACTTTTACCAATAAAACCATAACCAAACAAAGGAAACTCTGTCAAACAAAGTGAGTTTGGGTTGTTTGGAGCTTGCTTAAGTATTTCTTCCCCACAATGAAATGCTTTCTCATTCACTAGACCCATCACTTGAGTAGAGTGTTTTGAGACACCTAAGAGTGAGCACTCAATAAGACAACCGACTTGATATGAACCTTTTGACAAAGACTCCCCTTTGTCCACTAAAGTCTAATAACTTGTAGTATTATTCTGGCCACTCAAAAAACCAAAGGACCCTCAGTTCTCAACTTCTAAGTCTTGTTCAAAAAGAGACCCTTGGTCCTTGGAGTTGAAAAGATGTGTTGCCCCTCAAAGGGGTCCTTTGAGAAGTCTAAACATTCATTTTCAATCTCCATCAAAACAAGAAACCAATTTCCCAAACTATACTACCATTTTAAAAATACCAAATAAAAACAAAAGTTAATATTTTCCTTTTGCAAACCTAGCTTTGTTGCATGAAATTCATGATTCCAACCGATAAAATTCTTCAAAAAACCATTCACATGCAAAAAAATATTCCTCCCTATCAAAGTAACTCCTTTCACCTTTTGCATTCTTTGAATATAGAAAGTAAGTTGTCGAGCCTTCATTTTCTTCACATAAACAGATCTAAGCACACTTCGATTTTAAAAAATGATGATGCTTCTTGTATCATGTTTTTAAAGATATTAGTCAAGAACTAAACCCAACTTCATTTTAGATCTGAGCACATTCTAGTTTTAGGAAAAGTAAAATATTGTCACTTCTTATATTTTTTTACTTTCTCTGTGCTTCACTTGTAAACCCTAGTTTTACTACGTGCACTCCATAATTCTAGCCAACAAAATTCTTCAAACTATTGTTCATATGCATAGAAATATTCCTCTCTAGCAAAGTAAATCCTTTCACCCCTTTGATTTAATTCCTTTGTGCTTCACTTTGCAAACCCTAGCTTCATTGCATGCACTTCATGATTACAACCGAAAAACTTATTCCAAAGAAAATTTAAATGTAAGAAAGAGGAATACTTACCTCCTTCATAGTTTGAGCTTTCATCAAAATTACATATAGGTCTTCAACTGTCATTGGGTGATAACGATGATGGATCAAACACACAGCGACGACAACCTCTCTGACCTCCCATCATGAAAACCCATAATCTATATATATATATATATATATATTCCAATACTTACTAGTCTCCACTATTTATTTTCTTTCATTTTTCTAGATCTATTTTTTGGATATTGAAAACCATCTTCATCAATAACCATTTATAATTTTCTCTTATGGTTCTCTACGTATGATTTTGGTGGGCTCTTCTTAGGGCAAGATCTCTCAATATACCCCACCTCATGACATCTTCTACATCTAAAAACTATGTTTTCAAAATCTATGGTTTGGATCCACATCTTGTCCCCATACTTAAGAATGATTGATTCTGGTGAAGCTTTACTTATATCAATCATGACCAATATCAGAGCATAAATAGCCAAGAATCCATCTTTTGTATTATCTAAAATCTCAATGAATTCCCCTAGAGTGTTGCCTGTTGCCTTGAAGGTATCTATTTCCTAAAATTCAATGGGTAACCCAAACATCCTAACCCGGACTAGTACTAGGGATAGATTTACATTTTTTGGTGAAAAGCCTTCATACCAACGGGTAAGGAAGAGTCCTGCTCTTCCCATAACCAAGGACTCCCTTTTAGGATTTTTTCTCTTTCTTCCCTAGAACAAAAAATGGCTAGGAAGAAACCTTTGGGAAGAAAGGATAGAATCACTCCTGGAGAATTCCAGCTCCTATCAATCCATTTTCACGAGGTTGAAGCTCTTGGTCAATACCCATTAAATTTACCAAAAATCGCCCTATCTTAGAGCAACGAGGATCTCTCTGAGGTGTGCCCACTAACCTCTACCACTAGAGATGATTCTAAGAATTTAACTATAAATTGGTCCATGGAAAGGAAACTAAAACTCAAAATCTATATCAGAATATCTTATAACAAATATAATATTTGATAAATAATTTATAATAATTTGCATGCGAAATTTCTAAGATAAAGAAGGGAAAAAAAACTTAGCTAAAAAATACTATGTCGAGATAGAATGTCTTACCTCATTGAATTCCTAGCTCTTCATTGTTCTTCTCATCATCCATACCTTAGTTGATAAATATTTGTAATTTCGTTTTTCGAGACATAACAATCATCATTGTTCTTGTTTCAAATGGTTGACTTCACAAGGTCGTATCTCCCTCAATATTACTCAAATTCCTTAATATGACCACTCATTTTAAAACTATTTAAATTATCAAGCAACCTTTCACGAAGACATAACTCCGAAAAGATAAGACATTAAAAAATAAACCCTAATATTTTACAAAATATAAGAGAAGAAAAGATAATTTAAAAATAATTATTAAAACAAAATATTCAATAAACATACATCTTCTTATAACCATTATGAAAGAAGGAAATTAAATTGATAAATATATTTCTTTTTATAACCATTATGGAAGGAAATTAAACCGTACAATCAAATTCTCATGAAAGAAGAGTATTGGAGTAAACATTGCTCCACAAAGATTAAAAAAAATTCTTTAGCCACTTTTATTCTCATGGTGAAACATATTAAGTTATATATAATATATATATATATATATATATATATATATATATATATATATATATATATATGAGATGGGAGAGATGGAGAGGGAAGAAAGTAGAGAGGGGAGGGCTCTGGTCCCTCCCCTGCTCCCCCTCCCATGGCTCCTGGTTCCTGCCCAGTCCTTGGCTCAACCCAGGTCATCCCTCCCGGGGAGTGGTTGGTTGCAGATGATCTCCTGGGGGGAGATCCTTCTCCACTATCTGTGCCCCTCCCGATCGGTTAGGGTTTCCTTGGTTGTTTTTTCGGACTGGTGCTTCCCAGGGATCCCTGTTTGGTTGGGGATCCCTTCCCTTTTTCCCTCAGGCTTCCCCCTGGGGTTTTTTGCAGGTTATTCACGTGGATCTGGTCCCCTGCGTTTCTCGGTGCGGTGGAGGTGACGGTTTAGGGTTTGGACAGCTTCCCCCTTTTTCTTGTGAATCCTTGGCGGGCTCTGTGCTTGGACGGGATTCTTGGTCCCTGCTGCTGGGATCTTCTTCTGTTTTCCCGGGGCGGGTTTCTTGTGGTGCAACTCTCTGGTCACTTCCTGATGGGCTGGATCCTCTTTGTGCTGGCTGTCGACTTCCTGCAGGATGGCTCTTACTGAATGTTTTCCCGATGGGCGGGATGGTTTCTCCACAGGGCGGGATCCGCCAAATCCGCCGATTTTCCCACGAGGCGGGATCCTTTCTTTTCTGCTGGTTTCCCGGATGGCGGGATTTCCTTGTTGCTTCCCGCTAGGCGGGACTGTTTGTGGTGGTTTTGACTGCTTCCCGCGAGGCGGGATTTTATTATAACGGTTTTTCTTTGCTTCCTGCTGGGCGGGATCTTCTCGATGGTGGTTTTTGGCTACTCCCCGTTGGGCGGGATCTCGAAAACTATTATTTGTTTGTTTCCCGCTGAGAGGGATTGTTTCATGCTTACTGTTACCATTGGGCGGGATTTCTATTTTGGTGTTCAGTTTCAAGGGATTGATGCCCTAGGCCCATTGCTTATGTAATCGGGTTTTTTTAGGGGTTACGATTTCTGTAATAGGCTTATACATAAAGCCAGGAGGCATGATGCAAGGATGATTTTGTACATAAGGTTTTGGGATCCTCTATAAAAACCCTTTTTTAATCTACTATAATAATTACCAAAAAAAAAAAAAAAAAAAAAAAATATATATATATATATATATATTGAATTTAACAAAAAATCCCTTGCGCGGCCGCCTTAGTTTGAGAAACCACGACCAGGGGGGTTTTACACCGTCAAAATCAACTAGGAGTTGCGCCTGGCCCTGACCGCACCAGCATTATCAACTGGATTTTGGGTACCTAATGTGTGTTTGGTAGGGTGGAGATTCGAACCAGGGTAAATTATATTTTATATGTTAAAAAAAAGTTATAGTTAATGAGTCATGGTTAAGATATATGGGTGGAATGGGTGTTAAGGTTCAAATCGTAGCCTAGGTGAGTGTTTGAGGGGATGGGTGTGTTTGGCCCCTATTGATAAGCTCATTTCTCACCCTTATCAGAGGTTATGGTTAGGATGGGGATGCCCAACCCTAAATGTCAATCTGGTTTCTCATACTAACCTTAATAAATTAAAATCATGATTGGGATGGGGATGCCTGAAACCATAAATGAAGAATTAGTTAATGATATTGAGTTCTCCCAGCTAGTCAAAACACCCCCTGAATTTATGGTAGCATCTAGAGCCAAGAGCTCCTATTTCATAAGCAAATTACTTAACCCTTCAATGACTTTTGTACTTGCTCCCATGGTTTCTTGTAGAAGGATAACATCCAGATTATGAATTTCCACCAGCTTGGCTAAGGTAAGTCTTTTAGAGGGACTGCCAAGACCTCAAATATTAAGGGATAACAAGATCATTTAAACATCTTAGAGGGGTTTTTCCCACTCTAAGGACCACTTTGATAGATTTTTGTTTACACTGCTGAATTTCCTCAAAGCCTTCTCCTATGCATGAAACAAAAAAGATTTCCTACTTGTTGAAAAAGTGGAAGATTCTTTTATAAGGGCAAAGACCTAACCCTAACCTTACATCAACTGCACAAGTTCTCAACTCAGATTCCCTTTTACTAGAACGTAACAAATATCTGCAAAAGGAGCCCAACTCCAAACCATCCCCTAAAATAGATAACTCCCTAGAAGATTCACCTAATAAGTCAAAAAGACTTCCCCCAATAACAAAAATATTTGGATCACAATCCCATTAAATGTGTTTGAAGTTATCGGCCCATTATCCAAAATCCTAAAAAATTCCTTGTCCCTACGACTTCTCTTCGAAGATTCATAAGTGTACAAACTTCTTTATTACCTAATTCTAGATTATTCTCCACATGTATTGGACAGTAAATATCATAAGGATTAGATGATTGACCAATAAACTTAATAGTATCGGGTTCCAATACTTTCATAGTTTTTTTATGATTTTGTTTGTTTCTCTAATAGCCTGTGAATAATGAAATGGTGATAAAGCTAGGCCCAAGATTTCTTACTCCTCCAGAGTTTTAGTTCTAGGTTCAACAACGTTCTTTTTTCTTGTCTATGCCAAATCAAGGAGCACTATTGAGCTCTAAAAAATAGACATCTCTTGATTATTGTTAGTTGACTTGAAATCCTCGCTAGTCATTTGTTTTCTCCTCCATACTTTATGTGTGAAAGATTGACAACATTCCTTAGCAATATGTCTATAAACATGACAACGAACACATATAAAAGGAATCTTCAAATAGTCCAAGATTTGATTATGAATTGTATTCCCCACAACTATCTCCATACAATCTGGTAAGCCTTCACTAATATCCATCTCAACCAAAACCCGAGCTATGGACTAAAAAACACTAGATTTGAAAGAAATATCTATATCCAAGGTTTTACCTAACGAATCTCCAATCTCTTTCAAAGCTCTTTCTAACCATAATTGACAGACCTGATAGTTTTACCCAGATTGGGATTCTCCTAGAAAATTCAATCTTAGGATCAAAGCAAGTTGTCCAAGCCTTCAAAGTCAAAAAGAATACCCCCAGTACCAACAACCTCCTAGATTTTTTTTGTGCATCTTCTTCAGATCAAAAAAGGAAACCTATCCATCCTTTAGCAAGTAAGTGAAAAATTGGCCCATATCCTAAAATTGGGACCTATACCTTCTGCAACCACTCATTTAGTGTATTATTAGCTATTTGATGTCCATGGAACTTTCCAATAAGGGCCTTCCCCGAACACTCCAAAACTTGTTCCATCCTCAAGTCTTCCCTAAGCACCATTTTGATCTTTGAACTTCTCTTTTTAACCACTTCATGTGCCTTACACACTTTAGTAATAAGATTTTTAGTCTATGTTGATTGAAATTTTGTACCCACTCCACTTAGGGCCTTTAAATCAAGACATTTACCAATAAAACCAGAACCAAACAAAGGAAACTCTGTCAAACAAAGTGAGTTTGGATTGTTTAGAGCTTGCTGAAGTATTTCTTTCCCACAATGAAATTCATGCTCATTCATTAAACCCATCACTTGAGTAGAGTGTTTTGAGACACCTAAGAGTTAACAATCAATAAGACAACTGACCTGATCTGAATATTTTGACAAAGACTCTCCTCTGTCCACTAAAGTCTAATAACTTGTAGTATTATTTTGGCCACTCAAAAAACCCGAGGACCCTCAGTTCTCAACTTCTAAGTCTTGTCCAAAAATGAGACCCTTGGTCCTTAGAGTTGAAAAGATGCGTTACCCCTCAAAGGGGTCCTTTGAGCGGTCCAAACATTCATTTTCATTCTCCATCAAGATAAGAAACCAATTTCCCAAACTATACTGCCATTTTAAAAATATCAAATAAAAACAAAAGTTAATATTTTCCTTTTGTAAACCCTAGCTTTGCTGCATGAACTTCATGATTCCAACCGACAAACTTCTTAAAACAACCATTCATATGCACAAAAATATTCCTCCCTATCAAAGTAACTCCTTTCACCTTTGCATTCTTTGAATCTAGAAAGTAAGTTGTCCAACCTTCATTTTCTTCACATAAACATACCTGAGCGCACTTTGATTTTAAAAATGATGATGTTTCTTGTATCATTTTTTTAAAGATATTAGTCAAGAACTAAACCCAATTTCATTTTAGATTTGAGCACATTCTAGTTTTAGGAAAAGTAAAATACTGTCACTTCTTATATTTTTTTACTTTCTCTGTGCTTCACTTGTAAACCCTAGTTTTACTGTGTGCACTCCATAATTCTAGCCAACAAAATTCTTCAAACTATTGTTCATATGCATAGAAATATTCCTCCCTAGCAAAGTAAATCCTTTCACCCCTTTGATTTAATTCCTTTGTGCTTCACTTTGCAAACCCTAGCTTCATTGCATGCACTTCATTATTGCAGTCGACAAACTTCTTCCAAATAAAATTTAAATGTAAGAAAGAGGAATGCTTACCTCCTTCATAGTGTGAGCTTTCATCAAAATTGCAAATAGATCTTCAACTGTCATTGGGCGACAACGATGATGGATCAACCACAACCTGTTGTGGCAGCGACAACAACCTCTCTGACCTCCCATCATGAAAATCCATAATATATATATATATATACTTACTAGTCTCCACTGTTTATTTTCTTTCATTTTTCTAGATCTATTTTTTGGATATTGAAAACCATCTTCATCAATAACCATTTATAAGTTTCTCTTGCGGTTCTCTACATATGATTATGGTGGGCTTTTCTTAGGGCATGATCTCTCAATATGCCCCACCTCATGACATCTTCTACATCTAAAAGATATGTTTTCAAAATATATGGTTTGGATCTACATCTTGTCCCCATACTTAAGAATGATTGATTCTGGTGAAGCTTTACTTATATCAATCATGACCAATATTCGAGCATAAATAGTCAAGAATCCATCTTTTGTAGTATCTAAAATCTCATGGAATTCCCCTAGAGTGTTGCCTGTTGCCTTGAAGGTATCTATTTTCTAAAATTCAATGGGTAACCCAAAAATCCTAACCCAGACTAGTACCAGGGATAGATTTACATTTTTAGGTGAAAAGCCTTCATACCAACGGGTAAGGAAGAGTCCTACTCTTCCCATAAACCAAGGACTCCCTTTTAGGATTTTTTATCTTTCTTCCCTAGAACAAAAAATGGCTAGGAAGAAACCTTTGGGAAGAAAGGATAGAATCACTCCTGGATACTTTTAACTCCTATCAATCCATTTTCACGAGGTTGAAGCTCCTGGTCAATACCCATTAAATTTTCCAAAAATCACCCTATCTTGGAGCAACGAGGATCTCTCTAAGGTGCGCTCACTAACCTCTACCACTAGAGATAATTCTAAAGATTTAACTATAAATCGGTCCATGGAAAGGAAACTAAAACTCAAAATCTATTGAAATTTATCAGAATATCCTATAGCAAATATAATATTTGATAAATAATTTATAATAATTTTAATGCAAAATTTCTAAGATAAAGAAGGGAAAAAAAGCTTAGCTAAAAAATACTATGTCGAGATAGAATGTCTTGCCTCATTGAAGCCCTAGCTCTTCATTGTTCTTCTCATCATCCATACTTTAGTTGATAAATATTTGTAATTTCGTTTTCCAAGACTTAAATATCGTCATTGTTCTTGTTTCAAATGGTTAACTTCACAAGGTAGTATCTCCCTCAATATTACTCAAATTCCTTCATATGACCACTCATTCTAAAACTATTTAAATTTTCAAATAATCTTTTACGAAAATATAACTCCTAAAAATAAAACATTTTAAAATAAACCTTAATATTTAAAAAAAACAAAGAAAAAAAAAAAAATTTAAAAATAATTATTAATACAAAATAATCAATAAACATACATCTTATAAACATTATGAAAGAAGGAAATTAAATCTATAAATATATTTCTTTTTATAACTATTATGGAAGGAAATTAAACCGTACAATCAAATTCTGATGAGTATTGGAGTAAACTTTGCTCCATAAAGATTTAGAAAAATTCTTTAGCTACTTTTATTCTCACATTAAATTATATATATTTTTTGAATTTAGCCAAAAACTTTTTGTGGGGTCATCTTGGTTTGAGAAACTACGATCAAGGAGTTTTTTTTTTACAGAGGATACCCAATGTCGTTTGGTAAGGTGGAGATTCAAACTAGGGTAAACTAGCTTAGATATATAAAATGTATATATCTGTAAACACCGGCGCCTATCTCATTTCTTGGGGGTGTGATAGATATAATATTTTAGTTTAAATAGTTTAAATATTTTTTAAATATTTTAAATCCACCATAACCCTTAATGTCGGCGGATAATTTTCTTAATGTCGGCTTTTTTAATAAAATATTAATATTGTTTACAGCGTGACTGACCTTCCTGGCTGCCATTGTAGGACAGCGTAATTATATTTTATATGTTAAAAAAAATAAAAAGTTATAGTTAATGAGTCATGGTTAAGATATATGGGTGGAATGGGTGTTAAGGTTCAAATTGTAGCTTGGGTGAGTGTTTGAGGGGATGAGTTTTTTGGGTGTGTTTGGCCCTTATTGATAAACTCAGTTCTCACCCTTATCAAAGGTTATGGTTGTGACGGGGATGCCCAACCTTAAATGTCGGTCATATGGTTTCTCACACATTAACGTTAATAAATTAAAATCATGATTGGTATGGAAATGCTCAACCCTAAATGTCGATCACTATGGGTTTCTCAATAAACAAATAAATAAATAAATAAATAAATAAATAAATAAATAAACAAATATATATATATATATATATATATATATATATATATATATATATTATGGGGTAACTTTTACGTGTATATATACACGTAATAAATTTAGTTCAATTCATAGAAAGGGTCATGTGTCTAAGCTTTTCAACCTTTTAAAACAATTCAAATGCCAAAGACACCAAATAAACTATACCAATGACTAAATTGATGTATTAAAAAAAACCTTACAAAACCTTACATTTTTTTTTAAAATAAAAAAATTTAATTTAATTTAATTTATTTTCCTTCTTCTTCGGTTACATAAGGAGGAGTTGGTTACAACCATTTTTTTAAAGTAATAAGCAAGCGTAGGGTTCAAACCACATGGACTGCTCTCAACAGCTTATTCGTCTCATTGTTGTTGTTGATCCTACGTGAAATGAAGATCATTGGACTTGGGATTCATGGTTACATAGGGAGCTGGTTACAACCATTATTTTTAGTAACTAGTAAGCACAGGATTCAAACCACATGGACTGCTCCCAACGGATTCATCTCGTTGTTGACCCCGCGTGAGATGGAGACCACCAGTCACTTGGGATTCATACTTGCATAGTTGTGAGATGGAGACCACCAGTCACTTGGGATTCATACTTGCATAGTTGGTCTGACGTGCACTTAGTAAACTTACTATAACGTACCCCTAACGTTTAAACCTAAATCTCTTCTTGACAAATACTTAACTCAATCGTACCAATCCACCCAACCAAAAAAAATTAAAAGTTATGTGCATGGAACGTTGAAGTACAAATACTGCTAGACTTTCACAGACAACGAGTCCTCACCAGAGGATGCTTAAATCTTTGTAATAAGCTTTACATGAAACCATCTGATAAGTGGGCCAGATATATTATTAAAATCCGCAGCTGCTGGACAAAGACGGCGGCATCCCTCATCCATCCACGTTGGAAGTATATCATATATCCCATCTATTATGGGAAAATATTTGTTCAAGCTACAAATGTGGGGGTGATTGAATGCCTCGATTAATTGGACGGAGGAGGAAAAGAGATGCATAAGCAGAGTTTGAGAGAATAAGAGAAGGGAAAGCTGAGAGAGACATGAAAAGCTCGAGATTAGAATTCATGATGACTGTTATAGGATTTGGAATGAGCATTATGTTCATAATTTTCCTATTTACTCGCCTTCTTTGTTTGAGGCTCAATTTGATAGCTTCAACAACACCCCCAGATTCAAGCAGTCGCCCAGGATTTGGCATGGTAAGCGGATTTTTTTATATTTATTTATGCTCTTTTCAGGCTTCGTTATTTTTCTTTTTAGCGTGGAATCGTTTAAGTGAAAAATTATGGTAGGAAGAATTCATGTTTATGAGAGGGAAGGCCCATTCCATCCGGCAGTATGCAGTCTGTGCTTATGTCAAGTTTTGTTGTGGTTTGAGATTACATTTCTTGCACGTGATCAACACCGTTACCATAATTAATAGGACTTTAACAATGAAATTGAAATAATTAATAGGACTTTTTAACTGAAATTGAAATTTGATGGTAATAACAAGTCAAATTTGTATTGAAGGATATTTGCTCCAACAGGCCAATGCTTTCCTTTTCATTTGAACTTATCTCCTATGTCCTCCTTTTCTCTTATTAAAAGTGTTGCTAATGAAGGACGAAGGATGTAAGTGGATTATTCACTGAGAGCTGTTTCTCCACTTTGAAATTTTTAGTGGTAAACATAAATTATTTAGTACCTTTTGGGCTTGTTTGCTCTGCGGGAAACAAGTTCGAGGTCCTTTTTTTTTTTAATTTATCTTTTGACGCATTACTGCATTGGATGTCAACGTTTCTTGCTAGCCTAGAGAAACTTTCTTGTGAGCTTTGCCCTTCATGTGAAACCTATTAGAAAAGAAGCTTCTGCAAACCCTTGTTTTAAAATCGTGCAATGTGATTTTGAATCCCTTTGGAAGTGACTGTGTTGTTTCCTAAGTAGCCGCCTTGTCGGTTGAAAATTCAAATTTTTTTCCTTCTTTTTTAACAATATTTTTATTTATTATACTTGAGTAACTTCTCAGCGTGGTAGTTCAATTGCACCATTTACACTAAAACAACGCTAAGTTCTCAAGTGAGATGTGGACTGTTACCAGAGCTTCAAATACCTAGACAAGCCAAACGGACTTCTCTTATAACTTGTGAAAGAATATTCACAGTATATACATTAATGTTGAAACGCTACTCATTTCTCACTACTTTTTCAGTCATTTGTTGTTGTTTTTAATTTCTCAAATTATGAATATGCTTTATAGTCAATATCTACTAGATTTATAGGATTGTTATTACTTAGAACTTGTTCTCAGGTTAGTTTGTTTGTATATTTGTTTCACCGAAGCAGGCATAGTGCAGTAGTTTTTAAATTTGTATCTGTATTCTTCGTTGCTGGATGCCAGGTCGAAGTCTCAAAGTTTTAGGTATTTTGTAACAATTGATGATATACATAGACGTAGAACTTGGTGGTTATCTCCTAGACATGAGACAGAAAGTAAAAAGCACACAGACAGTTAGCTCTGGGATACTTTGATTATTACTAATACATCCAAGAGTCTACAAAAGAAGAGAGAGTATTCATAGAAAGGAACTTCTCCTGAATCCATGCCACCTTTATTACCAAAAAGAAATTTAAGTGACAACTTACATTGACAACTTACATAATGTAAGGAATACTAAGAAGTTACGGACTACAGAGCAATCAAATGGCATTAGTTCGACTGGTTGTATTCCTCAACTTCTAAAGAGGAGATCCAAGTTCAAATCTTGTCAAGTAACACATGCATAATTGTTAAGCTGTTATAATACCACTATGTGCTCATGATGTAATCGGATGGAGTCCGTTTCAATCCCATATAATTGATTAAAAAAAGATTACCAAAGGACAAATATTACTGGCAGAAAGCACCATAAAATGTTATGGTAATATTAACAGTAATATGAGGACATCATATAATGAGCACATGAAATATTTAATGTTAACACCAGTGTTTTCATCATTTCCTTTCATCCAAGAAGAAGACTCTTCCAAATTGCCACTTAAAATTGGGAGAGTGCAGCTTAAAACAGTTTGTGAAATCATCCAGTTCAAAGTAGTTTGCATTTGGTTACAGAGTTTGCGTCCTATTCTCATAACTGGAATTTATAACTTGCAACTTGTCCTGCAAAAGCTTGTAAACACAAAGATTTTGGTTATGGAATCTGTGTCTTGGTCTCACAAAGTGGAAATTGAACTTGTGTCTTGTTATCCCATGGATGTAACACTGGTTTCTTATCCTGCAAAAGCTCATGAACACAAATGTAGAGCGGGGATGCCTCCATGAAGTTGCAAATTATGACACTTGTGCATGCTTGTAATCAAGTGAGATGCTTCTAGAGGTCCTCCCTACTCAAGAAATTTCACCTCTATATTAGAACCAGATAAATTTAACTTTGAGAGGTGGTGATAAAATATCCAGTGCAGGTGTGAATCTCTTAGCTATATTTCCCTCAATTTCCCCACCAGAGTGAGAAGCTTCCTATCTTGTGAAAAGTTAGGAATAGGTTTTGAATCTTGATGCCACTTCCAAAGTTGTCCATTTGCATATTATAGAAAAACACAACTATTGGGTTGTCCTGGCAAGTGTTATAAAACTTTATTTCTCATAAACAGAAATCATTCACCATCATACAGAAATATCAATTTGTTCATCCACAAATAATATTCCACAATAATAATTCCACACAATGAGACAAAGATAGATAATACCTTTAAGGTAGGGAAACACCAATATTGCTGTATAAACTCCACAAGATCTCCCAAGATGAGAGGCCACTTTGTGGGCAAAGACAATTACAAGAGAATAATCTATATGATTGATGATTCTTACAATGAAAGTATCCCTTCTATATATACCCATCTTTTAATGCTACTTTGGAGAGGGTATTTCTAACCCTAGCCAACTCCTAAACCCTTATCTAACTTATCATTATAATATAATATTAATCAACCTTGGGTTATGTGTGGCCCATGCCAACTATCCATAATACCCATATACATTACAATATCATATGCCCATATACCTATCCTTATCACTGGAAAGGGTAACACTTTGATATGTGGAGTGTAAAGGAGAAGAGTAGGTTTAAGTTATTACCCATATGAAAAATGTATGAGATGAAAACAAGAAGAAGGTGAAATTAACTTTTAAGTTATTCATCCCACATACATAAAGTGAACAAGTGATATAGGGCAAATAATTATAAATCAAACCTTACAATGTTTGGGGGAGGGCAAGGGCAAGGGCGAGGGCGGGGGACGGAATTCTTGTGCCTCAGTCCAAGATTTTGTTTTTAGCTAATAAAAGGTCCGTACTATTCCTAGATTTGGCTTGATTCAATCCATGCCTTCTCAAAAAAGTTCTCTTCTCTCTTGTGCTTTATTGTACCTATTTCTCAGTAATACTGGAGTTTTGTTCTCTTTCTAGTTCTCAAAAGAATAAAAAGTATTTGTGAGCATTCAGTACTTTCAAATCTCAGAAGTCAGACTTGTGTTTTCCAAAATTGGGGTTTTAACCTGTTATGATTTTTTATTTTTATTTAGTTTTTTCAGTAGTTCCAGATTGCAAGTTTTGGCAGTTCAGCATTTCAATTTTAGAACAATTTACAAATTTTAGAGTTTGCATCAGTTATTGTAATTTCTAATCTCAGTTCTCAGTTAAGATTCCTTCTAAGTGTAAGATCTACGATACGTAGTAGCTGTTTTCTTGCTTTTCTTATTTGCTCTTGATCCTTTTGTACTTTTGTTTTTGTGCTTCAACTCCAGTTTGATGGCAAGTTTGTATGCCTCTCCAAATGTCTTGAGTTTGAAGACGTCCATGTCCTCTTGAATGTACCATTGCAACCTACTATGGTACTCAAGGATTCGATGCCTTTTAATATCTTGAATACCTTATTTTGCTGTTTGGAAAGCATCAATATAATCTTGAACAAATTGATCTTTACCTTGACGTAGTTGTCGCCATCGCATGTATTGGTCTTCATAGGCTCCCATAGAATAATATTCTTTCTTGACAGCCTCCATGAAATAATCTTATGTGAACACTACTTCATCTTCATTCTCTTCCTTAACCTTGTTACAATATGCTTCCCACCAATTTCGAATAGGTAATGAAGCTTTCAAGAGTGCAAAAGTGATTTTCTCACTGTCGGTGAATTTATTTACAAAGAATACTGATCCAACCAATTTTCTAGGGCATCAACATTAAGTTTTCCCTCAAAAAGTAGGAATATCAAAATTCACCTGCACCTTAAAGGGTGTGGGAGCACTGAATGGTGCCAGGGTAGTGAGAGGTTGTGCTAAGGAGGTTGTAGAATTTGTTGCAGGGAGCTGTTGAAGAGTAAATTGATCTATTATCTCAGTCCTTTGTTTCATGAGGGCTTCGTTCAACATCTTCTTGAAAGGATCGATTGTCTCAATGTTGTCCATTCCAGTTCTCACTTGAGATCGTTTGGAACAATAAGGGAGGTAATCAAAGGGATCTTGTGTCTAATACCCAAATTTTTGATATCCTGATTTTGTGTTTATGGACATACACTCAAAAGAGAGGCTGTTCTAATACCATTGATCCAAAACTCATAAATTTGACTATTTTGAAACTCAAAATTTTGAGTTAAGGAAGATCAAGAAAGAGTGCAATTCAGAACTAACAGTGTATAACATACTAGAACACAAGAATATATAAGCAAAATAGCATAATGATTTTATTTAATGCAATCAATCTCTAAGAAGAGATGTGAGGCTATAACATTGCATCCATTACTCATGCTTTTTGCAGTTAGGGGTGCATCTCTCTTTATACAATAATTGATGTTTTCAAAAACCACCGTATTGAATATGGAAGGTCATCCATATGAAAATGTGGTGGTTCACCTTCCACGAGTTAGATTGTCACCCATATAGGAATGTGGTGGTTCATCTTCCATGAGTTACAAAGTGCATATTAAATGAAAATTACATACGTGTGATGCATTTTGGCTACAAAATCTAAAAATAGAAAATTACTCCTTTTAGTAAGAATTTTGTTTTGCACGAAGTCTCGAGCACAAACTTATGCCCCTCGTAGTGTGGTCAGGATTAAAAAATAGATTTTCATTCATAAAGCCTTGCCTTAAAAGGGTCACATGCCTGGATCAATTTTTGGCATAACAAATCCTTTGGTAACACATTTAAAAGGAAGGAGGAAATGAAATTCAAGCAAGGTTTCAAGAGATGGTGGAAATTAACGGAATGAACCAACAGGCTTGTGTAAGGAAAACAGTAATGTTTTGATTATTGTAACACATTACAAAAGAAAGAGTCATATTGGGCCCGAAAATCCAAGGATAAATTGCTCAAGATAGGTGATAAAAATACCAAATTTTTCATGCTGCTGCCAAAACAAATTTGTCCACTTGTCAGATCAAAAATATTGCAGCTCCAAATATAAAAATTATTGAGGAAAAAGATGTTTTTTTTTTTTGAAAAAATTGAAAAAAGCTTGCATTAAAACAAATTACAGTTACAAGAGGGAGAATGGGCATCCCAACCAAGAGCAAAGAGACCAGAAGAACAAAGGGCGCGAAAACGCGACAAGTCGCGAAATCGCGACACCAAACCTAACAACCGCCGCGCCACGACAACCGGTCGCGAAAACGCGACATGTCGCGAAATCGCGACATGTCGCGACATCGCGACAAAACTGCGCCGAGGCCACACAACTCAAAAAATGTCGCGAAATCGCGACAGCACAGCTCCAAAGCACCCAAACGCCAAAAACGTCGCGAAATCGCGACGAGAAAGCCAGAAGGCACCTGCTCACCAAAATTGTCGCGAAATCGCGACGAGTTCTCCCTTAGACAGCAACCTTGAGAAAGTGTCGCGATATCGCGACGACTTTTCCTTAAAGCCCCAGTTGGCCGGAAGTGTCGCGAAATCGCGACAAGAATTCCATTGGGCGCCCCTTCCGCAAAAGTGTCGCGAAATCGCGACATGTTCTCCCCCATGGTGCCCTTTTCTTAAACTAGTCGCGAAATCGCGACGTTTATCCTTCATGCAGTTTGTTCTCCAAAACGTCGCGAAATCGCTACAAGTTTGCCCCTTTGCTTCCTTTCCTCAAAAATGACGCGAAATCGCGACAAATTATCCTTTGAGAAGCTTTTCACAAAAAATGTCGCGATATCGCGACGGTTTTCCCCTTAACGCAATTTTGCTCAAAGCGTCGCGAAATCGCGACGACTTTCCTCCAGCAGCGGAACCGACAAAAAAGGTCGCGAAATCGCGACATGTTCTCCCCGTGGTGCCCTTTTCTCAAACTAGTCGCGAAATCGCGACGTTTATCCTTCATGAAGTTTGTTCTCCAGAATTTTCGCGAAATCGCTACGGGTTTGCCCCTTTGCGTCCTTTCCTCAAAAATGGCACGAAATCGCGACAAATTTTCCTTTGAGTAGCTTTTCACAAAAAATGTCGCGATATCGCGACGGTTTTTCCCCTTCACGCAATTTTTCTCAAAGCGTCGCGAAATCGCGACGACTTTCCTCCAGCAGCAGAACCAACAAAAAAGGTCGCGAAATCGCGACACCTTCTCATCAAAGACCGCGACGACGCAACAAGTCGCGAAATCGCGACAATTTTCCTCCCAAGGCCGCGGCAACAAAATAGGTAGCGAAATCGCGACAATTGTCCAGGAAAGGTCGCGACAGAGCAGCATGTCGCGAAATCGCGACAGCTTTCCAAACAAGGTCGCGACGGCGCAATATGTCGCGATATCGCGACAAAAACTAACCTTAGCCATTTTTGAGCTCATGGATGCAGGGATCGTTCCAGACCACTCCGAATCTCTTCATCTATCATAGGCATATCCATCGTGCGGTGAACACCTACCTCTTTCTCGGCACCCATCTTCGCAAGGAAGTCGGCTACCGTGTTCAAATTTCTACTCACATACACGGGGATAACATCATCTAACTCCCTCCATAACTCCTTGATTTGGGATATCAAAATCCGTGAGTCTCCAGGCTTTTAATGAGAAATTCTGCAAGCAATCAAGAGCGCCGATCAGGACTTGAGAATCGATTCAAGAATTATCCTCCGGTAACCCTGCTTAACAGCCCAGATAGACGCTGACTTAATGGCAAAGGCTTCGGCTTCATTGTTCGTGGCTCTGCCCAATCCCTGCAATTCCCAGTAAAGAACCGCACTCGAGTGATCCCGACAGACAACACCAATTCCTGCGCTGCCCGGGTTGCCTTTTGCAGCCCCATCAGTATTGATCTTTATCCAGCCAACGGGGAGGTTTCCAGCATGCTCTGCCTTGCCCCTCATGTCCCTCAACCCCCTCTTCAAGATGCCCAAGAGCTGCCTGATTCTCTTCATCAACATAAATAGCAACAGTTTCTGTGACTTTGCTCCAGATGACCTGCCAAACGCCGTCAATCGAGGAGAAAGTGTCTCTAAAGATCCGGGCGTTTCTCTCCAACCAAACTTGCCACCAAATGAAGAGAAAGCCTAACTGCCGACCAGTTCGGAGAGCTATGGATTTGAACCTGCCCCTTTTCCATTTTTCCCAAATATTGGTACGATTGAAAACACCATTAGCCTGGAGTTTAAATTGAGAGAACCAGCGTTCCCAAATATGATGAGTAAAAGGGCACTCAAAAAACAAGTGATCTGCAGTTTCCTCATGTTGGAGGCATAAAGCACATTGAGAGGGGCCATTGAAACCCCTACGTCTGAGATTGTCAAAGGTGAGAAGTCCATTATGCATAAGTTGCCAAGCAAAGAAATTCACTTTCGGCCAGCCCTTTGAATGCCAAATCCTTCTCCAATGCTGAACCGGAAAAGAGTGTGGGGGAGGCTCAGGGAGGATCTCTTCATATCCAGCCTTAACTGAGTAGACCCCAAGGCTTCCATAGCCCCGGGCTAATTCATCTTCCTCATCCCTCCCCGTGAGGAACCTTTACGACAAGATTTTATGCGGGATGGGCGCCAACTCCGGAGAGACGGTAATTGGCCACTCCTCCCACCGCTTAAACTTTTTAAATTTATACCCCCCAATTGACTGGTGTGTAGATAATTATCAATATGGATCCAGCCCTAGGCTTCTAAGGCGGTCATGATTGGTTGTAGCTCAGGGAACATGACAATAATGGGTGGATGTTGGTCCCAAGAGTCAGTCCAGAAGTGAGCCTTGTCTCCTCTCCCCACTTTCCAGAATAATTGATCTTTGATAATCTGGGACCCAAGCTTGAGAGTCTACCACACTAAGGATCCAGTACCTTCCAAGGAAAAGCGACCCACCTCATTGGGATGAACATGCCCCAAATATTTACTGGAAAGAATTCTGCTGAAGAGGGAGGTTGGCTGAGAAATCCACCTCCAATACAGTTTTCCAGCCAAGGCTCTGTTATTAAGCTTAGAACTTCTCAGGCCCAGCCCTCCTTTGTCCTTAGGCTGGGTAACTTTGTCCCACCCAACCAAAGCCCATCTTTTCTTCCCTTTTGCGCCTTCCCATAAAAATCTTCTAGCCATTTTGTCCAGCTCTTTCCAGATGGTATGAGGGGCAGCCGGTATTGAGAATTTATAGATCGGCAAAGCCTGTATAACTGACTGCAGGAAGGTTAATCTACCCCGTAGCTTAACCATTTATGAGCCCAATGATTCATTCTGTCTTTGATGCACCTAACAGATTCTTCCAGATGTCAATTTTTAACTTTTTGAAATGAAGGGGAACGCCCAGGTAAACAATTGGAAGAGAAGTCCTTGTGAAGCCCAGGATCTCAATAACACGCTCCTGTAGCCGTTGGTCAAGATTGAAAAAGACCACTTTGGACTTCCTGTCATTTAGAACCTGATTTGAAGCCCTTAGGTAGATATTCAGAGTATCTCTGATTCCTCTAGCTTCCCGAAGAGTGGCCACACCAACCAGGCCAGTATCGTCCACAAATTGCAAGTGAGTCAGAGTTTCCTCCCCAACCTTGATACCAGATAGCAGACCTTGTTGCCTTCTCCTCAGAAACAGTCTGCCCAAACCTTCAGCCAAGAGAAGGAAGAGATAGGTAGAACAAGGGTCTCCCTGGCGAAGACCACGAGTGGCACCGAAAGGATGCGAGGGAAGGCCCTTGATGAGAACGAGAATAAGAGGGAGTAGAAACACAACTCATAACCCAATCAATCCATTCATGAGAAAAGCCAAAGGCAGCCATCATTTTCGACAAGAAGCACCACTCCACCCGGTCATAAGCCTTGGACATATCCAGTTTAATGAACATTCCTTTGTTGCCCGAAGTTTGCATTGAATGGATGGCCTCCTGGGCCAAAACCACCCCATCCAAGATTTGTCTTCCCTCAACAAAGCCCCCTTGTTCAGGAGAAATGATGTTATGAAGTAGGGGTTTAAGCCTCTCAGCCATTATCTTAGTGATGATTTTGTAAATCACATTGCATAAAGCAATAGGCCTGAAATCAGAGATATGAGTCCCCGCTTCCCCTTTTGGAATTAAAGCTATGAAGGTGTGATTGATCGCCCTGAGCATTCTTCGATTGGATCTGGATTCCTCAGTAACCAAAACATCCTCCCCCAAGGTGTCCCAGAAAGCCTGAAAAAATTCAATAGGAAAGCCATCTGGACCAGGAGATTTTCCAGTACTCATACCAAAGACCACATTTCTCAATTCATCCCTTTCAATGGGTCTAAGCAGGGCCTGATTGTCTTCTTCAGAGATAATAGAAGGAATAACATTAAGAACTTCGTTATGAGCCTCAACATCTTGCTCCATACTTTCCTTAAAAAGTTTAGAAAAGTAATCGATTGCATGGGAATGCATACCAGGAAGAGTATCGAAGACATTTCCATGTTCATCTTTAAGAGCTTCCATATTGTTCATCTGTCTCCTAGCACAAGCTGACCGATGAAAAAATTTGGTATTTCTGTCCCCCTCTAATAACCAAGTATTTCTAGCCCTCTGTTTCCAGTATATCTCCTCTTGGTTGTCAATGTCCTCAACCGCTTTACGCAGTTCATCATCTTCAAATTTGAGTTGCTCAGTAATTGATCCTTCCCTAAAAAGTTTCTGAACCTCCTCCCATCTAGCCACCAAGGGGGCCCTTTGGGACCTGGAAATCCGACTTGTTTTCTTTCCTCCTTTGTTTCAATTGAATTTTGACAAATTGAAGTCTGTTTATGAAATTTGAACATTGTTGTCCCAAAAGGTGGACGGCCTTACGTCCACCATTGAGTGATTTTATGTCGAAGGTCCTCCTTTTGTAACCAAAAATTCTCGAATTTAAAAGGCCTATGGTGCTGCCCTCTCGAAGTCCCTCCCTCTAGCAAAATGGGAAAATGATCCGAAATAGGGCCCTCCAAAATCTGGAACTTAAAAGTCCATTTAACAAAAGCCTCCTCCAAGACCAAAAAGCGATCTAACTTGACCTTCCTGCTATGTGGCTCCTTTCTCTTGTTTGTCCAAGTGAAAAAAACACCAGGGCCTTGAACGTCCACTAAATGAAAGGCCTGAACTTGGGCAATCAGAAGCCGGTCCCCTGGATCCAAAACGGGGGTGCCACCTTCCATAGTCACGAACAGATAATTTTGCATTAAAATCCCCTGCAATAATCCAGTCATAACACTCCCTGTATGCCCTCATGTTGTGAACGACTTCCCATTGGAGCCTCTGGCCATCTAGGTCTTGGGCCCCGTAAAAGTTGGTGATTAGGACATGCTCAGAAGTGAAGTTATTTCTGAAGAGAGAAGTAAGAACACCCCTCCAAGCTATATGTTCTAAAGCGGTCCAATCCGAGAGGGTTCCAAAGGGTAACAATTCCACTGAAGCTCCTTGGGCGGCCACATCCATATGACCGGCTCCCATGATTTTAGTAGCGAGTTTTACTCATAATATCTAAAGACATTTTGGTCTCTGAAGAAGCAAAAAGTCTGTTTTACGGTTTTCTAAGAGTCTTTGAACAGCATGATTGATGGGTTCTCTTTGTTTAAACCCCTAACATTCCAAGATTGAATAATCATTGAAAACCTTGAGAGCGGTAAGAATCAATGGTCCTCACCAATCCTCCATTGATTAGCTTATCTCCTTCTTGCTTGTTAGTAGTTCCTTATTGGATTTTCTTCCCGCTCCTTGAGAGTTATTGTTTCTAGATCTCTTCTCCACCTAGGTAATCCCTAAAGCAGGCCTTTCTCTGTTTTTATCTGCATTTCCCATGGTGACATCTTTGATAGCCGGTTGTCTTTGGGGAGTGTATAACCAATGCCCCTGGATTCTCGACTGCAGATTCTCGGGTGTGCACGGTCACTGTTCTACTACGGGGAGTAAAAGAAGGAGAAACAAGAGGTGGAGTGTTGTCATTCACACCATTCCCATCCACTCCCTCCATAGTTTGGTCCTCCTGATCCACTAATGACTTAAAAATTTCATACCGATTGTTTGGCTTGAGCTACACCTGCTCCTTGCCATTTTCTTTTTGTTTCTCTTTCGTTTCACTTGTTCAAAGCCATCCTGCTGAGCATCAGGACCTGGAGAATTGCTAGAAGGTTCATTGACAAGACTGGACTTACCCTCTCTAGGGCGGTTTGACATTCCGCTCGGAACCTCCGTTTTTGTGCTCAAGATGTTTGGGCAAAACCTTGCCAAATGTCCATGCTTATGGCATACTCGGCACCTGAAAGGTAGGGCCTCATAGTCTAGCTGCTGGATCCAGGGTACTCCTGCTAGCTCAAGTTCCGCCTCAGCTGGTAGAGGCTGACTAATGTCCATCTCTACACAGATTCTGGCAAAGACAGTTGTATTTCCCTCTATGGTATCTTTGGAGACTCCCAAAAATCTGCCTAGGGAATTACCTATTAGTTCCAACACCTGCTCACCCCAAAACTCCATCGGGAGAGCGTACAGCCGAATCCAGACCGGGACAGCCGTGGGTTCGATGCGGGGGTCGAAACCCACTCTCCGGGGGTTGGACAAATAACCCTGCTTGTCCGTGGTTTCTCTTTTCTGATTCAAATGCTCTGTTTCTATACGCTAAAGAAGAGAAACTAATGATGAAATACCCATTGCTTATAGGCCATAAAGAGTACTCACCATGTGGCTCCCAATTCTGGCGAACCCAGGTATGTAGAAAATTCAGTGTGGGTCAGATGCCCATGAATTTGCAGATCAAGTCGTGATTAACTCTGTAGACGATTGTATCTTCGACCGGCATTGGTTCTATAACAATCTTAGGCCTGGAAGTGGATTGCGGGAGGCATCCATTAACGCGGTGAGCATTTGGGCCATTGCCAACATTCTTGAGTATCGTTTGAAAAGCATTCCGTGAGCTCCATCGGTGGAAGGCGAGGGGTTATCTTTCAACTTCTCGGCCATATGAAGTCTTTCTCCCGGCGGGAGAAGCGGAGGAGACCCCATCGGGCCCTCCGGGACCACGAATGTACCTTCAGATGAATTCAAAATCAACCCCCCAAAGCCCCTGGCAAGATCTTCGGGCCAGAATCCCTCGAGCAACACCAGACGCCTTCTCAGAAATTTTCCCGCCAAATCGCCGAGCCTCAAATGCTCTAATATTTCATCAGTTGGAGGAATTTAAGTTCTTTATATTAGGAAAAAGAAGATGTTAGGAAGGAAGCAATCAATTATTTCAAAGATATTCTATCATAAGTTGGGCAAGATAAGGGTGCTGAAGGTAAGCTTTTGCAAAATATTCCATCAATTATTACACAAAGACAGAATGAAAGCTTGATGTGAACAAGCTCCATGGAGGAGCTATAGGAGGCAATTTTCTCTTTCCACCTTGACAAGGCAGTGGGCCTGATGGATTTCTTGCAATTTTCTTCCAAAATTTTTGGGATGTTTTAAAGAATGATATGTTAGATGTGGTTAAAGAGGCTAGGAAAAGAAGGCTGTAATAAGTGAAATCAATGCTACCTTTATTGCGTAGGTTCCCAAGAAAGGTGATAAAGTATTTTGTCTTTCTCATGTAATAAGCCTTTGTAACATGATTTATAAGCTATGTTCTATGAAATTTTTGAGATAGAGAGGGTACAAAATAGTAGGACACATTTTTGGGATGTCAAGGCATGTCTCTGAGACAACCCCCAAATCCTAATATGCATCCCTCCAAAACATAATTTATAAGACACTTAAAAATTATTGCAAATAGATTAAAAAAATATTATAGATTGTATTATATCGGAGGAATAAGGTTGTTTACTTCTTGGTAAGAAAATCCTTGATGGTATAATCATTGCACTTGAAGAACACAAGCTTATACTGAGAGGGGGGGGGTGAACAGTATAAGACCACTTTTTACTTTTCTTTCCCAATCAATATTATGCAATGTATAGATAGCAATACCATGAGTAGTAATCAAAGCAATGTACAAAACATCACACACAATAGAGACACCACAATTTACGTGGTTCACCCAATGTGGGCTACTCCACGGAGAAAATCTTTCACTAAAATTTTCTCGATCAATCTCTTGGGAATCCTTTCCCTATTACAATGTTTATGGATCTCTGTCCAAAGGAGATGTTGATCCCCTAAATCAAGTTCGTGGATCTCTATCCACAGGAGAACTCCTCCTCTGCTCTGGTTGGTGATCCTCTATAAGACTGCTGCCTCCATTGCACTGGCTTGTGGATCTCTTTCCACTGAAGACTCTTGTCCCCACTTAGAAGACCTGTCCTCACTGTCCTGGCTGATGGATCTCTATCCACTGGAGACCACTGTCCTCTTTGCTCTATCACCTCCAAAGCTCTGTCTCAAATCTGCACTAAACATAGTCCTTCGGTCTAGCACAAATCTGCTCAACAGGTCCACTCAGAACTTGCTCAAATTTTCTCAACAAGTCCACTCAGAACTTGCTCAAATCTGCTCAACAAGTCCACTCAGATTTTGCTCAAATCTGCTCAACAAGTCCACTCAGAACTTGCTCAAATATGCTCAACAAGTCCACTCAGAACTTGCTCAACTCTGCTCAACAAGTCCACTCAGAACTTGCTCAACTCTGCTCAACAAGTCCACTCAGAACTTGCTCAACTCTACTCAACAAGTCCACTCAAAACTTGTCCAAATCTGCTCAATAAGTTCACACAAAACTTAACCAAATCTGCTCAATAAGTCCACACAAAACTTAACCAAATCTGCTCAATAAGTCCACACAAAACTTATCCAAATCTGCTCATTAAGTTCACACAAAACTTAAGCAAATTCATAGAAACATAAAGAGAATTGTTAGAGACCCAATATGTTCTACACTCAATGCTCAATCACCTTTTCAACTCAAATCATAATATAGAATAGTTTGTTTTATGGAACTTGAACAATCACTTCACACATCCACTTGACTAGGCTCAATCAACTCTACTTAACCAATCACTCAATGAAACAACCCTTGCTCACAAACCCTAGTCCAAGCAAATAATCTTAACTCAAAATTTTTCCAACAATGCTCAACAACTAGTCTCACATAACAATGATACTCATGTTCTTTTCAAACCTTAGCTCAAGTTCTTTGCTTAACAACTCACTTCAACAACAATGCTTATAAAACAATCTTCACATAACAATGATACTCATGTTCTTTTCAAAACCCTAACTCAAGTTCTTCACACAACCAATGGCTTTCAACAACAATGCTTATAAAACAAGGTTTTAATCACAACTCTTTATTCCAGAAAACCTTGAAGCATTAACTCAACAACTCTGAAAAGGAAACCCTAATCAAGTCCTTTTCACTCCAAGCTTATTTTCAGAAATCAACTCAACTATGGAAGAATGTGCTCATACCTTTTTCTTGATGGTGAAGGGATCTCATGAATCTTCCACAACCACAAACACTTCTATGCCAAATTCAAAGAGGTTAGAAGATAAATCTTTCTCACAATATAATGTAAATACTTAATTACACTTTATCACTCCACCTTTCAAAACAACCATCAACATACATAAAATATTTATCCAATAACACCTTATAAATTCCCAACTAAAATAATTTTCAACTTCCACCAATATAACTCAAAACCTCTTTAATCAATTTTAATGGCAAAAAGAACTTTGGCAAGAATCAAATCCTTTTTCCTTAAAATAACATAAATCACTTCTCAATAAAATACTCTTTCAAAAACCCTTTTAACTCCAAATGGCACAAAACAATTTCCAATAAAATAATTCTTCACAAACCCTTATAACTCCTAACAACACAAACAAATAATTCTCCACAAACCCTTATAACTCCTAACAACACCTTAGCAAAAACTTTGGGCAGTATAAAAATTTAATCAAAAATTACCTTTGCCACGGACTTAGCCACCGCGTGCGCTAGACGCACGCTTAACACTCCATGAGCACCTCGTGCTCCTTCTACCACACCTGGCGCTCAAAAACCAAACGCGAACAAAAACTTTCCTTGGCTCTCAAGTCAACCACGCCAATCGTCCATGCGAATCGATCGTGGACTCCTCAACTCCCAACGCCTTCGCAAAACGTGTGCTACCAATGGACCACTGTGTCCTTTGCGATTTAACCAAAAAGCTCTTTCCCTTTTGTCTTTTACCTAGCGCTAAAGACAAGTGAATCCTTGTCTTCTTCCTCAACAATCACGATTTCACCAAAAACGTTTCAAACTTGTCGCATGCATTAATAATGTCGAGGGGTAAGTTTTGAATGCCTCTTTGGCATTAATTTATACACGAACTCCCTTTGTTGTTTAGACGTCGACGCTCCCACTTGTTTGATGATGTCGGTGCTTTCCAACCTTTATAATTTATAAATTATTTAAATTCTAAGGAATTTAAATTTTATAAATTATATTTTAAACTTTAGCTTTAAGGAGATTAAAGCCTTCCTTGGGTTTAAAACTTAAACCTTTAAATTGTAAATAATTCTTCCATCATGGGTCTTTTTAAAATCTTAACCGCCATCTCAATGTGTGAGGAGACTTTTATATCCTCATAATGAATTTAATAAAACCATTTAATCTTCCACCATGAGTTTACCATAAACCTTCATAAAACAATATTTTGCCAACTTTTTCTTCAACTCTTTGCATTGTTCCTGGTGCTATTGATGGTGTGCTCCATGACATTAATGACGACTTTTCACCTTGACATCAATGACAACTAAATAAGCTCAAAATGTCCAACATGCACAAGAGGCCATACATTCTTTTTAGGCCATGCATTTAAAATTGGATATGAATAAAGCATATGATCTGGTTTGTTGGAGTATTTATATGATATAATCGGAAATCTTAGTTTTGATCAAGGCTCTTGTGAATGGATTGGATGTTGTTACAACTCCAAAATATTCTATTTTGATCAGTGGATCCTTTGCTGGATACTTTGAATCATCTTGTGATCTCAACTAAGATGACCACTATCTCCTTACCTCTTCATTATTTCTTGTTGAGGCATTAGGAAGAGCTCTCTTAAAGGCAAATGTGGAAGGCAAAATCAAATATATTTGGATTGCTACAAATGGTGATTTTGAATTTTATCTCGATTTTGTTGATAAGACTTTTCTTTTATGACATCCCTCAATAAGTAAGGCCATGGAATTTTAATTAATATTATCATATTATGAGAAGGCTGTTGGACAGTTGGTTAATATGAGAAAATATAGGATCTTTTCAATCAATATTGCCTTGATTTACAAAAAATTATTGTAGAAATTTTAGGGTTTAATGTTGAAAAATTGCCATCAACATATCTAGTATTACCTTGTCTAGTAAATTAAAGGAGGAGCAAAGAAAGAAGGAGCTTTGGGACTCAAATTTGGATAGAATAAACTCTTGTCTAGCTGGTTGGAAAGATAAATTCCAATCATGGTTGGAAGACTTCAACACACAAAGGCTACATTGCAGTTTTTCCCTATATATAGGATGCCACTTTCAAGATTACTAGTAGGTATAGCATTTAAATTTGACAACATTCAAAGAGATTTTCTTTGGACAAGATGTGAAGAGAAATTTAGGTTTCCTCTTTGCAAATGGGTAAAAGTTATAGAGGAAAGAATATTGAAGAACAAACTTGCGAAACTATAGGCTTAGGAGTTTGGCATTAGAGGCAAAATTTGGTTGGAGATTATTCAAATATCCAAGAAAGAGTTGAGCGAAAATGTTACTTCACAATAAATATATATATATATATATATATATATATATATATATAGAGAGAGAGAGAGAGAGAGAGAGAGAGGTATTAAAGTGGAACGAAATTCCAACATAGGAATGAGATATTTAGTGGCTACAATAAAATTGTTAAGGAAACGAACCCTGTGGAGGGGTTCTACAACTAAGAACTTCACATCAAAAAGTTTGTAATCAATCAAAAAAACATATTAGGTGGTCATTCAATGAGAGGGATTCTACAGTTTTTTGGTCTAATGCATTGAAGCCTTATTCTCTTATTTCTGATCCAAAATGACAACCATTGGCTTGGGCTTGTTTGGCTTGTAGAGGTTCAAAAGTAAAAAATTATATTGATGTGAGCAAAAATTCCAGATCTTGGATTTCTATTAGCAATTTGGCCAACAGAGAGCATTCCAAACAAGCAACAAATGAGCCCAAAAGATACTTCAAGAGTTCTATTTGCCCATTTTTTATGAAAGGACGAGTTGCTTTAGAATCTATGAAAAGATGGTGGATGCTCAGTCATGTTGGGATATTAGGATTTGGATCAATCAGAATTCCCTACTTAGGATTTCCCTTGGAAGAGTGTTTACATTGGTCAGTAGTCCAAAGAATTTTTTTGATGGTGCTTCCAAAAAAACGCTTAGAAAAAGCTAGCGGATATGGTGTTTTCGGGATAACCAAGCCAAAATTCTCCTCATCTACTCAAAATCATATGGAACTTCATCAAACAACTATGTAGAGGCTAGGACACTTTTTACAAAGATCAAGATAGCCATAAAAAGGATAGAGGTATATTTCAACTAGAAGGAATTCACAAATTATTATTAATACTATAAGGAGAAATGGATGTGGGGGGGATCAACAATATAGCATTATTCTCTATGTCCATTAAGTTGATGGAAGCAATATTTTGGAAATGCCAACATATCTATTGAGAAGGAAACATGGTGGCAGATAATTTAGCCAATTGCGGCGTTGATATTCATCTTAGCAAAATTCAAATTTTATAAGGCAATTTCTCGAGGGAGATTTTATCTATTAATGAAAATGATGTCAAGGATTCAATAGAGGAATATTAGCGGTTTGACCTACTAGCAGATGTAATGTTTTGATATTTTGATGGGACTGGCTTCCAACAGAAGCCACCTATAGTTTATTAAAAAAAGTAAATAATATACATAAACATACAAAGGCAGTTACTTAAAAATTGAACTTTCAATCTATGTTGACTTTGACGGTAAGTGCAAATGTCTTAAATTACAAAACATGCTTTAAAGGATAAGTACTGAACGATGCAAAGAAATTTAGAGATTGCACAAGGTCGTATCTTCTAAACAGAAACACACAGGGTGAAACACATGGAACTAGCTTGTGAATATGTACTCTTTATAAAATTTTGCATGTCATGACTGAAAAGGAATTTTACTGACATCTTATTTAATGGAATGAAATATCCTAAGGTAGGATAAATGACACCTAATTGAAGGGCTGATGATTTACTAAAGGAAAAATATAACTTGGCAGCTACTAACATTTACTGCTATGCTAATACTAATGTTGAATACCTTAATATTATGTTCTAATCAATTGCAATCATAGCAGGTAGTGTTAAGTGTTATGAATGGATTGGATCTATTGCATTGAAGAATTGGTCCTTACCTTTTATTCTCATTCAGATAAATTTATAACAGATGAAGAGTTGTCCTGGATTCATGCTTCATTTCCTAACTGAAAGAGAATTTAACTGACATCTTATGTAATGAAATGAAATATCTTAACAGATGAAGAGCTGTCCTAGATTCATGCTACATTTCTTAACGAAAAGGGAATTTAACTGACATCTTATGTGATGGAATGAAATATCCTAAGTTAGGATAAATGACACCTAATTGAAGAGCTGATGGTTTACTAAAGGACAAACATAACTTAGCAGCTACTAACATAAACTGCTATGCTAATACTAATGTTGAATACCTTAATATTATGTTCTAATCAATTGCAGTCATGGCAGATACTGTTAAGTGTTATGAGTGATTTGGATCTATTGCATTGAAGATTGGCCCTTACCCTCTCATTCAGATAAATTGATAACAGACATAACATTGCATAATTTGTTCTCTTGAACTATACCAGACAGGTAGGCATTGTTTTAACATTTTGTATTACTAGAAACATTTAGAGCACACTTTTGTTGAGTAAATAGATGTTTTTTTTGGGATTTACAGTGTGTACAATTTGGCAGCCTTTGGCTGTTATAACTAAAGTAATTTGTCCTCTAATGTTATTATCTGAATTTGATAGTTAGAGCGTGGAATAAATGGCATGGAATCAGTTGTGGTAGCATCATTTCCAACCATGAAGTATAATAATCAACTTCTTGCTTCCACAGAAGATGCCATGTAAGTATATACTCCTGTTAAATCGAAGCATAATTTGGGTAATAATCATTAGCATTTATGTCATTTTGTTCCATAGCTTCTGTTGTCTTTTTTAATCTCTGTTGAGCACAATATTGCAAAGGTGCTGGTTACTTCTAAATTTTTGGTTTTAGTCCTTGCATTTCTTTATTTTTCATTTTACTTTCATATAGTATTTAACTAGATTTTCCCAAGGCTAAGTCAGAATCTGTTTTTTTACAAGTATATTAGCAAGCTGTTGTAAATAACATGAAAAGTGGTTACCTTGCCATGCCCCCGTTTGGGCTTTTGGTTAAGGACCCACATCCACAAGGTTATGTGTTTACTTGTAAGTTCTGTCTTATGTGTTCCTAGACTGTTCTGCATTTACCTACATTGAGATTTGTATTGGCATAGTTGTGAAGAATTTTCAGCATAGTTCATCATGCTGCTGTATAGAATGTTGGATACAAAATGTAATTGACGAAAATCAAAATGGGAAATTTTGATAGACAGAACTAGATGAGTATTTTTGTGGTGTTGTGATATTGATTAGTGCAAATGTAGGAAACTGTTAAATTGGAAGACACTTACATATCTGGTTCAGTAGAACCAGTGTCAGGTAAAAGGTCGGTGATGAATAATTCTCTTCGTAAATACATAACATTTAATTATGTGTGTGATTCTATGTAGAACGAGTTTGTTGCAGCTGCCTATTGTGATTTTATTCTCTGCATTTGAAGATGAATTGCAAGCTTTAAGCTATGTGTCAGAGTGAGTTTCAATGTCTCTTAGGTTTCTACAACAATTCACATGAAAAAAGATTTCTATAATATGTAACCCTCGAGGTTGTAATTTTATGCCATACAGTTGTTCCACTTTAGAGTAGTTTACTCACGATTCTTTACTATAGTTTAACTTTTTTTCATAGTACTTAGTGGTTACTACAATGCATTGTAATTTATGATAGCTCTTTTCAATGAGTGCCATTAGCCTACTTTGGCCATCTGTGGAAATTAATAGAATTATCTTAAGATGTTAAAGAGATGCAATAGCAATCCACATAAAAATGGCGAGTGGCATAATCATATATGTCATTTTAAAAAATTGAACCTAGTTTCAATTTCTCAGCTTATAGAAGAAGTCACTGAACAGTTAGAGTTGCATTTGAAAGAAAGGAGAAAAATAAATTTTAATAATGTCCACTGATGACAAAAATAGAACTTGGAAATACATTCAGTAATGATTTCAGGAGGGAATGCCTAGAGCATCTCCACAACAAAGACAAAAGGAAGAGGGGTTTTTAAGTATTTTGTCATTGGGCTAGATATTTATTCTTCTATAATCTCCTAAGAAAACATTTTTGAAAGAGGTATTTTATACGTCTATTGAAGATTTTAAAATGCTTAACTTCTTTGAGAAATTCCAAATCGGTGATATCCCACATAGAAAACTAAGTCCATTCAAACGTGATGTATTCATTTTATGCAAATAGGGTCCTATAGGACTCTTGAAGGATTTCTTGTAGCTCAGACTATACTTTTATTTGATGGGTGTGAGGAATTACATGGGCTGGATTCTCATTTTTCTTACAGGTTATCCCATATTTTGTTTATCAAGAATCTATCTGGTATCTCTAACCTTTTTGGCTATTTATTCAAGTATTTAAATTGATTTTTCTACTTCATGTTTTTTCTTTATCTTTTCTCTTTTCTGGTTTAAAGAGGATCTGTCACATGTAATGCCCTTTTATTTGCATCATTCATAAAGTTCATTTATTTCAAAGCAAATGTTATACTTGATATTTATCTATTTTATATTTTATCAGTTTAAAATCACCACTAAATATCCTAGCCACATTCCAAATTATTAATCATCTGAAGCAATAACAGTTCTCTCTAAATGTCAATTAGTGATATAAACACTGGCAAGACCTTTTCTCTACCATCCAAATATAGGAATCACTTAGACTATTCTGTTCTAATAGACAAAGTATTATCCTACCAAGAAGGGCTAGGAAAAAAATTATACCATGTCTCCTATGATTGTCCTCAGTAACAAACTAACCGCACAGCCTAGCCACATACATTTCCGTGCAAATTTCAATGTTTGACCAACTAATTTGAGCTTACAAAAGGAAAAAAAAAAAGAGAACCTCGAGTATCTTCCAACTCTTGCTATAATCTTTCGAGGAGGGGCTTCCGAACCCCTATGGTTACAAATCAGACCTTTTATACTGCTTGAGAAGGAACTATTGGTTTATGAATGCTATAAAAAATTAGGAGCTTTATATCTTCCACTGTTTTTGTTTTCTCTAGATGAGAGTGGTCCATAATCTCCTCTTTCTTGAGTGAATACAGCCAACAGGAATTGAATCATTGTGCTAGATATTAATTCAATAATTCCTTACTTTATTGGCAATTCAGTTCTTGGGGCTTAGATGAATTTGCAAGACTCGATTTACATGAGGTTTGTCAAATTATTGAAACCTAAAGAGGTATACAATGGAACTAATGTAAAGGTAAAGTAAAAATTTTCCTTTGTTTTTAAAAGTGGGTCTCATATGCCAAAGAATTGCAATGTCTGTGTCATGACCTTTTAAAAGAAAAAATGAAACGTCTTATTCTCTTATTTTCATGGATAGATGATGGTTTGTCTAAAGAACCATTTTCATTCATGCTTTTCCAAATTAGAATTTGATGCAACAATTTGAGAATAATCGTTTGTAGTAGTCTTAAAATACTCTAATGAATACCTAGCATTTTTGATGTAGCGTCACTAACCTTCAATAGGTGGACATGGTTTGGTAGGACTTGAGAATGGAGACTAAATCAAGGTTTTAGCTTTAGGAAACCTTACGTAGGTTTGTTAATCCCTAGGTAGTAAAGCTTAAGCCATAGGATAGTTGAGCTTTAGGTTAGTTACATCTAGGATAGTCTTGGTTGGAATATCGTAAACATTCTATAGCCTTGGTAACATTTAGATGTCTCAATGAGTTTAAATGTCTTTTAGGATTCTATGATGATTTACATGAAAAAGATTTCTATAATATGTTACAGAGATGCAATAGCAATTCACATAAAAATGGTGATTAGTTAAACCTAGTTTCAAGTTTCAGCTTTAGAAGAACCTACTGAAGAATTAGAGTGGGTTTGAAAGGAAGAAGAAAAACAAAAATAGAATTCAGAAATACATTCAGTAATGATAGTAGGAGGGAATGCCTAGAGCATCTTCACAACAAAAAGCAAGACAAGATGAAGAGGGGTTTTTAAAATATTTACTTTTAGGCTAGATATTTATTCTTTTATAATCTCATAAAAAAACATTTTTAAAAGAGGTATTTTATGTGTGTACTGAAATTTTTTAAAATTTTTAACTGGTCTAAGAAATTCCAAATCGGTGATATCCTATAGAGAAAACCAAGGCCATTCAAATGTGATGTATTCATTTTATGCAAATGGGGTCCTATAGGACTCTTGAAGGATTTCTTGTAGCTCAAACTATGCTTTTATTTGATGGCTGTGAGGAATTACATGGGCTGGATTCTCATTTTTCTTATAGGTTATCTAAAATTTTGTTTATCAAGAACCTGTCTAGTATTCTAACCTTTTGGCTATTTATCCAAATACTTGAAACGATTTTTCTACTGTATTTTTCCCTTTATTTTTTCTCTTTTTTGGTTTGAAGAGGATCTGTCACATGTAATGCCCTTTTATTTCGCATCATTCAAAAAGTTCATTTCAAAGCAATTGTTAGATTTAATTTTTATCTATTTTCGTATTTTATTAGTTTAAAATCATCACTTAACATCCAAGCCAACCTCCAAATTATTAGTCATCTGAAGCAAATAACAGTTCCCTCTCTACATGTGAATTGGCCATGTAAACACTGGCAAGGAATCATGGAATCATTGGCCAGTTCTTTATCCTCGAAATATAGGAATCATGTAATCTGTTCTAAAGAGAAGTGCCAATAGGCAAAGTATTATCCTACCAAGAAGGGTCGGGCAAAAAAGTACACCACCTCTCCTATGATTATATTCAGCAACAAACTAATTGCACAGCCTAGACACATAAGTTTCAATGCAAAATTCAATGTTTGACCAGCTAATTTTAGCTTGCAAAGGGGAAAAAAAAAGATTAAAAAATTAAATAAATAAAAAGATCACCATTTCACCTTGACTGTTTGCCCACTTTTGCTCTAATATTTCTAGGAGGGGCTTCTGAACCCTCTAATGTTTCAACTGAGACCTATTTAAACTGGCTGAGAAGGAACTCTTGGTTTATAAATCCTTTAAAAAATTAGGAGCTTTATATCTTCCACTATTGTTGTTTTCTCTAGACAAGAGGGTCCACGGATCTTCTTTTTATTGAGTGAATACAACCGACAGGAATTGAGGCATTGGGCTAGATATCGATTCAATAATTCCCCTCTTTCTTGGCAATTCAGTTCCTGGGGCTTCAATGAATTTGCAAGACTTGATTTACTTGAGCTTGGTCAAAGTATTGAAACCTGGTGTACAGATAATGCAAAGGTGAAGTGAAAATTTTCCCTTGCTTCTAAAAGGGGGTCTCAGATGCCTACGAGTTGTACTGTCTTTGTCATGACCTTTTAATAAAACAAAAGTTACACCTCTTATTATTTTATTTTCATGGATAGATGATGGTTTATCAATAAATAACCATTCCTTCACCTTCTTCCAAATTAGAATTTAATTTGATGCAACAATTTGAGAATCATCTTTTGTAGTGGAATCAAGAAAACCAAGTCTAGACAGCATTGTTTTAATTGTTTTACTCATTAGAGTATTTTAATACTTTATTATGTTCCAATTTTGTTTGGAAAGTGTACATATAGCTATTTGTAGTTGAAGAATACCTAGTATTTTTGATGTAGCATCACTGACCTTCAATATGGGGACAGGGTTGGGTAGATTTGAAAATGGAAACTAGAACATTGTTTTAGCTTTAGATAGCTTTAGGAAACCTCCCATCTGTTAATTAATTCCTAATTAGTCACGCATAGGCCATAGGATAGTTGAGCTTTAATTTAGTTACATCTAGGATAGTCTTGGTTTAAACTTTAAACACCATAGACGTCCTATAGCCTTAGTAACTTCTAGGTGTCTCTAGGAGTTCTTAGTCACCCTTGAAGTCAACTCTTTGGCCTAGGATTGCCTTGATAGAAGTGCCTTCAAATTTGGTTATGTTCTAAATTAAAAAGATATTGATTTGGTTAAGCCCTTAAATGTTAAATTCCTGAAATTTGACTACGTATTGACCAAAACATTTTTAGAGGCCTCATTTGATATCTTAAGAAAATGAAACTGCCAAATATCTTGGAATGCATCTTCTCCTGTAACATTTATCTTATCCTGAAATATCTTCTTTAAGCATATAAAAATATAAGAACATAATGACAGAGGAAAGTAATTATTAAAATACGATAAGCTGCAATGCTCACAGTTCTTTATGTTTTCTAGATCTTTACCAATCAGTTACCTTTTTTTCCCATATAATATAAAGAAAAATTAACATAGAAAATGGACCAGTTCAGCCTGTCTATAAAGTCCAGATCGTATCCTACCTGGTCCATTTTCTATTGGACCTTGTGACTATGCCTCCTAGTTTTACTTTAGCTCAGATTGGCTTGGGAGCTTGCCTTAAGTCTATTGGTGGAAGTCATCAACACCAACAAGATTCTTGCTAATAAAGTCTGTCATTACTGGAAATGCATCTGTTATGACTGGGAGTGTACATGTTATTATGTGTCTCAATTACATATTTTTCATTGACAGTTTATCAACATTGGGGCGTGACATATCACTATTATTTGTTATCTCATTGCATTGTTGCTTTAGCTATCATGCTAGCATTGATTTGAGCCAATTTATATGCATTAAAAACTTAACAGAACATTGAATTTCTTCATTCTCTCTAGCTTTTATATGAATTTACCAACTAGGATTAGACCATTTGTGTAGAGCTTTTATTTCCTTGTAGAAACTTTTTTCACTAGGTTTAGTCCTTATCCTTGCCATAGTTCACGTGAACCCTGCTTTTGGTTGAATTCATGAAATCTTTCTCGTCCTACCTCATGAAGAGCCTTCTTAAGCTCACTTTTTAGTCAGCATAGATAAAGATTATGACAATAGAGTTGATTAAGACTATAAGGTTGATGTCTCCCTTGCCAATAATAAAATAAGGCATAGAGCTCAAGAAAGAGAATTCAAAGGAAAATGAATAGTCAAGAAAATTTTCAATAAAAATAGCAATAGACAAGCTCATACCAAATTTAGAAACAATCAATCCCCTTGGTGGCTTTGTAGGTACATATTTGGTGGAGGTTTCAGAGAATTATGGGAGTAAGGTGAAGGTAGAAGCTGCAGAATGGATCATAGTTGTTGGCAGCGGTGCAATGCAAGAGCATGGAGACTCAGGTCTGTTGTACCAGTAAAAACCATCGAAAAGGCCCTCGATATTCTTATTGGAGCAACACAAATATATAGGGCATGAGGCATTTTCCTCAAAAATTAAGAAAATAAGTTCAAAATGAAAAATGTAGAAATAACATAAAAAGTGACAAGAAGAGTGAAGTATGCAGAAGTGGCGTATCGAATTGGAGTTGTTTGGAGTCAATGAACCGATGTCGTGGAAAGTAGATTGTCATCTAAGATTGGGTATGCTTTGGATTGAGTTGCATGTGTCATGAAGATGTCCAAATGACCTGCATCTCACCATCTCAGCCCCTTTATGGACAATCACCATTTGTTAGTTGATGAATCTTCTAGCCACAAATTCAGTATGTTAGCGTCAAAAAGTTGGCCTTGGTTATTTGGGGAAGTCGTAAAATTTTAAAGTTAGAATGCCAATCTAACAAGTAAATACCATGATTGAGGCAAAGCCTATGCAACTCAAGACGACTATGCCACTTAGTATTTTTATGGAAATCTTGTCATCATTAATCTAAGAGTCACTTGGCAAACTTTATCAATACGAGCTATTATATGGTGTGTCATCACATATGATTCATTCGCCATAACAAAAATTTGTAAGATATACAAATCATTATAATGTTAGCCACAAACACAGGATATTGGGCATAGACTTATCATGCCTTGGGCTCCACATCCCAAAATTTTCCATGCCATCTTGTCCTTAGACTTTTACTTTTGGACATGTCCATGCATGTATTTTACATATATGCATGGATGAAAAAGGGCCTCTTATTCTCATTTCACCCAAGGCACATTGGCTATGCTGCAAATTGTGTGAGATTAAGCACTTTTGAAGGCAACATGTACATGTTTGTCTTGGAGTTGAAGAATACTACCATGTTTGATGCAAAATCATGGTTTTCATATATAGAGTCTAATACCCTCTCCTTAGTTTAGTCAATCTTTAGGTAGTCAAGCCTAAGCCATAAGATGCTAGAGTTTTAGGTTAATCATATTTAGATTAGCCTTGGCATTGATACCCTAGGCATCCTCTAGCCTTAGTAAACTTAGATCTTTAGATGTCTCTAGGCTTCCTTAAGTGACTTTAGGTCAACCTTTCGGCCTTAGGATTACCTTAGTAGGGGTGTCTTGGAATTTGGCTTAGCATTGACCAAAGGAGAAAAAAAATAGAGGCCTCATTTTATGTCCCAGAATATCTTGGACTTTACCTTTTGCTTTGACATTTGTCATATAAATCTAAGAATGTGTTGACATTTTTTGTAAATAGAAGAACATGTGCCAATTCACAACTTACAAGATTTTAAAGAGTCCAATTTAATTTACAACTTGCAAATATATAAAGAGTCAAATTTTAGGATAGATATAGAGGCCTAGTTTTAGGGTTTTATCCCTCCCAAAAAGAAAAATAATTAATTCAGGTTGACTTATGAGGCCAGAAATCTAGGTTTTTAGATATTGTATTCATGATATAGGGTATGAGTTCAAATTTTAGATTTGCTCTCCTTTTCCTCTTACTCTTAGAACCTGCAACGGATATCCACCTTGAGCTGCAAGCTTACTGCGGTGGTAAGGGCTTTGGCTTCTCTTTGAGAGGTCCAAGGTTCAAAACCCACTCAGTATGAGGGGACTGGGATCCCTCGTAAAAACCTGTGTAAACTCATTGAAATCAAGTGGCATTAGCTCAACTGGTTAAATTCCTCAACATTTCAAGGAGGAGACCCAGGTTCGAATCTTGCCAAACGATACATGGATAATATCCAAGCTTTGTTGTAATACCACTACATGGTGATGATGTAATATGGGTGGGGCCGGTTTCAATTCCATATAACCCATTGAAAAACAAATAGATATCCACCTTGGGAATTTACAAATTTTTGATGTTTTCTTTCATCAATAGGATCATATATTGTGGCATTTTAGCAATATTGTATAGTAGCATCTGAGGAATCATCAATAACATCTTGTACCCTAGCCTTGACATGGTTTTCTCACAAGGTTAGTCAGTGGTGATGGCCTAGTCTCTATATACCAATCCTTTGGAATCTCCCTTATCGTTCTCCAGTTCACGCCACCTTTTCTTGGGAAGAGCCTCAAGTTCATTGATGGAGGTCATCAATGACAACATAATTGTTTTTAACAGAATCTCCAATCAAGAAGAGGTCTTCATTCTTACAGGTATAGAATTCTTACTCATCCTCATTGCATTGCATTTTATTGCAATGTTCATCGTTGATAGTGTATAAGCATGTTGCTATATTTCATTGTTGCTTCAGCTATATTATCTACATGGCACTTTGAACTTCCCCTCATTTTCAAAGAAGTTGTGATCAGTCCTTGGGGTCACCATTTGATAGGCAAAACTGTTCCAAAGGCATGAAACTGTAATAATGCAATTTTAGGGTCAAGTCAAGACATGAGAACAATAAAGGGTAAAAAATGGAAACACTGAAGGGAGGATATTTGTGATAGTCCTATGGGCATCTATCCTGTACTCCAACAATAGAGCGAAAGTGAAGGGTAATTAAAAGAGGTAGATACTCTTATCTGCCTAGTTTGATGAAGGAACACCCCATGAAGACTTGCCAAAAGAAAAATTATACACTCTCATTTTTTTTTTTTTTTTTAGCGAAAAACCCCTTACGGGGCCGCCTTGGTCTGAGAGACCACGAACAGGGGGTTCTACACCATCAAAGTCACCCGGGGGTCGCACCCAACCCTGCCCGCACCAACATTATCAATTGGATTTTGGGTACCCAATTCAACTTTTTGGTAGGGTGGAGTTTCGAACCTGGGACCTCCGTTGGAGGATTGCCCTCTCCTCTCCAACTCACCTACAACACCTGGGTTTATACACTCTCATATCACCATTGAAAACTTAGTCTTTTCAAACACAATTTCAGTTGAGGAACACCCCTAAGAAGACTTGGTAAAATAAAAATTACACACCAGCATCTCACCATTTACAATTCACTATTTCCAAACACAATATGGATGACCCTGCCACAAACCACTTTCGAATCATGCATGAATGAACATAGAACGGTAAGATAGAGTCAAAAAAAGAATGCAACAATATCTATTAATTATCTTTTATCTATTAAATACACCAGTTGAACTATTTCCTTCATTTAAACCTTATCTAATTTTTACTCACACCAATCCTTAAAATAATAAAATGAATTTCAACATTCTAACTTTCATTCACATTGTCGAGCTCTACTGGGAATGTATAACAGCTAGATTCTATGTAAACCCAAAGAATCATCAAGGAGTGATCTACGGTTTTAATCTCTTATGAAGGTTTCTCGAGTATATTAATGTGTAAAACCAGTTAAATACAAACACAAAGGAGGTACATCCTTCACAAACCATGGGACAACTTCTAACTACTGAATTTATTTGCATTACTATTTTTACTGCAGGAAAGGAGATAACACATATTAACACAGACATTAAGTTCTTTCCCCCACAATAACCACTATGTGACTTTCCATTTCCCACACAAGAAATTTCTACAATGAGCACAATTTTTGCTTAACAAAAGAGATATTAGCCACAAGTAACTCACATTTTATTCTTATTTATTTTATGTATAATTTTCTTATTCAAACCGAATCTTTGACCTCTCCAATGAAAAATAAAATGCCAAGTCCGCAAGGACAGCGCAGTGGTTTGGGCTTTGGGCTCTCTTTCGGGAGACCCAGGTTCAAATCATGACGTACGTAGAAGGGGATAGGTTGGATGGTAGTGACCAAGTGTTTTCTGGTTGGCTGCCCCAGTTCGATTCCTTGGAGGGTCGGGGGTCTTGTTGACTTTGTTTTACCCAGCAGGCTAGGGTTTATAGTGGCGGCATCCAAGTTCGATCTGGTGTCGGGCAAAGGTGTTACCGATATGTATAAAAAAAAACAAATTAAAATGACAAAAAAGCAAGGTAAAGAGTATTGTATCTTTGCTAATTTTATAACCTTTTTTATGAAAGGATAAATTAGGGAGTAAGGAGAACAATTTTCATTTGACAAGTTGAGTACATTTTAACTGCAAGAGGCAAAAATTAATCTCTCTCTCTGTCTCTCTCTTTGGTATTTCACGGGCAGATGCAGCAGTATGCCTATGATAGTAAATGTCCCACTTATTATCTTCATTTTTTTTCATTATTACTAAACTGAGTTTTGATGTGTTTTGAATAAAATAGGACAAGCTAAGTAATTTGCCATGTTAAAGAAGTGTTGGTGATCCAATCTGCTTACAGGCTCGCCAATATCTCCAGTATCCTTAAGGATTCTTCCCTATAGTGTTCCCATGGGTACTCTCTTCCTTGTAGGCCTACCTAGCTGTATATCTATCACTGTGGGGGTGAAATATGCTGCTGTAATTTCTTTTTGTACCTTTAACCCATTGGTGTATGATTGGGTTTCAGTTCCTGGGTGCACTTATTGAAGTGTAAAGGAAGGGAGAAAAGCAAGACAAAGGTGAATAATAATACTAGAATATAAAGAACAATAATTAAATCATTAACATTCTCTTCACCCACACAGGATTTCAACAAACAAAGAATTGTCACAAAGCTGCCCAAGATGAGAGTAACACCAAAGGGAAGCCTGGCTACACTTGAAGCCTCTCAAAAATAGAAGTTTGTCATCAATGGTCATTTACACCTGGAGTCATCAAGGGAAGCCTGGCTTCGGATTTTACCTCCTCTCATAGTCCCCAATGTGTCCTAAGATTTTGGATGCATGCAAGTGAAAAATAATAGTGCATGACAATTCAATAGCTCAAATAACTAGCTCGAAGATGAGATTTCCCCTCATGTCCATCACTACAATAATGGGATTCCATCACTTTTCATATACACTATAGTGAGGATGGTTCAGTTTCTCTTCCCCAAATAATAATGGAATTAAGACCGCAAAAAGGGAGGAAGCACTGGAGCAAAATTAAGTAGTAACACCAAAGAGATGGTCATGATATCATTTTAAAACCATCATGCTCCCATGGAAAACCATTTGGAGGTTCACCAAACTTTAAGAAAATAAAATCATACAATACATTATCTCATGCCCGGGAATAAACATGTGAGAGGGAGTAAGTGGTTTTGCTATTCCCTCCACTATTCTTTATGTGTGTGGAATATCACCATCGTGCTTTGTCCTGGCTCTGATTTCTAGACAAATCCTATGATTGCAGTTGTTGTAATACTAATTTCTGATCCAGGTCTGCCAAAAACTGACTCTGCTTTAGTGCGTAGAGTGCATAAATAGGTCATTGTTGCTTACCAAGGCCAAAAATCTTGTGGCTGCACAAGGAAGGTGTAAATGGTCTATGTGGAATTTGAACCTCTTCTTTGGACCTGCTTAGGCCTGCCTATAGAGGTGGATCTTTTAAACATCAAAACATCCAAGTGGGATCTTGAGCCACATACATGTGTCCAAGTTGTGGTTGGTCAAGACTGGTTCTGGAATCATTCTCTTGGTTCTTGTCATATGCTTCTTTTTCATGCTGGCTCACTATCTGACTAGCCAACATGGCCCAGCTGATTAAAAACCAGATTTTATTCTTGTTGGAGAAATGAGCCACACCCAAATTGGAGGTCGGTCCAACAAGTTCCACTAGGAGGTCTTAGGTTGGAGTCCTAGCTGGTTCATATCTTATCATGGTATTAGAGTCAGGTCATAGCTAGAAGCCCCAAGCACCAGCAGAGTGGACCATAGGAGTGTCAGAAAAATGACACCAAACTGGAGGTTGGTCTAAGAAGGGCCCATAACTCAATGGTAGAGCGACCCCAGCACACATTGGAGGTCTTAGGTTCAAGTCCTAGCTGATCCATACCACATCCATTTTTCCAAAAGTATTGTAATATATTGTTAGATAGCTTCATATTGTTAGACAACTTCTTTCATAGAGGTCGCTCATTCAACGTTATTTCATGCCGAACTTGCCGTTTGTTACTATTGTGGCATCTGTTCCTTGTTGAGTTTTTCACATCCCAAAGGACAAGATACACCTGCAACTTCAACTGGTCTCGACAAGAGCACCTCCAACATGATAAAATTGGTTGGTGTAGCTAAAATATTTTGAATACTAATAAATTAATCAAAATTTGACATTTGAATAATTATTCGTTACACAATCAATTTTTAAGTTTTAACCATATTAGCAAAGCATGCTACTTAGGTAATATATCAAACCAAGCATTTCGAAATAATATCCAATAAGCACATCATCATGAAAACAAGAGAAAGCACCCACTACTCTTCATGTTCTTTCATGCTAAAAATGTAATTTGTTACCGTTGTGGCCTTCGTTGCCTGGTGAATTTTTCACATCCCCAAGGTATATATGCTTGCGACTTCAACTAGTCTTGAAAAGAGCCCCTACAACTTGCATACACCCAAGCCTGCATCAATGCACCCTAATCTAGGAAATAAAATCATTTCTAGGTGCAATTACATTATTTTGAATAATAATAAAATAATGAAAATCTTGCATTGGAATAAATTATTCATTAAACAATCTTTATTATATTTTAAGTTTTAACCAAATAAGCAAAGCATGATACACAAATCATAGAACAAACCAAGCATATCCAAACAATATAGAATATGCACGTCAGCTTGAAGACAAACACAAATACCCAGGAAATGCCATATAGGGCATATCTTGGATTCCTTTTTCAAAGTAATAAAGATAATGCTGGTGTCTAATCATCATATGTAAACTCTATATCTATCAAAATACAAGGTATCACTAATTAAAGTCTGGCATTTGATTAACAATTGATTAAACAATTAATCTAAGAGTTAACCAGATAAGCAAACAATTAATCTAAGAGTTAACCAGATAAGCAAAGCATGCTACTTAGATCACATACCAAATCAAGTATATCCAAATAATATCAAATAAGCACATCATTGTTAAAGCAAAGACATATAAGGTGTCTCAGGATAGCTTTTTAAAGTAATAAGATAATGCGGATGGCTAATCATCATATGCAAACTCCATATCCATAAAAATACAAGGTATTAGTATAATATTTGAAACAAAGATGAAAGCAAAAATAGCTTAAATCTAAGACGTAAGAACAAGTGAATTACTAAATCCTGTTTCTATTCAGGAAACTTCTTCCATGTATCTTCATTAAAAGAGATGTAGCCTTGCTTGACTTGCCCAAAAGCTTGCTTGAAGATATCCAAAATGAGAGGATGTGAGAATGCAATAAAGAGAGAGAGATCTGGCAGAGTTTGGACACCTTTCCAAATCTTGTTGAATGCCTCTCCCATGGTCTCTATCTAAAGATTTTGGAGAGGGCTCCTTTGGGAGGGAAGAGAGAGAGTCAAAGATGCCATCAGGGCAAAGGATAATTCAAATTTGCAGGGCTGCTACAAGGGAGATCATGCTCAGGAGTGGAGAAGGGAATTAGCATGCCATAGGCTTGTGCCTGCAAAGATCCCGTTCATGCCCGCAAAAGTGCTGAGATTCCACAGAAGCACTGGGGTAGCGCTATTGCACTCAGATATTGCTTTTGCTTAACTGCATTACAGGTTGGTCATCTTTTTGAAACTAGTCAACCTTGCAAAAGTGCTGGAAATGAGCAAAAGCGCTGGGCAGTGCTTTTGCAGAACTGTGGCGCTTTTGCATAGGGGCAGTTCCAGGCCTGGTTTGCCTGAATTAGCTTATTTGACTGATGATTTGATGTCTGATGCTTTGAGGAGATAGTTGACTAGGTGTGTCAAAATTGGATATCACAGGAAGAGCCTGCATAGAGGAAGAGCCATACCTTCTACATACAGGCTTGTTAGTGGATGATATATGAAAACACAGGATTGAGGCTAGGAACTGGTTCCTTAGTAAAAAAATAAATGAAAGCATCTCAAAGAAAGTGGCTACCTGCTCATAGGTTTCCAAAACATTGTCGAAGACCATATTGAGGTAGACAGTATCATCCTTCTTAAAATCTTTGGTTCCTTTGGTAGTACACATGTCCTGCAATATCTTCAAACAATTGATATACTCTTCAATCATCCAAAAGCTGTCCATACTCAAGGGAGCAAGCTTTGTTTCTAAATGAGTAATATGAGTAGAATATACCTAGTCAAACAGTGCCTTGAAGGCATCCAACAAGCCCTTAGGATCATAATGACTGGTAATGTGATTGTCATACATCTTGTCCACATAAAGACCAATCATACCATGTGCTTCCTCCTTGGCTTGGTGGTTGTCCTTCTTCCATTAAGAATCAGTCTCAGCTAGAACTTCATTAACATATCTCCATAGTCCCTTGCTCCATAAAAGAGCTTCTATCTTGATCTTCCATGAGGCATAATTTTGCCCATTGAGCATAGGTACATGCAGCAAATGGTCCATTGTATTCCTGTGAAAATACAGTTCTCTGCATGTAAAACTGGCCAGAAACACCACTGTCACAACAGAGAAGTCAAAAAACTGTGTGAATTGCAAAAAGGGGCTCAAAACCCTTCCGTATGAAGAAGTGATGGCCTCTGGAAATTTGGACCTTAAATCATACAAAATGCTGCAAAACCTTTGAAAAATTTTAAATTTTTTTAATTTACTTGCTGTGAATCCATTGTTGTCAAGTGTCGCTGAATCCACTGCTGTCAAGTGTAACTGATCTGGGGAATAACAGAGTGTAGCCTATGCACTGATTATGTAGACAACTGGGCAAATAAGAGATACGTCCAGTGAAACCACTGTTGCCAAGTGTTACTGATCCGATGAATAAGGGAGTGCCACCTGTTCCTTGAGTCTGTTGCTGACTGTACAGGTGACTAGGTGAATGAGAGAGAATTGGTTGTGATTGACCTTTGGGGACAGACTCTTTCCCTTTATATAATAAAATAAAATTGTTGTGAGGCCTCTAATTGGGCGCTATGTTGACCTTGAATCTCACCATATCGGCCTCAACCAACAACAACCTCATCAGCAACATGGTTGAAGCAAAGTGGAAGGGCAGGGACTTGAACTCCAAACGTCCTGGTTGCCAAAGCCTTTAACACCCTTCACTGGCCACATGGTCCACAAGCCACGTAACAACAACAAAGAACCACAACAAAACAATTTTAACTTGTCGCCACTAGAGAACGGGGGCCATTGGGCCTTGCCAACACCCACATTCACGGTACAGCACATGAAGTCCCTTCACAAAAAAGCAATGTGCAAGTTTTTAACCCACGCCCTCCCAATTTCGAAGCCTCTATGTACGTCACGGTGGTCACATGATCCATGGTGCCCTTGGGACATAAGGGTATGCTGTTGAGTAACAAAGGGTTCATCTTTGTTGTGTGGGGGGGCGCATGCACCCACATAGCCTCACATAGCTCTTCAACACAAACGTTCCCTCCGTTGACTCTTGGGCCAAAAACATCCTCCATAAACACATGAAGTCAAAACAGGTGGGAGTGCTATGGGTTGAACCCACGACCTCCCCCAAGCTGCCCCTTAGCACAAGGGGCCGGTGCCAATGGGCCATGGCATGTGGTGGGGGCTAGACTTGCCCTCCATGTATCGTGGACACCAAATGCATGCAACCTGCACTAAGCCTTATGCACTGCCCGTCTCCTACATGCCGTGCCAAGGAATATTCCCCTTTAAAAATTTCAAATTTAAATTTTGGAGGGAATGAGGGGACTCTTTGGGATGCAGAGATGAGGCACTAGATGGCAAGATCTTGAAAAGTGCTAAATAATAGTGTTTGCTCAGAATGTACCAGTTCAAAATGGACTCTGTAATAGTATTTGGAGAAACCCAAGAGTGGTTAAATATACTTAAACTCTCTCCCCACAAAGCTGTTTCATATGCACAACGGAGGAGTATAGTTTACAAAGAGGCATAGGCTAGGTCTTTGAAACCCTCTTTACTTGATTTACTAGACATAACCCAGAAATTTCTAAAAGCTTTGGAAGTTGTGCAATATTAATATCAATTGTTGCGTTTGATCTATTCAAGTGAGCTTGGCATTTGAGGGAGTTGACTGACTTTTTTTTTTTTATAATTTTGTGTCTAAACTTCATCAAAATAAATCTCAAGAGATGAAGTAACAAAGGAAAGAACGGCATATATTGATCCTTGACATATTTTAATTTAAAAAATGATCAAAGTTCTGAGAGACTTTATTGAAGCAGAGATGGATATGATATAAAAGAACTAGTTAGCATAGAGCTTTGCAAAACATTGTGCTTCGTAAATGCAAATGCACAATGTAGTTATGTTTCTTGGTTTTGAGATGCATATGGTTGTCAATTTTGTTTCTTTTGCTTGCAAAACACATGATTTCTTTCTATTGCCATAGATCTAATTATTTTTTCATTGGCATTCTCTTTCACAGTTGTACAGTATGCCTTGGAGAGTATCAAGAAAAAGACTTATTGAGGCTTTTGCCTAGCTGTGGACATGCCTTTCACATTGATTGTATTGACTTATGGCTAAGGAAAAATTCAACCTGCCCCGTGTGTCGATTGTCTTTGCGGGACACTTCTGATGATAAAAACATATTGTCTCCTTGGTTAAACACAAGACTCTGGTCACGTTATAGATCTGGAACCAATGATGAACCTGCATATGCTATTTTAAACAGAGTGCAATCAAGAAGCCCAGTAAATGTCCAAGAACAGCCACGAATAACCTTGGCTTCAGAGGTAGATGAAAACAGAAGAGATGAACATCTAGTTGTCGAAATAGCATCAGAGAATCCATTCTGTCATGTTTCTGGCAATGGTTATGGAAAGCAAGTGTTATGTTCTTTCCAGTCAAACAATGTAGAAAATGAATGTGCTCAGGTTAGCTCTCAAGTACCAGATCAAAATCTGATTGACAAGGAACTTCAAGCATAGTTTTAGTGCAATACACAGGTTTGAACTCTACAGATAAGACAGCTGGGCATTCAAGCAAATTTCAGTGTTCCCAAGGATCTGTTTCTTTGCAGATTGATATAGGCAGGGCAGTAGAATGCCATGAGGTTCATTAGTTTAACATGTATTGAATGTTATAAATGCATAGCACACTGTTGAAAGGTCATGTAAATGGATTTTACAAGAATGTGACTGAAGTTAATGAAAGTATTGTATTGAATAGAAACTGTAGGGAGGATGGCATTGCATCTGTTTAATGTTTGAGGCAGAAGTGAGGCTTTTGTTTCCATTTCTCTCTACGAATATAAACAAAAGAAATTCACTTAAAGAAGATCTTTGTGCTTTTTATAGGATTGATGAAGGAAGAGACACAATTTCTGTGGCTGGTCATCATAGCTCACTTAGGGGTCAAACCTAAGACCATTTACTCAAAAAACGTCAAGATTCATCCATTAGTGTGGAAAGCAGCTTCATACATGCAACTGAAGAAACTATGTCTAGGAATGATGCAATGAGTTTAGTATGTCATCTTCTGCTGAATTTTCTTAAGATGCAACTGGAAAAGGATCTTTGGGTAGCATGCGAATATTGGATGTTTTTAGTCACTATACAGGCAAGGAAAAATGCAGATAATGGAGATCGAATGTGTGGGTAAAAGGGAGATGTTTTTAGTCAGTATAAGTCTCTCTTTTTTCCTGCTTCGGGCGCGTTTTTAACATGCTTTTCCTTTAGGCTATCCTTTGGCCTATCCTTAGGCCTTTCCTTTGGCCTTTCCTTTGGCCTTTCCTGTGGCTTTTTTTGGTCTGGTGACCTGTTGTAAAAAGGTTTTGGGGCCCTTTCAAAACCCATTTTTAATGAAATTTTAACTTATCAAAAAAAGAAAGGGAGACTTATAATTTTAACATTTGACAATAGATTGAGAAATTTTTGCATTTTCAATAGGACCTGAAGTTTAGATGGCTGTGATGCAGTAGTAGAAAGCCTTGTAGCAAAAGTGTGTCAATCGCAGTCAATCGCAGTTTTTATAGTTTGCATTTTACTGTGATTGCATGGCAAAATAAATTTCTGAGAGTCCTGTGGTTTGGTTATAGCCAAAACCTAAAAAAACTTTAGGCAAGCTGCCTGTAGCTTCTTTGTTTAGAGCACGGAAAGAACATTGAATGATTGTATCTGAATCCTGAATTCTGATCCAATTTTTAACATTGAATGGTTGTATCCTGAATCCTGATCCATTTTTTTTTACTTATTATCAACCTTGGGACTGAACAGTGGTAGCAAGGAAGTGGAAAACATATTGTAGTCAGAGGTTCGTTTGATCTGATGTTGAATGCATAGGAGATCAAACATATATTTTCCTTGGAAGTGGTAAGGATATGTCAGCATTAAAAAAAACTTAAAAAGGCTACAAAGTTCTCTGATTTAGCAGCATTGTTTGAATCCACTCAAAGATACAAAGGTATTGGCAAAATTGAGAGGTCAAAAGTTATATAATATATTCAGAATGGGAAGAATGATCTACTGTTCCTGCAGTATATAATGTGTGATTTTGTATGCAGATTATAGACTACTAATGATCAAGAAGAAAGCTGTCTGTGAAAATTAGTTCCAATGCAAAGACTAAATAAATCTTCAGAACGAATATGTACAAAGCAGGCTTGTATGGAACCTTCATCAAAGAGTTGAGCATGCTTGAGACATAAGGTGCATGTGAAAACAAGCCCTTTGTGACAGCATTGCACCCAAGGAAGGGATTATGTTCATTTTCATTTTCATTTGACATTTTTATCTTATAGAACAGTCTTGTATGGAGAGAAAGTGGTTTACTAGGAGAAGCTTGTGGGAGTTTGTACCTGAGTTCTTTGAGAGTTGTATAATTCTTCATAAGAATCAAGGTTCACAAACAAATGCTCATTCCTTATTAAAGATTGTATGTATAGAATCAATTTATTTTTGCATTGCAGTTGGATGTTGCGATGTTACATGCATTTCCTTGTAAAAAAGATTGTATGTATAGAATAATTCATTTTGCATTGAAGTTGCATGGCGCGATGTTACATGCAATCCTGGTTATCACTTCTGTTGTATGTATATTTCAAGTGGCCTACTTGAAATGTGAAAATGATTATGAACAACCTTGAAGCATCCCCCATTTTGGCTGGTTTCTTTGTTAGCCCAAACCCTTATCATGGTTAAGTTGTAATTTACAGGGATCAACAGTGTATTTATGTGTCGTCTCAAGAATGTAAAGGCTGTATCTCATATCGAGAAAAAATATTTAGACCAACGGCCAATCCTAATGGTGTCTAATAATGAAATGCTTTTCATTTAGGAACTTCCATGTTTTAAACTTTGTGGCTTGAAATATCGTAGTTTATTTGATTTCAATTTAACATTTTGAATAGAGATTATTGATTTTCTTAACTGTCTTTAAAGTTACAATAACAAAATGCTCAGAAAGGGATAGGCTAGTTGGTAGTGGCCGAGTGATGCGCAATTGTTCCCATTCTCTGAAGGGTTAGGGTTTTGGGGTTACCTAGCTTTGTTTTTACCTGGTCTTTACCGAGCTAGCTAAAGATTATAAATGTTTCCTACGTTATTTAAAATATATACCCTAATATCCTCCAATATCCCTCAAATGACTTCCGGATTGTTGTGGGCAGCGTTTATAATTTGTATATATATGTCCCAACACCTCTGAAATAAAATCCCCTAAAATCCAATAAATTTATAGAAATACGTTCTATCTAATTAAAAAAATGAATGAATGAATGTAGATGTGAGAGTGGGGGAGGAAGGAGGATGCAGTTCGTGATATCAATTTTAAGGGAATACTTTTTTTTCCTAAGGATGGGGATAACACAAGAAAGTCCATTCACAAGTTCTATGCATTGAACGATGGAGCGAGCTATTTGTAGGCTGCCCCTTTGGGGATTGCGGTAGCAAATATTAACAAAGACAGTTATAATTTAAGATGAATGCCCTATTTGTGACTGCCTTAGTGTGTTTCTTTAATGGAATGTGGCCAATCTTATATGCTACTTTAACCTGGGTTCTAATCTAAGGGAAATTAGCAGGGCAAACAATGATCACACTTCAGAAAAGATTTTTGATGGCTAATTTTGCTTGTTGTAAAGATAAAAAAAAAAATACTTAGACCTTGGTTATTTGGTGGTGTAGGGCTTATTCTGAAACCTTAGGGTTTGACTTTAAATGTACTTATACGAAGATAAATAAAAGTTTCGGTTTGGATGCATATTTTATGAGAAAATATATTTTATTTATGGGGAGCTCAAATAATCAATTTATTGGTATTGAAGGCACATTTATAGGGAAAAAACCATTTGATCTATCATGAGCTTAATTAACCAGTTTATTTACATTGCAAACCTATAACCTTACACTGATGTGTGGTTGACATGTTAAATCCACTCAAAGATGTTTGCTTGAAGGAAGTTAGTTTCAAGAATACATCTTAATTTGCAAAGTGTATTTTGTGGTAAATTTTCAAGAATGGAATTTTTTGATCTTAGAATTGTCATAACAAGGGACATTCAACTAAAAATTGTTTGATGAAGTGTAGCAATGTTAAAGCATATTTAGTGAAAATAGTTTTCAATGTTAATTAGAACACATGGGTATATCCAAACAAATGTAAAGTGCACATGGTCTTAGGCTCTTGACATTGTGTCAAGAGGATGAGCGTGTAGGGTATAGAAGTGCAATATTGAAAGTTTTAGGATGTATTGGTGTATAGGTGGATACATGGTCAGAAATCTCAGATTTGACAATTTACTCGAAACCTTAGAATTCAATGATTATAGGGTAGTCAAATTTTTTGATGAAGACACCAAACTGTGTATATATACATGTATTAAAACTAGCTTACAAAAGTTATTTGGGTCACAAGTTTTGGTAAGTTTTTGCCCAATGCGCAAGAGCTTTTTAGTAAGTACCCACCAAAACTTGGTTTGGGAGATGTGGTGGTAAAGTACTCACAGTGACTTGCAAGTTACCAAAGAGTTTTTCTACTATAGGTGGAGAGTAAATGTGTTGCATGCTTGTAAGTTACCAATGAGTTTTCCTACTATAGATGGATAACCAATGTGTTGCTATATGCAACATAATTATAGATGGTGAAATGATAACGACGATGCTAAGTATGATGATGACGTATAGTAGATGATATGCGGTATATCACTAATGACAATATCTTCTAAAGATACCATGTGATTGCAAAGGCATGTATATTGAGCAGCTTGAGTACTCAAAATAAGAGCACCAAGGTTGAAATCCAAAGGGGTTAGGGTCTATAAACCAAGTCTTTATATCAGATATTGGTTGGATTAACACATTAGTAAAAAACATGAAGTTCCATATGGTTGAATTGCCTTGTGGATGTTAAAAGCCTATTTTATTTACTCTTTGTGTAAGACCTTTGGTATATCCACTTGTCGATAGATGTGTGTGACATCACATCACACCTATCACACATGTATGTTAAAATAGGAGTGGATTGTAAATGCCTCGTTTATGGTAAAATGGTTCTTTATTAGTAATTATTGCAATTAATATAATGGAACCATTATTATTATTATTATTGAAAGTGGTTATAAGCTTGACAAGGTTTGAACCTAGGTCTTTCAACTAAGAGCCTACATTTTAAGTCACTTAAGCTCATGTAATTTTGTAAAATATCAAGGTTCACCTATACAACTAAAACTTGTGTTAATGGTATGAAACTCCTCACTATTGATCATTTATTCCAATCCTTGTGGGTATAATGAAAACATCAGTTAATCCCAATATGTTTCCATCATTATAACTTATTGGTTGTTGTCTGTTGTCTCTTTTGAAAGTGTGGAATTCAAAATAGAAGTTATTTGTGCTATCTAATCTATCAAGTTGTGACACTCTCCAACCTATAGTCCATAATAAACTATTAACAAACCAAAGTATTATTGACCTTGAAAATAATTAGTAAAATTGAAATCATACAATTGTGGATTTTAACATGAGTATTCAAGCAAAGCTAGATTTTTGCAACAAATCCTTGGTAGTTATCTTTCTTCTATTATGATTGTGTTCATTGTCCTCTTCCATCATTTTCCATATATTCCTATTGATTTGGGGAATTGTTCTAACTTTTGATTTAAGTGTTGCACCCCAAAATATGAGTTTCAACAAGGTTGGATGGGTTTGCCAAAGGCTTTCCTTGACGTTTGGATTAAAATTGGCACCCTGCTATCCTCGTGTGGATCTCTAATCTAAACTAATTACTTTGCATGCAAGTTAAATGTATGAAAGGAAATACATGTAAAATGCAAAAATAAAATGCATCAAAGTAAAGTGTGAAAAGTAATTTTGTGAAGTTTGAAGTGCAAGAAATGAAAGCAAAGACAATTTTTACACCATAACAAGGATAGTATGTGATCAGTTAACACATGAGAAATCAAATAACAACAATGTCCACCCATTCATTTCATTATGAAATTGATAAGCGAATGACAAGATGGGCTAGAAGAGTTATTCCCAACTGTTGTGCACTTTGCAAACCATGAGGGCAGTGCCATTGATGGGATGCGTAAGGACTTGCCATTGTTTTACATTTTCATGAGTACAAACCCCAATGTGGGTTCACAAAGTGTAGCTCCAAATTCTCATGGTCAAAAGATAGTTACAATGAGGGCCCTAGGCCCCTATTTATAGCAAAAGTTTACCCTTGAGTTACCTAGGGTGAAAAACAATTACTCCTAGTAAAAGTAAAGATTTGGGGGCAACTTTAGCAAAATGTTGCACCTCTAAATATTACATGCCTCTATTAGGCTTAGAAGACTCAAAAAGTGCTTAGTGCATCGAAAAACGCCAAAAAAAGTCACTTTTGAAAGATTTTCCTTCTAATCCACATCGATTTTCACCTTTATGTTTATTTGAGTTATTCTCTCGTATTTCGAATGGTCACCCTTTATCAAGTGAATTTCCCCCTTTGAGAAAACTGACACCTTTGTTGAGTGAATCGCTCCTTTGATCCAGTTGACAAAATTTTGTGGATGAATTGATACTTTATTAAAATTAAACCAAATTTAGGATTCTGGGTATTTTCTTGCCATTTGGCCTCTTGCTATTGCTTGCCAATTCCAAAAGGGATAAAATTTTGCAAAGGTAGTGTCAAGGTACTACATTTATGGCGACTTCATGGGATGCCAAGCTTGATTGGCATAAGATTCGAGATCCTACCTCTATGCTTGGGTACATAGTCTACAAAATTGGGATTTGTGCTATAAAATTGGTAACATAGTTGTTTCTCCCTCTAGTTGGTCTTTGGCAATAATAATCCTAGTAGCTTTTGCCTATCATTATCATCAGATAATTGTACTGTTTTGAGGTCTTTTGCCTCCCCCATTAGATCTTCAAAAGGATTTTTGGATAAATTTTTCCCTTGGCCACTAGCTCCATTGACATGAACTGGCTTCAACTTCTCACATGTTTTGGAAACATTCTCTTGATTGGAATGGTCTTTTTCCTCTTCAATCATGGGATTGATGACATCATCTAGAACATGCTTCCTATCATAAAATATGTTGGGTATCCCAGTAGCAATTAGCCCATGAATCTCTTTGTCCATTTCTTGCATTTGGGCTCTCAAGAACATTAGGTTGTCTTTGCAAGTCTATAGATTCCTTTTAACATGTGGGATATTTCTTATTTTCTCAACCATATCCTTATGATCTATCCCATGCTATTATTATGACTATGTTGTGGTCATTGTTGCAAGGAACTTAAGGACCTCTTGATGCTCACCGCTTAGAGAAAGCTACTCTTCTACTTGTTTGATGATAGTCTTGATTAGTTCCAAGCTTTCTTTTGTGAAGGATATCAATTAGAATTATTCAAAGGCATTACTTATCTCCTCCTTGATATGGGTTCCATAGGGTCTTGTTCGTTTGAATTTTCTACACCGCTTTTGGACCTTGAGGCTTTTGACTCCTTTATTTGTTGATCCTTTTGTTCTAGGCCTATTAAAAGTCTACTCTGTTCCTCTATCATCTCTTGTACAAGTTCTTCAAATTCAACAAGTTGGGCTTTAAGGTCCTCAACCTACTTCAATTGATGATTTTCAATGACTTCCCCTTTTAGCTTTTCATTCTCTTGTTAGAGTTGATCCCTTATTGCTTTTAACTAAGCCAATTTTACCTTTATTTTCTTGTTCTTGATTTGGGTTTCTTCATCCTCAACTGCTAACCAACCATATTTTATTGTTGCATCAAGTATGAGCTAATTAGCCAATTGGACCATTTGGTATGGGTCCATCTTGTCCATATCTAGCTATGATACCCAAGCTATTAATTCAACGGGAGTTGATGCTATCTTAGAGGGGTCGGTTTCAAATGCCTCAACAAAGTACACTTTACTCCCCTTCAATATTTGTGAGTGGAAGGGCACTGAGGCCTTGGAGGTATCATTGTTGAGTCACTTGTACTCTTTCTTCCATTCTCTCTCTTTAGCAAGAAGGATATCCAGTGCCCTTTTGACCTCAGACTCTTTAGCTTTGTATGCATAGCTTGACCTAGGCCCTTCAAATGTACTTGTTGATAAGGGAGCTCCTACAGACTCGGCTCCTTGGGTAGGAACGATGGTCATCGTCACCTATAGAAGTTGCCTTGCATGGGATGGTGGGCGAGTGGAGGTGGTACACATGGCAAGAGGTGTGAACTAAGTGGTAATAGCTAGAAATAAAGTGGAAGTGGGGGGAGTGGGATGTGATGCTAATCCAATTAGAGTGGTAGAAAGGGGGGACATGGTTTATAGAACCAGGTTGTGTTGCGAGGACTTGAGCAAGTGGGAATGTAAAGGAGGTGATAGGAGTAGTTCCTACTATGAATCTAATTATCAAAGGCAAAGTGCCTCCTAGAGAACCATGAGGTAAGATGCACCTTGGAGAAACATGTGCTACACTAGTGGATGATGGAAGAAGTGCACTAGAAGAATGGGAAAGAAGAGTTGGGATAGGAGCAAAAAGAGAGAAAGAGGCAAATGTAGAAGTAGAGAGAGAAGGTAGAATGGTAGATGGTGAATATGTGGAAGGGAGACTATGTGCAATTGTGGCCACTGGATTGGTTATTCCTAACTCGGGAGAGGAACCTCCTTGAGGGTTTTCCCCCTTATCAAGTTGTTCTTTTTGTCTTTATTGCTACTTCTCTACTACTATGGAAACCACACCAATATCAATCCATATCTCTCAAAAGTCTTTTATCCCTTGATTGCCATTTTTCTCACCATTGTGGTAACCATTGCTAAAGTTGTTTGTGTTGTTAAGATGTTGATCACCAAATGCTACCTATTTTATAGGCTTCTCTTTCTCTAGAGTTGAAGTACCTACTGCCATTGGCTGCATGAATGTTTTAGACCTTTTGGTATCTTTGAGGTGCTTCTTGTCCCCAAGTGGCAGAAAAATTGACATCAAATGGACCATCTCTTATGGATTTTGTCATTGTGTTTGTTTCATACCTCATTCTTTGCCATGCTAGAATCTTCTTATCCATGTATCCCATTTTGAAGTGCCCCCAACCTGTGATGATCTGGCTTGATATTTGGGTTGAAGTCATCTTTTGCTTTCAAATAAAAGACATACCATTCCAGGGGGTAAGTTGTACCAATTTTGAATTTTGTCTTTATAACCCTTTGTAAACCAAAAATGAACAACACCAATACAAAGATAAAAACAACAAAAGCAACAAAAGCACAATAACACCACAAAATGCACAGAATAAATAATCCTTTATTAATATGGGCATATCTCCAAGTTGTACAATGAATGTGCCCCAATATAAGGTTTTACAATGCTTTTGATACATATATTACAAATAATAGGGTTTTGAAACCCTAGTTCAATGAACAACTGGTGTCTTTTGGCTCATTCTTGATCCAAACAAGAGTGCGAGTGGGCTTGTGTATCCCTACGGGACCACCCTAGCTGCAAAAACTTTTAAAAATATGGTTCCTGCACTTGCAAATAGCAAACAACATAAAAGGGGTTAAAAGCACCTACGAGGGCTCCACTATGTGAGGCCCTCTGAAAGATAAAACAAGTAAACCCTAAATGTTGTAAAATGAAACTATAAATAGAAATGCAAGAACATAAATAAATGATGCAACAAATATTTTTACCTTGTCAATGCTAATATTTGCTCCTGTTTCTATTATCGATGGTTGCACGAACGTCTAGAAGCATCCGAGGGCTTACGAACTGCAAATCTACTACGAAAAATGGCTAGAGGTGTTCGGTGATGGTTGTGAACACCCATAAGCATTCTAGAAATTCTTAGCAGTGTTCTACAAACACTGGGAGGTGTTCGAAGTTTGAGGGAAGGGATGCAGAACCATATTTGGTTCACAAGGGTTTGGCAGCGATGAAAACGGGATGAGCGATGGTGATAGATGATAGCGAAATGGCTAGGGCAAATGTTCAATTTCAGGACCTTGAAAATGTTCGACTTCAGGACCTTGAAAATGTTCATGGACCTTGATTCATCAAAATGAATCACTTTTATAATCTACCCTTGAACATGTTAGGGTTTCAACAACACAAAAATGAGTGATCGAGATTAAATTATGAGAAAGGGTGGAGATTAAGCTTGGGCAAGTGACACGGATTGAGATGGATGGATGACTAAGATTAATATGTGGCAGATGGCTAGGATTTATTCATATAATTACATATATATTTATTAAATATATAAATATAATATAAAAGGATGGTTGTGATTGGAGGAATCATATGGATGACAAGTGGCTAGATTTTGGTGTCTATAGATGCCCCTTTTTGTATCGCATTGCGTGGAACACAATGCAGTGCAAAAATACGAGACACTTGGTTTGGCATGATGAAGCAACTTTCTTTCCTTGGAACGCAAAGACAATTTTGAAGATAGAATTTGTATGTGTAGCTTACCCCCTCAATTGGCGAATGAGTGAAAAATGAGTCTCATGAGCCAATTGATATAATTGTGGGTGAAAAATGCAGTTGAATGGTGCAAGTGCAAGTGTATGATGTAAATGCGGATGATATGAATGATGTAAATTGATGTCATTTTTCCCCAACGGATTAAAGGGGTTTTTTCCAAGTGTAGATGCCATGATCATGTAATATGTATCCCACTATGGGAAACCAAAATCAAATTTGTTTGCCCCATTTTTGGGATCATTCCATGTTGTTGAAGAAAGTGCCTTTTGGCATCATTGAAATGCAAAGTGATGAAAATGTAGAATATTAGGAACCAATCATCCTAGGATCGGGTGATTTCTAGGAGGCCCCTCCTAGTGACTATGCGTAATTCTTGAATGTTAAAGGGAATGATGTAGTATGAATTATCCATGTTTCAAGCCCCACAAACAAGGCCATCAATGAAAGCTTTTGAGCAAATTAATCTGAGCATACTTGCACTAAAAAATATGAGGTACCAAAAGTGAATTTGTTTCAAACAAGGAGATATTGGATGATGGAAATGTTTAAGCATCCTTATGGTGATTTATCCATCTTACCGAATTGCATGGACAACCAATCGTTGCAATCACCAAGGAGATAGGATAGACCACTAGATATAAGGTTCACTTGAAATTGTATGTGAACTTGGTAAATATTTGATGCAAATGCAATTTTTGGTGGATTTGATGATGTTGAAATGAATATGTGATGATGAAAAATGCATTGATGAATGAATTGCATGAGTTTGTGAAATTTTGCATTGGTTTGGAGCGTTTTTAGAGCAATTTTGGATAATTTTGCAACTTTTGGTCGCAAACAAAAGTTAACCATCCAAATCAATCCATGTTATCACAAGGATGAATGAAATTATGAAGTGGATGATTATACTTATGAATGTGGCCATTTTGTAAAAATTTGGATCGTTTTGGTGCATTTTGAAGCTTGTAAGACAATTTTGTGACTTTTGGTTACAAACAAAAATTACGTGCCCAAATCAATTTTTGGTTTCACAAAACATGATATGATGATGAAATGAATGTATGGATGCAATGTGGAGTGATTTTGTGGAGGTAAGCTACATTTTTGGAGCATTTTTGTCTTTCTACAAATTTTGAAACCAAATGTCGGCTAGCGTCCGCATCATGCACAGACACTGCCAAGCGTTTGCCACTTTGTAGATGCTGGTCAGAGTTTCAATGCACCTATGAATGCCCATGGGTGTTTCAGTGTGCCAAAAATAGCTATAAATAGTCTGTAGAGGTAAAATCAGATTTATTCTTGCATTCACAAGTTTCAAAAACTACGTCTAAAGAAGAGTGAGTGAGGGAATAAGTGAGGTGGAGTGAAGGCGATGGCGATGGAGGTTGCAGATGCAACAATAGGAGCAAATATGCAAGTGTGAGGTAAGTACCCTTGGCACTCTTGTTTGGAATTGTACAATTTTTTTTTTTGAAATTATGCAATGAATGTGATATTAATGTGTTTGCATTGTGCATGTGTTGTGCTATAGTTGAGGATTTTGGAGGCTAGACATCAGTTCTCGCCTCTCATACCAGGGGTGAGAAAGGTGTTGCTGAAGGAGAACTGGGATTGGTTGGAGGATTTGGGACTGGCTGGGGCAGCTCGGATTGATGTCGTTAGGGTAGATGAGGGGTATCTCTCTGCCTTGGCAGAGAGATGGGATCTAGATAGGGGGACCTTTCAACTCTATACTAGTGAGATGCCAGTGACACTCGAGGATGTATACCGCATACTTCAAGTGTCGATGGAGGGGTTACATGTCAAGGTTGTGTTGTGGCTAATCCACAACACACCCCAAAATTGGGGACCCACCTTTTCGTTTTGATATCCGGGTGTTGGCATTTCATTTTTAGTGTCTAATCCTTCGTTTTGTCGCAGGTTTTGCAATTGTTGTTGATTCTTGTGGGCAGTGTTTTCTTGTCGATGATATTTTATTGTCGACAACTTTTCTTGTCGACAATATTTTATTGTCGACAATATTTTATTGTCGACAACATTTTCTTGTCGACGATATTTTATTGTCAAATTGTTGTTGACGGTTTTTTTTGTTTGTTATCGTCAATGTTGTGTTAGCAATGTTATTGCTAACATGGTGTTGTTGTTTTCTATCATGTATGTGTATAAGAAATATTCACTCAATAAAAATAAAATAAAAGGATATATTATCATTAATATATATATATATATAAAACACAAATATGTCATCATTATTATTATATGTCTTACATATAATAATAATGACAAATTAAAATGAAAATAAAAAAAGTATGTTTTATTATATTCACCTTATTAACTTTATGTTTTGTGCAGGCCTTTATACAGTGTGAAGATGACGATGGGGCAGCAGTGTGACGGCGATATGGCAGCAGTGTGAAGTACTTAGGGCAGAATAGCTGTGGCCAAGAAAACTTTTGATAAATATTGAGACCCGCAGAAGACTCAGAGGTCGTCAGAAACATCCCGCGAGCGCAGTGAACGACGTGGAGCAGTCTGGCAGAGAGAGGGGTTCGTGTCCTGATTAAAGCAAGCAAGGGAGACATGGTGATCGTCGGATGTGTGAAAACGCCGAGCTACGGCAGGTAACGGCAATGCCAGACACAATCTGACGGTGAAGGTAATATAAAATCAAGGGCTAAGTGGACCCCACGTGGAGGGGCATCAGCGGAAAGTTCGACGACGAGTCCAATAGCGCCGAAAGGTCATACATCGTGGAGGAATTTTCAATGGCATAATCGGTGCCAAGGAGGTTGCACTAAACAAAGGTGGCTTGAGGGCGTAGATGTGGCAAGAAAATGGGCCCTACCCAAGGCTTGGATGCACAAGTGGACCCTGGTTGGGTATGGTGGACCAATCACGGAGCACCGTGTTACAGATGACCGAAGGATTCGACAGATAAACGCGCAAAGACATTCAAACGTAACCCACTTTGGATAGCTGGGAGGTCTTAGAGACGCATCGGTCGCAGCAACAGTAAATGAGAACGTACGTGTCGTCGAAGAAGGGTCACCGAGGAAGCAACTCAGAGGTCGTCGGGAACATCCCGCGAGCACAGTGAACAGCGTGACAAGGCTGGCATGAGGCTTCAGCGTCAAACGGTAAGGTGGGTCTATGTCCACGTATGTACACGATGGTTACCATGGTTTCAAGGAGTAAGGTGATCATGCTCTTTATCAAAGTGATTTTGTGTTATCACTATGGCAAAGGGGAAAAGGGCTTATTAAATATTGGTAACGCTCGACCAGAGCAAGTGGCAATAATAGAAGAATAATTTGCATGATAGGCGGGCGCCATTTGTTTAATATGCATAGTGGATGTTAAAATACGTTACACCCAAACGAAAAGATGCACTATCATGGTGAAGAATAAAAGCAAAATTAAAAATCATCATGACTGGTTTTTTGTTTTTTTAACGAAACAAAGGCATTGAAGCATCAAACAAAAAGAAAAGAAAAGATGCAGGAAAAAGAAACGAAAGGCCATGCAAAGGAGGGAAACGAAATGCAAAGAGCCAGATTGGAAAATTTTAAATACGCTATTTGAGAGATTGAGAAAGGACTGGAACTTTTGGGCATGGCCAGATGGCCGCATTTGTAAAACCTGGATTTTAATTGGAATGTTAAAGCTTCTCTTCAGAAATTTCAGGCCTTGTTAGCAAGAAAGAATGAGAAATTTTCTACATGCTTTATTTTAATTGTTTTATGTTTCTCCTTTCAAATTTCAGATTTGTATGTGAAATTTATGCCATTGTTTTGGGTTATTTCATGTGAATGTCTGCAATCTGGAAATTATTTTAAACCCTAGGAGCCAGCACCTAGTTTACTTTGATTGTGTTTGTTTTGCAGGTCAAATAGGCTAGGTTGCATGTACGAAACTCTCACGTATTTGGTTTTGCAGGATGGGGTGCTATCAAACTGAAGGAGCTTTTGCATTGCTGCATTTTCAGCAATTTTTTTAATGCAAACTTTTAATTTTCTGTTTCAAATATTTTAATTTCAGAACTTTTCCTTATTTTCAGGCATTAAAATAAACTTTAAAAAAATTTCAAAATCTAAAAATAATTTCACCATTGCGTAGGTTATAATTCAGACTTCCAATACGCACTTTGAAATTTCATTTTCGGACTTGTTTAGTATTTTTAAAAATTCATCGAAGTTGCTGTTTTGTTACAGATTTTAAAAATCCGAAAATATAAAATTTCTATTTTAAGGTCAAATTTCATTTTTCCAGTTTTATTTTGCACTCATGAGCCTATGATGACATTCCCTTCATGGAAATTCCAATTTCATTGAAGGAGTTATGTTTTATGGCATTTTCACAAATTCCCATTTTGGGCCTAAAATTACCCTTCATAAAAATTCTAATTTTGCGAAAGAGGGGTAATTTGAGTATTATATTGAAGGTCTTTGCCTTAAAGCACTTAATTGTTCATCTTGATGAAAATTTGATTTCATTTAAGGGGAATAAGTTAAAGTGACATTTTGAAGCTACATGTAAAGACCCTATTCATCATTGAGGATTTAATGCAAGATAAAAAACTATTTTAAAACCATCAAGATAAAAGGAATTAAAGCATTACATCGTGGTCATATGAGGGCCAACTCACATTTGATTTATTTTGGTTCAATGAACAATCACTAAAGTTTCATGGTAAAATAAACCAACATTGCCCCTTGTTTACGATTACTTGCAATCACTAAGGTGTTCCAAGCATTTAAAATGAATATATTTATTTGAGATTACTAATACATATGCAAATGCTAATATAGCGGAGACCTTGGAGAAGTTGGTTGTTTAACTTCTTTGCAAGAAGGGATTTGGAATCCAAATCCTAAGGGAGAGTGTACTTTCACAATTGGGTGAAAATACCACTCAATAGGTTGGACACGATAAGGGGCATGAGATGAGCCAGATATTTGGAGATCGATGGTGGAATGTGAGTGTGAGGGGTGGAGGGATCATGTACTTGGTGATGTATGCCAAGAAGGAGTTGGAGGTATTGCCCACCTTGGTCATGTTCCTATTGGCCAACATAGTGGCACCAAACAACACTGGCTATCGGTTCCCATGGAACATGATCAGGCTGGTGTACGATATGATCGATGAGCCTCGGGTGTATGCATGGGGCACCTCTGTTGGCTTAGTTGTACCTGGAGTTGTACGAGGTGAGGAGGTAGGGGTGGAAGGGGCTGGGTTGTAGTGTACTACTGTAGTGTTGGGGTTGGGAGCACTTTAGTGTGGCTCGACCTATGGGCTTGCCTAGTGAGGCATGGGATGGGGAGCAGCCCTATGCTTTGAGATGGTGGGTGGCTGAGGAGGTGCAATCGAGTCATCCTAGCTATACTAGCTAGGAGTACAAAGATCTATGGGTAGGGCTGACACCTGATCAGGTGCATTGGAGACCATGGTGAGGTGCCAGTTGGACTGGTGATAGGGAGCAGCTATAGAGAGTTTGGTAGGCTAGATGGGTGGTTGGGAGGCATAGGAGTGAGGTGGAGCTGATCCAGTTCTCATGGGTGCTATGATAGTTTGGGCTATGATAGGGGATTCCTGAGGCACCAGTGTTGTACAGGCATCATCGGGATGAGATGGGTCTACCTTGTGCGGAGGCATGGTGGGTGACCTATGAGGATGATGAGGAGATAGATCTCCTTGATGTGGATGATGTGGGGACTACCACTGAGTATGATGTATGGTTCACTACACAACCACCATGGGTACCTAGTCAGGTGATGGATGAGGATAATGGGGATGATGATGAGGTAGAGGCTAAGGTGGAGGAGATAGATGAGGCTCCTAGATATTAAAGATATCATCGATCTAGAAGTCAAGGGAGATAGGTGAGAGATGTAGTAGAGAAGCCTCTAGATATTGGAGGTGATGATGGTGGCATGGATGATATGGAGGAGGTTCTAAAGAGACCTCTAGGTCAGAGTGAGGAGTGGATGAGGCTTGAGCAGATGGTGGCAGATTGAGATGTAGAGATAGTGGCTCGAGATGTAGAGATAGCTTGATTACGAGTGGAGCTAGAGGTATAAATGGTTACAGGTGGAGGTAAGGATAGGATCATGAGGCTCCAGGTAGAGCTAGCATAGAGGGACCATCATCAGAGGTATGATGTACTATACCTTTGATCTCGAGATGGATACATCCAAGATTTGGAGGATCTATTGATGCAACACAACATTGGGCTACCAGATCGACCCTCTTCCTCCATATCTAGGACTATTAGGCATAGTGAGTCTAGGCATAGTGGCTCTAGGTCTAGGGCTCCATCAAGATCACAAGGGTCCTCCTATAGGTATTAGCTAGTGCTTAGATGCACTTTTTGTATATGAGCCTTGGTGCTCCATTGTATATAGCCTTCAAGCATTCATTGTACATGCAATATTATATATATATACATGGATTTTACTTTTGTGTTATATTTTTGTGTGAATGCATTTGTATATGTGTGATGGATGATAATGCAATGATAATGTGTATGAATGCAAATGAATTAATGCTCTAATGATCATTCATAGTTTAGATTTTACTTGACCATTTATAGCATTGTTGTTTAATCAGGGGCACCAAAATTGTGGCATGTGAAATGGAAGACTCATGTAATGATATGGATGTTGATATGGAAAAATGATTGTTTTGCAGAGACTCAGACATACTAGTGATATCAAACAAACTCACTAAATTCTGTCTAATTTCTCTAAGACCAAATGTGTGTGTAGTGAATTCATTTACCAAATCATGAGTATGGTAATGACTCAAGGTAATCAAGAACCAATGTGTGTGCAAGTGAGTTCATTAACCCATCTTGAGTAAATTGAGATGAAACCTATCATGGAGAAGACCAAGAAGCTAGCTTATCCATATGTGTGGTCAGAGGTCTCTTCAAGAGAGATGTGTCACCATGCATGAGCATACTCCACTTCCAGTCAAGCATCTATAGCCCCGATGGAGATTAGCTCCATAGTCCAAGAATCTGATCTCTAAGATTTGGGGATTCAGACTACCTAACCGTATGACTAGAAATGTAGTTCTATCCTTACAACTTGAGGATCTATGGTGTGTGATGTGTAAAATATTTAGAGCTTTGGGGAATCAGATTCTCAACCGAAGTGTGATGAGAATTTTACCCTATCCTTACTACTCATTCTTTTATTTGGAAGTAATTGTGATAGTGGTGAAAACCACTATTTTTTATTTTTGGACTATGTGCATAATGGGACAAGCAAGGAATACCCTTTTCACTTCGAGGTTCAACCCAATCATGGTGTTATCCCTCTTTGACACAAGATGTTTTTAAGATGTGTGATTGTGTTTGGTTCAAGAGTGTTAGAGTCAATTCCTAGAACTCAAGATTTTCTTAGTGAAAATGTGTCTTGGTCCTAAAGAAAACTCGACATGTATTGGAGGTTGCTAGAAACACTAGGAGTGGCTGAGTGACCGAAAACACCTAGGGATTATGGAAATGTGGTTTGCAAATGATAATTTGACTTTATGGAATGGTGCAATGAAATGGATGATGATTTGAAGGTGCCCCTGATTAAGGCAACATAACTTTATTGGACCAATTATTATCTAAACTGAATAAATGACCCCTAAAATGTGTGAAGATGGTTGTGAATGCAATGTATGAAATGCAATTTGTGAAATGTAATGTGTGCAATGCAATGTGTGAAATGCAATGTGTGAAATGCAATGTTGTTTTTGTGTATTAGCCATGTATATATACATATATAAATCACATTAAGCATAGAATGCTCTCAAGTGGATGATGTTAAGTGGTTCAGGCTCTTCAACTCCCTCTAGACTAGCAAGCCTATAAGTTCCTTTACCCACTTTTTGAGTGATAATGTATGGACCTAGCCAATTAGCCATGAATTTATCATGAAGATGTGATAATGCATTGGTATTTTGTTGATTCTCCTTAAGAACAAGATCTCCTACTTGGAATTCATGTAGATGAACTTTGGCATTGTAAGCATGCTTTAGGTGGTCTTGATAAACTTGTAAATGCTCTAAAGCATTGACCCACCTTTCATCAAGAAGCGTGAGTTGGTCAAAATGTGCTTGTCTAGCAATATCATCATCTATGAATTCTTGTAATGAAATTTGCAATGAGGGGATCTCAAGCTCAAGAGGTATAATTGCTTTGGCTCCATAGACCAGTGAAAATGGTGTTGCCCTAGTAGGCGTGTGGATGCTTGTTCGATAAGCCCATAATGCCAAGGGGATTTGAGTATGCCAATCTCGATGATTTTCTTTGACTAGTTTCTTGAGAATAGCAATTAAGGTCTTGTTGGTAGCCTCAACTTGTCCATTTGCTTATGGGTAGTAAGGAGTCGAGAAACTATGTTGGATATTATATTTCTTGCAAAGTGCTTGAACATCCTTGTTTTTGAAAGACTTATCATTGTCAAAGATGATTTTTGAGGGAATACCAAAATGATAGATGATATGATGAAGTATAAACTCCACAATTCGAGGTCCTATCATACTAGTTAGAGGAATTACCTCAACCCACTTTGTGAAGTATTCAGTGGTTATGATGATGAATGTATGTTATCCCGAGGAAGGAGGTGAGATTTTGCCAATCAAATCAAGACCCCATTGTGAAAAGGGCCAAAGGCTTTGAATAGGTTGTAATGCTTGTGATGGCACATGAGTTAAATTAGCATGTTATTGATATTTCTGACAATGCTTGATGTAAGTGCAACAGTCACGTTCCATGGTGGGCCAATAGTAACCCATGCATAGAATACGCTTTGCAATGGCCATTCCACTAAAATGACCACCACAAGTACCATCATGAGCTTCAACTATGGCTCTTTGTGCCTCTACAGGCTCGAGACAATGAAGGAGGACTCCATCATAACCATGTTTATACAACACATCCCCCAAGAGAGTAAAATGAGCTACCTTTTGCTTGAAAGTGTATTTAGTAGTCCATGACATATCTGATGGGAGTGTTCCAAACTTGAGGAAGGCTATTATTTGGTTGGACCAAGGCTCATACGACTCTGAATGGATAAAGCAAACATCCTTCTCATCCTTAGATTCAACATGAACAATTGTAGATTTAGAGATCATTGTGATAATGAGTGGTTGTACCTCTCCTATGAAGTTCTTTGGAATCAATGATCCTAGAGAGGCCATCACATCTGCAAATCTATTAGTCGAACATGGCAAACTATCGATTTCATACCAATCAAATTTAGTGAGCAATGTCATTGCTACTTCATGGTAAAGCTTTATTGTTGGTTCCTTGCATTGGTATTCTCCATTTATTTGATGAACAACAAGTTGGGAGTCACCAAATATCTTGATACGCTTTATGCCCATAGCTATGGTTGCTTGAAGACCTAATATTAAGGCTTCATACTCTGCATTATTGTTTGTGCATTGGAAGTCAAGTTTGAAAGATAGGGGAATAGGTACCCCTTATGGTGTATGAAACATGACTCCAGCACCTTGACCTTTTTTGCACTTAGAACCATCAAAGAATAGTGTGATATCGACATCTTCCTTCAGAATGACATCTTCTTCTTGTTCAGTGATAGTGAATACCGAATCATCTAGGAGCTCAATAATCAAGGGTTGATCACTAGGAAGTGGAGCTTCCACAAGTTGATCGGCTATGACCTGACCTTTAATGGATTTTTGGTTGATGAACTCAAGATCGAATTCAGTGAGAAGCATTATCCATTTTGTGGTGCGGGTGTTATTGTAAGTGTGAGACATCATGTAACGCAGAGGATTTTCATGAGCTATGACATATGTGGTGTGACTAAGCATGTAATATCTGAGTTTCTTAGTGGTAAAAACCACTGCTAAGCACAATTTTTCCATGTAAGCATATCTGGTTTCATAGCTTACCAATGTTCGACTAATGTAGTAGACAACTTGCTCTCGATTATTTTCATTATTTTGTGCAAGCATTGTCCCTAATGCAAAGTCCATTGCTGAAACATAAATATGGAAGGGGACCCCTAGACGAGGAGGAGTTAAGACTAGTGGAGAAGCTAGGTATTTCTTGATGTCATCAAAAGATTTTTGGCACTCATCTATCCATGAAAATGTCACCCCCTTTTGTAGTAGGTGATTGAATGGCCTGCATTTGTCAGAAAGTTGCGCAATGAAATGATGGATCGATTGGATATTTCCTTGTAAACTATGCAATTCCTTCAAGTTTTTTGGGGGAGGCATCTCCATGATGGCCTTGAATTTGTTTGGGTCCACCTCAATGCCTCTTTTGGAGATAATGAATCCTAGTAGTTTTCTAGAGGTGACACCAAAGACACACTTTTTGGGGTTCAACCTTACATTATGCTCTAGAAGTCGATCAAAGACTTTTTCCAAGACACCAATGTGCTCTTGTCGAGTTTTGGATTTTGCCAAGAGATCATCCACATAATCTTCGATGATATTATGCATGTAATCATGGAAGATGTATGTCATGGCACGTTGATAAGTGGCACCTACATTTTTGAGGCCAAAGGGCATCACCTTGTAACAAAAAGTCCCCCAAGGTGTAGTGAATGTTGTTTTGTGTTGGTCATCAGGATTGATTCGAATCTGGTTGTATCCTAAAAAACCATCCATTAGAGAAAGCATTTCATGGCCAGTGCAAGTGTCGACAAGAGTATCGATGTTTGGTAGAGGAAAGTCATCCTTAGGACATGCTTTGTTAAGGTCTCGAAAGTTAGTGCAAATGTGTATCACCCCATTAGGCTTACGAATGGGTACCATGTTTGAAAGCCACTCAAGATAGTCAATGGGTACAATGAAACCCACATCTAAAAGCTTTTGAAGCTCTTATTTGACCATGAGGGCAATGGTAGGATGCATCTTTCTCAATTTTTGTTTGATCGACTTAGCATCAGAGTGCAAGGTGAGATTGTGGACAACCAAGTTAGGGTCAAGACCAGGCATGTCTTTGTAGGACCATGCAAAAATACCCTTCTTCTTCTTGAGGAGAGCAATTAATTGCTCTTGTTCATCTATGGATAAAATTTTTCCAAGTTTGACGATTTGAGGATTGTCTACATCTGAACTAAGGTTCACATCGATGGTATCTTCAATGGACATATGAGAACCTTCCTCAAGATGATGGGGCATTGGGATCAGATGAATGTCATCTATGATATTATCAAACTCTTCTGACTCAACCTCTTCTATGTCTACCTAGAAAACCTTAGGATCTAAAGGTGAAGGTGAAGGTGGAGGCGATGGAGGAATGTAGTTGGTTGAAGCCCTTAACAATTCCTTAAAAAGGATGAATTCAAAAAAGGATGGAGGTGAGGAAATCTGGTCCATATCAATAAGGCTCATGTCAATTGGAATTGGCTTTGCCAAATCATATGGATTATGGAGTGGGGTGAATAAGTCAACAGGATTCATGTTAACTTAAAAGGGAAAATAGTGGTTGGAAATGTGAAGGATGGATAGATCCTATCTACTAGAACCGATGCAAGAACTCTAGGAACCTGAACAATAATGAGCAACACAAATAAATGCAATAGGAAAAAATCCATGTACATGCAATGCAATGATTTTTTTTTTTTTTTTTTTTTTTTTTTTTTATGTACATATATTACAAAATTGTCAATGAGGTGGATCAATGAAGTGGAGGTGGTTCACCAATTGGTTCAACTCACTCTTGAGGAAGAAGCAAATGAAATATGGGTTGATGGATGGGGAACATTCTGAGGTAATACTCATCATATTTGGTGAATGGAATGATGGGTGTTGATTCCTCATCAGATTCATCAGAAGCTATCGATATAACATCATATTCTTCATAGATTTCCTCCTCAAAGTCATCGGTGTGATGGGTTTCTTCTTCTGAATTCAAATGGATATTTTGAAAAGCTTGTTCAAAAGAAGAAGTGGAAGAATGAGAGTGATAGCCTAAACCTGAATGGTCATGCACTTCTCGATATGGAGTATCAATGAGCTCGTGCATTCCCTATTCATGTCATCCTAGGCCATATCCTTGCCAATTGACTCGATGAAAGTATCGAGATGGAAAACCCGACATGTGTTGTATATTGGCAAGGGTTGGTTGTTTGGGTTCATCTAGGGAAGATGGATTGGATGATGAATCAATCCCCATACATAAAATTGATGTTATTAGGCATTGAACCCATGTTGTACACCACTCCTATGGATAAGGGTGGGTCACATGGGTGACCATAATCCCTAGTAGTTTGGATGCTAAGTGGTGTGATAATGATATCTTGGACCATATATTCACCAATTCTAGGATTAGTGAGGTGGACCACAACTTGGGATGATGTGGAGGTGGATGTGGAAGACTCATGATTGGCTTGTGGCTCCAATAATGGGAGAGGTATGGACTAGAATGGCATCTCACAATCTATTAATTCGACTTGTGAGACATCAAATGATGTGGATGAAGGTGGATTTGGTTGAGGTGTTTGATGAATGGGTGATGATGTGGAGGGAATAATGATGGGGGATGTTGATGTTGATGATGTGGATAATGTGGATTGGGCTTGACCACATGTACATGTAGTCGATGGTGATGAAGATGGGGGCATGGAGGTGGAAGCTTGATGTGGGGTAGTGATGGGGAGCTCCTTAAGAATAGGAACTTTGGATGAAGAGATGGATGGTGTGGTGGATGATGTGGTTGATGGGGTCAAGAAAATATGAGTGGATGGAAGAGTGGATTCATAGGGATTTGAGATGAAATTGTAATACTTAAATGGTTCGATATCCATTGGTATGCAATGAATTTATCCCTCATGTACATATTTTAAACATTGATGGAGTATAGAGGGGACACATCTCATTTCCCTAATCCAAGGGTATCCAAGGAGTACATTGTATGCCATGGATCCTTCCAAGATGTGGAACATTGTGTGCAATATTTTTACCCCCACTTTGATGGGTAAAACAATAGTGCCAACTATGGAACAGAGAGCATCATTGAATGCTTTCAAGGTGAAGGTGGATTTGGTGATATGAGATGGTGGAAGATTAAGATGTTGAAGAGTGGAGGTGGTGATGATATTGATGGAGGAGCCGATATCAATAAAAACTCATTTGAATGGCTTCCTATCAATTTGAGCCATAATGTGTAATGGAGGGTCCATCGATTCTGATGATATTGGTTTGATTTCAAAATCATAAAATGTAATGGAAGGCTCCATACATGTTTGGATACTCCCCATAAAATTGTTAAAGGTATTAGTATCCTGATATTGGAGTTCAATGGATTTTAGAATCTCCATTAATGCCTCATGATGTGGGGGAGATTGTTGTATTAGCTCATAAATAGATAGTTTTGTTGAAGCTATTTTAAGGCTAGTGGTTAGCCGACTACTCAGAGAGATGATTGGCCTTTATGGATGATTGGAAAGATGAGTGGGTGGAGATGGATGACTTGGAATATGAATTGGTTGGGAAGAATTGGTGGAGAACTGAATGGGTGATGATGAATTGGTAGGTTGAGGAGACACACTTGTCTGAGGTGCTATGGGAGATTGAATAGTCTACTATTGTGCATTTTGTTGATTGGTGCATTGTTGACCTTGGGTGACTACATGAATAACACCCACAAAACCTTGGTATTGTTGCACATGGTTGACTTGATTAGGAGGAGTCTTGATATTTGACCCTCCTATTGTTGATTGCACTTCCTCATGATGAGGAAGTGGTGTTTGATAAATGCCAAGGTTTTATTTTGTTGAGCTAAGGGACTATCAACCTTGATGGCCCCTAAGTCAATTAGGTCTTGCACTATATCTTTGAATGTGATAGCAATTATTAATATCATACCCATTTTATCGATGATAAGGGCAAAATAAATATTCCCTATAGATTTTGCTACGCTTGGTAGGATCATCTAGTTTAACCTCAGGTAAGGCAAGTTGATTTGTGTCATACAACCTATGAAATATGGAAGCATATGATTTAGATAAAGGTGTGTAATGGTGATTTTGTCAAATAGATTATCGATGTTGATGATTATCCATAGTTGGTATTATGTTATGAACTTTTGATGGTGGGGGAACCACTTGATATGAAATTTGTTATAGTTGTTGTTGCATTGATTGTTGTTGTTGAGCCATTACCATTAGCTCATGACCACTTGATTCACTTGATTGGCCTAATTTGGCTTAGATTGGCTAGAATAACTTCCTTTGGATTGGCCCTTATTCTACCATTCTTTATTTTTAGGCTTTAGCACACCTTCTTGGATTTTTATTTCCTCAATTATGCTAGCCTAGGCAAGAGCTTCTTTAAATGAGTTATATTATTGTAATTGTAATAACCAAGAGATGGGTTTTAAGCAACTCTTGGTGAAAAATCAAGTTAACTCTTCCATTGGTAGGGAGAATGGTAGTTTTGTGATAACAACCCTCCAATGGTTGCCAAAATCATAGACTGACTCATCATCAAATTGCTTAAGATTATATAAGTCAGACAATGTGATTTTATTACGAACATTGAGGGAAAATATTTCGAGGAATTGGTTTACCAACTATTCAAAAGTATAAATACTATGATGAGGTAGATGGTTATACCACTCCATGACATCTCCCCCAATATCTGAGGAAAGGTTCTGAGCATTAAAGCATATTGATTTTGAATTCTGAAGCATGAGTGAATGAATGTGCTTACATGCTCTCTAGGGTCCTCAATCCCTTTAAATTTATCAAATTTTAGCACTATAAAATCTATCAGATATGGTGATGATGGTACCAAAAAGTGAATGGGTTGATTGATTAGTTATCTTAAAGTAGGCTTCTAGTTCATCATACCAGGAGTGTGTTGTATCAAGCTATCAATATATTATTGCAAAGCCTAAATTCTAGGATCTTCCCTAGGTATGTGGAAGCCCTAAATTACTTGATGATTGTGTGGAGATGAAGTGGTGAAATGTTGAGGTGTGATGAGATTTTGATGATTTGATGGATTGGATTAAATTTGATGATGTTGGGCTTGATGAGGGAATGATTGTAGATGATGGAATGGAGATGAGGTTTGAGGACTATGAATGTGTTGACTTATGGGAATGGAATGGGTGTGGGTTAATGGAGGTGTGGGGATGGAAACCATAGAATATTGTGATACCCATGATGGATTTGGAGGTAAAGAAGGTAGGTTGAGTGGAATGTTGGGGCTTAAGATCTACCACCTATATTTGTTGTTGGGAACAAGAATGAGCATCTTGTTGAGCCATAAGCAATTTGTTGAGGTGTTGCCATGCTTGTTGTATGGAAATATCTGAGGTAGATGGTGTAGATGTGGTGGAAATGGATGAAGTGGGTGGAGGATAGGTTGCAATAGGGATTGCAACTGAATGGGGGACATTGGATGTAATGGAGACTGGCATTTGTGAAGCAACATTGACATGTGCTTCATACAATGGATTGCCATAGGTGGTGGTATAGGAATATGGGATGGAAATGTTTTGGCCACATGATTGTTGTGGAAGAGACAAGTGATGGGAAGGTGCAGATGATACCTCAAAAAGAGGGTTAGTATACACCTGGGTGAAACTAGAAGGATGCAAGTGGGCAAGTTCCTACTAAGAAGAAGGATCATGCCTAGGTGGGCTATTGATTTGCTCTAGAACAGGGTTAATGGATCTTAGAAAAGTTCCAATTTAGCCATATCTATGTAGGTGATGTTAGGATTGGTGGGAGATGATGGCTCAGTTTTTGGAATGGGGGTATTGATGGCTCTATGTAACACATCAATATTTGAGGTATACACAGTGTGTGAGGGTCCCATAGACAAACCAGAATAGCTTATATGTATCACACTTATAGGATTAACCATAGAAGTGGTAGGGAAAGATGTGGAACACTCCATGGATGAAGTGGTTTGGCTAATGGAGGCTTGACTCAAAATATTTTCTTGGCTTCGAGTTGAAACCATAAGCTAATGAGTCAGATGGGGATGGTGAATGTGTGGAATGTGTAAAAAATATGCAATGGAAATCACATAGAATCAAACAAGCAATTCAATCCTATGTTTTGCAATATATTTTTTTATGTGGGGTTTGTGTGTTGTTGATGTGCTAAACTAAACTATTATGCAAGGTGGAATCTAAGGTTGGATGGCAAATGAGAATCTTTCTAGTGATGAAATCCAAAAATATTACTCATGGGTGACTATGGTTTCTATGGGGTGAGATGATGGATGGAGATGAAGCCCACCATCACCAATCTCGAACAATGGTTGGTGATGAAATCCAACTCACTATTGTTAAATGTGAGATGTGCAAAGTGTGTGATTCATTTTAAGATTTATGTTATCTATAGTGTTCACTCAATGTTAAAAACACCCTATTTCACTTGTCTAAGCTAGAATCCAAGGACATTAACACCAAGTTCCTCAAAAGAACTTAGGGGTACACCACTTAAGACCCACCCTGAATCATCAAGTGATTCCAATAGTGGAGGGTTCACCCAGTTCTTCCATCCTAAATCATCAAGTGATTCCAACAACGAGAGTATACTTAGGTATTATGACCTTGTTCCAAATTAGAAAAGTAAAAATGGAAGCTTTTAACCCTAATATGCAACTATTTATGCTTTTATCATTTCAAATGCAAACAACATACAAAATAGTGAATGAAACACCATAAAGCAACATAAATCTAAATTAAATGTGAACTACAATGAATGCATAAATGCAACTCTACTCTATATGCAATCTATATGAAAGATGTAAATGCCTAAAATGAAAATAAAAATGTAACTACTTTAAAATAGAAAATGAATGTTTTCTTATTGATTTCACTATTAAAAAGTAGAAAAATAAAAACAAAAATGAGTTAGGGTTTGAACCAAGCTTACCAGGAAGCCTACGTATTTCTTTCCCCACTCTTTAAATCCACCAAGTCTCCTGAATATTGTGAGGCATTTCTAATTAGGCATTCCCTCGAATACTTAGGGCATTCGCATGACCACTGATCAAACTCTACAACTTCCAAAAACCCTAGTTTTCATGATTTTTATATGATCAAACTTCTAGAAACCTACAAAATAGAAACAAAAACATAAATTAATGACAAGGTAAATCAAAATGAAGAACCCTTTGGGGGTCCCACCATGATCACCATTTTGTAAACAAAAAATGAACAACACCAATACAAAGATAAAAACAAAAGCACAATAACACCACAAAATGCACAAAATGAATAATATTTATTAATATAGGTAGATCTTCGAGTTGTACAATGAATGTCCCAATATGGGGTTACAAATGCTTTTGATACAATGATTACAAATAATAGGGTTTCAAAACCCTAGTTCAATGAATAACTAGTGTCTTCTAGCTCATCCTTGATCCAAACAAGAGTGTGGGTGGGCTTGTGTATCCCTACGAGACCACCCTAGCTACAACAACTTCCAAAAATATGGTTCCTACACCTACAAACAAAAAACAACATAAAAGGGGTTAATAGCACCTACAAGGGCTCCACTATGTGAGGCCCTCTAAAAGATAAAACCTATAAACCCTAAATGTTGTAAAATGAAACTATAAAAAAATGCAAAATATAAATAAAATGCAACAAATATTTTACCTTATCAATGATAATCTCTACTCATGTGTCTATTTTAATAGTCACGAATCTCAAAAGCATTCGAGGGCTTACAGACTACAAATATACTATAGAAATGCCTAGAGGTATTTGATGATGGCTATGAATGCCTAAAACATTCTAAAAATGCTCAAAAGTTCTACGAACTCTAGGAGGCATTCAAGGATGGAGGGAAGGGAGGTAGAACCAGATCTAGTTCACGAGGGTTTGCGATGGTGAGAAATGGGAGAGGCGATGGTGAGGAAGAATGATAGCGAAATGGCTAGGGCAAATGTTCAAATTTAGGACCTTGATTCATCAAAATGAATCATCTTTTATAATCTACCCTTGAACATGTTAGGGTTTCGATGACACAAAATGGGTGATCGAGATTAAAACATGAGGAAGGGTGGAGATTAAGCTTGGGCAAGTGACATGGATTGAGATGGATGGATGGCTGAGATTAAGTCATGGTGGATGGCTAGGATTTATTCACATAAATACATATATATTTATTAAATATATATAAATATAAATATAAAATATTAATATATATGTATATATATATAATATATATATATATATATATATATATATAATGGATGACTATGATTGGAGGATACGAATGGATGACAAGTGGCTAGATTTTGGTGTCTACACCCTTATTACTCCCTATAGTGGCAAGGGATGTCTCTTCATCTAAGTTGGCTTGTTACTGGATGTTATACCTCTTCTGATATGTGAAGAAGGTATCCAATTTCTTGTCTTGAAGGGTTTGCTCAAAAATTTCCTTTGGGTCATAGGATCATAGATTAAAACGTAGCGGATGACTAGGATTTATTCATAAAATTACATATATATTTATTAAATATATATAAATATGATATAAAAATATTAATATATATTAAGCAAATACACACACACACACACACACACACACATATATATATATATATATATATATATATATAATGGACGATTGTGATTGGAGGACATGAATGGATGACAAGTGGTTAGATTTTGGTGCCTACACCCTTATTACTCCCTATAGTGGCAAATGTTGTCTCTTCATCTAAGTTGGCTTGTTTTTGGATGTTATACCTCTTCTTATATGTGAAGAAGGTATCCAATTTCTTGTCTTGAAGGGTTTGCTCAAAAATTTCCTTTGGGCCATAGGATCATTAGTCTCTAAGTTGTTCCAAACCCATATCCCTCAATCTTACCTCTACCATCATGTTGTACCCATGCATATTAGGAGTGATATTTTTTATTTGTTGTTTGAGTGGGTAAAGGTGTTAGATTTTTATGATATATGCAATGGAAGAGATCTAACATAGGTCCTAATAAGATGCAATAACTATGAAAGAAAGTGAGTATGCAATATGACTGAAATATACTATAAATTGAAATGACGAAATTGCAATGCAGTATGGAGAAAATGGTCACTCCATTAATATGATCTAAAGATCTACATTGTGCTCCATAGAGGAGCACTACTATCTACTACACTACACTAGATAAGAACTTATCTTTATACTTCCTTGACCTATGAGGCCCTTTATATAGGAAGATAGATTCCTTGGCCAAAACTCTATCTAGTTGTACAAAGGGACACCTTGAACATTACAACTTGCACATTGCCACTTGTGCATTTATTACATTGCTTGAAGTAACTAGCTAATTTACCCCTAAAGTAATATCCTACTCTAACTATGTACCTAAGGTGGTACATTTACATGATGTAAATGACATAATATACTCACTCTAACACCCCCCTTTATTACATTATTTGGATATTGAAGATTTTAATATTCAATATGGATATTTGTCTTCAGATGTTCTTCAAATTGATTCGGTCCTTCGTATATTTTTTAATTCACATTGCACTGTATACCTTCTTGCATTGGTTCTTATTTTTCTTCTTTATTGGAGTTAGTAATTTCATAGGTGGATGTGCTATCATATGATTCTTGCAAAGAAAATTTCTCTTTGCTTTTGTCCTTGTCATCATTATTTGTGTCCTGTATAGAAGCTTCTCAACATACACTTAGAGCATCATAATAAGATTTTGAGTTAGTAGAACTTGCAATACTAATACTGCATGAGGATTAAAATATATTTGCTAGCGATGATTCATCTAGCTATATTTTCAACTTATATAATTCTATCAATCCTTTTTGTTCTACATTTTCATCCTTATAACATTTGAATGTAAGTAGTGCCATGTATAGTATGCTTCCGTATTCTAAAGGAATTTGAATGTCATTCTTTCCATTGTCAATTGCTTTAGTGAGTCGAGCATGTAGATAGTGCTCCATTGTTTCAAACCTATCTTTCAAGGCTTCATTTTGTATCCTTTTTTAAATAGGATCTAATTTTTCTTCAGATTTTATAAGTGAATTCTTGATTCCACTTTTTATGACACTTGCTCTTTATTTTCTAATAGTGTTGTTCATGTCATTGTTTACTATATTACTTGAGGTGGACATATTTATGGCTTCTTGGAATGGAGTATAAAGTGCTTGTAGAGTCTTCTAAAGTGTTCTCCCTTGTGAATCCCTAGTTATGAACTTTGATTTGATAGAACATTTTAGTGCTTAGGTTTTGTAGGCTTCCTTATATCTCCCTAGTTCAGAGATGTAAATTAGTAGAATCCTTGTAAGATTTGTAGATACCTTATGATTCCCAAATGGATTGAGTAATTGATAAATTTTGAATGAATGCTATTATTATCAAGATTTTTAGAATGCCTCATGTCTCCCTAGTAATTTTGGATATGTTGAATGATAGATAAAGTGCTTTTGAGAATAGTAGTTCAATTTAGAGTTGATTTTATAAAGTTTTGTGAATAGCAAATTTCAACTTATTTTACACCTTATTTCTTCTATTGAACTTAAGCACTTTCTATTTTGATGAGGTTCTATTTGTTGGAATTATTTTGTCTCTTTAATGTTGTAGCACCCCAAAATTGGCGCAGTAAACCTTAGCAAATAATTAAAATTACTTTAGTAATAATTCAAAATTCAATTTTAACCCCGAACCACCCGTTAACCGCCTGTTAAACAACTTTCCCCATTTTCTATGCCATTTTTAGGATTTGTTGTGACCGTTGGACGATATCATCTTCGATCAGACGATATTGCCTCAAATCGGATGATTTCGTCTGAAGCAGAATGTCCAGACGATCTCGTACCAAACTGATTTGTGCATAATTAGCTTCTGTTTCAACGACGTCTCTAATATGGGTATAAGCGTGTCTACGTCGTTAGAGACCTCCCCCGTTGGAGATCTTCTAGATTAGGATGATCTCAAACCTCCTAACCTCCCTCCTAAGCCTACTTAAACCTTAGGAACCCCCTTGACATTCCCTTGGCTGAATTTTCCTGTAACTTGACAGTTGTGCGCATTAGAATACCCTAGATTACCATATGTATTTATGCTTTCCAAGTTTTCTTGTAGGGACCTCATTTATTTTTAGCCAGAGCAATCTCAGATCATCGTAGACGATCCTGTACAATCTTGGACGATCTCGTCAAAATTCAAGATGATTTCGACTACAGTCTGCATTGGGGGCAATCAGTGCCTAGAGTTTGTGCTTTTCCTATACTTTGTTGCTATTTTATTCTGCATTTAGTCAGTTTTATTATTATTTATTGTTATTCTACATCTTGGTGTTCACCCATGTAGTTTAATTGCATAATAAAATCATGATTAGCTATTAAAGCATCGTAATTTACTTGCATTTCTATTTGGGATTATCTTATTAACATCCTTATTATTATTTCACATCATTTTCCTTTATCAACATAGCTATATTTTCTGTATTTTGTATCTATTTCTCTGTTTGCAGGTCTCTGACGAATTCGTCTGACGAATTTGTCAGATCTCAGACGATCTTGTATGATTTCAGACAATCCTATCAAATTCAAGGCGATCTAGACTGCTTAAAAAATTAGAATCTCCATCAGACATCTGGAATCAGGTATGGTTTTTCTCATCTAGCATATTCTCTGTGTTTTATGTTTAATTCTGTTTTCTATATTCATTTAATTTGCATTTTCATAATATAACAACTTAGATTCATTTGTCCAAACCTAGGATTTGAATGTTTAAAGATAAAATTAAACACATTCACAACCTAGGCATGAAGACTGCCACTAAACGTTTCCTGGTGAACCCCACCATCCATCAAAAAATCACCTTAATACACCTCCCCCGAGAGGCACGACCTTCAAAGGGCCTCTCAGTCTGAGGTATTGTCCCATCCTTCCCGTATCCCCATTCTAGACGCGGATCCTTTAGCCTGAAGGTAAGGGTGCGGAAAATTTGGAACGATACATTTTGGTGAACCCGACGTGAAACTAAAACCTTTTGAAAAAAAAAAAAAAAAACAAAAACATAGATGCATTTAAAATCATTAGAAAACTACTAAGTTGCATATCATGTCTAGATGGTAGCTCCTAAGAAAAGACTAGCTATCACTATAAATTTTGAAAACCAATTAGCAGCCATAAAAGTTAATTCTGTGCTTAGTGTGCCTGAAACAGATAGAAACCAACTTTTGTGGAAAGAACTTGATAGGAGGTTAGGTATCATTTCATCTAGATCAAATGAACTTAGACAAATCAAGAGGTTTGCCCTAGATAGGATCCTAGATCCTCATCAACTCATTTTTTATCATGAACTTCAGAGAGCTTGCCATAGGTGGTTAGCTTATAGGAGAGCTCTTGTGTCTTCAGAATTGTTCACCTTCGAGGAATACCTCGAGAACGTAGCTGTGGTATGCCAATTTCTAGTTCATATAGAAGTCCAAGAAACTGATCTTATGATTAGAAAAATATGGAATAGAGTTCCTAGAGCTATGTTATATCGTGAATATTGTCGTGAGAATTATTATTATCAACCAGAATCTGAAATACACGGTATTGCTATAGCACATTTCATTAAATTCTTGAAAGAAAATTTTCAATTTGAAGAACACTTCATGACTCCTGAAGAACTCGAGCCCATTAATGATATTTATAAATTGTTTATAGAAAACTAGATCATTGCTTTCATTATTATTATTTCTTGCATTTAGTGTGTTGTTTATTATCTTTATAATATTGTTACAAAAACAAAAAATAGAAAAAAACAAGCAAAACCAAAATATAACAAAAATAAAACATTTTATTTTAAATACTATAGTAGGTATATAATTAAAATATATACCTCTTAAGCTTGTTGCACATATATATATATACAAGTATATATATATATTTGCTGAAATCTAAATTTAAGCACAATGCCTAGACTTAGGAATGGTAAACAAACCGAAGAAGAAGAAGAAGATTGGTTAGGAGACAAAACAAAAAACCCAAATGTCCTTCCTGAGGATTCAATTTCGGAAGGAGGAACCCTAGAACATCCAGAAGATGAGCTTGTTGTAGATGAACAAGAAGAAAATCTTAAAGAGGAAGGATCCTCATCCCCTAGAATGGCTCCAGATGGAACTATTGCTTTTGATAACTTAGATCATTTCTGAAATTTTTTAATAATAACATTGGTGCTCTTAATATGGCAGTTCGTATTGATAGAGGACAAATTAGTGACACTCAAGCAGCCATGGAAGATATGTTTAACATACACACCAATCCCCTGTCCTTTTTTGATCAAGAAAGTGATAAGGCTGGACCATCCAATAGAGATATGGTCACTATGATTTAGAACATGCAAAAACAACAGGTTACCCAACCCCCTAAGGAACCTGTTATTGAGCCTAAAATCATTTCCACACAAAATAAACCTTCATTCACTACTTTATTTTGCCAAATTATTGATCAATATGCTTCAAATCGACAAAAACCTAAAATGAAGCCAAACACCAATTTTCAACAATCTGGGATACAACATAATACAACTTCAAAATTTCTTCATAACACCCTTTATACCAACAATTTACACAATAACAATATAGCATCTAATCTTCATGTCCCTCCGTCATATGCTCACAAATCCCATATTAATACCCTACCAAACCAATACGGTGGGAAAACCAGTAATCTGGAAGCCATGGTGAAACAGTTAGCTTCGCGTATGGACCAGATAGATCCCTACCATCCCTCGTACAATTATCGAGAGATATGTAGTCAACCTCTGGATCCAAAATGGTATGAAAGAACCTTTTGAGGTAGAGCCATGGCCCGCCCGATGTGGTGTGGGCCTATTTCCTAGTAAGGGTCAACCCTTCCCTTTTAAAGATGATGATCAACTCATATGTTATCAAGATTATTTAGATGGGCGTGATGATTTGCCTCTAAAATATCAGTCATTTACCTGCAATATGCTATCCATAGCTTACCCTGAATTGATTGCTGAATTCGATGATGAGTTGGAAGGAGATATTTTCCATGATGTCTCCGTTGAAGAGTTGTTACACAATGGTTTTTATTTTGATGGTTCTATACCTACTATAGCCCAACTTGAGGCCACGAATCCTCAAGATGAATTCTCCAATTTAACCTTAAAAGAATTACAAGAATTGGGCATTTCACCCACCCCACCTAATTTTGAAAGAGATTTACACATGGAAGTAGAAAACATCATTAAAATTAACATTGGAACTGAGGATAATCCCCACATAATCAATATTGGATAAGAATTAAGTCAAGAAAAACAAGAGCAATACATTGCATTCCTTAAAGAATATGAAGATGTATTTGCTTGGACATATGAAGACATGCCAGGTCTGGACCCTTCTATAGTCATGCATCATCTAGTAGTCCATCCGGATGCTAAACCTGTTAAACAAAAACTTAGAAAAATGCATCCCAAAGTGGCCTTGCTAGTCAAAGGGGAGTTAGAAAAAATCTTGAATGTTGTTTTTATACAAGCTATTGATTATGCTGAATGGATCTCAAATGTAGTTCCAGTCACCAAGAAAGAAGCTACCAAAGTTAGGGTTTGCACAAACTTTAGAGATATTAATGTTGCATGCCCTAAAGATGATTTTCCTCTTCCAAACATGGATCAAATCATTGACTTTACTGTGGGGAGTGGAATGATGTCCCTAATGGATGGATTTTACGGCTATAATCAGATCAGGATAGCTCCTGAAGATCAGGCTAAAACAACCTTTATTACCCCTTGGGGTACCTTTTGTTGGAAAGTGATGCCATTTGGTTTAAAGAATGCAAGTGCAACATATCAACGAGCCATGACTTATATCTTTCATGATATGATGCATGATATCCTACATGATTACGTAGATGATATTATAGCTCGCTCTATTAAAGAAGATGATCATTTAGATGATTTGAGAAAAGTATTTAATCGGTTAAGAGAATACCTTATTCGATTAAATCTAGCCAAATGCATATTCGGAGTTAAGTCCGATAAACTATTAGGGGTTTTAGTTTCTTTACGTGGTATCAAAATTGACCCTCTCAAGATTGCGGCTATCACTGATATGCCCGCACCTACTAATATATCTGAGTTACAAAGTTTACAAGGTAAGCTTCAAGCCATCCGTTGCTTCATCGATAAGCTGGCGGACAAAACCAGTCCCTTTCTTAAGCTCCTTAAGAAGGATGTCCCTTTTAATTGGGACAACGAATGTAAGGAAGCTTTTGAACTTCTCAAACAATACCTCCTTAACCCACCTGTGCTTTCACCGCCTAGACCTGATCGTCCTTTTATCTTGTATATTTTAGCTTCTGATTCTGCCTTAGGAGCTATGTTAGCTCAGCTTGATGATGAGAAGAAAGAACGTGCTAATTATTACATTAGCAGAACCCTCATCAGTTATGAAACCCGCTACACAACATTAGAAAAACTATGTCTAGCAGTCGTATTTTCTACGTAGAAATTATGCCATTATATGCTCAGTCAAAAAACATATGTCATTGCTAAATATGATCCCTTGCGGTATCTCATGAGTCGACCTTATTTATCGGGTCGTACAACAAAGTGGGTTCTTGCTCTAAGCGAGTTTGAACTCACGTTCATAGGACAGAAGTCTATTAAGGGTCAAATCATAGCAGATCAATTAGCTGTTGCACCCTTAGAGTCTACCCATCCCCTCATCATTGAGTTTCCTGATGAATGCCTTCAATTAGAGGCAGACCATGTTGAACAATGGTCCTTATACTTTGATGGAGCCCGATGCATGAGTGGGGCTAGTGCGGGTATTATTTTAATATCCCCACAAAAACATCTTATACCTTTGTCCTTTAAATTAACATTTGCTTGCACCAATAATACTGCTGAATATGAGGCTCTAATCCTTGGATTACGAGCTGCCTTGGCGCTAAAAATCAAACATCAACTTGTTATAAACCAAATTAATGAAGTTTATCAGACCAGAGATGATAAATTGTGCCCATATAAAGCATATGTTTTACAATTAATATCCTTATTTGATAAAGTTACTTTGGAAGCTATTCCTCGAACTAGCAACCGTGCAGCTGATGCTATGGCCGCAACTGCATCTCTTCTGCCCTTGGAGTTAGATGACGAATATGCCACCATCATTATTCGTTGACTCCAGGAACCCGCTTCAAATAAGTCATGTTTAGAACCTTTGGATGTGTTTCTAATCAATGAAACTACTCCTGAACCTTGGTATATGGATATATTTGATTTTCTTCAAAATGGGACTTTCCCTGCCAATTCTAATAGAAACCAACGTCGGTTATTACGTAGACGAGCAAGTCGATTTGTAATAATTGGCAATACTTTATATAGGAGATCTTTTGAAGGTATCCTATTGAGATGTTTGAATCTAGAAGAATCCAAATCAGCTTTAAGTGAAGCCCACGATGGATCTTGTGGAGGACACTTCAGTGGTAGTGTCATTGCTAAAAAGCTCCTTAGGATAGGATACTTTTGGCCTACCATGGAGAATGATGCACATGATTATGTGCACCATTGCGACAAGTGCCAAAAACATGCTGACCTTGTCCATGCGCCTGCACAAGAGCTGCAGGCTATTTCATCTCCTTGGCCCTTTTCAAAATGGGGCTTAGACATTATTGGCAAAATTAATCCTGTGTCATCTGATGGACACAAATTCATCATAACCGCCACCGAGTATTTCACGAAGTGGGTTGAAGCTATGCCTTTAGCTTTCCTGCACTGGAACACAAGTCTCTAAATTTATTTTTAATCAAATTATTTGTAGGTTCGGAATTCCTGCAAATCTCATCTCAGACAATGGAACTTGTTTCAAAAATAAAGATGTTAAGAAATTATGCCAAAAATATAAGATTCAACATCGCTGGTCCACTCCCTATTATCCTCAGGGTAATGGTCAAGCAGAAGCATCTAACAAAACCTTAATCAAAATTCTTAAAATATTGGTCAATAAATCTGGTCGCGACTGGCACATTCAATTATATCCTGCTTTGTGGGCATATCGCACTAGTGTTCGAACTCCCACTGGAACTTCACCTTTTGTCTTGGTTTATGGTGCTGAAGCTATTTTTCCCTTTGAATTAGAAGTTCCTTCTTTGGCTCTACTACTTCAAGACACCGAAGTAGGAGATGAATATCGAGTCGTGAGACTCAATCACTGGAACTCCTAGATGAAAAGCGCATCAATGCTTTGGAGCATCTTCGTGCCTACCAAAACAAGCTTAAAAGATCATATGCTAAGAAAGTTCGTCATCGATCCTTTGAGGTCGATGACCTTGTTTTAAAAGAAAATAAAAAAAATACTAATGCAACTAAAGACCTTAAAGGTAAATTTGAGCCCAACTGGCTTGGACCATATATTATCACTGCTAAATTTGAATCGGGAGCATACAAATTAGCTACCTTAGATGGTAAAGATTTAAAAGAACCTATGAATATTATGCATCTTAAGCGATATTACGCATAAAATTTGGTCATTTCATCATTTGTATATATTTTGCATGTTGTCTCATTTTAAAAATATATATAAAACCATTTAAACAAAAACAAACAAACATAAAAGTAAAAACAACAATATTATTGACTCTTTCGAAACCAAAAAAATAAAGAAGAAAGAGAGAGTCAAAATCATCAAACTCCTCAAAAATATTTGTTGTATATATTTCTTCTTAAAGTATTGCAGTTATATTTTCAAATTATTTTGGATAAATTAGCATTTATTTGGAATCCCTCACTTTCACAAACACAAAATAAATATTTTGATTTTATCTTGGCATGATTACTAATCTCTCTTATATCAAAGTCCACAAAATTCAATTAAATAAAGTTTGAGCACGGAGAATTGATCTTGTTATTTACTTAAACCAAGCATATCCTTTCACAATAAAATGATTATATTTGTAATGTCCATGCTATGCTACATAGTAGAAGTGGTTTCTTGAGCGAAAAGTTTCCCCTGCTATCCTATCATGCACATGGTCTAGAATCTTTGAGAATTGACAAAAGGACAAGCTCACCCCTACCCGGAATAAAAATCCCTTGCTCTACAGCTAATCCGAGCAAGTATCCCTAGCATAGGAAGAAAAGAAAAGTTCAAGAAAAAGAGAAAAAGAAAAAAGTTATTTCAGCATTATCTCAAATATCAAAGCAAAGCAAAAAAAAAGAAAAAAAAAGAGAGCAAAAGAGAAAAGCAAAATCAAAATGCAATAAACTCCTTTCCCTACCCATTGAAAAGAAAAGAAGGGTTGATGAGCTTGAATCCTTGGAATTCTCAATTATTCGAAAACTGTGAGGTAAGCCCCATAACAGGTGGTTTGTGCCCAACCCGCTTGGCCTTGGGTAACTCCTAGCGTGGTGATATGTCTGTCACATTAGCGACCTTATTTTGTACAGACCTATGTCTGCTTATGGATTAGCTAGCTCTTGATAACCCGACTTACATAGTAGTTTGGTATGGTTATATGCATCTAAATCATGGTTAATGAACACTTATTTGGTTAATTCAAATCACTTGTATCAAATTATCTTGCTCAAAACTGGTAAATGAACAATGCAATTGCACACACATTTGTATTTGAGAGATTTTGTGTATCATTATGATAAATCAAGATTGGTAATGAACTCACATACGCACATGGGATTCCTTATAAATCTAACTTTTGTCTTTAAGATACTTTGAAATATTTTTGCAAATTGTTTGGAATAATTTCATTTTCTTATTTGAGAACAGTTGTTTAGTATAAAGACAACTACATACATTTTCAAAAAAATCAAAATTTCTTTCAAAACATACACTCAAATCATATATATATTATTGACTTTCGTGACGATGGTATAGTTCCAAAACTTAAATTGGAATTTTATGCCTAGCGCAAGTCCTCATCTTCATATTATCTGTTTATTTTCAAAAATTAAAAAATCAACCATGCAATAAAACTATCAATTTCTTCTTTGGATTTCGCGATGATGGTATAAGTCTATACCTAAATATTCTATGCCTAGCGCAAACCATTGTACTAATTTTATTTCCCATTTATTTAAATTCATCAAAACATGTGACTTAAATCATTATGTTACACAATTATGCTTTAACAACAACGCACATTGTTTCTATTTCATGTCATTATGTCAACTTCAATTTTGCAATGATGGTATAATTCCTAGGGAATTATTCAAAAATTTTATCACACTTAGGAATTTATGCCTAGCAAAAATCATCTTTAATATATTTCATGCATAATATTTTCATGGAAATCTGAAAACAAATCACCATCATCATCATCATTTGCATCATCACAACAAAGTCTTAAGACAGTCTCTTAAGCACTCTTTTACTTTTAACAATATTTCTATACTGGGATTAGCTTGACGACCGAGTGAGCGGTGACTCCATGAAATGGTCTATAATAGCGACAATGTCCTTTGAAATTATTGTTAAAAGTCCCTTTTTTTATTATTATTATCCCACAAACAACCAATTTGTTTACATCAGATTATTTCATTTAAATTTAAAAAAAGCATGACCTCCAAACCATAATATTTCCAAACGGCATAATTACATGAATCATCAAATCAATCACACCAAAACATTAAAGCATCATACAAACACATAAGACAAGTCATATGATCAAAAAATATATATATATATATATATATATATATATCTCAACAATATATGTACATCATATCAAAACTAGATTGGTATGCCACAATCTACATCTTGGCATACTCAATCCTCTCAATCATATATTCAGTCTATGCAGTATAGTAGCCTAGCCTCGAGAACCCCTCGAGCTCTCAGCCTCATCTCCTCCCCCGCCCTGAGGTGGACGAGGTGGCCCCATCGTAGTATGTGTGGTACTACGAGTCCTAGTCATCGATCGAGATGAAGTCCTCGATGACCCAACCCTGATCGGATCCGCAATGTCGGCTGGCAGCTGTACCCTCTGGCCCTCTGGCACCAGCTGGAAGTAGATACCCTGATAGAACGTGGTCTGAGCAATCGACCGTGCCAGCTCCTGAGTGCTCGCTCCTCCGCTCCGTGCTCTGAGGCATGCAACCTCATCTCTGAGCTGTGTAGCCTCAGCTCGGTGGCGTGTAGCCTCATCCTGTAAAGTCTACACCTGTGCCTGGAGACGGACAGTCTTCGCCCGAAGAGTAGCCATCTCACTACTCTCTCCTGTGTCCACACCCTTGCCCTTATCGGGCGATGGTGGCCTCTCTCTCCATGGAGAAGGGGGTCTCTCCTCCCTCCTCTCCCATTGCTACGGCCTCTGCTGAGCCTGTGGCCTCCTCTGCTCTCTCCCATCGTGACCCTGTGCCGCCTCAATGGCCGCCTGGCATCGCCTCCCCATCCGACGCACAACTACGTGAATCGGACCCTGAGCCCTCGTCATCCGAGGAGGGCGGATGCCTGTGTACCAGGCATCATAGCCGTCGGCTACCCCTAGCATCGTCCCCATCCACTGGCTGGATGGGGGCATCATCTGCGTCCTGACTCCAGAAGCACTGCATATCTGGAGCCCCGCTAACCGTAGTGTTATCCCGGATGATCCGGGAAAACTCGTAGTCTCTGAGAGATGGGATCCCTTGCTGTAGACCGAACTACCTCAAAACTCGGTCATAGCGGTGGAGCTCCACCTCTCCCCTCTCCATCCTCAGCCAAAAGGTTTGCCTAACGCGAGCCAGCTCCTGTCCATCCTCGGCCCACCCTGGATGATCTCTCCAAGGCCTCCAGGTGATCTGGTCGGAGACAAGGTCATCAAGTAGTCTTCGGGACATTGGCAGATCTATCCGTCATTGTGACCCTCTCCGAAGCCACCAGTAGAAAGCTCGGGGCCTCTCCCCATCAATCCCTATCAGTGGGAGCCCTATCGGCCTTCGCACCATGATGTGCTCCCAGAACCAAACCTGCAGTAGTGATGTCATAACCAGACATCGGTCGCCCTTGTATACGACCCCATGCAGGATCCTATACAATCGGCATAGTACAAAGCTCCCCCAAGCAAACCTGTACCCATGGTCTCTCATGTCGCAGACCACATCTGTCAGTAGCCATGGTACTCTGCATCCACTCTGATGGCATAGCAACAGACCACCTACCACCCCAGCCAAAACCTGTGTCAGTCTAGATGCCCCAGGCATCTGGCGTAGCGACTCGATGTTCACTCCGCCCTTCTCCAGGGTGAAGCTCGGATCTTCGCACAGTCGCATCATCACGTGGCCCTGATTGGCCATGGGAGTTATTAGCCATCCTTGTATGGGGATCCTCAAAATCCTCCATACATCCTCCAATGTGGGAGTCATCTCCCCTGTCGATAACCGAAAATAGGAAGAACCCGGATACCACCTCTCTGCTAGGGCTGTCAATAGCCCCATATCTATAGAAACCTGTGGCATATCTGCCACATGCTGCAAGCCGACTTGAGCCAACCGATCTCGCTCTTCCTGAGATAGAGTGGCCAAGTCATCCCTCAGCCCATCGTATTTCCATTCTCTGCTCTTTAGTAATCCTCTCTGCAACATAAACAACAAAACAATAAAAATCATTAATAAAATAGTGATTAAAAATGCAAGTAACACAAGTTCAATTTGAGCAAATTCGTCTCCGATTTTGCAAGCCGAAATCGTCCCTTATTTGACGAAATCATCCCCATTTCATCGATTTTGCCTATGGACAAAATCGGCGATATCGAGACGATTTCGACGAAATGGAGACGATTTCGTCTCGACGACGTCGACGGCCCAAAAAATGGCCGCGATGCTCAAAAATCATTCAAAATTAATCTAAAAAGCATAGAAAATCAAAATTAAAGCATTCTAAACTAAGTTTAGACTCTTACCCGTAGCCCGCGTTGGACCTCTGTCGATTTGTGCGTTGTCTCGACCATTTTGTTTGCAGAGCTCCAGAAACCAGAAAATGAAAATGAACAGTAACAATGAATTAGGGTCTTACCCTATTTTTCTTAATTTTATTCAAAAACAATTAAAAACATTTTAAATTTTGCTTTTTCGCGTTTTTACCTCAAACGTTCGATTTGGGTAAAAACACGGAGGGGGCACCATAGTAAGTTGTCGTACGATTCGACCTAGAATCGTCGCCTAAAAATGGGAGTAAATTTTTGCTTTCTCGTAAATCGAGAAGAACTCGTCTTTAATGCATTTTCCTTAGAAAATTCGCTAAAGAGGGGGCAAAATGTAGCACCCCAAAATTGGCGCAGTAAACCTTAGAAAATAATTAAAATTACTTTAGTAATAATTCAAAATTCAATTTTAACCCCAAACCGCCCATTAACCACCTGTTAAACAGCTTTCCCCATTTTTTGTGCCATTTTTAGGATTTGTTGTGACCGTTGGATGATATCGTCTCCGATCAGACGATATCGCCTCAGATCGGACGATTTCGTCTGGAGCAGAACGTCCAGACGATCTCGTCCCAAACTGATTTGTGCATAATTAGCTTCTGTTTCAACGGCGTCTCTAATCTGGGCAGAAGCGTGTCTGCGCCGTTAGAGACCTCCCCCATTGGAGATCTTCCAGATTAGGATGATCTCCAACCTCCTAACCTCCCTCCTAAGCCTACTTAAACCTTAGGACCCCCCTTGACATTCCCCTGGCTGAATTTTCCTGTAACTTGACCTTTGCGCGCATTAGAATACCCTGGATTACCATCTGCATTTGTGCTTTCCAAGTTTTCTTGCAGGGACCTCATTGATTTTCAGCCGGAGCAAGCTCAGATCATCGTAGACGATCCTGTACAATCTTGGACGATCCCATCAAAATTTGAGATGATTTCGACTACAGTCTGCATTGGGGGCAATCAGTGCCCAGAGTTTGCGCTTTTCCTATACTTTGCTGCTATTTTATTCTGCATTTAGTCAGTTTTATTATTATTTCTTGTTATTCTGCATCTTGGAGTTCACCCATGTAGTTTAATTGCATAATAAAATCATGATTAGCTATTAAAGCATCGTAATTTACTTGCATTTCTATTTGGGATTATCTTATTAACATCCTTATTATTATTTCACATCATTTTCCTTTATCAATATAGCTGCATTTTCTGTATTTTGTATCTATTTCTCTGTTTGCAGGTCTCTGACGAATTCGTCAGATCTCAGATGATCTTGTCTGATTTCAGACGATCCTATCAAATCAGAGGCGATCTGGACTGCTTCAAAAATCAGAATCTCCATCAGACATCCGAAATCAGGTATGGCTTTTCTCATCTAGCATATTCTCTGTGTTTTATGTTTAATTCTATTTTTTGTATTCATTTAATTTGCATTTTCATAATAGAACAACTTAGATTCATTTGGCCAAACCTAGGATTTGAATGTTTAAAGATAAAATTGAACACATTAAACACATTCCCAACCTAGGCGTGGAGACTGCCACTAAACGTTTCCTGGTGAACCCCACCATCCGTCGAAAAATCACCTTAATACACCTCCCCCGAGAGGCGGGACCTTCAAAGGGCCTCTCAGTCCGAGGTATTGTCCCATCCTTCCCGCATCCCCCTTTCGGGCGCGGATCCTTTAGCCTGAAGGTAAGGGTGCGGAAAATTTGGAACGATACAAATGTAAGTTTGAGAAAAGTATAGTAATTAGTTTCCAACTCTTGATTTTCCTTATAGAACCTTATTTTATAGCATTTGATAATTTAATATTTAATGTTTCTAAATCCCAACTACCTATTTTGGTGTAGTATTCCTTATAACTCCCTAATATGGAGTTTTAGAAAACAATAATTTTTGCAATGTTAAATAATTAATCTATCCAAGTAGAAATCCTTATTTCTCCTATGCTTTAGATTGTAAATATTAGGCTATTTAATATATATATATATATATATATATATATATATATATATATATATATATATATATATATATATATATATATATATATATAGTCTTACCTTTGTGACACCCCAAACCTCTATGTATCTAGTGCTGATTCTTAGACATAGATGGCAACACTCTTTAGTGCTCTTTTGACCGTTATCTCCAAATTATGGGTGTAGGCTTTAGTTTCTATTTAACTTGGATGACGACTGGTTTCTTGATACCTTTGACTGCACTGCTTGGATAATGGATGCCTCATGTCTAATTGCTTTGACTAGGAGCATTCAATGCTCTCTTCCTACTACTACTATGACATTGATGCTACTATGTAATTTTACCATGAGCTTGGCTTCTAATGCTGCTACAAACTCAACCTTTAATTTTGTTGTTCATTGGTCTTTAACACCTCAAATAGGAGTTGAATATTGAGGTGAGTGACAAGTTTCATGTTCATTTATTATAATGCATGGGAATAAGCATTATAGTATTGAATGAGCACTCATTCTTCTTGGTAATAAATTTTGCTTTTATTCTAATGCACCAAATTTCTTCTCTGTAACGTCTTCTTGGTTAAGCTTTCAATGGATGGGTGCTCACATGGAAACGTTTAGGGTTTCCTTCTAGGTGACAAGTGTCACATCCCTTTTGTGCATGGGATTTCTATGTAACACCTCTTAACATATCTTTGCAATATATTTATTATGAATACAACACAACCAACTCCTCCTTTGTTGTATGCATTCGATGGCATTTCGAGTGAGTTGTTCCCAATGGGAACGGTGAGCAATGCCTTGGGAACTTGGAGCTAGGATTCAAGCTATGATATTGAAGGCTTCAAGCGATGCTTTTGTGGAGTTTGAGCCACTCCAATGGTGCTCCTTGGATGTACATTTGCCTCTTTTTCTTGTTACGTACTCTTTGTATATAGTATTGCCTTTGAATAATGCTTCTTCTTTCTTTGTGCTTTGTTTGGTTGTAGGTTTGACTGTCAAAAATGTAGAATATGTGAGCCTTTTGGAAGGCATTTTCACCCTCCTTGAAGAAAACTTTTACACGACTGCCTTGGATTATTTTTCTCCTTGTGAAGAGTGTGCCCTTTTGGCATCGAAAACCTATCCTTCTACCTATGTAGGGTATATTAGAGTAGTGGAATATAATGTATATATTTTTGAGAATATAATACCTCTTTACACCACTTTTTACAGTATTTTATTTTTTTAGTTTTATGGCAGCTTTTGAAGTAGGTAATGGCTGATTTGATGTTGTCTCTTTTTCTAGACTACTCTCTCTGTTGTTTTTTAAATTTTATAATAAACCCCATCTAATAACCACTTAGATAGAAGCTTTTATTTGTAGAAGTAAATTTTGCACTATTTTTGTAAATGGCCTTTAGTGCACTTTGAATTAGAGATTCACCAAGTCTCGATTTAAAGCTTCTATTGTTGTTTTGATGGTGGATTTCTTCTCCACTCCTTGGAGGAATATAATCTGATTTTTGTGGCTTCTTCGGGTCACAAAATGTTATAGGTTTTGTGCACAAAATAGTGTCTCTAGACACTTTGATAATATGTTGGTTTTTGTTTTCTTAATCTTTAATCAACAAACACAAACTAACCCTTTTGAGAGTAACTAGTTAGAGATCAACTAGTATAGTGCCAATGCACTTTTAATGGTAATAATAATCTCACCTTATTGCTCCAATAAATGAACTCTCAAAATAATTTCAGATGCACTTAATAATATTTGCAACTTTTAAGAGTAATATGTAATTTACCCTTAATGAATATTCTACAATTTTTCACTACAATAAATATTGTAGGATATAGAATTCTTGCTTTCTAGATAGCAAATAAGTATATGATAATTTTATTGTTTTTTGAAATTATCCAACTCCTATTTAATGTGAAAATAATCCTTAAAATAAAATTTTACTATTTGCACTTGAAGACTATAATGCAATCTATCTTTCTGCAACTTTTAATCCAAATATGGTGCTTAATAGAATTTGATAATGAACCCTAATTTGAAGTTCAACTAATTACACCCTAGTTGCTTACCTTTTTTATGGCTTCTAAAGTAGATGTATATTTTGGTATTTTTGATTCACTAAGTTGCTACCTTGCAATGGTTGAATTTGCAACTTCTTGTTGGTTGTCTAGAAGAACTTCCTACATCACCAAACTATAGCCTTGAAATTTCTATCTTAAGCCTTGAATTTGGTGGCTTGATCCTTCCAGTGATCTTTGCTTGCTATAGATTTAGAGAACTCTTTTCTCTAAATTGTGCCTCCTTGCTGTGAGAGGAAATATCCAAATATCTTGGATTTGGTAGGCTTCTTCTATCTGAATATTGCTTCAAGCTTCTTGTCAATTTCTAACTTCAAACAAGATCTTCTTCTCAAGATTTTGAATATCTTGAGGTCTTCACTAGATTTTCTTTTGGGATTTGGCACTCCTTGCCAAATTCTTCTTCTCTTGGGCTTGTTATCAAATGGTGACAATCATCCCAAGTTATTCACTATCAAGAACTTCTTTGTAGGAATTCTCCAATGAGTTCTCCTAGGAACTCTTTTGATGATGCTTCTTCGAGATCTGCAACAAGGGTCTCCAAGCCTTCTTATTTTTCCTCCTTGAGACCTCTCCAAGGTATTTTATCTTGAAAATTTTTTGGTCTTCGAACCGAGACCTTTTATTCAACCTTCTACTTCTGAAAGTGTTGGTGATGATATTTTCTTCTAGGATCTCTAATTTTGCTCCTTCTAGATTTGTACAAGATTCTTCTAGTCCTCTTTCTTACAAGAATGGAAGTTATTCAATGATATCTACTTCATATATCTTCAGCTTATTTTGAAATAAGTCTTTAATCAGTAAAGGAGATCACCAATATCCTATTTCTTGGACTCTTATTTGGAGTCTTCTTCAAGAACTCCTTTCTAAAGTTTTCTTCTAAATCAAGAATTTATCTTCTAAATCAGGATATCTTCAAGAACTCTTCTTTGGAGTATTCTTCTGAATCAGGAATCTATCTTCTAAATCAAGAATTTCTTTTGGAATTTTCTTCAAATATCTCTTCTTTGGAGTCTTCTTCTAAATCAAGAATTTATCTTTTGAATAAAGAATTCTTTTCTAAAGTTTTCTTTGGGAACTCTTCTTTGGAGTATTCTTCTAAGTCAAGAATTTATCTCCTAGACCAGAAATGTTTCTTTGAAATTTTCTTCAAAAATTCTTCTTTGGAGTTTAATTTTGAATAAAGAATTCTTCTCTGAAGTTTTCTTTAGAATTAAGGCTTCTATGGCCTTTTTTTTTATCAAGGCTTCTATGGCCTTTTCTACTTCTACAATATGCAGGTATTAATCTTGAATGGAGATCACCAATCTCCTATATTTTCCTTGAATCAACTTTTAGAGTCTCTTCTTCCATGAGTCTACTATAAGGTTTCTATGACCTTTTCTTTAATTTTGCAATTTGCAGGATTGCAACTCTTGTAATGAGACCTTTCTTGAGGTCTTTGAAATATTCAATCTTCTTTCTTGTTGCCACAAGTGCTGGAATGATTCTAAGAAGATATTATTCCTAACTCTCTTGTAGGAAGCTTCCCAACCTTTTGCTAAATATATTTTTCCTGCAACAAGCTGTTAGAACCTGAAATTGAAGAATTTGTAAATTTGGAGATAATAATCTTCACTACTCCTAGTCTTCACGAGTTTTTCTACAACTTTGTGGAAAAACTCTAGGCAAATATAATCTTAAAATTTTTACAGATGAGATTTATTTCAGTTCTTACTTTTCTAATCCTTTTGAATATAGTGGCTATTTATATCAATTGATTCCTAATGGTAACTTTCGCATGTAGTAGCACACAACGATAGATCCAGTTTACAAAGATGCAGGTCAACAATAGTAATGGTGACTCTCCCTATTTCTCTTGACCTACTAAAATTCTCTTATGATGGATGTAGGTCCTCCTAAGATATCTAACACAGGTCCTACTAGATTTTGAGGATATATGCAATGGAAGAGATCTAACACAGGTCCTAATAATATGCAATAAATATGAAAGAAAGTGAGTCTACAATATGATTAAAATATACTATAAATAGAAATGATAAAATTACAATGCAATATGGAGGAAATTATCACTCCATTAATATGAGCTAAAGAGCTACATTGTGCTCCATACAAGAGCACTACTATCTACTACACTGCACTAGATAAGAACTTGTCTTGATACTTCCTTGATCTATGAGGCCCTTTATATAAGAAGATAAATGCCTTGGCCAACACTCTATCTAGATGTACAAGGGGACACCTTGCACATTACAACTTGCACATTGCCACTTGTGCATTTATTACATTGCTTGAAGTAACTATCTAAATTCCCCCTAGAGTAATCTCCTACTCTAACTATGTACCTAAGGTGGTACATTTACATGATCCAAATGATGTAATATACTCTAACTATAACAAAAGGGTAGTTTTCTTCTACTCTTTAAGATGATTCAAGCCAACATAGTCAAGCTTCCTAACATATTCCATGTTGAGTATGTAGTTTGAGAATCTTGTAAGCAACTTAAAGGGCATGGATAAAAATTCATAAAAGTGGATGAAGTATTTTGTACTCCCTAAATAGAATTTCTTCTTAGACCATTTTCCCTTAACATTTTTCTTGTCTCATTTTTCAATATTGGGGCCTTTCACTTGAAATTCTCTATGATCACCTCATACACCTTGTTATATAAGTGATAGGAGGTATTTCTTGGTTCCTGGAAAGATACATCCATGCACTCCATAATACTTAGAAAGTAGAAAACTAGATTTTATTCTGGTATAAGATCAACTAGATTAGGTATAAGGTGTAGGTGAAATTCCTCCCTTACATTCCTTTAATTGACACTCCATCTAGTATGATATGTATTGGAAATAATAAATCATTTGATAGTACCTCAGGTAGGTGTGGACTGCATGTAACAAAGTAATTTGTTCCTTATAGATCTTCTTGTGTCTCCTTTCCTTGAGAACAATGACTATCCTTGATATCACATATTAAATATATTTCTTGAACTGGTCCAACTCCAATAGGATATTAAAGTCAAATGGTAGATTAGGTTAATTTAGGTACGCAACCAAAAATATTTGCCAATAGGTGCTAGAGTGCCTATAGTAAAAGTCCCTCTAGGTATAGGGACTAATGGAAATCCACATTGTTGTTTCATTATGGATTTAACATGCTCCTTATGACTTCTATTCTGATGTATAAATCACCCTCTGTCCATTGCAGGAGGCAAAAATATCTTGTCTTATTGTACCTTTTTATTATTGTTTCAATTAGTTTGGGGTAGTTCCATACTTGTGGCACTAGGTTCATTGCTAGGCTAGATGTTCAAGTATAAAATTATGCTCTAGGAGTCTATCTAGAGGCTTAAGTTATACCTCCTCAATGCTTCCCTACTCATGTGGAGTGTATAGTTTTCCTTTACCACCTTCCAATAGGTGTCCTCAAACAATCCTTTTGGTCTTTTGGAAGGTGAGAAGCCTTGCCTATTTCTCTTCCCTCTTTTTTCTTCTAACCCTATATTTCAAATGGTCTAGCCTCCATTATGGTGACTATAATGGGGGATAATGGAATGATGATGGGTGGGATGGTTGTTGTAGAAGATGGTGATGATACCTAGGATTTAGGCAATGAAGGGCTAGCATAAGTGGATGAGGCATCCATTATAAAATTGGTGAGAAAATGGGTGAAAAAGGAAAGAAATTAAAATAAATTGAGAATATTTGATTTTGGATGTCCTAGAGTGATTTGCTCATTAAATGTGTTTTTATGATATTTGAAAAGGGGAACAATATTGAACGATTTCCTTGGGAAGTAGGACAATTTATTTGGTTAAGAAGAAGAGTAGTTCACTTAATGAGTCAAGCGATTCACTTAAGGAGTCAAGTGATTTGCTTAATAAATCAACCAATTTGCTCATGCTTTCAAACTTGGGGACATTTTTGGTTTCTCCAATTTTTGCTAAAGTGATTTACTCAAAATTTTATGGGGATATCTTGTGGGCTTGTGACTTGGTTAGTATTTGATATGCGGTTGGTAGATGATGAGCATGGTTCACTTGTTAAATGGGATGCTTTGAATAATGGAAGACATGCTGAGTGTGAATAAGGGCATTTTGGCCCCCTACATGGGGTAGTTATAAGCCCAAGTAGGACTTTGTGCCTTGACAAAGGCTTCATAGGTGGGGTGATCAACATATTAAGGGCTGATTAGCCTTACCTTATGTTTGATACAAGGCCTAATATTTGAGTAAGCATATCGTTCACATTAGCAAAGTGGATTTCTTGCCTTAGCTGTGAGTTACTCATTTTGAAAATCGAATCACTCAATTTTTTTACATCAATAATATATACACATTATTCATGAACCAAACACATCATTTTTAGAGAAAAATTAATTTTTGATAGGAAATTTGAAAGAAAGGGAAAAGAGAAAAACAAAAATTGTAAAAAGGGTAAGTACTTATCAAATTAGAGCTGATATTTTGTTTCTAGATGCTCTTCTAGCTAGAACTCTTTTTGCTATACCAAGTTAAGGTGTTACCTATTTTAATAAGATAAGCAATATTACCCCTTTCATTGAAGTAAGTTTGTAAGCAATTAGTCTTGTAATTTTAGTAATCTAGTAAGGTTTGTTCCATAATGAATCAAACTTCTAATGAGTGTCTAGTTTTGCATAATCCTTGTCTCATTTGATCACAAGGTCTCCTCTAAATTCTACTTATGTTGTCTATTTATCAAACCATTTCTTGATGAATATTTGACATTGCATATTATTTATACATGAATTTTATTTCTTCTCCTCTAAGATTAGTGCATTCAATCTTGCTTGCATTGGCTCAACGTTTATTGTTGGACAATTTGAGTTTAGTTAGTTGTCATTGATGCCAAGGTGAAAAAGTCGTCATTGATGCCAAAGTGAATAAATGGAGGCATCATCAATGCGATGGAGCACACCTTTATTAACACCAAAAATAAAGCAAAGATTTGAAGAATAAGTTGGTAAAACAATATTTTATGAGGGTTTTCCGTAAACCCATGGTGGAAAATTAAATCATTTTTTATTAAAATCATTATAAGGATATAAAAGCATCCTTACACATTGTGATGACAGTGCAGGTTTAATTAAACCCATGGTGGCAGAATATTTTAAATTAAATCAGTGGAGTATAAGTTGCAAGTTTAAATCTACCCCATGGAAGACTTTAATTTTATTAAAGTCAAAGGTTTTAAAATATAATTTATAAAATTTAAAATTTATTGAATTTAAATAATTTATAAATTATATAAAGGTTTAAATTAGCGTCGATGTCATCAAAAATTAAGGAGCACCAAAGTCTAAATTCGAATGGTGGTTTTGTGTATAAATTAATGCCCAAAGGGGCATTTGAAACTTACCCCTAGACGAATTAATTCCCATGCAAAAAGGTTGAAGGTATTTTGTGCATCGTGAACATTGAGGAAGAAGACAAAGAGCTTTGTATTATTACTACCGAGGAAGAAAACAAAAAGAGGAGAATGCATGATTTGAGTCACATAGGACACGCTGGTTCATTGGTGGCACACGCCTTGCGAAGGCATTGGGAAAGGAAGCGCCCACATTCGATTCTCGTGGACGTGCCAAGGAAGGTCTTTTTGTTCGCATTTGATTCAAGTGCTAGGAATAAGAGAAAGAGCATGAAGTGCTCGTTTGTTCTCAAACACACGCCTAGTGCACGTGGTGGTCAAGCCCGTGGCTAGAGCTCTTGTGGAGGTAGAGATCATGGGATCGAATCCCACTAGTGGCAAAGGTAATTTTTGATTTAAATTTTACCTAAGGTTTTCTTAAAAGGGTTATTTGGAGTTATAAGGATTTATGTAGATATATTTGTGTTTGGAGTTATAAGGGTTTGTAAAGATTTATTTTTAATTAATTTGTGTTTGGAGTTATAAGGGTTTGTGAAGGATTATTTTTATTGAAAATTGATTTGTGCTACTTGGAGTTAAAAGGGTTTTTGAAATATTGTTTTGTTGAGAAGGGATTTATGTTATTAAGGTTCTAAAGAATGAGGATTTGATTCTTTCCAAAGTTCTACTTGTCATTTATTTATTAAAGAGGTTTTGAGTTATTTTGATGGATGTTGAATTTATTTTTAGTTGGGAGTTTATAAGGTGTGATTGGATAAATACTTTATGTATGTTGATGGTTGTTTTTGAAAGGTGGAGTGATAAGGTGTAATTGAGTATTTATATTATTTTTGTGAGAAATATTTATCTTCTAACCTCTTGAGATTGGCATAGAAGTTTGTGTGATTGTGGCAAATTTATGAGATCCCTTCATCTTCAATAAAAAGGTATGAGCACATTCTTCTATAGTTGAGTTGATTGATTGGTTTTATGGAAAATAAGTTTGGAGTGAAAATGACTTGATTAGGGTTTCCTTTTTGAGAGTGATTGAGTTAATGATTCAAGGTTTTCTGGAATAAAGAGTTGTTGTTAAAACCTTGTTTGATAAGCATTGTTGATGAAGTCATTGGTTGTGTGAAGAACTTGAGCTAGGGTTTGAAAAGAACATGTGCATCATTGTTACAATACAAATTTGGACAAGTTCTGAGTGAGCTTGTTGAGTAGATTTGGATAAGTTCTGAGTGAGCTTGTTGAGCATATTTGGACAATTCCTGAGTGAGCTTGTTGAGTAGATTTGGATAGGTTCTGAGTGGACCTATTGAGCAAATTTGAGCATGTTCTGAGTGGACTTGTTGAGCAGATTTGAGCAGGTTCTAAGTGGACCTGTTGAGCAGATTTGAGCAAGTTCTAAGTGGACTTGTTGAGAATATTTGAGAAATTTATGAGTGGACTTGTTGAGCAGATTTGAGCAAGTTTTGAGTGGACCTATTGAGTAGATTTGAGCAGGTTCTGAGTGGAATTTTTGAGCAGATTTGAGAAAGTTCTAGGTGGACTTATTGATAAGATTTGAGCAGGTTATAAGTGGACCTATTGAGCAAATTTGAGCAAGTTTTGAGTGGACTTGTTGATCAGATTTGTGCTAGACCGAATGACTGCCAGACCGAATGAACTATGTTTAGTGTAAATTTGAGATAGAGCTTTGGAGATGACAAAGCAGAGAGGATAGTAGTCTCTAGTGGATAAATATCCATAAACTAGGGTAGTGAGGACATGTCTTCTGAGTGGGGACAAGAGTATTCAGTGGAGAGAGATCCACAAGCCAGTGTAGTGGAGGTAGTAGTATTCTAGAGGATCACCATTCAAAGCAAAGGAGGAGTTATATTGTGGATAGAGATCCATGAACCAGATTTAGGGGATAAAAATATCCTTTGGACAAAGGTCCATAAAAATTGTAATAGGGAAAGGATTCCCAAGAGATTATTTGAGAAATATTTTCTCCGTGGAGGTAGCCATATTTGGGTGAACCACGTTAAATTGGTGTCTCTACTATGTGTGTGATTTGTGCATTGCTTTGATTACTATTGTTGATATTGCTATCTATACATTGCATAATATTGATTTGGAAAGAAAAGTAAAAAGTGCTCTTATAATGTTCACCCTCCCCTCTCAGTATAAGCTTGTATTCTTCATTTATGTCCTCCAACTTGAGCTATTGTGTCATGACCCGCCTTGGCAAAATTTTTCACCTGATAGACTATGTATTGATGAATGATAAATTGATGCCTAGTTTTGATGCATTTTGATGGTTAAGAAATAGTTATATTGATTTATCTTTGAGGGATATGGTACTAATGATGTATTATTAATTTGCAAGACTAGGTACACTTGTGGGTGGAAGAGGTAGAATAAACCACTAAGAACAAGGTACTTGAAAAGGGAAATGATGATTACAGTGGCTCAAGGTAACATGAATGACTACCCTCATATAGGCATGCATTCTTGCTTTGAGGGTGATCATCAAAAATCCAATAATCCTTAGCTCAAATTTGATAACTTAGAAGTTACCATAAGTCTTCAGCTAGGATGGATTTAGTGAAGGAATAAGATCGGGGAGATGTCGATGGGCGGGAAGTCATCTGCGGGGGAGCTCGGGAGCGGCCATGGTTCGATTCTTGGGCGCAGCGGAGCAGTCGAAGGGCACCAAGATTTTGGAGGTACGAAAGCGTCCATACCCATTGAAGAAGACCGGGCTGACGACGGTGTCAGTCGGGGTAAGGACCCACCAGACAAAGGGGGTGGTGGGGCTCAAAAGACTTATGCTCAGGCAACGGCCTCAGAAACCCTAAACGGTTTCTCTACCAAAGAGTTGTTTCCGGTTGGGGATGAGCTGGACATCCCGATGGAAGTCCTTTCAAGCTTCATGGAGTTTGAGAAATTTACCCTCATAGGCAAATTCATTGGCGGTCGTCCCGACATGGAAACCATCCGAAAGTGGGCAGCAAGCAAATGGAGGACTTCTGGTCATATGGAGTTGGCGGCCCTATCCCGAGGTTTTTTTGCCATTAGACTGAACAATAAGGAGGATTACTATAAAATTATGGCTGGCGGGCCATGGTTTCTGGGCCGCATAAGTTTATTCCTTAGGAAGTGGGACATGGATTTCAATCCTGACACCCAGAACATCAACATCGCCCCAATATGGGTTAGGCTCCCGAGTCTTCCCCTCTTTGGTTGGCATGAAAATGTCATAAGGGGTATTGCGCGCTCCATTGGGGAGTTGGTCACCATTGACCCTCCCACCCGAGCTCGAACCAGGTTTGTCCAAGCCCATTTTTGCGTTCTGGCAGATTTGGAGGCAGAGCTCCCAACTTCCATCACTCTTCGGTCTGGAGATACCATTCTTCATAAACAAGCTATTGTCTATGAAAATAGACCAGCTTTCTACCCCCAGTGTCGGTCCCAAGGGCACCTTCAGTCCCAGTGTCCTCTTCAAAAATTGGGTAAGCAGAAGCGTGAAAATGGTAATCCCCTGGAGCATGGTGAAGGTCAGGCAAAGCAGTCAAATCCAAACGTGAAAGGCCATTCTCCAGGCCCCTCCAGAGATTGCGGTGGACTCTCTCAGCCTGAAGAGAATCCCACTCTTCAATCGGACCCTGAGCAATTTGAAGCTGACAATCAGCAAGGAACAGACTCCCACTTGGAAAGTGAATCGCAGGAAGAGAAGGAACGGACCCCATCCCAAAATATGACACAGGCTATTTCTCTGCTCCAAGATATGGGTCATCCCGATTTCAGCCAGTCGCAGACACTGCTAGAAGATTACCTCTTGGGAAGGAGGGGTGAGCAGTCCGGTCACATTAGCCCCCGAAACACGAGGAGCCAAAAGCAAAGTGTGGATTTTGGTAGTGAGAGGAAGCAGGGCCATCCTCCTAACAAAGATAGGCGAGACAAAGAGACAGCAATAGACGTTGCAAATGGAACCCAGCGTTTGTTGGTTCTGGATGACTGTGACGCTCAGACGGATGAAGCGCATGCATCAAAACCTCCCCCTCAGCAAGGAAGGGGAGGCAAGAAAAACCTCAAACTGTCCAGATGAAAGTCCTCTCATGGAATGTGAGAGGACTGAACGGTGCAGCCAAACGAAGGTTAGTGGTTGATCTCCGTAGGAGGACTAACCCGTCCATCCTTATTTTGCAAGAGACCAAGATCGATGCTATTTCCTCTGATAAAGTTGCGAAGGCCATTTGGGCCAAGGCAAATTGTCTGTCCAGCCTTGCAGTGGGAACAACGGGAGGACTCATGGTTCTGTGGGACCCATCGAGGTTTGAGGGCAGCCTGCTATCAACTTCCAACAGAATCATCAATGTACTGTTCCAGTCCAAAACCACCAATTTTTCCTGGATTCTGTCCAACGTTTATGCTTCAAATTCTGCCACAGAGAGAGCAGAAATGTGGAAAGCTATCTCTCGGATGAGGGAGAATTTTAGTAATTTTCCTTGGGTTTTAGGGGGCGACTTCAACTCTCCCCTTCATCCTTCAGAAAAAAAGGAGGGTCCGACCACTCCAACCACAGCTTGGAGGATTTCAGAGATTTTGTCTCTACTAATGGCCTGCTTGACATCGAACTCAAAGGGGCTTCCTTCACCTGGAGTAACAGAAGGATTGGGAGTGGTTTGATTCAGGTCAAGCTCGATAGATTTTTCATTTCCCAAGAAGCCATTCCCATCCTTGGCGGGGCTATCCTTTCAAAACTTCCAAGGATTGGGTCTGACCATAACCCTATCTTCTTGGAGGTGGACGATGGGCCTATTTTTAAGACCCCCTTCAGATTCGAATCCATGTGGATTTCTCACAAGGACTTCAAAGGATTGGTTTTAGCGTGGTGGCAATTGAAGGTGGAAGGAAGCGCTCCTAAGAGGGTGGCTTTAAAGCTCAAGATGGTCAAAGAAAAGCTGAAGGTTTGGAATAAAGAGGTTTTCGACAACATTTTTGAGTCCAAAAAATCCATCTCTGAGAACCTAAAGGTTTTGGAGGAAAGGATGGAACTCGAGGGTTACACTGAGGGTCTCAGGGAGGAAGAGCGGAGCCTTTTGGTGGACTTTCATTCTATTCTCGCTAGGGAGGAAATTTTTTGGCGCCAAAAATCTCGTGACCTTTGGTTGAAGAATGGAGACTCCAACACGAGGTTTTTCCATGCGTCTACTATGAGGCACAGAGGGGTCAACAAGATTAGAGAAGTGGCTTGTAAGGATGGGCGCATTACCAGGGAGATAGAGGAAATCAGGAGCGAAGCGGTTGAATTTTTTTAGGATTTGCTCGGCACTCCTTCGGACGGCAACCTTCAGGTCCAAAAATCTTTGCTTGCCAATTTTTTGACTAAAGTTCCCCATGAGGTAAGCATTAAGCTTCTGGAACCTTTTTCCTCATCCGAGATTAAGGAAGCATTGTTCTCCATGCAACCAGATAAGGCCCCTGGCCCCGATGGCTTCCCCCCGATTCTTCCAAGTCATGTGGGAGGTCGTGGGTCCGGATGTGTGCGATGCTATTCGGGTTATTCAAGCTTCCAGATCCATCCACCCAAAACTCAATTCCACCTTTCTTGCCCTCATTCCTAAGTCTCCTGCTTGCAAAAGTTTCTCTGACTATCGACCCATAAGCCTGTGCAATGTTTTTTACAAGATTCTCACCAAGTCTATAGCCAATAGACTCAAAACAGCTTCTCCCCCTCCCGATTGATCCTTGTCGGGGAAGCACCGTTAAAGGCAGAAACATCCTTGATGGTGTCATCACTGTCCATGAGACCCTCCACTCCGCTTACCGCTCCAAGAATGCTTGCTCTTTTTCTTAAGCTCGACATGAACAAAGCCTTTGACCGGGTTGATCAAAAAATTTTGTGTGCAGTCCTCCTCAAGTTCGGCTTTCATCCCCACTGGATTGACCTTGTCTACAGTTGTATATCCACTCCCTTTTTTTCTGTCCTGGTCAATGGGTCCCCAGCTGGGTATTTCCAAAGTGCCAGAGGCCTCAGACAGGGCGATCCTTTGTCTCCCATCCTTTTCATTCTTCTGGCAGAGGTTCTGAGTTGGTCCATGAAAGAGGCTCTTCGTCAGAACAAGATTTTTGGCATTTTGCCGACTTCTAGGGTTGATCCTGTCACTCATCAGCAATTTGTGGATGACACCCTCATCTCCACTGGGGCGTCTGTTGCCCAAGCCAAATCGCTCAAGCGGATCCTATCCCGTTATGAGCAAGCTACAGGGCAAAAGGTCAATTACATCAAGAGCAAAATCTACTTTATTAACACTCCCCTGCGTAGGCAACTTCGGATTGCTAGAATTCTTGAATGCACTATTGATTCCCTGCCTACGTCCTATCTGGGGTTGCCTCTGTCTTTTAGTGGGCGAGCCAGTGGAGACATGTGGAACATGATTCTTGAGCGCCTTCACAAGAAACTCGACACTTGGAAGGGCAAACTCCTGTCGCAAGCCAAAAAAGCCACCCTTACCAAAGCTTGTCTTCAGGGGATCCCGACCTACTTTATGTCGGTGTTCATGCTTCCGGTTGCTGTTCACTCCAAAATCGAGAAGATTCAGAGGACCTTTCTTTGGTCTGGCAACGAAGAGAAATCTAGACTCCCCCTTGTTGCCTGGGACAAGGTGTGCTTGAGGATAGACCAAGGCGGCTTGGGGTTGAGAAGATCAAGACTTATGAATTTGGCTCTGATCGTGAAGCATGCTTGGAGGATTCTTTCTAGCGACCCGATGGAGTGGGTTAAGCTGGTTAAAAAGAAGTATCTTGGCCCCAATTCCTTCTTGGATGCTGAGACCTCCTCCGTGGCGTCGAATTTTTGGAAATCTGTGCTCCAAACCCGACATTTGATCAGCCTGGGAGCCCGCTGGATTTTGGGTGATGGCAACCTCATTTTATTTTGGAAGGACAGGTGGGCGACTGAGGAAGCCCTTGGGTCGAGGGCGGATCTTGCAGGGCTGAGAGGGTTGACTGACCCAAACTCCCAACTCAGGGTGGCGGATTTCATAGACCGGAGCACCCATTTTCCCCGGTGGAAGCTTCCAGTTGTGGAGGGGTTTAATAATGAGGTTACCTTTCTTGCTAATATCCTCCAGTTGGTTTTAATTCCTTCTGCTAGGAGGAATGACAGAATCATCTGGAGTGGTACGGAGGATGGGCTGTTTTCTGTTAAATCTGCTTATGAGTTTCTCACCACCAAGACTGCTCTCGACTACAGGTGGAATACTGTTTGGAGGAAAGGGGTCATCCCTAAAATCAACTTTTTTGCATGGATCGCTTTCCACAACAAAGCCTTAACTATTGACAACCTTCACAAGAGAGGTTTTGCCTTCCCCAACAGGTGTTACTTGTGTCTAGCAGATTACGAGACGAGGGATCATTTATTCTTGCATTGCCCATTTTCCCACTCTGTTCTTAGCATTGTCCTATCCTCCTTCCAAATCCTTTGGTGCTCTCCCCATTCCCTCAGAGATGCTTTCCACCAATGGCCTAATCCTTTCAAGAATCCTAAACTCCGCTTCCTCCTCGAGGCCTCCTTCCACCATTCAATTTGGCAAATTTGGTTAGAGAGGAATGCCAGAATCTTTGGCAGAGCTCCTAGAGGGCCTCCTTCTGTTGCTCAAAGGGCGTTATCCTACGCCATCGAGAATTCTATTGTTGTTCCCAGTCCCCGTCCCCACCTTCCGAGCGAAGAAGCGATTCTCAAAATAATGAATCTCTGGCCATTTTTGGATGTTGTTAAAGGGCCCTGTCGAAGGAGTGTTGTTTGGACCACGCCCCCCATGGGGTGGATTAAATTAAACTTTGATGGAGCGGCTAAGGGTAATCCTGGGCCCGCTGGTGCTGGGGGTGTTGTTAGAGATCATGATGGGAATCTTGTGATGGCCTACTGTGAAGAGTTGGGTTCCTAGACGAATCACTATGCCGAAGCCCGAGGCGCTCTGAAAGGTATTCGGATACTCTCTGAGGACCCTCGACCTCTAATTATTGAGGGTGACTCGCTCAACATCATGAATTACCTCCTTGGCACCAAAAATCCTTCTTGGAAAGTCTACAACATCATCCTCGAGGCAAGAACGCTTCTCTCCCATCGTGGTAGGTGGAAAGCAAACCATATTTTGAGAGAAGGTAATCGCGTGGCTGACCACATGGCCAACAAAGGGCTCGCGACCACGTGTCCGGTCGTGTGGCGGTCTCGCTTCCCATCCGAGGTGGAAAGGTTGGCCAGAGCGGACATCCCTTCATGAGGTTTACCTCACGCAGTTTTTGGAAAGCCCCTTCCAGCGCTGACGGGCCCTCTCCCTACAGCCGCTCCGCTCGTTCTCGGCCAAAGCGCAACATTGGTGGCAAATCGTCCTTTCCTGGCAGATCTTCCCAGCGTCTGCGAAAAGCCAGAAAGGTTGAGAAGGATGTCCTTCCATAGCATATCCCGTCGGACACGGAGAGCGATAGGGAGAGTCATGGCAATTCACTTCTGGACCTGGCTGCTTCCATTCTTACTACCGTTAACTCCATGATTACAATCCTGAAGCAGAACCAGAAGCGCCAAAATTCGGAAGGACAGGAGTCGTGATTAGTTGTCCATGGTGTCTTGTCTATTTTGTTTTCCATTTTCCTTGTTCCAGTTCTTCGGCCTCTACTTGGTGTCCTCTCGGGTTTGTCCTGTTTCATTTTTTCGTTGGGTTTCCAGGCCTAAAAGCCCTTTTTGCAGTCTCCAAGTCTTTAGCATTAGGATGGCTTTACTTGCAATTAGGCTTATTGTTACAGCCAAGAGGTATGATGCATTATTAGAATTGTGGCTAATTTTGTACATAAGGTTTTGGGATCCTCTATAAAAACCCACTGTTAATATATTAAAATAATTACCAAAAAAAAAGTCTTCGGCTAGGATAGGTGATTTGGTTCACGATAAATCACCCACCTTGTTTGATGAACTTCATTACTCGTTTTTGTTTATCTATGTTTTGTTGCATAAGTGGATTTTGTAAAGAATATCTCTCGAAAAGAATTAATAGATATAAAGGTTCTATTAATTCTTGGGCAACTTAAATACCATACTAATGTTTAATATTAGTATAGGTATTTTATTTGAATTTAAATATCATACTAATACTTAATATTAGTATAGATATTTTAGTTTGAATTAATAAAATGAGAAAATGATTTAAGGCTTTTATGGTTTGAATTAAATTGAATTAAATATTATAAATATTAATGCTTTAAAGTTATATTTAATTCTCTCTTTTACCTTTTTAAATTGATAAAAGAAATGAATGGCTTTATCTTTTGTAAATAAAGAAGTAAATGGTTTTTATTTGAAACAAGATATTTTAAAAAGGGAAGAATCATTTTAAATTCAAATATCTCCCCCTCTTGTTGCCTTGGGTAAGCACAAATTTACTTTGGTAGATGACATTTATGTCCAAGTTGGACTTTGGGACCGACGGTAGATGGGTTATCTATGTTAAAAGGTCTGAGAGATTTAGAAAAGAGGATTCCTTTTTGTAAAAATTTAAGGATAAAAGTAGGAGTTTACAAAGGAAGGAGGAGGAGATTCAAATATTTATCAAAAAAATAAATCTTTCATATTTCCTTGATTTCAAATTTAAACCAGGTTGGGGCTAGTAAACGATCTCCCCTATTTATGTTTTTGATCTTTACTTTCTTTTAGAAATTGAAAGAATATTTTCTATTTTAAATATGATAGGTTTAGGTTGATCTTTTTAAGAGAGATTTCTCCTCTATTTTAGATGCTCTCGAATGACCTGATATTTAGTCTCTCCTTGTGTTTTTAAATAGATCCTTGACTATTTTAAATGAGGATTTCATATAGTTCTTCTACCCTTTTATTTGATTGGAGTTTATAACTACCTAAGATCACCCTGTGATAGACCTTTCAATGTTCTATGTTTGCTTTTAGAGCACCCTATGTAAATCTTTCCCTTGTCTTATCGCATATCAAATCGGTGCTAGTTTGGTGTATGTGGTCGTTGAACAACTAGAAGGTAACTTGTTTGGATGACTAGTTTGAAAGTTGATCCTATGCCATGATTACACCCCCCTTTGGTCAAATGTATCAGGTTATGCTTGGTCTCGTTGCCTATTCGTAATGCCAATGACAATGATGTTCTTTATCACCACTATGGGGTGAGTTCCCATCCTAAGGTCTAACCTTAAGGGAGGGCTTCATTTTTAGTAAGCCACCATTGCTACAATACTGTAAACGATGACTCATGAGTAGTTGAGTGCAAGCGAGGGAAGGCCAAACATTCCTTCATTGGGCATTATTCCACATGGGATATGCCCTAATGTGCTCAGTGCCTTTAGGGGAGCTAGCCTCCCCTAGTAAATTGACCACATGGACGTGGTCGAGGGGCCATTCCATATGGTGGGTTGCCCTATCCTAGTTGAGGGGGGCATGCGAATTGACCTTGGCTTACTTTGTGACATGTGACTTGATCCCTATTTGATAATAATTGAATCTACTATTGACTGGGTTTTGTCAATTTTCATGGTTTTTGTGATTTATTGATGTTTGTGGTTTTGTTGTCTTTGGTTTCATTTGGTTGTTGGGGGTTATAATTTTTTTTTTAAGAGGTTGGGGCTTAATCCCACTGCCTGTTACATGGGCCTTTGTGGTGCCTAAAAGGGGAAGAGCCTCCCCTTTAGGATGACCACCTTTGGGTGGTCATAAGGTGCCTAGTCGAGATGCCTCGATAGTATTTCCAAAGGTTGGATGCTATTAGTGTTTTTGTTGTTAAGCCTCGTGTGTTGTTTGTTGATCACTTGCATGGTGTTTAACCATGTGATGATTACCTGCATGTGCATTAATTTGTTGGCCGATTAATTGGTGGTGAGAAAATTAGAATTCCTTTTTTAATTGGACATTATTATTCTATCTAAACTCAAGGAATATTTAATATATTCTAATTCTAAAGGAATAACATGGATTTTAATGGACTTTTAATTAATAAAAGGAAATGGTTTTTGATAAGTACTTTAATTGGTTAAAATTATGGGCTTTTAACTGATTAAAGAAAATGTTTTTTGATAAGTAATTTTAATTGGTTAAAAATATGGGCTTTTAAATGATTAAAGGAAATGTTTGTTTGATAAGTACTTTAATTGGTTAAAAGTATGGGCTTTTAATTGATTAAAGAAAATGGTTTTTTATAAGTACTTTTAATTGGTTAAAAGTATGGGCTTTTAACTGATTAAAGAAAATGGTTTTATAAGTACTTTAATTGGTTAAAAGTATGGAATTTTAACTAATTAAAGGAAATGGTTTTTGATAAGTACTTTAATGGGTTAAAAGTATGGGCTTTTAACTGATTAAAGGAAATGGTTTTTGATAAGTACTTTAACTGGTTAAAAGTATGAGATTTTAATTGATTAAAGGAAATGATCTTCATGGATGTTTAATTAGTTAAAAGTATGGGATTTTAGTTGATTAAAGGAAATGGAATTCATGGATGTTTCAATTAGTAAAAGTATGGTCTTTGGAATTATTAAAAGAATGATTATTGAATTATTCTATGCATTGAAAAATGATAAATGAATTTTATTCTTAAAGGATAAAATGACTCTCCTTTAATGATGGAATGAATGATAGATGAATCTCATCCTTGGATAATGAACACACTTTGTATGATTAATGAAATAAGTATGCTAGTATAGAGAAAGGGAACATTAGGTGTGGGGAAGTTATGGGGTTTCCTCTTGATGGTTTGATTGAATTATTTATGCATAATTACATTGTGTAGATTGTATAGTTGTAATTTGGCATCCAATTATAAGTGCACATGTTTCATAAGTCATTTGGTAAATGCATTTAGTTGCATGCTTCATAAAATCTATGAGCTATTATGATCCCTTACTACCATCAACTGAGCGATGGAGAAGCAAGAAGGACCAAGGAAAACACTTAGAACCAAGACATTGACCCTTTTGACTTATATTGTAATAAATCTCTTTATGAAAACTATTTGTGGAGTAGACTCTAGTATGAGTAATTTTATTCACTTTGTGTGGTGATACTTTTACCCTACTTGGGTTATGTAATGATTTAATTTATGAATGGAAGAGGTATCTTTTACTTATTAATTAAAGGACCTATGATGTTATAGCTTCATAAATTATCATGATTTGTTAATTTTTTAGATAGAAATTACATCTTCTTTATGTATCTTCCTTTGATAAAATTATAGATGTTATCCAGTGTTTGATTAAGTAGGTAGACTTAATCACATCCTTTTTAAGGAAAGAAATATTAGAAAATATTGACGGTTTAATGTAGTTTAAATAATTAGAGTTAGTATCTAAAAATGATTATGCTTATGTATTAGAAGTAGAAATAAGAAGGTCTAAGGGATTATGGGGTCCCTTATGGTGAAACTTCGAGTAATATTGTTCTCCAAGGAACCTTTCTAAGAACCTAAACTAGATAGTTATACAAGAACAACAATTAGATTTAAAATGAATTTGGTTATCACTAGGAGTTATGGATGTGATAAGTTAACTCATCATGGATATGAGATTGATAGCTTATTTGCACTACGCTTAGTGCACCTACATATATGGAATTATGTATGGTGTAGTGATGGGTATACCCTTTTGATTGACAAAAAGGGATAAGTTAACTCATTAATAGAGAATGAGACAAATAGTTAATTTGCAAAAATGCTTAGTATACCTAAGTAGACAGACTTATGTATGGTGTAGGGATGGGCGTATCCTTGTGATAGAGTAAGGAAGAGAATAAGTTGGCTCATTATGGATATGAGATAGAAAAATTAAAAACAATAGATTAGGCCTTAGGCAACTTCATAGAATAACATATGTTGGATAGGGATATGGAAATCCCTATCGAGTATATGTTTGTAAAAAAAAATCCTTAGTTGTTAGTTAGATTTATTTTTGGGTTGTTACATTTGGTATCAGAGCTCTAGGTATGATGGACTAGAGGCTTCCATGGAATGTGCTAAGGATTTAGGTATCTTTATATTCAGGCCCTTTCTTAGTTCTTAAGCCAAAGTCGGTACGACCTAGAAATTTCCAGTTTGCTAAAATTCTAGAGAGTTGACCCTAGGAAGGGTAACTTATTGATACAATACCTTATGTATAGTAAGCATGGCCATTGGTAATGAAAATAGAATATAGATCTTAAGAGTAACCCCCTTACATAGAGTGAAGGAGGTCTTGGTATAAAACTCTATAGTTAGCTTATACAAATGGCATATGTAGCTAAAGTTAGTAGTATGGTTTATGGAAGGAACTATAACCTAACATATTATTATTTATCTTATGTGACTAGGATAATGGGACCAAATACAAGAAGAGGGAAGTGTATTCCTCCAAATAGAAAATCTCGATAAGACAATATTGAGGGAAGAGACCAATATGAAGGTTTGGATAATTCTAGCAGATAGGTAAATAACCTCATGGTAATAGTCATCTTGATGCAAGAACAAATGGATCAACAAAGATAATTGCTAGAGACCATAAAGAACTAAGATTCATAACCTAGGAATTCAAATATTAGGTAAAAAAAGGAACCAACCGCTGAAGAACAAGAAGCCAGAGCTCTACTAGAGATAGAACTGTCCAAAGATATAAATAATGTTCATACCTTCAAATTCAATGCAAAAGGAGATGGTGATGTAGCCAAAGCCTAGCTTAGGGAACTAGAAATCTACTTTACTATGAAGAACTACTCTTTTGAGACATACATTTTGGGCTACATTTTGTATGTAAGAGACTAGGCTGAAATGGTGGGAGACCTTTTGAGAGGATCCAAAAATTGAAGCAATTGATTTAAAGTAGAAGGATTTTGTTATGGTTTTCAAGAAAAGGTTCCTTAAAATACATTTCTATGCAACATAGTTTGAAAGGTGTACTATCAAAATTTGGTTTAGTTGTTGAAATACGTACCAACCTATGATGAAAATATGAAGATTCAAAAATTTATCTTAGGAGTAGAACCTATGATTAGGCATGAAGTAAATATGCACAAGCCAAAAACACTACCAAAAGCTTATGACTTGGCTAGAAATGTAGAATCTCATCTCCAGTTTAACTATGCAGTTCTATTTGAGCAAGATCGACAAGCACTCAGAAGGAGAAGTAGTGCTAGGTTCATGAAGTGGGAAGGAGAACATAACCTAAAGGGTAAAATCTTCCAATTACCGTGCTTTGGCTAAAATCAACAGGTGTAATTTCTTTCCATAGCAATGGCATATTACTATGCTTTGGCTAAAATCGATGAGTGCATCATCTTTCCATAACAATGGCAAATTTTAGTCCAACAATACAGTAAGTTTTTGGCACACTTGGTGGGACAAACGATTATGTTCATATCATTTACCTTGAGGATTCAAGATTAGGTAAACAATCTTGATCTCCTTAGCAGTGATTGTATGTTTATCTGGTGACTCCAAATGGGAAAAAAACAAAATCTTCATAAGGTAGAAATTACTAGTTCAATTTTATTAAACTTACATAATATATGTATATTTATTCTATCCCTTATATGATCACAAGATCGACAACCAAGAAATCAGGAATTCCATTATTATTTGTTGAATTACCCCCTCATAAATTGAGATGTACTAAATTTTTTACTCTAGAACCTTGTTACCAAGACGTAGACCCTTCACCCTCTGATTCTTCAACTTTTCTAATATCATTAAGTCCTATAATAATGGCTCAAAATTTAAACTAAATTGTTCCTAACTTTCTTAATTGGAACGCTACCTAACCTCTAGGTCTAGCTCAAACAAATGATATTCCACAAGTTGCTATCAAATCCCTCCCTACGTATGATGGTATCAACAATATCGTTTATGAGAATTGTCAAGATTTGATATCATTAGTTGCAATTCATAACATCAGAGATGAATATGTCATGGTCAGACTTCTTGCTATGTATTTCTAAGGAAAGATACTTAGTTGGTATTGCACCCTAGGAGATAACACCATTCACTCATGGGCTAACTTAGCTGGGCCATTTGTAGAAGAATTTAATGAGTTGGTTGATCCATTTTTGATTTTGACTTAGTTTACTATCATCTAAAGGCATCCCCAAGAGTTAATCACTAATTTCAATCTAAGGTTTAGTAGAACTTGGAAACACATTCCATAGAATATCAGGCCACTAGGTCCATTAGCATATATTTACTACACTAGAGCATTGGGCCCCAATTTGGGATTACAAACCCAATAGTCAAATATTGTTGATTTTATTCAAGTTTATCAAGTCACTATCACAACCAAGAATGCTTTGGTTTCTATAGGAAGATTACCTCTAAAAGCAGTAATGCCATATTTTCCAAAAATACCATAAACTTCTTAAAAAATAAAAACGTCTATCACTTCAATCAATTTCCCTTCTAATTCCACAATTGCTTCTATTCTCACCCCTAAAACATTATATCTAGTGCCTATCCTACCAACGTTACCAACACAAGAGTCTAAAGAGTCTCCAATCATGTTAGAAGTATTGTCTACTTTGAAAACTCTAAATAATAAGGTTACAACAATTGAGAAAAGAGAAGTGGAAAGATCATAGTTTAGAATATTTTCTTATGTTGCTAGAGACCAGAAAGCATAAAGTAGTAATACAATTGAAAAATAATAATAGTTAATAAGAAGAAGAGTTAACAATTGTAGATGCAAATTGAACAACACTAAATAACTAAACTTAAATAAATGGAAAATTAAAGCAAGATAAACACATGTGATTGCACATAAATAATATTGATTTTTGTTTTCGGATGGATTTATAATATTACAACCAAATATGCCCTAAATTAGGGTTTTTATAAGGCTTTATTGCCCAATACAATATTCTCAATATGCTAGGGTTCTCTGAAACCCTAGCCAAAAAATTAGGGTGGTGTCTTCACGCTCAATCAATCCCAAACGAAGTGAGTGGGCTTTAGATATCCTTTGACTGGACCACTCTAGCTTAAACAAATGCTAAATAATTGTATATCTCTAGACCTACACATAGAGCATGATAAAATAGGATTAGTAGTAACTGTGAGGGCTCCACTATGTGAGACCCTCATAAATCAATAAAAATCCTAAATGCCAAATAATAAACTACATACAAATATGGAAATAATGAAATTAGTATAGCAATAAAATATTTACCTTGTAAACTTGATGTTTTTTGATCTGTAGTCGTTGTTGCAAGAAATAGGTGTGTGGATTCCCTAGCAACACCCAAGGGTTAGTAGGGCTATAGAAATCTAGTATGAAATACCCGTGAGCACTCAACAATAGCAAAGGATGCCTATGGATGCTCAAATATGGTGGAAAGCACCCAAAAGTGCTTGGGAATAGCAAGTGGACGTTCAACAGTAGCGGATGGGTGCTTGAGAGTAGAAGAGGGGTGTTCGAGGATTGAAGAAAAGTTTGTAGAAGTAGATCTACTTTAGGCAAGGGCTACGATGATGGATGCAATGATGGATGCAAGGGCGAGGGCAACAATGGATGAAAGGAATTCAAGAACTTTAAAAACTTAGGGCACAAATTGCTTAGGCTTAGACTAAAAAAAAACTTAGGATTCAGGGGTTGAGCCATCAAAATGACTCCTATTTATAATCTTCCCTAGGGCACATTAGGGTTTTAACAACACAATTTGTGCAATCAAGATTAAAACGTGATGAAGGGTGGAGATTAAATTTGGGAAGGTGGCATATATTAAGGTGGATGAATGTCTAGGATTAGACCAAGATGGATGGCTGAGATTAATTCACATATACATATTTATTAAATATATATATATATATATATATATATATATTTTAAAATATAATATAAAATATTAATATTTAAATATATATTAAATAAATATACATAAATATATGTAAATAATGGATAAAAATGGTGAGAAGACCTGGATGAATGACAAGTGGCTAGATTTTGGTATCTACAATAATTTCATAAGCTAAGAATTGTCCTTGGTTCCTATTTTGCAGTGATCACCATGGTGCAAATACATATGTTATGTATCAACACCATGCACAATTAGCTATCAAAAATACCGAGAGGTCTAAAAAAGGCCAGGTTAATATGTTATGGAAGCCATAACATATTATGACCACACAAGATCTTTTAGAAGAAAAATATATTTTTGTAATAAATAGATCTTGCAAAAGGAAATTTCAAGTAGATCCATAGAAATTGAAGCCCTTTAAAAATCAATCATAGAAGCCAAAAGAATAGAATATTCCTAGGACTAGGAAGGTTCTAATTCAGAAAGAATCTGAAGCTTCTCCACCTCCATCACAATCACAAAAGGATCCTTCTAACTCAAAGCAAATGAAGAAGGCTAAATGTTTGCTACTTGATACATAAGAGGAAGTAGATGATAAACTTAGATTTACTTAAGTCATTAAAAGACAGAGAATTGAGGCTACCCAAGAATATAGAAGGAAGTTATATAAACCTAAAAATAAGGATGAAAAAAATAATAGAAACACTCAACTTCAATATAGTAGAAGAGTTGAAGAAGACTCCAAAAGTGAGCATGTATGGTGCATTAATGGTTCCTAATCAAATAGATCTTCTTAAAGCCTCATTTAAGAAAATTGTTCCTGGAGATCAATTTTTGAGTACATTCTAGCTCAAGATGAAATGAGTCTAGGAGCTATGAAGAACATACCACCTCTTTTCTACATATCCTTAAGGATGGAAGGTTAGATAGTTTACAACTACATGATTGATTTTGGATACGCTACTATAGTAATGCCAAAAATAGTATGTAAATTAATGGGGATGGAATATAAGCAACTATGAAACAAAAATTGCTTAAATTATTAGATGCTAAAATTATATCCAATTAAGCAATCCACATGGGTTGCAAACTTGGTTCCTGTTCGAAAGAAGAATATATATATTTGTGTATGCATAGATTTCAAAAATTTGAACAAAGCATTATTGAAGGATCATTATCCTCTACCCCAAATTGATTAGATCCTAGAAACAATGGTAGGAGTAGATATATTCTCATTATTGAATGGTTTCTTAGGCAATAATTAGATATGGGTAAAGGATGAATATCAACATAAGACATATTTCACAACCAACTGGGGTGTATATTGCCTACCAAAGGATATCATTTGGATTGTCTAATGTCGGAGCAACATTCCAACATGCTATGGATTTCACCTTTGGAGAATTGGTCAATAGAATAATTATGATATATCTGGATGAAATGATAGTATTTTCTTATGACAAACAACATCATTTGGATCATTTAGATAAGGTATTTAGAAAATGTAGAGAGTTTGGGATATATTTAAATCCAAATTGTGAAACCCATGACTTAACTCTTAGAGAAGAATGCAATATTTGAATGGAACCCAAAAAAGAGAGAAGCATTTGAATAGATCAAAGAAGCTATCACAAAAGCTCCAGTATTGATCAACCTCAATTTTAGGAAATATTTCATCATGTATGCTTATGGATATGAAGATAGTTATATCACAATATTAACACAAGAAGATGCTCGAGAAGAGGAACACCCAGTATTATTTCTAGCCAAACTTTCCATGATTATAAAAAAACTATAACTTCATAGAAAAAGAGGTATATGCAGTCATGAAGTCTTTGAAAAAATTTAGACATTACTTATAACAAATTAAGACCATAGTCTATGTAGTCCATGCATATGTCTAAATTTAATCATTTAGGACGGACTCAGTGATAAGAGAGTTGATTGGGTAACTAAGATACAAGAATATGATGTAGAGATTCACCCCACCAAACTTGTGAAAGGTAGAGCATTATACCAACAAATAGTAGCTTCACCAGAGAAGGGCTATAATATGTGCATAAATGAAGATCCATTTAACATACCTGGGACTAGGCAAGGTGCAGAAAGACTTGATTGGGTCAAAGAAATAATGCAATACTTCATACAAGAAGGTGTCCAAAATGACTAAATTCATTACAACAAACAAGGTTTAGACTTCAAGTGCTAAAGTATGTTTTTATACCAGAAGGCCTGTACCAAAATAATTTTAATGGAGTGCTTCTCAAGTACATAAAAATAAAAGAAAAAGAGAAAGCGTTAACTGAGTTTCATTCAGGTTTATCTAGTGGAAATTATTTGGGATAAACCACTGCTACCAAAATTCTTAGGGCAGGTTATTCCTGGACAATAATTTTTATAAACTCTTTCAAGGTAGCTCAATCATGTGAAAAATTCCAAAGATTTGTTGGAAGGAACATAAATACTTCATTACCCTTAAGACCAATTATAACAGAAGATCTGTTTCAATAGTGGGGTCTAGATTTCATTAGAGTCATCAACCCACATTCTTTAGCTAGTCAAAAGTACATTCTTATGACTACCGAATACTTTACTAGATGGACCAAAGCAGATGCTATAGAAGTGGTTAAGACACGGTAATTGAGTTTGTTGAAAAATTGATGATAAGGTTTGGTATTCCAAATGTGATAGTGAGTGATAATGGGACTCCCTCCATTGGAGCCAGGTTTATTACTTTTTTTTGCAAAATATGGATATATCTCAAAAATTCTAATTATTACCCATAAGGGAACAAATTAGTTGAATCTACCAATAAAAACCTTCTAAGAATCATTAAAATAAACATCAAAGAAAATAAAAGAGGATGACACTTATTTCTAGAGTAATCATTTTGGGTAGACAAAATCATAGTTAAGAAGTCACTAAAAACCTCTCCCTATGCATTAGTCTATGGTAAAGAGGTTATTATCTAAATCCCCTTGGATTTGACAGATGTAAAATGTTTACTCAATTGGGTCTCCCCAATATGGAAGTGGTAGAGGCTAGACTAGCACAATTGATATTATTAGAAGAATAGAGGTAAAAGGTCTACTTTGATTTCCAATGTCACTCCATTGCAAATAAAAAATGGTTTGATAAAAGGATAATATCTCAAAATTTCTAAATAGGTTATCTCATGCTCAAATGGGATGAAGATAAATCAAAACTAGGTAATCACAAAAATTTTAATTCGTTCTAGACATGACCGTATCAAATTATCACCAAACAAGAATTTAATGCATATGAAATGATAGATGAAGATGCCCATGTTTTGGCAATCTTGGTAAACTACCATTTGAAGCACTTCATATGAAGTGTCACCACATGTATTAAGCATTTGGTTCTAAATAAAAATAAAAAAAATCATACAAATAGGCAAACATGAAAGCAAGAAAAACTAAGCACAGAAGCATTGATCCACCATTAGTTGTGAATCACACTAGCAAGACAATTATCTGACTCAACAAGATCTATGTAAAATCCAAGAGTGATTGAAAACACACAACCAAGACATAATGACAACTACTACAATCAATATTCGATGATTATTAAAAATATTTTGCATGCAACCCTCATATGAGATAGAGCTTCACAAGGCTACATCATAATAGTAGAAAGAGAAAGTCATACACAAATTACTATGAAACTAAGCGAGTGAGAAAATAAGGCATAAAGAGTTTTTATATTTTCTAAAATAATGGCCAAAAGTACTAGAGTAACCAACAACAAGATGAAGAAATCTCTCCAAGATTAGCAGTGCAACATTGTGGACACCAAGCTGACATTTAAGAATCCAAATAAACTATGAAAAGATGTTGAACAAAGAATAGACAAAGTGTAGACATGGAAAATTGAACCACCCAAGTGAGTCATTTTTCCTAAAACCCTTGAGAAGAACCTTAAACTTGTATAAGCACAATTTTGGGCCTCCTTCCCCATTTTCTCCCTTTTATCCTAGCTTTGCCAAAATCGCAGTTGCTCCTTATGGGGTGTGGTTTTGGCAAGTTAGGATTTTCTATTAGAAAATCCTATTTTTGGGACAAATCTCACATCGGCCCTCCCATAGGTTGTATTTTAATTTACATATCATTTTTCCCTCCAAACATCTTATAAATAGAGGGTTTGGATCCTATTTTATCATAGAAGTTTTCAAAGTGATCCTAAGTTCTAAGAAGTATGATTATATTCTAACAAGATCAAGTGTCCTCTAATGTTTTGTTGTTGCTCTACTATTGATTTGTTGCTTTTGATGGATAAGTGTGGGAGCCTTGAGGAGGAATCTATCATTCTATGGGGGTATTCATCCTTTTGTCTATTCTTTTGTTGAAACTAGGTTTATTCTTGTATTTGGTGTTTCTAAAATCATTTATTCTATATTTTGCATTTAGTTTTGCATCCATCTGTCATTTTTGCATCTCTGTTGCAAAATCACGTCCCTTTCATACAAGGCACAATTTTGGAAGAATCCAAAATTACGATCACCCATTACAGGGTACGATTTTGGTTTTATCAGGTTTGGGGGTAAAGTTTTGCTCCCAAACCCTTGATCTACTATGACATGTTCCATTTAGGCCATAATACTATTGTTTGCATTTTATTTTTTATACTGTTTTATTTCATCACATCTTGTATTTTTTGTTTCCAAAAAAGGTCAAAAATCAATTTTTTTGAACGGTTATGTAACAACCCCATATTACCAACCAAACCTGAGATAGAAATTTTCTTTTTTGTACATATTTAACATGTCAAGTTACAACCAAGTATGTTTGAATCAACATCATGCAGGGTAGTAAGTAATCGAGAGGATTACAACATGGTTAGTTTCAACTCTCGTGATAAGAGTGATCAACTCCTATCCAAACTTACATTCCATAATTATATGTATGATCCCTTGGTTTAACTGTTTCTACCTCTTCTTATTATTAGGAAGTTTAGTTACTTAGTCAATTGAATATCATTTCAATCTTACTTCCTAATTCTATTATTGGCAGTGGAATACCATGGATGCTTATTTAAAAAACACATAAATATTACCCTACTCACATCAAAACTTTCACTTGATTCAAAATATAAGCTATTACATCTTAATAAAATATAATTTCTATCTTATAGACTTGCACAAAAACTTAAAATGATTAAAGAGAATCTCAAAATTTGGAACAAGGATATTTTTGGGAATTTATTTGAGAATAAACAATAAATTACAAACAGGTTGGCTACCATTGAAAAAGAGATCCTGGAAGGCCAAAGTTGTAGCACTGAGCAAAGAATTGAAGAAAAAAGGCTTTTATCAGATTATCATAACATCCTCAAATGTGAGGAAACCTTCTGGAGGTAAAAATCTCGAGCTATATGGCTGAAAGAAGGGGATTCCAACACTAAATTCTTTCATACTTCCACCTTGAGGAATAGAAGCAACAATAGAATTAAAGAAATCATCCGCCAAGATGGAAGTATCACTTCCGATGTGAAGGAAATCAGGTCTGAAGGTATTTCTCATTTTATTCAGTTGCTTGAAAATCCTACACCTGGTGTCAATGCTAGTGAGGCCAAATATTTTTTGCTCCAATTCATTCCTCATGTTGTCTCAGATGATATCAATATAAGTTAACTGCTAGTCTTACTGATGATGAAATTAAATAGGTCATATTTTCTATGAAACCTGATAAAGCCCCTAGTCCTGATGGATTTTCCCCTAGATTTTTCTAGGCCTTTTGGGATTGTGTAGGACCTGATGTATGTGAAGCTATCAAAGAATTTCAACTTTCTAAAATTATTCCTCATAATTTCAATTCCACATTCATCGCCCTCATTCCCAAGAGTCCCAATGCTAAATCCTTCAATGATTTCAGGCCTATAAGTCTATGTAATGTTGTCTATAAAATTTTAACCAAGGCCCTAGCCAACTGAATGAGGGATGTCATGCCTCTAATTATTGATCATTGTCAGGGAATTTTGGTTCGAGGAAGATCCATCTTGGATGGAATCATCTCTGTTCATGAAGCTCTCCACTCAACCTATATCACCAAAAAGGTTACTTTCCTATTAAAACTAGACATGAACAAAGCTTATGATAGGCTGAATTGGGATTTCCTTCTTGTTGTGTTAACTAAATTTGGTTTTCACCAGGATTGGGTCAATCTGATTAGAGGATGCATATCCTCTACCTGGTTTTCCATTTTAATTAATGGTTCACCTATTGGATACTTTCCTAGTAGCAGAGGTTTAAGGCAAGGTGACCCTTTATCCCCTCTCCTTTTTATCATTGCTACTGAGGCACTTGGGAGATCCATTCATGCTACTAGACACTCAGGTTTCATTTATGGAATCAAAGTGACTTCCCAAACCAATCCTGTTACTCACCAACAGTTTGTGGATGATACTTTATTATCTACATTTGCATTAGTGGTTGAAGCTAAGGTCATCAAACACATTCTCCTTCTCTATGAAGAAGCGGCAGGCCAAAAGGTAAAATTTTAGAAGAGCAAGTTATTTTTCCTCAATACTTCGATCAGAAGACAACTTAAAATAGCAAACATCTTAGGATGTGCAATCTCTTCCTTACCTGCTACTTATCTGGGAATGCCTTTGTTTGTGGGTAATGCTTCTGAAAACATGTGGAACAATGTTATTGAAATATTTCAAAAGAAGCTATCTATATGGAAAGGTAATCTCTTATCCCAGGCTGGAAAAGCTATCCTTACAATGGTCTGCTTACAAAGCATACATGTCTACTTTCTTTCAATTTTCAAAGCACCAGTAAAGGTTTACCAAAATATTGAACAAATCCAAAAGCATTTCTTATGGACAGGAGCTGAAAACAAGAATAGGTTTCATCTAGTTGCTTGGGAAAAAGTGTGTAAGCCAAAATATCAGGGAGGAATTGGACTTAGAAGAATTAATCTATTAAATTTAGCTCTCCTAGTGAAACAATATTGGAGACTAATCTCATGGGATCAAGTAGAATGGGTCAAAATTGTTAAAAGAAAATACTTGCAGGCATCTGAGTTTTTAAGTGACAGGGCTCCCTCTATTGGCTCCTCCTTATGGAAATCCATTAGTTTCATGAAACAACTCCTAAGAAAAGGTTTAATATGGTAGGTTGGTGATGGGAGATCAATTAACTTTTGGGAGGACAAGTGGCTAGGCAATCAACCTCTTTTACAAATCCTAGGGTTTAGATTGATAAAATAATTCACTGATCCTCTCTTTGGATATAAGATTGTGGATTTCCTTATCATTTCCAATGGCATCAGGTCATGGAGAAGGATCCAAAATCCCAATTTATCAGCTAAAATCATGTCCCTTGAAGCCCTATTATCTGCCTTTCCTATCCCTTCAAGGATGTCTTCTGATTATCCTATATGGGAACCTACTGAATCAGGGGAATTCACTATTAAATATGCATATCAATTATCTCTAACCCCTGAAGAAACTCTCATTCCTTTCAACCTCATGAGGTTAAAACATATGACACCAAAGGTTTCCTTTTTTTCTTGGGTGGCCATTCAAGATAAAATTCTTACTGTTGAAAACCTTATCAAACGTGGAATTCCCCTCCCTAACAGGTGTTTCCTGTGCCTTTCCGATTGGGAGTCTTCTTGCCACCTTTTCATTTTTTGTCATTTCTCCAGAACCATCCTAAACAAGTTATTCCATAAGTTCCAAATCAGTTGGGTGTCACCCCCATCCTTAGTTGATATTTTTTCCCAATGGCCCAACCCTTTTAGAAATCCTTGTCTTAAATTTTTTTGGAATTTTTGCCTTCATCATTATTTGTGGTAGATTTGGCTTGAGTGTAATAGGCATGTTTTTTCTAAGGATGCCAAGGATGTTGAATCATAACTAATAGAATAATATTTTATGCCAAAGAGAATGTCCTGGTTGCACCATTTGACCCTTTTCCTATTACCCATTTTGAAGCTTCTCTTCTCCAATCCTTTCAAATTTCCTTAGATAATCCTAATCCTAGAAAATCCCAAATTTCCAAAGAAAATATTAAGTGGAATCCTCCTCCTCAGGATTGGGTCAAGTTTAACTTTGATGGAGCTGCTAAAGGAAATCCAGGGAGAGCTGGAGCTGGAGGAATTCTCAGGGATCACCTAGGAAATTCTATTTTTGCCTTTGTTGAAGCCTTGGGTGACCAATCGAACCATATGGTGGAAGCCAAAGCACTATGGAGGGGTTTACAATTCATGAAACAATTCCTAGGAAAAGTTATCATTGAGGGGGATTCATTAAACATTATAAACTACCTAAAAAATTCCAAACCATTGGCATGGAAAGTCAGAAGTCTAATTGAGGATGCTCGAAGTCTAATACTGCTCCAACATCAAGTCATAATTCAACACATCTATAGGGAAGCTAATGGCGTAGCAGATAAAATTGCCAACATTGGTGTGTCTTGCCTTGGGATGTTGACCTAGACCGATACTCTTCTATGTGAAGTGAATGAAATTGCTAGGTTGCAAAAATTTCAAATGCAACAAAATGCATAATTTCCATAATTGGATGCTCATGAATTCAAAAAGGTGGTATTCTATAAGCCTTAATGCCTCATGTGATTTGTATTTTTCCATGATCACCTTTTTCACACTAACCCTTTCCATGATAACCTTTGCCTTCCCAAGGCAATTTTCTCTTTGGAGTAATAAAATGGAATGGATTTGTTTGCATATTCCCCTTGCATTTTGCTTAATCCTTGTGCCAAATTTTCATGTCACCACCTCATTCCCTTGTGTTTATGTCTAGATTTTGTTTCCAACCGTGACCTGGGATTGTTCTTCCACCTCTTTCCATGATAGCAGGTTTTTCATCCATGTATGCTCCATTTTCTTTAGCCCATGACCATATTTTGATCCCTATCACAGTTGCTTAGTCCCTATGTATGCTTCCATTCTTGTCCAGTTCTACTTCCCAATACATTGGGTTTCTACTTGGGCCCATTCCCTCTCTAAATTTGGCAACCCCTTCTTTCTAATTGGTCAACCATTTCAAGTCTAGGCGCACCTTTCTGCTCTTGTGGGAAATTTACTTCCATTGGAAACTCATTCAGTTCAAATAATGTCATACTCTGGCCTGCCTTCCTTGACATGTGGTCTTACCAAGATCTGAGCATATCATGAGTGGAATGGTGATGAGATTCCAAAAATGTCCAAGTTTTCCTTCGCATTTCTTAAGCTTTGATCTGGATGCTCCTTGCACTTTCTATTGCTCATCTTCATCTTCCCTATGTTTTTTTAGAGAGTTTCTGATCTTTAGTCTCGAGTGCCAAAAGGATGAGTTTCATTGAGCCTGATACCCTTTCCTTGGAACCAATTGTGAAAGCTATCCTCCATGATAGGGGATTGTTGCCATTTCTCAAGTTGTTCTCTAGTATGGATTGGGACATTAACATGGCCTTCGCTTCTTCCTAGGAGAAGGGGATGGTCATCATCCATGGTGTCAAATTTCAAGTGGATATTGGCCTCCTGGCAGAACTCACTGGGCAACTAGCTGTGGGATGCACAGTGAGAAGAGATAAACATAACTAGGAGGTTGAGCTAAGCCAGTTCAAACCAAATTTATCGTTGAGGAGAACCATAAAGCAAGGAATATTTCATAATGATATTCCCACTCCTTGGAAGTAATTCATGAAACCCATTATGGAATACATTACGATGGACAATCCCAATTCTCAGCTCCGTAGTTTTCACATTTCTTTTGTCAACCACTTTAGGGAATCCAAGCCCATCAATATCCCTGAGTTCCTTTTTTTATAAATGGACTACACCATTACCTCAACTCATGCCAAGAAATAAGAAGCTTGGCCTTCTCACCAAGGCCTTTTCAAGGTGTTGTATGCATTTATACTAGAAAAGTTTCCTAAGGGAAATGTTGTGAATCAGGATACACAAGCGAACAATACTGAGGATGACATTTCCTCAACTCTTGCTTCTAGGGTTCGAGGATCCAAGAGGAAGAGGTTGGAGGACAAGCATCAATGTCCTGATCTAGAAAGGAAGAGGGTCAAAGTGGAGGTTACTCCCATGAGGAGTTCCCAACATCTCAAAAATAAAGAGCTTCAACATCCTGGGAAGTCGAAGGAAACTGAGGAAACTAATGAGGATGATTCCAATGACCCGATGGAGAAGTTCCTACAAAAGTACATAATCAAGACTACTTCAGCTACAATTTCTCATTTGGAAACCACCCATGCTGCTATTGGAGGAGCCATTTCACAGCTAAAAGAGCACAGGAATGCTCTTAGCCTCTTGTTCTATTGTGACAACTTTGATGAAGATACTCCCGCAAAATCCATCGATGTTGCTAATCCTGAAGATAAAGAGGATGAAGTTGTGGAGATTTCTAAGGATATCTTTAAGGATTCTCCTAAGGATGACATCAAGGAAGTGAAGGAAGTGAAGAAAGAGGATGTTGTTGAGCCCACTACTGCCTGAGTGGCTTCTTTGTTGTTTTTGTCCCTTTGGGGTTTCTTCCTTTTCGGTTCTTATCTATTTTTTTTTCCTCTGCTAAAGTTGATCCTCAAGGATGCTATTTTTGTGAATTATGCATCCTTTTCTATCCTAATGTTATAAGGCATTAGGGTGCCTTTCAAATGCCATTTTAATGAAATATTTTAAATTAACAAAAAAAGAGCCATCCATTGAAAAATACAAAGGCATCAATTATTATAACTTCAATATTAATCATAATTCATCCTCATTCATAAAAAATTACTTGTTAATAAAATATTACATCATTTAACATTCTAGTGATCACCTTATAAGAATGTGAATGCATAATTCCTTTGGAAAGCAAATAATATTTATTTTACCATCTTATTCAATATCCACAATATAACTAATCATTATAGAAAGCATGTATAACATATATGCATAACAATAATTGCGAACCACAAATAGAAGTACACAACATATACCTTGGGAACCCTTACAGGGAATAAACCCAACCTTCAAATATGTTTCTCCTCTCATTTCATAAACTTAAATTGGCATAAATACAAGTATAAAGAGGCATCCCACGGATCCTCTTCTAAATCAAATATGCAACTAAAGGAACCAAATTGTTCCTTGCTTGAATCATAATGCAAATAAGGAAATGCCACATTTTCTTTCTCTAAGCCATCAATACAATACATAAGAATCTTACAAATTATTATAACTAAATTTTTATGAATGATCATTGGGTGCATATTAAGGAGAAATTGTATAAAAAACTAAGAGGAAATCCCATAATTCCCTCAAGAATGAATCCCATGTTCATTATCCAACCTAGATGCCATTATTCCATTTAATTAATGTGACATAGTAATTATATAAGTTTTCATACATATGGATAGATCCCATACTCTCTCCAAGATTAGATCCTATACCTAATCTTCTCACATTCATTCTCATTTCACTACTTAAACAATTTCCACTGTATTTTCATTTGATAAAAATCATATTATAGTTCTCATAATCCATCAACAGGATAATCCTATGATCCTTGTAGTTTGGTCATTAATTTTTTTCTTGATCGATCCATATGGTTAGACTAGAGTCCCTACATTTATTTCCTTTTAATTTATCCCAAAATATTACATATCAACCTTGTAATCTATCACACAAGATTACACCTTTAAACACAAATCAACCTTGTAATCTATCACACACAATTACACCTTTAAACACAAATCAACATTGTAATATACCTCATAATATTACACTTTAAAACTCAAATCAACCTTGTAATATATCACACAAGATTATACCTTAAACTCAAATCAACCTTGTAATATATCACTCAAGATTACACTTTTAAACTCAAATCAACCTTGTAATCTATCACACAAGATTACACCTTAAAATTAAATCAACCTTGTAATCTATCACACAAGATTACACTTTTAAACCCAAATCAACCTTGTAATATATCACACAAGATTACACTTTTAAACTCAAATCAACCATATAATCCATCACACAATATTACACATTAAACTCAAATCAACATTGTAATCTATCACACAAGATTACACTTTTAAGATCAAATCAATATTGTAATCTATCACACAAGATTACACTTTTTAACTCAAATCAACCTTGTAATCTATCATACAATATTACACCTTAAACTCAAATCAACCTTGTAATCTATCACACAAGATTACACTTTTAAACTCAAATAAACCATGTAATCTATCACACAATAGTACACCATAATTAAATACCAATTTGCATTGTAATCTATTACACAAGATCACCAAAAATTAAGGATATGGTTACCTAATACCTTTTGCATTGCTTACTTTATATTTCCAAACACATTTTTTTTGTCAATTTTTCTTATAAAGGGTTGCTTGTTTTATGACCTCATGATTGGGTCTAGAGAAAGTAATTTTATTTTATTTTTCCTTGTTAGTCGAGTTTGAAACCCCTTTGACTATTCAAATACTTGGCCTAATTTTAAACAAAACCAAGTGAATCCTTTCTATTATTTAAGTTCCCAAAGTTAACCCTTTTATGAAATTCCCAAAGAGGAGTTTAACTCTTAATTATCCATATAGCCAATTAAACCAAAGGTTTTACAACCTTTTATTTGATTACATTATGATTAAATAGTATTTTTAACTATTCAATAGCCCCTTTAATTAATCATTGGGTATTTCAATTTTAAAACTAGGGAACTACCCGTTAATAAATGGTCACATCGATCAATAGATCGTTACCATATTGAGGTTTATCCCCTCATTAGACACGGGGTCATCCAATTAATTGAATATTGTTAAAGGGGGTTTAATTATTCTCGCCTGACTCAATCGAGAATTCAACCAACTACAACTAAAATATGCAACAAAACACACATGGCAAAATGTAGTCGATCGATGAAACAGTTAATTAATGAATCAAAAGTCTATATAGGTCAGAAGGAAATATCATTGAAAATCAATATGTTCATCAAACCATGGAAATTGAGAATGGGAGATGAATTCTTTCTTAAACCCTTCCTCTCCTCCCACACAACCCATGTGGGATTTTGGGAGGTAGGTTTTGGCAAATTCCACCTCCCTTTTGCACCTCTCGAGCATGGTTGAATCACTTGCAAGTGAGAAAGAGGTAGCCTCCTTATATAGATGATTAGCCCTATGTTATCCTCAACCAATAATTTAAGGTGATGTAGCCTCAGGTGTAGCGGCAGTGGGGTTATGATGGATGAGATGTCTACACTATGGGCACACACCAGCACCAGATTTCAGAAAGAAGTAACAACGATCTGTGAGGTCATCATAAATAATCATCATAGAACTAGGATATGATGTTAAATTAGAGGTAGGGAAAAGGCTAACCTCTAGTTCTTCAAAAATCTAGGTGTGCGATTGATCTCTTATTTTTCTATCAAGCAGGATCTCAATTAGAGTATGTTATTTTTAACACAAATCATCAATTTCAATAGGTCCTTTTTGGAGGGTAATAGAAGTTCTTGATGAAATTTATCCTCCCCTATGGTGGGTACATAGATATCAAGGTTCACATAGAATTATCGATGTGTCATAACTTTAGTATGGGGGTGTGAATGGTGTTTCAATGCTTCACAAGTGTAAGCATGGAGTTAATACACCTTCCTATGACCCATGGAGGTATGGTATATCGTAATCCAAACATTATGACAGTGAAACCCTTAAATTGAAAGGATTTCATTGAACAAAGAGAATTTAAACTCTTTTCTATTATAAGAACTAACAAGGACACATTGGGTGGTTCAAATTTATAGCTTGGTCTACTAGTTGTGCTTTCATATTTACCAAAATATTTGATCAATTCCTATTTGGATAATACTGGTTTAAAATATGTGAATATTGACATACTGTAAGATCAATATTAAAATAACTAATCCCCCTTCTATTTTGTTTCAATCATTCTGCATAACTGTGGTATGAAGAATATGGGTTTATGTGCCACACTCCTGGTGTATCAGGTTTAGCACAACATATAGGGGGTTACTTGACATAAGAGTATTAACCACCAAGAGGTGATCATAGCTTCATTGGTGGTGGTTGAAGAATTACCCAACTCTAGGTTATAAGTTGATTAATATCAAGTGATCATTTAACCTAACGAAAGGATTCTCATTTTAATTTTAGGATAAAATATTGGGTCTGTCATGGTTTAACCATAGGGCATCAGACTCATCAATGCTAATCAGCAAGCCCTCGATCATATCGGGTCGAGAGTTACCCCAAAAATTGACTTAGAACCTTATTAAAACCAATTTTAAAAACACTACAAGTTCATGAACCGATTGATAATAAAACTAATTATAATAATCCCAAATTTTGCATATTAAAGCACCTTCAAAGGTGTAGGTCTAAATCAATTTCATAAACATAGCCTATATCATTTATGAAAGCATAGGTGAATAAAAGTTTCTTAAATGCATGAAAGAGCTAGATGATATCAGACCATAGCTTAAACAACAGAGAGATCCAACCTCATCATCTTGTGGGAGTGGACTAGTTTTCACCTCCTAGGCTCTAAATGTCTCTATGGTTCCCTCCAAGGTTGCTTCCTTCAATTTATCACTATGGTCAAATATATATTTTTAATTAATAACTTAGTACTTTCTTAAGGCATTTTGGTTTCTGATCTACCAAGGTAGAGAGCATACTCCCTAAGCCCAAGATTTCCTCCCTCATTCCCTTGCTTGTCTCCCCTTTTATAAATTTTCCCAGCTCCTCTTCCCTCATGAGCAAGAGGGTGGATTTATTAATAAAATATTAAAAGGGAACCTTTTTGGAGTTCACCCAAATAGTGAGATTCCATTTTATCATTTAAAAATTAGGGACAAGACAAGAGAGGGTAAGGTGGGAGTACCTTGCTCATTTTTGGCCTTCCCTTTTTCCCTAGTGCAACTGCAAAGTCTGCACCATTACTATTGGGAAGGAGTCATGTGAAATGTAGAATAGTTCACCCACTAGACAAATATGTACATTTTTATTATTAATTCATGACCTTGTCCTTTTTGGGCCCAATTTAAAATTGGATAAATATTTGTGGACACCTAATTGTAATAAATTAGGTGTATCCTAATTAAGTCACTTTTGTAAAAGATAATTTCCCCAAATTAATCTTTTTGCAAAAGTCTTATTTTATTTTCCCCAAAACCTTACCAAAATCCCAATTGTATTCAAAACCCTTCCAATTAACCTGGTAGAGTGTAATTAGTTTTTAATTAGGGATTTTATAGGATAATTAGGGTTTACCATCCCCTATATTTTATCAATTAGACCCTTTTATTAATGCTTGGCAGCATTAGTAAGGTTTGGTCAATGTTAAAATTCAAGTATTAATTGATCCTTTGGATCAATTAATGTCTTCTAGGAAGTCCAATGGGTGGGCTGTGACATACTTCCCCCTTGGATTAAACACAGTCCCTTGTGTTTCTCATTAGTTCCTAGCTTAGTTAATGCAAAAATCAATAAAATCAGCATTAGTCCTTTACAAATCAGATAGAATCATCATCCTTTTCCTTATTTCCAGTGTCTCGATCCTGATGGTAAGCAATATCTTCCATCCACGAGAGTACTTGGACCTACAAAAGTGTAAACTATCAGTAGTACCATGTTCTTAAAGCAATAAAACATCCATATTGCATCAATAATAAGTATTGAAAACATCATCAATACACAATTTTCATCATGAAAACAAAGCATCAAAGCATCTATCACTGCATAGTCAATGATAATAGAGTACTGCAACAAGAGAACTATAGAATATTTCCATAGAGATGACATGAATTCATGTTTTTAATAATAAATTAGACTCCATCTATCTAATTAAATGCATCAAAAACTCTCACAAAGGAGTATCACACTATGCCTTGATAGCTCCTTTTTATGAGTTAACCTGATATACATAGGTGTCATCAAAGACAAAGACATAATTTCATACTTCTTCCTTCAAGATACCCATATATCTTGAAACCATCTTGGCAAACTCATTTTCCACCACCAGTGCATCACTCTTGATGTCCCCTGGTAATCATTTTTTATCAACCTATTGCAAGATTTATATCTCAAGAGACACAAATGTCAAGTGCAATCCTCAAAAGAGCCTAAGGTACACCGCTTAAGACCCACAAAATGTGGAGGGTTCACTTAGCTCTTCCACTTTGATTCACCAATGGCTCAATAGTGGGAGGAGAAGAACTTGAACATATGTAGTCTCTGAGTAATAAAATCCAATAGCAATGATCATCTTTACTATGCTTATGATGCCATATTGATATTCATGGTCACACTTACCCCTTGTAAGGTACCATGCAAAAGTTTCATCTTTCTCTCCATGTATACCAATCATACTATCATTCATCGATAGTACCTATGACCACACTTACTCCATGTAAGGTGTCATAACAATCATACTATCACTCATAGATAGTACCTATGACCACACTTACTCCATGTAAGGTGTCATACCAATCATACTATCACTCATCGATAGTACCTATGACCACACTTACTCCATGTAAGGTGTCATAACAATCATTAGAACATGATTTCTTCTATGTTAAGAGGGGATCCTACACTCTTATTTAAGGATAGATTCCTCATCTATACCTCCTAAGAGTGTTCCCATATTAAAATTTTCATGTCTAACCTTGCTCATTTAAGTTAGTTTTAAATCTTAACTAGAATAAGATTCTCTTTCATTAAGTTTGTTAGACTCATATACAGATGCATCCTGAAATACCTCTTCTTACCCTCCAAGACATTCTTCACTTGATATCTAGTCACTGCAGATGACATTCAAGTGATCAACATGTCGGATAGGGTACTTAGTCCAAGCTTACCTACTTAGGACCTTCCAAAAGCTACCTGCTATTTGGAACCTTCTAAGCCACTACTGAACAAGAAAAACAAGAAGATTCAAGTATTCAGAACCATCCAGTCCAACTCTTAATGAGAGCTAAAATTTAAATCACTCATTGTATAAACATTTCATATATATATATATATATTACATAAGCAAAAACCCTCTTGGGTTACAATTATCATCCTTATAATATACAATGGGTGGCTTTCAACCACTTTTGTAGCCCTTAAGGCTACTACCCTTTGGTCCTATCACTATTCTATGTTGGACCTAAGCCTTCAATTGGAGAAGGTGGTGGGGCAACTATTCCAGAGGCTGCCTAGCCTCTACCCTAGGTCATTCTCTGAGTTGCTTGTGTGGTTCTCCCTTGCCCACATTGTGCTCTAGTTGATAGTGGAGATGGGATGATTAGTCCATGGCTTACCAGTGCCCCATAATAGGTAGTCAAAAATGCAGTCATGTATTCATCACTTGCCTGACATAGTTGTGCATTTTATGCATATAAAGCTGCCATGGTTCTGGCTCTCCAGTCATTTCTTTGTGCTTCCTCTGACCTGAGCCTATCCCATTCTACTATGGATGCATCTCTCTCAGCCTCTAATATCATCCTTTCTTGGGCCCATAAATCTTCTTGGGCTTGCTCTAGTTGTTCAGGAAGCTCTACTCTAACAACAGCCTCGATTGTACCTTCAGATATTCTACCAACTTCCTGCATAACCACATCCTTTCTAGAAACTGCATTGTTTCCTTGGCTCATTTTGGCACCATCGAAAGCCATTTTCTTCCTTCAGAGAGTGTGTATCAATAGATCGACAAGCACTAGGAGTATGATCATAAGGATTACTATGGGGCTTGCTCCCATTGTGCCCATAAATAGCAATGCCAACCCCAACATAAGTGCTACCATATTGCATTCCATGGGTAGAACTCTCGCTTTTTAAATGCTTATAGAGTAACGCATCTTTAGTTCTCCCAAATGTTCAGCTAGTTGTCAGTTTATGGTACATAGAGTTTGATCAGAAATCTGATTGAAAGTACCTTGATTATTCAAATTCTATTTGACACCCATCGTTGATCGTGTCTCGATCGATGTGGATGTACTATATCATTGATCCCATCCTAGTTATTTTTCCAAAGTTCCCAAGGTAATAATTCTCCTTACCAAAATACTTGTGGTCATATCACATCTTTATGGGTGTCCCATTAATGCGGTCTCAAGGTGTCTTATCATTACCCTTTTGGAGGCTCCATCGGATGAGTGCACGTTTACCCATGCATCTCTCTTTTAGAAGTTGCATCCATTATCATATTATTTCCAACTATCAAGGTTGCATTTATACGTACGCAAGGTACTATTGCAAAACCTTGATCATGGTTGTTTATTTGATAATAATTCAACTTTGTGCTAAGTTGAGTTTAGTTATCAACTCATCTCGTTACTTGATATAGTTTATAGTTCTTCCTACATCATACAGGAAACTATTTCCTGGTATGCATATTTACTGGATCATTTACCTAAATGAGATGCATGTTTGCCTTATGCAAGGGATTCTATGAGTTACTTTGAATTCTAAGGTAACTCTTATCTTCCAGGAATTCTTCCTGTGATCACATACTTTCCAACAACTACTCTTATGTTGACTCTATAAACTTTCTTGACTAGGTTCGACATACATGTAGTCATTCCTTATCACATTGCTACTTCAAATCCCTTAAAACTAGAACTCTATTTCCTTTTATATACAATAGAGGGCTCTATGTGCTTCAAACAACTATTGAAGGTTTATGCCCCAGTTTACCTATGTGGATAATAATACCACATGCATTGTGTAGAGGGTAGTCCCCTATTTAAATAGTGTAGAACACCTTATTAAACTTGACCACCACCCGGGTGGTCGGGTGGCATACTTTTCTATGGAGTCAAGATACTTGGAGAGGTTGGTGAAGTCTCATGTGGTAGTGATAATTGGGGTTTCACACCAAAATTTCATGTCAAAATATGTCTCTATCAAGATTTGGGTGATTTCCATGCTTAAATATGAAGTTTCACCATCCTTGCTCTCCTTCACCATATCAAGGTTTCATGCCAGAAGATGGTTCTAGTGATATTTGGATGGTTTCCATGTTCAATAATGGTTCCACCATTTCCTACACCATAGCCTCTAGTTGAAAACCATGAGTGTATTGTAACATTGATCAAAAATGTAAATAAAGAAAATATTCTTTTATTTATCTCATGATCTTACCCAGACTCTTGCCTTATTGCAAGGTAGTATTTCCATTATATATACCTTCCCATTATCCTATGGATTATCTTTCCATAGATAACTTTCAATACCCAATATTCTTAGGAAACTTTATAGCTAACATAGCTAAGTTTATGATCAAGGGGTTACTTTAGCACAATCTCTATGTGGTTCTCTTAAATATGAATACTCAAGTAAGTCCAAGGTTGCACTTCATAGAAATCAATATGGTCAATGTCTATCCTATGGATAGGAGTGGCCAACCCTCCTATTAAGACCAATGGGTAATCAAACATACCATGCTCTTGGGAATTCTCTTATCTATTTCAATAAGAACGCCCATTTCCCTTTCTAGCTTAAGCTAGACTCATGTTAGGTCTCTTTCAACCCATACATTAGGCGTATGCCTTGAAGACTAAACATCCTATCATAAATATAGAACATCAATCATTTGCAATGCTTAACTTTCTTCCCATATCACACAATGGGAGTTAAGGGGGTTATCACACAAACCCTCATAGACACTCAATGTCTACCATTTTACCTTACTTGTTCTATTCAAATTTTAATCTCCATGATATGAGACAAAATCTAAGCTTTTCCTCCACTTGATCATTCTTGAATCTATTTTCCACACAAAACTTTAGTAAGGAAGAGGCTTAGCTTCATACCACAAATGTCAAATATCTTTTCTCAATGATCTCTTGGGTACTCCACAAGTTGTGGGAGGTTCCCTCACTCTTCCATTCTGATTCACTAGTGAATATAGGTATGGGAGAAAATATTTGCATATTAGTAGCTTCTAAGCACTTATTCTTCCCTTACTATGTATTTATCAGTTTAGAGTTCATCAAGAACAATTATAGGTTTACAAACAAAGCCCATCTCTTTGCTAGTCTAGACCTATCATAAGAGTCCATTAACTAGCCTGGGCTCTGATACCAACTGTAACAACCCCAAATTACCAACCAAACCTGAGATAGAATTTTTTTGTACATATCTAACATGTCAAGTTTACAACCAAGTATGTTTGAATCAACATCATGCAGGGTAGTAAGTAACCGAGAGGATTATGACATGGTCAGTGTCAACTCTCATGATAGGAGTGACCAACTCCTATCCAACCTTACATCCCATCATGATATGTATGATCTCCTTGGTTTAACTATTTCTATATCTTCTTTCATTAGGAAGTTTAGTTACTTAATCAATTGAATGTCATTTCAATCTTACTTCCTAATTCTATTATTTGTAGTGGAATATCATGCATGTATTATTTAAACAATACATAAAGATTACTTTACTCACATCAAGACTTTCACTTGATTCAAAGTATAAACCATTACATCATAATAAAAGAGCCATTCATTGGAAAACACAAAGGCATCAATTATTATAACCTCAAGAATAATCATAATCCATTCTCATCCATAGAACATTGCTTGTTAACAAAATATTACATCATATAACATTCTAGTGATCATCTTATAAGAATGTAAATACATCATTCCATTGGAAAGCAAATAACATTTAATTTCCATCATATTCAATATCTATGATCTAACTAATCATAATAGAAAGTAAGTATAACATCCATGCATAACAATAATTGCAAACCACAAATAGAAGTACACAACATATACCCTGGGAACCCTCACGGGGAATAAACCCAACCTCCAAAATATGTTTCTCCTCTCATTTCATAAACTTAAATTGTCATAAATACAAGTATAGAAAGGCATCCCATGGATCCTTTTCTAAATCAAATATGCAATTAAAGGAACCAAATTGTTCCTTGTTTAAATCATGATGCAAATAAGGAAATGCCACATTTCCTTTCTCTAAGCCATCAATACAATACATAAGAATCTCACAAATTCTTATATCTACATGTTTATGAATGATCATCGGTTTCATATTAAGGAGAAATTTCATCAATTACCAAGAGGGAACCCCATAATTCCCTCGAGAATGAATCCCACGTTCATTCTCCAACCTAGATACCATTATTCCATTTAAATCAATATGATATAGTAATTATCTAAGGTTTCATAACATATGGAGAGATCCCATACTCTCTCCAAGATTAGATCCCATACCTAATCTTCCCACATTCATTCACATTTCACTACTTAGACAATTTCCACCATATTATCATTTGATCAAAATCATATTATAGTTCTCATAATCCATCAACAAGATCATCCTATGATCCTTGCAGTTTGGTCATTAATTTATTTCATGATCAATCCATATGGTTATACTAGAGTCCCTACAATTTTTACCTTTTAATCTATCAAACAAGATTACATATCAACCTTGTAATCTATCACACAAGATTACACCTTTAAACACAAATCAACCTTGTAATCTATCACACAATATTACACCTCTAAACATAAATCAATCTTATAATCTATCACACAAGATTACACCTTTAAACTCAAATCAACCTTGTAATCTATCACACAAGATTACACCTTAAACACAAATCAACCTTGTAATCTATCACACAAGATTACACTTTTAAACTCAAATCAACCTTGTAATCTATCACACAAGATTACACCTTAAACACAAATCAACCTTGTAATCTATCACACAATATTACACTTTTAAACTCAAATCAACCTTGTAATATATCACACAAGATTACACCTTTAAAATCAAATCAACCTTGTAATCTATCACACAAGATTACATCTTAAAATCAAATCAACCTTGTAATCTATCACACAAGATTAAAATTTTAAGCTCAAATCAATCTTGTAATCTATCACACAAGATTATACTTTTAAACTCAAATCAACCTTGTAATCTATCACACAAGATTACACCTTAAACTCAAATCAACCTTGTAATATATCACACAAGATTACACTTTTAAACTCAAATAAACCATGTAATCTATCACACAATAGTACACCATAATTAAATACAAATTTGCATTGTGATCTATCACACAAGATCACCAAAAATTAAGGATATGGTTACCTAATACCTTTTGCATTGCTTACTTTATAGTTCCAAGCACATTATTTACATCAATATTCCTTATAAAGGGGCTTCTTGTTTTATGACACCATGATTGGGTCTAGAGAAAGTAATTTTTTTCCTTGTTAGTTGAGTTTGAAACCCCTTGACTATTCAAATACTTGGCCTAATTTTAAACAAAACCAAGTGAATCCTTTCTATAATTTAAGTTCCCAAAGGTAACCCTTTTATGAAATTCTCAAAGAGGAGTTTAACTCTTAATTATCCATATAGCCAATTAAACCAAAGGTTTTACAACCTTTTCTTTGAGTACATTATGATTAAATAGTATTTTTAACTATTCAATAGCCCTTTTAATTAATCATTGGGTATTTCAATTTTAAAACTAGGGCACTACCCGTTAATCAACGATCACATCGATCAGTAGATTGTTACCATCTAGAGGTTTATCCCCTCATTAGACATGGGGTCATCCGATTAATTGACCACTGTTAAAAGGGGTTTAATTATTATTTCCTGACTCAATCGGGCGGTCAACAAACTACAACTAAACTATGTAAAAAAACACACATGGAAAAACGTATTCAACTGATGAACTGGTTAATTAATCAAGCAATAGTCTATATAGGTCAGGAGGAAATATCACTGAACATCAATATGTCCATCAAACCATGGATGTTGAGAATATAATATGAATCCTTCTTAAACCCTTCCTCTCTTCCCATAGAACCCATGTGGGATTTTGGGAGGTAGGGTTTGGCAAATCCCACCTCCCTTTTGTGCCTCTCGAGCATGGTTGAATTGCTTATAAGTGGCAATGAGATGGGCTCCTAATATAGAATATTAGCCCTATGCTATCCTCATCAAAGAATTTAAGGTGACATAACCTCAAATGTAGTGGCGATGGGGTTATGATGGATGAGACGTCTACACTATAGCACACACCAACATCGAACGTCAACAAGAAGTAACAATGATCCATGATATTGTCATCAATAATCATCATAAAATCGGGATATGATATCAAATTGGATGTAGGGGAAAGTCTAAACTCTAGTTCTTCAAAAATCCAAGGTGTGTGATTGATCTCTTGTTTTTCTGTCAGGCAAGATACCCCGATTGGATTATGTTATTTGAACGTGAATCATAACATTCAATAGACCCTTTTTGGAGGGTAATAGAAGTTCTTGATGGGTTTTATCCTCCCCTGAAGTGGGTACACATATATCAAGGTTCACATAGAATTATAGATGTGTCATAACATCACTAGGGGGTGTGAATGGTGTTTTAATGCTTCACAAGTGTAAGCATGGAGTTAATACACCTTCTTATGACCCATGGAGGTATGGTATATCGTAATCCAAATATTATGATAGTGAAACCCTAAAAATGAAAGGATTCCATTGAACAAAGAGAATTTAAACTCTTCTCTATTACAAGAACTGACAAGGACATGTTAGGTGGTTCAAATTTACAACTTGGTCTGTTGTTTGTGCTTTTATATTTACCAAAGTATTTGATCGATTATTGTTTGGAGAATATTGGTTTAAAATACGTGGAGATGATGTACTGCAAGATCAATATTAAATCAACTAATCCCCCTTTTATTTTATTTCAATCATTCTGTGTAACAGTAGTATTAAGATTATGGGTTTATGTCCCATATTCACTATGTATCGGGTTTAGCACATCATATAGGGGGTTACTTGACATAAGAGTATTAACTACCAAATGATGATCATAGCTCTACTGGTGGTGGTTGACAAATTTACCAACTCTAGGTTATAATTTTATTAATCTCAAGTGATCGTTTAACCTACTTGAAGGATTCTATTTTTTATTTTAGGATAAAATAGCTTGGATCTACCATGGTTTAACCATAGGGCATCAAACTCGTAAATGCTAATCAACAACCCCTCGATCATATTGAATGGAGAGCTACCCCAAAACTTGAATTGGACCCATATTAAAACTTATTCTAAAAACACTATAGGTTCATGAACCGATCGATAATCAAACTAATTATAATAATCCCAACTTATGCGTATTAAAAAACATTCATATGTGTAGGCCTAAATCAATTTCATAAACATAACCTATATCATTTATGAAAGCATAGGTGAATAAAAGTTTCTTAAATGCATGAAAGAGCTAGATGATATTAGACCATAGCTTAAATAGCAGAGAGACCCAACATAATCATCTTTAGGAGTGGACTAGTTTTCACCTCCTAGGCTTCAAATGTCTCCATGGTTTCCATCAATTGCTTACTAAGGCCAAATGTTTTTTTTAATTAAAAACTAGTACTTTCTTAAGGCTTTTTGTTTTCTGATCTACCAACATAGAGAGCATTCTCCCTAAGCCTAAGATTTCCCTCCCTCATTATCTTGCTTGTCTCCCCTTTTATAATTTTTCCTAGCTCCCCTTCCCTTATGAGCAAGAGGGTGGATTTATTAATAAAATATTAAAAGGAAACCTTTTTTGAGTTCACCCAAATATTGAGATTTCATTTTATTATTTAAAAATTAGTGACAAGACAAGAGAGGATAAGGTGGGAGTACTTTTCTCATTTTGACCTTCCCTTTTTCCCTAGTGCAACTTCAAAGTCTACACCATTACTATTGGGAAGGAGTCATGTGAAATGTAGAATAGTTCACCCACTAGACAAGTATGTACATTGTCCTTTTTGGTCCCAATTTAAAATTGGATAAATATTTATGGACAACTAATTGTAATAAATTAGGCGTATCCTAATTCACTTTTGTAGAAGATAATTTTCCCAAATTAATATTTTTGCAAAAGTCTTATTTTATTTTCCCCAAAACCTTACCAAAATCCCAATTACATTCAAAACCCTTCCAATTAACCTGGTAGAGTGTAGTTAGTTTTTAATTAGGGATTTTGTAGAATAATTAGGGTTTACTATCCCCTAGGTTTTATCAATTAGACCCTTATATTAATGCTTGGCAACATTAGTAAGGTTTTATCAATGTTTAAATTCAAGAATTAATTGATCCTTTGGATCAATTAATGTCTTATAGGAAGTCCAATGGGTGGGCCATGACAGGTTAGCTAAAAGGACCAAGGGGGCTTGACTGTTGCACCTCCAAGCTCAGTCTTACAATGGCCTAAGTAGGCCCCCAAACGTTGATCAAATTTTCTAGGGTTTTGTGAAGTTGTTTTGTAGGTTGTGAAGTTGTTGGACATATTTGGATGCAAGTTAAAAGCTAAGGTCAACCATCAGATCAGATAAGTGCTCTAAGTTAATATCTTAGGTTGTTTGTTATTTTCTTTCTATCTATTTCTATTCTAAAATCTAGATCATAAATAAAGAGAAAATATTTGGTTATATTCTAGGCATTTGAAAGGATAAAAGCATATAGTTTGCACTCTAGGGTTAAATTTGTTTGTGCATTCTCTTAAACCCTTGCTCAAAAGAGAAAGATTTATTTTATTGCAAGTTAGGGTTTAGTCATCATTGAAAATCAAGAATCATTCTAGGGTTAGTCCTTGTCTTCTTGCATTTTTGTTTGTCTTGCATTGTTCTTTCATTTTCTTAGCTTAGATTTTAGAAAGGCCAAACATAGGTGTTTGCTCAATATACACATCAAACATTTCCACCCTAGACTTGGAGTGAGTCCTTAAACCATTCCTAGTGAACCCTTCAATCCCCAAGCCCCTGAGTGTAGAGAATATAACACACCCCTACGGTCACCTCGACTCCCAATGGATCCAACTAAGAATCATACATGATAGGGAAATTTTCCCCCTCTACATATTTGGTGAACCCAACGTGAAAACACATCTTAGTGGCCAAGATAGGAAGCCTCTTCCTTTTATTTTTATTTTGAAAACTTTAAGCAAGACCACTAAATTTGTTTGCTTAGAATTAGAAAACATTAAAAACATCTTAAAAATCTTCTTGTGTGTCTCTTTGTTAGTTTTCTCCTCTATCCTTTCTCTTCCTCCTAATGGCTCCCAACCTTAGGAGTAAGTGAAAGCTTTTAGAATCTGATCAGATTTTTCAAGAAGATGATCAAGTTGATAGGGAGAATCCCAATCTAGATGTAGAAGAGGAAGAACATGAAGAAACTGGTAATAACTTTGATCCTTTTGAGGGGCCTAATGGAGGCTTCACTTTCTCATCATTTGATCATATATGGGGTTTTATGAAACACCATAAGGAGGCTTTGGTTAAGGCTATGGAAGAGGAAGCCTAACTTGAAAGAGGTGGGATGCCTCCTCCTCCAACCATCTCTCCTAGGAATGTTCATAACAACCCTTTGTTTGAATCTTCACATCATGTTAATCCTTTTCATAAACCAACATATGCTACTACTATGACCACCAACATTGGGGGAATTCCATAAGCTCCTCCAACCAGTAGTGCATCCCAAAATTATGCTCAATTTCCTCCTCATTCTACTCATCTCAACATTCATGCTTCTATTCCACCAAATGTTAGTTATCCTTCACAACAAGATACCACATATCATAACCCATACCATAACAGTGTCAATACCTCCAACATTGGCCAAGTTCCCTTTCAACAACCTACCTATACCCCTCCCCTAGGGAACCTAGGGGTATTGCACAACAACAATCTTGATATGCAAAGTTTGACAAATGTGGTGAAGCAATTGGTTTCAAGAGTGGATATGATTCAACCTCCAAGTTTCACCTACAACTACAAGGAAATGTGCAATCAGCCCTTAGACCCTGTTGTCACTTCTAGGCCCTACCCTAAGCATTTTCCAATGCTAATTTTACCTATTTATAAGGGAATAGAGGACCCAATTGAACATTTAAGGATGTTTAGGACAACATGCCATGATATTATATATGATGACATGTTGTTGCTAAAGATATTCCCTAAGAGCCTTGGTGGTATGGCATTGGAATGGTATTATCAACTACCTCATCATTATTTGAGGAATTTTGAAGAGACAACATAATTGTTTGTTCAACAATTTGGAGCTTATGTTGAGAAAAATGTGACTATGAAAGATGTTTATATGTTGAAACAAGGTAAAGATGAAATTTTTTTAGAATTCTTATCTCATTGGAGAAGTTTAGTTGGATGATTGAGATATACTTTACCTCCTCGAGACATGTTAGAGATCTTCATTGGAAATTTACAAGAGCAAATATCTTATGAATTGGAAACAACAACTATCACCTCTTTTGACCAAGCAATAGATCTGGCAAGAAGGGTAGAGCAAGCCCTTATTCGAAGAGGTCAAATTAAGCCAAAGAAAGAAGAATATAGGACCATGAAAAATTAGTATAAGAACAAGCATGTAGTTGGTGATGGGGTAATGGATAGTAGGCATATTAATAATGTTGTTAACACCCTACAAAATATGGTGCTTAGCCAACCTCAAAAACCCCCACCAAGGAATTTTACAAGACTCAACACACCTATGAATGTGGTCCTAAAGCAACTTTTGGAAGCTAATATGATTGAGTTACCTCCCATAAGGCAACCTGATACCATGACTAATTGGTATAAGCCTGGTCAACATTGTGAGTATCATAGAGTGGAGGGGCACATGACAAATTCATGTAAGAGGTTGAAACATGTGGTTCAGGACTTAATTGATGAAGGTCACCTTGTTATAGAGGGTCCTCAACCTAATCCTCCAACAAACAATCAACCTCCTACTCAACAAGCACCCACAACTAATCAAGACATGGGGATCTTCCAAGACCCCCTACCTAAGCATGGGCAACAGGAAGCTAATCAAGTGTCATATCATAATGTGCCACCTCCCTACAACAATATGGTTGGTATGATAGCAATAACTACAAGGCAACAAGCTCAAGCACAACCGACTCAATGATCTCAGTAGGAGATGAGTTCTACATCCAATCAACCTTCAAAACCACCCTTAGTTTTGAAGAGTACCCAAAAAAGGAGCACGAGAGTAGAAAACCCACCTTTAGTGTTGAAACCACAACCTAAAGTCTCCTTTGACATTCAACAATAGTTAGCTAGTACCCCAACTAAGATCTCCCTCTTAGAACTTTTGCAAACTTCTCCTATTCATAGGGAAGCCTTGTTGAAGCTTCTAAGACAACAATATATTCCTCAAGACATTTCCCCTAGTGCTATAGTTGATGTTGTAGGTTCCCTTGGGATACATCATATCACATTTTTGGATGATGATATTCCTTCCTCAGACTTACAAGGGGATTCTTCCCTCTACATCATTGCATTTATTGGGGAAATATTTATCAAGTGAATCTTGATAGACAATGGTTCTTCCCTCAATCTATGCACTTATCAAATTTTCCAAAATTTTGGATTAAAAGAGGAAGATTTAACTAAATCTGATATCATCATCAAAGCTTTCAACAATGAGTCCCAAGAGGCCTGCAATATTATATCTCTCCCCCTTAGGGTTGGACCTAAGATCTTAGATACCTTGTTTTATGTGGTATCTTGCCCTGCATATTTTAATCTTCTTCTTGGATGCCCTTGGATTCATGTGATGAGGGTTATCCCTTCCACTTTTCATCAATGTTTGAAGTTCGAATTCAAAGATCAACTTGTCACCATTCTGGGTGACCCTCATCCATTTCAATATTGTTCAATGGTTGAGCAAGCTCAATCTAATCTCAATTTATGTCCATCAGTTTCTTCATCTCACATCACCAAGCAACTTGAAAATCTAAAGGTGAGTGAGGAACCACTAATCAATGTTTCATCATAGGATCAAGTCAATCCTTTTCTTCAAGAACCTCTTCTAGATCTTGCCAAGCTACCACCTTCATCGAGGACTATGGGTTTACCCTATAAGAAAGGTGAAGTTGTACACATTGGCATATGTACCTTTATATTCATAGGAGTCTCCCTCAAAGAAAATATTTATGGTAGCAACCCTCTTCCTATAGAGCATTCTTTTACCCATTATTACCTATCCAATGATTACCCACTTCCCAAGCAAATCCTATCTAGCATGGGATATATAGGTAAAGGTTTGGGGCCACAATAGAAAGGTATTCAAGAGCCTTTGGAAGTTGAGCTTTGGCCTAGGAGATGTGGCATAGGCTACATACCCAAAAAAGGGAATCTTAAGGGGATACTCTTTGTGACATGGATCATGAGGATATCCTTTAAAATAACTTCTTCTTTGATGGGTTAGTCCCTTGTGTCATGCATGTCGAGTCTTCTAGTTCTCAAGAGGACTTTGGTTCTATGTCTCCTGAGGACCTTGAGCAACTAGGAGTGATCTCCATCCCACCTCCTTATGAGGATGAGTCTCATATTCTCATTGAGGAGACCATAGATGTTAACATAGGTTCTGAGGAGAGCCCTAGAATCCTTAAGCTAGGTAAAGCCTTGTCCATGGATGAGCAAGAGCAATTGATCAATTTGTTGAAGGAATTTCATGATATTTTTGCTTGGTCATATGTTGACATGCTAGGGCTTGATCCCTCCCTTATTATGCATCATTTGGTAGTGAAGCCTAGTGCTAAGCCTGTTAAGTAGAAACTTAGGAAGATGCATCCTAAGGTCACCCTTTTAGTCAAGGAGGAGCTCCAACAACTCCTTGACATCGGTTTCATAAAAGCTATCGACTATTCTGATTGGATCTCCAACATCGTTCCTATGGCTAAGAAGGTAGGAACAATCAGAATATGTACCAACTTTAGGGACATTAACTTAGCATGTCCCAAGGATGATTTTCCTCTCCCCAACATAGATATGATCATAGATTTCACTACCAAATATGGAATGCTTTCGCTCATGGATGGTTTCTTAGGATACAATCAGATCATGGTTACCCCTGAGGACCAGGCCAAGACAACTTTCATCACACCATGGGGTACCTTCTATTATAAAGTTATGCCTTTTGGCTTAAAGAATATTGGTGCCACATATCAGAGGGCTATGAATTATATTTTTCATGACATGATGCATGATATTCTAGAGGACTATGTGGATGATATTTTGGGTCATTCCATACATCGAAAGGATCATGTTCATGATCTAAGATGAATTTTTGAAAGGCTTTGATAGTTTAGGGTTCATCTTAAGCCCTCCAAGTGTGTGTTTGGAGTCACATCTGGCAAGTTGTTAGGTTTCATCATTTCTAGGTGAGGTATTGAGGTGGACCCCACTAAGATAATGACTATCACTAACATACCTCCTCCCTACACCCTAACCAAGTTACGTAGCTTGCAAGGTAGACTTCAAGCTATTCATCAATTCATAGCTCAGTTAGATGATAAGTGTCAACCCTTTCTTAAGATTCTTAAGAAAGATGTAGTATTCTAGTGGGATTTTGAGTGTCAACAAGCTTTTGATGAACTCAAAAGGTATCTCACTTCCCTACCTATCTTAGTTCCTCCTAGACTAGATAAGCATTTGATGCTTTACATAGTAGCCATAACTCATGCTTTGGGAGCCTTGTTGGCTCAACATGATGATCAAAACAAAGAGTGAGCTATCTACTATATCAGTAGAACCTTGGTTAGCTATGAAACCTGATACACTCCCTTAGAGAAGCTTTGCCTTGCTATAGTGTTTGCTTCCTAGAAGTTAAGACACTACATGCTCAACCATAAGATATTAGTGGTTATCAAGTTTGATCCTTTGCACTACTTAATGTCTAAGCCCCACCTTTTAAGTCGAGCTACTAAGTGGGTTTTAGCCCTTAGTGAGTTTGACCTAACCTTCATAGGTCAGAAGGCTATCAAGGGTTAGGTGATTGTTGATCAGTTAGCCTTTACTCCCCTAGAAGCTACCCATCCTTTGGTCATTGAGTTTCTTGATGAGTGCCTTAGTGTAGAAGTCGAAGAGCTAGAGTCTTGGAATTTATTTTTTGATGGAGCCTGATGCTTAAAGGGTGTTGGTGCTAGAATTATTCTAGTTACCCCACAAAAATAGCTCATCCCCATTTCCTTCAAGCTTTATTTCTCTTGCATGAATAATACTATAGAGTATGAAGCTTTGATCCTTGGTCTTAGAGCAGCCTTAGCCTTGAAGGTTAGTGTTCTTTTAATCTTTGGTGACTCTCAACTTGTGGTCAATTAGATTAATGATGTTTATCAAACTTAGGATGATAAGCTAAAACCTTACAAAGAGATTATCACCAAGATTTTATCCATATTTGATCGAGTAACCATAGAGTCTATCCCTAGATCCTCCAACCACCATGTGGATGCCATGGCCGCTATTGCATCCTTGTTTCCCTTGGAGTTGGAAGATGATCAAGCATCGATTATCATTAGACAACTCTAGGAGCCCGCATCACTTAGTTCTAGTCTTGTTCCATTAGATGTTTTGACCATCGAAGCTTCCCCATATGAGCCATGGTATACCGACATATTTAATTTTCTTAAGGATGGTTCGATTCCTGATGGTTTAGATCATAATCAATATAAGATTTTATGCAAAAGAGCATGTCAATTCATTATAATTGGTAATACTTTATATCAATATTCTTTTGAAGGCATCCTCTTGTGATGCCTTAACTTCGATGAAGCCCGGCTAGCTCTTAGTGAGGCTCATGAAGGTTCATGTGGAGGCCATTTTAATGGTAATGCCATTGCCAAGAAGCTCCTTTAGATGGGGTATTATTGGCCTTCCATGGAGAAATATGCATGTGACCATGTTCGATGTTATGACAAGTGTCAACGCCATGACAACCTTGTTCATGCTCCTCAAAACCTTTAGGTTATTTCTTCTCCTTGGCCATTTTCCATGTGGGGATTGGACATCATAGGGAAGATTAACCCAATATCATCTGATGGTCACAAGTTTATCATAACACAAGTACTTCACTAAATGGGTCAAAGCCATACCCCTGGCCATGGTGACTAGAGCTCAGGTCTCCAAGTTCATCTTCAACCAGATCCTCTGTAGGTTTGGGATTCCTTCGGTGATTATTTTTAACAATGGCACTCCTTTCAAGAACAAGGATGTCCATAAAATTTGTGCTAAGTACAAGATTCAGCATAGGTGGTCAACTCCGTATTACCCCTAGGGTAACGGTCAAGCCAAAGCATCCAATAAGTCTTTGATCAAGATCCTCAAGAAGTTGGTTAGTAAGATCGGTCAAGACTGGCATATCCAACTTTATCCTACCTTGTGGGCCTATCGTACTAGTGTGTGAACTCCTATAGGTGCTTCTATGTATGTCTTGGTCTATGGGATTGAGGTAATTTTTCATTTGAGTTAGAGGTCCCTTCATTGTGCATCTTGCTGCAAGATGCCTCGATCGATGATGAGTATCACTTTGATCATTTGCACCAATTGGAGCTATTGGATGAAAAGTGCATTCATGCCTTAGAGCATTTTTGAGCCTATTAGAATAGGCTCAAGCGATCTTATTCCAAGAAATTTTGCAATCATTCTTTTGAGGTTGGGGACCTTGTCCTCAAGGAAAACCAAAAGAACACCAATGCTCGTTCAGATCTTAAAGGTAAGTTTTAGCCCAATTGGTTAGGCCCCTTTGTCATAACGACCAAGTTTGGCTTAGGGGCCTATCATTTAGCTTCTTTAGATGGTAAAGAACTTAAAGAACCAATGAACATAATGCATCTAAAGATATACTATGCATAATTTTACATTTTCATTACATTTAGCTTAGTTTTGCATTTGGTTTGCTTGTTCATACTGCATGATTGCCTATCATATCTTGCATGGTTTTCCTGACATTCTATTCCACTTTGCATTTTGCTTGTCATATAATTGCATTGTTGCTTGACCATATTTGCATGATTGCTTGATCATATAGATTTTTGGGGACTTCATGAGGATGGCAAGTGATGAAACCTAGTTAGGTCTTAGCTCACATGCATTGCACTCATACTAGGGCTCTGATGCCTAGCGAATCCCCAACCTAGGGCCCATCTCCATGCATTTTCATCATTGCATTTGCTCATGTATTTTCTTCTCTTATATTCCTTGACCTTGAAAGTTTTCATCATTTCTAATTCTCTCCAAGTCAAGGGATATAGTTCTTCATCTCTTGTATGTCCTTTGTCCTTGAAAGTTTTAATCATTTCTTATCTTCCCCAAGACAAAGGATATATGTTCCTTCTTCTATCTACTTCTACTTTTGCCTTTACTTTGCTCACACTTTTTCTTCTTGATATTTTGATTGTTAAGTGGTCCTCGTGGGATAGGGTAGATACCACATGGATATCATTTATGGTATTCATACGACCACTGACTATCTTACGCACACCTCTTAACTTATCCCTTTTTGTCTATCAAAAGGGTACACCCATCCCTACACCATACATAAGTCTATCTATGTAGGTGTACTAAGCGTAGTGGCATAAGGTTTATATGCTTCCTTTACCATACATAAGTCCATATATGTAGGTAAAGTTTTAATTATTTGTCTTATCTATGTGATGAGCCAACCAAAGCATCTATCACTTTGCATGATAGTCCATTCATTGACACTACAACCTAATTGTTGCCTTCCTGCAACTACCTAAGTTTAGGTCATTAAGGAGAAGTTGTGAAACAAGGTTACCCAAAGTTTCCTTCTAAAAGGGACCCCATAATCCCTTATATTAACTCTCTCTCTAATATTCTAATGAATAAAGTCCTTGCTAACTAGGATAATATTCCAAGCATCACTAGCATGTATAAACACTTCACATCTTAGTAGGATACTTCTAATCCATAAGCATAAACATTTGATAGATGTCATTTTCCAATCATCTAAAATTCATTATACCATTCATAAATATCACCCAATCTCTCTTTATGAAGCACTAGAATCGCATAAATTTAAAATGTAATGTAAATGATAGCAACATCATTAAGGACTTCATTAATCATAATCATACAAGATTAATACAAAAGCAACTAAATTTCTCTTCCAAAAGATACATTTAGACTTTCCTTGCATCCAACATAAATTTGGAACATTATACCATATTCTATTACATATAATGAAAGAGACTTAAATTAACATAAGAACCAAAGCATACATCATTTTATTTCCTTTCAAGGATACAATTCAATATGAGATATAATAAACTCTCATTACAAGTTAACTAATTACATCCTTTTCATAGAGAGGTACAACATGAGAAATTACTCTTAAAAGAATGATTTGTTCCTCTCTCCAAATCTATCCTCCTTAATCTTTGTGCAAGGTTGGATATGTGTAAGGGATCAAGACAACTCTTTCCACCCACATGTATGCATCTATGTATGATTCATTTCAAAATGCAACAAATGCAATCTAAAACATAAAGAAGCCCATACTTCTTTCAATATATTTTCCCACTAGTTTGAAATGTAAGGAAAACCTCTTTCCAAAATAGTCTATCATTTTGCATTCAAATCTCATCATTTGAAAGTATAAACTTACCAATCTAAATCATTCATAGAAAAACATAAGCTTAATTCCATTTCTATAAATCAAAGCATCTAGTCCCATATGAGAAGTCCCATTACTTCTCAATATTATAAGGTCATTTATATTCTAAACAATTCCAATTAATTTTGCAATGATTTCATTAATAATTTTCCAAAATAATCAATTATATCTCCACAATATAATAATTATTAAATTATTCTATTATATTTCCACCATATAATAATTTTCAATTTACTAGAGCTTCCAAAGAATAAACTTTGATAGGTTATGCTTACTGGTTGTCAATAGAAAACCTACCTAATGACACCCCAAAGGGATACCAGATAAGATAATACCTTTGACTATATCCGACTCATATAATATTAATTAATTTTTCCCAATTAATTCAATCCAAAATTATATAATTCCACTAATACTATCCACTATGTTCCTTTATAAAACAAGTTCTTCTCTTGTATAAAGAAAACTAAGCTTTAATCCTTAAGCTCTATTCCATTACCAAAATATAACAAACTTGCCTTTCAAAAAAAAAAATCTATAATCCTTTCTTATCCTCAAAAAGTCTTTATTTCAAATTTTTAAAAGGTTATGACTATAATCCCAAAAGGCTTATTTAACCATAATCCAAAAAGGTTGGTTTAATCATAATCAAATAGTCAACTAAGTTAATAAACCCCATTCGAATAGGACAAAAAGTTAACAATCGAGTTGCATGTCTCAGAATAGTCAAAAAAAAATGAACAATATCCTAAGGAAGTCCCATTGATTGAAAACCCACATCAACACCACTAGGTGGCCCCACCAACCGATGTCCTACCAATAATAGGTGGTCCCATGCGAAAGCCACCCAGTGCCTCCAATTGGAACCTACGTGGAGCTACCCTAACCATCAATTGATGGTCGAGTAAGAAGGATTACCTTTCCCTTCTTAAGGTGCAAAGGTGCCTACCACATATTAGATTTGGGATACAAGTTCGACTGAATTAAAGAATTTTTAAACCATCTTCAAGAGTGCAAAGTAACCAACTAGACAAGGCTATGTGGCAAAGAGGTAACAAGCCAATTAAAATTTAATAACTTCTAGGTGTCCATGAAGAACAACATCACCAATCGACACTTGGATGGCCCTGCTCGATGGTGTCCTTGACCATCGAGCAGTAGTTAAAAGACAAAGGGGACTATAGCCGCTAAATTTGGACACACTTCCAAATTATTATTGCTATTAAGACATCCTAACTATCTTAATAACGTGTAAATCATCCTAAAAAATCCATGTCTTGATATCCGTGCCAAAAGAAATAAAAATAACTTAATTGCATTCTTTTCGACAAAATTGGATGATCTCGATGAAATCGAATGTATTCAATAAAACTGGATGCAGGTGCCCAATTGGATTTTGAACCTAATCTAGGCATCACCATATTCTCGTTGAAATCAAATGATCTGATAAAATCATATACAACTGATTTCATCCAAATCAAGCCAAAAACCTAATTTAGCCTAACAACCTAGTCTAATTCTGCCACCCACTTGATTCCTCAAACTGAAGCAACCATTTAACCACTTAGAATCACAATAATCAGTTTGGATGATGATACCTGTAAGAAGAGCATAGAGAAAAGGAGTTTTCGAGCATTTTTATAGGTTACAATGGAGAACACCGTTGTTAAATCATCATCCAAGGAGCATACAACCATGACATCACTCTCAGTATACATAGATCTAGTTTTATTTGATTTATACTTAATTTTTCTATCATTTGTACAAATTCATCCCTGTTGCGTTCAATATGATATCCTATCTTGTAAAACTAGTCGTTGGATGAATCTGACTATGTACGATTTCATGCACAACGTATGATTTTGTGCACAACGTACGATTTCATACCTATATCCCTCTGGGGGTAAAATTTCAAGCATCAAATAGTTTTATTTTATTTCCATTGTATCATCCTTTATTACTGTGATCTTGCACTATAATTCTTTGTTATTGCTAGATCTATTACTTTATCATCATATGTTGCATATTAAAATAATTAATCTTCCATTTTCTCTATGATTGGCTAAAAGAATCAAGGGGATTTGACTGTCATAGACCATGATATATTGTGGCCTATGCATATACTCCTTCCTTTATTTCAAAATCTAGTGTTTTTTTGTGCAATTGCAGGTTTCAAACAAATTTGTACGTATCTAATTTTGTCTAACAAAATCGTACGTCCTGTTTTGTCCTATATGCGTCTGATTTCATATTGCACAACTGAATTCATCAAAATTCAAACATCCATGTTAGGTAAGTGCTCAAAATTCATTCCTCCATACTTAGATTTACATTCTCTGTTTTGTATGCATTTGTATTAAATCAAAAAACAAAAAACTCCCAAAAACATAGACTTTATTAAACTTTTCACAAAACACAAAAATACAAAAAAAGAACATGTTAGCATAAATGAAACCTTTGCATCTTAGTTAAACTTTGTAACGCTTTTATATAGATCTATATGCTTTGTCTTCATTTGAAGTTGAATTGCATATAGCTAGGTAGAAATTATATTTTGGCCAAATCCTAGGTGTATGCTTTCAAAAGAAAAAACACATCAAACTACTACTTCACCTAGGCATGGAAACCACCATAGCAAGTGTTTCCTGGTGAACCCCACCCCATTCATCGACAAATACCAAAGAGAGTGCAACGGAAGCACTTCTCGTTCGAGTTGTAGATCCTTCATTTTACCTCCCCTTTCAAGCATGGATCCATTAGCCTGGGAGAAAGGGATGCAAAACTTTTGGGCCTACATTCTTTGGTGAACTCGATGTGAACTATACAATTAGTATTAAATTCCATTTTGCTTTACAAATTAAAAAAAATCTCATTAAATGGTAGAAAATAAACTTAACAAATCCTTCTTCATAGATATTAGGAGAACACTTATTGAACAAGAGGTTAATATTTTCTATGAACATGATGAAACAAAATATCAAGTAGATTTGTGGCAACACTTTGGCATCATTGAAAACAAATCATAAGAAATTAGAGAAATTAAGAGAATTGATGTTGCTAGAGCCTTAGGACCTAACTTCTACTCTCCTTACTTTGAGTGTTGGCTTGTAGATAAACAAGCTAGTAGCCACATAAATATTTATCCTTGGGATAATTACCTAGAGGAAGCCTTAAACATCCACAAATTCTTATCATACTTGGAAAATAACGAAGTAACCCTAGAACAAAGAAAAATATTTCATAAAGCACCTAGGGAAATATTATTTTGAGAGTATTGTTACAAGTTATAAGTCCAATCTGTTAACTCAAAGACTAAGGAATTCACATTTGTTGACTTCATTCAACTCTTAGTAGATGATTTCTCTTTTGAGGAAGAACACTATATGAGCCCAGAATATTTAGAGCCCATTAATGATATTCACAAGCTCTTTGGAAAATATTGAAATCATTTAATGTCATTTTCAAAAATCTTGTAAATATTTGGGTTAAAGCATAATAAACTATTTGCTTAAAACAACAAAAACAAAAAAAAAAAATCTTTTTAGAATCACTAGGAAAGATGCCTAAATATTTAAGAAGTGGTAAACAAGTGACAACTAGCTTTGAAGATGAGCTAGATATTGATCCTAATGTAGAAGATAAAATAAAAGAAGTTTTAGAAGAACAAGAACATCAAATAGGACAAAGTGAAGAAGATGAAAACATTTACAATGTGGAACCAAAACCAAGACCTCGAGGAAGCATTCATTTTCATTCCATCCAATATTTTTGTGATTTATTAAACCAAAATCAAACAACTATTACTAAAGTGTTGGAAATAGAAGATCAACTTGCAAAGGGTGATTTTTTGGTGGAAGCAGCCTTAGAAGCAGCATTTCGACTTCGTCCACAACTTGAAACATACATGAACACTTCATTCCAACATGCCACTAATAAAAATATGCCTCATCCAGAAGATAATTCTCAAGAACAAGTACCTGAACCACCAAAATAACAACCCGTTGATGCAACTACTACAACTGCTTCTAATCAAAAGCAACCATCTTCTTTTGCCCTAAATTCATATTCAAAAAATAAAAATACACAATTTCCAAGTTCTCCTCGACCAAATGTTCAATAAAGCACAATTCCCTATAAACTTCAATATCCTCCTCATACTTCGCACCCTATCCATAATAGTATTCCCATTATAACTCCTTGTATGGGAACACAACAAACTTATTAGCCACACACGGTAACATAATAAACCAAAATAAAAAAATTAGCCACCACATCATATTGAAGCTATAGTGAAGCAATTAGCTTCACGATTAGATCAAATTGACCCATATCATTCTACGTATAGCTATAAGGAAATGTGTAATAAACTATTATATCCTATGGTATATATTAGGCCATGCCCTAAACGGTTCCCTATGCTGATTCTTTCGATCTATAAGGGAACAAAATATCCCATAGAACACCTTTGTATGTTTAGGACAACATGTCATGACATCACTTATGATGATATGCTATTGCTAAAAATATTCCCAAAAAGTTTAGGAGGAATGACATTAGAGTGGTATTATTAGTTGCAAACACATTTCTTAAGAAATTTTTAAGAAACTACAAAATTTTTTGTACATTAATTTGGTGCTTACATAGAGAGGCATGTTATAATAAAGGACTTATATAACCTTAAACAAGGGAAGGAAGATATTTTTGGAATAATTCATAGCTTTTTGGAGGATAATTTTGGAAAAATTACATTTTGCTTTACCTCCAAGAGAAATGCTAGACATCTTTATTGGAAATTTACAAGAACAATTGTATGATGAATTACCTATAGCTATTGTGATGTTCTTTGACCAAGCTATAGATCTAGCAAGAAGGGTAGAGGAAGCCCTAATCTGGAAAGTACAATTTAAAAATAGAGATGAAGATAAGTCATCTAAAAATCAATACAAAAAAAAACATCCATAGATCAATGAAATTAAGATTTTAGACACATCCATATTTGTTGTACCCTACCCAACATCCTACAACATCCTTTTGGGACATCCTTGGATCAATGCAATGAGGGCAGTCCCCTCTACTTTGCATCAATGTGTTAAATTCGAATTTAAGAATCAATTGGTCACTATCCATGGTGATCCTAGGCCATTTGAAATGTGTGCAATAGCAGAACCTATTAACGTTCCCTTTTGTCCTGCTCTATCATCATTGGAACCTAAATCTTCTAAGACCTCTTTAACCAAATCAGAACCATCACCTCCTTCTGAATCACCAAAACCTTCTAATGGGGATAATCCCTCTACATCATATCCTTTGACAGATGAAGTTTTACAAGATTTATCCACTGTATTGGAGCCCAAAAAATAGGATGATTATAATGTACAAGATTCTCTTGTCTTATCTCAATTACCACCATCTCCACGTACAGTTGGGTTACCACAGAAACAAAGAAGCATCTATCATGTTGGAAGTTGTACTTTCATTTTTGTTGGATGTGCTCTTGATAAAATTAACATTAGGTGAATGAGCTTTACATATGATGAGAATGGTTTTGCTCAATGCTTCTTTTCTAATAAGTATATAAAATCTAAACAAATGATGTGTGATATGGGATACAAAGGTAAAGGTTTAGGCCCCCTGGAAAATGGGATACGTGAACCTTTTGAGGTAGAGGAATGGCCTGCCAGATGTGGCGTAGGCTATATCCCCACAAAAACTCAACCTTTTCCCTTTGATGAAGATGATCACCTTATCACATATGGAGAATATTTAGAAAAACAAGAACAACTAAAGAAACGTAAGAGAGCTCACGAGTTCTCTTGCAACATGTTATCAATGGTACACCCAAAAATAATAGCTAATCCAGATGAATGTGTAGAAGGAGATATCTTTTATGACATTTCTCATGAAGAAATTATGAGGAATAGGTTCTTCTTCGATGGGTCTATCCCATGTATAGCCCACATTCAGACAACTACACAAGAAGAATTAGCCAACTTATCCTTAGAAGAACTTCAAGAAATGGGTGTTTCACCCGCTCCTCCCAACTTTGAAAGAGATCTAAGTATCGAAATAGAGGCCATTCTAAAAATTAATATTGGAATAGAAAATAATCCCCGTATGGTTAAAATTGGGACTGATTTAAATAAATAAGAATAAATTAAATATACATAACTTCTCATAGAATATCCTGATATCTTCGCTTGGACATACGCAGATATGCCAGGCCTAGACCCTTCTGTGGTTATGCACCACTTAGTGGTTCATCCTGATGCTAAAACGGTCAAACAAAAACTTAGGAAAATGCATCCTAAAGTAGCCTTATTGGTTAAAAATGAATTACAAAAACTCTTGGATGTAAACTTCATTCAAGCTATAGATTATTCTGATTGGATATCCAATGTTGTTCCCATAACCAAAAAAGAGGCTACTAAAATCAAAGTTTGCACTGATTTTAGGGACATCAATGTTGCATGTCCCAAAGATGACTTTCCCCTTCCTAATATGGATCAGATTATTGATTTCACGGTAGGATGTGGAATGTTATCACTTATGGATGGATTTTTAGGATACAATCAAATTCGTATAGCACTAGAAGATCAACCTAAAACTGCATTCATTACACCCTGGGGAACTTTTTGTTGGAAAGTAATGCCCTTCGGTCTAAAGAATGCAGGGGCAACTTACCAACGAGCCATGACATATGTATTTCATGATATGATGTATGACATCCTGCATGATTATGTGGATGACATCATAGCTCGATCTATAAAACAAGAAGATCATATCCCTGATTTACGATGAGTCTTTGATAGACTTCAAGAATATAAAGTTTGATTGAATCCAGATAAATGTGTGTTTGGAGTAAAATCAGGTAAGTTATTAGGGTTTATAGTTTCTATGCATGGCATAGAAATAGACCCTACCAAAATTAAGGCTATCATTGATATGCCACCACCCAAAAACTTAACAGAACTCAAGAGTCTACAAGGTAAGCTCCAGTCTATCCATCATTTTATTGATAAACTGGTAGATAAATGTAAACCCTTTCTTAGGTTGCTTAAGAAAGATACTCCTTTCTTATGGGATAAGGAATGTCAAGAAGCTTTTGAAACTCTTAAGACATATTTACTTACCCCACCAGTGCTTGTTCCACCTAGGCCAGAGCACCCTTTCATTTTATATATTTCTACCTTAGAACTTGTGTTAGGAGCAATGCTAGCACAACATGATGAGGATAAGAAAGAACGAGCCATTTACTACATAAGTAGAACTTTAATAAGCTATGAAACTCGTTACACCCCTTTAGAAAAGCTCTATTTAGCTATTGTATTCTCTACACAAAAACTGTGTCACTACATGCTTAGCCAAAAGACTTATGTCATCGCAAAATTTGATCCATTGTGATATCTAATGAGTAGGCCTTATTTATCAAGATGAGCAACAAAATGGGTTCTCGCTTTGAGTGAGTTTGACCTAACCTTTATTGGGCAAAAATCCATTAAAGGGTAAGTCATAGCAGATCAACTCGTCGTTGCCCCTCTTGAGTCTACTCACCCTTTGATGATAGAATTCCCTGATGAATGTCTTAATCTAGATAATGATTCCTTAGAATCATGGTCTCTATTTTTTGATGGAGCCCATTGTATGAGTGGCGCAGGTGCAGGTATCATATTGGTATCCCCACAAAAGCAACTTATCCCATTATCCTTTAAACTCCAATTTACTTGCACAAATAATACAATAGAATATGAAGCTTTAATCCTTGGATTACGAGTAGCCTTAACCCTCAATATTAAAGTACTATCAATTTTTGGAGACTCACAACTCATGGTGAATCAAGTTAATGATATTTATCAAACCCGAGATGAGAAACTTCATCCTTATAAAGAATACATTTTAAAACTTATTTCTTTATTTGAGAAGGTTACTATAGAAGCTATCCCACGCACCAGTAATCATTCTATGGATGCTATGGTAGTAATTGCTTCCCTTATCCCTTTGGAGTTGGATGATGATCATGCTACTATTATCATTCACCAACTTCGAGAACCCACATCATTAGAGTCATGTCTAGAACCTTTAGAAGTATTCACAATTGAAGAAGCATTTTTAGAACCATGGTATGGAGATATTCTAAAATTTCTCCAAGATGGATCATTCCCAGATGGCTTTGATAGAAACCAATGATGATCATTATGCAAGTGAGTTGTTCACTTCATAATTATCAAAGGTACTTTATATAAAATATCTTTTGAAGGCATCCTCTTATGATGCCTCAATATTAATGAATCCAAAAGAGCTCTAAATGAGGTCCATGATGGATCTTGTGGAGGTCATTTTAGTGGAGATGCCATAGCCAAAAAGCTCCTACGAATGGGATACTTTTGGCCCTCCATGGAAAAATATACTCATGAATATGTACGTAAATGTGACAAATGTCAGAAGCATGCAAACCTTGTCCATGCTCCTGCCCAAGAGCTTCAAGCTAGTTCTTCCCCCTGGCCTTTCTCAAAATGGGGCCTAGACATCATTGGGAAAATCAATCCAATTTCTTCAGATGGCCATAAATTTATTATTACAACAATAGAGTATTTTACAAAATGGGTAGAAGCTATGCCATTGGCTTCTTGCACGGGAACCCAGGTCTCAAAATTCATTTTTAATCAAATCATCTATAGATTTGGGATTCCATCTACACTTGTTTCAGATAATGGAACATGTTTCAAAAACAAAGACATCAAAAAAATTTGTACAATATATAAAATCCAACATAGATGGTCTACTCCATATTATCCACAAGGAAATGGTCAAGTTGAAGCATCCAATAAAACTTTAATTAAAATCTTAAAAAGGTTGGTTAATAAATCAGGATGAGATTGGCATACCCAATTATATCCAACATTATGGGCTTATCGAACTAGTGTTCGAACCCCTACTAGTGCTTCACCTTTTGTCTTAGTATATGGCACTGAAGTTGTATTTCCTTTTGAGCTTGAAGTCCCTTCTTTAGGTCTTTTACTTCAAAATGCTGAAGTAGGAGATGAATATCATGTTGGATGATTAAGCCAATTGGAATTACTAGATGAAAAGTATATAAATGCCTTAGAGCACCTTCACTCATATCAAGATAAACTCAAAATATCATATTCTAAGAAATTTCATACTCGATATTTTGAGATTGGTGATCTAGTTCTTAAAGAAAACAAAAAAATACAAATGCTCAAACTGATTTAAAAGGAAAATTCCAACCAAATTGGTTAGGACCATTTATTATCACTACTAAATTTGGATCTGGTGCATATCGATTGGCAACTTTAGATGGAAAATATCTTAAGGAACCCATGAATATAATGCACCTAAAATGATACTATGCATAACATCAAGCAATCTCACCACTGTACATAGTTGTAAATACTTTGTACTTATATTTCTTGCATCTACTTTAAATCATCATATTTAAATCATATATCATTTAGTTGCATTTATCCATCAATTTATCAAAATAAAATTGGGACTCAATTACATATGCCATATGGTCACATCCAATTATTATTCCACTTATAAATTAGACTGATGTTATCAAAATTCATAGTCAATTTTGGTTTACTTCGGAGGAATTCAAAATTATCTTGAACCACTCATCAAAATACACATTTTAATAAAATCTTGATTCTTGATATTGATTATAAATCTCTCTTGAACCAAAAACACTACTATGCTTCACTAAATAAATTTTGAAGTTTTGGGAACTGATCTTGCCACTTTTTGAACCAAAACACACTTACACATATTAAAAATGATTTTGCACAAGGGAAGATGATACTACATAGTAGTCCTAGCTCCTTAAGCGAAAGGTTTCCCTTGCTATCCTATTATGCGCATGGTCTAGAATACTGAGAATTGGCAAAAGGACAAGCTCCCCCCTACCCAAATAAAATCCCTTGCTCTTTGTCTAATCTGAGCAAGTATCCCTTGAAAAAAAAAAAAAAAAAAAAAAAAAAAAAATGCCTTTACTACAAAGCAATAAAATCCCCTTGTTCAAAAAAAAAATGAACAAGAATCCCTACTCAAAGAAATCAAAAGAAAAGAAGGGGGTAATGAGCTTGAATCCCTGGAATTCCTCAGTTATTTGAACACCATGAGGTGATCCTCATTACAGGTTAGGTGGCATCAAGCCTGCTTGGCAATGGTGGTATCCTTACATGTGGTGACATGTCTGTCACATTAGCGACCTTCTTTTGTACAGACCAATGTCAGCTTGTGGATTAGCTAGCTTTTGGTAGCTTGTATTACATAGTAGTTAAGTCTAACTGAATGTATACAATCATGGTAAATGAATACATCTTTTGCACACACATTGGTTCTTAAAATTGGCTTGCATCACTACCTTACTCAAAATTGGTAAATGAACTTCATAAGCACACACATTTGATCCTTGAGAGATTTTGTATCATAATTAAGGTCAAGATGGAAAATGAATACACAAATCACACACTGGTTCTTGATAAATTTGAAATCATCCTAGAAATGACCAAAATTCTCCTTGAAGGTTGATTAGCAAACGTCATTATTTCATCATGGATTTGTATGACTATTAGCATATGCAATTGATCCTAAAAAATAGTCAATCTTGCATTTTCATACTTATCACTTAGCATAAATATGTCAATTTTATTATATTGCATGATTTTTATCATTTATCAAAAACTTGCATTTTGATCATACATAATCACTCTTTCATATCAACTACAATTTGACTTCACGATGATGGCATGAGATAACCCTAATAAAATATCTTTAGGAATCTTATGCCTAGCGCAAGTCCTTTATCCAAATTTATCATGCTTGATTACTATCATTGCACAAAACCTCTTTTAAGATTAAAACAAAATTAATCTTAAACACACATTACTTATCATCAACTACATTACTTTCAATCAACAAATTCAAAATACTTTTGGATCATAACCCTTCGAGGTTAGCAATATAACAAAACCTCACACAAGATCCACTTCATGACTAAAGCGAGCAAACAACCTCCATAAATAGTCATAAACAAGCACACATCTTCGAGGTATTATTGTTGATTGATCAAGATCGTAAGGGTATATTTCCTAACACAATTATCTTTCTTCTACAAACAATTCAATCACACTACATTACAAACATCAATTACTTCAAATTACACTCTACTTCCCTACAATGATATCTTGATTAAAGCATGAGAAAATGTACATCAAAAACCATAAAAACAAGAACTAAAAAGCATGATTATGTAGATCATCAAAAACAAATTATATTACGCATTCACACATCAACATCATCAACACATCAGATAAACCATAGACATATATATATATATATATATCATCAAAAATATAATAGAATACAAAAATCAGTCGATTGGTATACCATAATCATAAAATCGGTATACTCAATCACTAGGGGGTACACCACAAAATCCAGCTCAGTGTATCATCCCCTAGAACCCCTAGAACTCTAGGTGTCATCACCTGGAGGTGGTCTAGGCTCACAAAACTGAGGAGCCCTAGATACTAAAGCTGATCTAGAATGACTAGGAGCAGCTAACTCTAGAGGCAATGAAGCTCTCTAACCCTCAAGCACTACCTGAAAATACAACATCTGATAGAAAGTCATCTACTATGCCACTAAGGTAGCCTCTACCTATGCTACCATCAAGGCACCCTACAATGCACTACTCCCTAAGGACTGGTCGAAAGCCATGCTCCTCATAGGATGTGATCGTGACACTATCTACCATGATGACCCATGTCCCTACATCCTAGCCAATTGAGCCTAAGCCTGGCTCACAAGAGTCTATGCCTATGAGAGTTATCCCTCTAACTACTGAATGCGACTCACCTGAATGGTGATCTGACTCCTCAAACCATCATTCTCTACCCATAGAGCAGCCACCTCTCCTACACTGCTCGACTCTCCCATCTCTATCATAACACCCTTTCTAGGTGAATCTAGTCTAGGGGTAGTATGAGTCTCTCACTATGGAGAGGGCACTATCTTCCCTAGTGAAGGAGCATCCTGCTATGAGCCTCCCTCCTACTAGCATTGTCTCCTCCCCTCCTCAATCCTGAGAGCCTACTGAGCAAACCCTTATGGTTGTAATCCCCCTCACATTCAAGGCCCCTATGATCAAAATCCTCCTCATGTTCAAGCCCCTCTCTCTATGGTGGCCTCTATCTCTATCCCTCCCTTAGATCTAGTTGATCATCACCTAGATACCTCCTAAAAGGCCTCCTATATCTGACCAACTATACCTCTCTCTTGAGTAATCCTCACTAGGACAAATGCTAGCATACCAAGCGAAATACCCATCCACAACCCCTGCATCATCACCCTCTACCAAGGTGACCTCTACATCATCCTCATCTACCTCAATAAATCTAGTGAGATCTAACCTCCCACTAGTGGTCATCGAATCTCGTACAACTCGAGAATAAGTAAAATCTTAAACCTCTAGGAATCCCTATACCACACCAAACTGATGTAGTACCCAATCGATGCAATGGAGCTCTATCTCTCCTCACTCCATACAGAGCCATCATACTCACCTCACATGAGCTAACTCTGCTCGATCATCCTCCCATCCATGGTGCCCTCTCCAAGGTCTCCAACAAATCCATGTCATGATCAACTCATCAATAATCCATCTAGCCTCCTCTAGGCCACCTCTCCTCCTCAATCACCCAACCAATGGACCCCAATAGAATACTGTAGGTCATCCATCCTCCACATCCTAAAGAGGAAATCCTCTGGGTCTCCTCACTACAATGTGCTCCCAGCACCATACCTGAAGAAATGATGTAAGTACCAAACTAGTGCCCTTCTTGTACACGACCCTAAACAAGGTGTGGTACAAGTGACACAAAATATAAGGACCCCAAGCAAACTACATGCTGGTATCCCACATATCTACTACAACCTTAGCCAACCCCCATGACAAGTGTCGACCACTCTGGTGGCACACTAGAAGTCCTCCCACTATCTCTACCAATACTACTATCAAGGCAGATACCCCATCTACTACAATGAGTCGATCTATGCTGACTCCACTCTACTCAATAAGAAAATATGGATCTCCCATCAATTTTTGCATGGCCTGACCCTGGGCCAAGGATTGATACACAAACTATCCTCTAATAGGTACTTTGAGGATCCTCCATACATCCTCTAAAGTAGGGGCCATCTCCCCTATCGGTAATCAAAAATTTGATGAACCTGGATACCATCGCTCGGCTAAGGCAATAAGTAGACTATAGTCTACCTCTATACGTGGCATTTCAGCCACATGATTAAGCCCCACTATAGTCAGAATATCTCTCTCATCCATACTAAGAGCTCAAACTCGATCCTCAAAACCAGTATGTCGCCACTCGTGACCCTTAAGTGATCCTCCCCAAAAATCAAAAATAAAAATAGATTACTTATAAAAATTACACAAACAAAAATAAAAATGATAAAATTTTACAATTTTAGTCCTAATGTCTAAATTCGAACCTAAAGCACAAATTCGGATGCACGAAGATGAAATCGTACATCCAAATTTGTAAATCTGGACCTATTATGAACAAAATCGGACATACGAATTCATCAAAAAGCATTCGAATTTATCAATTCGGATGCAATTTTTGATGAATTTGGATGTCCAATTTTGTCATGATGATCCGAATTCATCGCTATGGTTGCCCAATGGTAGGCCGCATCAAAAAATCCAAAAATCTAAAAATTAAACCAAAAAATCCAAACAAGAGAGGATAGAATCACTTACCTAGATATTCCCACCATTGCCATCACTCCTAACTCGAACTTTGTCCACCCGATGCACTGTAGTAGCCATTTTCCATATTTTCTCCAAAGCAAAATTCACTAAAAACTAAAAGTAAAAATGAATTAGGGTTTTTACCCTAATTTCTATTTTATACCCTCCTTTTACCCCTTTTTCACTTTGAATTTCGAGTTTTGCAATAAATTATGAATTTCTTACAAAACTTGAAGGGGGTATCCCTGATAGTAACTATAAACAAAAATTGAATTTTTTTTGCAACATAACATCCCTTTTCACTACATCTTTCTTTAACACATTTATTGCTCATAAATGTGCTAAAGAGGGGGTAAAATGTAGCCACAAAATTTGGACACACTTCAAAATTATTAATGTTATTAAGACATCCTAATCATCTTAACATGTAACTCACCCTCAAAAACCCCTACCTCGATATTCATGCCAAAAAAATAAAAAAATAACTTAATTGCCCTCTTTTCGATAAAATCGGATGATCTCGATGAAATCGGACGTATCCGATAAAATTGAACATCCATGATTTTATCCAAATCCCATGTGCACCTAATTTAGGTGCCCAGTTGGATTTTGAACCTAATCTGGGCATCGCCAGATTCTCGATAAAATTGGATGATCCGCTAAAATCGGATGCAACCGATTTCATCTAAATCGAGCCAAAACCTAATTTGGCCTAACAACCTAGCCTAATTTCACCACCTACCTGATTCCTCGAACTGAAGCAACCATTTTAACCCCTTAGATTCACAGTAATCAGTTTGGTTGATGATATTTGCAAGAAGGCTTGGAGTGAAGAAGGAGACTTTGGAGCTTTTTTGTAGGTTATAGTGGAGAACATTGTTGTTAGATCATCATCCAAGGAGCATACAATCATGGAACTACTTTCAATACACATAGATCTAGTTTTTATTTGATTATTACTTAAGTTTTTCATCATTTGTACAAATTCGGCTGCATCCGAATTTGTCCCTTTGCATCCGATCTAATATTTTGTTTTGCAGAACTAGCCGTTGGATAATTTTGATTGCGTACGATTTCATACATTGCGTACGATTTCATGCACAACGTACGAATTCATACCTGTGTCCCTATGGGGGTAAAATTTTGAGTATCAAATTGTTAATTTTCTTGTATTTGCATTATATCATTATTTATTACTTCAGTATTGCACTGTAATTCACTGTTATTATTAGATCTATTGCATTTGCTATCATATGTTTCATATTAAAATAATCAATTTTCCATTTTCTTTACGGTTGGCTAAAAGAACCGAGGGGATTTGACTATCACAGACCATGATCTACTATGGCCTATGCAGATCCCCCTTCCTTGATTTCAAAATTTAGTGTTTTGTTATGTAATTGCAGGTCTCAGATAAATTCGTACGCATCCGATTTCATCTGACGAAATCGTATGTCCGATTTTATCCTGTCTGCATCCGATTTCATACTGCACAACCGAATTCATCAAAAATCAGACATCCGGGTTAGGTAAGAGCTCAAAATTTATTTTCTCATACTTAGATTTATATTTTCTGTCTTGTATGCATTTGTGTTTAATCAAAAAATAGAAAACTCCCAAAACATAGACTTTATTACACTTTTTATAAAACACAAAAATACAAAAAAAAAACATGTTAGCATAAACAAAACCTTTGCATCTTAGTTAAACTTTACAATGCTTTCTAGATAGATTTGTATGCCTTATCTTCATTTGAAATTGAATTGCATATAGCTAGGTAGAAATTGCATTTTGGCCAAACCCTAGGTGTATGCTTTCAAAACAAAGAAACACATCAAACTACTACCTCACCTAGGCGTGGAAACCGCCATAGCAAGTGTTTCCTGGTGAACCCACCCCATTCATCGACAAACACCAAAGAGAGTGCAATAGAAGCACTTCTCATCCGAGATGTAGATCCTTCATTTTCCCTCCCCCTTTTAGGCGCGGATCCATTAGCCTGGGAGAAAGGGGTGCAAAAATTTTGGGCCTACAGGGACGCTTTTCCCTTTAAGGCATGATAGCGCCCCTACATCCCACTTGTGGGATAATACAATATGAATATCTATTATGGTATTCTATTATTTGAGCTTGCCGTAAGCATGGACATCGTGTGTTGATGGTGATGCATAAAAAAATTAAAAGGATAAAACATTAAAATAAACCTTAGGATACCTTAAATTTCTTAGCAATAACATAACTGATTCAATATGTGTATTGAAACAGACTCAGGTGGACTCTCTATCTTGACACAAGTTGTAGACATCAATCTTGCACAAGTGTGAAATCGATAAGCATTAGGTACATCATATAACTTTGATGTTGCTTATATAGAAATAAAATACTGAAGCGATACTGCTTCGTAAATAATTATTGATTACATAATATTCAATGTACTGAATGGAAATCAACTACAACAACCACTCAAAGATAATTTGAATGATGATTCCACTTGTTCCTTGATGCTGATGAACCACTTTGAAAACCAGGACCACTATGCTTTCTCTACCAAACATTGCCATACTTGGTGCCCTTTTGTTTCTATGTAGAACCATAATATTGCTGCCTTGAGACATGCCTACAAGATTTTTACTGCTCATGGTGGTGTGGATGGCAATATGGTGCAACCTTAACTTGATGTTCTAACTTATTTGACTCCTCAAAATTTAGCTCCATTGTTTTAAATTTTTCTACACAATTTTCTTTTATGTTCCTTTTGTTTGGCATGTCCTTGTGCTCTTCTATCAAAGCTCCTTGGACTCTACTACTATTATTTCCATGGATTTATTTGTTGATGTTTCTTCCATGGATTCTGTTGAAACTACTACCTTCTTGGATTCTATTTTAGGTTCTTCTATTTGTTCTTCAATTTGTTTCTTTGCAACCACTTCTTATTTTTCCTTGGATCCTTGCTCCTTAAGCCAATAAATATTCGAAAATGTTATCTTCTTTTTTCTGTATCATAAATTCATAAACTTCTTTTTCACATTAATGTTAACAATACCCAAATAATTTAACTAAGGATAACCAAGAATAATATCCTCATAATTCATCCCAATAGCATGAAAATATGAATGTAAAATATATTTATCCATGGTGATCTTCAAATATTCAAAAATATGAACATTCTCTCCCTCCAACTGTATTTCCTTAATTTTTGTTGCTTGAACCTGCAACCTCTTAGTCAAAGCAATATTAATAAAATTATATCTTCTACTAGGGTCAATGAAAATAATAACTTGTTCCTTTTGAATGCTTCCATGAACTTGCAAAATAGAATTTTTAGATTCAAGCAAAACCCCTTGTCCACATTTCAATTTATATTCTACCAAAGGTATGGTTTCCTCTTTTTGCATATTAACATCTTTTTTATCTTCTACCACTTCTTTGAAATTTGCTAGCTCTCTCTTTATTTTATTTTGTTCTTTTTTAAGCACATTTATTTCTTCTTCATATCCCTTTATGGTGACCTTCAAACTAATTATCTTTAACATGTGTCCCATTTACTTAAGAATGCATGCTCCTCCAAGAGAGAGCTTCTCCTCCAAGTGAAGGAACTATTAAAACTATAAAACCAAGAGAGAGCTTCTCCTCCAAGATAGCGAGGAAGCATAATTTTCCAAAGAGAAAAATGTTGATACAACCATTTAAAATTTTACCACCAATCCCTAACATCAATATCATCTTCTCCAAAAAATTGTAGCTCCATAAGTTCACACCTCAAGATAATGCAAATCTAGGGTTTCATAAAAATATATATCATGCCCCAATGCAAACTAGGGTTTTATAAATATATATTTTTTGGTAAATAAAAGTCTTCATTAATTATCGGGTTTTGCAAGTTAACCCAAAATCTATGACAATTTCCAGCTTTCTACTAAGATTGTAGATCCTAGTCATCCTTGAAACTTTCTTACCAGAAATTGTGTTGAATCCCCTACAACACCTTACTAAAAAATCACACCCATACCTAAATATAATTGTAAACATTACTTACATTGACAGGAATTGAAGTTTGGAACTTTGCACTTGTGAGAAATCTTCCAAGGCTTACACCCTGTTACCTTCATTTCTAATTTGGTATGATTTAGAGGGAAAACCCATAGTTATTACCAGCTCCATGGGAAAAGAACACCCATTCATATTTCTCCTTAACGGGTAGGTTTCTTTTCATGACTAATAATGTTTTACATGGCACACCTTGTGTCCATGTCACCAAACTACCAACATCAACACCTATGTTGGCTAATTTGTCAACTGACCTTTTGGCCTCATGGTACACATGACGAGCCCTCCTGTTTTGTCTTGCCGCAAAAAGGATCCTCAATTCATGGATGACTCCCTCGATTCTCCATGGAGGTTTTTTGCCATTGGTTAACAGGTTGATGATGTTCATAGAATCACCTTCAATCATCAATTTACCTTGAGTTGCTTGGGCTACTTGCAACCCTCTCCAAAGGGCTCTAGCTTCTACTTCGTTATTAGTTCTGAAGATAAAATATAACTCCACACTTAATTGAAGCTAAAATTCCACATAAACAACTAGATCTACAATTTTTCTTTCAAACAAAATAAATTGTAATTGAATTTCTTACCTGAACTAACAAATTTTGTCTTTCGAAAAAAAAATGTGAATTGAAAATTCATCACTACGCTTTTTCCAGATGGCTGACTTAAAAAGGTTGTATCTCCCTCAATACTACTTGAATTTATTCATATGACCACTCATTTTAAATCTCTTAAAATTTTACATAAAATTATCCAAGAATCGTCTAAATTAGATAAAATATCGCAGAGATATGGCTCCTGAAAGATGAGATATTTTTTTTCCAAAAAAAATTGCCCTAATTCTACAATTCCACAAAAAAATCCCCACTTTTCTAGAATCATTGCTTTGATACCACTTTAAGCGGAACTGCTTTATAAATAATTAATGATTAAACCAATATTTAAAGCAATGAATGTAAATCAACTACAACAACCACTCAAAGAGGGTAAAGTTTCTTATCCACTTAGAGAGGGTGGAGTCTCTTGCGAAGATACACAATTGGAAAATTGATTCTATGATGAATTAAATCAAATAACTCTATTCCTATATATAAATCTATTTTATGAAAAGCAATTATAATTGGACATATAGCCAACTATGCTATATTGGGGTTGTAACAAAGACATAGGGGAAGTATATTTAGTTTCCAAAATGGTAGGTGGTTGTTGAGGCCTGGTTTCAACCATTAAGATGTTCATAGCTATAAAAAAACATAATAGAAAATAGTCACAGGTAACAGAGGCTTTAAATATGCTTGGAATCAACCTTATTTAGAATAAAATAAAAAATTTCATTATCAAGATTTAAATATAAAATGGTCTCTAATAAAAGATCATGAAACTTAGGAGGAGGATTGTTACAACCTGAAAACCATATTGAGCTTTTATCTAGCATGAGCTCCCTTCTTCTCCCGAGATGTCTCCAAATTTACCTCTCAAATTTTTTTCAACCCAAAGGCCTCTTGCTATTTTTCTAAAACTTCTAGCTTTTTCCCTTTCATATTTCGCCAGCATCTTCATAAAGGAAAAATATCTATGTAAAGAAAACTAAATGCCCAAATTCCAAAAATAAATGCCCATCTACCAAAAATAAATGCCCATCTATGCAAGACAAAAAAGGAAAGATATATATTTTTTTTTAAAATATCTCATATTAATATATTCATTTTTCTTTTTTTACTAGAAAATACAATAGGGGTATTAATAAAACAAAATGCATTAGTAATTCATGACATTAATCACTTTAATTAAAACTAACACAAGCATAGAACAATATTAATCATCTCCATAATTAATTAATTCAAACAATACATATACTAATATTAATGATTAGCATGGTAATAGGTGGATCAAGAATTAATAGAACATCTATATATATTCATTCTTTTTGAAGGGTATCTTTTCTACGAGATCCATTCTACACATAAACACACATATATGCAAATGTAGCTATATGAGGGTATCATTTACCCTAGAATTATCAATGAACAAGTCATCAACATCATTTCCATTTTCTTTGGTACCTCAATCTCGGTGGTTGACTTCCTTGCCACCTTTGAGAGCACCTGGTCCTACAAATACATAAGACATCAGTAGTACCATGTTCACAAAACATAACCAATGCTACAAATACATTTTATGTAACCATAATGCAAACAATACTAGCATTGAAATAGTAAATTCAATCAATTTTCATCTCATAATTGAGTCCGTGGATCATGACACAACCTCCATTCGATCATTTGTGAGCATTCATCCTTACAAGATCTTGCTCCATTCTATTTTGTTTTTTCTTGGTGTATGTTCATTTGATCACACTGATCTTTAACGGTCTATGTTGATTCAAACATCATCTTGCAAGCATTTTGGTCTTTGTTGACCTTCTCCACATTCTACTTCTTCTTCTTCTCTTTCATTTTATACCAAAATCATACCCTATCTATATAGGGCTCTACTTCGCTCTATGCCAAAGTTGTAGTTTATCATTATAGAGCGTGATTTTGGCTAGAGCTAATTTTTTAATCTCCTTTTCTTCTTTCTTCCATAATTTCTTTATTTCATTCCTTCATCCATCCATGCATTTCATTTATTTAGTTAGCTTCATTTCATCATGCATTTCATATTTACGTTATCATTATTCATTCATGCATAGTCAAACATAAAAACACATAAAAATAACTTGCACATATTTTAATCAAAGTAGTATGATATTACTCAAGAAAAAATGGGTACATAGGTCTATCTGATCGCTATGCCATAGTCTGAGCCCGACACACTTAACCCTCCCTAGGGATGCATGCCACACTCAAAATTTGCATGTCATCCCAATCCTAATCCTAGATTTGGGAGCCTATCTCCTTTGCTCCTCCTGCCAAAGGTGGTCCTGGTGGGGGCATGTTCATAGACTACATAGCCATCCATGATTTAGACTGATCGATCCTATGTCTAAAGGGAGGATGGTTGAGGCACCCTATTAGAAAATATTATTACATTATTTAGGTAGTGTATATCTCGTGTTAACAACTACTAAATTAAGGTTGTTATCAACACGTTAATGTATAAATATGTATTATTGTTTAATAAAAATAATCAAGTTCTATTTACAACATTGGTATCAAAGCCTCTAGGTCTACCTTTGGGTCTTATGCCTTTGGGTCATCCTTTAGGTCTAATAAAAATAAATACTTCACAACTATGAGTGTCCTTATTGTAATCTTTGAAGAACACAAGCTTATACTGAGAGGGGGGGTGAACAGTATAAGACATAACCAATTAATAATTTTAACTTTAAATAACAGAGGCATCAACACAGCATTAATCAAGACAGAAAGCATCACACATTGAAGACTCATTTTAACATGGTTCACCCAGAATGGTTGGGCTACATCCACGGATTAAATCTTTCACTAAAATTTATCAATTAATTTTTGGGAAAAACCTTTCCCGATTACAAATTTTATGGGCACCAACCCAAAGGAGACACCAATCCCCTAGCTCTGTTCTGGCTGGTGATCCTCTAGAAGACCTTTGCCTCCTTTGCCCTTAGCAAATGGAACTCTATCCATAGAAGACACATGTATTCCCTACTCTGGCTAGAGACCTCTGTCCTCAACTCTATCATCTCAAAATCTGGTCCTCAAAATTCCACTAAACATAGTCCTTCGGTCTAGCACAAATGTCCTCGACCTCTTTCTCTGATCTACACAAAAACATAGTCCTTTGCTCTTTTTGCACAAGCACAGCTGCACTTGATCAAACTTTGACCTTTACACCTCTGTGCAATCATAGCCGCATAGTCTTTGCACACTCTACTTCCTTGCAATCTCACACACTTAGAAGATTCGATGAAATGCACTCTGTACACTGCTATCAAATTTTGCACTCTGCTTCTTGGCGATCAAACTTTTCCCCGCACTCTATCTGTGAAAGTCACACTTCGAATGCACACTTAAAAATTGATACCTTAACTCTCCAAATAGCCCTCATTTTATACTAACACATTCAAGATTTAAACCTTGGTCTTAGTCAGCTGTTACCCTTAAACTACATCGGCTGCAAAACCCTAAACTACGTCGGCTCAAATTTAACTTTGTTGGCTTCAACCGCCTCTATGGTTTTGTCGCTTTTCTTGTGAAACTACAACATATCGCGACACCTTTGCAACCAAATACTTATCTTATGGCTTTTGTCATGATATCATGACACTTTCTGCTTTTGCTGACGTCATCTTCAATTCTATCATGAAATCATGACCCTTCTGGCTTTCTCAACCTTTTCTCGGCTTGCACTAGCGAAAACAAAACATGTCGCAAAATCATGACACTTTTGCTGCCTTATGCTTTTCTCTGCCTTACGCCCATGAAATTGGAACATGTCACGAAATTGCAATGCTTTCGCTCTCGAGCTCTTCCTTCTTGTATTCATCGCGAAATTGTGATGCTCCTTCTATTGAAGACTTGCTTCCTGTTTCTATCACAAAATCATGACACTTTCTCCAACTGAATGCTACCATCTCAACCTGTCATGAAATCGCAACGTTTTCAACTTCTGACTCTTCCCTTTGCTGCATGTCACAAAATCATGACAGTTCTCACTACGGACTCTCTTTTCAGCATTATGTCATGAAATCATGACACTTTTTCTTTTGGACTCTCTCTTCTGCATTATGTCGCAAAATTGCAACACTTTTCCTTTCAGACTCTCTCTCCTACAACATGTCACGAAATCGTGACACTTTTTCGTTCGTACAAACTTCTTTGCAATATGTCGTGAAATCACAACACTTTTTCTTCTCTGCCTTCCTGCACTTTTCGAGTCGCGAAAATGCGACATGTCACGAAATCGCAACACTTTCCACCTTGCTTTTCTTCTCTGCCAACATGTCACGAAATCGTGATAGTTTTTCCAGTTCTTTCTCTCTCCTCAAACATGTCACAAAATCGCGATAGTTTTTCTTGCCTGCTGCATACCTTTTCTTACTTGTCTTTTTCTTTGATCTTTTGCAAATGGGCTGCTATGATCTTCCTGGAAACTCACTGTCAATGCTCTAAATAATATGACATTAAATCAAATTCCTTCAAGAGCTGCTTGACATCAATGACAACTTCTACACTTGAGCAAAGGCAATGGACCCAAAGTACCCAAAATTGCCAACAATCTTCTCATCCTATCAGAGTTCATGGATAAGCAACCGCTACAACCACCAGGTGTATTAGAGTAGATCACTACATATTAGGTTCACTTTATTGTTAAGTATGTTCCTCCCTCAAGATGAAACTCATCTCATTGATGATTGGTATAGGTCTAAACTAAAATTGCACCTTACAAGAATGTATGAGCCATTACAAGTGTGTTTATGAGGCACACTTATAGTGTTGAGGAGTGTCGGTCTCTGTCAAAAATGCACTCTATACAACAAGATTGAGAAAATTGAGCCTTAAAAATACAATCTCAAATGGGAGGATGAAAAAAACAAGGCAACTCCTCCAAGATCCAATGGATCGCATTACAAAATCCATGATTGCAAGTGGGTTGAAATATTGTGCAAGCATACAAATCTCTTTCATTATGCACCTAAATTAATTTGATAGGTGCATTATAATTAATTAATTTGATGTTTAATTAATTAAAAATAAATTTGATTGGATGGTGGGAAGAGGAGCAGGAGTAGGAGCGGATGCAGGGCTGGGGGCAGGTTTAGAGTTTAGTGCAGGGTTTCGGGTAGGATCGGGCTCAGGATCAGGCTCGAGATCAGGATCAGGCACATCAGGGCCTGGTCCTAGGCTAGCAAGACCCTCAACGGGCCCAGAGGATGGCTTTGTGCTTGATCTGTTTGATGGCTAGGGTGGAAATGACATCTTGGGCCCTGGCACCCAGGCCAACCTCGATGTGAGCGTAGGCCTAGGGGAAAAGCCCCCTGATCCTGGGTAGGTATCTATCCCAGGTGGGCCCAAACCCTCCTATCAGCAAATCTTGGCAGGCACCAGGGCCCCTTCTCGAGCCCTAGGGCTAGGTCTTTCCCTCCAGGGCACCCACATCTCTATTCAGGAGGAGGTCTATTCCTCCTTAGTAGCTGGTTCCTCAGCCTCCTTGGTAGGGAAATTCCTGGGAGGGCGTCCAGACATGGAAACTATCCATAGATGGGAAGGTTTTTGGACATATCCAGCTGGTTGCCCTGACCAAGGGATTCTTCATCATCAAACTAAATAAAAGTGAGGACGTTGAAAAGATCCTTTTGGGTGGGCCCTAGTTTCTAGGGTGCATAAACCTCTTCCTCAGGCTATATGGAGCTGACTTCCACCCCAGCACCCAAAGCATCAACTTCACCCTGGTCTGGGTTCATCTCCCAGACCTTCCCTTCCACTTGTGGCATGAAAATATCCTTAAAATCATTGCTCAGTTGGTTGGGGACCTGGTGGCCTTTGACCCTACTACCAAGGCAGGATCCCGAATGGTGCATGCTAGATTTTGCATTAATGCCAATCTTGAATCTGAACTCCCCACATCGATGACCATCTCCTCTGGGTCCTTCTTTTGGATTCAACCCTTGATCTATGAAAATAAACCCGCTTTCTGCCCCACCTGCTATGCTCAGGGTCATCTCTCCCACCAATGCCCAATTTCCAGAAAGGCTGATGGCCCTATCCCCAAACCTCATTCCTGATCAGGTCAGGCTCGTCTCGCAGGCCCCCTCGTAATGGCCACAAATCCCAGGCCTGGACCAACAAGGAGGCCCTCCCTCCTACTTCAAAATCCTCTCACATGGACCTCAATCTGGAAGGTGGTCTTCCCCAGGTCTCCCCTCTAGCTACTCCTTCCCCTAGGTCATCTTCCAAAGCCTCGATCCCAGGTTCTCCCTCTTGGCCCATTTCGAATCCCTCCTCGTAGGCCCCTGCTTGCACCCTCCTCCAGGAAAGCGAGCCACCCGGGCTCCTTTCCCCATCAGCTTCCCCCTCTATTGAGGCCCCTTTCTCCCCCTCCACACTCGCTATCCCCCCTCGACCTCCCCCCCTGCCCCTCCCGGTGATCCCTACTGGGCTTCCTCCCTTGGAGTGCGGATCTAAGAGATTAGATGAAGAGATCAGTTCTCTGTTCGGGCTCGAAGAAGTTAGCCCCAAGATGACCTATAGTAGGACTTTTGCCAAAGACTTTGGAAGTAAATTCAAAAGAGGGTGGCCCACCCTGGGCGACCAGCAGACAAGGATCACTGAAGATGACATAGCCAATGGCTCCCAGACAACTCTCTCTGACATTGGCACAAGTTTCTCCAAGAAAGATGCCACCCGACCCAAACCCCCGCTCAGGCTAGGAATGGGGGCAAGTGACCCCACAAGGGTGTCAAATGAAGCTCATCACCTGGAATATCAAGGGGCTCAATGGGGCCCCCAAGAAAAGGATCCTCGGTCAACTTCATAGGGATCACCGCCCATCCTTCCTCCTTTTTTAGGAGACCAAAATTGATGATGCTACTGCCCGACGTGTAGCCCAAGCTACCTAGCACAACTATGAGTCCCTGTCTACCCCTGTGGCTGGCTTAGTTGAGGGTTTGCTATGCATGTGGGACCCCCGATCTTTCAAGGGAAGACTCATATCTTCATCCCCCATAATAATCAATATTCTGGTCCATTGTGTGAAGTCTAGGCGATCATGGATTTTGTCCAACGTCTACGCTCCTAACAGCCCCATAGAGAAAGTGGCCTTATGGAAGGAAATTAGCTTGATGAGAGAAGCATTTGCACCCCTAACCTGGATCCTGGCCGAGGACTTCAACAGTCCTCTATTTATCTCTGATAAAAGTGGGGGCGTAGCAGTTCAGTCCAAGAGCATGGAGGACTTTGGAGCCTTTACTACCCTCAACGAGCTCATGGACGTCAGCTTAAAAGGAGCCAGGTTCACTTGGTCCAATAGAAGAGTGGGAGAAAACCATATCTAGGTTATACTAGATAGAGTTTTCTTGTCTAAGTAAGCCCTTTCCATGTTCATCGACGCCACCCTGCTGGCCCTCCCCAAAATTGGGTCTGATCATAGCCCCCTCTTCCTCAAAACCAATCACCAGCCCTCCCCCAATAGGAATTTTTGGTTCGAGTCCATGTGGTTGCATCACCCCAATTTCCAGGCCCAGGTAGGCCACTGGTGGGCTCCCCCAGTCCCTGGACATCCCGTAGAACAAGTCTTTCACAAGCTGAGACGACTCAAAGAGAAACTCAAAGTATGGAATAAGGAGGTGTTCAGTAATATCTTTGAAAGCAAAGTGATACTCAAAGAAAAACTCGAAGACCTCGAGTCCCGATTTCAAGCAGGCTCCCAAGACCCGGGGCTCATGGAAGAAGAACGCCAGGCTCTCAGTGAGTATCACAACATTCTGGCCAGGGAAGAAATATTTTGGAGGTAGAAGTCAAGAGCCTTGTGGCTCCAAGATGATGATGCAAACACTAAGTTCTTCCATGTGTCGACTCTCAGAAATAGGGGTTCCAATAGAATTGCTGAGTTGGTGAGCAGCGATGGCAGAATCATCAAGGAAGAAGAGGACATCCGGGTTGAAGCCACTCATTTATTCCAGGGTTCCTAGGTGACAGCCCCCCATGTCCTCAGAAGTAGTTGATTCCCTTCTGGAACATATCCCTTCTTCTATCTCAGCCATGGCAAATGAGATGCTTGTGTAGCCCTTGTCTGACTCCAAAATCCATGCTGCCACTTTTTCCATGAAGGCTGAGGCGACCCCGGGCCTAGACGAATTCCCCCCTGATTTTTCCAATCATTCTATGACATTGTTGGGCAATAAGTGTGTGCTACCATCTGGGACCTTTAGACTTCCAGATCCATCCCCAAAGGTATCAACTCCACTTTCATAGCCCTGATCCCCAAGACCTAGGTAGCCAGATCCCTCTCATATTTTCGCCCCATCAACTTGTGCAATGTCCTGTACAAAATCTTGACTAAATCCATGGCCTCCCACCTCAAGGATATCCTTCCCCTGATTATTTCCCCCTGTCAGGGCAGCTCGGTCAAAGGCAAAATGATCATAGATGGTGTCATAATCATGCACGAGGCCCTTCACTCGGCCACCCTATCCAAAAAGGCCTCCTTTCTACTCAAGCTAGATATGAACAAGGCCTTTGATAGAGTTGACTGGGATTTCCTGTCCAAGGTCCTCCTCAAGTTTGGGTTCCACCCCTCTTGGGTCAGGCTCATCAGCAACTGCGTGTCCTCCCCCTGGTTCTATATCCTCATCAACGAATCCCCTATCATGTTCTTCCCTAGCTCTAGAGGCCTCCCCTCTATGTCGAGACCCCCTGTCCTTGATCCTCTTCATCATCCTAGCTGAGTCCTTGGGGCATACCATCTTTGGCATTGTATCCCATGGTCTCATTTCGAGCATCAGGCCTACATCGAGCCTTCCCCCTATGTCTCAACAGCAGTTCATGGATGACACCATCCTTGCCACCTCTACCTCAATCCCTCAAGCCAAGACCCTCAAGCATATTTTGACCCTGTATGAGGAGGCGGTCGGGCAGCAAATCAACCTTCGAAAAAGCAAGATTTTCTTCATCCATACTCCCTTGGCTAGGCAAATCAGAATCGGGTGGATTCTAGGCTGCTCCCCTGGTTCCCTTCCCTCATCTTATCTCAGGCTTCCCCTATTCACAGGTGCGTCCTCCAAGGCCCTGTGGGGTGGGGTTATTGAGCGGATTTAGAGAAATCTGGCCCCCTAGAAAGGTCACCTCCTCTCGTAGGATGGCAGAGCCACCCTCTTGGCAGCAGTCCTACAAAGCATTCTGATATATTTCATGTTGGTATTTAGAATCTTGGCCTTCATTGTAGCTCACATTGAGCAAATTCAGAAGCGTTTTATCTGGTCGAGCAGTGAAGATAAGAAGAGGATCCCCCTGGTCTCTTGGCCCCTGGTCTGTCGCCCCAAAGGTGAGGGAGGGATCGGGCTTAGGTAGGTGGTCCTTATGAATAATGCCCTCTTGTCTAAACATGCCTGGAAGGTGCACACCAATACCCCTGATGAGTGGGTCAGCATCGTGCATAGAAAATACTGTCACAACCACCCCTTCCTCAGTGATTCTCAGCCTCGAGATAGATCAACCTTTTGGAAGTCCCTGAACTACACCAAAGACATAATCTAGAAAGGGACCAGATGGATCCTTAGGGACGGAGCCAAGATCGACTTCTGGGAAGACAGATGGATTCATGATGAGGTCCTAACGGCTGATAGAGAGCTTCTCATTCTCAAACTAGGGCTTGTAGACAGAGGACCTAGAGTGTCGGCCTACCTTTCCCAGAACCAGGGGCGTGCTACTTGGAAGCTCATCCTGGATCCCAGGCACCCGCTCCAAGCTGCCAGGCTTCAGTGCCTCCTCAAGGTGACTGTCATCTCATCCACTGGAGGAAACGATAGATACATTTGGCATGGTACTCCCAATGGAGTCTTTTCTATTAAATCGACTTACAATATCCAAAGAGTCCCTGATGAGGCACCCTTCCCAACCCGCAAGGTGTGGCCCAAGAAGCTGATTCCCAAAATTAGCCACTTCATTTGGGCAGCCATCCAAAACAAGATTTTGACAATTGAGAATCTGACTAGGAGGGGCTTCCAGATCCCAAATAGATGCTTCCTTTGCTGTGTTGCCTAGGAGTCCACCAATAACCTCTTCATCAATTGTTCCTTTTCATTTGAAGTCCTGGGCCTCATCCTTTCCCAATTATCCATTCAATGGGTGGCCCCCAACTCCATATCAGACCTCCTATTTTAGTGGACCAACCCCTTTACCCATCCCTTTATCCACTTTCTTTGGGGCTCCTACCTTCCTCATATGCTTTGGTAACTCTAGCTGGAGAGAAATAGTAGAGCCTTCTCCTCCCCGACCTGGTCCCCCCTGTGGATAGCAACTAAGGTAGTGACCTTTGCCCTTGAGAATTATCGCTCCATCCCATTGACCAAGGTGCCTCGATGCCCGAGTGAGGCCACCCTCCTCTCCTACCTTTGAATTCAGCTTCCCCCCTCGGTCCCCCCCCGCCCCCTCCCATCGCTCTTTGACAAGGTGGACTCCCCCCCTTAGGTTGGGTCAAGCTTAATTTTGATGGCACTTCTAAAGGTAATCTTGGGCCCTCTAGGACGGGTGGGGTCATCCGAGACTACCACGGGGTCCTGATCATGGTGTTTGTTGCTCCGCTCGGCTTCCAGACTAACAACTTCGCCGAAGTAGCAGCTCTGCTCAACGGGCTGACCACCCTCAGGGAGTCACCCTCAAAAGTCATCATTGAGGGCAATTCCCAAGTTATCATCAAAGCTTCCTGTAGCCCGAGAAACTGCTTCTAGCGCATCCACAACTCCATCCGAGAAGCCCTCTCCATCCTCCAGGGATTCCTCGACCATGCCTTTCGGCACGTGTACAGGGAAGGCAACAGGGCAACTGATTTCATGGCAAACCAAGCCATATCAATCGAAGACTTCATCACCTGGACTTCAAAATTTCTCAAAGCTCTAGTCCATATTACGATGCAAGATCATACCAATAATGATGAGGACCTTGGTTTCTAGCTTGCCCCCATCTGGGACCCCGAATTTCCTCTGACATGACTTCCAGAGGATAGGGGATTCCCCCCTGGGGTGCCATGTCATCTATTCTAGGCCCATCACCTGCTCACAAGTTGGTCTCCCAGATCCCCCTCATGGTGCCAAGTGTGCTTGGCCATGTTAGTAGATCATCTCTTCCTAGCTTGGATATGCATCGCCCCGATGGCACTTCTGACAGGTCCAAGTCAGAATGCACGATGGCCCTTTGTGGCCTTTCTACCTTCAAAGCTATGTCGTCGGATCCCCATGCCATGTCAGTTTGCTCGTGGCTCTATCCCATGGAGTACCCTCAAGGCATTCCCCAACTTAGGCTATGCCACTTAGCATGCTGGTAGTGGCCCCTCTCTCTTGCCCCATGTGGCAACCAAAAAGTGCACCCCCTCAGGCCCTCCCCCCTCGTGTTGCACCCAGCCTCGAGCAACCATTCCCGACGCCGGTGGCTTCCCCCCTTCGCAGCCCCCTGCAAGGTTTTAAATCTAACATGTGCTGAGCTTCCCTGCAGTCTTGTCTACTTCCCTCGTCCCCTGTCCTCGCATCGCTGGCCTGGTTCCCCCTGTTTCCCCTATCCTTGGGTTGTCCGTTCAATCCCTATGGCCTCTAAAACAGTATTTATCGAGTCTTCCACACTCGATTTGAGTGAGTAGGCCAGACTCTTCTCCAACGCCAAAAAATTCACCCCTTTCTTTAGAAAATTTGTAGGAGCTAATGACGAAATCACCCAAAGATTTTTGGACTGGTGGAATGACGATGAGGTCACAGTGAAGGGCCTTCACTTTAAAGTGAATAAAGAATTCTTGACGACAGTTACAAGCCTGCACCATGAGGAAAAGGGTAGGGTAGTCAGGCGGGATAAGCACAACTAGGAGGAGGAACTCTCCCACTTCCTAGAGTAGCAGTGGGACAAGGCAAACCTATTTCGGTCCAACCTCTCGACCCATTTCGATGAAGTCATTGTGTCGATGATGCAGTACATTACCTGCGATGACCCAGAACAATGACTGTTCAGCTTTCACCTGAGCTACTTCAACCACCTTCGAGGGGCCACGATGGTTAGCACCCCTCGATTACTGCTGTATTCCCTGGGTCTTTCCATTGATTGTGCTCGCAAAAGCCACTCTCGGCCCTCCCACCAAGGCCTCATGGTTGTCCTGTATAGGCATGCCCTTGCCAAATAGCCATAGATCCACCACATCCCTCCCTTGTCTTCTGTCCCCCCTGATATTGCTAACTCTCTCATCGCCTCCCCTGCTACTTCCATTTCCAAGGATACCCCCTCTCTCGATGGCTCCCCTGCCCCGAAGCATCGTAGGACCACTCAGAATTGCAAGACTCTAGCCTAGGGCCCAAGCGGAGCCCCGAATTCTGGCTGTGCTCACAAAGGCCCATTCCTTGGCAACAGCAGGGCTGCTGGCAGCACCAAAAAGGCCAAAATGGAGGCCTCAGAGCCCACTAAAGTTAGTTTTGATTCCAACAACAGGATGTAGAATTTGGCCATCAGAGCCCTTCTCGATATGGCTATCGGATCCTTGACTACGGCTGCCCAAGTAGCCTCCTCTGCTGCCAATGCCCTGGCCGAGCTCCGACGTAGGCTGGGGGATGGCCCCGACTGGGAGTAAATGTGGGTTGCCTGCGGCCCTATCCTGGTCAGGACCGGCCATAGGGCCCACTGGTGCTACGACGGTCTGTTTTTGCGTCGATGACGACGATGGTTTCTGGTTTTTGGTGGCTTCACGCCTAGTTTTGAGGTCAAGTGTCCTAGTCTATTTTTGTAGGCACCAGGTCCTCGAGCCCCAGATCATCGCCCTTGGGCGTAGCCTAGTTTTTTATTCATATTTTAAGCCTCGGCTTCTGATGTAACTAAGGTTTTGGGATCCTTTTCTAAAAACCCGCTGTAAATACTCTGTTACTTATAAAAAAAATAAGTTTGATTAATTAAATAGTTAAATTAATCAAATTATATTATCTTTAACCATTTCTAAGGTAAATTATTTTAACCTCTTTGAAAATTCATGCCAATATGCAAATTGTGACAATGATCACAATGGAAGTGACTCAAATATCAAGGTTGCCTATGACATCCAAAAAACCAACAATCAAAAAGGGTTGAAATCATCACCTTGTTGTGTTGTTTCCCATCAGGATGAAGAACTCTTGTGCCATATCTATGTGCATGATCTCCACACTATGATGGACACTTGGTCAATTTGTGATCCAGGAAAATATCCACCTAAAGTAAGTTTGGTACAATGGTGAGCATTGTATCATCTGCCACACATTGTGTTTCCATTTGCAGTAGGAGGTAAAAAAATGCAACACGCCACCATATTTGATGTTGCTCCACAACATAGGGCATCAAATTCAGCTTTCTGATGAGTCACTCTTCCATAAGGCCTGACCAGAGAAATATGCATCTGTCATGATAACCAAAAGTGCTTCAGTGTAATGCACAATTGTATATTTTTTAGCTTTCACAAGCTAGGTCATGACAAGTGGAGTTTTACTTTAGCATCAGTAATCTTCCAAGGGATAAATTTTTGATAATGTCCCTAAGGAAACTACGGTTGTATTTTGGACATGTTATAGCCATATTTCGAATGGGTTCCAACATCTGCACATGCATACCCCTCTTCCTTTAGCTCCTCCACCCTCTCATCAATGGAGTTAAGGGCTCCATATTCAGTGCTATCTACAAATCAACCAAAAAATGACCAATGTATGGTCCCTGCCATCAGGTGTTCCCAAGATTGCATGGGCATGGAGGCCAAGTTATCTATCCAAGAAGAGTTGGATTATGCCTCCAATTGTAAAATACCCTACAAATTCACCAAAAAATATGTCAAGGTAATGAAGGCTCCCCTACCACGGGTATCTCCACTGTGAACTATGTGTAGTATAAGGTCGAGAGCAACACTGAGATACTGACAACTACATAGGAGAGAATTTTTATGGATAAAAATACTTATGATTATGAAGACACCCATCCCCAACATTATTGATGAATGCCTTATCAAGATAGTCGGATGTCTTCCATGACATTGGGAGTGTAGTGTATGTGTTGGGATTTCAAAATATTGATTTATGCTTCATATCGTAGACCGGCCCATAGATCTGATAGACTTGTTTATCCTCTTCGATCTTATGGCTATTGTGGAGTGCAAAAAGACCCCTAACAAACTTTTTACTCCTAACAACAAAGAGATTTGATATTTTTTGTTTGAATTGGATCCACATGGCAAGCAATGCCCTTGTAGCTCTGTGGATGCAATGTAATAGGGTTCATCATTTGTTGTCCATCATAATTTGGAGTGGATATTCCTCCATTTATCCATTATCCCAATCAAGTGCATATATAAGGTAGATATAATATATATCTAACCATATCTGCCTATCATAGGTCTTGTTTCCCAAGTTATCGATGTACTCCTATTTGTTGATGTGCTTGGAGTGGATTGGTCCCATAGGGTTTTTGTGCATAGGTTTGGCATCTATAGGCTCTAACACGTAAGTATAGTGTCGTGTGTTGCTTTTAGGGAAAAATATGTATGTAGTATATGGATATCATTATGCAATTTTCCATCCCCTCCATGGGTCCTCTTACGCCACCTTTGTAGAAGCTAAGATTTTTTTTAAATCTCAATCATCTATTCTCTTTGTGTGATGTGCGTTTTAATACAAATGCCATTTATTGTGAGCAATGATATTTTGTGAGATCGTAGCACCCATTGCATAATTTTGTGGGATTGTATTCAATATATTTTTGTTGTGACTACCACACAACACACCCCAAATTTTGGGGATCCACTTGAAATTTTTATTTTTATGTGACGTTTTGCTCACACCAAGTGTTTTGTTGGTTAATTTATGCCAAATATTTTGTAGGGTTGATTGTAAAATTGAAATACTTGTCAAGGTTTCACCATATTTAAATATAATGTTAGTGTAAGAAGTCAACAAGAGTCCAAGGGTTTTATTCTATCATAATTTTTATCATTTGACCAATGTTTGTGATATCATGTATTCGTTCTCATAATTTTACTATGAAAATCATTCTATTTTGTGAATACCATATGTTCATGCATTAATATAATAAGATAATAAAAAATAAATAAAATTAAAAAAGAGTGTGAATAAAACAAATAAGAGGATCACGTCTTGTTTATTTTACACATCCTCATTACACTTCGAGTGTCTTTTTATATGTTGGTTTTAGTTGATTTGGAATTAGCATAGTTTTATATTTTGGTTATGTTTAAATTGGTTTTAATATAATATATATTTATATTATGGGTTTGATTAAATTAAAAATTAAATTAATTGTTTGTGTTCATTTTTAGGTTATGAAGGTCTTGGTCATGATTGTCGAGGCAAGTCTTGACCCGATCAACCAACAGACGTGGGTGCTAGAGCATGGTTAGTAGAGGTCCAGATTCTGAGAGGCCCTAAAAGGGTCTAGCTGAGTCATAAGAGAAAGATGTATTTTCATCGATAAAGTTCACCTTGTGCTCTCACCAGATATATGTGGGATTAAGGTCATCAAAGTCTAATGGGACGAAGAAGAACATTAGAGTCAAAGCTTCCAATATTACGGTTCTAGAGGATGATCTCACCGATGCTTTCCAAAAGGTTGCATAAAAATATCACACAGATCATTTGGTGATATAATATGATGAACAACACTATACCGAATGTCTCAAATAACCCAATCAGTAGATGTCCAATAACATCCATTGTGTATGAAGGAAATTGTGATCGAGGTGTAGGGTCCTTTATGGCTGGGAAAATGATGTTAATAAAAAAGAACGTTGGCACCATATCATCAATTAGTTCAACAAATACATCAAGCTCTATGTGAAATCGAAGACTATGAATGAGGCTACTAGTGCAATGTTTTCAGTAGGACTTCAATGTGGGAAGGGATTATCTTATATCAACAAGTATCATAGTAGAATACGCAGATAAGAAAAATGTAATATTTGAGTATTAAGAGCCTTGTATAGGCTTGTTTGGTACTTTGCATGGCTTCTGATGAAAGCTCTGCCAATTTATATTTATTGAACACATTATCGAGCAATACGGACTCCAGTGAATGTCAAAGATATGAGAAGGTTTTAAAATGGATGAAATTTCAAAATAGGAATAGGCTCGTTACGATGCATATGAGAAACATGTATTGATACGATTGACGTCATTCCAATTTAAGGTTGAATAGTGGGGATATTTGACATCATCGACATCAAATATCGATTGTTCATAGAATATGAGGTAGTGCACTCTAGATAGCATAGTTCAGAATCAAAGAAATTATGTATCTAACATTTCATAGAGTAGTGAAGTAATTAGAACATCCAAATAATTTTATTTCTTAATACTAACTTGTTAAATTATTTGGATATTTTTAATTAAGGCATTTCTTGAGGTTCCAAAAGAGATTCTTGCACTTCATAGGTTTTATTATTTTAAAATTTGTTTAACAAAGCAAAATAAACATTTTTTAACAAAGCAAGATAAAATCCATTCACAAAGCAAGATATAATTAATTAAATCACCGTTTCAGGATTAACATTTCAAAAAATTAGATTTAGTCATTTTATTTCATGCTCAAACAAAACTTAAAAAAATAAGATAAAATTTGTTAACAAAGCAAGATAAAATTCGTTCACAAAGCAAGATAAAATGAATTAAATCACCGTTCAGGATTCACATTTCAAAGTTAAATTTTAGTCTTTTCTTTTAGGCTCAAAGAAAAGCTTAAAAAAAGAAGATAAAATTAAATCACCTTTCTAGGATGGTCAAAAAGGACAAATAATATCACATTTTCTATTTTTTAAATTTCATGAACAATAAAGAGCATAGCAAATCAAAGTAATACCAAACCACATGCCCCTTGTTAATAGTTACTTGCACATCTAAGGTATTTAAGCATATTTTGTATATTTTCACAAGCATATCAGGCACACATTAAGAAAAATAAGAACCTTGGAGAAATTTTGGAATACTTTTCAAGAGAGGGTTTTCTAACAATACCCTGACTATGATGGTGGTTTTACAATTGGGAAAAATTACCTCTCAGAAGAATTGGTACTAGAAGGAGGGTTTCGAATTGGTAATTTCATTGTTATTGTTAATCCTAAATTGGTCATTGTTACTTGAAATACTTATTTGAAGGTAATGATATTGAATAACGAGGTTTTTTTGACAGGTGATTACATTCATTGATTGAAAATTTCCTTAATTGATGAGGCATTGATGCTAACCTTTTACAATTGAGAATATTTATTTTTTTTGTAAGTTAAGATTTCATTAAAAGGAGCTTTGAAAGGGCCCTGTTGGTCCGACTTTTATACACACCCTGTGAAGAATGAGCATGAAACTCTGATAACACTTATAAGGGATAAATCCCACTCACTTTAGGATCTTGCTGGTTATCCAAGGTGTGAGTTACAGAGTTGGGTCGAATGTCTATTCACTCTCTTCCACTTCTGGAATAGTTTTCAAAATGGACTGTCTGTTACCTTACAACGGGCTCTGAACTTGTTCAATAATGTTTAGAAGTTGTTATCTTGTTGACAATCGGATTTGCAATCAGTTCTTTGATCTAGCTCTTTATGGGTCAGCAGATTTAAATAAAAGACAAATTTAAAAGAAAATAAAAATGGATCATTTCACGGTAAAACAGAGAGAGTAGGGTAAGGCGAGAAGAGAAGTCTATCAAACTTAGCCTGTAAAACCAAAACTACCAATTTTATTTATACTATCAGCTTCACAATAGAACAAATCAAAGAAGAAGGTGTCCAACTTTCTAAGATCACCTTCTACTAAGAGCATAAGACAGAGATGGAACAGATCTAAAAGAAAATCATAAACAAAAGGGAAGTCGGTTAAAATTGGTATCTCTCACCAGCAACATAGCTCACACAGTGAGGACAGAGCAATTAGAACAGACCTGAACCTTAAATCTGTGGTTTTCCCTAGCATACAATAAAACAAATGAAGCCCAACAACATATTTAATCTTGATAACACGGATTTACAGCATATATTTAATAAACTTTAACGAGATGAAAACAAAAGAAAATGAACTTAGCACAATCTGAAAGAGATTAGGCTCCTGGCCACGCTATCACAGAAAGCAAAAAGCACATCAACTCCAAGTCCAGAATAAAGCATTTAACAAGATTTGCAAGAAATTGCTTCAATAGCCTTTTTTCTAAGTTTTCGCCTCCTGCGATTACATTCAGAAGAAGTATTTATAGACTCAGGACAGACCTTGATCTTTTCAGAAATATCTTCTTCTCAAACCCTAAATCTTATCACCTTAAACTCTACTACCCGGGTTTTACAATATAAGACCTTTTAAAATAAAGCTTTGATAAAACTTAACCATTCTGCAAATCTCAGTGCAGTTACTTGCCATAAATGGAGAAGGCAGAATTTGATATTATTTGCATCCACTTGTAACTGTGTGTAAATGTCTTCATTAATTCCCCTGGGAAATTTGGATGAGTCACCACTTCTCTGACATTTCATCTCCGCAGGGCTGTCTCTGAGTCAAAAATCTCTGCACGCCATTACTTTCGTCATAAATTTTCATTAAATGTGTCCATCGGCAAATTTCGGTAACCGTGTGTAGATATTTTCATTTTTCGGTCAATTGTCGACATATTCTGTTCAATGGATGGATGCTTAGTCACCGTAAAGTCTCTTTGCGGCCAGATCTATAAAAATCTGGATAAACCAGCAATTCTCGACATCTCTCATTTCAATATGACGGTCCTCGATTAATCTGCGCTTAAACTTTGTCTTTCTGGCCATTACTCCCGCTATCATGCAAGTGCCAGCTTGCTTCCTGCAAAAGACAAACAAGGATTAGTATTTTAAAATCATTAAATCAAAACCTTTATTAAATCGAAACCCTAAAGTTCATCACACGTGGCTTGCTTTGTTTGACACGTGTCACAAAAAACGTGACATTCCCGCACTTGCTTCCAGCTGTTTTTCACTCCGTGCTGCTTTGTCTGTTCTGTCGCGAAAACGTGACATGTCACGATTTCGTGACATGTCACAAAATCGTGACCCCTTTTGCCCCTCGGTTCACTTTCTGGTTTCATGCAGTGAAAACGTGACATGTCACGATTTCGTGACATGTCACGAAATCGCACCCTTTTTTGCCCCTTGGTTCACTTTCTTCTTCCATGCAGTGAGAACGCAACATGTCATGATTTTGCGACATGTCACGAAATCATGCCCTTTTTCGCCCCTTGCTTCCTTTCTACTTCCATGCAGCGAAAACGCGACATGTCACGATTTCGTGACATGTCACGAAATCGTGCCCTTTTTGCCCCTCGGTTCACTTTCGTTTCCCCCCCCTCCCTTCTTGCAACACATGTCACGATTTCAGACATGTCACAAAATCATGACACTTTCATGCCTTGGCACCTTCTCCAAATGCGTCACGATTTCGCTACCTTTTGCCTTGGCTCTTCTACTCCTTTTCATGTCGCGATTTCTGACTCGCTTCCTACGCGTTTGCACCTTGGGCTTCTTCGACTTTGCCTTAGCTTCCCTTTTTACTTAGCTTCTTCCTGCTTGGACCCGTCACGAAATCGTGACATGTCACAATTTCACGACATGTCACGAAATCGCGATGGTCTGTACCCTAGGCGTCTTTTGCCTTTGGCGTGTCGCGATTTCACGACGTCATGATTTTGCAACACCCAAAGCTTTTGCCTTAGCTGCTTTTGCCTTTTCTCGCGTCCATTTCTGCCCCCCTTGCTCTCCCTTTGCTTCTGTTGATGCCCTTGGCGCTTCTTTGGAACGTGTCACGATTTCGCGACGTCGCGAAATTGCGACGTCACGATTTTGTGACACTCCTAGACTTGTGCCTTTTCTCTCCAATGTGTCATGATTTCGTGACACTTTCATGCCTTGTTCTTTTAGTGCAGAGAAAAATGACAAAAACTCAAAGTGGCCAGAATTTGATGAAAATTTGCAAGGGTCTAAACAAGGCCAAAGGGTATCCGAATCTGCAAACAGAACTTTAAAATTCATCAGGGATCAAGAGAAAATGCATTAACATGAATTAATACATTTACATGCAATCTTTCAAAAGTTTTAAATTGAAAACAATGCCCCATGCAAGCCTACTTAGATATTTTGATAAAAGCACAACTTGAAAAAGGAGGCAAGCAAAAATTTGGAAATTGAAACCTGAAAAACTCAAGAGGGTCCCTACTGCAAAAATGAAAGCTCAATATTTTCAAAGGATGGAAATTCATTTTTTCAGTGGGGGTGTGTTGCTTCTCAACAAATGGCGATATCTGCGGGTAAAATAGTAGCACTATTTTAGAATCCAAGACTCTAGTTTCAAAACAACATAGACCATGTACCATGCCTTGCCACAGATATTCTTCAAAATAATTTAACTACTAGCTGATAGTTGTCAAAATTTCCCAAGGACATACTAGGTTGAATCATTCAAGGAAGATTTTTGATGTGCAATTACAAGCGTATAAAACTTTCTTCAAGAATGATTGGGCCTTCGAATGTTGTACTCTGGATTGATCAGCTTTTCTAGATTGTAAAAGGGGAAACCGAGTAGAGCTCTGTTTACTAGTTTAGCCTTTTACAGCCCCGACAGAGTTACCCTTTAGATTTACACGACCCAGATTCACAACTGTAAGGTAGAATCTACAACTTGGTAAAAGAAAACATCTTTTGAAGTCTTGGCTATCTCTTTGATTACATAACTTTTTCTCTTTTTTTTTTTTTTATATAGGAAATAACAGAGTGCCAGTTTTATGCTGTCTTGCTCAACTCTCACCTTCTCTCTCTCTCCTTTGAAATATACCAACATCTGAAAAGCCTTAGAAAGAACAACAATTTTTTCTTTTAATATTTCATCAATCTGGAACTGCTTCAGCCTGGGTACTGATAGCCTCTATGGATACTCAAATAATTTCACGAATCAGAGTCCCCTCTTATGACCAACTTTTCTTGGATTCCCTGGGAGTTTCTCCGACCAAACAAGTATAGCGAGTTTCTTTATAATTAAAATAACTGTGGCAAGCAAGACACAAAGTCCAATCATCTTTCTACTGTTGTTCTGAATAACAAAATAGTTCCACTGTTCAGTTTAAGCAGACTATCTCTTAATCAGAATAAAACAAAATGAACACTGGATTTAGAACTCAGAATAAAAACAATTCTGGAAGGCTGACTTTTCTTTACTGCCCAGGCAAAAACTAAAAGAAAGAACAAAATTTTAAAAGCTAAAGAAATTTGTACAGACTTCCAAGGATAAACACAGACCTCAAAATAAAATAAAATACAATAAGACAGACTAAAAAAAAATAAAACAGACTACTTAAAATAAAATAAAACTGTACAGACTTCAAAGGAAATAAAACACAGAAAAATAAAATAAAATAAAATAAAAACTGCACAGACCTTTAAAATAAAATAAAATAAAACTGAACTTTAAAGCTCATTTACAATGTATACACATGTTACAACTTCTTTGTGACTCATTCAAATGATATATTGGATGGAACAGCTGAGAAATAATGCTTTAAGTATTGACCATTAACAGGGAGGTCCAAAAAATTACCATCAAGGTCCTGTAAGCGAAATGCGTTATTACCCAGAATCTCAACAATCTGGTATGGCCCTATCCATAGCGGCTGCAACTTTGTATGTTTACCCTTCTTTTCATGGGCCTTGTCCCATAGAAGCACCAGTCTGCAAGTCTGAAAGCTTTCACTCTGGCTCTTTTGTCAAACCAGCGCTTGACGGTTTCTTGGTGCCGACTGAAATGTTCCAGGGCTTGGAGTCGTTCATCCTGTAAATTAGTTAGATCCAAAACACGGGCCTCTGCATCTGCTTGATCCTCAAAATAGTCTAAGACAAATTGATAAGTAGGTAATTTCAGAGAGATGGGAACAATGGGCTGAGTACCATACAACAAAGCAAATGGGGAAGTCTTAAGAGCCACTTTATATCTTATCCTGTCAGCCCAAAGTGCATATTTCAATAATGTATGCCATTGTCTGGGTTTGTCCGTTGCAGATTTCTTAATGGCATTCATTAAATTCTTATTCGTGGACTCGGCTAGTCCATTACCTTGGGGATAGTAGTTGGATGAAAATCTGATAACTATCCCCATCTGGTATGCCCATTCTGCAAACTCTAATGATTGGAAGGCTGGTCCATTATCGCACACCAAATTCAGAGGAACCCCAAACCTGGTTATGACATTTGACTCTAGAAATTCGATCACTTCATGAGCTGTACTTCTTATGGTGGCTGCTGCTTCGACCCATCTTGTGCAGTAATCAGTAGCTGTTAGAACATACTTATGCCCTGTTGAAGAATTTGGGTTTATCACTCCCACAAAATCAAGTCCCCATTGCATAAAAGGTTTATTTATTACAACAGGCTGCAATGGTAGAGCCCGATTGGCCTCTTTGGATGCAAAAGTTTGGCACTGATGGCAAGTTCTCACATGTCGATGGGCATCTTTAAATAACGTAGGCCAATAATAGCCTGCTCTCAATATTTTGTGTGTAGTAGCAGATCCTGAGGAATGCCCTGCCCCTAACTTTTCATGAAAACTGGACATGACTTCATTGACTTCACTCTGAGAAATGCATCTTAAGAAAATGCCGACATAATTTTCTCTGTACAAATTACCTCCTTTGAGGAGATAATGAGCAACTTTCAGTTTTAGTGCTCTCCTTTGGGTTCTATTCAAGTGAGACGGGCAAATTCCAAATTGCAGCAGATGAATAATATCTCCATACCAGTCATCAGATTCAGAATTTAACTGATTAATTTCTTCTTGTACAGGTATTTCGGCAATGTGTCGGGACAAACCAAGTCCTTTGATTAATTTTGCAGGCCAAATTTCTAAGTCATATTCCTGCAGTCTTGTAACCCAATTACCTCTTAGTTCACCCAATTCGTCCTGACTTAAAAGGTATTTAACAACTGGGTCAGGAACTATAGCATGAACTCTGCTTCTTAGTATGTAGTGCCTGAACTGCTTAACTGCTCTCACCAAGGCATAGGCTTGTTTATCTAAGCGAGAATATTTTAGCTCAGCCCCCTTTAAATTGGTACTCTTGAAAGCAATTGGATGCTCCCCCGTTTCTCTTCGTTGGGTCAGAACTGCAGCAAGTGTGTGTTCGGAAGAAAAGGTGTACAGATAAAAATCTGCACTGAAATCTGGGCTCACCAGAACTGGTGCTTGCTTGATGGCAGTCTTGATTTCTTGGAACGCTGTTTTAGCTTCTGTTGTCCGGACAATCTGAGCAGTTTCCTTTAGCATGTCATTCAGTGGCTTGACTATTTCTGCGAAGCCGGAGATGAACTTCCTGACAAAATTAATTTTTCCAAAGAAGGACCTCAACTCTTTCTTAGAGTTGGGAAAGGGTATGCCGGATATGGCTTCAACTCTGTCCGGATCCATGGAAATGCCATCTTTTGTGATCAAGTGCCCAAGGAGCTTTCCTTTCGTTACACCAAAAATGCACTTCTTCGGATTCAAAGAAATGCCGAACTCCCTGCATTTGTTGAAAACAGACTCCAAATGTTTTATGTGGTCAAACCGAGATTTAGAGAAGACTGTTAAATCATCCATGTAAACAACAATGCATTTACCCATAAGGCCTTTGAAGGCATGATCCATTGCCCGTTGAAACGTAGCTCCGGCATTTATTAATCCAAATGGCATCCTCTTGTAAGCAAAAGTTCCCCACTTAGTTGTGAAAGCAGTTTTCATCCTGTCTTCCCTGTCAACCAATATCTGATTATACCCTGAGAAACCGTCCAGGAAAGACATCATTTCCGAACCATTGACAATCTGCAGCACCTCATCCATAGAAGGCAGAGGATAATTATCTTTCTCAGATGCCTTGTTTAAATTTCTAAAATCCACACACAAGCGGATCTCTCCATTTTTCTTTCTGACCGGCACCAAATTGGCCACCCAAGTAGAATGCCTAACGGGAAAAATAATGGCGGCACTCAATAATTTTTCTACCTCTTTCTGGATGAGGGGCTCTAGCAGAGCGTTGACATGCCTCTATTTTTGTCGAAAAGGTTTGCAAAATTCTTTTAAAGGTATAACATGAGTGTAAACTTTCGGATCAAAAACTTTTAAGTCTTTGTAAGACCAGGCCATAACATCCTTGGACCTGTGAAGAAAATCAATCATATTTCTTTTTATTTTTGGATCACAAATTTTAGCCAACTTGATGTGCCTGGGATCTTCTTCAGTCCCCACGTTCAGGTTCTCGGTCTCACTGTCTGTTGCACCCATAGAATCCCCAGAACTCACCTTTTGCTTGATTTGGTCAACATCAAAGAGCCGCTCCAGTTCCACCATCCCTTTTGGAATTCTGTTATCTTTCAACCTTATTATTCCCCTGTCATCGTCTAACTGCTCCAATAGAGTATCCCTTTGGCCATCATCGATTATAGCATTTTCAAATGTGTTAGTACTCTGCAAAAAGTTTATAATCTGCTGATCATCAGAGAAAACCTGAAAATTATCTATATTATTTGGGACTGAAGGACAAGGGACTAACTCGATCGAAAACTTGTTCCATTTAAATTCTTCCAGTGGTTTCAAACTTGCGGCTGAAGAAGCCAAGACATCTGCACGTGAATTCTGCTCTCTAGGTATGTGTGTCAGATTAAAAGCATCAAAATCTTCTACAAGATCCCAAGCCCGGTGTTTGTATCCTTTTAAATAAGATGCTTTGCATTGGAATTTACCTTTAACTTGATTAGCCACCAATTCTGAATCTATAAAAACTCGGATATTTCTTACACTTCTGTCCAAAGCAAATTTCAAACCTAATACCAGTGCTTCGTATTTCGCTAAATTATTTGTACAAGGGAACTGTAGGCGATAAGACATAAAATATGTCTGATTCTCAGGCCCTTTAAGGACTGCCCTCGTACCAGAACCCTGTTTAGATTTAGCCCCATCCACATGAAGCGTCCAGACTTCATTACTATGAACAGGATGAGCTTTACTAAACTTCTCATTTTGTCCCGTTGTTAAATTATAAACTCCAATATCTACCTCAACAATATTTACAGTCTCATTTTCTGCATTATATTCAGTGATCGTATGTTTGTATCTGGGTTCTCTTTCAACCCTTAATTGGTTTGCCACTCCTTTCCACGGCAACCACATGTGTGAAAAGTCAGTTGCCAAGTATCCATTCAAAGATCTCGACCAATCCCTGCTCAGAAGCATCCCGTACCCCACAGGAATATCCACCACTTGAATTTCAATTTTGTGTTGTGCCCTGGGCTCAGATGCTAATTGGATATGAATATTCTGAAGTTCACCCACTACTTTAACCTCTGATTTGTCCAATTGGACAACTCTTCTTTCAGACTTCATTGGGGTCAAACCCAACTGTTGACAAATGGCCAAAGGCATAACATTAGCTGAAGCACCTGAATCTACCAGACAATTGTGTAAGTTTTTCCCAAAAATACGTACAGTCAGTAGAAAAGGCGGAACCTCAGTTTTCTCTTTATACATGGCTACATTTGCATTTGCCATCTTCTTTCCCTTGTCCAAAGATTTGGTAGTAGGCCCAGAGTATGTTTTAATCAAGTTATCCCTCTGTTCTGAAATTTGGGCCAACTCATGAAGAGTGATGTTGGCTTTGATCTTTTTCATGTCCTCCACTATATTATATCCCTTATTGAGTGGAGGGACAAATGCATCTGGTCCTCTCGGATTTCCTCCCTTGGGTGGAGATGGGTTATTGCTTGAAGATGGATCTGGAGGAACATTGTGGGAATTGTCCGGAGGGGTAGATGTAGTGTTGGGCTCCGGATTTCTATTTCTGAGGTTGTAGTTGTCCCTCCTGTATTGTTGAAAAGCCTGCACTTCATCCATAGGCATTTCAACTACATTCTCAGATTCACCCGGGAAAGTGAAAGAATCCAAGACCATAGCTGCACTATGGCTGGATGAACTTGGGCCATCCGCATTTCTTTGATGTTCAGGAGAAATCAACTCCCCAGACAAAGCTTCAAAGGCGTTACAAAATTCCAAACAATCCAACTCCCCGTGCTGAGAAGTAGCATGTATTCTGCACCAGTTAGGCAAAGCCAAATCACAAATATTCACATCATGACCTTTACCTTTGTAATATTTATTAGGTTCGTATGGGGGCCGATTGAATCTGTTCTGTTGATATGAATACCTGTTTGAGTTCTCCCCAGTAGAAACCTGCCTTTTAAAACTCAAAAAATCATTGGCCAACTTTTGGACTATTTTTGAGACTTCTTCAACTCTTGCATTATCAGCTTCTTTACCTGGGTTCTGTACATTTTCAGCAGGTGTTACAGCCAATGGATTTCCTGATGGTAGAGTCTGACACACTGGCAACATCATCTAATGTGGTATGGGATTGAAAATAGGGGCAGCTTGTGTGACCAAAGGAATTTGTTGAGCATTTAAAGGTTGGGGTCCCAACTGTCTTTCCAGAACCAAAGCTTCTTTGTAAGCCTCTGTTAAATTGGTAATAGAGGGATCTCTTTTCAAGAAAACCGAAGTCATTGGATCTAGAGAATTTCTAAAAATCTCTAATGCCAGGTCTGCATTTGGCACATAATAACCGATCAGTATACCATAAGCCTTCTGAAATCTGACATTGTAAGATCTGACAGATTCATTTATTTCTCTTTTAATACCAGAAAACTGCTGATATAATATACTGGGATCTATTACCTCACCAAACTGTGACACAAAAACCTTTTCCAAGTCATTCCAACTGGTAATAGAATCGTTAGTGAGATTTAGAAACCAGTCATAAGCTCCCTCCTGGAGAGTGAACGGGAACAATCTGCAAGCAACATCTTCATGCTGTACATTTAACAATTTCAAAGCATTCTTGAATGCAACTAGATGTTCTTCTGCTGTCCTAGTCCCATCATGCTTGTATCTGGGAAGATATCTCTCAGGATTTATGGGCAGGTCATGGGCTATACCCGGGATATTTAAGGCAGTGGAACCCAACCAGTTTGCCATTACTACTTGATTGACGGTGATATTCCGTGTTGTAGTTGGAGTAACTACCGGTGGTGATAAAACTATTTCGAGACAGAGACTTGGCCCTTCTGAGGCTACTTCTTCTTGGAGTTTCTAATTTAGGCACAAGGAGCTCTCCAGCTCTGGGGTGGGACCTTGTTACCTTGTATGTAGAATCCAGCTTTTCACAAGCAACTTATAATCTCACAATCCTTAACAGACTACTGAACTTGAGGTCCTCTTTTTTGGCAATTTTAAATATTGTACAGACAACTTACAATACTGAACGGAGTTCACTAGGCCCTCCTTCTAGCGCCATTTTAAATGTTGGTCCGACTTTTATACACACCCTGTGAAGAATGAGCATGAAACTTTGATAACACTTATAAGGGATAAATCCCACTCACTTTAGGATCTTGCTGGTTATCCAAGGTGTGAGTTACAGAGTTGGGTCGAATGTCTATTCACTCTCTTCCACTTTTGGAATAGTTTTCAAAATGGACTGTCTGTTACCTTACAACGGGCTCTGAACTTGTTCAATAATGTTTAGAAGTTGTTATCTTGTTGACAATCGGATTTAAAATCAGTTCTTTGATCTAGCTCTTTATGGGTCAGCAGATTTAAATAAAAGACAAATTTAAAAGAAAATAAAAATGGATCATTTCACGGTAAAACAGAGAGAGTAGGGTAAGGCAGAAAGAGAAGTCTATCAAACTTAGCTGTAAAACCAAAACTACCAATTTTATTTATACTATCAGCTTCACAATAGAACAAATCAAAGAAGAAGGTGTCCAGCTTTCTAAGATCACCTTCTACTAAGAGCATAAGACAGAGATGGAACAGATCTGAAAGAAAATCATAAACAAAAGGGAAGTCGGTTAAAATTGGTATCTCTCACCAGCAGCATAGCTCACACAGTGAGGACAGAGCAATTAGAACAGACATGAACCTTAAATCTGTGGTTTTCCCTAGCATACAATAAAACAAATGAAGCCCAACAACATATTTAATCTTGATAACACGGATTTACAACATATATTTAATAAACTTTAACGAGATGAAAACAAAAGAAAATGAACTTAGCACAATCCGAAAGAGATTAGGCTCCCGGCCACGCTATCACAGAAAGCAAAAAGCACATCAACTCCAAGTCCAGAATAAAGCATTTAACAAGATTTGCAAGAAATTGCTTCAATAGCCTTTTTTCTAAGTTTTCGCCTCCTGCGATTACATTCAGAAGAAGTATTTATAGACTCAGGACAGACCCTGATCTTTTCAAAAATATCTTCTTCTCAAACCCTAAATCTTATCACCTTAAACTCTACTACCCGGGTTTTACAATATAAGACCTTTTAAAATAAAGCTTTGATAAAACTTAACCATTCTGCAAATCTCAGTGCAGTTACTTGCCATAAATGGAGAAGGTAGAATTCGATATTATTTGCATCCACTTGTAACTGTGTGTAAATGTCTTCATTAATTCCCCTGGGAAATTTGGATGAGTCACCACTTCTCTGACATTTCATCTCCGCAGAGCCATCTCTGAGTCAAAAATCTCTGCACGCCATTACTTTCATCATAAATTTTCATTAAATGTGTCCATCGGCAAATTTCGGTAACCGTGTGTAGATATTTTCATTTTTCGGTCAATTCCCGACATATTCTGTTCAATGGGCAGCTGCTTAGTCACCGTAAAGTCTCTTTGCGGCCAGATCTATAAAAATCTGGATAAACCAGCAATTCTCGGCATCTCTCATTTCAATATGACGGTCCTCGATTAATCTGCGCTTAACTTTGTCTTTCTGGCCATTACTCCCGCTATCATGCAAGTGCCAGCTTGCTTCCTGCAAAAGACAAACAAGGATTAGTATTTTAAAATCATTAAATCAAAACCTTTATTAAATCGAAACCCTAAAGTTCATCACACATGGCTTGCTTTGTTTGACACGTGTCACAAAAAACGCGACATTCCCGCACTTGCTTCCAGCTATTTTTCACTCCGTGCTGCTTTGTCTGTTCTGCCGTGAAAACGCGACATGTCGCGATTTCGCGACATGTCACGAAATCGTGCCCCTTTTTGCCCCTTGGTTCACTTTCTGGTTTCATGCAGCGAAAACGCGACATGTCGCGATTTCGCGACATGTCACGAAATCGTGCCCTTTTTCGCCCTTTGCTTCACTTTTTGGTTCCATGCGCAAAAACGTGACATGTCACGAAATCGCGCCCCTTTTCACCCCTTGCTTCCTTTCTGGTTTCATTCAACAAATTCACATTCGCGACATGTCACGAAATCGTGCCCTTTTTTGCCCCTCGATTCACTTTCTAGTTTCACGCAAAAACGCGACATGTCACGAAATCGCGCCCTTTCCATGCCTTGGCAACCTTCTCCGAAATGCGTCGTGATTTCGCTACGCGTTTGCACCTTGGGCTTCTTCTCTGAAAAACATCATGATTTCACGACGTCGCGATTTCACTACGCGTTTGCGCCTTGGGCTTCTTCGACTTTGCCTTAGCTTCCCTTTTGACTTAGCTTCTTCCTGCTTGGACCCGTCGCAAAACCATGACATGTCATGATTTTGCGACATGTCGTGAAATCGCGACACTTTCGGTACCCTAGGCATCTTTTGCCTCTGGCATGTCACGATTTCACGACACCCAAAGCTTTTGCCTTAGCTAGTTTTGCCTTTGGTGGATCTTGCATGTTGTGATTTCACGACATCACGAAATCGCGACGTCGTGATTTTGCGACACCCAACCTTGCTCTCCCTTTGCTTCTGTTGATGCCCTTGGCACTTGCTTTGGAACGTGTCACGATTTCACGACGTCGCAATTTCATGACACTTCCAGCCTGACTTGTGCCTTTTCTCTCCAATGTGTCACGATTTCATGACACTTTCATGCCTTGTTCTTTTTAGTGCAGAGAAAAATGACAAAAACTCAAAGTGGCCAGAATTTGATGAAAATTTGCAAGGATCTAAACAAGGCAAAAGGGTATCCGAATCTGCAAACATAACGCTAAAATTCATCAGGGATCAGGAGAAAATGCATCAACATGAATTAATACATTTACATGCAATCTTTCAAAAGTTTTAAATTGAAAACAATGCCCCATGCAAGCCTACTTGGATATTTTGATAAAAGCACAACTTGAAAAAGGAGGCAAGCAAAAATTTGGAAATTGAAACCCGAAAAACTCAAGAGGGTCCCTACTGCAAAATGAAAGCTCAATATTTTCAAAGGATGGAAAATCATTTTTCAGTGGGGGTGTGTTGCTTCTCAACAAGACCCCAAAACCTTAATACAATAGGTCACCAGACTAAATACAAGGCCATAGGAAAGGCCAAAGGAAATGCCCAAGGATGGGCCAGAGGAAAGGCCAAAGGATGGCCTAAAGAAAAACACACCCGTAGCACCAAGCGGGAAAATTTTTAAAATCCTGCCCAACTAGAAATTTGAAAAACCCACCCAACAAGAAACTTGAAAATTCCCTCCAAAGCAGGGAAAAAACAAATTTGAAAAATCTCGCGTAGGGGATAAACCAGTTTCTGGTATTTTTCCAAGGAAATACAAAAAAAATAAAACTGTTAAATTCAAAACCACCTCGAACATTAGGATGGAATAGAGGAACCTCCAATAAGAAAAACCTAGCCAAGGATGATCGAGAAACACTCAAGTATGCAAGAAAAATACTAGAACAACATCCCTACATAGGCCTAAAAAATGGAACAACAATCTGGGGATCTCCATAGAACATGAAATCCCCTTGCAATGAGGTTGAGCTACCAAGATGTCAATAGAAGTAGAGGCAATAGTAGAAGCAAAATTGCAAGCCATAGGAAAAAGGTGGGGAAGCTCCCAGGGAACCCAAGAGGAAGGAGCCACGGGGTGAACAAGTTACAGGCATTAAGCACAAGTCTTCCTAGACCAAAAAAATGTAGCAAGAAACCCCAAACCAACTTCAACACTACCAACAAATAGCTTTAGGGATCCATATAAGGAATACCAGTGAGATCATAGTAGCAAGAAATATAGAGGCCCTACCCAAAGCCACAAAAAATACTAATAACCCACCAAGAAGCCCGCATCCACAAATCCAAAGAGCAGAGTCATGAGAAAAAGCACATGGTCCCTTCCCTGACCAAAAATATACTGTGCAAAACTGCTCAAGAAGCAACTCTCCCAAATACATAGTACACCACACCTGGAGAACCTCTGAATCCCAACACTTAGTGGAAACCTACAAAAAACCTGGGACACATTGAGAGCACAAAGAAAAAGAATCCCTGAAACAACCCAAAAATCCCAAGGAAGGTCCCAGGGACATCCCAGACCAGAGGTACATGAATAACCCTTAAAATGGGCATGGAAGGGGGTAGACAAGAGGAGAAGAGACCTCCCACCCCTAGGAGATCATCTATCAACCCAACCAGCCAAGAATGAAGGGTCAGGTAAGTGCTAAGGAATTGGGATAGGAGAGCATGATATTTATTATTGTTATGCTTTAATTGATGCATTGTTAATAAACACTTGTTGTTGTCATTGTTAAACTGGAACCAAAGGGTATCATTACTAGATATAAGGCTATAGAAGATACCATTTTTTAAAGCCTATCTCATACTTAGAGACACAAAATATCCAAGAGTAAAGCAATTGTTATTCCATCTAGTGGGGTTTTAGTTGAACCACCTATTGTTCCTATTCTTCTTGTCGTTCCTTTAGTCACACCACAACAAAATACAATAGCTACAAATACTGCTTGGATGGGAGAGCACAGTACCCCCTTGAACATTGTTAGAGTTTCCCATGATATACCCAAGAACATAGAGAAATTATTGCCCAAATATAAACATGATGGTACCAGATTAGTTGAGGAACACATTCAAGATTTCAAAGACACCTTAGTCAGATTGCAAGTAGAACATAAATATGTTGCTTTCATAATGTTTCCTTTGATCCTAGATGAGTTGGCATATGAATGGTGGATCAGTCTACCTACCAACTCCATTACATCTTGGGTCCAGTTAGAAATTGCTTTTGTGAATCAGTTTAGGTTACCCTTAGATCCTACCATAATCTATCATCAATTTGCTTCTTGTAGGAGGGAAACCAATGAACCATTGAGAATGTTCAACATGAGATTTTAAAATTTCTATTTGAGGCTAATTGTTCCCTACGTTCTCATTATCAAAAAACCCTTCAGATATAGTTTAGTGCATTATATCCTATGATCGCTATGTTTGTAAGGAGAAATCCTTTGGTCACTACTCTTGCCTTAGCATGATTATTGAGCATCAATTTATACCACAGGGTTATGGGATAGGATAGTTACCTACTATAGGACAACTTGGAGCATACAATCAAATACCAATGATAAACTAGGCATTGTCACAATAGACCCTAATGTTGAACACTTTGCCCTACAATCAGTTTTACCCTACCATACCAACTTATCCTTCCATATTCACTTATCCGATTTCACCCACCTATCTAACCACTCCATTACTCTTAGATAACTAATTGGCCACCCAAAAATCCATAGAAATAAATTCTCAAGCCTTGCCTTGCACTATATCATACTCCAAAATCATTAGGGAGTCATAAGGCATTCTACAAAACTTGATCAAAGGTTGTCAAGTTGAGAAGGATATAAGCTTTCTTCAAAACCTAAAATTAGGTGTTCATACTCTCATTACTAGGGATATATAAGGAAGCCTACAAATCTAAAATATTACTAAAGGCTTCATCAAATCAAGCTAATATACTTCAATCAGGGTTAATATATCCTAATATAGAGAGCTATAAAGTAGACTAATCTATCTCAAAGAATTCATATTATACAAATGACTACTAGCATGATAAGTGGAATAAGGAAAATACCAATATGGATTAAAAACCTGATGGATTACAATGATGTAAAGGGCAAATAAAAGTAAGAACCAATACAATGCAAAATAAGTTCTGAAATTAATAGCTATGATGATTCATTTAGTGAATCTAATGATCAAAAATAAGAAAAGAATGATAAAAAATTCTATACAAAAAGGAAAAGATTGCATAGCTTCAATCGTGCACATATGGTTAGAAGGTCTAATCGAGGAGATAGACAAACATGATATTCCTAAGATAAACTACAAAATTGCTAGATCATCTTTATTGTGCACTCATTGCAATCAATATGGTCAAGAAAAAAATAATTGTTAGGGTTTTCATCCATGCAAATATTTTTATGGGATAAATCACTCATCTTTCTCTTGGCACTTCAAACATAGATACTATAAAGAATATGAAAGAATATTACTTCAAATAATAAATTATTATCTTCAATAATTTATTCCAGATGGATCTACTAACATTGAGCTCAAGGTTGGTACTTATGAAGGATAGAGAAACGGGTCTTACAAAGGTATAAAATAAGGAAGAAGGATCAATTCAGATGCACCCAAGGCATGCACTATTATGAGAGCAATGGTCCATCAAAGATGCCTAACATCAAGGAACAAATAATGGAAAAAGACAAGTAGCCATGACATGAATACTAAAGCAACGGGAAGAGAACCAGATCAAAATTGCTTCGAATAAATCAAATATCATCCAATAGATGAAGATCCATATTGAATACTAAAAGTCTTCAATATCCAAATAACATAATACAAGGGGGTGTTAGAAATAGATTGTATTCCATCATTTAGGTTATGTAAATGTATCTTCCAAGGTACATACTTAGGACATTAGATTACTTTAGGGGGAAGTTATCTAGTTACTTCATGCAATGTAATAAATGCACAAGTGTCAATGTGCAAGTTGTAAATGTGCAAGGTGTCCCTTGTACAACTAGATAGAGTGTTCACCAAGTATCCTATATTACCTATATAAGGAAGGCCTCATTGTTAAATAGATATAGAACAGGGAGAGTTGGTGACATAGTAGCTTAGAGCATCTTTGTAGGTAGTATAGTTCTATGTGGATCACCATCCAATGGTGATGGGTGTAATGTAGTCCAATAGCTTTATTAATGGAGTGTTCACTTCCTCCATAGCTACATTGTATTCATTTATATCATTTCTATTTATTGCATGTCTCAATATTCTAGAAAATTTAATTTCTTTCACATTATTTAGCATCTTGTGATTGCTATATTCCTTTGCATATTATATCAAAAGCTTAAAAAGATGAAATTGTGTCTTAGGAGGATGTGGCACACATTTGATCAAGAGAAAAAACAAAAAATAAAGGAAACAAACAGAGAAGAGGAAGAGGAAAGAAAATCCAAGACATGTAGACTTAGGTGTTGATATGTTGCTCTATTTTGTTTGATTATTTTATGTTATATTATATACATAAATTATATAGAACTGATTAAAACTTTGTTATGTTTTGGTTGCAGCATGATGTACTAGAGAGCCAAGAATGGTGACTGAGTTTCTTAGAGGTGGAACTATAGGGTCTCTCATAGGTATAAAGGGGCACTCTAGAGGTAGTGGGGATACATCCTAGAAAAGATGCCATGGGTTGAGATGGATGGAGCACTACTAAAAATGTTAGCATAGAGGTGGTATCCAAAGTCGTCAACCTTCTGATTACCAACAAGGGAGATGAAAGTTACACTAGAGGATGTGTGGTGCATCTTATGCATCCTCATAAAGGAAAGGGTAGTTTACAAAGCTTAATGGCAATAGATGATACTACAAAGTCTATCAAGGGGTTGGGTCCACTAGGTCTAAGAGAGTTAGAATCTTGTCAATGAGTTAGTGGAGCGATATGGTGTTGATATTGTGATGACTATGCTCTATGGGATGATGATAGGATTATTGGTATGCCATATGAGTAGTCAATACCTACCATGGGAATTGATGGGAGTAGTGATAGACATGTGGGACCAGTAGGTGTGGTTTGCATGGGGTCCATATGTGTTGGCCTAATTATACAAGACATTGCATAATTTTGTGTACAAAGGGCATACAATACTGGTATGTATGATGTTGCTACAAGTGTGGTGCTAGTAGCACATAGCAATCAGGAGACCATATGTACTACTAGGGCCATTTCCCAACCCATAGTGGCCAACAACATACAAATGGTCCAGGAGCTTTAAGTGAGTCTAAAGGACATACATTGGGAACCTGTAACTAGGGAGGCAAGTGGTAGATGAGCTACAGGAGCACAATATCATCTGGTGGCCATGGTATCTACAACCTAGATGAATAGAGGATGCAAATGAGCTAGCTCGATTCAAGAGGATCAGGTGTGTCTCTACAGAGAAGGGAGAGATAGAGCTCTTTAGATTTAATCGAGTCTAGGAATAGTTTGGTATCTTCTAGGAGATACCAAACTTGGGTGACTATTGAAACAGGTGGATGTGGAAGGACCTATTGGATCCTCAAAATCCAACTTGAGTCTGCCCCAAATTTTTGAATTTTTGGTGTCCTATGGTCTTTTCAAATTTGCAATACCCACTTGAGTCCTTTTTAATTATTGTAATTTTTTGGTCCTTTTGAAGTCCTTTTTCACCCTCCAAGAGCAATAAATTTTTTTATGTCACCACTTTTAGGCCTTTGTTTTGGTTTTCCTAAGGTCCTTTTGTCAGTAAATGTTTTGTCTAAGGTTGATGCAGGAGCCTATCTCCTGAAGGGCATAACTTTTGATACGACCGTTGGATCAACTTGAAATTTTATAGATATTTGGATAATGAGGAGGACAATTAAATGGCTAGGCCACAAGGGAACCTATATTTCCATTTTTAGGTATTTTCAAAAAAAAATTGAGCCTTAATTCCTTCATCTAGTGCCCCAAAAATGGATTTTAGTGGTTTTTTAGAAAATCCCAAAAAATAATTACTTCTAGACATGGGTAGGTGTTGAGATTTTATATAAGGATTAATATGGGTGATATAGTGATGGTTTTTAATTTTTAGGGCCATCCGAGATTTTTTGATGACTTACTAAAAATATGGTTGTTTTGGGCTGAAAATGGCAAAATTTCCAAAAATAGTAATTTCTTATCTTTAGGGATTTAAGATGTAGGGTTTTGTTTTAGGGTTTCTCACATTGTAAAAAGTGGGGGAAAAACCTAAATCCTAAACCCAAAAGCCCTAAATCCTAAACCTAAAAACCCTAAACCCTAAACTCAAAATCTTAAACCCTAAACCCTAAAATAAGTAAATAAATAAAAACCTAAAGGTGATGGAGATAGTGGCTATTATGGATCATTTCCAATTATGGGCCATCATCAAGGCAGTTATAGTTTTTGCAATTATGGAACAAGTGATCAAGCTATTTAAGAGAGTTGTTGCAACAAGAAACATCATCAAGTTTTTGCACAGTAATTTTGCAAGAGGTATACCAGAGTGCCCATCCTTATCGATTGTATTTTCCTTTGTGTGTATTTTCTAGTTACCCCTTTTTCTTACCCATTATTGTGTAGGTTTTTGCTGAGGAGGTGTCCATTTTATTGAGATCAGTTCTAGTGGATAGGATTGAAAGCTAGGAGGATCTTTGTTACATCATTTGAACAAAGAGTTGTTGTTCTCTATTGCATCATTTGAATGGAGAACTCATTTGTATCTACTTAGTGATATCTGATTACACTAATCAAACAAACATTGTAATGATTTATTGGATAGTAAAATCATGCTTCCTTATTTCAGTAGTTCTATGTGTAATTTTTCTTGTTGTCCTATTTACATGTTACATCATTTGAATATGTAAATGGCATCTTCTTTCACTAGCATGTTTAATCACATTTGTTGCATTATTTGAATGAATGTGGTTGGCTCAATTTTATCTTCTCACTCCTTCTCTCTTCATCATATTTTAATTTTGGCTACAATTTCCCAATGGATAAGGCATCGGTCTACTTTTTAAAGCACTAGTTGGGAGTTACTTTGAAGCTTGGTCAACTTTTATGTTGTAGTTTTATTTTATTTTTTTGCAATCTAGATGAGCATGAGCATATAAGAAATATTGTAGGCTCACCTCTAGGTTTTCCTTACCTTACTTGGTTTATCTAGAGTCTTAGGATAATATTTTCTCGAGTTAAAGAGGCGGATCCACCAAAATCCACAATGTTCATTGGATCAGGGAAGTCTTGCAGTGTGATAAATCTATTAAGGGTGTAGGAATTTCCCTCAATAAGACCCATAAAGAGTCAAAGGAGAACCTGACATGAGGAGAGGAGGACGTAGATGACCCACTTTATGTGGATCTAGGGGTGGATGATATCAAGGTGGCTCTCGGGTATCAAAGATGATATGAAGATTTTATACCCCAAAGTATCTCCCCATCGATGCCAATGTAGATGTGATAGGTTATGGGCTGATGGATGTAACTAGCATTATAAGAGATGATCCAATGCACCATAGAGCAATGGTGATAGGGCCAAGGGACCCCATGGTAGACATGGGTGTAGATCCTAGGAGAGATCATGATAGCAACCACCACTATCACTGGTACTAGGGAGGGGAGCAACAAGAGGTGCCTCCACAACAATCATGGCTAGGCTTAGAAGAGTTATTGGAGAGGTATATACATTAGTGGTACTTAGATTGAGAATAATTGTGGGTCAAGGGGACATAATAAGGGATATGGAGATGTTTTAGGCTTGGATAGCGATCATGCAGAGAGAGATGGAACTACTTTGAGAGGATAGGTCCAAGAGAATCGAGGGACTATAGAGTGCCTCGAGCATGGAACTCATAGAGTCGGATGCAACATAGGCTGAGGTAAATAACCTCAGAGGTGAGGTGAGCTAGTTGGACCAAGAGTGACAATAGGATTAGGAAAAGGATATGGCTATCATGACTAGTATCCAACAAGGCAAGGGGCTTCACCAAATATAGATAGATTTGGATAGGGTGAAGGATATTTTGGAGGTATCGATAAGGAAGGAGATCTTCTACCAGACACTATACTTCTAGGAAGTGCCAATAGAGCAGAGGGTGTGTTAAAAAACATATTATTATAGTATTCAGTTAAGTTAATACTTAACTAGTTGGAAATCTAGAAGCCAATGTGCATAATGTTAAAATTAGAATAGATCAGATTAGATCCAAAATAGGACTAATATATTTTTAGCTAATCATGGCCAATAATGTATTATTTATGCATAATTGTGTTAATGAATATATTATCTAATTTCCAATATGGTATCAGAACAAGCTAGCCTTGCTTGACCTATGAGGGAGAATTTATATCATGGAAATTATCCCTCCCCTCCTTCTTCATGGTTGTATATAGAGAAAATATCTTCTTCCTCTAGGCCAATTTTTGGTTCAAAAGAGGAACGAGAAATCTTTGCTTGTAAAAATAGAGAATAGGAAAAATTCATGGATCTATCTAGCAAAAGTGAAACTTGATCTTTGTAATGGATCTATTTGGCCACATAGATCTGTAGTGGTTTGTGTTGTGTGTCTATAGTGGATGTGCATTACACTCAGCAATTAAACAATACATCATTTAAATGATCCAAATATTCAACCATAGATTAGTAAGTACCATAGACTCTGCATCTAGTGTTGAATCCATGTACCAGTAATCCACTATAAAATAGGATAAATTTGAGACTTGGGTACTATAGCCATCTCAGTGAAGTCTCTGCATACTATAACTCAAAAAATAATATTTTTGAGGGAGAAATTTTATTGATAGCATACCTCCAAAGTCAATCTCTCACACTAACGCAATTCTGGACACATCCCATAATAACTCCAATTAGTAGATATTTTATAGAGCCATGACCATAGCATCCACATGGTCTATTAATCCATATTGAGGAGATAAATGATTTCAACTACCATGGTCCAGATGACAAAGAATAGATGATTGTTCTCAAGGGTAAACTTGCAGTTCACAAACAACAAACAATTAAAAAAAATTGTTGCAACTATCACTTTGAATACAAAGCTACAACTGGGGGTTTCATGACCACGACTACTATGTGTCATTATTTATCCCATGATTTTGATAGTGGAAATTGTTGAGTGATATTTTTGCCCAATTGCAAAACCACCATCACAGTCAAGGTATTGTTAGAAAACCCTCTCTTGCAAATAATTTTAAAATCTCTCCAAGGTTCTTATTTTGCTTAATGTGTGCTTGAAATGCTTGTGAAAATATATAAAACATGTTGAAATACCTTAGAGGTGCAAGTAACTGTTAAAAAGGGGTTTTTGGTTTGGTATTACTTTGATTTGCTATGCTCTTTATTGTTCATGAAATTTAAAAAATAGAAAATGTGACATTATTGGTCCTCTATGACCATCCTGGAACGGTGATTTAATTCATTTTATCTTCAAAGTGTTTTAAGTAGATTTTATCTTCTTTTGTTAAGCTGATTTTAAAAAATTTAATCTTCTTTTTTTAAGCTTTGCTTTGAGAATAAAATAAAATACTAAAATCTAACTTTGAAATGTGAATCCTGAACGGTGATGTAATTCATTTTATCTTGCTTTGTGAATGGATTTTATCTTGCTTTATTAACAAATTTTATTTTCTTTTGTTAAGTTTTGTTTGAGCATGAAATAAAATGACTAAATATAATTTTTTGAAATGTTAATCCTGAAACGATGACTTAATTTATTTTATCTTGCTTTGTGAATAGATTTTATCTTGCTTTTGTAACAAAATTTTCTCTTGCTTTGTTAAACAAATTTCAAAACAATAAAACCTGTGGAGTGCAAGAATATTTTTTTTTAAGAAAAAAACCCCTTGCGGGGCTGCCTTGGTCTGAGAGACCATGAACAGGGGGTTCTACACCATCAAAGTCACCCGGGAGTCACACCCGACCCTGCCCGCACCAACATTATCAATTGGATTTTGGATACCCAATTCAGCTTTTTGGTAGGGTGGAGATTTGAACCTGGGACCTCTCTTGAAGGATTTCCCTCTCCTATCCAACTCACATACAACACCTGGGTAAGAATCTATTTTGGAACCTCAAGAAATGCCTTAATAAAAAATGTCCAAATAATTTAACATGTTAGTCTTAAGAAATAAAATTATTTGGATGTTCTAATTACTTCAAAACCCCCCATTATTGATTTTTTTGTGCAAAATGATGTAATATTTTAGGGCTTTGAGTTCTTTATGGAACTTTAAAAAATAAAATGAAAATAAATAAATAAAAAATCTAGGGTTAGAGAAAAAAAATGAAAAATCTGAAATAATATGAAACAAAGTGCAAAAAACGATCAAAGAGAGCTACTATAAACTAATTCCTCCTATTCTACAAAAAATGGAATATTATGAATATTAAAACAAAACCAGGTTAGACCTACATCCACACAATCTAAATATGGTTAAGTGCAAGAGTCTGAGGAATAAAAGCATGCATTAAAAACATTAAATTATGCTACCATATCCATGCATAAAACATCATCAAATGAACTCAACACATGTAGGGGAAAAATCTGCAATAAAACATGTATTCAAAACCTTCTTTGGCTGCATACAAGGTGAGAAGAAATTTGTTTGCAATAGCTTGAGAGCCTTCCAATCCCTCTTCATGCCTCCCTGTTCCAAGAAAATTCCAGCCCTTCAAACGTTGGCTTCAATGGGTATTTATAGACTTCCCCATGAAACTCTTTGTTTCTTTTCCATTTTTTCAATTTTTGTTTCCAAATTTTCATTTGCTTTTCCATATTTTGTTGTAATACCTTTGTCCTCATGCGTTCTATTCCCATTATTCCCCTTAATTTTGGTCAATTTTAAATAGCAGCAACCTACCTTTCTACTCAGATACATTTTATCTATAGCATAGTATGTTAGAATTTTCTATCGTTACACTATGATATTGTTCAGAAGCCCTTTATTCTCTCATCTATTGGTGCCTTTCCTATAATAGCCAACAACCACCATATTCCAGCCAAGTCAGAACATCGGTTCTCCTATGGATGATCTGACATGAGTTTTAGTATCGTTATTGAAGATAAAAAGTAGAATATACCATCGTAAATTATTCTGATCATTTTCATGAACATTTCTATGATACAGTGGTTACAATTTAGATACTGCATCAGACCCGTCATCTTTTCTATTGAGAATAACACTCCTCATCCCTTGATATACTATTTATTTTCATATGTCTATCCATTATGACTAAGGTCAGGTGTAATAGTATGTCGCCATGTTAGGACCATCTCCACTTGGTTTTACCACTTGTCTTCACCTTTGTTAATAACCACGAGTTGTTAAAGTCATTTGTACTTGATTGAAAGTGCTCATGATTACAAAAAAATCATGGTATCACTCTTAGTTTGATATGGATTGCACTGCATATGTTGGTGATGAACATAATATGAATATCCACATTCCTTGATATGTGAAATGTTAACTACGTCAACATATTTGATTTTGAACTATGCTATCTAGAGTGCACTACCTCATCTTCTACAAACAATTGCAAATTGATATCAATAATGTCAAACATCCCCACTATTCAACCTTAAACTAGAATGACGTCAATCGTATCAATACATGTTTCTCATCCACATCATAACAACCCTATTCCTATGTTGGAATTTTGTCAATTTTAAAACCTTCTCATCTCTTCGATATTCGCTAGAGTCTGTATCACTTGGTAATGTGTTCAACATATATAAATCATTAGAGCTTTCATTAGAAGCCATGCAAAGTTCCAAACAGGCCTATACAAGGCTCTTAATACTCAAATATTACATTTACCTTATCTACGTATTCTACTGTGATACTTATTGACATAAGCTAATCCCTTCCCATGTCGAAGTCCCACCAAAAATATTTCACTGGTAGCCTCATTCACAGTCTTCATTTTCACACAGAGCTTGATGTATTTATTGAACTAATTGATGATATGGTGCCATCCTTCTTTTTTATTAACACCGCTTTCCTAGCCATCAAGGACCCTACACCTCAATCACACTTTCCTTCATACATAGCCAACATTATTGGCCATCTACTGGTTGGGTTATTTGAGACATTCAGTGTAGTGTTGTTCACCATATTATATCATCGAATGATCTGCGTGATATTTTGATGCAACATTTTAGAAAGCATCAATGATGTAACAACCCCAATTGTTACTACTCATCCACTTAGAAATTCTTTTGTCCCTTTATTTATCTTCCAAAGAGTGAAGGCAATAATCATGATCTAAGAAAAAGTTATTTTAAATGGATTGTAAGTTTCCAAGACATCAATAATCAAGAGATATTAAGACTTGGTCAGAGTCACTCTTAAGTAGAAGTGACCAACTTCTATAAAACCTTCATGCTGCTACTACAGTATGAATACATGCCTTAAAGATTGAGTATCCACCTCTATGGTGGATTGTCGAATATTTATTACTTAGTTAATACCCTCATCTCCATGATGGAGTAACTAAGATAAATATCACTCCACATGATAAACTTACATAGGCCTTGGAATATTTATATTAAGCATAATTATTTTCCCCTCTCATTCATAAGAGTTATTTATTTTGATTATATATCGAACATCTTTCCAATCCAAGGTATTCCCTTTTGTTATATACTTTAGTTATTTAATTTCATTACCATGAGGTATTTCTACCTCAACATGCAAGCCCCTACTCCACATGTACATTCAAGCTGCTACTTAGAATGTAAGGCTTTTTTTGAGCTACAACTCAAGCATAAATTACAATCTATGGGCTTCAACCCCTTCGAGATCCAACTCAGATTACACTAAACTAGTTATCATTCTACATTTCATTACTATAGTACTTTTAGGTTAAATAATCCATAAGTGTTTGTAATTAAATCATCACAACATAATTCCATTCTCATTTCCATATTAATAAAAGACCATGCATAATCATTAAAGCAAAGTACTCTATTGTTAATTAAAACATTATCTCATTGGAAAATAAATAACATTTAAATATAATTTCATGCAACATTCACAATTTATCTAAATAATGCCACATTAGAAAGTAATGCAACATCCATATGATATATCAAAGGTAAGCCACAAAATAGAGTTACACAGTATATATCCTGGGAACCCTCATGGAGAATAAACCTAGCCTCCAAAATATATCTCTCCTCTCATTTCATAAACTTTAAGATGTCATAATTAAAAGTACAGATAGGCATCCCATAAATACTCTTCTAAATCAATTATACAACTAAAGAAACCAAATATTTCCTTTCCAAATCATGATGTAATTAAGGAAATTCCACATTTCCTTTCTCTAAGCCATCAATACAATACATAAGAATCTCACAAATTCTTATATCTATATGTTTATATTAAGGAGAAATATCATCAATTAGTAAGAGGAAACCCCATAATTTCCTTGAGAATGAAATTCCACATTTATTCTCCCATTGGCTACTTCCTATTTCTACATTAGTGTATTTCTAATTTACGATCAAATGTAATCCTATTTTACTCAATATTTTCACAAAATTGTTAAACAAATTTATAATACTATTGGTTATAAGTTTGTACTATGTTTCTACAAAATATGAAGTCTAGGGTCACTATCAACTTTTCTACCAAAATTTGATCCTATATACGACGAGATTCGATCTTATGGATGCATTCAATTATACCTCCAATTGTTTACCATTTGCTGTCAAATCTTCCCTAAATTGACCTTGTGAATGTATTTAATGATTCTAATAATCATATTTCAAAAGGGTATAAGGTTATCCTTCAAATTAATTTTGTTTTAGTGTATAATTATTTTCCCCAAAGTTAATTATAAAATTCCATTAATTCAAAGGACTAGCCCAAAAATTTTGATCCATTTGTAACAATTTCTCTTTAATAAAGATCTACATATCTCCATTAAAGAAGTACAGTATTTTAATAATATACCCCTAAAATCGCTAATATATAGGGGTGTCTAAAGGGTTTAAATTTAAGCTCTATGTCTTATTAACTCAATAAATAAGAGACTAACTAAATTTTCTAATGACTATGAGCAGATTAAATCTCCCTAACTGCCCAACGACTATATTCTATTTATCCATATTATTTTTTAATCTTATAATTAAAAGTTTGAGTTTTGATTTTCACCTCTTTTCGAAACATAGATAGAAATTACAAGTAACTAAATTACAATGAACTGTTGGCATAAAAATGGTGGGATGATTCAACTTAATTATAGTCAACAATGAATTAAGCTCAAATATATCAAGTCAAGCACTTCATGCGCTTGACCCAAAAGCTTTGGGTGACCGGTCATAGAAAAATGAACCATATTACCCACTCTACTATCCATGTGGGATTTACTCTTCTAAATTCTAAATTTTGCCTTACTCATATTATTGTCAATTGAGGTCCTAAACATGTATGCTTGTCTTGATACCAAGTGGCAATTTTGTAGAGATCAAGTTTGATATTTCTTTCCTGTATGGATCCACATATGTTGAACATGTGTTGAGGTGCCTTATCATCAAAACCTGAGGAATAGTTTGTAAATGATTACCATCTGACAATCAAATAACCACGAAGATGCCTATCATAGCTTTGATGAAATTTTCTACAGTCAAAGTCATTGATTATTAGAATTCAAATTTTAACAAGGTTTATCCTGAATCAAATATATTATACTTCAGTCTGAGACCTCCAACAAATTTAACTAATGATTCAATTTTAATATTTTTCAATTTGAAGAGGTCTCTAGTTTTGATGCTCTGGTTTATGATTTCAATGATATACAGTGCTCAATGGTAGGATCCATAACTACTAACACTACCTGATTAGACACCTTCACAAATACCACAAAATTAAATGCCATCCCCAAGCATTACGTGAACTTAACCATGACCAAAAATGATATTTTTGGAATAATTTTGAGTAGGGAAAAAGTCCACCGTGACCAAATATTTAGGGATATAGCAGGTTAAAATAGAATTGAGCCAAAAAATCTGAAAACAATTGAAATTGACTTATGAAAAACTGATTTTGATTGCACAACGAGAAGAATACCAATACAATCAAGTTCAAAAAAACTAGCATTGACGTACAAGCCTTCGGTCAGACGGTAAAGGATGCACTCAATATAAATTATACACGTAGATAGAAGTAGTATCTACAAGGTCCAAGGTCATCATCTAGTCAAAGTTACATCTAAAAAAAAATACAAGTTGCTCGTAGGCATGGGGATATATCCCACATGCACTGCGTAGGAGATATGATGCTTAATAAAAGCACCCATACACACTAAGTAGTGTAACCACAATAGAATGGTTACAAAGACTATAGATGTTCTAGGATACAGTGTTGTGTTTGGTTTAATTTGATGGGTTTGGCAAGAGAATATTTGAGTCAATTAAGCCCTTAACCGATGGTCTATTATATTTTGATACAAGATCACTAATAGACTAGTTTAGCTATTTTCTATTCATAAAAAATATTCAAATCATTAGGAATGTGTAATATTAAAACCACTACCATATGACAACAATAATACTCTCTAGCAATTACAATATGACATAAACAATACTTTCTAGTATAAGTGTATAATTCAAGTGAAACTGGTATATTAAAAGTGAATTCTAATCTAGCAACTACAATATGACAGAAAAAATACTCTCTATTAGAAGAAGTGTACAATTCAAGTGAAATCGATATATTAAAAGTAAATCACCAAAGGATTAAAATTTCCCTACCTAGAACTCCAGCATGAAATAATTCCTTTACATATATGACTTCTTTTCCCCTTTGACTAACTCCTCCTTCTAGACTGCCTTCCCTGCGTACTTGACCCCTTAGACCACCCAGTTCTTGCTAATCCTCCCCAAAGCTTCCTCTCAAGCTAACTATCTTCCTCCCTCAAATTTCTCCTTTTTTTATAAAATATTTGTCTTTCTTCACAAGCAAAATAATGGTTTTACTATTTTAATATTAAAATATACTTTTATTCAAATAAGACACTTCAGCCCATGTGGAGGAAATTTAGAGGGGCCAATTAAATATAAGGTAAGTGAACTTTGTTTTGTTTTGTGTCCCTTATTTCTAGAGACAAATACAAAACTAGTACTATTAGAGCATAGGATGGGTACAAAACTAGGACTATTAGTGATAAGGGAAGGAATCTCCCCTTAATTTCCACCAATGAAAATAGGCCAGGAATGAGGAATGGATATTCCTAAATAATAAAATAATATTTATATTATTTAATATTTCTAAAGTCCTCTTTGGCCCAATTGAAATTGGATAATTTTGTGATCATCTAATTGTATTACATTAGATTGAATTAAATTTTGCAAAAGATAAAACTTCCAATTAGCCTCTCTCAAATGTCCTAATTAGCTTCTCCAAACCACAAAAAAACCCCCTATGTACTTCTAATTAAATTAAATTAAATTATCTTCTTCTAAATATAATTAATCCTTTCCTAAATCCTCACAAAATCCCTTAGAATTTTGTAGAATTCTTTAGGGCCAACGACCCTTTTAGTTAGGCATTAATTGATCCCTTAGATCAATTAATATCCTTTTGGAAAGGATCAATGGGAACAGGCTATGACATACATCCCCCTTGGACCAAACATAGTCCTCTGTGTTTCGTACCGTCACTAGCTTAGTTAATGTGCGAACTTATTAAAGCTAGTATTTATCCTTTACAATACAATTTGAGTCATCAACTTTTTTCCTTATTTCTAGCATCTTGTTCCTAATGGTAAGCAACATCTTCCATCAACAAGAGTACTCACTCCTGCAAAATATAAAATATTAGTATTACCATATTCTTGAAACAATAAAACATCCATAATTCATAACAATAAGTTTTGTAAACATCATCAATACATAAATCTCATCATAAAATTTTAACTTTGAATCATCTATTACTACACAATCAACTTAATTAAAAACTACAATAATAGAATTTACCAAATATTTTCATAGATATGACATGAAATTATATTTTTGTAATAGGTTAGACACAATAAGTCTAATTAGATTCATCAAAACTTCCACAAATGAATATCGACCTAGAACTTGGTAATTTTTACCATGATTTAACCTGATAGAAATAGGTTTCATCAAAGAAAAAAAACATAATCTCATAAATCTCAATTTAGGATACTCACATATCCTATAATTTATTTTGGCAAACCTATTTGCCACTACCAGTGCATCATCCTTGATGTCCCCTGGTTTACATCAACATAAAACCATGGAGGAGTCCCATACCTCCTCCAAGAATGGACTCCACACCCATTCTTCCAAATCTAGAAGATTTACATTCATGTTTTCTAATTAATTAAATTAGTTTTCTTTTAAGCACAGAATAATTTGCTATCTATTTCTACTAAAAATATTAGAAATATACAAACAAAAGTATATATGTTTATTGATTACAAATTATAAAATTCCTTGACATGCATACTATCCATCCTACAAAGTGGTGACTTTAGGCCTATTGAAATATTCTCAAGGTTGTTGCCCCTCGGTCCTTTCACCACTCTATGTGGTGTTTACACCTCTTGTTTGAGATACTATTGGGGAAATGCTTGAGAAGTTGTTCAAGTTCCAGTTCATGTTGTTGCTCTAGTTGCTCAAGTTGTTATCCCATGCCCATGCTATGCACTAACAATTGGCTAATATGGTACAAGCAAACCATATCTTATTAATGCATCAAAACAAGATGATAAGAATGTAGCACTGTATTCTTTCCTTGTTTGACATAGTTGTGCATTTTTTGTATATAAGGTTGCCATTGCTATTGCTCTACAATTATTTCTTTGTACTATATCTAAGTTGAGTCTATCTTGCTCTACTATGATAGCATCTCTTTCATCCTCTAGCCTCATCCTTTCTTGTGTCCATATATCTCCTTGGGTCTATTCCCGTTGTACATGTTGTCTAGGAAGCTCCTCTATACTACCTACAACATTTGTTGTTTTCTCAAATTCTCTACTATTTTCCTTCATAACTATATTTTTTGTAACTACATTTTCACCTTGATTAGATCTAGCACCACCAGAAATAATCTTCTCTTCTCAAGGTATATGTACCAACAAATAAAAAAGCATAAGAAAAAGAATCATGAAGCACACAATGGGATTTACTCCAATTATAATCAATATCATCCAGGTAAACCCTAATACGAATATAATTGTATTAGATGTAATTTTTAGTTGACATATTAATCCTTTCTTTGTTGTTGAATTAAAAATCCTTTAAGCTATTGTGTGCATTCAACCTATTTTCTCTATATTGCAAAGTAGAATCACTCCACTGATCAAAATGACTATCTAGTTCGGTTTACGATGCATCAATCGTTCATTTATTTAGTTGATCACATCTTGTTGATCTCGAGGTTGTTCATATAACTTCCATGGTGCATATCTTATTCAACTCGGGTTGCCTCATTGATGATTTTATTTTGATTTATCAGGGGCTCATTATACCTCTTCAATTCCTGAGGTAATATCTTTTAACATGCTTGAATATTATTGGGACATGCGTGTCCTTTCATTACGGCCATTAACTTTACATAAATTCCTATCATCATCCCTTTGATGACTCCATAAGTCGGTTTCGTACACACTTATTCAAGTATCTTATCCTTAGGTACCATTTTTAAGTCTGGTCATTATTACTTGTTGATACAGAGCATATTACAGGAATGAAAAATATTCTCATAAATTTTCTCAGCAGATAACCATTTCAGAAAGAAATCAACATGTTTCATTATGAAGAAGATCAATATGAGTTTTATGACTCCTTTGTCTAGATCCCCTAAAATCTTCTTCGACGAAAATAAAATGTTTAGAATTCTCTCCAAGGTCAAACTATTGAATCTCATAATGCTCTCATATCCATGGGTCAGATCTATTATGATATCGCTATTTGAGATTCACACTATGATTTTTGGGTAAGAAATGATTCACATAATTATTTTGCTAATGAAAGTCCTTTAAGTCATTTTGAATGGTTTGAAAAATTCTTCAGTTGGCCAAACTGGACTTTTCATGTCCGTTTTGGAGATTCTTGGTTATCTCCTATAAGATATTCTTTAAATATTCCATTTGAGTTTTTGCCTCAATGTTATTTGGATGTTGTTAAGAAATATGTTACCATAAGAAAATATGCATTTAATAATGAACTATATCAGAGTTTTCTTTATCAAAGATATGTGCAAACTAACTTACCATGGGAAATTCAAAATAAATATTCTCAGACTCGATGCATGACATAAATGGATCTTATCATAAATGGACATCATTCCACTCCTTGGCCATATTATGTATTCAACAAAAATATAAAAATTTGTTACAATGTTCCATCTCCACTTGTCTATTCAAATCATGAATTTTCTCCAGTTAACTCATATAATAGTTGAAGACATGGTGGTTTTCCATCCATATTGCATTCTTTCACCATGGTTGAGATGTTCAGCTCCTTGCTCTGGACAATAGCCATGTTTGTATTTAGATACTGCTTATTCTCTTTGAATAAATAATAATATAAAGTATTATTTTGTTGATCATATGATCATAATCAATCCCAATTAGTTGGTTTTTACACTATATTTTTCCAAGTTCTAGGTTAACTCCACCTATATCAGCTTCTATAGAATTTCTTTAAAATATTTCTCTTAAGGTTTTATTATCAACTCCTATTGCCATTTTTACAACACTTATAGTAAGGAGAAAGCTTATCTGAGAGACTCAAATGCCAAGTGAAATCCTTAAAAGAGTTTAAGGTACACCACTTCAGATCCCAATACGTGGAGGGTTTTCCTAGCTCTTCCACTTGGATACACCAATGGTTCCAATAGTGGAAGTAAATAATTGCACATAAGCAATCTTCAAGTATATTCTTCTTCCTTACAAAGTGTGTATTGACTAATCATCACTTCCTATACACAGTCTTGTTTACTTTCCAATTAATTTTCAATTTTAATGAACTAACTTAGATGGTTATCTTCACACTTGTATCCCCACAAGGTGCTAACCATTCAATTCCCAAATATGATCTCAATCATACTCTTGCCACATCACAAGATATTATCAAGAAATTGTATCTCCAAATGGGGTTAATTTCCTTACTCCCCATAACTTATCAAATATATTATCCTCCCAAGATAATATCAATGTTGCACCAATTCATGCAATGTTCCATTTCTAGGTACGCTTATAGCCATTTAGCCTAGAATTTTAACAATTAACATGTTAATAATAGTTTAACAACCATAGCTCAAGTGAGAAATCAATAGATTTGAACCAACCTATGGTTCTTCTTGCCCATATCTTTTGCTAACCTGGATCTAACTAGAATTTATTAGTTAGCCTGGGCTCTGATACCAACTGTAACAACCCCAATTGTTACTACTCATCCACTTAGATTTTTTTTGTTCATTTATTTATCTTCCAAAGAGTGAAGGACATAATCATGATCTAAGACAAAGTTATTCCAAATGGATTGTAAGTTACCAAGGCATCAATCATCAAGAGATATTAAGACTTGGTCAGAGTCACTCTTGAGTAGAAGTGACCAACTTCTACAAAACCTTCATGTCACTACTACGGTATGAATACATGCCTTGAATATTGAGTATCCACCTCCATGGTGGATCATCGAATCTTTATTACTTAGTTAATACCCTCATATCCATGATGGAGTAACTAAGATAAATATCACTCCACGTGATAAACTTACACAGGCCTTGGAATATTCATCTTAAGCATAATTATCTTTCCCTATCATTCATAAGAGTCATTTGTTCTGATTATATATCAAAAACCTTTCCAATACAAGGTATTTCATTTTGTTATATACTTTAGTTCTTTAATTTCATTACCATGAGGTATTTCTACCTAAACATGTGAGTCCCTACTCCACATGTACATTCGAGCTGCTACTTAGAATGTAAGGCTTTGTTTGAGCTACAACTCAAGCATAAATTACAATCTATGGGCTTCAACCCCTTCGAGCTCCAACTCAGATTATACTAAACTAGTTATCATTTTACATTTCATTACTATAGTACTTTTAGGTTAAAGCATCCATAAGTATTTGTAATTAAATCATCACAACATAATTTCATTCTCATTTTCATATTAATAAAAGACCATGCATAATCATTAAAGCAAAGTACTCTATTGTTAATTAAAACATTATCTCATTGTAAAATAAATAACATTTAAATATAATTTCATGCAACATTCACAATTTATCTAAATAATGCCACATTAGAAAGTAAATGCAACATCCGTATGAAATATCAAATCCAAGCCACAAAATAGAGTTACACAATATATATCATGGGAACCCTCACAGGGAATAAACCCAGCCTCCAAAATATGTCTCTCCTCTCATTTCATAAACTTTAAGATGTCATAATTACAATTACAGATAGGCATCCCATGGATACTCTTCTGAATCAATTATACAACTAAAGAAACCAAATCATTCCTTTCCAAATTATGATGCAATTAAGAAAATTCCACATTTCCTTTCTCTAAGCCATCAATACAATAAATAAGAATCTCATAAATTCTTATATCTATATGTTTATGAATGATCCTCGGATACATATTAAGGAGAAATTTCATCAATAAGAGGAAACCCCATAATTTCCTCAAGAATGAACTTCCACATTTATTCTCCCATTGGCTACTTCTTGTTTCTACATTAGTGTATTTCTAATTTGTGATCGAATGTAATCCTATTTTACTCAATATTTTCATAAAATTGTTAAACAAGTTTATAATACTATTAACTATAAGTTTGTTCTACATTGCTACAAAATTTGAAGTCTAGGGTTACTATCAACTTTTCTTCCAAAATTTGATCCTATATATGACGAGATTCGATCTTATGGATGCATTCAACTATACCTCCAATTGTTCACCATTTGCTATCAAATATTCCCTAAATTGACCTTGTGAATGTATTTAATGATTCTAATAATCATATTTCAAAAGGATATAAGGTTCTCCTTCAAATTAATTTTGTATTAGTCTATAATTATTTTCTCCAAAAATAATTATAAATTTCCTTGAATTCAAAGCACTAGCCCAAAAATTTTGATCCATTTGTAATAAGTTCTCCTTCATAAAGATATACATATCTCCATTAAAGGAGCATAGTCTTTTAATAATTTACCCCTAAACTCGCTAATGTCTAGGGGTCTCGTTAAGTGGTAATTTTTCCCAATTGCAAAACCACACTCACAATTAGGATTTTGATTAGAAAACCCTCTCTTGCAAAGAAATAGAAATTTCTCCAAGGTTCCTTTTACTTAATGTGTGCTTGTATGTTTGTGAATATGTATCAAATAAGTGCTAGGAATACCTTAGTGATTTGCAAATAACTATTAACAAGGGACCTGTGTTGGTATTACTTTATTATGCTATGATATTTTTCATGAAACTTAAAAGAAAAGAAAATGTGATTGAGCCTCATATGACCATGATATAAATGCCTTAGTTCATTTTATCTTGAAGTATTTTAGGTAGATTTTATCTTCTTTTGGTTAAGCTGATTTTAAACAAGTTTTATCTTCCTTAAACCTTATTTTGAGCATGAAATAAAATATTAAAATCTATCTTTAAATGTGAATCTTAAATGATGATTGGATTCATTTTAGCTTGCTTTGAGAATGGAAATAAAATAATAGACATGAATTACTTTGTGAATGTTAGCCTTTGATGTACTATATAAATTACCCCTCTTTGATGAAATTATAATTTTCATAAAGAGAAGTTAATTTATTGCTTTGAATACAGTGGCCTTTAAAATTCCATATAAATTACCTCCCTTCAATGAAATTATAATTTCATAAAGAGAAGTTAAGTTATTGCTTGAAAATGAAATGTGAAAGCTTAAAGTGTGAAATCATGTAAACTTGAAATTACAAAATTCCTTTTAAAAACTGAACTTTAAATAATTTTTAGGAATTTCAAATTTACTTCAAAATAAAATCGAAACTACTCTAAATGAAACATTAAAGCTTATTCTAGGGCTTCGTGCATCTATTTTTGGAATTTTATTTTATTTTTCATTATTTTATTTTATTTACAGAATTTAAAACAAAAAACAAAAAAAATGAAAAAGATAGGGTTAGAAAAATAAAGTAAAAGTCTGGAAAATGGACCAGAACGCTGAAAACATTAAAATACAAAGTACTAACAATGTAATGCTACCCTATCCTACAAAACTAGAGATATGAGAATTTTTTAATGTAACCTAATTCATCCGAATCTGCATTTGCACGATATGAAATAAACTAGGTGCAATCTTCTAAGGAAAAACAAATAGATTCCATGCTCCTAAACCTTCAATAGTGCAATCATTAATATGCATTAAACACTATCTATAAGCCTAAAAAGCAGTTAAGGGAAAGATAAAAAATTAGCCAAAGATATTCAGAAAAAAATCACCTCCAATTCTGCTAACAAAGTGCAAGTTTCTGAATCATTTGCATTTCAAAAAAATGTTTTTGTTTTACAAAATTTTCCAGCCAGCCCCAAAAACCTCCAACCCCTCTTTTACGTTTTAATATTGTATTTAAAATATTTGAACTAATCTATTCATTTTCCTATTCCTAAAAACTCTTTGTTTGCTTTTTTTTCAATATTTATTCATCACCTGCATTTAATGTTTTGATAAAGCATTGAAAGCATAATAGTTCAAAGCCAAATTATTTAATTTAATCTATGGCAAAAACAACCTCAAATGGATACTCTACATTTAAATTTATAGAGATTATTGAAGGTTACAGTGTGAACATGAATGCAATGTCATTGAATCACCTAATGGTCTCGTCCAGTTATTTCATAACATGTATATACGCAGGATAACAACAAATGGTCCTTACCTTCTGTTCATTTGAGTGCTACCATTTTGCTCTCTTTGTTTCATAATGGCTTTGTGACTGTATCCTTTGGTGTTGATGTGGACTTAGTATAAACTCATTTGATGCCTATTTTGCATACAATTCCCATCGCAGCACTCAATTATTCTCAAGCGTTACCCTCCTCATGATTTGACGTGTGACAACATGCCAAAAATAAACCATTTTGCCCTTGCATACATTTACAGAGAATATTGTCCCCTAATAAGATAAGGAATAAATTTTTGATCCTTATCCATATTGTAGCCATCTTCATTTGCAGTGTATCTAATGAAATAGTTTTAAGGCCTCTTCAAACTATCTTCCACAATTTTTCTTCGACAAAAAAAATTACTTTACTTTCTTATGGTGAAAAATACACTAGTGTGAGAATGTCTCAATGCTTTTCTATGAGTAAATATTAAATGGGGTTTTGAGCTCTGCTTACTCTCCTACAACGCTTTCACATGGCCTAAATCCTACACTTATTTTACATATTGCACATTGTACTGCAAGAAAAAATCCTCAAGAACTGTATGGGATAAAAAATCATCAACTGTGTGCTAGCATATAACACCAATGACTTCCCCATTAAGCCCATTTAACCATATGAAATTTATTTTTCATCTCTACAAGGGTTTTAACATGAAGGAAACTTCTATTTTAACTGGCTATTATCCAATTTACTTCCTACTACATTGTCCACTGTATCCATCAATGGCTTTTGTATCTACGATTAGCTATTGAACCTATACCATAGAGACCACATCACAATCCGTATAACAGACATCGTATAATATTATTATTGCTATTGCTTTTGGATTTCATTATTTCCACTCAATAGGTCTACATGGTCTACATGGCACTCCTCTGCAATGTCACCGCCACTTAGTCTTGGCCCTGATGGTCAACTACGTTCTCCTTGTAACAAACAAACTATTCTTACGTAGGTTGTACCACATCGGATCCATCATCATCCGTGCATAGGAGGGTGCCTACTCATTATATTGCCTAAAAAGTGATACATAATTGGTTTGACACCCCACAAGGCAAGATCACAGTCAAATTCATATTTGAATCATTGTAATCTCCCAGGTATACCTATGGTAGTATACATCTACTATCATGTCATCCAAGTTAGGTTTCCTAGTAATCCTAGTTTGCCACGTAGGCCATCTGCTTTTTGACCTCATCAATCCTAGTTTTTTGTCATAATTTTGGTCCATGGTGTGATCCATATTATGTAGTTTAATTCTACCATGTCAACCTTCCCATCTATGGCAAACTGAGCTAATCTGCATATGCTTAGCTATCAACAATTGCTCTCCACTCCTCGCTCGATGTCCAATTCTACGTATACCACCTTATTTGATCTTGTTGATGCTTCCATAGGGTGTTGCAGTAAGCATGACAACTTCGTAGTATTGTCCTGTTGTGCAATAATGTATACCTTTTAATTTATCAAACTCCACATTTTTTGGGTTCCACCAAAGCAAGGTCAAGACTAGGTTTTAGACCAAGGACATGTATTTACACCTCTTAGACATGGATATATGGAGCCAATGGATTCTCCAACATCGAAGGACCACTGAACCTTTTCAATATATTACTAGCCTTCAGTGTCTCTTTGAGAATCCAAAAAATGACCATCATCAAAAGGAACAAATATCTATCTAAGATATCACTGTGCACATCTAAAAATAGGTCACTGATATCCCAAGTTCAAGTCTTCTGACAGCCTCCTCGTGGTCTTTAGAATCACCCACTATTTTCATTGGATAATCCACATCCATGTATTTTTGTCATCGCCCTCTGCATGGCCTTATTGGTGTGATCCTCCACGTAGGCCCTATCTTCACCCACGTCCATGCAATCATGTCAATCGTCCATGTCTACGTAGCAAGGCCTTGTCACCTGCAAGTTGGTCCGAGTCAGGTTTCCACATGGGGCCCATTCATAATCCTTATTTTGGCACTAGCTTCCTCATCACGTCGTTGGTGCCCAACATCCCTTTTCTCATGACCTACAAACATGGCCATTAACACTTTTATTTAAAGGAATCACCATATTTAACTTCATATGATAAAAAAATATTCCACTAACACCTTAATTAAAATGAAATCACCATATTTAACATTAGATGATAAACAAATATTCCCACTACTTAAAGTAGAAGAAGAATGTGCTCTCATATGCTCTCTTCATTTTATTTTAGTTTATATATATATATATATATATATATATATATATATATATATATATATATATATATATATATTTATCTTATTTTCTTTTTTTATTTTATTTTATTTATTTATTTATTTACTTTGCTTCATATATATATATATATATATATATATATATATATATATATATATATATGTGTGTGTGTGTGTGTATTATTTTATTTTATATTTATATTTTAGTTTTATTTGAAATTTTATTTTATTTTATTTTTTGTATTATTTTGTTTTAACTCTTATCACATAAAGTGAACCAACTAACTTTGAATTATTGAAATATGAAATAAAAGGCACACATTAAAACTAACACTTAAAATCAAACAAGGGCTCCACTCAAAACCTTAATATCAACTTTTTTACAGGAAAAAAAGAAGACACCACAAACTAAGGAACCTTGGAGTCCGCATGACGAGCTCATGGCTAGGGTCCTATCAAAAATGATCGCTCAAAGAAAAATGAAATCCTCCAAAACTAAAATTTTAAGGTGGGTTCCCAAGTTTGGGGCTAGTTGTACAATTGCCAAAATAGGGTATCTAAAGGGTTTAAATTTAAGCTCTATGTTTTATTAACTCATTTAATAAGAGACTAACCAAATTTTCCAACGACTATGAGCAACTTAAATATCCCTAACTACCCAATGACTATATTCTATTTATCCATATATTTTTTTAATCTTCTAACTAATAGTTTGAGTTTTGATTTTCACCTCTTTTTTAAACATAGATAGAAATTACAAGTAACTAAATAACAAAGAATTTTTGACATCAAAATGGTGGGATTATTCAACTTAATTATGGTCAACGATGAATTAAGCTTAAATATATCAATTCAAGCACTTCATGCGTTTGACCCAGAAGCTTTAGGTGACCGATCGTACAAAAATAAACTATTTTACCCACTCTACTATCCATGTGGGATTTACTCTACTAAATTTCAAATTATGCTTTACTTGTATTATCGTCAATTGAGGCCCTAAACATGTATGCTTGTCTTGACGCCAAGTGGCAGTTTTACAGAGATCAAGTTTGACATTTCCTTCCTTCATGGATCCATGTATGTTGAACATGTGTTGAGGTATCTTATCATCAAAACCTGAGGAATAGTTAGTAAATTATTGTCATCTGATAGTTGAATAACCATGGAGATGCCCATCACAACTTTGATAAAAGTTGCTATAATCAGAGGCATTTATTATTAGAATTTAGTTTTTAACAAGGTTTATCCTGAATCAAATCTATTATACTTTAGTATGAGACCTCCAGTAGATTTAATTCATGATTTAATTTTAACATCTGTCAATTTGACACGGTCTCAAGTTTTTATGCTCTGGTTTTTAGTTCAATGATATACATTGTTCAATGGCAGGAGCCATAACTACTAACCCTGCTAGATCAGATGCCTTCACAAATACCATGAAATTCAATGCCATACCTGAGCGTTATGTGAAATTAATCATGACCAAAAAGGATATGTTTGGAATTATTTCGAGTAGGGAAAAGGTTCACCATGACCAAGGATTTAGGGATATAACAGGTTAAAATAGAACCAAACCAACAAATCTAAAAATAATTGAAATCAACTTATGAAAAACCTATTTTGATTGCACAACGAGAAGAATACCAATACAATCAAGTTCGACAAAATCGGTATTGATGTATAGGTCTACGGTCAGATGGTAAATGATGCACTCAATAGAAATTATACATTTAGATAGAAGTAGTATCTATATGATCTAAGGTCATCATTTAGTCAAAGTCACATCTAAAAAAAAGCCACAACTTGCTCGTAGGTATGGGGATATATCCCACATGCAATGTGTAGGGGATATAATGCTTAATAAAAGTACCCATGCACACTAAGTAGTGTAACCACAATAGAGTGGTTATAGCGACTATAGATGTTCTAGGAGGTAGTGTTGTGTTTGGTTTAATTTTATGGGTTTGGCCAGCAAATATTTGAGTCAATTAAGCCCTTAATTGATGGTCGATTATATTTTGATATAGGTCAATAATAGACTAGTTCAGTTATTTCCTATTCATAAAAAATATTAAAATTATTGAGTGTATAATATTAAATCCACTACCATATGACAGTAACTAAATCCCCTACCATATGATAGTAACAATACTCTCTAGCAATTACAATATGACAAACAATACTCTCTAGTAGAAGAAGTGTATAGCTCAAGTGAAATCGGTATATTAAACGTGAATCCTAATCTAGAAACTACAATATGATAGAAATAATACTCTCCAGTAGAAGTGTATAATTCAAGTGAAACCAATATATTAAAATTGAATCCTAATCTCGTGCATTAGAGCATATCAAACCAAAGGATTCAAAGTTCCTTACCTAGAACTCCAGCATGACAAAATTCCTTTACCTTTGTGGATTTTTTTTCCCCTTTGACTAACTCTTCCTTCCAAATTGCCTTCCCTGCGTACTTGACCCCTAAGACCACCAAGCTATTGCTAATCCTCCCCAAAGCTTCCTCTCAAGCTAATTGTCCTCCTCCCTCAAATTTCTCCCTTTTTATAAAATATTTATCTTTCTTCACAAGCCCAATAGTGGTTTTATTATTTTAATATTAAAAGGTACCTTTATTCAAATAAGACACTTTAGCTCATGTGGAGGAAATTCAGATATGTCAAGTAAATATAAGATATTTGAACTTGGTTTTATTTTGTATCCCTTCTTTCTAGAGATAAATACAAAACTAGTACTATTAGAGCATAGGATGGGTACAAAACTAGGAATATTAGTGATAAGGGAAGGAATCTCCCCTTAATTTACACCAATGAAAATAGGCAAGGAATGAGAAATTGATATTCCTAAATAATAAAATAATATTTATATTATTTAATATTTCTAAAGTCCTCTTTGGCCTAATTAAAATTGGATAATTTTATGATCATCTAATTGTGTTAAATTATATTGAATTAAATTTTGTAAAAGATAAACCTTCCAATTAGCCTCTCTCAAATGTCCTAATTCACTTCTCCAAACCACACAAAAAACCCTAGGTACTTCTAATTAAATTAAATTAAATTATCTTCTTCGAAAGATAATTAATCTTTTCCTAAATCCTCATAAAATCCCTTAGTTAGAATTTTGTAGAATTATTTAGGGCCAATGACCCTTTTAGTTAGGCATTAATTGATCCCTTATATCAATTAATATCCTTTTGGAATGGGTTGTGACATATACCCACTTGGACTAAACATAGTCCTTTGTGTTTCGTATTATCACTAGCTTAATGTGTAGACTTATTAAAGCTAGTATTTATCCTTTACAATACAATTTGAGTCATTAACTTTTTTTCTTATTTCTAGTGTCTCATTCCTGATGGCAAGCAACATCTTCCATCCACGAGAGTACTTGCTCCTACAAAATACAAAATATCAGTAGTACCATGTTCTTGAAACAATAAAACATCCATAATGCATAACAATAAGTATTGAAAACATCATCAATACACAAATATCATCATAAAATTACAACTTTGAATCATCTATTACTACATAATCAACTGAATTAAAGTACTACAATAATAGAATTTACAAAATATTTTCATAGATATGACATGAAATTATGTTTTTGTAATAGGTTAGACACAATAAGTCTAATTAGACTCATCAAAACTCTCACAAATGAGTATCGACCTATGACTTGTTAACCCTTACCATGAGTTAACCTGATAGAAATAGGTGTCATCAAAGATAAAAAATATAATCTCATAAATCTTAATTTAGGATACTCACAAATCCTATAATTGGTTTTGGTAAACTTATTTGCCATTACCAGTGCATCATCCTTGATGTCCCTTGTTTACATCAACTTAAAACCATCGAGGAGTCTCATACCTTATCCAATAATGGACTCCACGCTCATTATTCTAGATCTAGAAGTTTTACATTCATTTTTTTTAATTAATTAAATTTGTTTTTTTTTAACACAGAATAATTTGCTATCTATTTCTACTCAAAAATCTTAGAAATATACAAACAAAAGTATATAATTCAAACGTTTATTGATTACAAATTGTCAAATTCCCTAGCATACATATTATTCATCCTACAAAGTGGTGACTTTAGGCATAGTGAAATATTCTCAAGGTTGTTGCCCCTCAATCCTTTCACCACTTTGTGCGGTGTTTACACTTCTGTTTGAGAGACTATTGGGGAACTACTTGAGAAGTTGTTCACATTATAGTGTGTGTTGTTGCTTTAGTTGCTCGAGTTGTTCTCCCATACCCAAACTATGCATTAACAACTAGCTAATGTGGGATGATCAAACCATGGCTCACCAATGCATCAAAATAGGATGCTAAGAATGTAGCATTGTATTCTTCCCTTGCTTGACGTAGTTGTGCATTTTCTATATATAAGGCTACCATAGTTGTTGCTCTCCAATTATTTATTTGTACTATCTCTAATTTGAGCCTATCTTACTCTACTATGATAGCATCTCTTTCAGCCTCTAGCCTCATCCTTTCTCGTGTCCATATATCCCCTTGTACGTGTTGTCTAGGAAGCTCCTTTGTACTACCTATAGCCTTTGTTGTTTTCTTAAATGCTTACTAGCTTCCTTCTATTGGAAATGGAAAAATATGAGATATATTATTGATACAAGAATGATACATTATATAGGCAGGAGGCCTATATGAATACATGACAAGTGTCAAGAGAATGACAAGTGTCAAGAACAAGGCATAGTGCACATTATATTCTAACATTCCCCCTTAATGTGCACTATTCTAACTATAAAAAAATAAGTCAACATTAGATAACATTCCCCCTTAATGTTGAATTCTCTAAAATAACCCTATCATCCTTCTTTATTACATGATTTGGTCTAGGCTCGTGCTCTTTGTGCTTGGCTCTCCAACTATGAATAATGCTAGATCAATAGTGTATACATCTCGGTCTGTTGCCATAGGGTCAGCCACTTCCATGGGTCTATTACCTTTGGGTTAGTCATCTAAGTACCTCGAGGTCATCCTAGGTGCCTCAAGGTCAGTCACTTCCATGGGTCTATTGCCTCTGTAGGTCATCCTCTAGGTATGTTACCTCTTGTAGGTCATTGACTAGGTTCACCATGAATATCATATCTCCATCATGGTGAAACATAATCTAGAAGGTGTCGGCCTCTACCAAAAATGCACCTTAATACAAAAGAAATATGATCCATATAATAGTGTTGATCTCTACCAAAAATGCACTCAAAAAATACAATAAAATGAGCCATAAAATCCAAATGTGGAGGATAAGAAGAAATAAATAGAATCTTCTGAAGTATCTTCGTTTGTAGTCTTCAAAATTTGATTCGAAAAAATCCTCAAATAGAGTCTAGGGTGTCTATTTTTGTAGTCTCTAGAGTAGGTGTCTTTATGGTAATCACCTGATCTTATCGAAATGCATGGGTAACCAACCGTTGCATCTTCCAAGTATGATAGAGGAGAATACTAGATACTAGGTTCACTTATAATTTGCCTTGGGAGTGTTGGGTTCAACCGAGAGTGCACTCCATGATACAATAATATTTGAGGCTAAAAAATGTATATAGGACTACCTCAAAAATAAAATTGGATACCACCAATGTGTTTGTCTCGAAAAACGTTTTTGATGACTATAAATACCCCTATCTTCCATTCTTAATGGGGCCTTCATTTGCTGGAAAAAATAGCAGCATACCTCTCTAGGTAGCAAAAAAATATTTAAAAAATAGCCAATAAGGCTATATTGTATGCCCATTCCTCCTCCTCTCTTTTTAAATAAAAAATGCTCCTCTCTTACATTTAAAAATTTGCAGTCCATTTTTTTTTTTAAAGAAATGTCCCATACAAAAATAAAGTGGTCCCTACATACATGATAAAATTTTAAAAACATATAAGATTGCATAGCATCACCAAGTGGCTTTTGTTCCATGTCACTAATCAGATAAGACAAACCCCATCTTGCAAGAACTGTTTGAAATACCATTGTTTCGGTATCAATAAAATGTGAATATATCACAAAATATTTTCCTCGAAAAGTAGTAGCAATACGGTGGTTGTAGTCAAGGTGGCTAATGAAATGCATGGCCAGGTGAGCCCATAAAAAAATGTAATAGCCAAATTTTCTAATAAAATCATCAATGCCATGACTTGAAAATTTTCACACCAAAAATGATGCAGTAATGAACCCGTTCACCAACAATACTCACCGATAGTGGTCGCATGAAATTGTTCACCAACAACACTCAACTCCATCATGGAAAGCAAGGATCTGTTAGATAATGCAGGCCATCGAGGCTATGAAAAATGATTGTGTAGTAGATCATGCACCTTCCATAAAAGAAAATTGATTTGAAATGAATCAGCCACATTCTTCAGTTGCCATAAAAAGGGTTGGAGTTATCGATCGCGCAGGTCGAAAAAAAATTGGTACCATCAATGTATTTTAATACGAGCATTTATAAAAACATACGTAAAAAATGTAGATAAATTTCCTCTAAATATGCATAGAGGAAAATTTTAAAAAAACCATAATGTTAGCTCCATGTGATCTGGAAATGACGATGGCCAAATCGGCCCTCTGTTACAATCATTGTCACAGTTCTTTTCACGCATACGGTCTCATCCAAGCAATTCACCTTGTAGCATGTTCCGCAAAAAAAAATACAGGATGGCACATTGAAGCAGAATAAAAATAAAACTGGGAATTATTCTCCCCATTTTGTGAGATCTGTTGTCCGATAATTTACATATAATAACCTATATTTGTATTTGCCCAATCTTTTTTCATGAAGATGAACCATAACCAGCTGACCAGATTTATCAACCAGTTTGAGGAAGATGCGGGGCATAGAAAAAAATTTCAAAGCTTTCGATGGGCACAAAATTGTAACTCCAAATTTTTCTTCATCTCATCTCGTCTAAACTAGATTTAAAAAATTACACCACAAAACCAACCATGTATTCTACACGTTGATGGAAAAAATAGCTAAAGAACATAGCTCGTTGTTTATTGGACAATACACTGGATATGGCTTAGTTTCTGCATGTTGGAGATGGGCAAGTGAAAGCATATTGGAAATAATTTGTAGACACATTAACATCTGCCCTCATGCAAATGCACAGAAAAAATTGACCAGAAACATCGTGTGCGAATATTGTAGGTTGTGGATGCCATCGAATCATTGTAGACGATTTTTAGAACACATGCAGGCCTTGTGTCATTGTGGGGGCACTCTAACAAAAAATAAAACAAGGGTAGCATTGATGAACATCATCTCATTCAAGAAATGTGTAACATCATAGTCGTGGAAGATGTGCAAGTCCCATCCTCATTGATCAAAATATTGGCTCAAACACACTCATAATCACTAATCCAGCAACGATCTTCTTCCACTTTGCATGGCTGGGAAATAGTATTCTTCACAACAAACTGAAGTTACTATGCATGACCCATAAATGCATTGTCATCCATGTGAAGAGTGATGTTCACTTGAAATAGAGAATCAAATATTAAAATAATATACCTCATTATGGCAGTGGCATTGCGATCAATGCATGCTTATGGGCACATTTGTCATACGTAAAATACATCCATAAAATGTGCAATAGGGAGGTGCGCCACTCTTATTGTAGACCTGAATTGCCTTTGATTCTTGGTGATTGCTGTAAACTCTATTCATGACTAGAAAAAATATCCATCACACAAGCATAATCACCTCAGCAGTAATAGATCAGATCACTCCTACACCGAATTCTCTAATGTTCCTTTGATAGGTGGAGTTTTGATAAGTTGGTTATAATTACCTGTCTCTTTGAAAAGCTAATTATTGGTGCTTGTAATAAAGCCTTCCCTCAAGTGCAATATAGTTTGAAGTAATAATAACATAGCCACCATGCGTGCACTTGAAACATGGTTTATGGTTTACGATGATCCACAACTTAAGCAGAAACTTGATCAGGCCAAGAAAGATCTGTAGAAAAAAATTAAGCAGTAAAAAAAATACAACCATCAAGTTCGTTGCACATGGTCCACTGCTCTGATACCAAATGTTAGGAATGATAAAATATGAGATGTATTATTGATACAAGAATGATACATTATATAGGAAGGAGACCTATATGAATACATTAAAAATGTCAAGAGAATGACAAGTTTCAAGAACAAGGCATAGTGCATATTATATTCTAACACCTTCATAACTATATATTTTCTGTAACTGCATTTTCACCTTGATTAGATCCGGCACCACCAGAATTAATCTTTTCTTATCAAGGTATATGTACCAACAGATCAACAATCAAAAGCAAAAGAATAAAAAGCACACAATAGGATTTACTCCAATTATAATCAATATCATCTAGGTAAACCCTAATACAAATATAATTGTATTAGATGTCATGAGTAGTTGACATATAATCCTTTCTTCGGTGTTGAATTAAAAATCCTCTATTCTATTATGTGCATACAACCTGTTTTATCTATATTGCAAAGTTAGAAATACTCCACTGATAAAAATGACTATCTAGTTCGATTTATGATACATCAATCTCATTCATTTGTTTATTCGATCACATCTTTTTGATCTCAAGGTTGTTTATTTAATTTCCATGGTGCATGTCTCATTTGGTTGGGTTGACTCATTGATAATTTTATTTTGATTTATCTGGGGCTCGTTATACCTCTTCAATTCTTGAGGTAATAACGTCTTTTAATATTATTGAATATTATTGGGACATACATGTTCCTTCATTATGGCCATTAACTTTACATAGAGTCCTATCATCATCCCTTTGATGACTCCATCAGTTGGTTTTATACACACTTATTTAAGTATCTTCTCCTTAGGTACCATTTTCAAGTCTGATCATTATTACTTGTTGACACTAAGCATATTACAGGAAAGAAAAATGTTCTTGCAAATTTTCTCAGCAAAAAAATAGTTCAGAAATAAATCAACATGTTTAATTATGAAGAAGATCAATATGAATTTATGACTCCTTTGTCTAGATCCCCCGAAATCTTCTTCGAAGAAAATAAGATTTGCATAATTCTATCCAAGGTCAAGCTATTGAATACTGCAATGCTCTTATATCCATGGGTCATATCTATTGTAATACTGCTATTCGAGATTCACACTGTGATGTTTGGCTAAGAAATTATTCACAGAATTATTTTTTTAATGAAAGTCCTTTAAGTTGTTTTGAATGGTTTGATAAATTCTTCAGTTGGCCAAACTAGACTTTTCATGTTTGTTTTGGATATTCTTGGTTATCTCCTATAAGAGATCCTTTAAATATTCCATTTGAGTTTCTGCCTCAATGTTATTTAGATGTTGTCAAGAAATATGTTCCCATAGGAAAATATGCATTTAATAGTGAGCTATATCAGAGTCTTCTTTATCAAAGATATGTGCAAACTAACTTACCATGGGAAATTCAAAATAAACTTTCTCAGACTCGATGCATGACAGAAATGGATCTTCTCATATATGGACATCATGGCACTCCTTGGCCATATTATGTATTCAACATAAATATAAAAATTCATTATAGTGTTCCACCTCCACTTGTCTATTCATAGCATGACTTTTCTCCAATTTAATTCAAATTCTAGCTAAAGACATGTTGTTTTTCCATCCATCTTGCATTCTTTCACCATGGCTGAGATGTTCAGCTCCTTGCTCTGGCCAATGACCATGTTTGTATTTAGAAACTACTTAGTCTCTTTAAATAAATAATAATAGAAAGCATTATTTTGTTGATCATCTGATCATAATCAATCCCAATTAGTTGGTTTTTACATTATATTTTTCCAATTTCTAGGTTAACTCCACCTATATTAGCTTCTATGGAATTTCTTCAAAATATTCCTCTTAGGGGTTTATTATCAACTCCTATTGCCATTTTTACAACACTTGTAGTAAGGATAAATCTTTTTTGAGAGACTCAAATGCCAAGTGAAATCCTCAAAAGAGTCTAAGGTACACTGCTTAACACCCACATACGTGGAGGTTTTACCTAGATCTTCCACTTAGATACACCAATGGTTTCAACAGTGGGAGGAAATACTTGCACATAAGCAATATTCAAGCATTTGCTTCTTCCTTACAAAGTGTGTATTGACTAATCATCACTTCCTATACACAGTCTTGTTTAATTTCCAATTAATTTTTAGTAGTTAATTTTCAATATTTTATGAACTAACTTACATGGTTATCTTCACACTTCTATTCCCATAAGGTGCTAACCATTCAATTCCTAAATATGATCTCAATCATACTCTTACCACATCACAAGATATTATAAAGAAATTGTATCTCCAAATGGGGTTTAATTTCCTTACTTCCCATAACTTATCAAATATATTATCCTCCCAGGATAATATCAGTGTTGCACCAATTCATGCAATGTTCCATTTCTAGGTATGCTTATAGCCATTTAGCCTAGAATTTTTAACAATTAAAATTTTGTTAATAATAGTTTAAAAAACTTAGCTCAAGTGAGTAATTAATAGATTTGAACCAGCCTATGGTTCTTCTTTCTCGTATCTTTTGCTAACCTAGAACTAACTAGAATCCATAGTTAGCTTGGGGTCTGACACCAATTGTAACAACCCCAATTGTTACTACTCATCCACTTAATTTTTTTTTATTTTGTCCATTTATTTATCTTCCAAAGAGTGAAGGGGATGAATATTAATTATAACTAAAATATGTTGGAACTACAATAGGATTAACGTGCCTCTGTAGAGTTCACCTTTGTCAAAATGCTCGATATTTTTCTTGAAGAAGATTTTGATTAATGCACCTCTACGGATTTAACCTTCAACAAGATGCCTGATATTTCACTTGCGAAGGGATTTATTGAAGGTAACCAAGAAAAATGATAGCACTAAATGTTTCCAAAGGTTTCGGAATAAGCTTACAACAATGAGATATTCATATATCCATTAAGGTTTATGATGAGAATTAAGGTTTTTCGGCAACATTATTTATTGGATTATTATGGGATGGAGGGTTTCAACAAAGATGCATCCATTGAACCAAAAATAAATTTTAAAGAAGCAATCCATGGAGGATCACCTCAAACAGAAAGGGAACACACTCAATGATTACCAAGGAAACCATTGAGGATGCCAAAGGTCGATTCAAGGAAAACAAACATGGGTTGCATGAAAGCAACTAATGGATCCCCATTAGTGAAGTTGGAAATAATGGATGTCTAGGAAGGAATAGATGCGATAGAGAGGAAAGGCCTAATTTTTCTATTCATGGGATTTCGATCAACTCTTGCTACCTTCAAGCAATGAGTTACCAAAAACAAGGAGCACTAAAGGTAAGTTCTAAAATTTTACTTACCCTAATAACTACTTTCTTATTTTTTGTGTTAATAAAGAAGATAGGGCAAACATTTTTCAATGGGGGCCATGGATTTTTGGTAGGGCAGGGCTCTTCATGAAGCTCTGGCATACCAAGTTCAAATTTGAGGAAGAAATGCCATCAACTACCCCTGTTTGGATCTGTTTATTTGGTCTTCTTATAGAATACTAACATCCAAAGATATTCACAACAATTGGAATAGTTTACATGATTACTTCTGATAGCACCCAACACTTAGAGCATATGATTTAAGCAAGGATTTGTGTTTTGATTGAATTTGACAAACCGCTTCCAGAGAAGATTACTTTACAATATGTGGAAGAAATATGGGATCAAGTAGTAGATTATGAAAATATTCCATTTAGATGTAAAATTTATCATGAATATGGCCATCTATCCAAGGATTGTCCACATAAGGTCATTAATAAAGAGAAAGATGATGGGGACTTGGCAGGATTTCAAATTCCTAAACAAAAGAACAAAAAGAAAAAAATAGCAATAAAAGAGAAAATAGTAATTTCACCTAACACCTTTGAAATTCTCTCCACGGATGAGCAAGAAGATGATGAGGATGGTCAAATGGAAACAGTTATTATGGAAACATAGTTTGATGAATAGAGGGAACAGGAAGGATTGCATGATGAGAAATATCTAAAATAGCTTGCCTTGATGCTGAGAAATAATAGTAAAGGGGAAAAAAGTACAATGTAGAAAACCAACCCAAGTGCAAAACAAAAGGGTAGATTCAAACTACAAACAAAATGGATCCTCAAAAGACCATACAAATTCCAATAGTAGTATCGTGGCTCCTAACCAACCTATAGTCCCAACTAGAATGAAGCAAGATATGAATAAAAGGATAAGGATGCCATAATTCTAAGGTTTATAGTCAATCTCTTTATGGCAATGTTGGAAGCTTTGGCTATTTTGCTAAGAAATTTTTGATATTTTTGATAATTTGTTAAGCTTTGGCTTATTTTTAGTGTTAACGTTTTTATTATTATTTATCTTTAGCTCCTTTGGCTTAGTTTTTGTTGTATTTGTTTTTCCTAATTTTTTTTGTGGTGTTTTTGATTCATTTTGTTGTTTCTATTTTGGATTTGTTTTGTTTTGTTGTTTTTGTGGTTTTTTGTGTTCGTGTTCTATGGTTTTTTGTTTGTGGTGTATTTGTTTCTTTTTGTTATTTTTATTTTGGTAGTGTTTTGTTATGTTGTGTTTGTGATTTTTTCTGTGTGTTTCATGTTTTGGTGTTGTTTTTTTATCGTTTTATTTTATTTTATTTTTTTATTTTTTTTTGTGCATGTTTTTATGTTGTGTTTTGTTATGTTGTTTGTGTGTTTGTTCTGTGTGGATCGTATTTTTTTCATGTGTTTGGTTGTGCTTTTTCTTGTCAACATACTCGAGTATGTTTTTTTATTTTATCTTTTATGTGCTTGTGTTTGTGTGTTCTTGTTTTCTGTTGTTTTAGGCATGCTCCTTGCATGTGTCAAAGGTGGTAGGCCAGGTGCGAGCCCTAGGTAGTTTTTGTGAAATAGATGCCCCTACCCCCTTGGGTCTTACCCAAAAGTGGCATCCTTTCTAGGATATTTTCCACAAACAAAAAAAATATTAAAGGACATAATCATGATCTAAGACAAAGTTATTCCAAATGAATTGTAAGTTACCAAGGTATCAATCATCAAGAGATATTAAGACTTGGTCAAAGTCACTCTTGAGTAGAAGTGACCAACTTCTACAAAAGAAAAACTATTAAAGCAAAGGCCATGCATAATCATTAAATCAAATTCATTTCCATATTAATAAAAGGCCATGCATAATCATTAAAGCAAAGTACTCTATTTTTAATTAAAACATTATCTCATTGGAAAACAAATAACATTAAAATATCATTTCATGCAACATTCACAATTTATCTAAATAACGCCACATTAGAAAGTAAATGCAACATCCATATGAAATATCAAATGTAAGCCAAAAAATAGAGTTACATAGTATATATCCTATGAACCATCATGGGGAATAAACCTAGCATCCAAAATATTCTCTCCTCTCATTTCATAAACTTTAAGATGTCATAATTACAAGTACAGATAGGCATCCCATAGATACTCTTCTGAATCAATTATACAACTAAAGGAACTGAATTATTCTTTTCCAAATCATGATTCAATTAAGGAAATTCCACATTTCCTTTCTCTAAGCCATCAATACAGTATATAAGAATCTCATAAATTCTTATATCTATATGTTTATGAATGATCTTCGAATATATATTAAGGAGAAATCTCATCAATTAGCAAGAGGAAACCCCATAATTTCCTCAAGAATGAATTTCCACATTTATTCTCCCATTGGCTACTTCCTATTTCTACATTAGTGTATTTCTAATCTGCGATCGAATGTAATTCTATTTTACTCAATCTTTTCACAAAATTATTAAACAGATTTATAATACTATTGGCTATAAGTTTTACTACATTGCTACAAAATCTGAAGTCTAGGGTTACTATCAAATTTTCTACCAAAATTTGATCTTATATATGATGAGATTCAATATTATGGATGCAGTCAATTATACCTCCAATTGTTCACCATTTGCTATCAAATATTCCCTAAATTGACCTTGTGAATGTATTTAATGATTCTAATAATCATATTTCAAAAGGGTATAAAGTTCTCCTTAAAATTAATTCTGATTTAGTCTATAATTCTTTTCTCCAAAAAAATTATAAATTTCCTTTAATTCAAAGGACTAGCCCAAAAATTTTGATCCATTTGTAACAAATCTCCTTCATAAAGATCTACATATCTCCATTAAAGGAGCATAGTATTTTAAGAATCTACCCCTAAACTCACTAATGTCTAGGGGCATCTAAAGGGTTTAAATTTAAGCTCTACGTTTTATTAATTGAATTAACAAGAGACTAACCAAATTGTCCAATGACTATGACCAGATTTAATCTTCCTAATTGTGCCCAATGGCTATATTATATTTATCCATATTTTTTTAATCTTCTAATTAAAAGTTTGAGTTCTTATTTTTGCCTATTTTTGAAACGTAGATAGAAATTACAAGTAACCAAATAACAATGAACTGTTGGTATCAAAATTGTAGGATGATTAAAATTAATTATGGTCAACGATGAATTAAGCTCAAATATATCAAGTCAAGCACTTCATAAGCTTGACCCAGAAGCTTTAGGTGACCGATTGTAGAAAAATGAATCGTTTTACCCACTCCACTATCCATGTGGGATTTACTCTTCTAAATTCTAAATTCTACCTTACTCGTATTTTCATCAACTGAGGCCCTAAACATGTATGCTTGTCTTGACACCAAGTGGCAGTTTTGCAGAGATCAAGTTTGATATTTTCTTCCTATGTGGATCCACATATGTTGAACACATGTTGAGGTACCTTATCATCAAAACCTAAGGAATGTTCATAAATTATTATCATCTGATAGTTGAGTAACCATGGAGATGTGTATCATAGCTTAGATGAAAGTTGCTACGGTTAGAGGCATTGATTATTAGAATTATTTTTTTAACAAGGTTTACCCTAAATCGAATATATTATACTCTGGTATAAGACCTCTAATAGATTTAACTCATGATTCAATTTTAACATCCGTTGATTGATGCGATCTAGATTTTTGATGCTCTGGTTTATAAGTTCAACAATCTATAGTGCTTAATGGTAGGAGCCATAACTACTAACTCTGCTAGATCATACACCTTCAAAGATACTGCAGAATTCAACGCCATCCCTAAGCATTATGTGAACCTAACCATGAGAAAAAGGATATGTTTGGAATGATTTCAAGTAGGTAAAAGGTCCACCATGACCAAGGATTCGGGAATATAGCAGGTTAAAACAAAACTAAACCATCAAATCTAAAAACAATTAAAATTGACTTATGAAAATCCATTTTGATTGCACAATGAGAAGAATACCAATACAATTGAGTTCAATAAAATCAAAATTGACATACAGACCCATGATCAAATGATAAATGATGCACGCAATAGAAATTATACATGCAGACAGACGTAGTATCTACACTTTCCAATATCATCATCTAGTCAAAGTCGAATCTAAAAATACAAGTTGCTTGCAGGCATGGGGATATATCCAACATGTGTTGCACAAGAGATATGATGCTTACTAAAAGCACCTATGCACATTAATTAGTGTAACCACAATAGATTGGTTATGAAGACTACAGATGTTATAGGAGGTGGTGTTGTGTTTGGTTTAATTTGATGGGTTTGGCTAGTGAATATTTAAGTCAATTAAGCCCTTAACTGATGGTCGGTTATATTTTGATATAGGGTCACTAATAGACTAGTTCAAACATTTTCTATTCATAACATATATTAAAATCATTAGGAGTGTATAATATTAAAACCACTACCATATGACAACAACAATACTCTCTAGCTATATGACAGAAACAATACTCTCTAGTAGAAGAAGTGTATAATTCAAGTGAAACTGATATATTAAATGTGAATCATAATCTAGTAACTACAATATGACATAAACAATACTCTCTAGTAGAATAAGTATATAATTCAAGTGAAACTAGTATATTAAAAGTGAATCCTAATCTTGTGCATCAGAGCATATCAAACCAAAGGATTAAAAGCTCCCTACCTGGAACTCTAGCATGATAGAATTCCTTTGCCTCTGTGACTTATTTTCCCCTTTGACTAACTCCTTCTTCCAAATTGCCTTCCCTATGTACTTGATCCCTTAGACCACCAAGCTCTTGCTAATCCTCCCCAAAGCTTTCTCTCAAGCTAATTGTCCTCCTCCCTCAAATTTCCCTCTTTTATAAAAGATTTGTCTTTCTTCACAAGCCCAACAGTGGTTTTATTATTTTAATATTAAAATACACCTTTATTCAAATAATATACTTTAGCTCATATGGAGTAAATTCAGAGGGGCCAAGTAAAGATAAGGTATGTGAACTTGGTTTTGTTTTGTGCCCCTTATTTCTAGAGACAAATACAAAACTAGTACTACTAGAGCATAGGATGGGTATAAAACTAGGACTATTAGTGATAAGGGAAGGAATCTCCCCTTAATTTCCACCAATGAAAATAGGCCAGGAATGAGGAATGGATATTCCTAAATAATAAAATAATCTTTATATTATTTAATATTTCTAAAGTCCTCTTTGGCCCAATTGAAATTGGATAATTTTGTGATCATCTAATTGTATTACATTAGATTGAATTAAATTTTGTAAAAGATAAACCTTCCAATTAGACCCTCTCAAATGTCCTAATTAACTTCTCCAAACCACACAAAAAACCCTATGTACTTCTAATTAAATTAAATTAAATTATCTTCTTCGAAATATAATTAATCCTTTCCTAAATCCTCATAAGATCCCTTAGAATTTTGTAGAATTCATTAGGGCCAACAACCCTTTAAGCTAGGTATTAATTTATCCCTAAGATCAATTAATATCCTTTTGGAAAGGATCAATGGGGATGGGTTGTGACAAGCGAGATAACCCTCTAGAATTGTAATATTGGATGCTTTAACTTTAACATTCTTCTTCATCCCATTAGACTTTGATGACCTTAATCCTACACATATCCGATGAGAGTGCAAGGTGAGCTTTATCAATGAAAATGTGTCTTTCATGACTCAGCTGGACCCTTTTGGGACATCTCAAAATTTAGACCTCTGTTGACCATGCTCTGGAACCCACGTCCGCTGGTTGATAGGGTCAAGACTCGCCTCGTCAATCGTGACCAAGACCTTCATAACCTGAAAATGAACACAAACAATTAAGTTAAACTTTAATTTAATCAAACCCATAATAAAAATTATATTATATTAAAACCAATTTAAACATAACCAAAATATAAAAGTATGCTAATTCCAAATCAACTTAAACCAACATATGAAAAGACACTTAGAGTGTGATGAGAATGTGTAAAATAAACAAAACATGATCCTCTTGTTTATTTTATTCACACTTTTTTTTGTTTTTGTTTTTGTTATCTTATTATATTAATGCATGAGCATATGGTATTCACAAAATAGAGTTATTTTCATAGTAAAATCATGAGAACGAATACATGAAATCACAAGGATTGGTCCAATGATAAAAATTATGACAAAATAAAACCCTTGGACTCATGTTGACTTCTTACACTAACATTCTATCTAAATATGGTGAAACTTTGATAAGTATTTCAATTTTGCAATCAACCCTACAAAATGTTTGGCATAAATAGACCAAAAAAATACTCGATGTGAGCAAAACGTCAAATAAAAATCAAAATTTCAAGTGGATCCTCAAATTTTGGGGTGTATTGTGTGACAGTCACAACAAGTGGTGGCTCTGCTGGGAAATGCTCCTGAGCATTTCGAATGAAGAACCCAATATAAAACCAAGAAAACCAAATATCAAAGAAATAAACCTCATATAGCAATATCCAGATAAAATGGGGTACATAGCTTCAAATGAAAACAAATGAACCATTTACTCCTGCTCAGTGTGTGAACTGTGATTCATTTCACATTCTTGAAACTATTCATATTCCATCATTTGTTTTACATTTAGGCTATAGAATATCACTCATAAAGATGTGCCTCTGCATTGCTCCACTTCTAGCCAAGAGTCTATACCCTGATGGAGATGACCTTGATATCTTCTAGACCTTTCTCTATTTCCAACCAGGTGTCTATAGCCCCGATAGAGATTATATAAATCACTCAGACATGATATTAATTTTGCATTTACTTCTTTTATTTTATTTTATCTAGACATTGCTCCACTGCCAATCAGGTATTTATAGCCCTAGTGAATATTATCTAAACTTTTTGATTGATTTGGATTTTCTTTCCTTCTTTTTTTTATTAAGCATTGTATTGCTTTGCAAAATTTGTATGTCACCTGGGCTAAATATGGAGTGTATTAGATTTTTGCCTTAATTTACAAACTAAAATGACTTCATCCATCAATATTTCAAAGGATGCCCTTTAATATAATGAGGTATATGTGAAGCTTCAAAAAAATGTTTCATTATCCCTAAATTCCATTATATTAGTCCAAAATATAAGAATCATAAGTAAATTATTTCATTTCATTTTCCTCAATTTAACCTGATTCTAGATTAAGCAATCCATCCTACATGTCTAAGAAAAAATCAAAACTCAAGGTAAGTAAACCAAAACATAACCTAATGTGAACTGATGAGAAAACCAAGGTAAAATCTTGCAACACAATATATTATGTACAAAAGCGCCTCACAAAGAAAATGCTAAATGCATAAGCATGAAAACCAAAAAGCTAAATACAATAATATACACACATGGTACAAATGATACATGACTGCAACTATCTCATGGGTGAAAATAATGCTTGAGAAACTGCCCATTAACAAGTAAATGAATATCCTCCCCACTTAAATTTTTCAATGAAATAGTGTTTTATTCAAGAATTTCTGCAATCTGATAAGGGCCAAACCAAAGTCAAATTTATTATGCTCATCCTTCTTCTCATGTGTCTTGTCCCATAATAAAATCAAATCAGAGATCCTAAATATCTTAATCTTAGCTCATTTATCAAACCACATTTTAACAATATCTTGATGTTTACTAAAATGAAGTAAAGCATCCTCTTATTTTTCATCGAAATGCATAACGTGAGTAATATAAGCTTCAATGTTATCATCTATTTCAAGGTATTATTTCATGAATTGTAAAGTTTACAATTTAAGATGTGAAGAAAAATTTGGATCTGACCATACACTAAATGATAGGGCGATGTTCCTATGGATTTTTTAATTCTTATTCTATCTACCCATAATGTAAATCTCAATTTATTATGCCAATCCCGAGGATTATATTTAAGCAATTTCTTAATAATTGACAACAAGTTCATATTATATTATTTGGCTAAGTCGTTACCTTACGAATAGTAATTAGAAGAAAACTTGATGCTCACCTTGTTGACGTATGATCATTCTACAAAACAAAGTGAAATAAAAGCATGACCATTATTGCAAATAATCAAATATGGCATTCCAAACCTAGTCATAATGTGTTCTTCCAAAAATTGAATAACAACCTCAGTAGTGCAATTCTTGGTGGGGATAGCTTTTGTCCATCTAGTGCAATAATTAGATGCAGTGATAATGAACTTATGGGAAGCTGAAGAATTAGGGTTTATGACCCCTACAAAATCTAGATCCCACTGAGCAAAATATCTCATCTCAACTACATATTGTAATGGCATAGGTTCATATCTATTTCTATTGGATACAAGCTGATAAATATGGTAAGAACATACATGGGAATGGGAATATTTAAAGATGTGTGGCCAATAGTAACAAAATCTTGAGATCTGGTGTGCAATGGCATTTGCAAAACCATGCCCTGTCCTATACCTACCATGAAACTTGTGTAATATGTGAGTGTATTATTCCTTATTAAAGCAACAAAGAAAATTCCTTCATGGTTTTTCCTATACAACACACCAGTGTTAATCATAAAGTTTGTATACTTTAAATGAAGAGTTCTTCTTTACATGGAATTAAAATGTGAAGGACACTTACCATTAAAAATGAAATAAACAATATTAATATACCATTCATCTTGCCTGACATCCTCTACATTATACTGTTGATAAGAAATCTATGGGTCAATCTCTGTAAGAGCTTTTGTCAAGCCTTGTCCTCAAACTAGCTTCATTGGATGGATCTCAAGATCAAACTCCTATAAGGTAGACATCCAATTTTCTCATTTTTTTTCCTAGTTCATTCTGCATCAACGTGGTTTTCACATAAAGGTTAGGTACAATGGCAAAAACTCTAGTATGCAAGATGTAATACCTAATATTTTGACAATTTTGAATAAGGCATACACTTGTTTATCCAAAATGATATATCTTAACTATGCATATTTCAAAGGTGAACTCATAAAAGCAATAGGGTTTTCAGAATTATCTTCACTTTTCTGATTTAGCACGCTAGCAAATATATGATCAGATGTAAAAGTATATATGAAGAATGGTTTCTTGTAATCAGGACTTACCAAAATAGGTGCATTAGAAATGGTATCTTTAACACTCTAAAAATAAGTCCTAGACTCACATGTCCAACTAATATTAACATCCTTTTTTAACATATCATTCAATGGTTTAACAATTTTAGCAAATCCAAAAATGAATTTCCTAATAAAATTAAGTTTCCCAAATAATGATCTAAGCTCTTTCTTACTATTCAAAAAAAGAATCCTTTGAATTGCCTCTATTCTTACAGGGTCTATATAAATGTCATCTTTTTATATTACATGTCCTAATAATTTTCTCTCACTTACTCCAAAGATGCACTTTTTAGGATTTAGTGAAATCCCATCTTCTCTACACCTTTGAAAAAAAAAATTAAATCATTAATATGATATTCTCAATTCTTTGATAAAATAGGGATATCATCTACATAAATGACTATGCATTTACCAATGAGATCTCTAAAAGCATAGTCCATGGCACACTGAAATGTAGCACCTACATTAAGCAAACTAAAAGGTATTCTCTTGTAATCAAATGTTTCCCATTTAGTAGTAAATGCAGTCTTCATTCTATCACGTGGGTCATGTTGTGGCCATTCCACAACTAGCCCCAAATTTGGGGACCCACCTTTCGTATTTTTGTTTTTTGGAGTTTTGCTTGTATTTGAGTGTTAATTTTGTGATTTCATCGGTTTCCTCCCTTGGGCATTACTAGGGAATCATTCCTTTTTAGGTGTTGCTATTTTTAAACATTTGATTCCCACTTCTCTCAACAAGCAAAATGTGAAAAGATATAGTTTAAAATAAATAAATATATATATATATATATAAATAATATATATATAATAAAAATAATAATACATATATAAAGTAAGGAGTTAAATTAGTCTTAAGTGTTGTTTTTAATTTAGTATTATTTTCGTTATTTTAATGAGAGCAATTGAGAGATTAAAAATTAACTAACTAAAATAATATTGATCAAAGACTATATAGTACAACTTAGGCTAATAATAGCCTAGATAGAATTTGCATAACTATCTAGCCCTAATCTACGCTAACAATAATCAAATAGTGCTAACTACTAACAATAATATATTTGATAAATAGAGATATTTATCGAATATCTAACCTAGGTAGAAAACCTTCACCTAGGATTTTATTACAAATTACCAAATGAGGTAATAATTATAGTTATTGTAGCATAGTAACTCTAACATCCCCCCTTATTACATTATTTGGGTAATGTATATAACTGCCCCAATACAGTGAAGGAGAGAAATAAAAGATGTTGATATGCTAGCTCTTGCTCTGGCTCGGGCTCTGACACATGGCTCTAGATGAGTACCTCTGGGACTATCTCTAGATCTACTTGTGAATCTACCACTCGATCTATCACTAGATCTACCACTAGGTCTACCATAGGATTTACCTTTCTTATAGAAGCCATACAATATTTCTTTCATCTTGGTTGAGCTGCTCTGGCTCATGGCTCTAGCTGCTCTTGCTTAGGTCCACCTCTGGGTCTAAGAAAAATAAGTACTTCCTGAGTACTTAAGCAAAAAGTGGGTCATCCCTCACTTTGTTTTCACAACAACGAATGTCCTTATTGTAATATTTTCATCCTATCGGATTGCATGGGTAACCAACCACTGCAACCGCTAGGTGTACTAGAGTAGATCACTACATACGAGGTTCACTCTTGTTACAATATGATTTTGCAAAAGTTTTGATAAGGTAGCTAAGGTGTCGGTCGCTGCCGAAAATGCACCCTTATAAGTTTCCCCCTTTTTGCAAAACATGTTGTAATGGAATTTTTGCAAGAAGTTTGACTAAGGTGTCGGTCTCTGCCGAAAGTGCACCCTTATAAGTCTTCCTCCCTTTTTAGCAAAAATATTTTGTGAGGTAGGAAAGAAATTTTTATCCCCCCTAAGTGCAAAATATTTGCAACTTATGAAGCTTTTTAAGGCTTTTACAAAGATTGCCTCCTAGGCAAATTTCAAAAATTTCACCAAAAAAATCCCCCCTTTATTACAAGTACTTCAAACAAAAAGAGTTTGCTATTTATGAAGCCTAAAAAGAGGTACAATCCCCCCTTTATTGCAAGTACTTCAAACAAAAACATTTGCTATTTATGAAGCCTAAAAAGAGGTTTGCAATGGTGTTGCCTAGGTTTACAATTTGTTTCCCTTACAAAGTTGTATGGGTCATGAGCACTTTGTGTGCTCTTTCTGAATCAGAATCAGAAACCTCACTAGCAACATGGCCTCTTTGTTGTCTATTTTGCCTCTGTGGTGTGCCTTTGCCCTTTTTGTCTTGCTTATTTTTAAACCAACACCGATTGGTGTCATGGTTGTCCTTTTTACAATTTGTGCAAAACTTCTTTTCTGATTGAGGTTGCTTGCCCTTATCTTTGGAAGATGACCCCCTCTTCTTCTGTTGACCCTGTTTATGTGTAAAAAGTGCAGTGTTGGACACTTCATCTTTTTGTAGCTGATTTGCTTCTTCAGTTTGAAGCAAATTTACTAACTCCACAAAGGTCACCTGTCTTTGAGACACTTGAAGAGATGTTATTAACATCTTGTAGGAGTCTGGAAGAGCCCTTAAAATGACCGAAGTCAAGACCTTATCTTCAAATTTTTCTCCCAAAGCATTCAGTTTTGATTTTATTTCTGCCACTCTACAGAGGAATAACTCTACTGTTTCACCTGAATTCATATGGAGAGTATGAATTTGTGATTGAAGGTTAAGAATTGTGGCTTCATTTTTCCCTTCAAAAATGGTAGATAAAGCATCCCATGCTTCTTTACCATTTTCAGCATCACAAATGTGAGGCTGAATTTCATCAGTAGTAGCTAGCAAAATCAGCATGAGAAGTCTGTTGTCCCTTTTATCCCATGCCTTCTGATCTGCTCCTGGTGTAGTGGGTCTTTTTACAGTGTCTGTCACTATATCCCACAATTCCTCTACAGTAAGAATGGCCTTCATTTTGGTCTTCCATGCTGAATAATTAGAACCTTTAAGCAACTAGGTATCATTGAGATACTTGTTTATTGTAGCCATTGTAAAGGTTCCTTATTTGCACCAAAATGGTCTCTCTTTCACTCTAATTGATATTTAATGGCACCTGCCTAAAAATCCTCCTGAAGAAGGATAATTAGTTTGAGGAATTTTAAGCCAAACAATAAGTAATGAAAGAGAATTCACTCTAATTGATATTTAATGGCACCTGCCTAAAAACCCTCCTGAAGAAGGATGATCAGTTTGAGGAGTTTGAGCCAAACAAGAAGAGTGAATTAGGGTTGTATATGGAGTGAATTATCAAAAAATTGGCTTATACTTGTGCAATGAATTACACAAATGAGTGTGAAATTTGGGGTTTTGAGTGCTCTTGATTTTGATGACTTATAATTGCAGAAAACAAGAAATTAAATGCAATAATCAATCAAAGAGTGCCCACAAATTTTTACCACTTAGGTGTCGGATGCAACCGAAAATGCACCTAATTTAACAATGCCAATTTAACAAAAGGTGTCGAATGCTATCGAAAATGCACCTTATTACAGTAATTTTTGCAACAAAATTTTGATTTGTGTTGTGCAAAAATTTTGATATTCAATTTCTCCCCTTGTCTTATAATTTTGCAAAGAATGTGGCAAAAACAATTGCCTTTCCTTTTTGTGTTGCAAAATAAACAAGTTTCAATGTTTCAACCCTTTGATTTTCACAATTTCCCCTTGTGTTACAATTTTGCAAAAGAAGAATCCAAATCTTGGTTTGTCCCCCCTCTTGTTTGCAAAATAAACAAGGTTGTGAAAATTTAGATCTTCAATGTGATGAGATCCTTCTCCAATTTGCAAAAATATGAATGTGCAATATTTTGTGTTATATCCCAAGGTTTGAGAAAACAAAATGCACAATTTGCTTTTGATTTTGCAAAAAGTTTTGATTTTCAAGTGCCCCCCTCCTTGTGTTACAAATTTGCAAAAAAGAATCACAATTTCTTGTCTCCCCTTTGCTTTGCAAATTTAACAAGGTAGCACTCCTTTCAAGCCAAGTCGACACACGACAAGCTTTTGAAAGGCTTTCCAGAACCAGTCGACACACGACTTGGTATTAGTGGACCCAAGGTCTATTCTTCATGAGAAAAAACTCTTACTCTCAAAAATTTGAGAAAGTTTTAAAGAACTCCTAGATTTGCAAAAAAATGTGCTATTTATTTGTCTTATATCTCAAAATTTTGAGAAAACAAAAACACAATTTTGTTTGGAAATTTGCAAAAAATAGGTTTGCTCCTTTTCTTCTGTCTCTGTTTTGTTTTATTTGCAAATTTAAAGTTTATCAATAAAATAATTTTAATTAATAATAAAATATTTTTTCTAAATAAAATCAATTTAAATTTAAAAATAAAATTGATTTTAAAACAAAAATTAATATTTAAATTATTAAAAATATATTGATAAAAAAAATTGCAAAAATAAAAAAACACTTTTATCTTATGAGCGCCTTTGTTTCTTTTATGCAAAAAAAAAAAATAGCATCTATAGGGATTTGGACCCGTGACCCCACGGGAGGTATCACTCGAGCTCCAAGCCTCCAACCACCCCAGCTACCACCGCTAGTGAGAATTGGATGGAGTGGCGCGTCTATTAATAAAAGGTCGGCCATCAAAATTTTTAAAAGCAATGGGATTTAATATCCCATATCTACGATGCGGATGATGTTTTACCTTTTTAAAATTGAGACCTCACCAATATTGTTACGATTGCCTTTAGGTGATCTATCAACTGCTCTTTTTTTAATCAATGAATGAGAGCCCACCAATTAGACACGCCTGATGCCACATGGACCAATGATGAGCCTCTACCTACCATAGTTGGAGATGCCACATGTCGATCAGCTGTCATGCCACCCTAGCATCTTGAAGATCACATCGTTGCCACATCACTACTAGGTGGACCTATCAACTTACACCACCTATCTATCTATTCAGTAAAGATGCCACATCAACCTCAAGATTCGAGCCTACCAGGTCAACAGCCAAGATTTACCACATGTCATCCTAGAGTCCCCACATGCCACATCAACCTCCTCGAAGTTACACCTACCACGTTAGCCTTACCTCGAAGGTCATAACAGGTCAGTTGTGTTAGATGATTACATCAGCAGGTTCAAGATCTATGTTCTGATGGTTAAGATGTAGTTGTTAGGTGTGGGACTCCAGTGGGATCAACATAGTGTCAACAGGTTCAAAATCCATGTGGTGTCTATTTGTGTGTGGTTAGGGATACATCAAATGCTTTGGGAGTTAGCAATTGCTTTATAATTGTATCAAATTATGGGGTGTTCTGCTTGATTCATCATGTGGTGGGGACAATGCTATCACTACAGCATTGTTCATACTATTTTGGGTAGTGTAGAAAACACTGTCACTGCAACTAGTTGTGTAGTGTGCACCCATCAAAGGGGGATAGTCTCCCTACACTTATCAGGTTGTCAGTCCATGTATGGTTTGACATGATATGGAAGTCTATGATAGACCTTTAATGATGCAGTCAATACAAAATAAAATCCATGCAATAATGTCAAATAAATTCATAAGAAATTCCATGCCCCACCAATCAAAACTACACCAAAAAATCACATGAAATTCTATGCATAAAAAGATAGAGTTGTGTCTCAATTTCCATGCTGAAGCAAGATAGAAATTTTGTAGAAACACCTCGAGAAACAAGCTTGATGCCTTAGAAAGTGTGTTGTTCTGCTCGAGATCCACCTTGGAGTCCATTCTACGTAGCATGTCTAGGGAGGTTTTGTATTGTGATTTCTACCTCCTTGGGTTTAGTCAGCTCCACCCTTCTCCCAAGTCTCTCTATCGCCTTTGCCTAGCTCTTGTTCTGATAACAATGAGAGCAATTGAGCGCTTAAAAATCAACTAACTAGAATAATATTGATCAAAGACTATATAGTACAACTTAGGCTAATAATAGCCTAGATAGAATTTGTGTAACTATCTAGCCCCAATCTATGCTAACAATATTCAAATAGTGCTAACTACTAACAATAATATATTTGATAAATAGATATATTTATCAAATATCTAACCTAGGTATAAAACCTTCACCTAGGAGTTTATTACAAATTACCAAATAAGGTAATAATTATAGTTACTATAGCATAGTAACTCTAACATTTAAAAGGTTGACATAAGTTAAATTTTTATTCTCGATTTTGTCCTCTCTATTATCTTGATGATTTTTTTTCTATGTTTTAGGCTTATACATGAATTGTCAAAGGTGGACATATAGACGATCTGATACCAAACTCCAATGTGGAGGCCAAAATATGATTAACAAGGACTGAGATCGATGGGAAGAGTAATGTGAAGATAACACAATAGCCAGACTAGTACATGATGTGGCAATGGACGATAGGCTATGCACAGTTATTCAGACTCAGATGGGTTCGATGCCTCCATTATCGTAGATGAGGTGGACTGTGCAGAGGTCATTTGCAGTGAGTGCTAAGATTAACATACATAATCCAATGTGGATAATACAATATATAGTGGACATATGGGAAATGAACTTGGTGTAGACTAAATCATGTTGATGAGTACTGTAACTTGGATTAGGGTTCATTCAGTGTAAATAGATTGTGATAGTGCAGTGCAATATGGATAAATAGTGACGACAGATACACAATCAGACCAATGGAAAATGAGGATTATAGGCTTGATAAAAGGCTTGATAGTGACGTGGCATATTTGGCAGTGATGTTATTAGACATGGGTAAGTAGTTGGATAAAATGGAGCCCATCATCTAATGATCGCAAGTGGAGACATCTAGTCAATGGATGAGCATAGTTAGAAAAAATACAGCAAACAACAGATTGAAGATAGATAAGTGTTGATGTTTATAGGTGAATTTTGATGTGGATATGTAGACACCATGGACCTCAAAATCATGGTGGACCATATGTAGCCAGTGGCATCGAGAGTGGTTCACACAAAAGTCATACAATGTTGATCATAGTTACTAAATATCGTAGAATAGACAGTTCAGAGATGTAGATGTTGAAAATGCCATGATGTATGGACCAATGGTGGTGTAGACACTTGGAGCGATAATGGTGATCTATATGGAGGTACAAACATAGTGGGATGATTACACATATATGGACTACCACTATGGGTAAACCGAGTATGATGTGGACCTATTGATGGAGATAATGTAGATCGATGGCTTTGACAGACGCAGATAACATGGATATACACAGTTATAAATGTAGCTATGTTTTTGGTATTCTAGTTAATGGTACACTGATAGTAAAATATGGGAAGTGTGGTACATTGACAAGACCACCAATGTTAAATAATTGGATTAGCCATACGGTAACAACGCAACAATGCTAAATGGGATATCTCCAACATGGACATAAGCTTCTCAATGGTGAATATATGGAATACAACTAGGTGGGTCAGTTTTTAGTGGCTCAAAAAAATTCAACATGCATGCATACACTATATAGCAGAGCAAGGTCGAGTACAGCATCTCAGAGTGTTCGGTGAGGACGATCGATGAATTATCAGAAGTGATGACATTAACCGCAATGGATGGGGATGTAATAACTCAAAACCTTATGGTAAAGAGGACATCATATACACGTGGGGTAAATATCTAGGATGACATAGATTGTCACATAGACACCATGGGCTACAAGAAGACTAGTACGGGTTATTTGCTATAAATTATAAACGATGGAGACATGTAGCCAATTCTAAAATGAGTTGTTGATAGGTATGCCATGTGGTGTTTTTTGTGGATAGGGTAGTTTATATTTTAGACATGGCTAGTGTAGACACCTAAAACATGTCATGTTCAGGGAGACTACTCACATGGGCACATTCATAGGTCATGTGACTAAACCTTGGGACCTTCCAAGTATCAAAAGTGGTTTTACCACTCATCTGGGGCATTTTCAGCCCATCCAAGCCTGGCCGCTATGGACCAGAGCGGCTGGATTCTAGTCCACTGAAGCTCAGAGCGGCCAAACCTTAGCCACTGTAGACGACAGTGGCTAAACCTTAAATGCATTTTGCCACCAATCTAGCCTAATCTCGGGTGGAAGTGGCAGTCTGCATGCAATAAGGCCGAGCGGGGACAACTTTGCATTCCTCCTCACAGCCAGTCTACATGAAAGACTCAAGTCCGGATTTAGACATCAGTTAACTACCCCTCAAGGGTAGACAAAGGCAAAACTTCTCATGCCAACATCTAGTGTGCATGTAGAAAAGCAATCCTAGGGTTTTGACATTGACCTAGGGTTTCAAACACTTTATAAGGAGTAAACCTAAAAGCACTAGGGGACCTTCTTTTGTGAATCAAGAGAGAGAGAACATCACATACTTGGAGAGCTTCCCTTGGAGATCATTTTTACAATGAAGCCCTATCGGATTGGAGAGTGAATCTGAGCACCCTTGAGGAGCAACGAAGTGCTAGCCAAACTGAGAGGTAATCATCCATGCACATACATTAATCATTTAACATTAGTAGCAGACTTAAGCCCATAGCCTTTGGATCAATAGAGACAGATTTCACCTTAGCGACCATTGTCCTAGATAGTGGCCCACAACCTAGTCTAGGGTTTAGGTGTTAGTTTCTTTTATTCTGCTTTCTTCATGCTTTCATATCATTAGCATAAGATTTACTTCATTTATTTGCATTCATAGTACTAGTTTCATTACATTTATTTTCATTATGCTAACAACCTCATCCGGGAGGCAATCTCGGACATCTAAGCGTGTGTTGTTGTTTCATTGATTGTAGGGCTACAGGTTCATCGGATAAATCTACAACATACGAGAGCAAGAGGATCCCTCTAGGAATCAGACCTAGAGAAGGAGGCATCTATAAGCCCTCATATAGTTTTATGTGCATCACCGGGAAGCCTGGAAAAGTGCATCTCCCTTTGCGAGGGGATATTTTATACATCTGCTACCCTCTTTGTGTAAAATCATGTATCAAATGAAGGGTATCCCGTAGAGGGATTTATATGTAATCGGATCTTGGAAATATCAATACAAAGCATTCATTCATTTATTTCTTCGTACTTCGGCTATGCCTTTCTTTTATGCTTTTTCATTTAATGCATGTTAAACGTTAAAATATTTAATAATAATAATCGCAAATAGAGTGAGTGGATGTGTGCTCGCTTCCCGGGGTCGCTACAGATGGTGATCACGATGGGACCCCCACCTAGTTTTTATTTTCTACCACTTTACTGATCCATGTTTTTGTGTGCAGGTTTAGCCGCTCTAGTCTACAATGGCCAAAAATCAGCCACTCTAGTCTACAATGGCCAGGAGTCAGCCACTCTAGTCTACAACGGCCAGAAATTAGACACTCTGGTCGATAGTGGCCAGAACTGGAGTGCAACAGAGGTCAAAATATTGATTCTCTAAGCTAGATTAGAGGTTGGTACAACTTTTATAATGATTTATGTTCTTTTATCTACTTCTATTTTCCTAAAATAGTGAACATTAAGACACATTTTAATTTGGGAAATCAAGGAATGGAAAGGAAAGAACTTGCATCTTGTGCATCTTAGAGTTTTTTAGATTTCCACTAGGCGTTGCTAGGAACAATGGCTTATGCTTGTAAAGTCTGCCCTAGAATCCAGCGTGCTAGAAATTGTGTGTTGGTTTTGCTTTGAGGCCCTACTAGAGGCCATATTTGCACAAAATAGAGTGCATCCATGAATCTCATACTAGTTATGCATCTTTCTGAAAAGTGAAACGTCATTCATATCAGGCATATAGGAAAGATACATTTCTGTTGTATGATGCATTTTATTTTATGCAAACTTAAAATGAACCCCACACACACACGCATGTTTTAAACATTGGGGAGTTGGATTTCATCACCAACCTTCAATTCAGTTCGGTGACGTTGGCATTCATCTCCTTCCACCGGCTTGCCCCCTAGATCTTCTTAGAATGGAATTGGGAACTTCTTTATAGTGGTACTAAGTTACTCATGTTCAAACTATCTCCCACTATTGGAACAATTGGTTCAGAGTGGAAGAGCTAGGTGAACCCCCCACTGGGATTTAAGCGGTGTACCCTAGTCTCTTTTTGAGAAAATCATGTTTGGCATGGGTGTTCTTGATTCCCACTATGGATGAGTCTCCTTATTCTAAATCCAAAACAAGAGCAAGAAACAAGAAGAACAACATATCAAAGACACATCAAATAGTTTAGGGCACACATAAATTGGTAATCAAGATAAACACTTGCTTGATATTGTTTGGTTATCTCTAAATTGCAATCCAAAGAACTAATTCACAAGCACAATGGTCAAAACCAGAAGTAAACATCCTCGGTCCAATACCGAGGGAGAATCTGAAGCAACACATACTCATAGATGAAGTCATAGTAACATTGAACCACATGCTCATAAAATAGTGAGACGTAGTTCTGCAAGTCTACGGGGTGATAATTCAACCCTTGGGGGTTCTCCTCGAGAAACCCCAAATAGAGAGTCAAATCATGGAACTAAATCACAACAACACAAAGAGGCTTCATGACCATCATCATCAAGGAGACATGAGGAAGCCTCAAGGTCTTCCTCTAAACACACAGAAACTTCTCAAAGACATGAGGAGGCTTCAAGAGCTTCCTCCCCACATGGACATAAGAAGGGTTCTAGACCCCATTATTCACACAGGGATGATGAGGTTTCCCCATATCCATCCTCATGGAGGGTAGATAGGGCTACAAAGCCCTCATCACCAAAAAGACACACAAGAGTCACAACACCTCAAACTTCACATGAGACATTGAGAACAGGTCTACCTACTGAAGGGCAAGAAACTAGAGCTACATCCAGTCATAGACATAAAATAGAAGATACCCTTCACACAAGAGGAAGGATTCCAATAGATCATGACCTCATTGGAGTAAATGGCACCCCAAGGGATCAGCCATGGAAAACAAGATAGTTAGATGAGTTGGATCGGTTGCATCCGAGGCCACCTCCTAGAACCATAGCCACAGAAAATTTTGCATCTAGAAGTTCATGAACTATTACTTCTAAATGCACCTCTCAATCTGGGGATGCTTCAGAGTGACTCCACAAGTCTCATGTAGAGTCTGACCATAGAGATACTTATCAACACATGGAACAAATTACAGTAGCTAGCAAGAGCAAAGAAACTATAGAGACCTCTTCGAGGAATCTATGAATCAAAACCACAAGAACAGAATCAGACAAACATGAGTCCTCTTCAACAATGCAATCTGACCGCATGCGATGGTTAGAGAATGCATTGCACAAAGAGTGAGAGCTAGTGGAAGCTCTTGAGCATGAAAAACAAAGAGAAAGGCTTTTATGCCAACATGAGCAACGTCTAAGAGAACAAGTTGAGCAACTAGCTCATATCAATTTACAAGCCAATGGCAATGATCATCAAAGAGATAAATGTATTGAATCACCAAGAGAGGGGTGCAACAGACAAGAAGAAATCCCATAATGAAACCACCACTCAAATCATGAACAACATCAAACTGGTGGAGAAAGGGTAAACATGATAAATCAGGATCAAACACATCCTGAATCCCCTCGTAGGAGGGAAGAGAATAGAACAAGTCAAGTGCACATAGGGTTACCTCCATTACCACCATGAGGGGGCCTACAAGAAGAGGAAATCCTCACCTCAAAGGCATTCTAGGAACTCACTAAAAATATGAAGTCCTTTGAGAAACAAGAAATGGTAGGGAACCAACCAACATTGAGTAAAATACACAACCAACCATTATGCCCATCAGTCCCTAGCCCTACATATCCTAAGCATTTTGAGATGCCTAGGTTAGAAAATTTTAAGGGTGAAGAGGATGCACAAGAGCATGTTACCAATTTCATCAATGCATATTTTCATCTTGAAGACAATGATGCTCTTATGCTAAGGACTTTCATTATGACATTTTTAGGCGTTACCACTCAATGGTTCAACCAACTGCCTAAGCACAACATATCCAATTTTGAACAACTAGTAAATGCATTCCTAAAGCATTTCTCCTTTGGTGCTAAAATAAAGGTGAACCTTTCAGACTTGGCCAACTTAAAACATTATGACGATGAGCCAGTAATGGAATATGGGGATAGATGGAGAAAAGTCATGGTAAAGTTATCATTCTCTATCCCCATAGAAGAAATCATCCGCATGTTCACCAAGAGTTGTTCTAAACACATTTCCCTCTTGCTACAACTTCAACAATATCCATCATTTGAGGAAGCCTTGGCATAGGCCAAACTCATTGAGGACATAAAAGTAGATGAGGGAACCATTAAGCTCTGAAACAAGGAGTGGAACAAAAATGGCAAAAATGACAAACACAAGCAGAAATAGGCCAACCCGGCTCCAGTTAATCAAGTAGTATTGGTTGCACCTAAGGATGGGGCTATGCAACAACCCCAAAATTATCAAGCACAACCCCCACCAACCAATTATGATCAAAAGAACAATCAGGGGTGAAATAGAGAATGCAAGCCACCTCACTATTTTACACCTCTATCAGAGTCAATGCAATCAATTTTCAACCAATTGAGCGAGGCTAGGAAGATCAGATTTCTTGATATACCTCTCATAGATCCCAACCATCCTAAGCCAAAAGGATATAGGGAAGATCAATTTTACCCTTATCATAGGATACCGGGGCATAACATTGAAGTTTGCATTGGTTTCAAACATCAGGTGCAAAACATGATTGAGGTGGGAGAACTTAAAGTTGACAACCCATTGGCTCCTGATAACAGAGATATGGGCATATACAAAAACCCATTACCAAACCATGAGGTCCCTAGAGGGCAAGGTGCCCAAGTCAATCAGGTCCGAATTGATACGCCTACCCATGGGTGCATTGGGATGGTTGAAATTGTCAATATAGCTACCAGGACTAGATGATATGGTCAACCATAGCCTCCTACGGCTCCAATCAATGTCCCAGCTACACCTAGGTAGAGGCAGGGGTAGAACAACTTTCCAGGTCCACCAACTCGACCTGTGGTAACTATTCGGAGTAGACTAGAGCAAAACTTACAAATGACTCTGGCCAAGCTATCTATCTATGAGCTCATACAATAGTCCCCAAAGCACAGGGAGACTTTGATGGAGATTTTGAGATCGATTGAGCTCCAACCACAAGACCCCAATGCATTCACGCATTTTGTGGGACAAGTACAAGAATGCCAAGAACCTATAATTCGATTCTATGATCATGAGATTAAGACAGTGCCTACTGCCTTACTAGACCCTCTACTGCACATTGTTGTATCAGTCAATGATTTACCTTTTAAGTGGGTCTTGATCGATACAGGTTCATCAATCAACATCATCACAACGACAACAATAGAACACCTTAAGATCCCCAAGTCAAATATCATTTCGAGAGCCTACACATTAAGAGCTTTCAATGATGCTTTATGCAATACTATGGGAATGATAGTCCTACCAATCAAGGTAGGGCATAAGACCATCCCTATGATGTGTCATGTCTTGGAAGGGGCCATGCAATACAACATCCTCCTAGGGCACCCTTGGATAAGAGATATGAAGTGTGTTCCTTCAATTTTACATCAATGTGTCAAGTATGTGCATGATGACAAAGTCTATGTGGTGTTGGCGGATGAAGAGCCATTCAAATATGTCCATCAAGTGGATTTTCTAGGAGAATTTGTGATTCCTTCTACCCACCTATATGTAGGACCTTCATCTCCAACTACGCAACTAGATAACAGAGACAAAGGGGTACGAAAAGACCCATCAACATCAACACCTCATCTTGCACCCAAAATGACTAATGCTTCTAAGAGACCATCAACATCTAAACCAAAAGACAATCAGAAGCTAAAGGTACCCTTAGTTGAGGAAGGAAATCCCAAGGAAGTGCTAACCATAGCCATTGAGAAAATTCCAAGTCCAATGGAAGAAGAAGATCTCCAAGATCAAGCTGAGGAGATACTAGAACCCGCTTCACCAGTGTCATCTGTAGGATCATCTACATCACATGCGACAATACACTTGGAAAGCATAGGGATAGGAGAGTATCTTGTGTAGAACATAACATTCATACCCATCATAGAGTCTACATAAGACATGGGATGGCCAAAAGACCTGAGACCACCAGTGGGAATAGTGGTTCCACTTGGAATCCCTCCCAACCAGACCAACTTTGTCTATGTTGGCTTGGACTGCACCCATAAGTCTACAGACATAGAAGAGGACAATGATGAACTATTCACTATTAATGTTTATTACCTCTCTAATCCCGAGTTTGCTCTAAGCTACTTTGAATATTGCCATTGGCATGGCTATGGTCTTGGTATATATGAGCAAGGGCGTAGGCGGCCATTCGAGCCATAATACCAGCTTCCCTCTGATAGGTTTGGGTTAGGCTATCACATCAGAGGTCGAGATGACTCTCTAGTAGTAGCCTTGGATAGGTTAAGCTTGGGGTTAGGAGAAGACATCAATTTTATTCCTTATCACCCACCAAGTACAAGACATCCAAGTAATAGACAAGTGGTCATGGTAAACATACCACCACCCGAGACTTATCATCCAAGCTTCACAATTGATGCCATCCCAATAGGTTACAACTCATGGGATGAAGAGCGAGAAGAAAATAGATATGAGGCAAGTGATGATGAAGTACAAGCCAACTTAGCCTATCATGGGCCTCACTATTTACAAAGCCTTACCTGGTCTATCCATAATGAGAGTGGATACATATCGGATGAAAGTGGCTATGAGTCAGAGGACTCAATAGAGAGAGCCTACCTAGGGGTAAGGCAATGGCCCCATGACTTGGGGCAACATACTAATGCAAATGGCATCTTCATAAGTGATGAAGAATATGAAGATGAAATAGAGATGGCCTACTTGGGGCCAAGACATGTACCCCTTATCTTAGGGCCACATACCAATGCTAATGGTTTTTGGATAAGTGATGATGACTTTGAGGATGAGACTGAGATGGCTTATCTTGGGCCTCACCACTTATGACAAGTCAACATGTTGGTAGAAAGAGAAGTGGCACTTCATGCCATAGACCCCAACTTGCAATTTTTGGGGAGACCTATCGACTTAAATGCCATTTACCATGTGGTCAATCCCCCTTCACCTACATTCAGAGAGCTCTTAGAACCCAATGATCCTATTATCTAGCCTACTCATGGGCTAGATCCAGAGATTCCTTTTCCTCTAGAGCCTCATCATGAGTATGGAGGAGAAACCTCTGAGACAATGTTTCACCCATGTGGTCCTGGAGATTTCATTCCATCCATCAATACAATCTCCATTGATTTGACCACTCCACTTCATAACCTAGTAGATCCTACTAAACCACTATGTCTTGATATAGAGGCTATTGATTGGGATCACATTGATTCACCCATAGAGCCTGAGGACCTTTTCTCTAACGAAGAGGTGTTACAACCATTTCATTTTGCATCAGGTTGTGCATATGATGTATTCCATACCAGTTTGGATCCTGACTCAGTAGGACCTATAAATCCCATCGATGACATTCATTTGATACCCATGCCTCATCAGTTGGAGGATGGGTCACATATGGCTATAGAAGTGACTTTCGAGATGGACATCAGTGATGATCCTACTCAACCAAAGAAAGTCAAGTTCGGAGAAAGTCTATCTCTAGAGGAACAAGCCATCATAATTCCTCTCCTTAAAGAGAGGCCAAATATTTTTGCTTGGACTTACAAAGACATGCCAGGGATTGATCCAAAGTTAGTTGTTCACAATCTTTCATTGGATCCCATGAAGAAGCCAGTCAAGAAAAAGTTGAGGAAAATGCATCCAACCATCACTTTGATGGTGAAGAACGAGTTACAAAAACTGTTGGATGCGATTTTCATAGTCCCAATTGACTATCCCGAATGGGTCTCGAACATGGTGCCCATGGGAAAACCAGATGGAAGAGTCCACATTTGCATAGATTTTAGAGACTTGAATAAGGCAACTCCAAAGGATTCATTCCCATTGCCAAACATAGATGCTCTTGTTGATGCCACTACAGGTCATGAGATGCTCTCCCTAATGGATGGGTTTTTTGGATACAATCAAATCTGAATCAAACCCGAAGACCAACACAAGACTACTTTCATTACTCCATGGGGGACATTCTATTACAAGGTGATGCCATTTGGCCTAAAGAATGTTGGTGCCACATATCAGTGGGCCATGACATACATCTTCCATGACTATATGCACACAATCCTAGAAGACTACATGGATGACTTGCTAGCCAAGTCTTTAGTGTGGCAAGAGCACGCTGAAATCCTTACAAAAGTCTTCGATCGCCTCATTGAGCACAATGTCAGATTGAATCCTAAGAAGTGCGTGTTTGGCATGACTTTTGGTAAGCTCTTAGGTTTCATCATTTCTAAGAGAGGCATCGAAGTCGATCCTACAAAGGTAAAGGCTATAATGGAAATGGCCGCCCCTACCAACATTAGGGAGTTAAGAAGCCTACAAGGCAAGGTAGCATCCATCAAATGGTTCATTGCTCAATTATCAGATAAGTGTCAGCCCATGAACCGGTTGCTACGCAAGGATGTCCCATTTCATTGGGATGAAGAATGCCAACAAGCCTTTGCAGAGATAAAAACTTACCTAGAAACACCACCAGTGTTGGCTCCACCAAGGCCAGAGGTACCATTTTTACTATACATATCGGCTACTGATTTCGCTTTGGGCACCATGTTGGCCCAAAAGAATGCACAAGATAAAGAGCAAGTCGTATATTACATTAGTCGCACCTTGGTGAGTTATGAGCTAGGATATGCGTATGTAGAAAAGTTGTGCTTAGAAGTGGTCTTTGCAACCAGAAAGTTGTGACACTACATGTTGAGCCATACGACCTACGTTATATCAAAACAAAATCCTTTGTAGTATATGATGAACAAGACCTATCACAATACACGTACTACAAAGTGGATCATGCTATTGATAGAATTTGATCTAGAGTTCATAAGCCAGAAGTCCATCAAGGGACAAGTCATAGCAGATCAATTAGTAGAGGCACCTCTTCAGGATAGCAAGCCTCTCACCATAGAATTTCTTGATGATGCGGTCTTCGCATTATCAGATCCGCCCAAACTCGAAGAGCCTAAAAAGAAAGAGACATGGCATTGTTCTTCGATGGTTCGAAGTGCGAGCAAGGGGGGGAGTAGGGATAGTCTTTATCACACCGTAGGGTGCTCCATTACCCTTATCATTCAAGCTAGACTTCCCTTGCACAAACAATAACACAGAGTATGAGGCCCTGATCTTGGGACTCCAAACAACCATTGCAATGGGCATTAAAATATTGAATATCTTTGGTGACTCTTTGCTCATAGTTAATCAAGTCAAAGGATTGTTCCAATGTAGGTGCCCACTCCTAAAAGCTTACAAGGAGCTTGTTGACACTTACCTAGCCCGACTAGAATGGTATGACATCGAGGCAATCCCTCGTACGTCAAATAGATTTGTAGACACCATGGCATCTTTGGGATCCTTAATCCCTCAGAATCCATCTACTGATTTCACAACCATTCACGTTAAAGTGCTCATGCACTCAACAATACAACGTGAGGCTATGGACAATCAAGAGTCAGTCAACATGATTCAGACCGAACCAAATCAGGATTGGTCCTTCAGAGCTAGAGCTTTCTTGCAAATGACACCTTGGGAATCTTTGATCTCTCAAGGTCCTATGGAGTGTGGTACGACCATTCACCATAGGGTTGTTTCTCAATCTATGTTCTCAAATTCTAGATCACAGGAGGAGCATGTCATTTTATCCATAGAGGTTATGGCTTATCAAGATTGGCTTTCCCAATTATGAGATTTCCTAAAACTTGGAATGGTACCACAAGGCCTATCGCATGCCGAAATATGAGCATTTAAATAGAAGGTGATGAGGTACATCTTGCTAGGAGAGATCCTTTATAGACGAGGCTATGATGGAATGCTCCTTCATTGTCTTGAGCCCCAGGAAGCATCTTGGGCAATTTTGCAAGCCCATGATGGCACGTGTGGTGGTCACTTCAGTGGCATGGCCATCATTAAGCGCATCTTGAGAATGGGTTACTATTGGCCCACTATGGAAAAATACTATTGTGAGTATGTCAAGAAATGCGTTAAGTGCCAGCATCATGCAAACCTCACTCACTTGCCATCACAAGCCTTGCAACCCATCCAAGCAGCATGGCCCTTCTCATAGTGGGGACTAGACTTAGTGGGGAAGATCTCACCCCCATCCTCAGGCCGACACACGTTCATCATAATGGCCACTGAGTATTTCACCAAATGGGTCGAAGCGATCCCCTTGACATCGACAACTAGACCTAGGATTGCGGAGTTTATACTCCATAATATCATAAGTCATTTTGGGGTCCCTTCGAAGATAATATCGGATAATGGGCCATCTTTCAAGAACAAAAATGTGCATGCTTTAATGAAAAAATATCATATTCAACATAGTTTTTCAACACCCTATTATCCACAAGAAAATGGGCAAGCAGAAGCCTCAAACAAAACAATAGTCTCCATCTTGAGGAAGATAGTGAAAGATAATCATAAGGACTGGCATTTGCAATTGCCTTTAGCATTGTGGGCATACAAGACTAGTGTGTGGATGCCCACTAGGGCAACACCATTTTCACTTGTATATGGCACTGAAGCCATCATGCCCCTAGAGTTGGAAATTCCAACCCTACGCATAGCATTGAAGGATTTCATAGATGATGACACCGCACGACAAGGCCACCTTGATCAATTAACGCTTCTTGATGAACGTCGAGTCAATGCCTTGGAGCATCTCCATGTTTATCAAGATCACCTTGCATGAGCTTACAATAGTAAAGTCCACTTAAGAGAATTCAAATTTGGGGATCTTGTGCTTAAAGAAAACCAACAGAACTCAAATCTTCCGCCGCACCTACGAGACAAATTTATGGTAAACTAGATAGGCCCCTACATGATTTCAGAAAGGGTTGGGCCTGGGGCATATCGCCTCACATCATTGGATGGTGTTGAGGAGCCTGAGCCTCTCAATATCATTCATTTGAAGACATTTTATACATAAAATACAAAAACATTCAAATATACATAAAATACAAAAACATTCAAATATACATAAAATACAAACAAATTCAAAAAACATAAAAATTCAAAATTCAATCAAAAATCTCCAAGGTATTAATCATAAAACTCCAAGGATACTTGGTCAAATTCAATCAAAAATGCTCCAAGGGTATACCAACCGCTTGGTCAAATTCAATCAAAAATGCTCCAAGGGTATACCACCGCTTGGTCAAATTCAATCAAAAATGCTCCAAGGGTAAACCATACCGCTTGGTCAAAATTCAATCAAAAATGCTCCAAGGGTATCTTCACACCACTTGGTCAAACTCTAAAAGCCCCAAAGGCACAATAAGCCCTTTGGTCAAAATACAATCAAAAATACAAAAACAATGCAAAAATCAAAAATACAAAAATAGTTGCATCTTACATCTGCATCCATATAGTTGCATTACATCAAACATGCATATCCATTGCATTTGCATATGTTATGATCACATTCTTGCAAATGATGCCATAGTTTGTATCACAACCACAAATACACAAGTCCACCTTCATCCATTCATCCATGTGTGTAACTGTGTTTTTCAACACAACCATATCATGTTGCTATAAGGAATAGGCTAAGATTTTTTGGTCATTCAACCATATCTAGTGGTCTTATCAATTTTTGTGGGAAGCCATATTGATTAGTAGAGAGTAAGGTCTAGTCATGATAATGCCTTAGATATTCAGGATCCCATCACTAATTGAAACACTAAAATCCTAGTTGGTACAAGGGAAATATGAAAGCTACAAAAGTGGTCTAGGTTACCTTAAGAAAAAAGGATCTTCCTTGCTTATCCCCCTATGCGACCGGTTCAAAGGTGCTGAGAATTGGAAAAAGGACAAGTTCCGCCCTACCTAGAAATGAGTGATTATCATCACTACATAAATCCCTTGCTTTCATTAAAACAAGCAAAAATCCTGAAACAAAGCACAAATTCAAAACCCCAGTTTCCAAAGTCATAAGTCCAAAAGTACAAAAACAAAGCAAATAGTGATTTTCATCACTACATAAGTCCCTTGCTCAAAAAAAAAATCAGTAAAAAATAAACAGTGATTTTCATCACTAAGCATGAGCAAGTATCCCAAATAAAATGAAGAAAAGAAGGGAATGGAACTTGAATCCCTGGAATTCTCAACATTGCACAAAACTGGAAGGTGATCCCCATTACAGGTTGGTGTACAACCATGCCTAGCAATGGTGATACCCTTACGCATGATGATATGTCTATCACAATAGCATCTTGCATTTGTGTAGACCAATGTTTGCATGTGGATGAGCTAGCTTTAGGTAACCCAAAGCTACCTAGTGGTATAGTCCAACTAAGTCCAACACAGGATAAGATGAACAATTGAGGATCCATGATCTTAGCAATGGGCTGAAAGAATCCTGCCTGACATCGGAGGAAATGCTTGAGTTCTATCTAAATATATTCATTTGCACACACAGGGATAATGAATATCTAGGTCCATGATGAAAGCCTTGCTTTTCAAAAGTCTTGTATGGTCAGTACGCAGTTATTGATAGGGTAACTAGAGTGTTTGAGTCTCAAGAAAAGCCTCAAAAATTCCTACATAGCAACAAATCATATCATCCATCACATCATCAATTTTCTTTATGAGGTTTTGTGAATTAAGGGGTATTAACAAAGTAGGATAGATACCGGATGGATGTCAGAAATGATGTTTAGACGACCACTGACTATTTTGTAATCTTTTAAATCACATAAGCTTTATCAAGAAATTACATACATTCCACGCCATTACATTTCACATATGAATGCCCAAATAATTAGTTCTTATGATAAGAGTGATTATTTACATTCATGATTGTTATACTTTCTGTGGTATCACCCATTTAGATTGATGAAATCATATCATATGCATTCCTTATGTTTTAAGTGATTAAAGCATACAGGTTCATAAACATCATATAGACAATACATTACACATTGCATTTACCATATCATAACATAAGTTAGATGCATACAATTAAATCAAAATTAAACATGCATCTAACAAAAACATTGCATCCATAAATACATAATTTCATAAAGCATCCATCCATATCTAAGATCACATCATTGCATCCACCCATACATAGAATCATAAATCCATCATCAAATCAACTCATAATACATCACATCATGTCACAATAATCAAATCATATAAGCATCTACATAAACATATACATAAGCATCCATCTCAAATCCATATCATCATAAATATCATCTATCATCTAACACATATATCAACTCATCATAATTCCATCATCACATCACATAAGTAAAACAAAAACATAAGCAATAAATGACACACATAATGAAGCATAATGCAAAGATCTCATAAATATGTGTGTCTCAAAATGTGTATCTCAAAGTGCATATCTCAAAATACATAGATAAACAAAAAAACAAAAAGGGAAAAAAAAAAAGGGCCTCAAAAAATAAAAGCCTAATGCATCATCAATCAAACACTGGGCCTATGCCCCCTACAGCACCACCCCCTATGGATGGATCACGAGTGGAGCGATGTGAGCCCACTAGCCTCTCTATGCGAGTATGGGTCCTCTGACTAGGCCGGATGGAAGACTACCCTGAAGTAGAGCGCCCACTAGCCTGTGATCCACCTGCACCTATCCTCTCCCTAGGAGTGGCTCCTAGCCTCTTGATCTACATCTCGAGAGAAGCAATGTGGCCTACATGACCAGTAATATCTACCTCATACTCATCTAGCAAAGTCTACATCCGCCTAATCTCTACCCCCAGATCTATACCTGTAGAGCCCTGAGGTGTGGAAGGATCAACAACAACCTGCATCCTAGTAGCACCACCCCGATAGCAGCCTACAAAGCCTGTATCTAAGCCATGAGCTGCTCTATAGTAGCATCCCACTATACTATAGTAGCATCCCATTGGGCAATGATAGCATCATGCTATTGTACCTGGATCTTGGCCGACTGGAGCTCGACCTCTACATCATGCAACTATGCTCTCAGAGGAGAATCTCTCTCCTCAGGATCCAACTCCTCATCCTCCTCCTCAGGAGCCTCCTACTCCTCCACTACCACTCTACTTGTCCCATACCTCAGTCCTAGCTTAGACTCTATGCCCTGCTAGATCTGCACCATCTCTACCATCACCCTCATAACCTAGACTACCATCACCATGCCACATCCGATCACCCCACCACTATGCAAATGCATCTATGACTCCCCCAGTGACTCATGGGTCAACTATTGGGGCATCCTCCTCATCATCCAACTCTATGATATGTGGGGGAGGGAGGTCTCTCTCTGCTTTGATGCACCTATACAAGAATGGGATAAGTGGCACATCCTACTATAACCCATACTGATGAAGAACTTGAGAGTAGAAGAAATACTCCCTGATGTCGACCTTATGGCCAATGAGCCACCGCTCATACCACATCCTAGCTATAAAACTAGGTGGATCATCCCAAGCTAGGCACTCATAATATGGGTGCCACATGATGGCTCCGACCTATAGCCTAGTGAAAGTAGTAGTATAATGGGGGAGCTCCCCTACATTAGGATGGCTCTTGTACTCCTCATGCTCTCGAGCCCACCTAGTAGCATAGCACTGCATCCTAGCATCAATAACTATAATCTTAGTAGGGAGTCCTCTAGGATGATCCATACTGATATGCTCCCATCCCCATACCTAAAGGAGCAAGCTACAACCAATGCTGACATGACCCCATTGATAGATGTGATACAACTCATCATAACACTATGCTAGCAGAGACCTCCCCCATGCATAGATGATAGGCTCCTCACTATCCAACAAATCTTGAACCATCGCAAGGAGGTTCCATGAGAACCTCAAGCTTGAGCAATCTAGGATCAGAATGTTGTTGATGACCATCAGCAATACCGCATGCCTCTCCAAGAAGACATGCTCCCTATACCAACGTATAATAGATACACCTCCAGACTTGGTGTCCTTGAAGGTAGCCATAGCATGCCTCTCGAACACCCAAAGAAAAACTGCATCACGATCATTAGTGGCCGAAGAGACGATGGCCACTCCATCAAAGGGGATCCAAAAAATCCTATACACATCCTCCGGTGTGATAGTCATCTCACCGATAGGAAGATGGAAGGTGTTCATCCTAGGGTCCCATCGGTGAACCAGGGTAGTGAGGTAGGCCTGATCTGACATAATCTGAGGTAGCCTGGTAACATACTATAGTCCATAGGCCTTAAGCTAGGCCCAGTCCATATCATCCAAGAGTGGGAGAAGGTCATTAAGGAGCTTTGGGTCCCGAGCTCGAGTAGTGAGAATCTAAGAGCAAAAATCAAAGGTATAACTACAATGCATCTAAGGCATGAATCATAAATAAAACATGAAAAGTGGTGCAAATAATGATAAACTATCCTAAGTCTGAGTGAAAGAGGAATAAATGCACCTAATCAAGCAACATAATACAAAAAAACCAAAAATTCAAAAAATCAGATAATCATCTCACAAAATCCAAAAAATTACAAAATTTACCTAAGTATCTTGGCGTTGTCGCCTACATGACCAAAAATGGTCATCGAGGATAGAAGGGGCAAACCCCAATGGTCAAATTTTTGACCATTGGGATTCAAAGCTAGCTCTAAGCGACAAGCCAAACTACAGCCGAGATGGTCGCTTTGAGTAGCAGTGGCCGATGGGTGACATGACATGCATGTACGCCCTAAGCCAAAAATACCAAAAAAAATTTAAAATGGGGGCAAGCCCACCAAAACAAAACCTAACCTAAACCTATCTACAGATTCGGTTCATTGCCAGCAAGTTTAGTGAGGTTCATTTACCGATTACTTAATGAGGTTCAATTTTACCCAAAAAGAAAGTAGGGTTAAGGTTTGAGAGAATACCCGAGAAGCTTCGGCTCCTCCGCTCACCGATGTCTCTCCCTATACAGCCATAGTCTCCAAAGCAACAACACTCCAAGTCACAAATGTCACTTTCTCATCAGAGCTCTAGAAAGCAAAATTACCAACTAGGAAAAATGAAAATTCAAAACCCTAGATTCCTTTTATACTTCTCAAGTTATGCCTCAATCACTGCTAACATCAGTAGCCCAAACTTTTTGGCCGCTCAGGGTGAGAGTGGCCACAGGCAAGGACTTAGTGACCATTGGATCTGACAACGGTCGGATGCACAAGCAAAATCAAGAAGATTCCTTCTAGGAGGAATAGCAAAAAAATCAAATAAGCACATTTTGATGGTCCCTGATCATCATAATAATCAAAATAACAAAAAAATCACATAAAAACAAATCTCGAGTAAGCTTCGTATTCAGTTACTTACTCTATCAACTCAACGGTTGCAACGATTTGCACTCCATGCAACTCGGTGAGATGAGTAAGTTACCATAGAGCTACTTGGGGAAAATTATTCATTTTGGAATTATGATGTATCACCTCAACCCCGAAGAAGATCAAGATGGTCGGACTGCTCCACGGGTACGATGGAATCATCCTAATTCTCTTATGACACCAAAAACACTGAGCCAAGTGATGCAATACAAGCATAAATAGAATCACTCATCCTAACTCCCTAAGAAGGCTATTTGTGGTTGGACCGCTCCCTGAGATAGGGATGAATGATCATCATAAACAAATTGGAATCACACTTGGATGGGGGTTTGCCCATTAAAAGAACAAACAACTAGAAAGGAACCAAAACTAGTCAAATTGGTCAAGCGACTTGTCACTTCATTCATTGCCTTTCCCTCACCAATTCATTTGTGTGAGGGGGTAGTTCAAATATTCAAATAATCATAATCAAAGTCAACCAAAGATCACTCGATCATATCAAAATAGTGTTCATCCTATGAATCATTGCATACAACTCTTACAAAACTTTCCCCGTTTGTTGGGTTCATAAGCAAATATGACATCTTCAATTTGTAGCTCTCCTCCAGTCGGTTCTGTTGTAGCAACATAAGCTACCCGATTGTGTTTGAGGAATGAGTGCAAGTGGACATGTGCAAGCCCTATGCTAAATTAAGCCTTCAATCAGGTTGAAGCAATGATTCAAGGATGCGTGTCATCTTGCATGATTGGGCCATCCAGCATTGATCAGATCAATGATCATCATACACCCTACAAACATAGTAGTCTACGTTTTTGCTCCACGTTGTGTTTTCCACTCAATGCATCACAAAAAGGGGCATCTATAGACACCTAAAACATGTCATGTTTAGGGAGACTACTCACATAGGCACACTCATAGGTCATGTGACTAAACCTTGGGACCTTCCAAGTATCAAAAGTGGTTTTACCACTCATCTGGGGCATTTTTCAGCCCATCCAAGCCTGGCCGCTATGGACCAGAGTGGCTGGATTCTGGCCATTGAAGCTCAGAGTGGCCAAACCTTAGCCACTGTAGATGACAGTGGCTAAACTTTAAATGCATTTTGCCACCAATCTAGCCTAATATCGGGTGGAAGTGGTAGTATGCATGCAATAAGGCCGAGCAGGGATAACTTTGCATTCCTCCTCACAGCCAGTCTACATGAAAGACTCAAGTCCAGATTTAGACATCAGTTAACTACCCCTCAAGGGTAGACAAAGGCAAAACTTCTCATGCTAACATCCAATGTGCATGTAGAAAATCAATCCTAGGGTTTTGAAATTGACCTAGGGTTTCAAACACTTTATAAGGAGTAAACCTAAAAGCACTAGGGGACCTTCTTCTTGGACCTTCTTTTGTGAATCAAGAGAGAGAGAACATCACATACTTGGAGAGCTTCCCTTGGAGATCATTTTTATAGTGAAGCCCTATCGGATTGGAGAGTGAATCTGAGCACCCTTGAGGAGCAACGAAGTGCTAGCCAAACTGAGAGGTAATCATCCATGCACATACAATAATCATTTAACATTAGTAGTAGACTTAAGCCCATAGCCTTTGGATCAATAGAGATAGATTTCACCTTAGCGATCGTTGTCCTGGATAGTGGCCCACAACCTAGTCTAGGGTTTAGGTGTTAGTTTCTTTTATTCTGCTTTCTTCATGCTTTCATATCATTAGCATAAGATTTACTTCATTTATTGGCATTCATAGTACTAGTTTCATTGCATTTGTTTTCATTATGCTAACAACCTCATCCGGGGAGGCAATCTCGGACATCTAAGCATGTGTTGTTGTTTCATTGATTGTAGGGCTACAGGTTCATCGGACAAATCCACAACATACGAGAGCAAGAGGATCCCTCTAGGAATCAGACCTAGAGAAGGAGGCATCTGTAAGCCCTCATACAGTTCCGTGTGCATCATCGAGAAGCCTAGAAAAGCGCATCTCCCTTTGCAAGGGGATATTTTATACATCTGCTACCCTCTTTGTGTAAAATCATGTATCAAATGAAGGGTATCCCGTAGAGGGATTTATATGTAACCGGATCTTGGAAATATCAATACAAAGCATTCATTCATTTATTTCTTCGTACTTTGGCTATGCCTTTCTTTTATGCTTTTTCATTTAATGCATGTTAAACGTTAAAATATTTAATAATAATAATCACAAATAGAGTGAGTGGATGGTGCACCACTTCCCGGGTCGCTACAGCTAGATATGATTCTAAGGACAGAGCGTGTGGCAACCACATAAGACAAAATAATTATACACTTGTGCATTCATTACAACTAGGATGACAATTATGCAACTTACCTCTATAAGATAGAAGGTTACAAAATATTTATCTGTGGGATGGATGAGTCATGTTCGAGAATGTATGGACAAGATATTTGTTTAGTGAAAGAGACAGACGTTATCACATCGATCTCGAATGAACATTTTGAAAAAGAAACATTATAGAAAGAAATGAGTATTTTACCAATTAAATGGAATGCGAATAGAGACAAGTGTTACCCAAAAAGCAAAGATTTTTTGAGAGAAGCTTTAAATATGCGTGAAAATGGAGGGAACTGGGTTCGAAAATTCTAAGACAAGATTGCAAGAAGAAGCTGGATGTTGGCACTAGGTTTGTCTTGGAGTCTCTCCTTCCATAAGCTATACTGGATTTTTACCATGTGATGCCATCTCTAGAGTTTGTATTCTGCACTTGTGTTAAGCTATTATTGAATTTGTTTTTATCAATATTTTGGATTTTCAGCAAGTTTTATGCATGTTAATGGTAACTTGTTTGTAGTTTTTAATGTATTGCACATTTTCCTTAGGATATTGCACCTCATTGAAGGTTAGATTGTGTGAATGTGGATCACTTTAATGTTGGTTTTGTGCAGGATACTAATGTTTGTAGGGTCTATAGAAATTTCTGAGTTGCAACACTTGTTTTTTTTAATTTCATTTTTTTGTTATTTTTCTAACCCTATATTTTTCATTTTTTTTAAGTTTTCAAAATAAAATAAAAAATATAAAAAAATTAAAATTCCAAAAAGAGTCATATGGGTTCCAATAATAAGCTTTAATGTTCCATTTAAAGCAATTTCGATTTTATTTCGAAACAAATTCGAAATTCCAAAATTTATAAAGATTGCAGTTTTTAAAAGGAATTTCACAATTTCCAGTTTTACATGTTTTCATGTTTTCGAAATGAGATTTGGATTTCAAGCTTTACATTTTTATTTTCAAGCAATAAATTAATTTCCCTTTATGAAAATTACAATTTCATTAAAGGGGGATGATTTATGAGGTATTTTAAGAGTCATTTTCTTTAAAGCAATAAATTAGTTTCCCTTTATGAAAATTACAATTTCATTAAAGGGGAAAATTTATATGGCATTTCAAAGGCCATCACATTTTAAAAGTTACTCATTCACATTTACTTTCTTTCATGCTCAAAGCAACATAAAATGAATCCACTCATCATTTTCAGATTCACATTTTAGAGATAGATTTTAATATTTTATTTCATGCTTAAAGCAAGGTTTAATAAAAGGATAAAATTGGTTAAAACTTGCTTAACAAAGAAAGATAAAATCTATCTAAAATATTTCAAGATAAAATGAATTTCACTCCTACATCATGGTCATATGAGGGCCAATCACATTTTCTTTTCTTTTCTTTTAAGTTTCATGAACAATCAATAGCATAGCATAATAAAATAAGACCAACACAGGCCCCTTGTTAACAGTTGCTTGCAAATCACTAAGGTATTCTAGCACTTATTTGACACATTTTCATAAGCATACATGCACACATTAAGTAAAAGGAACCTTGGAGAAATGTTTATTTCTTTGCAAGAGAGGGTTTTCTAATCAAAATCCTAACTATGAGTGTGGTTTTGCAATTGGGAAAAATTACCACTCAACATTTTGGCACTAGAAGGAGGGCCTAATTTGGTTATTTTATTGATGTTATAGATGCTAACTTGTTCATTGTTACTTGAAAGAGTTATTTTAAGGTATTTGTCTTGACTAATGAGGTTTTTTTTATCGTATTCATTGATTTGAAAGTCTTTTAATTGATGATGCATGGATGCTAACCTTTTTGCAAATTGGAGAATATTCTTTAATGCCATGGTTTAATTGATGCATATATTTTGGCTTATGCTAACATGATGGTCTATATGATAAACATTTGATATTTGTTAGTCATTTCATGCTTCTTTGCAAGATATATTTATTTGACTAACAAAATTGGTACTAAAGTTATATTCTTTAAGGTTCACTAATGGCATTGTTTACTCCAACCAGGGTAGAAATTACATCTTGGATAGGGGATTATTATAGCCATTTAAATAGGCCTACCCATCAAATCCCTGAAGGTGTAGAAGATTATTTACCTTAGTTTAGGCATGATGTAGACTTGGCTAAGGAACATATTCAGAGATACAAGGACATGTTGATTCATTTGCAAATTATGCATGCAGATTTTCCTTGTAGGTTGTTTTCATACACATTTAATGAGGTTGTGTTTGATTGGTACATCCACTTACCTCTAAGTTCTATCACTTCTTGGGATCTACTAGAAGCAACGTTCATCAACCATTTTGGAAAATCTATTGACTCAGATAGGATATTAAATCAGTTTGTCTCTATTTGTAAATAACCTAATGAATCCATGAGTCAATTCAATGATACATTTCATAGGTTGTTTACTGAAGTGGTGACACATTACCTCATGTTGGAAGAAGAAGCCATTCAAATATACATGGGAGCCTTAGACCCTTTTACTTCTACATTTCTAGGGAGAGTTCTTAAAGATCCATCTTTGCCTAGAGCCTACAGTGAGGCAATAACCATAGAACAACGATGGATTTTGAAAGGGGTTGATGTGGGTCAATTATCATTACTTAACCCTAAGGCTCCAAATCATATACCACCCATGAGTCAAGTTGAGGCACACCCTTCTCCCATGATGAATTATTTTTCAAGAGTTATGGATTCCAACCAATACCAACCATCCAATCTAGCACCCTTGAATCAAGCGATGTCTAATGTGAGCAATCAAGGGGATAAAAGTGAATGTCCAAATGTTACAACCACCTTAGATATCATCCAAGAGGAAGAGATGAGTGGCTTAGAGTCCTTATTTACAAGGGAGGATTGGGATAATTATAGAAATTTGAATACAACAATTGATCCCACTGTAGAAGCATTTGAGCCATCAAAAGTGGTTGAAAGTGAGTTTAAAAAGGAATCAATGGATGAATCTGAAGATACGATAGAATTTCATCACTTGTTTTTAGAAGACAATTATTATAATGATCAAGAAATCCAACATGAACCAAGTTATGACAAGCTAGAAATGAAAGGCTTAGAGTTATTGTTTACAAAGGAGGATTGGGAAAGATATGAGGAATCATTGGTTTCTCACACTCCTACTGATGAAATATCTATTTCACTTGATATGCAGGATGTTGAAATTGCTATCTCACATGAAGATCTTGCAATTCCTCTACAATCTAAAAATGGCATGAAATAAGGGATGGAATCTCATCAAATGTTTTAGAATGATAAGGATTCTACTATTCTAGAAAAAGAAGGGGAATCACTCACTTTGTTCCCATTTGAGGGGCAAGAAATTAAAAGCCTTGTTTCACCTAAGGACCCTATAATATCTATGTTACCTCAGATAGAGGAAGTTCTAGAACCTGAATGGTTTGGGTTTGATGTCATTGATGATCCAAATGAAAATATTGTTTTATTCGAAACAACTCAAGTAGTTGATCAAGATTTATGGTTTGAAAAGGATGGGTATATTTTTAATTGGGTGCCTAACTTTGGTGTTTTTGAAAAATAGGTAATGGATGAATGGCTACAAAATAATGAAGACCATGAAGAAAAAGAAGAAGGTACAAATGTGCATCAAGTTATGGTAAATGAAAGTGTACAAAAGGTAGAATCTCATCCTTTGTGTCCAACCATCCAAACTCCAGGTAAAATTTTACCTAATTGTCTGTTGGATTTGAATGTTATTAATGATGAAATGCCATTTGAGGTTAACAAAGAACTAGAGTGGATTTCTACTCACACCGCTAATAAGATTACTTTGTTGAATGAAACATAAGTAGATGTGCTTGAGTTATTGAATCAAGTTCATCAAAAATTAACAATTGAATCTAGGATACAAACTTATAATGATCCTCATTTAGTAGATATCCTAGATGCTTGTAAATTTTTGCATGAGTATGATTGGCCTAAAGACATAGATGATGACTTTGCTTTAAAATTTTTAAAAATAGCCTCTTATTTGAAGGAAATCCTATATGCTTGTGAAAATGAAAACTTAAGTAAAAGTGATGAATCATATTTTGAAATTTACACCTCATTGAATAAGCAAAAGATAATTGAAAATCATGTATTCACTTGTAAGTTTAATGAATCAAATGCTCAACATGGAATTGCTAATACCCTTGAATCAAATTGGTGGGGTGAGAGAGGTAAGATGAGAGTTTTTGTATTGTTTGGCCTAATCTTATTTTGGTTGGATTTTTGTAAATCTTGGCATGCATATCATAATATAGGTCTTTTAAAGTGTGCTAATCGTGTTTGGGATCCAGGGAAGTGATAGTCCAAATTTTTGCATCATCTTGTATATTATTGTATATAGCTTTTTGGTTTTTTGTGTGTTTTGCTTTTGGTTTTTCTTTATGTGGCACTTTTGGTGTGTATTAGCTTGTTTGCAAGATGTTATTTATTGCTCTCTTGTCAATTTTATTTAGGTTAGGTTTTGGTTTATTTTCAAGAATTGCATTTTGGGTTGGTTCCCTCCTTTGAGGTGATGTTTTTTGGTAAGCTATTAATTTATGGCCTCTTGAAGGATGAATTGCCTATCATGTGGATCAAGGAAAAGGGGATAAAATTGTTTAGTTAACATTCTTGGATCTTGGGATTAAGATAGCAAATTTTGGAACAATGAATCATTTTTCTAAAGCTACACAAGAACACATCATATTAAGGGGTATGCCTTGGAATCTTGAAGGATGAAGTCATTTTGGTTTGCAAATTAAGGCAAAAATTTTTATAAACTCCATATTTAGCCTTGAATGATCTCTAACCTAGGTGGTAGGTGAAGTTTGCAAAGCAATACAATGATGAATAAAAAAAAAAAATCCAAATCAATCAAATGGCTTAGGGCATCTCCACCGGGGCTATAGACGCCTGGCTGGCAGTGGAGCAATGTCTATAAAAGAGGTAAATGCAAAATTAATCTAATACTTGGGTGAGCAAGGCCATCTCCATCGGGGCTATAAATGCCTAACTGGTTGTGGAGCAATGCAAAGGCACATTTTTATGAGTAGTATTTTATATAGCCTAAATGTGAATCATGTGATGGATTCTGAATAGTGTCAAGAATGCTAGAATGAAAACACTTTCACACACTTAGCTAAAGCAATGATTCATGTGTTTTCAATTGAATTTGTCTATTCCCATCGTTTTTGGATGTTGCTGAATAGTTTTGTTTTCTGATCTTTGGTTTGTTTATTTTCAAAACTAGGTTCTTCATCTAAAATGCTCAGGAGAATTTCCCAAGAGAGTCACCATTTGTTGTGGCCATTCCACAACTAGCCCCAAATTTTGGGACCCACCTTTTGGATTTTGGTTTTTGGAAGTTTTGCTTGTATTTGAGTGTTAATTTTGTGATTTCATCAGTTTTCTCCCTTGGGCATTGCTAGGGAATCATTCCTTGTTGGATGTTGATGTTTTTAAACGTTTTATTCCCACTTATCTCAACAAGAAAAATGTGAAAAGATATAGTTTAAAATAATATATATATATAAATAAATAATAATAAAATATATATAATAAAAATAAATAAATAAATAATAATACATATATAAAGTAAGGAGTTAAATTAGTCTTAAGTGTTGTTTTTAATTTAGTGTTGTTTTCATTATTTTAAAAGATTGACTTCAGTTAAATTTTTATTTTCAATTTTTTCCCCTCTATTATCTTGATTATTTTTGTTTTCTATGTTTTAGGCTTATACGTGAATTGTCAAAGGTGGACATATAGACGATCTGAAGCCAAACTCCAATACGGAGGCCAAAACATGATTAACAAGTACTGGGATTGGCAGGAAGAGCAATGTAAATATGACATGACAGTTGTACTAGGACATGATGTGGCAATATATGGTGGGCTATGTGCAGTGATGCACACATGGACGGGTTTGATGTCTTCGTTATCGTGGATGAGGTGGATCGTGCAAAGGTCATTTGCAGTGAGTGCTAAGATTAGCATACATAATCTAACGTGGGTAAGATAATGCATAGTGGACATAATAGAAATGGACTTGGAATAGACTAAATCATGCTAATGAGAACTCTAACTTGTATAAGGGTTTTTTTGATGTAAATAGATTGCGACAGTGTAGTGAAACATGGACAAACAGTGACGTTAGATGCACAATTAGCCTAATGTGAAATGAGTATTGTAGGCTTGATAAAAGTCTTGATAGCAACATGGCATATTTTATAGTGATGTGATCATATGTGGGTAAGTAGTTGGACAGTGTGGATCCCATCATTGAAGTTCATCGAAGGATCGCAAGTGGAGACGTCTACTCAGCGAATGGACACGGTTAGAAAAAATACAGCAAATGAAGGATTGAATATAGATAAGTGTTGATGTTTACATGTGAATTCTAACATGGATATGTAGACACCATGGACCTCAACACCATGGTAGACCATATGTAGCTAGAGGTACTAAGAGGAGTTCACGCAGAAATTGTATAGTATTGGTCGTAGTTACCAAATACCATAGAATAGATAATTCAAATATGTGGGCATTGCAAACATCACGATGGGTGGACCAATGGTGATGTAGACACTTGGAGTGATAATGGTGACCTATATGGAGGTATAAACATAGAGGTATGATCATGCATAGATGAACTGCCACTGAGGGTAAACTCAGTATGATGTGAACCTATTGATGGAGATAACATGGATCGATGGCTTCAACAGATGCAGATAACATGGATATACATAGTTATAAATGTGGCTATATTTTTGGTATTTTAATTAATGGTACATTGATGATAGAATATGGGTAGCGTGGCACATTTATAGGGCCACCAATGTTAAATAATTGGATTAGCCATACGATAATTATGTAATAGTGTTGAATGGGATATCTCCAATGCTAACATAAGCTTCTCAAAAATGAATATGTGGACAACAACAAGGTGGGTTGACATATAGTGGCTTGAACAAATTTGATGTGCATACATACACTATACAGTAGAGCGATGTCAGGTACAACATCTCAAAGTGGTCGATGAAAATGGACGATGAATTTACCAAAAGTGATAACATTAATCACGATGGATGGAGGTGTAATAACTCAAAACCTTATGGTGAAGAGAACATCATATACATGTGTGGTAAATGTGGAACAATAGCCAGGATGACACAGACTATCACATAGACACCGTCGGCTACAGGAAGACTAGTACGGGTTATTTACTACAAATGACAAACGATGGAGATTTGTAGCTAATTTTGAAATGAGTTGTTGATAGGCAAGCCACGTGGTGTTTTTCATGGATAGGGTAGTTGATGTTTTAGATATGGCTAGATATGATTCTAAGGATGGAGTGCATAGTGGCCACATAAGATGAAATCATTATACACTTGTACGTCTGTTACAACAAGGATGATAATTATGCAACTTACCTCTATAATATAGAAGGTTACCAAAGATTTATCTATAGGATGGATGAGTCATGTCTGAGAATGTATGGACAAGATATTCGTTGTAGTGAAAGAGATAAGTGTTATCCCATCGGTCCTGAATGAACATTTTGAAAAAGAAACGTTATAGAAAGAAATGAGTATTTTACCAAATAAATGGAATGCAAACATAGACGGGAATTACCTGGAAAACGAAGAGTTTTTTAGATAAGCTTTAAATATACGCAAAAACAGAGGGAACTAGGTTGGAAATTTCTGAGACAAGATTGCAAGAAGAAGCAAAATGTTGGCACTGGGTTTGTCTTGGAGTCTCTCCTTCCACAAGCTAGACTGGACTTTTACCATGTGATGCCATCGCTGGAGTTTGTATTATGCACTTGTGTCGAGCTAAAATTAAAAATTTTGTTTTGTCAATATATTGGATTTTCAGCAAGCTTTATGCATGTTAATGGTAACTTGTCTGTAGTTTTTAATGTATTACACCTTTTCCTTAGGAGATTGCACCTCATTGAAGGTTATATTGTGTGAATACGGATCACTTTAATGTTGGTTTTGTGCAATATACTAACATTTGTAGGGTATATGGAAATTTCTTAGTAGCAACACTTGTTTTTTTTTTATTATTCTTCTGTTTTTTTCTAACCCTATCTTTTCATTTTTTTAAAGTTTTCAAAATAAAATAAAAAATATAAAAAAATTAAAATTCCAAAAAAGAGTCATATGGGTTCCAAGAATAAGCTTTAATATTTCATTTAAAGCAATTTTGGTTGTATTCTGAAACAAATTCGAAATTCCATAAATTTATAAAGATGGTAGTTTTTAAAAGGAATTTCGCAGTTCCAGTTTTACATGTTTTCACATTTCGAAATGAGATTTGGATTTCAAGCTTTACATTTTTATTTGCAAACAATAAATTAATTTCCCTTTATGAAAATTACAATTTCATTAAAGGGGGATGATTTATGAGGTATTTAACGAGTCATTTTCTTTAAAGCAATAAATTAATTTTCGTTTGTGAAAATTACAATTTCATTAAAAGGGAAGTAATTTATATGACATTTCAAAGGCCATCACACTTTAAAAGTTACTCATTCACATTTACTTTCTTTCATGCTCAAAGCAACATAAAATGAATCCACTCATCATTTTTAGATTCATATTCAAGAGATAGATTCTAATATTTTATTTCATACACAAAGCAAGGTTTAATAAAAGGATAAAATTGGTTAAAACTTGTTTAACAAAGAAAGATAAAATCTATCTAAAATATTTCAATATAAAATGAATTTCACTCCTACATCGTGGTCATATGAGGGCCAATAACATTTTCTTTTCTTTTAAGTTTCATGAACAATAATAGCATAGCACAATAAAATAAGATCAACATAGGCCCCTTGTTAACAGTTGCTTGCAAATCACTAAGGTATTCTAGCACTTTTTGACATATTTTCATCAGCACACATGCACACATTAAGTAAAAGGAACCTTGGAGAAATATTTATTTCTTTTCAAGAGAGGGTTTTCTAATCAAAATCCTAATTGTGAGTGTGGTTTTTATTTGTAAATTTATTTTTAACCGGTACCATTTTTGTTATTCTACTGTTTTTCTTCATTGCTTTAGATTCAAGGCACACGGTGGTTTTACCACAGTACAATCTCTTGTATTTGCTTGATAAAAATATGTGGCTTATTTGCTAGGAGGTTGTTTCATTGGATTTTTGGGTTTGATTCATGGAATCTAGCTCAATATTTCTTGATGTCTTATTGCTAGATCTAAGGTTTGGGGGTGTCTTTCAAAACCCTACTTGTAATAGGTTTGGGGACCCTTTTAAAACCTCTTTCTACTATCAATTAAAAAAAAAACTGATTATATCCATAATATCCATCAAGAAAAGACATCATTTCAGATCCATTAACCATTTGTAAAATGTTATCAATAGAAGGAAGAGGGTAGTTATCTTTTTGTGAAGCTTTATTAAGGGTCCTAAAATCAATGCATAACATAATATCTCCAGTTTTCTTTTGAATTGGAACTATGTTTGCAACCCATGTGGAATTTCATATAGGAAATATAATTTATGCATCTATCAACTTTTTAACTTCCTTCTCTATGAGCGGTTCTAGAATTGGATTAACTGGTCGTTGTTTCTGCCTAAATGGTTTAGAATCAGACATTAAATGAATGGTATGAATGCTAATGTTTAAATTGTAATTTTTAAGTCCTCATAAGTCCATGCAATAAAATCCATATAATCTTTAAGTGTATGTATTATTCCTTCTTTCTCATAATGTGTGCATGCTTTTCCAATAAGTACATTATGTGAATCTTCATTATTTCCAATATTAACTACATTATATGCATCATTTGAAGGTGATATTTTGTTGCACCTTTTGCTTTGGTAGTCAATATCAAAAATCTTTTCAAGTGAGACAATATCTTTTGATATAGCTTTAGTTCTCTTTGTTACCTCATCTTCTTGACCTTCATCCTCTTGTAACCGTTGAAATCGTCAATCACCTAAGTTTCAAAAACACCTGAGTTAGTTACGAAATTCAAATACTTGTAAATTTTTAACATTATCAAGTATGGAAGGACAAGCAACCAATTCTATTGAAAAAAATTCAATTTTATTTTATCGATGGGATTTAACGTACCTACTACGAATGCCAAATAATCTACAACATGATTACTCTTTTTAGAAATTATAGAAATGTTAAAGGCTTCAAATTCATCTATTAAATCTCTAACTATGGTTATGTAGTAAATTAGCCTTTCATCACGACATGTGTATTTCCCCTTTACTTACCTAACAACTAATGTTGAATCCCTTAAAACTTTTGAACATTTAATGTTCTTATTCAGAGCTAGTTGTAATCCAAAAATTAATGCTTCATACTCCGCTACATTGCAAGTACATGGTAATTGTAATCTAAATGCAGCAAGGGGAGACCTACCTTTAGGGCTAATGAGTTCAACCCCAGCTCCACTACCCTATTTGTATTTAGATCCATCAAATTTAAGTGTCCAAACAAGATGATCATCATTAAGTGGGTCACAAGATAGAATTTTAGTATTAGATTTATTTGTAATCAACTTGGTATCCAATGTGTAAACACCCAACTCAAACTCATTATAAAGGGTTTCATTTTCTCTATTATACTTTGTGATCAACTCTTTGAGTCTAGGATCTATTTCAATTTGGATTTGATTGGATACCCCTTTCCAAGGTAACCACATGTGTGAACAGTTCATGGCCATATAGCCATTCAATTTTTTGCTCCAATCCCTGGCCAATAACATACCATACTTGTCAGGAATATCAACAACATGAATATCAATGTATTTCTAAATTCTAGGTTTTGATGAAATCTAAATATGAATGTTATGAAGTATGCTTACCACATTCACCTCAAATATGTCTAATTATACCACCATTCTATTTGAAGGATTGGGTTTCAAACCCAACCTATAACAAGTAATATAGGGCATTACATTACCTGAAGCACCTGAATCTACTAGACAGTTGTGTAAATTATTTCCTACAATTTTGATTGTTAGAAGGAAGGGAGGAACCTATCCTTTCTACCTTCGTAAGACCAAATGTGACTTTGTAGATTTTCTAGAATAAATTTTTCTTGGTTGACCAAGTGCCCTAACCAAATAATCTTGTTGGTTTATCAGTTGTGCAACTTCAAACAAAGTGATGTTAGTTTTTTATTTAAATCAATCAGCAGATTTCTTAGTGCTACAATCTAATTCTGGACTAGGTGGATACCTATTAATATTAGGTAGACCTTGTATGGCAATTTTTGATTCTTACATAAGTTGTAGAGATGGAAAAATAACCATTTTGGATGGTCATAATATAAAGAAACTAATCATACATCCACCTGCACAGTCTGTAGATTTGTTGGAGGAACCTAAGAATGAAAATCAAAATATTTGTGGTCTATCGATAATCCAATATGTCATGACACTTGATGATTTAGGAGATGAAAATGATGAGGATGTGATGATATCTCACTTTTTTCAGGGAGAACCCTCATGTCCTCCTCCTGAGTTGCCATTAGTGGGAGGAAAAGACCACCATATTCAGCAAATAGAAGTTGCACCTGGTATAATTTTGAACATAGATAACCAGTTGATAGCTGAAAAATAGACCAAACAAAAACAAATATTGGAAAAATATCAAGATACCTTTGCTTGGGAGTATTTTGACATGAGAGGAATAGCTCTCGAGACATATACTCATAGGATATATCTGAAAGACTAGGTTAAATCGGTAGGGATAAATTTATTTGTGGTACCATATAATACGCCTACACAGATGGACTTGTGTGAGGGTATTTCATGATATGTAGCTCTTCAAGAAAATTGAGGGGACTTTAACAATAGATTCATTAAAGGTCAGTTAGGGGTTTATGAATCCCTCTCCTAAAAAAAACTTCCTTTCTTTTCAATGTGTTTTTCTTGTAGTTATTTTTTGAGTTATTACAATCACAAATGACTGACAACGTGGAGGATGGTTGTCATTTTTTTCATAAGTAGACTTTTCTAATTTTTTCTTGAAAATACCTTACTAGTGAAAGCTAGGGATCACCATTCTTGCATTAATACTACAATAATTCCATGGCATGAATCATCAGTTTTTACAATAAATTATTTGGAAAAATCAATATTGGATGACACCAATATCAAAATCATTGCTTCCTTAAGATCTGTAAAAGTATTTTCTACTAATGGTGTCCATATAAATGAGTTCTTCTTTAACATGATGATTTATGGGGTTGTTATTTTTTATAACCTAGATAAATCATCGATAGTAGCTAGTGAGACCCAAATATCCTTGAAGTGCCTTAAGAGTTTATGGTTTAAGAAATTTTGTATAGCTTTAAATTTTCTTGGACCAACCTTAACTTCCTCTTTAAAAATAATATGCCCCAAATATTTAACCTCTTGCATTACTAAGGAATATTTGGATTATTTGGAAAATAATTTATGGTTCTACAATAGTTGCAAAGTTTGGTCTAAATTTTGTAGCTAATCTTTATCCAAGTGTGACTGCAAATGAGAATGTCATCAAAGAAGACCAAAGTAAACTTGCAAAGGAATGGGTGACATATATTACTCATGAGGCTCTCAAATCTTGAAGGTGCATTAGTTAGGCGAAAAGGCATGACCAAAATTTTCTAATGACCCTCATGATTCCTAACTATAAATTTTTTAGTATCTTCATCCTTGATCCTTATCTAATGGTATCTAGAGTGGAAATCCAACTTTAAAAAGTGGTGCCATATAACTCATCCACCAACTCATCAATAATAAGAATAGGAATTTTATCCTTAATGGTGAGTTTAATGAGTTCATGAAAGTCTAGGCATAGTTTCCATGATATATCTTTTTTCTCAACTAATAGTACCGATGAAGAATAAGGAATGATACTGGATCAAATTACCTCTATGTTTAATAACTCTTGGATCAACTTCTCATTTTATAATTTTTACACATATGGGTATCTATAGGGTTAGATGTTAGGTGGGAAACTCCTTGGTACTAGCTATCTTGTATGATCATGGGAATTGTATGTAAATAGTCCCTTATGCTCTACAAATATAGAACCATGTTTATTCAAAAGGAGTTACAAATCCCCTAGCTATTCATTTATTCATTATTTTGTTGTTAGATTACAAATAATTGGGCTACTTCTCGATGTGAGGAATTTTTTAATAGTTTTTCATTTTATTTGAACTAGTGATCTTAGTGGATACCATGAGTGAGCCAAAAATATGGTATAGGCTCCCATTCTAAGTAAATTGCATCTATATAGATTTAATAATACATTTAGTTATCTAATCACGGTTGCTTTTTAGATCATATTATAGACATGTCAGAACATGCAAGAAATGGTTGTCACATTCAAGATAGCTATGATTCACTATTTCAAGCATGCTCTGTTGATGTATGTGATCTAGATTTCATTGTAATGTTGGCTTGTGTACTACATCATTGTATTCTAACCATCTAATGATAGTCCACTCCTTTTTGTTATGATTTAGCCAGTTGAGTAGGGAAAGGTGTGTCATGTAAAAGGCTTTGGTTCCAGCAAAATAGCTCCAATCGCATGTAGCACCAATATCTATCACACTTTTCTCCATAACTCTTGTACAATTTTATATCTCATGTAAATCATGTTTTTCCTGTACTAGTAACTCCTTTTTCAATAGTATCAAAATATCTTATTTTGGTCTTTCCATGCTCTATTTAAACTCCATTGGCAAGTTGATTATCCATTTTTTAAGTTTCTTCTCACATGTACAAAACTTATGGATTTGAAATGATTGTATATTTCTTTATTTTTGTGTAGAATCACATCTAGAATTAGATTTGATATTTTCACCTTTTTGCTCATTGTTTCAATGACCAATTTTGAATCTCCATATACTATCAGTTCTAACCACTCTTTTCACCTGGCAATTTTCAATCCTCTATTCAAATCCAACAACTCCACAAAATTGTTTGAATTCACTCCTAATCCTTCAAAAATTCTATAAATACTCTTCCTAAGTCATTCATTATAATCTCTCCCAATCCAACTACTCACATATTCTTTTTTGATGCACCATCAAAAAGCAAATTGTATGCTTCAATACTAAATCTTCGGGGCTCATCTTTCTTACTTACCTACTTGGTTACAAACTATATTTCCAGAAGCTAAATTATTCTTTTTTAGCATCCACAAATTAGTCTTCATTCTCAATCCCACTTCTATTGGTTTTAATTAAAAGTTTGAATATTGTTATACTACAGAATATTCCCCAAAAAGCTACATCTTTCTATATTGAAATATTATTGCATATTGAGATTTTTATATCTACCATAATATAAATTATGGTAGTACTTTCTAAATTAATTTTATTTTTTATTTTCTATCTTTTCAAATTAGTGTCTCATTTGGTTGAAATTTCCTCACTCCTTAATTTTGGAATGGATGTCAACTTTGAATCCCAATGCTTGCCACATGCACTTTCAAACTTGGTTCAAGACTTCACATTGAATGAGAAAGTGTTCAATATTTTCTTTCTACTTCTTATATAACATACATACTGAAAACCCATGTATACCCCTTCTACTTAGATTTTTTGCAATAATAATTGCTTTGTGAGTTAATATCCATATAAAATGATCAATTTTTGGAATGGATCTTACACTATAATTTTTCCAGCGCCTACTATTTGGAATTATGTGATAATAATTTTCAACCAATAGCCAATTGTATCCTTGTTTGATATGATAATTTTATATTTTATTTATTGGTCCCCATATTATCCGGTTTGTTTCATCTATGAGTCTAACATTTCTTTCTCTTAACAACTTAGTGTATCCTTGTTTGATATGATAATTTTATATTTTATTTATTGGTCCCCATATTATCTGGTTTGTTTCATCTATGAGCCTAACATTTCTTTCTCTTAACAACTTAGAATTTTTTTTATATTTGTTCTTCAAGTTTGCTAATTCAATCTCACATTCCTCCAATATTTGATTCTAGATTTTGGTCATTCACTTTGAGAATTATAAGTATTAAGTAAAATATTTCCATACCTTAGTTTTCCAAATAAATCTCTTATTTAGAGTATTTCTATATATTATCCTATTGGTGGTATGCCATTGATTGCATTTGTTCATATATCTGCTTTTTTTCCATCACCAATGAGCCACAAACAACCTTTTCTATAAAATGATAATGTTACACATAGATTCAACCATGTAGTAGATCCCTGCTCTAACATTACAATCATTGTTAGTAAATGTTTTTGTGGGTTATCTCCAAAATACTTGTTCACCATAATCTTGCTACATAATGAGTTGCTTTTCTTGATTAATAGCCATACTATTTTAGCTTCATACACCTCTGGTAATAAGGACAAAAAATTTAGTCCTAATCCATCCTATTTTTTGGGTAAGCATACAATGGAACTTCTATCTTTCTTGTTCTTCGGCACCTTTCCATAAAATTGTTCTTATTATCTTCTCAAAGTTGTTAATTACCCATATTGGTGAATGAATGGATGACATTAAATATATCAGGATGGCATATAAAACTAATTGATGAGAATCACTCACCTAGCTAGAGTCAACCATCTATAGGATCACATTTTCAATCTTTGTATTACTTTGTTGAGGATATTCTACTATTGATTTTGGGTATGCTTGTGTGGGCCAGTTGGAACCCATAGATACATAAAGAATTCTTTGGATTTGCCTAGTTTGAAGCCAAAAATTATAGCAAATTTCCTCCCAAAAACTGCTAAGCAATTATATGCATAAAGGACAAACTTGCCACAATTAGTAGCAACTCCTGTTGCTATACAAATTTTGTCTAATATATCTTTCATGTTCTTGAATTCCTTAATAGATGCTTATCCCATTAACATAAATTCATCTATAAATTGTAGGTGGGTGTTTTATATTTGAAGTAAATGATGCTCCTTTAATCTATCCCTATATTCTTGATTGCTTGATAAGATAGATCATTACCTCAACCATGATGACATATAAAGTTGGTGATAATAGGCAACCTTTTTTTATGCCTCTATAAGAGTTAAAAAATTAGATGGTCCTACATTGACCAAAATTGAGAATGTGCTAGAGTTGATGCAGCCTTCCACACATTTTACCCATTGCTCATAGAACCCCATTTTATGAAGGTTAAGAGAAATCTTCTAGTGAGTTTGTCATAGACTGTAGCAAAGTCATGTTTGATAATCATTTTCCTTCTCCTCGATTTAACTACAGAGTGGATTGCTTCTTGCACAATAATGACTTCATTTAAAATATGTCTTTCTTTTACCACTCCCCCTTACTCTTTCAATATGATCATAGGCAACCATTTTAACAATTTACTAGCCATTATTTTTTAAATTAATCTATAGAATTTGCATAGATAAATGGGTCTAAATCTATGAAACTTGTATTCTCCTCATTTGGAATAAGTGCCAAGAATATCAAATTTATTGACTTTAAAAAAATCTATTGGTTTTTCTTCTTCTAGCATTGCGAGTAAATCCTCAACTATAATTTCCTATGCTCATCTAAAAAAAAATACATGAAATCCATCTAGACATGGAGCTTTCTTTAGCTTAAATTAATACACTATCTCTCTTAAATCTTCCATGTTTACTTTCTTAATTAGATGAATTTGCGTTTCTTGTGTGACTATTTTTTATATTAATTCAACTAATTCTCTCTGGATTTCTCCTTTGTTATTGTTATTATTTGATAATGTGGTTTGAAAATAATTCCTCATAACATTTTGTATTTTATTATCATTGATCATATCCTCCCTATTGACTTGTTTGATACATGATATGTGGTTCTTCATTTTATAAGCAATCAAGGATTTATGGAAAATTTTAGAATTTGCATCCCCTTTTTGTGCCCAGGGCACTCTTGCTCTTAACCTTAATATATCTCTCTCATCCTTCTTAATCCTTTCCATTTGTGCAATCAATTTTGCTTTTTTGTTCCATTTTATGCTAGTTTATTTACTTCCTCCAATCTACCACATATTTCTTCTTTTCAATTTCAAATTTCATTATGCTTCTCTACCATCCTTCAATTTTATGTTTGATATGTTTCACTTTGCTATAGAATATGAACCTTGTTGTTCCTTCAACTTCAATCTCATTTGTAATAACCCAAAAATCAAGAAACAAGAAAACACACAAAAATAGAAATGAATTTTTTTTAATATTGAGAGGGATTCATAATTCCCTAACCAACCTTAGACTAACTTAATGTTTTGCATCCCCTAAGTTTCTCAAGAACTATACCACACAATATTCCCCTCATGCAAGTCCCTTCTACGTAGATATATCTTATGTTATGCACATAAGTCCATCCATCTCATCAATCTTGATGAGCTAAACTTACCACCTTCAATCATTAGAAGGTGTATACGCATCTCCATATTCCACACAAGCCATTATGTGTGGGTATGCTACGTATACTATGAGTTAAGCTATCAATATTGTCCTCTAACAAGCTATCTTAACTCTAGTACAATATTCTAAATCTAGTACCAATCTCCCTAAGGGGGTCTCAAGCCCTTAGGTTAATCTCTAAGTTTACCCTAGAACTTACTACTAAATTATATGAAATTTATTCAAGCAAGAATACGAAGAATGGGTATAAGATACTAAATCTAACAAACATAAATCATTAAAAAAGAAAATATAAATGAAACATAAGCAATGATTAAAGGATGACATACAATAAAAGGGATATAATTACAATCACATTCAACAATGAAACATAAAGTGCATCAATCATATTTTTCATTCATTACATAAGCATGTATGGGAAACCCCATACTTTCAACAATACTTCACATCCATTTCATTAGGGAAATCTCCCTACAAATCTAATATATTGCATAACTAAGCAATATGTAAGGCAGAGAGTAAACTTATTCTTTGGTTCATCTTATGTCTTTGGTCCTTCCGCTCTTCCATCGATCAAGTGAAGATAGTAGGGGATCAGGACACTCATGGATCCGGATAGACATGATTCTAAATGCACTTGCTTATTTTATTGCCAAATTGCAACTATACAAATAACCCAAGCAATTCAAATTTCTAATGCATAGCTAATATCATAGAAACTACTCTTTCTATTTCCCCTCTCATCTACTCATGAGATTCATTCATCCATGCATCAGACCATGTGCCCTACTTGCAATAAATGATTTAACCCTTACTTAACAATTAAAGTCCCATACCCTTAATTGCTAAATAAACTAGGTTCACACATCTTATTCAATTAAAGCCAACTACTTTAATCTTTCAAATAAACCTTTTTTTCATTTCATAAATTAAGGTCCCATACCCTTAATTTACAAAAAAACCATAAAGACATTTTTCTTCATTTCATAAAGTAAGGTCCCATACCCTTAATTTACAAAATAAACCATAATCACATTCATTTTCCAATTAAATCCAACTACTCTAATATTCAAATAAACCTTTTTCTTCATTTTATAAAGTAAGGTCTCATACCCTTAATTTACAAAACAAACCATAATCACATTCATTTTCCAATTAAATCCAACTACTTTAATCTTCAAATAAATCTTTTTATTCATTTCATAAAGTAAGGTCTCATACCCTTAATTTACAAAACAAACCATAATCACATTAATTTTCCAATTAAATCCAACTACAATAATCTTCAAATAAACCTTTTTCTTCATTTCATAAAGTAAGGTCCCATACCCTTAATTTAAAAAACAAACCATAATCACATTAATTTTCCAATTAAAGCCAACTACTTTAATATTCAAATAAACATTTTTCTTCATTTTATAAAGTAAGGTCCCGTACCCTTAATTTACAAAATAAACCATAACTTCATGTGCAAGGATTTAGTCCTTTTTAGTGTTGTTGGTTGAATACCTCTTAGTTCTGGTTCCTCTTTTTGTTTCCTCTGAAGGTTTTCCTTTCTTTTTTTCTGTTGTAAAAGGCGTTGGGGTGCCTTTCAAATGCCCCCTTTTAATAAAAATATTAACTTACCAAAAAAAATTAAAGTCAACTACTTTAATCTTTAAATAAACCTTTTTCTTCATTTCATAAAGTAATGTCCCATACCCTTAATTTACAAAACAAACCATAATCACATTTAAATCCTCTACACTTTCATTACACTAAAATAAACTATTTTAGATAATGGAATAAAATTTAAAGCTTCTACATTTTCATTGCCCTAAAATCTACAATTTTAGATAATGAAATAACATTTAAAGCTTCTACACTTTCATTGCCCTAAAATCTAAAATTTTAGATAATGAAATAACACATAAAGCTTCTACACTTTCATTGCCCTAAAATCTACCTTTCTAGATAATGAAATAACATTTAAAGCTTCTACACTTTCATTGCCCTAAAATCTACAATTTTAGATAATGAAATAACAGTTAAAGCTTCTACACTTTCATTGCCCTAAAATCTACAATTTTAGATAATGAAATAAAATTTAAAGTGTATAAACTTTCACTACCCTAAAATCTACAATTTAAGATAATGAAATAATATTTCCTAAGTCCTCTTCTACACAGTGATTACTCTCGACTGCTATAACAAAGGAAGGACAGATCGATGTAGGACATTTAATGAAGCAAGTTTGAAAACGATGAGGACAAGGCGGTTTCTACCTCACAATAATCCAAGGTGCATGTGGAGTGTTTAGTATCCACATTGCCAATGGCAGCCAAGACGTGGTCGGGACGTCCACGGTGTCAAATGACAATTGATGCGACTTCCAAGCATGGTTGTGAACAACATGGGGAGGGTTTACCTCTGGTGCACAAGTGGACATTCTACCTGATGGCCCCTTTAACTCAATACATCTACTCTTATCATTAGTGTTTTAGTTTTTAGGAGTAGTGGTCATGGCGATAGGTAGGGTTCGGTATAAACATCCAGCCCAACAATAAGGCTAATACAACCAACCAACGACAATACTAACAAGACCAACTAAACAACAAGGTGTTTAAGATGTCCAATCGATAGTAAGGTGTTAACACAACCAGCTAAACAACAAAGGTCTAATACGAATAGCTAATGGTAAGGTGCTAACATAGCCAACTAAATAACAGAGGTCTATTGGTCATCAAATCTGCCTAGGAAAGGATTTGGGTAAGTGTATGCGCCCTAGACCTGGACCAACATTGAAAGGCCGAAGGGAAGAGATGCCCCTCGTGCCAATCTTCGGAGAAAGGCCGGCTCCTATGCTAAACTACTTTGGTGCTTTGAGATAAGGGTGCAGGAAAGAGATAAAAGGAGTTAGGGTTAGAGAAAGAAATAAAAAGGGGTAAGGGAAGGGAGATCGGTGATTTAAGGTGGGAGAGAACAGGAAGCACGATCACTAACCGACAACTTGAATAGAAGCAAAGAACACCAAGAATAAATGAAAGAAATGCAATATCAACCTTCCTATGTATCCTTCAGGGTGAGTTCACAGGGATTCTCCTTCTCCCTTTCATCGGAATTCGAGGGTTCGGAGTAAAGACGATTAGGAAAAGTGAATGAAAGAGAAAGCAACAAGCACACGAAGGCAGCATAAAAGAAAGCCAATATGACGTTTTTCCTCTCCTATGTATCCTTCAGGTGAGTTTTAGGGTACAGTCCCCGATCGCACACCGGATGCAGGGTTCAGCTTCTCGGTATGCAAATGAAGAAAGACAAAAGAATCAAGCACAGAAGGCAGCATAAAAGAGAGAAATTGAGCCCAAAGCTCTTTAGTATTAATCGTAGGACATCAAGTTACAACAACTTTCTTAGCAGATAGTTCCCCCCCTTTTTCCATTACAATGCCTGGGTTTTTATAGAGGACCCGACCCTCTGAGTCATAATTACACAGCAAGGAGAAGTACGCCCTCGAGCCCTGAGAATTCGGCTCCCCGAGGCTCTCGTGATCGAGCTCTCAAATCCGTTACCAAAACTGGCAACTGTGATCGGGTCAACCATGGAAAGATGCATTGATGAGCCATCTGGACGTCCTTGGTCTCCGGGTGCGGTGCTCGAGTGGCCGCCATGCTCGTCGGGCTCTTCATCATGGCTTGATACTTCATTTTCAATTGCCAAAAATGAGCAACGAGCTTACCGGGCACGAAAAATTGCATTTATGAGGCACTTGATCGCCTCGGGAAAATACCCGGCTTGGAGCGCGTGCCTTTGAGGTGCTTCGCTAAGTCTTTTTAACTTTGCTTCGCAATGGACTTGTGCCGAAGCAGATACTCCTCCTTGATTTGCACTTCGCATGGTGAAGCTTCGCAAGACAGCTTCGGGGGTGATGGAGGCCGAAGCATATCTCCTTCGCAAAATGGGGTCTTCACTTCTCGTTGCTTCGTTGTGTCAAAACTGCTTCGACGTGGTCCTTTGCCCGAAGTAGATACTTTGCTAATGAGTCATTGAGATGCTTCGCCGTGATCCTTCATCAAAACTGTGGTTCGAGGCATTTTGGCCGAAGTGTATCCCTGCCTTCAAAGAGGGTTGCATTCTCTCTCACTTCGGGTGAAAGTACTTCGCATGAAAGTTTGCCGAAGCAGATGCTTCGCAATGACTTTTGGCGAAGTAGAAATGGTTCGTTGATGGCGAGGGCCTGAAGTGGGTGCTTCGACGACTTTTTGGTGAAGTGTTTTCAGTACGTGTTCTTTCAAATTCCGCTTCGCAAAATTTTTGCCCGAAGTAGCCTTTTGAAATGCTTCGGGTGCGAAGTAGTTTCATTCTTCTTCCTTTGTATTTTACTTCGGCAACACCGCTTCGTAAAATCTCGCCCGAAGTAGCTGCTGGAAATGCTTCGGGCCCGAAGTAGTTTTCTTGCCTTAGCCAATTTGGACTGTGGTCTGGACCTTCCTTCTTCGATGAAGTTGTTCTTTTGAATGCCGCTTCGCTCAACTTTCTCCCGAAGTAGTGGTTTGAAGCGCTTCGGGCCCGAAGTTCTTTTTATCGCTACCCTTGTATTCTTCTTCGGCAATACTACTTCACAAAAATTTCACCCGAAGTAGTGCTGGAAATGCCTCGGGTGCGAAGCTCTTCTCATTTTCTTTCGGTGAAGCTCTTTTCTCTAGCCTGTTCGGCAGCGAAGCTCTTTCTTTTTTATTTTCTATACAAAGGGGTGGCATTGAAAGCCAAAATTGCTGCAACTTTTCAAATAAAAAACAACAAAGAAAAACTTTACAAAAACTATACAAATTTTGATTTCCTTTTCTACCCCTTGAGAAATGTGACAAAATTGTCAACATTCTTGGCGGCTCGTGGGGCAACGAGCTCATCTCGGTGGGAGAACCCCTAGCTTTGATCCATTGGGCCAGAGTCCCCTCTAGATCCTTCTCCTCCTTCTCCCTCTGGGAGTGTTTCTGCAGTTGGTTCTCCTTCTTCTTCTGCTTCTTCTTCCTCCTCTTCGCCTTCTTCTTCTGGCGTGGCCTCTTCGGGAGCAGTTTCCTGCGGCGGTGATGGGGCAAGATGCTCATGGATTTTCCTCATAGTTCGGTGGACCTGAGACCAGGCACTCTTCGAGAAAGGTTCTAGATCCTGTAGAGCCTTGATCAAAATGTGGAACCGATCAATTTTCCCGATATCGACATGTTGGGCTCTAGTATACAGATCATTTAAATAGGCCATGATCTTGCAGTATCTCAAAAGGTAATCTGTGATCTGCCTTTCTGTTATTGGCTCCGCCCATCCGTCTATCTCTGAGACGTCACCTTCAAACTGAAGCCATGTCGGCTTAATCTCTTCTTTGGACAAGAGATTCCCATCATCATCTATGAAGCTCGAGAAGCTCATGGAAGAGAGATCTTGAAAATAGCCCATTGATGTGCGCTGCTCATTCTCGAATATGTCCAAGAGGTCCTTCGCCTTCTACATTTTTTGCACCTTAGAGAAGAAAGCGTGAACTGTGGCCCGAGCTGTAGACCAATCCCTAGCTATCCGACTCATCGCAAGGACCTGCAAGTCTTGATATTTGGCGCTTTGGACATCGAAAGCCAATTTGAGTCGGCTTCTAGCTTTCTGAGTGATCTCATCGATGATTGGCCCTCCTTCGGCAACGGCATTCCGGGCTTCCATGATATAGGCCAAAATTGAAAGGGCACTGGAGGCCCGAGATCTAAAGTTTTTTAGCAAGTGCGAGCGAATCTCCTTGATTCTGCTTCTGTCACACAGCCCTAGGCCCTCCTTTTCGTACAGCTGACTCTGCATCTGCAAGATTTTTCCTTCGAGCTCTTTGGCCTTCAGATCATTCTCGGCCTATCTTTGTGCTCGATTTTTAGCTGTACACTCTAGTTGTTGTATCTGCAATTTTAGGGCATGTGCTTCTTTCTTCATCACCTTGCACTGCTCCTCGGCATCTGCTAACTGGGACTAGGTCCTTGCCAGCTCTTCCTCCAGTTTGATATTAGCGCTCTCTACTTCAAACCTGCACTAGTTGGCGATATTCGCATGTGCTCGAAAGGTTTCGATTCTGACATGCATGGAAGCTGATTCATTGTCCACATTTAAATGCTCCAGGTCCTTGGATTTGTCTTGGTACTCGTAATCCACTGGAGTCATTTCATCCAAGGGCTTCTGGACCTTGGGGATCTTCTTTACTTTGTGCAGCTTCCCGTCCTTCAAATCGAAGACAACGCATTTTTTGACTTGAGCCAGTGAGCGCCCTCTCTTCTTCCTCGCCTCCTTCAATATTTTCTCTGTATTGTGGTGGGCTTGGAGGAGCTTTTCAGCTAGAGGGTTTTCTTTTATTATGGACAATTGGGATTCAAATAAGGCTGGATCTCCAGCCGAGGGGGTAAACAAATACAATGAATCAATGGGGGATGTCTCGCCAGAAGGTTCGACGATGGGTGTGGCTGGGGCTTCGGCGAGTGGGGCAACACCTTGTATGATGGGAACCTGGGCTACGGGGTTCGGCGTTGAGGTACTATCTTCACCCTGGCTGAGGACTGAAGGATCGGTGGTGTGGGCGGGCGAAGATGTTTCGATAGGTTTGTCCTGGCCGGATGACTCGGGTGGAATGGGGCTAGTACAGGGTGAACTTGGGATGGCCATGGGCACGACGTGGAGAGGCGATTGACCTTGTATAAGCAGGAGAGGCTGAGGAGAACCCTCAACTAAGACCATGGTAGACGCTTGAGAGACCAGGGCAAAGGGTGGAGAAAGCGTACCTACGTGCCCTTCTGGCAGAGCGACCATGGTGACTTCTTGCGTGATTGGCTCCTGCTCGTCCTGGGCTTCGACACTCCTCGCCTCTATGATTTCTACTTTGGCGTCTCCTTCTAATTGGAGGAGTGTCTCTACATCGATGATATCTATACCTGGGACTATCTCGGCACTTGGTGGCACAGCACCTTCAACATTTGCTTCGGTCGGGACTGGTGCAGGTTGTTCGGCAGGAGCACTCGGATGCCCTGTGCGGGGTCACTTTGGATGGCTCGGAGGCACTTGTATTTGCTCTGGCCTTTTCCTCTTCTTCCTTTCCAATGGCTGCTCTGACTCTTCGGCACTTGTATCTTCAGATGGTACTTGTGTTAGTACCCTTGGTGCAGCTTCAGCTTCTTTTTGCCCTCCCGAGGCATCGTCAGTCCTCCCTGGGCTTTCGCTCGATCCTGGGGCAGCTGGAGGAACAAAATCGGTGAAGGATATGGGCTTCCAAGATCCAACATTGGTTTCATAGACAATCATGAAGTCCCTATCCATTGCCAAGAGCCCATAGGAATTCATCTTTCGATGATGGACTCTCATTATCCACCATTCCCTCAGCTGTTCCTCATCCCAGTTCTTCAATTCCTCCTTTAAATCGTCCTTGGCTTTCCTCCAAAATGTGGAGTCTGGAGTTGGGAAGGGATACCGATCAGGGTCAAACTCCACTTCCATGGGATAAAAATCATGCCAGGGAGGCAACGTTCTCACTCTTTCTAAGTGCCACTCCAGATCCTTCCCGTTGGGATTATTTCTCTGCTCCATTATTTTGGGGTGGGGGCAAACATGGAAATTCTTACATTTCAAGTGATCCTTCATCACTCCTAGGGGATCATAAAGCCACCTTTGGGGAATCTGGAGCAGGCCAAAATTAGCCAGTTTTTCCTCCAAGAAAATGTTCTGCTTCAAGGTGAAAACTTCAATCACCCCCATCCTAAAGGGGAAGTCGCAGGTGTGGGCCCACTTTCGGCCGTGGCCGTAGACTTCATTGGTTGCGTCACTCTGTCGAGCGACCTCCAGCATGAATTGGTACTCGGATGGGAAGACAGGCAGCAGGAAGGGCTTCCCCATGAAGCCGAACAGGCGTATCACGAGCCCCTGTGTTAGCTGGAATACATCTCCCTTTCTCGCCTGTACCACCCTGTCTCTCAGACTGAGGGGCACCCGAGGGCTGGACCCTATTAACAATTGCATGGCGGGTCCCAAAAATTGTTGGTTGAAAGAATAATAGGACTCCGACCTCAATGGGAGGTGAGTCCACTGATATACAGGCAGAGGATTTCCATCCTTGCCACTTGATGTAATTGCAACATGAGGAAGATTCTTATGCGTATGGTAAAAGAATAGCCAGACAAGAAAAGAGCATGGACTGAAGTGCTGCTCTGCTCTAGAGTTCTTCATAGTGGTAAGCCGCGTGTGCAGGTTTCGGGCTACCCATTCTGCCCAGTCGAAGAAGACTGGGTTGGTGTTCGGCCTCGAAGCATCGGGGGCATAAAACTCCCCTCTGGAAATACACTCGGCCAGAGACACCTGCCAAGGGTGCACCGAAGCGTCGGTCGACAGGCCCGCCACCCATGCGATGATGGAAAAAATATCTATGTTCTTGAAGGCCTCCAAGGGTAGGGGCATTTGGGGCAGCTTGCCTGAAGGGAGCCCGCTTTTGAGATTTTCTCGGAGGAATTTCAGCACGTAGTTGTTCGAGGTGAACCTCTCCATCTGTTCGCTCAGAATAACACTGCGAACTGTATACCCCTTCGGTGGCCCTTGCTGCGGCGCGAAAGCTGCTTGCACGTCCTCCTTCAAGATAGAGAACAACTTATGGCCAGTGGCATTCAGCACTTGCCTGGAAGCTGGTTGGTAGTTCTGTGCGATGGCGTAAATCAGCTCAGGGCAATGGTGCACAGGAGGAGTCAGATACCAATAGATTTGGGAGTAATACGTGGCGGCCCTCTTGTTGTCGATCGAGAGCCTGCTCCTCATAAAATCGATAGTATACCTGAGCTCGGCCACGCTTCTTGAGAGTTCTGTATCTTTAATTTTCTCCCACCTGTCAACTGGTGGCTCTACAAGTTGTTCATCTTCAGATTCTTCTCTTTCTTCCACAACTTGTTTCTCTGGGCGGAGGTTCGGGTTGACCTTCTTAGGTCTCTGCTTCTTCTCCTCCGAACCTTTTGTTTTCTCTGGAACTGTCACTTTAGGCTCTTTCCCCCTCTGTGTGGAGCTTTTCTTTCCCATGTTGGATGCTTATGGCAGCGGCACTGGCAGCACAGACTATTTCGGCGTCAAGGAATCTCATAGCGAATGGCGGTAGAATTCGTAGACTAGCAATGGGCTCTCGATCTCGTATTTGCAAATAACCCTTTCTTTGCTAAAACCTATGTTTTATAGCCTTAAGGGGCAACTACCCTTATTTATGGCTCTTACCATAATTAAATCCATGCTTACGACCTAGGAGATCGCTGCGCCATCCGATTGGTTATCTGGTGGCATCGTACGCGGGGCCACGCGCTTCAATGATTACTCCTCGCATTGGAAGCATGACCTGCTGCCATCTTGTACTCGGGCGTGAGCTTTTCTCCCAACCGAATCGCCTCGGGATGTGCCCCACCACCTTGCCTTAAATTCATCCGCTTCGAACTCTTTTAAGGTGGCAGTCGGCACGTTTCTCGGGACATGTTTTAAATGCTCCCGCCTTGCGCGTTATTGGTTCGATGAAGTCGAGATAGGAATTGGAGATGTTTCGCAGTGAACCTCTTCCTCGGGCTGATTTTTCTGTGCTTCGGGCCCGAAGTATTTCTTCTTCGCTGCGTCACCGCTTGGTTACCGAAGCTTATTTCTCTTGAGAACTACTTCGCCAAGTTTTACTTCGGATACTACTTTCGGACCATTTCTTTTGCGAGGCATTTTCCATGCCTTTATTTTGGGTATTGTTCAGCCTTGCAAGAGTGAATTGCTTCGCTGCGAACGTCCTCGCACCCGCTACTTCGCACCAAAAGTGCCCGAAGTAGATTCTGGTTATACTCGGAGAGGCTAGAATTTGGTTCCTTTTGCGACGAATGTACACAGAAATGAAAACTATATACAAAGGCATATACATACACATTTTTTTTTTTTTGTGTTTCGCTTCAGCGATAGAAAGTCTTCAAATGAAGACCATTGATAGAGATCGGCAAAACCTGGCCATCTGCATCTTTGAGGATGAAAGAATTGGTCGAGTTCACCTTCATAATTTTGAATGGCCCATCCCAGAAGGCATCCATCTTGTCGTGATTCCCAGGCTTGGCCTTCCAGGAGTCCCACTTCCATACCAGATCTCCCACTTTGAATGTGCGATCGGATGATTTTTTCTTGAACCAATCTTGGGTGACCTGAGCATGCTTAGCGAAGTTCTGGTAGGCTTCTTCATGATCTTCCTCTAACTGCAATAGTTGAGCTAATCTACTTTCTATTGGACTAACTCCATCTTCTTCTTCTAATAGCTGCAGTGCAGGGATCTCCACATGGGTGGGTAAGATGGCCTCCTTGCCATAGACCAGGGCATAAGGTGAAGTCTTGATTGACTTCTTGATAGAAATTTGATCGGCCCACAAGGCCCGATCTAGAAGGAGATGCCAAGTCCTTTTGTTTTGCTCTATAAGCTTCCTTAGCACCCTCAACAAGGTCTTGTTGGTGGATTCTGCCAATCCATTGCCCTGTGGATAGTAATTGGAGGAGACTTTATGATATATCCCATATTTGTAGAAGAAATCATTGATTTTGGCGCCTAAGAAGCCAGGACCATTGTCCATGATGATTGCTTCGGGGATGCCGAACCTGGTGATCAAACCTTCTAGGAAGGTGATGACAGTCTCTTGATCCACATGCTTTGTAGGGATCGCTTCGGCCCACCTGGTGAAGTAGTCAGTTGCGGTCAAGATGAACTTATGTCCCATGGAGGAGTTCGATGATATGGCCCCTATGAAATCCAGCCCCCATTGTTGAAAGGGTGTCTCTACTTGTATCGGATGAAGGGGCATCGAAGCATTTCTGCTTCGATCGATGAACTTTTGACACTGCTCGCATCTGCGACAAACGATGAAGGCATCGACGAAGAGAGTGGGCCAATAATAACCCGCCTTGATGATCTTCAGCGCCGTTGTTCTCCCTGCGAAGTGACCTCCAGATAGTCCTGAATGAAATTCTCCCAGGACTCTCCTTTTATCATCATCTTTTATGCACTTAAGAAGGACACCATCAATGTTCCTAAAAAATAGGCCTTCGGGGCGCAAAGTATATCGGGAGGACCGCATCCTGAAATGCCTTCGCTGTGAAGCATTTAGATGCGAAGGACATCTACCGGTGTTGAAGTAGTCGACTATCTCACTAACCCAATCTTTTTCATCCTCTTCCTGGTTAGCGAAGCATCCTTCGGCTAGTGAGTCATCCCATTGAGATTCTATTGCTTCGATCGCTGCGCTCTTCGCCAATTCTTGACACAATGCGCGATCGCGAACCAGTTTTGTGGGCTTGATCTCAATGTCAAATTCCTATATCTTGTTCACCCAACCGGCTCTCTTGCTTCCCAATTCTCCTTGGATGATGAAATTGCGCACGTCGGGGTGAATGACAAAGACCGTAACCCGACTTTGGGAGATGAACTGCTTGAACTTCCTGAGAGACTTCATTACTGCATGCACCTGACGTTCTATGAAATTGTATTTCTCTTCATGGGGATTGATCACCTGGCTCAGAAACGCGATGGGACGCTCTTCACCATCTTCCCCCTTTTGCGTCAGGACCACAGCATAGCTTTCGGGCTCCCCTATGGCATACAGGATAAAATCTCGACTATAGTCAGGGTTGATCAGGACCGGCGCCTGAGCGATTCGGGCCTTAATCTCTTCGAATGCCTCCTTTCTTTCTTTCGTCTAGATGAATTCGATGCCCTTCTTCAAAAGTTTAGACATCGGCTTGATGACTTGGGCGAAATCGAGGACAAACTTCCTCACGAAGTTGATCTGGCCGAAGAAATATTGAAGTCCTTTCTTGTCTGCTAGGAGTGGGAGCTTCGTTAGAGCCTCGGCTCTGTCAAGATCTACAACGAGGCCCTTTTTTGATATCGCATGTCCCAACAACTTTCCTTCACTGACTACGAATATGGACTTCTTCGGATTGATTGAGATGCCAAACTCTCGGCATTTTTCGAAAATTTGTTGTAGATGTATGGGGTGATCCTCCCTTCTTCGGGAGAAAATGGTCATGTCATCTAGATAGATGATGATAACCTTATTCAGAAGCTCACCAAAAGCTAGATCCATCACCCTCTGGAAAGTGGCACCAGCATTCGAAAGGCCAAATGGCATTCGTTGGTAAGCAAATGTCCCCCACTTGGTGGTGAACGTTGTTTTATGCTGGTCTTCATCCCTGACCCAGATCTGATTGTATCCAGAGAAACCATCGAGTAGAGAGAAGCGTTGAGCTCCAGCCACCGAGTGCAAGATCTGATCGATTTGCGGAAGAGGATAGTGGTCCTTGAGAGAAGCCTGGTTCAGGTTGCGAAAGTCCACGCATAACCGTATATCTCCATTCTTTTTTCTGATAGGGACTAGGTTCGCTACCCAAGAAGAATGCTTGATGGGATATATTATCTTCGCCTCGAGCATTTTCAAGAGTTCGGCCTTCATCAGGACCTCGATCTTTGGGTTAACCGGCCTTTGCTTTTGTCGGAAGGGTTTGACCCCCTCCTGCAATTCAATTGTGTGCTGGATCAGCTATCGATCGTATCCCCTGAGGTCTTGATAAGACCAAGCAATTATGTCGGGATACTTCCTGCACAGAGTCTGGATCTGTTCTATCTCTTCTGAAGTGCAATCGGTTCCAACTTTTATTGCCTTTCCAGGTTCAAGCTCTAAATCTCGATACTGCTTTTCATTAACTTTGATCATGTGAGAGAGTGCTCGATCATTCTGATCAAAGAGGCTTTCAAGAGTGACCAGTCCCTTGGGAACGTAGTTGTTCTTCAATTGAACTAGCCCCTCATATCCTTCTTCATCAGGGCTTCTGTCTTCGACTGTGGTGGCTTCTTGAATCATGAAATTTACAATCTGCTCGTCATTGTCAAAGACTTGCCAATGTAGGTCTTTGTCCGGGATAGAGGGTCTATAGATCATCCTCACAGCTTTGGGCTTGTGCACCATGTCTTCTACGGGAGAGTACTTGGCTGCGATGGATGCCAGAACATCAGCATGTCGATTCTTTTCTCGTGGGATAGACTGCAGATTGAGAGACTCGAACTGGTCAAACAAGTCCCATACCCTGTTGCGGTATGACTTTAGATAATGCTTCTTTGAAGTGCACCTGTTTGTGACCTGGTTGCATACCAGTTTAGAATCTTCGAAGATTTGGAGGTGCTTTATGCCTAACTTGTCAGCTTTCTTGAGTCCTAGGCATAATGCTTCATATTCTACTGCATTGTTAGTGCAGCTCCATATCAACCGGTAGCAATACTCCTTTTGCTCTCCGGATGGTGAAACTAGAAGAATCCCTGCCCTAGCATCATTTTTACATCGGGCACCATCGAAGAACAACTTCCATAGTCCTTCTTGGGCACTTGTTCTATTCTCTGGTTGGGTATGTTTCTCAGGCTTGGTGATCGCATAACATCCTATCTCGGTCTCTATCATGGCATTAAAGTCTGCCAATGAGAACTCATCTTCATAACTTAGTTGCGCAAGAGATTCCTCGACCAAGTCCACCTGCTCTACTTCCTCCACTATTGTATTCACTGGATCACCGCTCTCTTCCTCGGACATCTTCTGCACAAGGAAGGAAGAAGGCTTTTCATTGTAGATTTTCACCTTCTTTCCTTTGAATGGAATTTCCAGATGAGAGTAATCCATTGATAGATAACCACCTAGCTTTGCTGTGAATTCCCTTGACAAGCACAAACTGAAGTATGGCTCCAAGTCGACGACCACTACCTCTTGTATGACCGTGATCTGAGGCATCTTATGTAGTCGAATAGGAATGTCTTTGATCACTCCTATAGTCTTCACTAGGGTACCATCCAACTGGAGTACGTCATGGCTGCTTCACGTATATTCCATCCCTATCTCTTCGTAGACTGCTTTCGGCATGATTGTTGTAGCGGCCCCAGAGTCGATCATACAGTTATGTACAATATACCCTTCCATCTATAGTGATAGGTAGAATGGAGGTGGTCTGTTCTTCCCCATAATGGATGTGGATAGGGTCTGCACAAGAGCAAGCGGTGCTACCTTTTTTGCTTTAATCATCTTCAATGATTCTTGCAGTAGGTCCACTTGTCCAGGTAGTTGCAGTGCATCGTACAAGCTGATCTTGGCTGGAATCCTCTTTAACTCCTCTACGATGTTGTATGCTAGGGAACTGAGCACTTCGGGTTCCTTTCTCGGCTCATATCTGGTGCGATACTGCTCCGTAGCTTCAACTCTTTGTCGCTTAGTCAGTGAAGGAAATTTGAGCTTTTCCCTAGCCTGCTCCTTAGTTTCTGCCTGAGGTGGTTCGGTAGAGGCCTTTTGAGCTTTTTCTTTGATTGGTGCAGGTGGAGGAGCTTCGTTCGGGGCCGAAGAAGATGATTGTCCCTTTTCGGGTCGAGCATGCACTTTTAAGGGAGCCATCTGAGTAGCATCCACTTCTATCGCCTTCTTTCCTCCTTTGGTAAGCACTGCAACCGGCTCTTCTTCGCCAATCGCCAAGTTCTGACTCATTTGCCTGATGACGTTGACTTGACCGCCATGACTACTGCTCGCCAGCATTTGTACATAGTGTTGGTGCAGCATGCAGGTATTCTCTTCATGCGGATCATTGCACGTAGAGCACCAATATACATAATCGGAAGTGCTCGGAGCTTCATCAATCGTAGCATTTCTCGTCGAAGCCTTCCCTTGTTGGACTGCTTGGTCTTTGGTAAGCGCAGGCGTAGGATAAGATCTTCTCGATAGGAATTCTTGTTGCGCTTGCTTCCTCTTCACAATGGTCATGTCATTGGACAACGTCTGAACTATGGAGTTCAGAGACTGCATCTCTTGCAAGATTTTGGCTTGCATATCATCGACTTTTGGAATCGGAGGTAATGTAGCCATTGTTGGTATTGGAGGTAGGGCAAGGGGTTGAAATGGTGTTGGTAGTACAGGGAATGCCGAAGTAACCATGGGCTATGGAGCCAAAAATGTGGGAAAATGAATTTGTGGAGCAGTGATCTGAGACACAATGGGATTCGGGTTCCAAGATGAGATCGGGAGTGCAGGGGTTGCAGAGATCTGCGAAGCGGCTGCGCTCGCATACTGGTATTGAGGAAATTCGGGAAGTATGGGCATCGACATCCTCTGGGGAAGCTTGCCCACAGCTATCAAATCCATTTTCGCCCTCTTGGCTAACTCATACAACTCGAGAAAAGTATTGACGTTAGAATATCTTACCATGATACTGATATCAGGGTTGAAAGCCCGAAGGAAGTAGTATGCTGTAGCTTCATCGGTTGGCCGAAGTCCAACTGGTACTCTCTGCCAGGTTCGAGCGAACCTAACATTGAAGTCTACGATCTCTTCTTGTGGATGTCTCTGGATTGAAGTGAACTGATGCAGGAGAGAGGTAGGGTCGGAGGACTCATTGAAGTTTCCCATCAATTGCCCGGCTAACTGGTCCCATCCCGTAATAGTATCGGGTGGTAAAGATCTATACCAGTAGAGGAGTTTTCCTCTAAGGGAAAGAACCAGAAGCTTTACCATCACTTGCTCTTCTATGATGTCATGGATCGCCGCCAGAGATATTATGTCCTGGATGTGCTCCAGAGTAGTCTTTCCAGTTCCATCGAACGTTGGGATCTTCTTGACAGCAGCAGGTGGCACTTGCCCTTGTCCCGCTAGATTTAGTGGTGACAAAGAATCCCATGATGGGAACCACCTGGGTGGCGGTGGTTGTTGCATTTGTTGTTGTTGTTGTTGTTGTTGTTGTTGTTGTGCCATACTTGCTCCTAGATTTTGAGAAACAGGAATCCTCGAAGCTCCTCCTTGATTGCTAATAGGACGACTAATAGGAATGGAGGCACTAGGATGCTTCGGTGAGTTGGGAGGATTAGGAGGAAAACTAGATGTTGTGCTATTAGAAGTTAGGCCTTGTTCGTCAATAGCAGCCTCTTGCGAGGATGTTCCACGTAATAGTGACTCGGGGGTGACCAACCTTGATCGCTCCCCAAAGGCGTCAATATCTAGCTCAAAGAACTCGGTTTCCTCTCCTCTATTCCTAACTCTCCATCTTGTTTGCATGAAGGCACAGACTTTGGTACTGGTCTTTTCGACTTAAAGATTCTCGGGTAAACAGAGTCGCCAGATGCTAAGAGTCTTTCGGTAATGAGAGCATCGGTTCTCACTACCACTAGTCAGGTGAGACTGACCGGGTCACACCGGGAACTGGTTAGAACTATTGGCCTCGATGAAGACGGGTTTGAGATTTGCGCTTAAAATATGGGACCTTGGTCCCACCAGGCGTGCCAAAAATATTGGTCATCAAATCTGCCTAGGAAAGGATTTTGGGTAAGTGTATGCGCCCTAGACCTGGACCAACATTGAAAGGCCGAAGGGAAGAGATGCCCCTCATGCCAATCTCCGGAGAAAGGCCGGCTCCTATGCTAAACTACTTTGGTGTTTTGAGATAAGGGTGCAGGAAAGAGATAAAAGGAGTAAGGGTTAGAGAAAGAAATAAAAAGGGGTAAGGGAAGAGAGATCGGTGATTTAAGGTGGGAGAGAACAGGAAGCACGATCACTAACTGACAACTTGAATAGAAGCAAAGAACACCAAGAATAAATGAAAGAAATGCAATATCAACCTTCCTATGTATCCTTCAGGGTGAGTTCATAGGGATTCTCCTTCTCCCTTTCATCAAAATTCAAGGTTCGGATGTAAAGACGATTAGGACAAATGAATGTAAACAAAGCACAACCACAAGGCAGCATAAAAGAAAGCCAATATGACATTTTTCCTCTCCTATGTATCCTTCAGGCGAGTTTCAGGGTACAGTCCCCGATCGCACACTGGATTCAGGATTTAGAGTCTCAGTATGCAAACGAAGAAAGACAAAAGAATCAAGCACAGAAGGCAGCATAAAAGAGAGAAATTGAGCCCAAAGCTCTTTAGTATTAATCGTAGGACATCAAGTTACAGCAGCTTTCTTAGCAGATAGTTCCCCCCTTTTTCCATTACAATGCCTGGGTTTTTATAGAGGACCCGACCCTCTGAGTCATAATTACACAGAAAGGAGAAGTACGCCCTCGAGCCCTGAGAATTCGGCTCCTCGAGGCTCTCGTGATCGAGCTCTCAAATCCGTTACCAAAACTGGCAACTGTGACCGGGTCAACCATGGAAAGATGCATTGATGAGCCGTCTGGACGTCCTTGGTCTCCGGGTGTGGTGCTCGAGTGGCCGCCATGCTCACCGGGCTCTTCATCATGGCTTGATACTTCATTTTCAATTGCCAAAAATGAGCAACGAGCTTACCGGGCATGAAAAAATGCATTTATGAGGCACTTGATCGCCTCGGGAAAATACCCGGCTTGGAGTGCATGCCTTTGAGGTGCTTCGCTACCTTTTCAACTTTGCTTCGCAACGGACTTGTGCCGAAGCAGATTCTCCTTGATTTGCACTTCGCATGGTGAAGCTTCGCAAGACAACTTCGGGGGTGATGGAGGCCGAAGCATATCTCCTTCGCAAAATGGGGTCTTCACTTCTCGTTGCTTCGCTATGTCAAAACTGCTTCGGTGTGGTCCTTTTCCTGAAGTAGATACTTCGCTAATGAGTCGTTGAGATGCTTCACCGTGATCCTTCATCAAAACTGTGGTTCGGGGCATTTCGACCGAAGTGTATCCCTGCCTTCAAAATGCATCTTCTACCTCGGGTGAAAGTACTTCGCACGAAAGTTTGCCGAAGCAGATGCTTCGCAATGATTTTTGGCGAAGTAGAAATGGTTCGCTGATGCGGGGCCCGAAGTGGATGCTTCGGCGGCTTTTTGGCGAAGTGTTTTCAGTACTGCGTTCTTTCAAATTCCGCTTCGCAAAACTTTTGCCCGAAGTAGCCTTTTGAAATGCTTCGGGTGCGAAGTAGTTTCATTCTTCCTCCTTTGTATTTTACTTCGGCAACACCGCTTCGCAAAAATCTCGCCCGAAGTAGCTGCTGGAAATGCTTCGGGCCCGAAGTAGTTTTCTTGCCTTAGCCAATTTGGACCGCGGTCTGGACCTTCCTTCTTCGGCGAAGTTGTTCTTTTGAATGCCGCTTCGCTCAACTTTCTCCCGAAGTAGTGGTTTGAAGCGCTTCGGGCCCGAAGTTCTTTTTAGTGCTTCGGCAATACTACTTCGCAAAAATTTTACCCGAAGTAGTGCTGGAAATGCCTCGGGTGCGAAGCTCTTCTCATTTTCTTTCGACGAAGCTCTTTTCTCTAGCCTGTTCGGCAGTGAAGCTCTTTCTTTTTTATTTTCTATACAAAGGGGTGGCATTGAAAGCCAAAATTGCTGCAGCTTTTCAAATAACAAAACAACAAAGAAAAACTTTACAAAACACTGTACAAAATTTTGATTTCCTTTTCTACCCCTTGAGAAATGTGACAAAATTGTCAACAAGGTCTAATATGACCACAAGCTAGTTATAGCTTTGAGGTGGTCAACATGAGGATGGCCAAAAGACCACCTATAAATTTTACATAATGCTTAAGGTGTGGTTTGCTATATCTTTAGTAGTTGATGCATATGCAAGAGTCCACGGCCCAACAACAAGGTGAACCCATGAAAGAAAATTATTCAAGCATGCATAAATGATACAAGTCCAACCTGGTACATTCATTGTTGGTGGTTTGCCTATGTTTCTCGAATGGATACCTGTCATCCACTCCTTCTCTAATATTTTCTCTCCCTCCTCTCGTTGTGCTTCCTCCTTTTTTTTCCTCCTTATTCCCTTCTACCCTTCTATCTCCTATTTGCATCCCTTCTTGATTTACATCCTCCCCACCTACCCACCATTACTCTTAGATCACATCCATCAGATGGTAGGGTGGACATGCCTTCTTCATCTTCCCAATACAATCACCATAAAGAAGCCATCCCCTCATGTCAGAGGAATTTTCACATAGCTAGTCCGATCAAACTTCCAAAGTGCAGCCCAACCCATCTCTTAGAAGGTAGTCTTATCACATTTAAGCCTTATGGGTTGATCACTCGCATTTTAGTGGTTTCCCATTAATTCAATTAGTTAAGGCCTAACCTCTATGGGTTTAATGAATTATATTAAACAAGAGCTCTTCATTGCTTAGATAATTAATCATTCATTTAAAATGATCTTTCTTTGCTTATTTAAATAAACCAATGATATCTTATGCTATTTAAATAAATCAACCACTTATTTCAAATAACATCCATTTGCTTATTTAAATAAGTCAACCATTTATTTAAAAAATATTTTTTGCTATTTAAATAAATCAACCATTACCATTTATTTAAAATAATATATTTTCCCATGTAAATAAATCAACCATTTATTTAAAACAATATCTTTTGCTATTTAAATAAATCAGTCATTTATATAAAACAATATGTATATATATATATATACTATTTACCAAAGCATACAAGGAGTTATGAAGACAACCCATTCATTCATAGCTCACTAATTATTAAGGCAAATAGTGTTGAAGTAAAATACAATCATGCATGTGCAAAAAACAAAGAGAGAGTCTACTATTTACCAAAGCATACAAGGAGTTATGAAGACAACCCATTCGTTCATAGCTCACTAATTATTAAGGCAAATAGTGTTGAAGTAAAATACAATCATGCATGTGCAAAAAATAAAGAGAGGGTCTTTCCATCAATCTAGTCACCTATCTCAACCTCTAGAACTTACGATGGCTACTAGGTCATCGGTCTGGGGCTCAAGGTGATTAGCTATTGATGATTATCCCTAATCGAATGCATACCTATATGAAGGTATCTATCTATGTTACCTTTGAGTTGCCTTATCATCATTTCCCCAACCTCAAGTACCCTCATCTTCGATGAATGACTCAACTTCTTCCACTTATGAGTGCACCTGATCCTACACATTGGCAATTTGTTAGCAATATCATATTCTTCAATATCTAATAATATTGCATAGTTGCTTAATTACACAAAATCGAGTATTAAAGCATCATCTATTAATACATTGTTTTTCCACATTCAAAGGTCCATCTTGGAGGGTCATGACATCCTCCCCCACTAGGACTAACACCGTTCCTGGTGTTTCTCCATTTTACATGGGTACGCATAATCAAACAATTCATTGCAATATTTTTAGAGTTCATCAAACAAAAAAGGAAAATATTTTTGCATATCCGCCACTTTCTCCCAAGTGGCATTCCTTTAAAAAAATGGTACCACTAGACCTTAAATTGCTCGAGGGTTCGATTTCACATAGCCTTATAGCAGAATTCGATAATTCTTACTAGCATCACCTCGATCACCTCTAGGTTTACCATTTGCAAATTAGAAACATCCCACACATGTGCAGGGTCAACAATATATTTTCTAAGCAAATATATGTGGAAAGTATCATGGATATTTGATAGATTAGGAGGTAAAGCAAGTCGGTATGCAACCAAACTAATCTTTTCAGTGATCTCAAAGGGTCCTACAAATTGTGGATCCAGTTTTGTGGATTTGATTACACTTTTCATTGGTTTGATACTTAGGAACACTTTATCTCCCATAGAGTACTCTTTGGGAGTCCTCTTTAGATTGGCATAACTCTTCTATCTATTAGCAACTTTCTTGAGTCTTTACCTAATTACCTTTATTTTCTCTGACCATTTTTGGTCCAATCACAATTCTATCCTCTGGGTTGTCCCAATACAGTGGTGTTCTACACTTTTTCCCATACAAGGGATCGAAAGGTGCCATCCCTAGAGAATATTGATACCCATTATTGTAGGAAAATTCTACCAACAGTAGATAATATTTCCAATAAGACTTGTGATCCATACAATACATGTAGAGCATATCTTCTAGTACTTGTTTTACCCACTTTGTATGATCGTCTGTTTCAGGGTGGTACGTCAAACTCATATGCAACTTTGTGCCTATTTCCTGGTGAAGGGCTCTCCAAAATTTGAAAGTGAACTTGGAATCCCTATTCGATATAATTACTTCTAGAAATCCATGCAATATAAACACTTCCTTGACAAATCTATTAGCCACCACTTGAGTGTCGTCCTTGGTGCTCCTAGATATGAAGTGTGTAATCTTGATCAATTTATTGACTACTACAAATATTACATCATTTTGGTACCTGGTCTTAGGTAAACCTACTATAAAATCCATAGATATAACCTACCATTTCTATGTAGATATATTATAAGGGTACAAATATCTTTCTGGATGCTTGTGTTCTGCTTTGACCTTCTGAAATTTAAGGCATCAAGCTACAAAATTTGTGATATCATTCTTCATTCCTACCCAGAATAAAGTCCTCTTCAGATTTTACCTCATATTTGCCCCTCTAGGATGAGTTGTATAAGGAGATCTATGGGCTTCTTACATTAATAACTTCTTTGAATACCTTGATTTTGGTATGATGATTCTTCCTTTGTAACACAAAAGGTTATCTATCACACCAAACTCCTTATTGGCCTCAGGATCCTTATCTATTCTGGTTCAAATTTCTTGGCAACATTCATCCTAATTTTGCTCATCTTACTTGGTCCATGAGCTTTACATGACTCCTGGTTATGGTTGTTATGTGTCTTCTTCTACTTAAGGCATTTGCAACCTTTTTCTATTTCCCTTTTATGTACTCAATTTTAAAGTCATAATCAGTGAGGAACTCAATCCACCTCCTCTATCTTGCATTGAGTATTGATTGGGTAAATATGTACCTTAGACTTTGATGGTCTGACTTCAACTAAAAAGATCTTCTTACTAGATAATGGCACTAGACCTTTAGGGCATGCACCACAGCGGCTAGTTCTAAATCATGAGTAGCGTAATTGACTTCATGCTTCTTAAGTTTTCTCAAAGTATAAGCTACTATTGACTCTTCTTGCATGATTAATCCCCCTAATCCTTCCAATGATGCATCAGTGCATACTGTAAAATCTTCTTGAGGATCTGAAATCTTCAATTTTGGTGTAGTAGTGAGTTTTATGCTTCAACAAAGAAAAATTAGTTTCACACTTTTTCATCCATTTGAATTCCTTCCCTTTCTTCTAGAGGTTAGTTATTGTTGAGGAAATATTTGAAAAATCCTTAATATATCGTCTGTAATAGCCTGTTAACCCCATGAAGCTCCTTACTTCACTAACATTATTAGGGGGTGGCCAGTTTAATATGTCTTCAATTTTCTCTAGATCCATAGCAATTCCTTCTATTGATATGATTTACCCTAAATAGCGTACCTTTGAAATATAGAAATCATGCTTGGCTAGATTTTTGTAGAGTTGATTCTTCCTTAGAAACTCTAACATGATCTTGAGATGCTTATCATACTCTTCCTTATTTCAAGAGTATATTAAGATGTCATCTAGAAATACAAGGACAAGCTGGTCCAAGTGCCTTTTGAACATACTGTTCATTAAATTCATGAAGGCAAATGGGGAATTAGTCAGTCCAAAAGGTGGTATGGTGAACTCATAATGCCCATAACTCATCTTAAATGTCATCTTGTGAGTGTCCTCCTCATGTATTCTCAACTGGTGATACCCTGATCTTAAATCTATCTTGGTAAATACCTTGTCATCTCTTAATTGGTCGAATAAATCTTCAATATTGGGTAGGGGGTACCGGTTCTTAATTGTAGCTTTATTTATCATCTTGTAGTCAATACACAATCTTAAGGAATTGTCTTTTTTCACAAATAAAATAGGTGCACCCCAAGGTGATACACTTGGTTTTATCAACCCTTTCTCTAACAACCCTTGCAATTGCACCTTTAATTCCTACATCTCGATGGGTGACATCCTATATAGATATTTATGGATGGGTTTTGCTCCTATTATAAGATCCGTAGTGAAATAAAATTCTCTCATGAGAGGGATCCCAGGTAGATCCTCAAGGAATACATCCTAGAATTCCTAGGAAATTGGGTATCTCCAACACCTCTTTCTTTCAGTATTTGTCAACTTCATTCAGCTTTACTACATAGACAATTCCTCCTTTCCTAAGGGCTTTCTTTAATTGCATATCTGACAACATCTGGAGCTTGAATACCCCCTATTCACTATGAATTTGTAGCCTTTCCTTGCCTCCTTCATAATACTCAATCCATCTATCTCAAAAATTGATTGTGGCTTTATGGTCCTGTAGCAATTACATTCCTAGGATCACATCGAAGGCATGAAGTTGGGCTACATATAAGCAACCTTCTGTGGTCCCACTGGCTAAATTAATTTCCATCATTGGGAAATATTGGTTTACAGAGTAGGTCTATCCAGATCCATACTCAACCTTCCATCCATGTGCCAAATACCCTGGTATTTTTGGCATATCTTTGGCTAATTTACAATAAATAAAACTATCAGTGCCTCCATTACCTTTTATGATCAATGGGGTAGTTTACCCCTCAATATTTTGACTCCCAGTTCCAACGTAGATCTTATGCATAGGTTCCTTTCCCTTAATGTTGGGTGTGCTTGGCCTTTGTTGGTATGGTAACTGGTTATTAAAATGTGGCCCTCTAAAATGGTAACATCCATCCTTGGACCCTTGTTGCTTTTCTATTTTCTGCTCCTCACCCTTAATCATTTGAACTGGAACTTATGGTTTTCATGGTGGAGGCTTAGCGTTATTGAGTTTGTTGTCTTTCTTATAAAATTTCTTCTTGAACTTATTTTGGCTTCCATTGAATTTCTTCTTTGGATTCTAGGGATTCTTAATCTTTTGTTCTTGTTCAACCTCTCATTTTACAACCCCATTGTTATTTCTCTTCTTTAGTTCTTGATGTTCTTGCTCAGTCAATATTTCATATTTATAATGGAAATTTGACTCTACTTTCTTTGTTAGGTCATATCTACATCATGCTTTATCCTAGATTGCAACCCATGAGTAAAATTGTGAATCCATATTTTCTCATTATAGGCAGGTGCATACTTCAACAACTTTACTAGCTTCTTGTAGTATATCTCCACTAATTTGGTTTCTTGCCTTAGACTGGAAAACTCCTTGAATTTTAGAGCATAGAAATGCTCTATGAGGAACCTCTTCTTGAATATGACTATATATTCCTTCCATGGGATTTCTACTAGTTCAATTTTGGTTTTCTCATAATAAGGTTCCCACCAATCTAAGGCAGCTCCTTTGAGGTAAATACTAGCCAAAATCGTTCAGGTTCTTGAAGAATATTCCTTTATTATGAAGAAAACTTCTATATCCCTTAACCAAGCCTCGGTTGCATCTTCCTCCCCTTCTCCATCGAATTTGGATATACAGACATTATTTAGGTCTCTTACCATCTCCTTTTCTAAGAGTGTTCTAGCTTTTTTCTGTTCTGCGGTCAACCCCTTAACTTGGTTAACTTTTGAATCTCTAGCTTGCGAATTTTGGTTCACAATAGTTTCTAGCACTTGTCTTAACTGATCTTGTAATTCAAAAACTATGGTAGTAAGATCTTCTATTCCCATATTGGGAATCTTTGGACCCTAATTTTGGATCTTTTCTTTGACATTACTTTGTTGAATCTGTCTAGGTGGAGGTGTATCGCTCCAAATTTTTCGCACCCTTACCTTCAGGCTATAGGATCCATGCCCGAAAGGGGGATGTGAAAAGGATGGGACAATACCTCGGACTGAGAGGCCCTTTGAAGGTCCCGCCTCTCGAGGGAGGTGTATAAGGGTGAATTTTTGACGGATGGTGGGTTCACCAGGAAACTTTTGAATGGCAGTTTCCACGCCTAGGTTGATAGTGTGTTTGATGTGTTCATTTTTATGCTTGATCATTCAAGTCCTAGGTTTGGCCGATATGAATCTAAACTATTCTATATGCCAATGCGGATTTCAATGAATACAAAAAATAGAAATAGATGCAAATTACAGAGAATATGCTAACCGGAAGAATTCATACCTGATTTCGGATGTCTGATGGAGATTCCGAGTCTTGTAGCGATTTAGATCGTCTCAGTTTGCACATTATCATCTGATATTTCTTGAGATCATCTCAAATCATAGAAGGTCATCTGAAATAGGACAGAATCGCCTAAAATCTGACGAATTCGTCAGACGAATCCGTCAAAAACCTGCAATCATAGAAACAGACACAAAATACCAAATATGCAAATGTAGAAGCAAGGGATAATGATAGAAATAACAACAAACATGCCTAAATAATAGTGTCTAATAACAAATGAGGAAATGCAGTAAATTTAATGATTGATTTTACCTTTATCATGCAATTATGCTAAATGAGGTGAACTCCAAGGTGCATAAAACATAATAACTTAAAACAGTGTAGAAATATGTTATGGAAAATGCAGAAAAGCTTAAGAAAATGCGAACTCTAAACTCGGATTGCCCCCAATCTGGACTACAGTCAGGATCACCTCCAATCGTACGAAATCGTCCGCAATCGTCCGAGATCGTCTGCGACGATCCAAGCTAGCTTCGACTGAAAAACAGTAGAATTCCTACAAAATACCAAAATGCAAGCAATAATGCGAGGGAATAAGGAGCTAACTCTGCAATGAAATCCTGTCAACAAAGGGGTTGGGGGTTCAGGGAGAATCAGCAAGAATTAGGCAGGGAGGCAGGGGGATAAACTAGAAAAATCCTAGTTTATATAGGATTAAAAAGAGGTTTGGGAGGTTGGGGATCATCCCAATCGAGAGATCTCCAACGAGGAAATCTCCAACCTGCACGTGACACGCTTCTGCCTGAGTTGGAGAGGCTGTTGAAACAGAAGCTAATTATGAAAATTTGGTTTTGGGACGAAATCGTCTGGACGTTCTATTCTAGACGAATTCGTCAGATCGGGTGACGATATCGTCCAACGGTCAAAACAAATCCTAAAAATGGCATGGAAAACGGGGAAAGCGGGTAAAAGGCGGTTTAACGGGCAGTTTGGGGTTGAAATTCAAATTTTAATATTTTATCTTTTTACTAAGGTTTTAACCGTGCCAATTTTAGGGTGCTACATTTTGCCCCCTCTTTAGCGAATTTTTTGAAGAAAATGCGTTAAAGACGAGTTTTTCCCATTTTACGAGAAAGCAAAAATATACTCAATTTTTTAGACGACGATTCTTGGTCGAATCGTACGAATACTGACTATGGTGCCCCCTCCATGTTTTTACCCAAATCGAACGTTTGAGGTAAAAACGCGGAAAAGCAAAATTTAAAATGCTGATTTTTAAATAAAATTAAATAAAATAGGAAAAAACCCTAATTCATTTGTACTATTCACTTTGTCTCTATGGGACCACCTCCTCCACGTAAGGTGGGGGAGGAGATGAGGCGAGAGCTCGAGGGCTTCTCGAGGCTAGGTGTCTATGGACTATAGATTTTGTAGAGATTGTTTGAGAGGATTGAGTATGCCAGGGTATAGATTGTGGCATACCAATCCAGTTTTGATATGATGTATATAATTTTTGGATATATATATATGATCTTGTTTTTGATGATATGACTTGTTCATATGTTTTTATGATGCTTTAATGTTTGAATTGTTTGCTTATTGGATTGAGGATTCATATAATTATGTCGTTTTGAAATATTATAATTTTGATGTCATGTTGTAAGATTTTAAATGAAATAATCTGATGTAAACAATTGGTGGTTGTGGTGTGATTTGATAAAAAATAAAAGGGACTTCTAACAATAATTTCAAAGGACATTGTCGCTATTATAGACCATTTCATGGAGTCGCCGCTCACTCGGTCGTCAAGCTAATCCCAGTATAGAAATATTGTTAAAAGTAAAAGAGTGCTTAAGAGACTGTCTTAAGACTTTGTGTTGTAATGATGGAGATAATGATGGTTTGATGATTTGTTTTCAGATTTTCATAAAAATAGTATGCATGAAAATATGATGTTGCTAGGCATAAATTCCTAAGTGTGATAAAATTGTGAACAATTCCTTTAGAATTTATACCATGGGTGCAATATTGAATTTTGAACATAATGTCATGAAATAGAATAGGTGTTTGTTTGTTTGTAAAGCATAATTGTGTAACATAATGATGCAAGTCACATGTTTTGATGAATTTTGTTTTAAAATAAATGGAAAAGAAAATTAGAACGATGGTTTGCGCTAGGCATAGAATTATAGGTATAAACTTATACCATCATCGCGAAATCCAAAGAAGAAAATAGATTGTTGGTTTTATTGCAAGATGCATTTTTGACTTTTGATAAACGAGAAAAATAATAATATGAAAATTTTGTTTGAAATTATTTTTGAGATTTTATGAGAAGATGTATGTAATTGCTTTTATACAAAACAAAAATTCTGAAATAAAAGGATAAAATTATTCCGAAAAGAGTTACAGAGATATTTTAAATTATCTCAAAGAGAAATGTAGATTTATAAGGAATCCTCATGTGCAAATGTGAGTTCATTACCAATCTTGATTTATCATAATGATACAAAATCTCTCAAATACAAATGTGTGTGCGATTGTATTGTTCATTCACCAATTTTGAGCAAGATAATTTGATACAAGTAATTTGAATTAACCAAATGAATGTTCGTTGACCATGATTTATATGCATGTAACCGTACCAGACTACTATGTAAGTTAGGTTATCAAGAGCTAGCTAATCCATAAGCTAACAGAGGTCTGTACAAAAGAAGGTCGCTAATGTGACAGACATATCACCATGCTAGGGATTACCCAAGGCCAAGCGGGTTGGGCACAAACCACCTGTTATGGGGCTTACCTCACAGTTTTCGAATAATTGAGAATTCCGGGGATTCAAGCTCATTCACCCTTCTTTTCTTTTCAAGGGGTAGGGAAAGGAGTTTATTGTATTTTGCTTTGGCTTTTCACTTTTGCTTCTTTTTTTTTTTTTGTACTTTTGTATTTTTGCTTGATATTTGAGATAATGCTGAAATATTGCTGTGATGATTCAAATAACCTTTTTCTTTTTCTTTGTTTCTTGAACTTTTCTTTTCTTCCTATGCTAGGGATACTTGCTCGGATTAGTCTGTAGAGCAAGGGATTTTTATTCTGGGTAGGGGTGAGCTTGTCCTTTTGTCAATTCTCAAAGATTCTAGACCATGTGCATGATAGGATAGCAGGGGAAACTTTTCGCTCAAGAAACCATTTCTACTATGTAGCATCATATCGAATGTGCAATGAAATCATTTTAATGTGAAAAGATATACTTGGTTCAAGTAAATAACAAGATCAGTTCTCTATGCTCAAAACTTTATTTAATTCAACTGTGGGCTTTGATATAAGAGAGATGAATAATCATAACAAATAAAATCAAGAGATTTATTCATGTGAATGTGAAAGTGCGGGATTCCAAATAAATACTAATTTATCCAAAATAACTGAAAATATAACTGCAATACTTCACAAATTGAGAGGTACAAAGATAAAAGACGGTTTTGAAGATTTTGATGATTTGGATGTTTTTGGTGTTTTTATATTTTAAGTTTATGAATTGAAAGAAATACAAGATAGTGGTTTTTTTTTGAAATGTTTTAAACAAATATATACAATGATGAAATGACCAATTTTTACGCATAGTAACGTTTAAGATGCATAATGTTCATAGGTTCTTTAAGTTCTTTACCATCTAAGGTAGATAATTTGTATGCTCCTGATCCAAATTTAGCATTGATGACATATGGTCCAAGCCAGTTGGGCTCAAATTTACCTTTAAGGTTTGTAGTTGCATTAGTATTTTTTTGATTTTCTTTTAAGACAAGGTCACCGATCTCAAAGGATCGAGGATGAACTTTCTTAAGATATGCTCTCTTAAGCTTGTTTTGGTAGGCGCGAAGATGCTCCAAAGCATTGATGCGCTTTTCATCTAGAAGTTCTAGCTGACTAAATCTGCCGGCACGATATTCATCCCCTACTTCAGTATCTTGAAGTAGTAGAGCTAAAGAAGGAACTTCTAATTCAAAGGGAAAAATGGCTTCAGCACCATAAACCAAGACAAAAGGTGAAGTTCCAGTGGGGGTTCGAACACTAGTTCGATAGGCCCACAAAGCAGGATATAACTGAATGTGCCAGTCTCGACCGGTTTTATTGACCAATTTTTTGAGAATTTTGATTAAGGTTTTATTAGATGCTTTTGCTTGACCATTACCCTGAGGATAATAGGGAGTGGACCAGCGATGTTGAATTTTATATTTTTGACATAATTTCTTGACATCTTTATTTTTGAAACAAGTTCCATTATCAGAAATGAGATTAGCAGGAATTCCAAACCTACAAATAATTTGATTAAAAACAAACTTGGAAACTTGTGTTCCAGTGCAAGAAGCTAATGGCATAGCTTCAACCCACTTCGTGAAATACTCAGTGGCAGTTATGATGAATTTGTGTCCATCAGATGACACGGGGTTGATTTTTCCAATGATGTCTAGGCCCCATTTTGAAAAGGGCCAAGGAGATGAAATAGCCTCGTAGCTCTTGTGCAGGTGCATGGACAAGGTCGGCGTGTTTCTGGCACTTGTCGCAATGTCGCACATAATTATGTGCATCAGTTTCCATGGTAGGCCAAAAATATCCTATCCGAAGGAGTTTCTTAGCAATGGCGCTACCACTAAAATGTCCCCCACAAGATCCATTGTGGGCTTCATTCAAAGCTGCTCTGGATTCTTCTAGATTCAAACATCTCAATAAGATGCCTTCAAAAGATCTTCTGTACAAGGTATTACCAATAATCACAAAGCGACTTGCTTGTCTACGTAATAACCTACGTTGGTTGCTAGTGCAACCATCAGGGAAGGTTCCTTTCTGCAAAAAATTAAATATATCAGTATACCATGGTTCAGGAGTTGTTTCGTTGATGAGAAACACATCCAAAGGTTCTAAACATGATTTTCTTGAAGCGGGTTCCTGGAGTCGACGAATAATAATGGTAGCATATTCATCGTCTAACTCCAAGGGTAAAAGAGATGCAGCTGCAGCCATAGCGTCAGCCGCACGATTGCTAGTTCGAGGAATAGCTTCCAAAGTAACTTGATCAAACAAGGATAATAACTGCAAAACATATGCTTTATATGGGCATAATTTATCATCTCTGGTTTGATAAACATCATTGATTTGGTTTATGACAAGTTGGGAGTCACCGAAAACCAATAAACTTTTAATTTTCAATGCCAAGGCAGCTCGTAATCCAAGGATAAGAGCTTCATATTCAGCAATGTTATTGGTGCAAGCAAATGTTAATTTGAAGGACAGAGGAATAAGATGTTTTTGTGGAGATATTAAAATAATACCCGCACCAGCCCCACTCATGCATCGGGCTCCGTCAAAGTATAGGGACCATTGCTCTGAATGGTCTGCCTCTAGTTTAAGGCATTCATCAGGAAACTCAATGATGAGGGGATGGGTAGATTTTAAAGGTGCAGCAGCTAATTGATCTGCTATGATTTGACCTTTAACAGACTTTTGTCCTATGAAGGTGAGTTCAAATTCGCTTAGCGCAAGAACCCACTTGGTTGTGCGACCAGATAAATACGGTCGACTCATGAGATATCGCAAAGGGTCGAATTTGGCAATAACATACGTTTTCTGACTGAGCATATAATGTCGTAGTTTCTGTGTAGAAAATATGACTGCAAGACATAACTTCTCTAATATGGTATAGCGAGTTTCATAACTGATTAAGGTTCTGCTAATGTAATAATTAGCACGTTCTTTCTTCTCATCGTCAAGCTGAGCTAACATAGCCCCTAAGGCAAAATCAGAAGCAAAAATGTACAAGATAAAAGGACGATCAGATCTAGGTGGGGAAAGCACTGGAGGTTTGAGGAGATATTGCTTAAGGAGTTCAAATGCTTCTTGGCATTCGTCGTCCCAATGAAAAGAGACATCTTTCTTAAGAAGCTTAAGAAAGGGTCCAGTTTTGTCTGCCAACTTGTCGATGAAGCGACGAATAGCTTGAAGCTTACCTTGTAAACTTCGTAATTTTGATATATTTGTGGGTGCGGGCATATCTGTGATAGCCGCGATCTTGAGAGGGTCAATTTCAATGCCACGTAAAGAAACTATAACCCCTAATAATTTATCGGACTTAACTCCGAATATGCATTTAGCAAGATTTAGTCGGATAAGATATTCCCTTAACCGATCAAATACTTTCCTTAAGTCATTTAAATGATCATCTTCTTTGATGGAACGAGCTATGATATCATCTACATAATCATGTAGGATATCATGCATCATGTCATGAAAAATATAAGTCATAGCTCGTTGATAGGTTGCACCTGCATTCTTTAAGCCAAATGGCATCACTTTCCAACAAAAAGTTCCCCAAGGGGTAATAAAGGCTGTTTTGGCCTGATCTTCAGGAGCTATCCTGATCTGATTATAACCAGAAAATCCATCCATTAAGGATATCATTCCACTTCCAACAGTAAATTCAATGATCTGATCCATGTTGGGAAGAGGAAAATCATCTTTAGGGCATGCAACATTAATGTCTCTGAAATCGGTGCAAACCCTAACTTTAGTGGCTTCTTTCTTAGTTATTGGAACTACATTTGAGATCCATTCAGCATAGTCAATGGCTTGTATAAAAATGACTTTCAACAATTTTTCTAGTTCTCCTTTGACTAGTAAGGCCACTTTGGGATGCATTTTTCTGAGTTTCTTTTTAACAGGTTTAGCATCTGGATGGACTACTAGATGATGCATAACTATGGAAGGGTCCAAACCTGGCATGTCTTCATATGTCCAAGCAAAGACATCTTCATAGTCTTTAAGAAATGAAATGTATTTATCTTGTTTTTCTTGACTCAATTCTGATCCAATATTAATGATGTGAGGGTTATGTTCGGTTCCAATGTTAATTTTTATAACGTTTTCAACTTCCATATGTAAATCTCTCTCAAAATTAGGTGGGGCGGGTGAAACACCCAATTCTTGTAATTCTTCCAAGGTTAGCTTGGATAATTCGTCTTGAGGAGTCGAGGCCTCAAGTCTGGGCTATACTAGGTATAGAGCCATCAAAATAAAATTCATTATATAACAATTCCTCAATGGAAATATCATGAAAGATATCTCCCTCCAACTCGTCGTCGGATTCGGCAATCATTTCAGGATAGGCTATGGATAGCATATTGCGGGTAGAAGAATTATTCTTTGGACACAAAGAATCTTGTTTATCTAGATAATCTTGATAACATACGAGATGGTCATCATCCTCAAATGGAAAGGGCTGACCTTTACTAGAAAATAGGCCCACACCACAGTGGGCAGGCCACGGTTCTACCTCGAAAGGTTCTTTCATACCATTTTGGAAAGGTCCCAAACCTTTCCCTTTATAGCCCAATTTAAGCATTATGGGCTTAGCTTTAAGATAATCATTAGCAAAATAGCATCTAGCATACCCATCACAATGTGTCTTAATGTTTCTGGGTATTCTTCCCCAATCATATCCTTTATAAATAAAAGCACAACTCCCGACTTGGTAGATACTTCCCATAGGTTGTGGGAGGCCCAAGGTACGAGGAGAGGGTGGGAGTTTATTTAAAAGGAGGGAAGTCTGCATGGCGGTGTTGATCTCTTCTGATATAAGAATTTTAGATAAATCGGGTAAGAGCTCATCAGTGAGAGCATAAGAGGTAGAAGGAACATTTCCTTGATCTTCGGATGTGGAAAGAATGCCTGTAGTGGATGTAGATGTCATAGGGATATTGATGGGTGAATCTAGAGGTATGGAAGATATAGGAGTAAAACAGGAAGCATTGGGTGTAGGTTTAGGCTCTTTTCGAGGTCCTAATGTGGTTTGTTCAGAAGATGGTTGAGCTAAATGTATAGGTGTAGTTGAAGGAGTAGATGAAGTTATGGGTGTGTGTTTCACACGTTTGGGTGGATGATAAGAATTAGGATGTGTGGATGACAGGGCGGGGCAAAATTGCACTCCAACAGGTTCTGCCAAAGCGCACATATCAAAGGGTCTAGGATCACCATGAATGGTAACCAACTGGTTTTTAAATTCGAATTTAACACACTGATGTAAAGTGGAGGGAACCGCTCGCATCGCATTGATCCAAGGGCGACCCAAAAGTATATTGTACGATGCAGGGCAATGTACAATAAACACGGTCGTATCTAGGGTTCTAGGACCAACTTGCAAGGGTATAGTAATGACTCCACACGTTTCTTGTGTCTCGTCATTGAAGGCTTTGATAATCATATCCGTTCTTTTCATTTCGTCACTTCTAAACCCAAATCGTTGGTAGAAGTCAAAAGTGCAGATGTTTAAAGATGAACCATTATCAATCAAGACTCGTTTAACAGCTACATCTCCAATTAGGGCAGTAATATATAAGGGATTATCCTTATGTAAACTATGTTGTGGTATATCTCTATCTCGGAAGTCAATACAATCGACTTCTCGAGTGATGATAGTATTGGTCATGGCTTCAGGCTGAATATTTTGTGGTACCATCATTTGGCTTAATGTGAGCATTAATTCATCCCTATGGGTAGGAGAAGATCTTAAAAGATCCAAAAGGGAAATTCTAGCTGTAGTGTTGGATAATTGTTCATTAATATTATACGGAGGCTTAGGTTGAACATTAGACATATGATTCCCTTTATTGGGATTTTTCAAAATAAATGGAGCTGATCCATCATTCTGAGTTTGATCCTGTTGAGAATTTTGAGCCTGTTGTCTGGTAACGACTCCAATGGTACCTACAATGTTATGTTGAGGATGATGAATTGGTCTCGGTCTAGCGTTTATGGCTTGTTCATTAGGAAGGAACTGATGAGAGGAGGGTCGAGTAGTAACTCTTCTAGGAAATGGTTCTTTCGGAACCATAGAATCTGTGATAGGTTGAATAGGATCTGATTCATTTTTAGAACTATTCGATTGATTTGAGGTGATTTCCATTTCACTTTCAGTATCAGATTCTACATCACTAAAATCAAGTGTTTGCGTATTATATAGGGGTCTGGACGTAACTATGGATAAAGTTGTGTCAAATATTTGAGGATCAGGAATAGGTAATTGTCCACTAATAGTCCCTACATATCGGGTAGGAGGGGGAACATTATGATGTTCGATTTGATTAGCCACCTCTTTACCATGCTTTGGTAAAGGATGTTGAAATATGTCCAATGATTGATTGGCATTTTGATTCTGACTTTGAGGGGTGCTCTTTTGAGCGTTATTAGAAGCATTTTGTTTAGGTTGGAAGGCTTGCACCTCCATCTCATTATTATCAATCAAATCTTGTATTTTATGTTTTAATATTTTGCAAGAGTTGGTAGCATGTCCAGGTCCTCTATGAAAATCACAATGTAAATCAGCTCCGTATCCGGGTATAGTTGGATCAGGTTCCCGGATAGCTGGTAATTGGATCAAGCCTCGTGCTAGTAATTGCGGGAGAATGGTTGATAAAGGTTGATTTAACCTAGTAAATTCTCGAGGTGGTTTATCAGGAGGTTTCAATATGAACTTCTCCATTGTTTTCGTAGTATTAATATTAGCAATGTTTCTACTATCAGTGACTCCGTCACCCACAACTTGTTTATTTTTATACTGATTTCTGGATGTTTTCTCATCATCTTTCTTTTTGAGCTGACCTCTTCTAATGAGAGCATCTTCCACCCTTTGAGCTAAGTCTATAGCTTGATCGAAGGTGGTCAAGGTAGCAATTGATAATTCATAGGATAGTTGTTCTTGTAAATTATTGATAAAAATATCCAACATCTCCCGATAAGGTAACACAAAGTGTAGTTTTCCTATCAACTGTCTCCATCGAGCTAAGAAGTCAGCAAAACACTCATCTTTGTCTTGTTTTAGGTTGTACAAATATTTAATGGTTACATGCCTTTCGATATAGGCACTAAATTGATGCACAAAAGACTCGGCGGTCTCTTCAAAATTTCTCAAAGAATGAGTGGGTAGTTGATAATACCACTCCAATGCCATCCCCCCTAAGCTTTTCGGGAACATTTTTAGTAATAGCAAATCATCATGTGATATATCATGACATGCTATCCTAAACATACGAAGATGCTCTATGGGATCTTCGGTTCCTTTATATATAGGTAGGACAGGCATGGGAAAGCGTTTGGGATATGGTTGTGCTACAACTATAGGATCTAGAGGTTGACTACACATCTCTCGATAATTGTACGAGGGACGGTAGGGATCTATTTGGTCCATACGGGAGGTTAACTGTTTCACCATGGCTTCCAGATTGCCAGTTTGTCCACCATATTGGTTTGGTGGTACATGAGTATGGGATTTGTGAGCGTAAGAAGGCGGAACATAAGGATTCGATGCTATGTTACTATTATGCAAATGATTGGTAGGAAGAGTATTATGAAGAAGATTTGTGGTAGCATTATGTTGTATCCCAGATTGTTGGAAATTAACATTTGGTTTTGTTTTAGGCTTTAGTTGATTTGAGGTATATTGATCAATAGTTTGGCAAAATAAAGTAGTGAATGAAGGTTTCTTTTGTGTAGGAATAACCCTTGGTTTGGTAACAGGCACTCTAGGTGGTTGGGTAACCTGTTGTTGTTGCATGTTCTGGATTATAGCAGCCATGTCCAAATTGGACGGTCCAACTTGATCACTTTCTTGATCAACAAAGGACAAAGGATTAGTGCGTGTGTGATATATATCTTCTAGGGTTGCTTGAGTATCACTAATTTGATCTTTATCCATATGGACTGCTCTATTAAGAGTGCCAATATTATTATTGAGAAATTTCCAAAAATGGTCCATGTTCTCAAAAGTAATGACTCCGTCTGGAGTTATTTTAGGAGATGAGGATCCTTCCTCTCTATCATTTTCTTTTTGTTCATTTGCGTCCACAAATTCTTCTTCTTGTTGGTTTAAGGTTACTTCTTCTTGAATTGGTTCTTCAAGAAGGGCATCTGGTTTATTGGTGGTTTTCCTAACCAATCTTCTTCTACTTCAATTTGTTTTCCATTCCCGAGTCTAGTCATTGTGTCTAAATTTAGGTTTTAGCAAATATATATTAATATATTTGCAACAGATCTTGGGAGGTATATATTTTAATTATATACCTACTATAATACTTAAAAGAAAATGTTTTGATTTTTTTTTTTATTATTTTTTTATGATAATTTTATTTTGTTTTTGTTTTTATTTTTATAAAGACAATAAACAACACACTAAATACAAGAAATAGCAATAATAAAATAATAACTTAGTTTTCTATAAATAGTTTATAGATGTCATTGATAGGATCAAGTTCATCAGGAGTCATAAAATGCTCCTCTTCAAATTGGAAATGGTTTTTCAGGAACTTAATGAAGTGTGCTATAGTGATATTATCTACTTCTGACTCTGATTTGTAAAAATAGATTTCATGGCAATACTCTCGATATAACACAGCTCTGGGAACTCTATACCATATTTGTCTATCCGTAAGAATGACCTCTTGATCTTCTATACGAGACAAAAATTTATGTACTATAGTTGCATTATCGAGGTATTCCTCAAAGGTATACAACTCAGAAGACACAAGGGCTCTTTTATCTGCTAACCACCTATGGCAAGCTCTCTGAAGTTCATGGTACAAAATCACTTGATCGGGATCCAGGATTCTATCTAGGACAAACCTCTTGATTTGCCTAAGTTCAGTTGCTCTAGATGAAATGAGATCTAATCTCCTATTAAGTTCGTCCCACAAAGGTTGAACCCTATTTGTTTGAGGTATGCTAAGTACTGAATTAATCTCTATAGCTGCTAATTGATTTTCAACATTAATGGTGACAACTCGTCTTTTATTATAATCTACCATCTAAATATGACATGCAATCTTTGATTCTAAATGCATTTATGTTTTGTTTTTTTGTTTTTGAATTGAATTGTTTTCAAAAGGTTTTTAGTTTTCACGTCGGGTTCACCAAAATGTATCGCTCCAAATTTTTTGCACCCTTACCTTCAGGCTATAGGATCCATGCCCGGAAGGGGGATGTGAAAAGGATGGGACAATACCTCGGACTGAGAGGCCCTTTGAAGGTCCCGCCTCTCGGGGGAGGTGTATAAGGGTGAATTTTCGACGGATGGTGGGTTCACCAGGAAACTTTTGAATGGCAGTTTCCACGCCTAGGTTGATAGTGTGTTTGATGTGTTCATTTTTATGCTTGATCATTCAAGTCCTAGGTTTGGCCGATATGAATCTAAACTATTCTATATGCCAATGCGGATTTCAATGAATACAGAAAATAGAAATAGATGCAAATTACAGAGAATATGCTAACCAAAAGAATTCATACCTGATTTCGGATGTCTGATGGAGATTCTGAGTCTTGTAGCAGTTCAGATCGTCTCAGTTTGCACATTATCATCTGATATTTCTCGGGATCATCTCAAATCATAGAAGGTCATCTGAAATAGGACAGAATCACCTGAAATCTGATGAATTCGTCAGACGAATCCGTCAAAAACCTGCAATCACAGAAACAGACACAAAATACCAAATATGCAAATGCAGAAGCAAGGGATAATGATAGAAATAACAACAAACATGCCTAAATAATAGTGTCTAATAACAAATGAGGAAATGCAGTAAATTTAATGATTGATTTTACCTTTATCATGCAATTATGCTAAATGAGGTGAACTCCAAGATGCATAAAACATAGTAACTTAAAACAGTGCAAAAATATGTTATGGAAAATGCAACAAAGCTTAAGAAAATGCGAACTCTAAACTCGGACTGCCCCCAATCTGGACTACAGTCAGGATCACCTCCAATCGTACGAAATCGTCCGCAATCGTCCGAGATCGTCTGCGACGATCCAAGCTAGCCTCGACTGAAAAATAGTAGAATTCCTGCAATAAAAACAAAATGCAAGCAATAATGCGAGGGAATAAGGAGCTAACTCTGCAATGAAATCCTGTCAACAAAGGGGTTGGGGGTTCAGGGAGAATCAGCAAGAATTAGGCAAGGAGGCATGGGGATAAACTAGAAAAATCCTAGTTTATATAGGATTAAAAAGAGGTTTGGGAGGTTGGGGATCATCCCAATCCGGGAGATCTCCAACAGGGAAATCTCCAAGCTGCGCAGACACGCTTCGCCCGAGTTGGAGAGGCTATTGAAACAGAAGCTAATTATGAAAATTTGGTTTTGGGACGAAATCGTCCGGACGTTCTATTCTAGATGAATTCGTCCGATCGGGGACGATTTCGTCTAATCTGCGACGATATCGTCCAACGGTCAAAACAAATCCTAAAAATGGCACGGAAAATGGGGAAAGCGGGTAAAAGGCGGTTTAACGGGCAGTTTGGGGTTGAAATTCAAATTTTAATATTTTATCTTTTTACTAAGGTTTTAACCGTGCCAATTTTAGGGTGCTACAGGAGGCCTTTCTATCCTAGCCTTAGATGGCATCTTTATCTAGTTCCAACCAAGAAAAGAATTAGATTACAACTTCATCTTAAACTAAATCACTAACTCAAACAACATTACATATTTCTTCTTGCTAATAATTAGAAATCTAATTAGGATAAGGTTACAATGTTATAATGTATCATTGACACCAAAGCCCATACTAAGGTATCATAACATTCGTCTTTCCTTGGGATCGATTCCATTAGATTCTAAATAAGCAGAGACTCTAGGTTATCCTAGCCTTTAGCTTAAACCTAAGCAAGCCTTCATTGGAGATACCCGAATCTCTTTTCAGCACATAAGAAGCTCTATACCCTCAAACCTAGAGCTTTGATACCAAATGTAATAACTCAAAAATCAACAAACAAGAAAACACATAAAAATAGAAATGGTTTAAAGACTAAGGAGAGGGATTCATAAATCCCTAACTAACCTTAGACTAACTTACTGTTTTGCATCCCCTAATTTTCTCAAGAACTATACCATACTATATTCCCCTCACACAATTTCCTTCTACATAGGTATTTTAGACAGCAAATCCACCTCCCAGAAGAAGAAGTGATCAAAGGGATTTGCTCAATTTTGATAGTTTTGGCACAAGTGATAGTTTGCCCAAGTTTTGTAAATCATATAGGTAGGAGCAAACCGTACAGTAAAGGGCAAAACCATACAACTGGAATGGAAAATCATACAAGGCAGTGGCAAATCATACAAGGTGCACCGAAATTCATCCAAATGCATGGGAAATGTAATTTCAGAGTGAAATGGCGCATAGATTTGCTAACTAAGGTGTTAAACTTAGTAAAAAGCCAAATTAATGTATTCAGTTGTATATGGGCAGTTGTAAATAATGAATTGCCTCAGGAACCACTTTGGAACAGCCTGGGCAACGTTATATAAGGCCCCATTTTCAAATTTGTAGGTCTGGTTGCTAGAGTTAATAGAGAGTACTTGTTGGTTGTTGATTTCTCTGAGTTATTGCAAATACATTGATAGATTTTCCATATTGTAATTGAATCCATGATACATCAATGAGCATAATGATGGTTTTGGATGACTGTGTACGATTCTGGTAATGATGGATGGTGATTTGTGGATGAATTCTGATGTGTGTGTTTTCTATTGAATGTTATAGGTTAGTTTTATGCATTGTTGTAATATTTTAGTAGAATATGGCATTGGTGAAACCTGGAGAATGATCTAGAGGTATGGAAGTATCAAGGAATATGTATTGAAATATGTTGTATGATTTTTGGATGTAATCATGCACATGGAATCTCTCAACAATCCTGTTAAGATGTTTTGCCTATTGTGGAGATTGTATTGATTGGCATATCAAACCCTTACAAAACATCCAGGAGAGAGATTGGGGTAATAGAATACCTAGACTAGCATCATACTGCACCATTGGTTCGTACAAATCATACATCATCATCCGTACAAATCGTACAAAGTACTTTTACCCGATTTGGTAAAATAGGCGATTGAGAGAAACTTACCCGATTTGGCAGTTTTGGGGAATCGACTTGAGCGATTACAAAACTGTGTACGATAGCCTCCAAAACTGAATCTGTCAGTTTTTTTGAGTATAAAATCATACCATCTATGACACTGTATGATTTGAGATCGTACAGTGTAGGCATTTGATGTCCGTACAAGGTGATCATGGTTCGTACAAGGGTAGTTTGAAAGGTCTTAAGACTGTATGATTTGGTAATTGAGTTGGGCTTAGCATATTGATCATTCTCAGCCTTGGAAAATACCTCCCCACTAGGAATACTCCACCCCTATGCTACATTTGGCATCGTTGCCTTATCAAATCTGGCAATTTTGTTAAAACGGGTCAAATTGATGAAGTTGAATACTTGAGACTGGAGGTGAATGACGGACACCGGTGCATGAAACCGTGGGAGACGTGAAGCATGAGAGAACATTCTAGTAAGAAGGAGCACAAGGATTTCTCAAAGAGAAAACACAAGTAACTCAGACTAGAGTACTCACGAACCAGAAATAGAGCAAGTTTGGACATCCGAGGAAGGAGACTTTGAGGCATTGTTGATAGAGATAGAAGACGAGGAAGTAGAACCACCAAGTGTAGAGGCAAGGGTTGACACAGGAAAAGTGCAAGATGATGGAGAGTGGATGGTGACACCTGAGAAAGTGGTAGAAGGGTTGCAAGGGAGTGCAGAGGATGGGAGTCAGGCACCAGAGCAACAGGATGCGAGGTCTCAGGAGGAAAGACCAAGACCATCTCCCTCACATCAGCGAAGGAGGTCGCTAAGTGAAGATGCATGAGAGTTTGGTCATCGAGTGGTGGGACAAAATAAGATACCTCGAATTGACACTTCTGATGACAATGGGAGTAAGACACCCCCAAAGAGGAATCAGTCAGAGATTCCATGAGATACCTCAAGTGAGAGTGACGACTCTCCTAAGATGGCTAATAGGGCAGCCAAACAGAGATGTCCACCATTTTTAGGTGAGGGTAAGGAAGACCCCACATGGCATATAGGGACTTGCATAACCATTTGGAGAGCAAATGGTGTAGATAGACCCGAGGATTGGGTAATTCTATTTCTTGCTACTTTGAGAGGATTGGCGATTGATTGGTATTTGAAGAGAGAAAATACCATAGATTTTTAGACTTGGAATCAGATAAAGGAGAAGTTCATTGAAGAATTTTGACCTTTAAAGGATGATGGAGACATTGTGATAGAACTTTGCATGACAAAGCAAAAAGTTGATGAAGATGTGAAGTCCTATAACCGTAGACTAAAGCAATTAGTCGATAAGATGCAGATGCCATTAGTAGATGTTCTAGTAAAGTGGTGGTTTGTAGATGGATTACTCCCAAAGTATAAGAAAAATATGAAGGTAGTACCATCAAAAACATATGAAGAAGCACTCAAGCACGCAAAGAATTTTGAGAGTGAATCAAAATAAACGTATATAAGAATTTTATCTCATCCCAAGTCGAAGGATTTAGATAGTGAAGAAGATGATACTATACAGAGGATAGTAGCATCATTTCGCAAGGAGTTTGATAAGTTGATAAAAGAACAAAAGATCAAACCAGATAGAAATGACATATGGTGCACAAAATGCAAAATGGAGGGACATACAAATGTGAAGTGTTCGAGGAATGACTATTGCCACATTTGTAATGTGATGGGGCATGAGGTAATGCTATGTCCATATAATGCAAGAGTATGACCACAAGTATTGTCAATCCAAGAGTAGGAAGAGAAATCGAAGACCCAAGGAAGCAGGCAACAAGCAATGAGTGGTGGTTATAGAAATAGCAAATGAGGTGGAAGGCCGAATCAAGGTAATCAGCAAGGAGGACAAAGTCATTTGTAGTATGACTCGGAAGGAAGATCGATCATACAATGTCGCAATTGCCAAGAATGGGGGCATTTTGCAAAAAATTATCCTGCACCTCAGAGGCAAGAAACACCACAAACAAGCACTACACATATGTGTAGATGGTGTGGTCCGAGGAACCACAAAGAAGAGAATTGTCCAAAGCAGGCGAGTTCGAGTAACCCATAGAACGTTAGTTATTTGGACATAGAGGTTCCTCAAGTTAAGGAGGCAACCCAAGAAGTTTTAGCCATGATGAGGAATCAGGCTAAGAAGGATAAGTATCCAGAGCCAACAAAGGAAAAGCAACATTGGCAAGCAGCAAAGAAAATATTGCAAGAGGAAGCTGAGAAGACTAAGCGAGAAGAGTCAACAGCTGATAAGGAACTTAGAAAACCATCATATTAGGAGATAGTTGTGCAAAATATGGCAGCACAGGTTTTGGATACCATAGTGGAAATTAAAGTATCTAACCTGTTAGAAGCTATTCCAACATTGCAGAAGGTAATGGTGGAAGAATTGCAACCGCAGAAGGTGATGGAAGTGCAGAGCCAACCAATTCAAGAGGAGGAGCAAAAATATCAATTTATGGATCCAACCATATTAATGATTGATGTGGGAAAGAAACCTGCATTAGTTCATATGGAGATCTTAGGGCACAAATTGACACAAGTTATCATGGATGGAGGATCCAGCATCAATGTGCTACCTAAAAGAACTTGGCTAGAATTAGGTGCTCCATCCCTATGGGCATCGAGCTTTCGATTATATGGTGTTGACTAGAATGGTATCAAAATAAAGGGAGTCTTAATGGCACAACAAGTAATGATAGTTGAACAAGAATTTGTCTTGGATTTCATTGTGATTACAATGCAAAAACCTGCATACGATGCTCTTTTAGGGAGAGGTTGGCTACGAGTAGCTAAAGTCAATCATAATTGGGGAAAGAATCAGATCACTTTTAAGAAGGGACAACATAAATATATGATTAATCTAGCTAATCAAAGAGTTAGTGAGGATGTAGCTACGACAGATGAATCAAAAAATTCCTTAGGAGATGAAGGGCATGAACCTGATGGAGAAGGAATGTTGTACCTAGATGAATGTAGTGAAGATGAAGCTAGATCTGATAGTGGACTCCTTCATTGGAAAATGGAGGAGTACAAAATGTTTCAGCCCAACTACCTCTGTATTGAGTCAGAGGAGATCAAGGAAACACAAGACAAATCGAAGGTTAGCCAAGAACCTAAGAAAGAAGCAGAAGAGAAATGGACATTTCCGAAAAGCTTTGCAGAGTATACAGTAGGAGATGCAGAGATTGATACAAGGTCGGCACACCTCGAGAACGTAGAGAAAGCTACGAGTGAACCAAAAAATATCAAATATGAAGGACCTCGGATAGTGGACATCAATCTGGGAATAGAGGAAGAACCTAGGTTGATTCACTACGATGATGATTGGAATCCTGTATTGAAGGCGACAAATTTTAAGATATTCTTGGAATATAAGGATGTCTTTGCATGGACATATAAGGATCTGAAAGGAGTCCCACCAGAACTATGTGTCCATAAGATTACACTAATACCTGGTGCTCAACCAGTAAGGAGGAGACCATATAGAATGAATCCAAAGTATGTTGCATTAGTGAATGCGGAGATAGAAAAGATGCTAGAAGTAGGAATCATCTTTAGGGTGACAAATAGTGAATGGGTTTCACCTATAGTGATCACCTTGAAGAAGGAAGTAGACAAGATCAGAATATGCATAGACTTTAGGAGTCTAAATGTTGTAACTATTAAGGATCCCTTCCCCATTCCCTTCATAGATTCTATCTTGGAAGAAGTCGTAGGACATGAGATCTATTCATTTTTGGATGGGTTCTCGAGATACAATCAAATCAGTATAGTCGAGGAGGATAAGTTGAAGACCATATTTATTATGGAGAATGGCATCTATGCATACAACCGAATGCCATTCAGACTCTGTAACGCCCCAACTACATTTCAATGCATCATACTGTATATATTCGATCAGCTAGCAATGGGGAACTTTAAAGCATTTTTGGATGATTGGTCCATCTATGGGAAGATCAAGGAGCATCTTCCTACCCTCAGTGAATGTATGAGTAGGTGCAAAAATGCATAAATATCATTAAATCCAGGGAAATATTTTTTGATGGTGCCATATGGGAAATTGTTAGGACACATTGTGTGCAGTGAAGGATTGAAGATAGACCCTGATAAGATCCATGTGATATTACACATGGAAGAACCATTTGATGTGAGTTCACTTAAGACCTTCCTTGGTTCGATAGGATACTACCGAAGGTTTATCAAGAATTATGCACATGTATCCTACCCATTAGATTCTTTGACGAAAAAGAATATTCCTTTTAGATGGACAGAGGAGCACCAAGGAGCCTTCGAGGAGCTAAAGGCTAAGCTGGTGAGTAGTCCAATTTTGGTGTTCCCTAATTGGGATAAGGAATTCCATGTCCATGTTGATGCTTCGAATTTTGCAATTGGATGTGCTTTAGCACAAGAAGGATAGTTTAGGCTAGATCAACCTATTTTCTTTGCTAGTCACCTTTTGTCAAGGCCAGAGAGAAACTATAGTACAATAGAAAGGGAAGCTTTGGGAATGGTATATGCAGTTCAAAAGTTTAGGTATTACCTACTGGTGAATCCCTTTGCTTTCTATGTTGATCACCAAGCGCTGTTGTACTTGATAAACAAACCGGTGATTCAAGGATGAGTCAGCAGGTGGCTCGTCACCCTCCAGGAGTTCATATTCTAAGTAGTAGTGAGACCTGGTAAGAAGCATGTGATTGTAGACCAGTTGTCTCGGATACGATCAAGGGAGCCTACAGGAACAGGGGTTCTTGATGAATTTCTAGATGCACAATTATTCACCATCAATGTTGTTCCATCATGGTACAAGTTGGTTGGCCAATATCTATCCACAGGTGAGTTGCCACAAGAGATGATGACAACCGAAAAGAAGAAAGTAATAATGAAGTCAGCACCTTTCTAGATAATAGTAGGATTACTATATAAAATGGGAAGTGATGGTATCTTGTGGAGATGTGTAATGGATGAAGAAGTCAAGGTGGCATTGAAAGAAGCCCACATAGGCTTAGCAAGAGGACATATGGGACCAGATGCGACTACTAGAAAAGTATTGCTAGCTAGGCTATGGTGGCCCACACTATATAATGATGCAAAGGAGCATGTGAAAGCATGCGATACTTGCCAAAGAGCAAGAAAGTTGGTCAAGAGGGACTTTATGCCCTTACACCCATCACAACCACAAGAGTTGTTTGAACGGTGGGGATTGGACTTCGTAGGACCATTGAAGACATCTCAGAGATGGAAGTGTAGATACATTGTAGTAGCAATAGAATACCTGACAAAATGGGTGGAAGCAAGAGTGTTACCTGATAATTTGGCTAAAAGTACAACAAGATTCTTGTATGAATAGGTAATCACAAGGTTTGGTATTCCACTACAAATAACAAGTGATCGAGGGGGACACTTTGTTAATGAGATTATCAAGATGCTGACAATAGAGTTCAAGATTTTACACTCATTTTCTAGTCCGTACTACCCTAGAGCGAATGGGCAGGTGGAAGTGATAAATAAAGTCTTAGTATCTACTCTATATAAAACCTGTGGAATAGAGGGAGCAGACTGGGAGGAAAGGCTACCATCCATTTTGTGGGTATACAGAACAAATTTTAAACCTACAATGGAACATACACCTTTCCAACTAATGTATGGATAGGAAGCAGTGGTGCCAGTCAAATTCTTGATACCAAGTTTGAGAGTCACGATAGAGCATCGCTTGGGGGATCAAGAGAGTTTGGAAGAATGACTAACGACACTGATTAAGTTAGATGAATGAAGAGTCATGGCACAATGGGTGATTGAGATAGCTCAGAAAATATGGAAGGCGTGGCATGACAAGCATTTGAGGAAGTTGGAACTTAGTCCGGGTGACTTAGTTCTAAAGTTTAATGGAAAGAGGGAAATCAAGCCAGGTAAGTTGAAGATGTTATGGCTTGGTCCTTATAAAGTAGTGGAAGTAATGGATAATGGAGTAGTCAAGCTACAGAACTTGAATGGGATAGAGGTACCCAATACTATAAATGGCTCAAATTTGAAGCCTTACAAGGTACAATGCTTATTCATTACTTCAGAAGAAATTGAATGATGAAGATGAGTGGAAGCTCAAGATGAGGCTCATAGTGAGCCAGGTCCATCACAAGAAGAACTTGACATAGGTCTCGCACACTTATTTGTAGAAGGGGAGGAAACACGACCAACCAATAGTCGAACAACAAGAGTTGGTACCTCGACCTGGAGAAAGAAGAAGAGTACGAGTACATGTCAAATTTGTTGATGGAACTAAAAGAGTTGAAGAGGAATGAATTTTTCCAAACAAAGAGAATATCAAGAGATAGCACTATTACCTAGAATAAAACCAAAATAGAAATAGAATGTACCCACGAGTAGAACGGAGAGAACTACCATATAAAGGATGAAGAAGGATACGGTTAACAATACGAAATGAAGATAGAGTGGACACATTTAAAATGGAAATCCTAGAGGAAAACAGGGATGAAACTATAGATGAGGAATTAGTTGGACTTACTCCATTGGCTCAGATAGGGCTATTACAACAAATAATGAGAATCCAAACTCAACAATTACAAGAAGAATATCAAACATTGAGAGGTCATAATGCAATGTTGAGAGAGCAAATCATCCAAGAGTTGGATGGTACCATACGAAGATTGGAAGAACAAAGGGTAGCTAGACTACAATAGGATGGAAGGAAACTGGAAGAGGTGGATGGATTAACTCCAAGAATTGGTGGAGGAAATGAGGGTGCTAGCACAAGCTCATAAGTACCACCAAGCGATCCACCTATGACAAATGAAGATGTAGAGTACTTTGGTGAGACATAGAGGAGGCCACCACATCGCCCAAATCACCAGGCAATATATTATTGGACATGACTGATTCCAGTGATGAAGGAATGTCATGGTTAGTAAGTGAGCCTAGTACAGATAGTAGTGATGAAGATAATCACCTAGAGAACCCTCATAACCCTCAAGGTAATCATGATTCTCCAGTAGTTACAAGGACACAATGACAAGTGGGGAGAACACAGGGACTTCAAACCAACCTTGGACCACAAGATTATATAATAGCCTATCAAAAATTAAGAAGACAAAGAAGGGAAGTACAAATATTGGAGAGAGTGATGAATTTTCCAACCGATTGGGTAGAACAGAGGGAAGAGGGTCGGACCGACTCTAGCTCTGAGACAGACTTCTCTGATGCATATAGAGAAGTATTGGCATCTTCATCCCCCCAAAGATCCTTTGAGGAAAGAATATGGAGATGTCACTTGGTACATGCTGACAGGAGAATCAGAGCACTATGACAACTATCACCAAGTGCAAGAAGAAGTAGAAGTCCACTAGCCAACATCGAGTTGGTAGAGATAACTCCTGATACCCAAACAATGGGAGGAAGAAATAGAGAAAGACCCCTAAGACTTCAGCCAGGAAGGGGGGAGGTATTCAACTACAAAATGGACAAATATGAGGTGATGTTACAATTAGAGGAGGAAGAGGGTGAGGAATATTTTGACCCCCTACTCCTATATGGCTAGGAGATACACCCTTAGCTTATCTGAACTGGACAAGGAATCTATGAGGATTACCAGGATTGAGGGGAATCCCACCAAATCCTGCAAGGCAACATCCATGGGGACAACCACCTCAATGAGGGAGGGGTGGTAGAGGATTACTCTAGAGAAGGGAGGAATCACCATTCACACAGAGAAACCCAATACCAAGAGGAATAGGATGGGGGAGACACTCATGTGGAAGAGGCCTTATTGGTAGGGGAAGAGTACAGTTTGTAGATGGAAGAAACCAGGGACAACTAAGAACCTGATCACCAAGTCTAGAGCTAGAACTGATCCGAGGAGATAGGTAGAGAAGTCACTCAAATGATAGTAGAGTGGTAAGGACACCGCTACCAAGGGATCAATCACCTGTGCAGCAAGGGGAAAGGACACCAGGTGAAGATACTCCAACTTGCAATTGTACAATTCCAAATTGTACACATGGAAGAAGAAGGCTAGAGGATTCAGTAACATCACAAGTGGAGAGGAATCGGCCTAGGGAACAAATATCGATAGGTGACACAACCACTCCAAACATTGTAGTTGAAGCCCCAAGAGAAGAATTTGATGGGATCGTACAAGTGAATGTCACTGTACGATTGCCAAGAAGGTAAGTATAAATAGATTAGGATTGAAAAAAAAAAAAAAAAGAAAATAAAATTGAAAAAAAAATGTGTGCCTTAATTGTGAAAATCCCTTGGGATGCAATTAAGAAGGAAGTGGTTGAAAACCGAAAATGACGGCCTCTTCAGAGAGAGAAAATTTGAAAAATTCTCTAAGTATAAAGATCGTACAAAGAAAAATTGAGGATGAGATCGTACAATTTAGGGGATCGTACAAAGAAAAATTGACATAAAGACATGGGAAAGCGTACAAAATGACATGTTGTACGATTTGGATCATACACTGTATGATTTCAAGCATGGTGTATGATTTCCAACTACCCATTTAATGCGGCATGCATGGGAGAAAGCAACGGTTGGAGGAAAAAGCGGGGAAAAAGATGAAATTTAAAAAACCTATTGAGTTGTCAATCATCCATGCAAGATGGAGGGAAAATGTGCAAAGTGGCACAATTTAAAGTTGATCGAATTAGGGTTTAGTTAGGGTTTCCAAGTACTTTAAATAGGAAGGTAGAATTGCAATTTTTATCAAATCGTACAAGTGAGAATTCAAATTTTTTAGGAGGACGAAGGTGGAAAGCATGCAATTGGAGGAAGAAGACCATATGGGCAGCCAATTTCATTAACACTCTGAATTTTTAAGGACCCATTTTTAATTAGCACTAGGGAGTTCTTTTCATTTTCAAAGATTCAACCCGGGAGAGGAATCGGAAGGAGAAACCTAGGGTTTTACTCCACGAAAAGGGGAAATTCAAAATTCAGCCAAGAATAGTAACAAAATACAGTAGAATACATCAAAGTATAGATGCAAAAGTGAATAATTATTGTTGGGAGTCTGGAGAAGTGAAAAATTGAAGAAGGATGGTGGAAATTGCAAGTTATTGAAGATTTAAACCCTAAAATCGGTGAAATATGGAAAAAGCAAGCTGAGAAATATGTGAGGAGATAAGAGAAGTCTGTACAGCCATAAAAATACCACAAAAAATTCATCAGTTTGAAATAAATTGTGCCAGAGGTGAAAGAGTGGAAAATTGCTCTCGAAAAACACAAAAAAGGTAGATCGGGGCAATCCGACAAATGGGTCGGTGAAATATTCAGAAAAAGAGGTCAAGATTTTGAATTTTTCACAACCTAGGGTTTGAGAAGTCATGTTGTATGATTTTGTGGGCAGCATGTATGATTTCCAAGAAAATTAGCACAATTTTGGGTGATTTTTAGGCCATTTCAGGCAGTTTTAAACAAATCGTATGAAAGCATACGAATTCCAAAGGGGAAAGTAGTCAAAAAGCAACATCATACATAGTACTATCATACTATATGGTCTTAGGTTGTAGATGTATGATTTGGTGAAGATAGGATGGTTTGAAGACTGATGACTGGAAATCAAACTATAGGGAAAGGATCGATAGTGTACGATCCAGGAAGTGGTTGGTGAGGGTAAAACCATACAAGGGTACAAAGAACCATACATTGTATGATTTTATAGTAAGTCGTACGATTTTTGGTATACTTCCGATTGCAAAAATAGGTGATGTGGATGTTAAGTTAATCGGTGAGATGTTGGAGGAATGATCTCAACGAAAGAGTTTGGATGTCGATTAAGGTGGATTGCAGCCAATAGGGTGGAGAGATCACCAGGTCCACTACATGAGAGAGAGGTATACCCATGGCATCACCAAGGGTGATAGTCTCAATCCCATGATTGGTATGGTAATCATCCTTGGAGGAGAGGAGGATATAGGTCATGGAGGGGACAGAGACATTGGTGGGCTAATCCGAGAAGGATGCCACTCAGACATCGAGAGGAGAGAATGGCACAAGAAAGAACCTCATAGAGGGAATTGAGGAGTGAAATTCACCTACTAGATCAGGAGGAGCATCTGAGTAGTGGACAGGAAGAAGGCCAGGTTGAAATCACAAAGATTGCATTTGTACAACATGGAGCGGATGCATGTAGGAAGTGGTGGAATGACGAGAAGAATAAGAATCATCCTTGGAGGAAGATATTCGAGGATGCTGGTGTGGCAGTAATTGCACAAGTTCTACCATTCCACAAAACCTTCTTCCATAACTATCTATTACAGATAGTTCAGGTGTATAACCCTACGACCAAAATTGCCTATGTCAATGTGGGCAAGAGGTCAGTGAAGGTGGATATTTTGGTAGAGATATTTTGAAAGACATTTGGCTTGTCGAAATATGGCATGGAGGTAGTAAAAATATTGGTAGATCCAATAGAGGCATATCACCTCGTCACTACCCTTACCACTATCAAATCACTGACTGAGGCGAAGATCTCAAGTGTAGGAATGCACGGAATAAAATAGAGCTAGTTGAAAGGAGAACATTGGCCATGTGCAATGAATACAGTCATGGCTCGACTATCAAGAGATATAAGGGCCATAAAAATGCCAATGTGGATGGCATAATATGTAGAAGGTATCACCAAGGGGATTCAGTATGATTGGGGTACCTTTCTAGAAAGAAGAATGCATGAGGCACTAACGAAGAGGCCAAAGAACTTTGGAATGACTTTCCATGCTATTGGATTGTTATTAAATGTGGTCATAGAAGTGGGAATCCAATTTCCAGGATTGATGCCACCTCGAGAAATCAGGCTAGGACAACCGATGATATTGAGGTGGGTGAAGTCAGTGCCAATATCAAAAGTGACCCCGGAGAGACCTCGAACGAGGAGTGAGTGACATATCAGTGGAGCTCAAGAAGATACTACTCTGGAGGAAGATGTTGATGTACACCATAGGAGAAAAATGCCTAGATGGTTGGAACTAGAGCTAGAACAACAAGCACCTAGGCAATGACAGTAGGAGAAGCCACTCATTCAAGAAAGGGAGAAGAGGCAAGGAAGCCCCATACAAATAATTATGAGAAGGCAATAAGAAATAATGGCAAGCAAACCAGTTCCAGAAGTATAGGAAAAAGAATAGTCAGACTCAGAAGTGATGAAACTGGATGAGTTGTATTGGACAGAGGTGGAGAGAATAGTGCAATCTCCACAAATCTTCCAACATTTTGAGAAGATGAATGCTTCTAAATTTTTCAAAGGAATCGAGGTAGGGCAAGATGGAATAGCCACTACCCAGGAAGAAGTAGAAGTAAGAATAAATACCATGGAGGAAGAGCCCAAGAAGAAGCCTCGTTACAAGTTTGTAATAGGAAGCTCAAGTAAGAGAGATGCACCAGAGAATACGGAGGCATCACAAGATAAAGAAGAACTTGTTGTTGAACAGGTCATAACAATGAACACCCAGCAAGTTCAGCAAGAAGAAGTGATAGAGGAACAACAGGTGGGCAGCATTGAACAAGAAGTAGCCCAGGAGAATACTGAAGAGCAACAGGTGGGCTCGACTGAATCAGAGAAGGCTCAAGAACAAGTTGAGCAGCAACAATCTCAAGAGGAGATTGTAAATATTGAAGATAGTGAGGAGGAGAAAATTGTAAAATAGTCTCCACCTCGGGAGAAGATCGATACAGTGAGAGCACTTCAGGAGCTTGGAGGAAGCTCTAGCCACCATATGGAGGAGGAAGAAGAATGGACTCCTACAGAGGAAGAACGACGAGGGTTGCAATCCAGTTATCTACTGGAAGTACCTCGGTTCACCAGAATTACAACTGAGGAGGAGGCACGTGGAATAGAGGATAAGGTGGAACACTTATTTTCTTAGTTAGGCCATGTGATTAATAGTGCCAGATTGGAATTTTGCATTGGCCATGTGGGAGAATTGAAGTTGTGGGAAGAACAAGTGTCTCTCAAATTGGAGAAGATAACAGAATGGGTGAGCAGTGTGGAGCGTACGAGGAAGATAGCAGACATTCATGCACAACATCCATGGAGGTTACCCAGGGAGGAGGTAACAAAAATGTTGGGAAGGGAAGACTTACCAGAAGGGGTGGTCACAAATTACAAGAAAGATCCAAGGATGTACTTGGATAGAGTCAATCACCCGACCTATCCCACAAATACGATAGAGTTGGAGTACAAGAGGGTTGCTACGGGATTGGCTATCACCCTGAGGAAGTTTAACTTCCTAACACACTGGATAGAGTGGTTGAGCATTGGATTGGAACAAATCCATCAGCTCAAGGAGGCTCAGAAGGAGGAAACTATAGCCACTCAAAAGGAATTGGCCACAATGGAAGAAGAACTATAGAAAAGTAGAATTATGATAGAAGAGAAAATAAAGAAATTGGAGGATGATCTATCAGGCCTTAGAACTGAGTCTGAAGCTATAATTAGCATGCTTGAAGAGGAAAAGTGATAGATCTCATAGATGGTAGAGGATAGAATTAAGGAGTTGGAGGCACAACTCAAAGCAAAGGATGAGTTGATGACAACTCAATTGGCCAAAAAGAGTGAGAAAATGGCAACACAAGCCAAGAAGATAGAGGAGCTGATGAAGGATAGTAAAAATTTGAATGAGATGGTCCTAGAAAAGCAAGCTCAGTTGAAGATTAAAGAAGACCATGTTCGAGCTATGGAGGTTGATATCAATCACCACCTGTAGACCATTACTAAAAAGAATGAAGAACTTCAGGTGGTAGCTCGAGCAGAAGCTCACTGGAAGGAGAAGCTAAAAAAGAGTGCCTCAGAACGTGAACAACAGATGATGGAGTTCCTAAAAACTATCGAGGAAAAGGCTAACTTCCATGGGGTGAAAGCAGTAGATATGGGAAGCTACGCAACCAAGTTGAAGAATGAACGAGAAATGTATAAGTCACAAGTTAAGGACTTACAGGCTGTAGTGGCAGATTATGAAGCACAGTGGAAGAAGCAGAATGAGTCGGTGAGGACACCAACCAAAGTAAAGGGGAGGGTAGATGTAGGCAGCAAATCCACCTCCCAGAAGAAGAAGTGATCAAAAGGATTTGCTCAATTTTGATAGTTTTGGCATAAGTGATAGTTTGCCCAAGTTTTGTAAATCATACAGGTAGGAGCAAACCATACAGTAAAGGGCAAAACCATACAACTGGAATGGCAAATCGTACAAGGTAGTGGCAAATCATACAGGGTGCACCGAAATTCATCCAAATGCATGGGAAATGTAATTTCAGAGTGAAATGGTGCATAGATTTGCTAACTAAGGTGTTAAACTTAGTAAAAAGCCAAATTAATGTATTCAGTTGTATATGGGCAGTTGTAAATAATGAATTGCCTCAAGAACCACTTTGGAATGGCCTAGGCAACATTATATAAGGCCCTATTTTCAAATTTGTAGGTCTGGTTGTTAGAGTTAATAGAGAGTACTTGTTGGTTGTTGATTTCTCTGAGTTATTGCAAATACATTGATAGATTTTCCACACTGTAATTGAATCCATGATACATCAATGAGCATAATGATGGTTGTGGATGATTGTGTATGATTCTGGTAATGATGGATGGTGATTTGTGGATGAATTCTGATGTGTGTGTTTTCTATTGAATGTTATAGGTTAGTTTTATGCATTGTTGTAATATTTTAGTAGAATCTGGCATTGGTGTAACCTGGAGAATGATCTAGAGGCATGGTAGTATCAAGGAAGATGTATTGAAATATGTTGTATGATTTTTGGATGTAATCATGCACATGGAATCTCTCAATAGTCCTGTTAAGATGTTTTGCCTATTGTGGAGATTGTATTGATTGGCATATCAAACCCTTACAAAACATCCAGGAGAGAGATTGGGGCAATAGAATACCTAGACTAGCATCATACTGCACCATTGGTTCGTACAAATCGTACATCGTCATCCGTACAAATCGTACAAAGTATTTTTACCCGATTTGGTAAAACAGGCGATTGAGAGAAACTTACCCGATTTGGCAGTTTTGGGAAATCGACTTGAGCGATTACAAAACTGTGTACGACAGCCTCCAAAACTGAATCTGTCAGTTTTTATGAGTATAAAATCATACCATCTATGACATTGTATGATTTGAGATCGTACAGTGTAGGCATTTGATGTCCGTACAAGGTGATCATGGTTCGTACAAGGGTAGTTTGAAAGGTCTTAAGACTGTATGATTTGGTAATTGAGTTGGGCTTAGCATATTGATCATTCTCAGCCTTGGGAAATACCTCCCCACCGGGAATACTCCACCCCTATGCTACAGGCATATCTTATGTTATGCACATAATTCCATCCATCTCATTAGTCTTGATGAGTTAAACTTACCATCTTCAATCATTAAAATGTGTATACGCATCTCCATAGTCCACGCAAGCCATTATGTGTGGGTATGCTACGTATACTATGAGTTAAGCTATCAATCTTGTCCTTTGACAAGATATCTTAATTTTGGTATGATATTTTAAACCTAGTATCAATCTCCCTAAGGGGATCTCAAGCCCTTAGGTTAAACTCTAAGTTCACCCTAGAACTTACTACTAAATTATATGAAATTTATTCAAGCAAGAATATGAATAACGGGTTTAAGATACTAAATCTAACAAACATACATCATTAAACAAGCAAAGATAAATGAAACATAAGCAATTATTAAAGGATGACATACAATAAAAGGGATATAATTACAATCACATTCAACAATGAAACACAAAGTGCATCAGTCATATTGTTCATTCATTACATAAGCATGTATGGGAAACCCCACACTTTAAACAAAACTTCACATCCATTTTATCAGGGTAATATCCCCATAAATCTAATCTATTGCATAATTAAGCAAGATGTAAGGCAGAGGGCAAACTTGTGCTTTGGTCCATCTTATGCCTTGGGTCCTCCCACTCTTCCATCAATCAAGTGAGGATATTAGGGTATCAGGATACTCGTGGATCTAGATAAACATGCTTCTAAATGCACATGCTTATTTTATTTCCAAATTGCAACTATACAAATAACCCAAGTAATTCAACTTTTTAATGCATAGTTAATATCATAGAAACTAATATTTCTATTTCCCCTCTCATCTACTCATGAGAGTCATTCATCCATGCATCAGACCAGGTTCCCTACTTGCAATAAATTATTTAACCCTTACTTAACAATTAAAGTCCCATACCCTTAATTGCTAAATAAACTGGGTTCACACATATTATTAAAGTAAAGCCAACTACTTTAATCTTTCAAATAAACCTTTTTCTCAATTTCATAAAGTAAGGTGTCGTACCCTTAATTTACAAAATAAACCATAATCACATAATTATCCAATTAAAGCCAACTACTTTAGTCTTCAAATAAACATTTTTCTTCATTTCATAAAGTAAGGTCTCGTACCCTTAATTTACAAAATAAACCATAATCACATTCATTTTCCAATTAAATCCAACTACTCTAATCTTCAAATAAATCTTTTTCTTCATTTCATAAAGTAAGTTCCCATGCCCTTAATTTACAAAACAAACCATAATCACATTCATTTTCCAATTTTGACCAGCTACTTTAATCTTCAAATAAACTTTTTTCTTCATTTCATAAATTAAGGTCTCATACCCTTAATTTACAAAACAAACCATAATCACATTCATTTTCCAATTAAAGCCAACTACTCTAATATTCAAATAATTTTTTTTTTTTAATTTCAAAAAGTAAGGTCCCATACCCTTAATTTACAAAACAAACCATAATCACATTCATTTTCCAATTAAATCCAACTACATTAATATTCAAATATACCTTTTTCTTCATTTCATAAAGTAAGGTCCCATACCCTTAATTTACAAAACAAACCATAATCACATTCATTATCTAATTAAAATCAACTACTTCAATCTTCAAATAATTTTTTTTTTTTTTTCATTTCATAATGTAAGGTCCCATACCCTTAATTTACAAAACAAACCATAATCACATTTAAAGCTTCTACACTTTCATTACCCTAAAATCTACAATTTTAGATAATGAAATAACATTTAAAGCTTCTACACTTTCATTACCCTAAAATCTACAATTTTAGATAATGAAATAACATTTAAAGCTTCTATACTTTCATTGCCCTAAAATCTAAAACTCTAGATAATAAAATAACATTTAAAGCTTCTACACTTTCATTACCCTAAAATCTACAATTTTAGATAATGAAATAACATTTAAAGCTTCTACACTTTCATTACCCTAAAATCTACAATTTTAGATAATGAAATAACATTTAAAGCTTCTACACTTTCATTACCCTAAAATCTACAATTTTAGATAATGAAATAACATTTCCTAAGTCCTCTTCTACACAACGATTACTCTCGACTACTATAAGGAAGAAAGGATAGATCGATTTGGGAGGTTTTACGAAGCAAAGGGGACAATGGTGCAACCAAGGCAGTTTCTATCCCGTAATAATCCAAGGTGCAGGTGGAGTGTTTAGTCTCCACAATGCCAATGGCAACCGAGATGTGGTATGGTCGCACATAGTGTCAAGCGTGATCAAGGCGAATTCCAAGCACGGCCACAAACGACATGGGGAGGGCTTACCTCTAGTGCACAAGTGGATATTCTACCCGAAGGCCCCTCTAACTCAAGATGTCTACTCTTACTAGAAGTGGTTTAGTTGTTAGGATCAGTTGTCATGGCAGCAAGTAAGGTTTGGTATAAATAGCTAGCCCAACAATAAGGCTAATACAACCATTCAATTGAAATACTAACATGACCAACTAAATAGCAAGGTGTTTAATATGGCCAACCAATGGCAAGGTGATAACACAACTAGCTAAATAACATAAGTCTAATGTGACCAGCCAATGATAATGTGCTAACATAGCCAGCTAAACAACAAAGGTCTAATTCGACCATGAGCTAGCTATGACTCTAAGGTGGTCAACATGAGGATGTCCTGAAGACCGCCTAAAAATTTTACATAACACTTAAGGCTTTAGGATTTGACACACAAGCAAGAGCCCACGACCCGACAACAAGGTGAACCAGTAAAAGGAAATCATTCAAGCATGCATAAATGATACGAGTCCAACCTGGTACGTTTGTTGTTTGTGGTTTACCTACGTTGCTCGAATGGATACCTGTCATCCACTCATTTTTCTCTACTCTACGCTCTCCTCCGCTCACTATGTTTCCTCATTTTTTTTCTCCTTTCCTTCTACCCTTCTATATCCTATTTGCATCCCTTCTCCTCAGTTTATGTTCCCCCACCTACCCAACCTTACTCTCAGATCACATCTATCAAAAAGTAGGGCGGATATGCCTTCTTCCTCTTCCCAATATGATCGCTATAAAGAATTCATCATCTCACGTCAGAGAGAGCTTTGCATAGCTGATCCGATCAAACTTCCAAAGGGTGGCCCAACCCATCTCTCAGAAGGTAATCTTATCATATTTAAGCCTTATGGGTTGATCACTCGTATTTTAGTGGCTTCCCATTAATTCAATTAGTTAAGGCCTGACCTCTATGGGTTTAATGAATTATATTTTTCATTTCTATTTAAAACAAGAGCTCTTCATTGCTTAGATAATTAATCATTCATTTAAAATGATATTTCTTTGCTTATTTAAATAAACCAATGATATCAAAAATTCTACAAACTTGTTTATGGTAAAGCTGTAGAAAATACAGAGGCTCTTGAGTGATTTTTTTTGGCGAGCGAGTTTTTAGCGAGCGATCAAAGTCAAGAGAAAAATAGGCATATTTTGTGCATGTGTGCATGATATGGATGAATGTCGCTTTATCTGACCATGGCGACAATGGGCAATAAGGGAGGCACGACCCACCATGTGCGCTCTGATGCTATGGCTAGCCCACTTAAACCCCAAATGGAATTGGGAGGAGCAAAAATATTGGTCTCAGCCAATCATATTATTGAACCAATTGATGGCACTAAGGGAGAAGCCACCTAAGAAGATCCTCCCAATAGAGTGCAAACCAGTGAGAAACCCTCATTTGCAAGTCTATTGCAGAATAAACACAGAGAAAATAAACTGCTCCAAACAACTTCATCACCCATGGCTACAATTTTATTTGCCCCAAAATCCTCATGGAAGACTATGTGTCTCGAGACTCTCACTCCCTGGTGGAGAAATTTATAGGAGGCCACCCTGACATGGACGTAATTCGCAGATGGGCTGCATCCAAATGGAAGACTGGGGAGAATGGAATTGGTGGCAATGACTCGGGGTTTCTTTATGATTCAGATCAACACTTAGGAAGATGTCGAGCACATCCTATCTAGAGGACCGTGGTTTTTCAGGAGACGAAGCCTATTTTTGAAGAAGTGGCAGCCATACTTTGATCCAAATTCTTAGAGCATCAACTATACCCCGATCTGGATACGGCTTTCGAACCTCCCAACCCATTTTTATTATGAAGATGCCCTTCAAGGCCTATCTAGGGCCATCAGAGACCTATTGGCTATTGATCTAGCCACCTGAGCAAGGACCCACTTAATCCAGGCTAACATTTGTGTCAATGTGAACCTAGAAATCCAGCTCCCAGAGAACCTGAACCTCATATATGGGGATTTCAAGTGGAGGCAACCACTTATTTATGAGAACAAACCAACATACTATCCAAATTACCAGGTGCAGGTTCACCTGCAATCCTAGTGCCCTAATTTCAAAAACCCTAATATGGGTAACCATACCATAGTTCGATTAGAGCAGATACCCAAGCAAGGTACAAAAAACTGCACAACAACCTCCAAACTCCAAACCCGATCGTAGCCAAATGCGTAGGCTCAAAATGCAAGTGCTTTTGTATCTATTGCTAATAAATTTGATGTTCTTAAAGATTCTAGACTTTTTTAGGAAATGGAGGAAGGGGAAATCCCTGTTAAAATTGACCTGATACCTATCTTCAAGCCCCATTAGGACCCTGTGCCAAGTCTCGACCACTAGGTATCCAGGTCTGCCCCTCCCTCGAAGCACTCACCCCATCTGTCTCCCACCCAGTTCCCCCGAAGCCCTCCCTCAAAGTCCCATGCATCGTTGTATTCCCCATCGCATTTCCTTCCCCCCTCGAAGTTGGGAGTCCCAACCTCACCTACCTTCTATGACCCAGTCAATTTTGATAGAGATGACCTTGAACAACCCTCCCCAAATCAATGGAACCCTAAGCAAACCCATAGTTATAAGAAAGCCTAGATGGATGTTGGAGGAGATAGAAAAAAAGGTAAACCTTCAGATCTTGAAAGAAGGAACCGTGATACTATGAAAGACATAGCCAACAGGACTCAAAAAACTCTATTTTAGGAGAATGGAAAAAGTTCCAAAGAGGAAACCTGAAGACCCAAACCCCCTACTCAACAAGGAAAATGAGGCAATAAAATCCCCAAAAGTTCTAAATGAAAGTCCTCTCCTAGAATGAGAGAGGGTTGAATGGGGCAGATAAGCAGAGATTGGTTGCTACCATGAGAAGAGAACATAACCCAACTATTTTCCTTATCCAAGAAACTAAACTTAATGATGAATTCTCTTCCAAATTTGCTAAAAATATTTGGAAAAACTATGAATTTGGCCATATCCTAGCCTCTGGTTCGTCATGCGGTATTTTGTGCCTATGGAATCCTACTAAACTGCAAGGTAGCATCATATATGGGCAGGACAAGTTAAGTAATATTATGTTCCATGACCTCACTTCCCAATTATCATGGGTTATGACTAATGTGTATACCCCCAACTCTTCCCAGGGTATGAAGGCATTGTGGAACATTCTAACCCAGTTGAGGGACACTTTTAGAGAGCTCCCATGGATCCTTGTTGGGGACTTCAACTCACCCTTTCATTGCTTAGATAAGAAGGGAGAAATCATGACCACTCGTAAGGAAACAGAGGACTTAAGACACTTTATAGACTCCAATGCCCTCATGGATGTCCAGTTGTAAGGTTCCCTGTTCACTTGGAGTAACAGGAGAAAAGGTAACATCCTTATTCAAGAACATCTTGATCGAGTCATGTTATCTTAGGAAGCTCTCCCACTCTTTGGGGATGTTAGTTTTCTAGATATCCCCAAAATCGGGTCTGACCATAGCCCTCTCTTGCTACAAACTAACACAAAACCCTAGTTCAAGACTCCCTTCAGGTTTGAGTTGATGTGGACCCAGCACCCTAATCTCAAAAACCAGATTTCTTTGTGGTGGAGGAGAAAGTTCCCAGGCTCAGCAACCAACCAGCTCATGCAAAAACTCAGGTTTATTAAAGTAAATCTCAAAATCTGGAATAAGGAAACCTTTTGAAACATCTTTGAAGCCAAAAACTAGGTTAAGACTCAAATTAACCAAATCAAGGACAGTTTTCAAAAGGGAGCAAGTAATGACGAACTCTGTGATGAAGAAAAATGGTTGGTTGATTACCATAACATCCTCAACAAGGAGGAAACCTTTTGGCACCAAAATTCCAGATAGTTATGGCTCAAGGAAGGGGACTCTAATTCCAAATTCTTCCACATCTCCACTCTCAGGCACAGGGGAGCCAACAAGATTAAAATCTTGGTTAAGTAGGATGGGTCTTCTACATTGGATTTGCATCAGATCAGGGAGGAAGCAATCAGCCACTTTAGCAGTCTCTTATACCCCCCTCCTAGTCCCCCTCGGCCAGGGAATCTTTGATTGCTAATATCCCCACCACAATTCCCCAAGTCACCAAAGACTTTCTCCTCAGTCCCCTCTCCCATAAGGAAATCCATGAAGCTCTATTTTCCATGAATTCGAACAAATCCCCCGGTCCAGATGGGTTCCCTCCTAGATTTTTCCAAACCTTCTGGGACATTGTGGATCCATACTTTTGCAGCTCCATCATTGAAATACAGTCTTCCAAAACCATTCCTAGAGATGTCAACTCCACATTCCTAGCCCTGATCCCTAAAGGTGACAACCCCCAGTCCCTCTCGGACTTCCGCCCCATCAGCCTATGCAACGTCACCTATAAGATCCTGTCCAAACCTTGGCCAACCGAATTTCCAACATCCTCCCCTCCATTATTGAGCCTTGCCAAGGTAGCACTGTCAAATGTTGCAATATTCTTGATGGTGTCATCACTATTCATGAGTTGATCCACTCTGCCCATGTCTCCAAGTCTGCTACTTTTTTCCTCAAACTAGACATGAACAAAGCTTTCGACAGGGTCAATAGGGACTTCCTCTCCCAAATCCTCCTCAAGTTTGGGTTCCATGAATCTTGGGTTAATCTGATTTATAAGTGCATCTCTTCCTCCTAGTTCTCGGTCTTGGTGAATGGATCTTCTACTGGCTACTTCCCAAGCTCTAGGGGTCTAAGACAAGGAGATCAGTTGTCCCCCATCCTCTTCATCATTTTGGCAGAGATCCTAGGAAGAGCCATCAAGATGGCCTACTCAAATAATCTGGTGTCGAGCATCAAAGCTACCTCTGGCTTTATGCCCTCCATGCATCAACAATACAATAATGATACTTTGTTGACAACCAAAGCTTCTATCTTTGACGCCAAAGGTATCAAAACCATTCTCAACCTCTATGAAGAGGCAGCAGGTCAGAAAATCAATTTCATCAAAATCAATTTGTACTTCATCAACACCCCCTCAAAGAGGCAACACAAGATTGTTAGAATCCTAGGTTGCTCCATTGCTGACCTCCCCACTACATACTTGGGTCTTCCCATGTTCAAAGGAAGACCCCTCAAAGACATGTGGAGTAATGTCATTGATAAGATTCACAAGAAGCTTTCGGGATGGAAAGGTGCCCTTCTCTCCAGTGCGGGTAAGGCAACCTTAGTCAAAGCGGTGCTACAGAGCATTCCCACCTACTTCCTATCTATTTTCAAAATCCTGGTTGTAGTGGGTGAAGCTATTGAAAAAATCCAGAAATAGTTTCTATGGTCAGGAACAGACAACCAAAAAAAGTTTCACCTAGTTGTGTGGGACAAAGTGTGCTCCCCCAAAGATCATGGAGGCATAGGATTGCACCGCATAAGTATAGCTAATCAAGCTCTCCTAGACAAGCAAGTGTGGAAGGTCATCTCAAATGCTAATCTAGAGTGGGTAAATATTTTCAAGAGAAAACATCTCCAGCAGCAATCCTTTTTGCAAATGGATGCCCCCGCAACTGCTCTCATTTTTGGAAATCTATTTCCCTCACCCAAAAACTCATGCACCAGGGCTCTTGGTGGCAGTTGGGAGATGGAAAAAATATATATTTCTAGAAGGATGCTTGGGCTAGAAAAGATCCCCTTATTTGTGATCACAAGATGACTGTAGTCAAACACCTGTCTGACAACAAGTATGGGTTTCGTGTAGCAAATTTCATCTCCTTGAGCCAGGACATCAAGGTATGGAAAATTTTTAGTTCAAAATCAAGAATGGTGCAATTGCATAGGCTGTGTCAGATATCCAAGTGATCTTAAGGGTAAACTTCATTCTCCAAACCCAAAAAGAGGATGAAAGGTGCTAAAAGGCACGAGTGATGGAGATTTCTCAGTCAAATACACCTCCCAGCTCATCAAGAAAAACATCAAAGGAGGCAGCACTAATAGTGGGTAGGCTTTAGCCAGAAGTGTGTGGCTCAAAGCTCTAATCCCTAAAATTGCCCACTTTTGTTGGACTGCAGTCCACAAAAAAATTCTCACCACCGACAATCTAATGCGTAGAGGAATCGTTGTCCCTAATAGATGTTACCTATGCAGGAAATCCTGGGAATCGACCCAGCATATTCTTATGGACTATCCCTTTTCCAGTAGTGTTTTTCCTTGGTGATCAGCAATTTTCAAGTGAGTCTGGTCCGGCCAGATACTTTCAAGGATATGTTCATTCAATGGCCCAACATCTTCAAAAACCCCAGACTCAACTTCTTGTGGAAAGCCCTGCTCCACCATACTATCTGGAAGTTATGGTTGGAATGCAACAACCACATTTTCAGTGATAATCTTAGGTACCACGAGGCATTTGCAGCAAGAGCCATTGCCTTTGCCATTGAAAACAGTAGCCTGATCCCTTGTCCATAAATTCCCAAGGGAGGAGTAGAAGGGTTTTTTTTGCTTCCTTAAGGATTCCCCTAGACTGGTGCAAGCCAAGGAGTCCCATGGGGAAAGAGCCATAGCCAAGTGGGTCCTCCCCCCGTAGGGATGGATAAAGGCCAACTTCGATGGAGCCTTTAAAGGCAATCCAGGGAAAGCATGAGCAGGGGGTTCATTAGAGACCATAATGGTAGCTCATCCGAGCACTTACTAAAAATTTGGGCACCCAAACCAATAACTATGTAGAATCCAGAGCGCTATGGAGGAGTATTGACATCTGCAAAACATTGACCAACCCTATCATCTTCGAAGGCGACTTTGCTATTATCGTAGGACTCATTCAAAACAAAATCATAGGAGGGGAAAACATTCAAAACATCATCCAGGAGTGCCAAAAGTCATCAGCAATAATAGTCAAAACCATATCAATCACATATATAGAGAAGCTAATCAAGTGGTCTATGTGCTTGCCACCATAGCAATTCTCCAACCCAATTTGATGATCTAGAAATAGAGCTTCCCATGTGAGATCATTGAAAAAGGCAATCATGATGTAGAAAATCTTACAAATAAGTAGCCTTGGCTACATGCTTAACGATATTTTTTTAATACCAAAAAGGGGTGAACCCTGTCACCCGTATTACAACAACTACAACAATGGTGGTTTTAGCTACCCCAATGGTGTCTTCTTGACACCAAAGGATCTTCATAAATTCAAAGGTGGCTATAGCCACCCCCCTAAGGGGATGTTTTCCCTGAAGGTGTTTATCAACACTAGTTTCTACCTTATCTATGTCGCGTGCATATTTTTTTGGAATGGTGAAAACACAGAGAGAAGTGTAGACTCCATGGTCCTCCCATGCTTTCCCTTCCAAACTCTTGCTTTCTCGTGGTCACAATCATTTCCCTCCACCTGTCCTCATTTCACTTGCCTTCAACCATTATTCTCCTCATCACCTCCATCACCATTTTTCTCGTTCATTCCCCCACTCCCATCAAGTCCACCATTGCTAACCCTAGCCACGTCTACATCTAGATTTTTGGCCCTAAACTATTCAACAAGATAAGCATCCCCATGACCTTCTTGATCTAGGTCCCCTTTCTTATCCAGCTAGGCACTCTTGGCCCTGGTCTCACCCTAGTTAGTTTCGGCAATAGAGTCGATAACACCAAGCAAGTCCCTATTATTGCCATGGTCACTCTCAAGCTTGCAACTCTGTAGATTGATGTAGACACTATGACATTGCTTGATCCTAAACATTTTGTCAACTTCTTCAAGATTTTTGAAGGGACGGAGGAAGAGGTAACGAAAGATTTCATTGAGTCCAAGAACGATGGTGAGGTTAGTGTTCACGGTCTTCATTTTGTGGTAAGTTCTCAATCCATAGCCCAAGTTTTTGGTCTTAAGCTCGATGGTAGAATTATCCGTAGAGATGGTCACAACTTCAAGGAAGAGATTGATCAATTCCTCGATATGGGGAAAGCGTTACTGTGGGAAAACAAAGGCATTGTGTGGTCTTCCATTCCTCGCCCTTGGGACACTACAATTGTCCCTATCCTCCAATACATTTTTGTGGATAATCCCAATAGACCCTTGACTTCTTATAATCTTGCCTTTGTAAACCACCTGCACGATTTCCACCCCATCAATGTCTCAGAGTTTCTCTTTCGATCTCTCTCCATCACTATTACCAATTTTAGAGCGAGCAAGTCTCCCAAGCATCCCCACCACCAAGGTCTTTTCTTGGTTCTTTACAAGTATGCTCTAGCCCATTGTGCCTCATGAAGCATCTCCTCTAAGACTCCCTCCTTGGACCTTCGGCCTAAGTAGGCCACCAATGCTAGCTCATCTCTACTTCAATCCCCTAGCCAGGCCACGTCTACCCCGACCCAGCCCTCGACTGATCGTAATTCATTGTCGCTTGCATCCTCCCATGCTCAGGTAATGAAATCTATTCCCCAGGGTAATCAAAGCTCCCTTGCGAAGAAGGAATATTGGTGGGGCAAAATAAATTACCCCAAGTGGAAGGCAGTCCAACCCTCCCAAAAAAGAGGACTTTTAAGCGTCTGGCTATGCCTAATCCCAGCGACAACTGGTCGTTCCAGGACATTACTAGTGATGATGAAGATTTCCAGGAATAGATTCAAAAAGTTAGTCATGAGGTGCACCAAGAAGATACCTAGGAAGACTACCAGAGAAATCACCAAGAAGACTGCATAGTAGCACAGGATATGCTATGCACAGTTGCTCTCAACCACATCAATGATGTTGTCGGGCACTTCCAGAAAGTGGTAAATGTTCTTCGTGAAGGTGGCAACCTCATTTCAAGTGCCATCAAAGAGCTTAAGAGTCTCTCGGTAATCCTTAATTTCCTCCTGTATAGTGGGGAAAATATCAAGCATGAGGGGGAAAATAAAGCCTAGAAGCCTGGGAGGGGAGCTACCTGATGAATTAGAAGCCAGGGGTCACTGTGTTGTTCTGTTTTTGCCTTGCAGGGGCTACCATTAGATTTTTTTTGGTTTTTTGTGATCTTGTTTGGATTTTACCCTATTATGGGTCTATGGGTTGTATGGCCATAGCTACAGTTTATGTAAACAAGGGCGGGTCCCTTCAACCCATAAATTAAATAAATTTACTTTTACCTACCAAAAAAAAAGTAAACCAATGATATCATATGATTTTTAAATAAATCAACCACTTATTTCAAATAACATCCATTTTCTTATTTAAATAAATCAACCATTTATTTAAAACAATATCTTTTGCTATTTAAATAAATCAACCATTTATTTAAAACAATATCTTTTGCTTTTTAAATAAATCAACCATTTATTTAAAGCAATATCTTTTCCTATTTAAATAAATCAACCATTTATTTAAAACAATATATTTTGCTATTTAAATAAATCAACCATTTATTTAAAACAATATATTTTACTTCTTTTATATATATATATATATATATACATATACCAAAGCATACAAGGAGTTATGAAGACAACCCATTCATTCATAGCTCACTGATTATTAAGGCAAATAGTGTTGAAGTAAAATATAATCATGCATGTGCAACAAACAAAGAGGGAGTCTTTCCATCAATATAGTCACCTAACTCAACCTCTAAAACTTCCGATGGCTACTAGGTCATCAGTATAGGTCTCAAGGTAGTTAGCTATTGATGATTATCCCTAACTGAATGCATACATATATGAAGGTATCTCTCCGTGTTACCTTCGAGTTACTTTGTCATCGTTTCCCCAACCTCAAGTACCCTCATCTTCGGTGGATGACTCAACTTCTTCCACTTATGAGTGCACCTGATCCTACACATTGGTAATTTTTTAGCAGTATTATATTCTTCAATATCTAATAATATTACATAGCTGCTTAATTGCACAAAATCGAGTATTAAAGCATCATCCGTTAATAAATTGTTTTTCTACATTCAAAGGTCCATCTGGGAGGGTCATGACATCATTCCACTATTTTTTAACATTTTTTTGAAATTCCTCACATTCCATCAGCTGAGGACTAAATTTGAATGACACATTTTTTGGAGGTTCAAATCCTTGTATATTTAGCAGTATTAGTGCATGGTCTAATATTGCTCTAGATAGTATAAATGACTCCACTAATACATTTATTCCTAGGATGGATTCATCTACTAAGAACTTATTTAATATTTCTTGAATTAAGGTTGTTCCACCTTTTGTATTTAACTATGTGAAAATACCATTTTTTGGAATGATATATACTAGGTTCCTCTCTTCCATCATATCTAACACCATCATTATTGAATTTTGGTTTAGAATCATACTTCCTATTTTCTTCTCTAATTTGAGAATTAAATTGAAGTATCCTCCTATTATCCAATTTTCATGGTTATTTTATGATCCATCTAGCCACATTCTTTACCAAAATTCTTTTGCCAAGGATTAATGAGTGGTTCCATACACATTTATCAAATGATATATTTTATTGGATCTTAGGCATTCCAATGAGTGCATATTTAATAACTTCTATGAACTTCCATTTTCTTAAGTTCCATATTGTATTAATACCTCTTGCCATCTCAATCTAATACATTCACTCTAATATATATTAGTATTCCATATTCCTTCCATAGTTGTCCATTTTTTGCTTAGTTTCTTGAAGAAAAAATATATTGGGACCATATTCTTGAATCTTTATCTTTAAGGTTCTTTTTTGTTGAGATACAACCCATATCTCTTATATACCAAGAGAATATAATCATTTTGTTAGGTTATGTGGTACAACCTTCTTACTTTTTCCTTCCTATCTAGTTGGAGAATTTAATTCTGCTATCTTGTCTTCTATACTAATTTGCTTTTGAGATCCCTCCTCACTAGCTTTTTGCAAATATGTTTATAACACCTCTAACCTTGTGGGTATTCTTATCTTCTTCTTGGTACTTGTTGCATAGTCTACTTATTATTTTATTTGACTCAGAGATAGTATACCACCCTACATTGTTACCTCATCTTCCATTTTTTCACCTCTTGTTTCTTTTTCTTCTCAATTTTGTACTTTTTCCTCTTCTCCTTTTTAAAATTCTTCAATATGTTCCAAATCCTTATTGTTCATTTATGAATTATGTTCCTCTATTGTAATATCTTCTTATGGTATTTCCTTCTCCAATGCCTCAAATTGATTTTTCATTAATAAATCTTTCATTGTTGGTACCCACTTTCCTTTAGCCTACTTTTTGTTTAATACATTTATAAATCCTTCAATATCCTTCTCATTTCCCTATACTTTGGATAGTTTTCTTGCTTTTAATGGGAAATTATGGACATAATATTCATATTCATGATAGTGGATGCATTTAAATGGAATATACTCATAATCTGAGTTCTTGTTTCCATGCTTGATCTTGTAGCTCAATTTCAATATGCTCTGGTAAGCCTTCCACTATGTCCATCTCCACACATATTTTGGTATATGTGGTTAACTTCTGTTGTTTTTCATTTTAGTTGTTTTAATGAAATCCCTTAAAAAGTCTCATATTACTGTAAAAGATTATTTTTGCCAAAACTAATATGGGAAAAAAGGTATCTTAACCCATATTAGAATGGAGTTTGAAATTTCTTATCTTGGTTCAAAATTTTCATCCTCATTTCATGAACTATTTCAATATTGAAAGAACTACCCAATAAATTCTCATTTTTTTGAAAATGTTTCCCACAATGGTGTCAAAAAAGGGATAGAAAAAAGGTAAATCATATAATTTTTTTAGATTCTTCTCACATAAGGCACTTTTGAAAGGTCCATTATATCCTCTTTACAAAATCTCTCTTGTAAGAATATTTCTTTGGACTTCTTACCAAAGGAATGTTGAGGCTTTAGGAAGGGCCTTGAGTAACCAAACATTCTTCAAGGGAAATCTTTTGATTGCTCTAAATCCTTATATCCCAATCTTGTCATGTATCCATCATCCTTAGAAATATCCAAATCCAACACATAATTTTATATCAAAATAGGTGAATATAACTTTTGAAACATCCTTCAAATATCATATTCTATTTGTTTTAGGTCCTCTCTTTTAGTTAATTTGCTAATAGAAATCCATAATTTGGAGTTGTTGCTCACATTATTATAATTTTTGACCTTTGAAACTTTTTCAAGTTAAACATGCTTGAGCTAACAATTGTCATTTTGGATTAGAATGAAGAGGATAAGGCTTCAACCAAACATTAGACTAAATATTTATAGAATCCCCCTAAGTGAATCATGTTTAATATATTTCCTAATCGATTGCAATTTTTTTATATAAAGTTCTATATTTTCAAGCCTCTATATAAGGTTCATTTCTTGAATTATTTTAGTATATCAATAGAACGTATATGCTTTTAAATATTTTCCTCAACTCTTTTCTTGATCTTTGAAAAATCTCAAGCCAGATTTTTCTCCTAATACCAAATTCATAAGTTTACAATTTTGTAAGACTTTCCCATCAATATTCTTTTCTTTGCAAACCTTGTCCCACTTACAAAGAAGAATTCTAAAACATTTCTTATATCCTTTCCAAAGAAAATTTCTTTAAAATTTATCAAGTTTAGATGCTATACTTACTAATAATATTTAAAGTGATATCATATGTAGGAATGGGTTGTAATGTAGTCTTTATAAGTTGTAACCTTCGATCCATGGTTAAGATTCCAACCTGTCAAACATGATTTCATTCTCTCTAGAATTGAATCCCATAGTTCCTTTTATTTATGATACAAAGGAATAACAAAATATATTGATGGCAATTTTTAAATTTAAACCTTAAAATCTCCATAATAATCCATTGTAAATGTAGGGCAGTGTTAATGAAAATGATACTAGATTTTGTAGTATTAACGAGTTTTCCAACAATATTCTCATAGAATGATAATATTGGTTTGAACTTCAACTAAATGAATATGATATTAGAAGGGGCCATTTTTTGCAACCTAAATACCTTTTTTTCTCATTTTTACATTTGAGAAATCTCTCTTTAATGCCTCAACAAGAATAATAAATAGATGAGGAGATAGTGGGTCATGCTAGTAGACTCCAAAATATTATTCAAAGTATTTAGTAGTATAGTATTTTGGAGTGCTATAACATCCAATCCATTCACACCAACTTTGATCAAAATCCAATTTTCTGATAATTTCATGTAGAGAACTCTAACAAACTATATTATATACTTTGTTCATATATAATTTTATGAGTATACCTTACTCTTTTTCATGGAATGAATAGAATGCATGGTCTCTTATGCAATGTTTACATCAACAAGAAATTTTTTCATAAACAAAACCTCCTCCTCATCCTTTTAATTTTTTACTTTATTTAAATTATAGATTTTGTACATTTTCATTTGAAAAGAGACTTTAGATATATCCATTTGCAAGTTTCAGTGTATAAATATGATTGGTTTTTATTTTAATAATGATTTTTTTTTCATATGCCTAGGACATAAGGTAAGTAGGATGATTTGATTATATCTTAATGGTACAACCTTGTCCTTTTCAGTTTTTAACTGCATTCAAACTAATAGATTTTATAAATTTTTATTTGAAAAGAGTATTTAGAAGTATCCATAAGTTTTAGTGTATAAACGAGATGATTGATTCTTATTTTAACAACGTAACATTATTTTATGTACGTAAGGCATAAGGCAAGGAGGATGGTTTAATTATAACTTACATATATTTTTATAGTAGCAAGTTTTTTTTTCTAAATTGTTGTAATTTAAAAAATTGTTGAATTTGATATACATACATGATTGTAATGTTTTATTTATTTATTTTATGTATATGTTGTTTATTTGGAAGATCTACCTTAAATAAAAATAAAAGTAAAAGGGGATCTTCCCTGGGTCACCTGATGAATTTTCGGGATCGCCTTTGTGCGGAATAAGGTTTGTTGAGCAAGCGATCTCCTTGCTTGTTTGGGATCCCCAACCCATTTTCCTGCTTCCCTATTCTATATTTTGTATTCTTGGATGTTCTTGGGTCCTTTTATGGGCCTCTTTGGTGGTTTGCTACTTGTTGTTTGATTTTTTTGTTTCCTTCATATTTGGTTCAAAGTGTTGTGGCTTCTATTGGTTAGGTGTTCATCTTGAATCCTCTATTGCACATCCTAGGTGTTTTTTTTGCATCTCTTTTGGTCTTGGGGGGACCACGTGCATTTTATCTACAGTGGCGACACTCTCGTGGATGCCCTCGGGTCATTAGTGTTCCTAGATTCAGGGGCTTCTCGTTTGCCTAATTTTTTTGTAGTTTCTTAGGGAATTTTTTCTGCATCTTTCAAGGTCTTATGTGGGGACCTATGCCTATTGCCTACATCTAAGATGATTCTATGGTTGCTTTACATATGGTTTTCTAAAGCGATTTGTGCACCTGGTTGGTGGTTTCCCATTTTCCTAATTTGTTCATTGCTGCTTGGGGGATTTTTGTTGCATCTTTCATGGTCTTGGATAGGGACTTGTGCCTATTACCTGTAGATGAGATGATCCCATGGTTGCTTTAGGTCTAGTTTCCTGAAATGGGTTACCCCAGGCATGTTTGTTGAACTTTGTGTTTTGTGGGTTTTGAATACTCTACTGGTTTCATTCGACACTCAAGTAGCACAACCCCATCTATAGGGGGATCTCATGGCCTATGGGGATCCCTAGATTTTATTGTCCCATTTTCCAAACCACTAGATGTTTCTTCTAGGGATCACCTTCCTGGGCAGGAATCTGCATTTAAATTTTAAATTTTAGAATTCCCACTTGTTGTCATCATTTGTTTCTGGTTTCCTAGGCCCCTCCTAGGTGGGATACATTAAGTTTTTTCATTTTTACTTGCTATCTCGGACCCACTTGGATGAGATTCTTTAATTTTAAATTTTCCTCATTTGTACTTGTTGTCCTAGGCCCCTCTTGGGTGGGAATCCTCATTGTAAATTTTTACCACTTATTTTTTATCGTGTGGGATGTTCTTGTGTTTTAATTTTGAAGGATTCGGAGATGGTCCTCCAAGACTGTCTTATGGTGTAGATCTTCTCTTTGTAGAGATGATCTCCTTGTGGAGATTACCTCCTTGGTTCATATTGTAACCTTTTTTGTAAAAGGTTTTGGGACCCTTTCAAAACCCACTCCTCCAATCAATAAAAAACAAGTAAAAGAAATAATACTTTTCACCTATGATAGGAAGTCTATGTTTTTTATCAAATAGTATTATGTCAATTGTTTAAATTCCTCAACTTTCAAGGAGGAGAATTGGGTTCTAATCTTGCTAAGTGATATATGCATAATTTTCAAGTTGATGAATAATACTATGTTGTCATGATGTAATATGCATGGGACCCATTTCAATCTCGTATAACTCTTAACAAAAAATAAGCATGTATTTTTTGAGTTTGGATAGTTTTTGCTAGTATAGTATGTTTAAGACACTTGTAATAAGGCTATCTTCATAATAATTACACATGATGTTTGGATGTGATAAGTGTTTTAGTATTTGCTCATGTGTCTCAAGATTGACTACCATTTCATACCTTACATCCATAGAGGGTGACAAGTATCTATAGTATGTGATACTACCTTTGACACACTACAAGCAACTTGAAAATGATCATTAGACAAGGCATTATGCCCCAAGATGAACGAAGAGGAGTCAAAAGTTTCAATATTTTGATGCCAAATTATGGAAATAATAGGTAATTCCTAATTTGAATTGGTGATTCATCAAAGTAAAGCTCCACAACCTTTGATTTATTGAAAATTTTAGTGAATCAATGAAACACATAAATGTCCAAGAAAACCTAGTTTGATAATGATATTTTTGTCATCTTGTTGTAAATCATACTTGTAAAAACATTCACCCAATATGAACAAAGTAAATTTTTTTCTATAAATAAGGGCCCAAGGCCCATTGTAAATCATCTTTTGGCTATTTTATGAAAGGCTAGAGCTACACTCTATGGATATAATATGTCATCTTTCAATTAATTAAAAGTTGTTCATAGCCTTCATATAGGACTATGTCTTGATTGCCAGACCTCTCTTTGTATGTATGTGTGAGTGGTTATGCCTTACATTTGATTGTTAGTCTTTTTTTTCTGCTTTGGATTTACATATGATATGGATTTAAAATGTTGTTTTCAGTTTTTTCTAATTTAATTGATTGATCAATGAATCATTGTTATGGTCAATAGTCGTATTTTACTTTTAATCTCTCACACCCTTATATTTTAATATTTACTTTATGCATTTACTTTCTTGTTTTAGCTTAGAATAGATTATATGAACATAGGATAATATAGAGCCAACCCAAATCTAGAAATAAATAGGATTAACAACTCCCTTTCCTAAAAAATTGAATGTGGAGCATGAGTATGAGCACAATCTATCGATCAACCCACCTTGTGTGATCAAAAATATTATAAGATTATATAATAAGACATTTTTCTTTTCCTAGATTCAAAGTTCAAGATTTCAACATTTATTTGTTTAACTCCTTAAATGTTTTCAACATGTATAGAATTTTTGTAATGTTGATATTCTATGTCATCTAGTTATTAAATTCAACATCAATATATGTGTAGGGTTAGATATGTTTGAGGATGTTATTACCAAAAAAAATTGCACCATAAGCTTTGCTATAAAATTGTTGGACTTTTTGATTGTTTATCTAAATCAACTTGATATTTAGTAAGCAAGACAATATCATTAGCATGTAGAAATAATATGTTGTTTTAGATAGAGAGTGATGTTTTTTTATAAGGGTAATAAAAGGGTTTTGAAAGGTTCCCTTACACTTTTTCAAAGAGGCTTGAGCCAAAAGACTAAAAAGGAAATAATACCACCACTTATTGTAAAAATGCCAACAAAAAACAAAATACAATCCACAAACTAGGATTGAGATACAAATCAACTAGAATACCAAAAGCTTGCTAACCACAAAAGAAAAAACAAGAGCATTCTAAAAATATTAAAGAAAAATAGAATTTAAGTGAGCCACTTGCACTCCAACCAAATGACATGTGAAAAAAGCATCATAGGCAGTTGTTGATTGGTATTTCATGCACACCCCATGAAGAGGAAACAAGAAACACCAGTAACACATATAGGAATAAATTCCCTATCACCTTAGGATATTATTGGTTATCCAAGGTGTGAGTTACATGGTTGGGTCGAACGCGCTCGCTCTTTTCCACTTTAGGAATAGTTTCAAGTGGATTGCCTATGTACCTGCAAGGGGGTTCAACTTTCATCTATTGTTGTTTGGGTTATCAATCATATTTGCATTTATAAATAGATATAGATCTTTAGATTTTAGAAGATTAAAAGAATAAATAATTTTAAAGAATATAAAAATGGAACTTTAAAATAAAAACAGAGAGGGCAAGGTAGGGCAGAAAAGAAGGGCAAAATCCTACAACTTTAATTATTAATTATTCTTTCAACTTGGCATACTATTATGTTCTCCAATCATAACCAATAGAATAATAAATTGTCCAACTTTCTAAGATCAATTTATTACCTAGCAAGGGGTGAAACAAGTTTATAGAAAAAACCAACCTATCTAAATCATAATTTTCCTTGTAACTAACCGGATATATCTACGGATAGCCAACGCTCATGCACACAGACCAGAGCTATCAGTTCCAAATTCTTAAACTATGGATTTAAACACTTTCTTAAGATAGTTTAATCATTCTAAAGAATCAATCTTGCTGGGATGATTTTGTGAGTAGCATAGCTCACATAGCAAAATTAGAGCTAGTAGGAAAAGAACTAAATTTTAGAATGAGTAAACCTCAATGAAGCTCTTCACATTAACAATATGCCAAAATCAATCAACCTCATAATAATTATTATCACATACATTTCAATAAAAACAAGAATTGGGAGTGAACATCATTTAAACTTAAGAAGCGGATTAAGTGCCTAGTTATGCCACTTCAAAGTAACAATGCCACAAAATATCCCATGTCGACAACAGATAAATTTTTAAGAAAAGGTAATTTCCAGAAAAATACTTCTATTATAAATTCTTTCATTTTTTGTTTACATTCAATGGGAGTATATGTAGACTTGGGACATGTCCTGATTCTTTAAAAATATCTTGCTCCCAAGGACTTAAAAACATAATATAAAAATCCTGCCACCAAGCTTTTGTGCCCAAGTATCTCGCCATAAATGGTGAAGATACCATTTGATCTTATCTCTATCATATTATGATTGCATATAGATATGTCTTTACTATTCAACTAGTTGTAGATGTATTTTTTGTGTGCACTACTTGACCATGCCTCATAAATTCTTTGTCTACAACAAGTTCAGTAATGGCCACACTTCATTGATTTTCAACTTGCACGATGCTCAAGAATCCTGGAAATGCCATGCCTCATTAAATCTTAGCACTTTACAAGTTGGGTTGATCATTAATTTTATGCATCTTCCATCCTACAAAGTTGTGTCGTTGCTCAATTCACTTTAAAATTCCATGCTCGACCTCATATCTGTCGTTACTTCCACCATTACTACAGCAAATTTTCTACAAAAATTGAAAAAAAAAAAAGCAAAGGTTAGAACATTAATATTATAATTAATTTGAATTAATTAATTTTCCTAAGGTGTAAATGTTTGATTTTCAATTTTTAAATTAATTAATTCTTCTATAGTTTAAACCTTTGATTTTTCAATTATAATTAATTTGGATTAATTAATTAATTCTTTCAATTTAGAAATATACTTAAGGTTGGAGATTTTAATATTAGGGCAAAATTTATTTTTATATTCAATTCCAATGCCTTTTCTCTCATCAAATTTGTGCTCTTGCAAATAAAATCCGAAATGCGCTCTTTTAATGAAATTTCAATGAAATCTTAAATTCGTGCTCTTAAATGAAGAAAATCTAAAATGCGCTCCATTTACAAAGGAGCAAGAGAAAGTTGAGAATTTCTCTCAAAAGCTCATTTTCTCGTGAAACCTTATTTTGCAACGCATTCTCGTTTGCGCTCCATTTACAAAGGAGCTTGAGAAACTTAAGAATTTCTCTATTTTACCCAATTTTCAGCACTTTCTTGTATTCTCTTATTTTTCATTTTCTAGCAAAACTTTATTTTGCAGCACATTCTCATTAGTGCTCCATTTACAAAGGAGCTTGAGAAGCTTAAGAATTTCTCTATTTTACCCAATTTTCAGTGCTTTCTTGTTTTCTCTCATTTTTCAACGCTTTCTTGTTTGCGCTCCATTTACAAAGGAGCTTGAGAAACTTAAGGACTTCTCTCGAAATATCATTTTCTAGCGAAACCTTATTTCGCAACACATTCTTGTTTGCACTCCATTTACAAAGGAGCTTGAGAAACTTAAGAATTTCTCTATTTTACCCAATTTTTAGCGCTTTCTTGTTTTCTCTCATTTTTCAGCACTTTCTCGTTTGTGCTCCATTTACAAAGGAGTAAGGAAAAATTTAAGAATTTCTCCCGAATTTAAAAATTTCAGCGGATCTAAAAATCTCAGCGCAAATGGGAAATCTCAAGCTTTTCTTTGAATTTCATGATGAGAAAATTGGGTAAAAATCCAAAGTAATCGAAATCTCATAAAAAATTACATTCTTATAAAATAGCCAAATGGGTACTCAAAACAATTGAGAAATCTCAAAAAAAATCTCTACACATCAAGAGAAATCATATTTTAAATCTTATTGGTTGCAATTGAATATTTCCATTTCTGGAAATAAAATTATGTCTAAAAATATACAAATTAGGTACCAATGAAAAGAGGAGCTCGAGATATTTCATCCAAAATTTGAATCAACTGAAACGGTTTTTTCTACCAAGAGTTATGATGATTCGAAATTGGAAGTAAATTTATCGGTAAGATTAATTTTTAAAAGAATCCTAAAAATTAATTTTAATATTTCTGTAGCACCCTAAAATTGGCGCAGTAAAACTTAGCAATAATCAAAATTACCTTAGTAATAATTCAAATTCAAATTCAACCCCCAAAACCGCTCCCAAACCGTCGTTTAACCCGTTTCCTTGTTTTCCACGCCATTTTTAGGATTTGTTGTGACCGTTGGACGATATCGTCGCCGATCAGACGATATCGCCTCAGATCGGATGATTTCGTCTGGACTAGGACGTCCAGATGATCTTGTCCCAAAACTAATTTTTCATAATTAGCTTCTGTTTCAATAGCTTCTCTAACTCGGGCAGAGACGCGTCTGCACCGTTAGAGACCTCCCCCGTTGGAGATCTTCCAAATTAGGATGATCTCCAACCTCCCAGCTTCCCTCCTAAGTCTACTTAAACCTTAGGACCCCCCATTGACATTCCCCTAGCTAGATTTTTTGTAACTTGACCTTTATATGCATTAGAACACCCTAGATTATCATCTACACTTGTCCTATCCAAATTTTGTTGCAGGAACCTTGTTATTCTTCAATCGGAGCAAGCTCAGGTCATCGCAGATGATCCTGTCCAATTCAAGACGATTTCATACCAATCCGAGACGATTTCGACTGCAGACTGCATTGGGGCAATCAGTGCCCAGAGTTTGTGTTTTCTCTACTCTTTTCTGTTGCATTATTCTGCATTTAGTTAATTCTATGGTTATTCCTTATTACTCTGCATTTTGGAGTTCACCCATATAGTTTTAATGCATGATAAAGTCATAATTTGTCATTAAATCATTGAAATACACTCATATTTTGTTTATAATTATCCGTCTAATATTATTGTTGTCATTCTGCATCATTGCCCTCTATTTGTATTGCTGCATTTTCTGCATTTTGTATCTATTTCTCTGTTTGCAGGTCTTTGATGAATTCGTCTGACGAATTCATCAAATATCAGATGATCCTATTAGATCAGAGACGATCCTTTCAAATTCTAGACGATCTGGATTGCTTCAAAAATCAAAATCTCCATCAGAAATCCGGGACCAAGTATGGATTTCTTCCCTTAGTTTACTCTCTGTGTTTTCTATTAAATCTATTTTTTGTATTTAAATTTGCATTTTCATATAGAATAACTTAGATTCATCCGGCCAAACCTAGGACTTGGATGTTTAAAGCTAAAATTGAACACATTAAACTCATTCCCAACCTAGGCGTAGAAACTACCACTAAACGTTTCCTGGTGAACCCCACCATCCATCGAAAAATCACCTTAATACCCCTTCCCCAAGAGGCAGGACCTTAAAAGGGCCTCTCAGTCCGAGGTATTGTCCCATCCTTTTCCCACCCTCCTTTCGAGCGTGGATCCTTTAGCCTGAAGGTAAGGATGCAAAAAATTTGGAGCGATACATTTTGGTGAACCCGACGTGAAACTAAAACCTTTTGAAAACAAAAAAAAAAAGAAAAACAAACCAAAAACATAGATGCACTTCAAATCATTAGAAAAATACTAAGTTGCATATCATGTCTAGATGGTAGCTCCTAAGAAAATATTAGCAGTTACTATAAACGTTGAAAACCAATTAGTAGCCATAGAAGTTAATTATGTGCTTAGTGTGCCTGAAACAGATAGAAACCAACTTTTGTGGAAAGAACTTGATAGGAGGCTAGATATCATTTCATCTAGGTCAACTGAACTTAGACAAATCAAGAGGTTTTCCCTAGATATGATCCTAGATCCTCATAAACTCATTGTTTATCATGAGCTTTAGAGAGCCTGCCATAGGTGGTTAGCTTATAGGAGAGCTCTTGTGTCTTCAAAATTGTTCACCTTTGAGGAATACCTCAAGAACGCAGCTGTGGTAAGCCAATTTCTAGTTCATATAGAATCCCAAGAAACTGATCTTATGATTAGAAAAAGATGGAATAGAATTCCTAGAGCTATGTTGTATCGTGAATATTGTCATGAGAATTATTATTATCAACCAGAATCTGAAATACACGGTATTGCTATAACACATTTCATCAAATTCTTGAAAGAAAATTTTCAATTTGAAGAAGAACACTTCATGACTCCTAAAGAACTCGAGCCCATTAATGATATTTATAAATTGTTTATAGAAAACTAAATCATTGCTTTCATTATTATTATTTCTTGCATTTAGTGTGTTGTTTGTTATCTTTATAATATTGTTACAAAAACAAAAAAAAAAACCAAAACATAACAAAAACCAAAAACATTTTATTTCAAATACTATAGTAGGTATATAATTAAAATATATACCTCTTAAGCTTGTTGCACATATATATATATATATATATATATATATATATATATATATATATATATATATATATATATAATATATATATACAAGTATATATATATTTGCTGAAATCTAAACTTAACCACAATGCCTAAACTTAGGAATGGTAAAAAAACTGAAGAAGAAGAAGAAGATTGGTTAGAAGACAAAACAAAAAACCCAAATGTCCTTCCTAAGGAATCAATTTTGGAAGGAGAAACTCTAGAACAACCAGAAGATGACCTGGCTGAGGAAAATGAACAACAAGAAAACCTTAAAGAGGAAGGATCCTCATCCCCTAGAATAGCTCCAGATGGAACTATTGCTTTTGATAACTTAGATCATTTCTGGAAATTTTTCAATAATAACATTGGTGCTCTTAATATGGCAGTTTGTATTGATAAAGGGCAAATTAGTGACACTCAAGCAGCCATGGAACATATGTTTGACATACACACTAATCCCTTGTCTTTCATTGATCAAGAAAGTGATAAAGTTGGACCATCCAATAGAGATATGGTCACTATGATTCAAAACATGCCAAAACAACAAGTTACCCAACCCCCTAAGGAACCTGTTATTGAGCCTAAAATCATTCCCACACAAAAGAAACCTTCCTTAACTGCCTTACTTCACCAAACTATTGATCAATATGCTTCAAGTAGACAAAAACCTAAAATGAAGCCAAACACCAATTTTCAACAATCGGGCATACAACATAATACAACTTCAAAATTTCTTCATAACACCCTTCCTACTAACAATTTACACAATAGCAATATCGCATCTAATCTCCATGTCCCTCCATCATATGCTCACAAATCCCATATTAATGCCCTATCGAACCAATATGGTGGGCAAACCAATAATCTGGAAGCCATGGTGAAACAGTTAGCTTCGCGCATGGACCAGATAGATCCCTACCGTCCCTCGTACAATTATCGAGAGATATGTAGTCAACCTCTGGATCCCATAGTTGTAGCACAACCATACCCTAAACACTTCCCCATGCCCGTCCTGCCTATATATAAAGGAACTGAAGATCCCATAGAGCATCTTCGCATGTTTAGGATAGCATGTCATGATATATCACATGATGACTTGCTATTACTAAAAATGTTCCCAAAAATCTTAGGAGGAATGGCATTAGAGTGGTACTATCAATTGCCCACTCATTCTTTGAGAAATTTTGAAGAAACAGTTGAATCTTTTGTCCATCAATTTAGTGCCTACATCGAGAGGCATGTCACCATTAAATATTTGTACAACTTAAAACAAGACAAAGATGAATGTTTTGCTGATTTCTTAGCTAGATGGATGCAATTGACAGGAAAACCGCACTTTGTGCTACCTTATAGGGAAATGTTGGACATTTTTATTAATAATTTACAAGAACAAATATCTTATGAACTATCAATCGCCACCTTAACTACCTTCGATCAAGCTATAGACTTAGCTCGAAGGGTAGAAGATGCTCTCATTAGAAGAGGTCAGCTCAAAAAGAAAGATGATGAGAAAAAATCTAGAAATCAGTATAAAAACAAACAAGTTGTAGGTGACGGAGTCACTGATAGTAGAAATGTTGCTAACATCAATACAACGAAGACAACAGAAAAATTTATATTAAAACCTCTTGATAAACCTCCTCGAGAATTTACTAGATTAAATCAACCTTTATCAACCATTCTTCCTCAATTATTAGCATGAGGCTTGATTCAATTACTAGCTATCCGGGAACCTGATCCAACTATACCCGGATACAGAGCTGATTTACATTGTGACTTTCATAGATGACCTGGACATGCTACAAACTCTTGCAAAATATTGAAACATAAAATACAAGATCTGATTGATAATAATGAAATGGAGGTGCAAGCCTTCCAACCTAAACAAAATGTTCCTAATAACGCTCAAAATACCATTCCCCAAAATCAGAATCAAAATGCTAATCAATCATTGGATATATTTCAACATCCTTTACCAAACCATGGTAAAGAAGTGGCCAATCAAATCGAACATCATAATGTTCCCCCTCCTACCCGATATGTAGGGACTATTAGCAAACAATTATCTATTCAGGATCCTCAAATATTTGGCACAACCTTATCCCTGGTCACGACCAGACCCCTACATAATATTCAAACTCCCGATCCTAGTGATGTAGAATCAGATACTGAAAGTGAAGTAGACATCACTTCAAATCAATCGAATATTTTTGAAAACAAATCAGATCCTATTCAACCCATCACAGATGCTATGGTTCCAGAAGAACCATTTCCTAGAAGAGTTACTACTCGACCCTCTTCTAATCAATTCCTTCATAATGAACAAGCCATAAATGCTCAACCAAGACCAGTTCAGCGTCTTCAATATAATATTGTACATACCATTGGAGCCGTTACCAGACAACAGGCTCAAAACTCTCAACAAGATCAAACTCAGAATGATGGATCAGCTCCATTTATTTTGAAAAATCCCAATAAAGGGAATCATATGTCTAATGTTCAACCAAAACCTCCTTACAATATTAATGAACAATTATCTAATACTACAGCCAGAATTTCCCTTTTGGACTTGTTAATATCTTCTCCTACCCATAGGGATGAGTTAATGCTTACATTAAGCCAAATGATGGTACCTCAAAATATTCAACCCGAAGCCATGGCCAATACTATCATCACTAGAGAAGTTGATTGTATTGACTTCCAGGATAAAGATATCCCACAACATAGTTTACATAAGGATAACCCCTTATATATTACTGCTCTAATTGGAGATGTAGATGTTAAAAGAGTCTTGATTGATAATGGTTCATCTCTAAACATTTGCACTTTTGATTTCTACCAATGATTTGGGTTTAGAAGTGATGAAATGAAGAAAACTGACATGATTATCAAAGCTTTCAATGATGAGACACAAGAAACGTGTGGAGTCATTACCTTACCCTTGCAAGTTGGTCCTAGAATCCTAGATACAACCGTGTTTATTGTACATTGCCCAACATCATACAATATACTTTTGGGTCATCCTTGGATCAATGCGATGCGAGAGGTTCCTTCCACTTTACATCAGTGTGTTAAATTTGAATTTAAAAATCAGTTGGTCACTATCCATGGTGACCCTAGACCCTTTGATATGTGTGCTTTGGTAGAACCTGTTGGAGTGCAATTTTGCCCCGCTCTGTCATCCACACATCCTAATTCTTATTTTTCATCTAAACATGTGAAAAACACACACATAACATCATCTACTCCATCAACTACACCTATACATTTAACTCAACCATCTTCTGAACAAACCACACTAAAACCTCAAAAAGGTCTTCAATCCACAACCAATCCTTCATGTTCTATCCCTGTAATTTCAAAACCTATAGACCCATTTATTGACACTTCCACATTATCAACATCTATCATACCTTCCACATCTAAAGATATAGGGAATGATCCTTCTACATCTTATGCTCTTTTTGATGAACTTTTATCAAAATTATCCACAATCTTAATATCAGAAAAAACAAATGCTTTTATGCAAGATTCAATTCTTTTAAATAACTTGCCGCCATCTCCTCGTACTTTGGGCCTCCCACAACCTATGGGAAGTACTTACCAAGTCGGGAGTTGTGCTTTTATTTATAAAATATATGATTGGGGAAGAATACCCAGGAATATCAAAACTCATCATGAGGGATATGCCCGATGTTATTTTGCTAATGAATATATTAAAGTTAAACCCATAATGCTTAAAATGGGCTATAAAGGGAAAGGCTTGGGACCTTTCCAAAGTGGTATGAAAGAGCCTATTGAAGTAGAGCCATGGCCTGTCCGATGTGGTGTGGGCCTATTTCCTAGTAAGAGTCAACCCTTCCCTTTTGAAGATGATGATCAACTCATATGTTATCAAGATTATCTAGATAAACAAGATTCTTTATGTTCAAAGAATAATCCCTTTACCTGCAACATGCTATCCATAGCTTACCCTGAATTGATTGTTGAATCCGATGAGGAGTTGGAAGGAGATATTTTCCATGATGTCTCCATTGAAGAGTTATTACACAATGGTTTTTATTTTGATGGTTCTATACCAACTATAGCCCAACTTGAGGCCACCACTCATCACGACGGATTATCCAACTTAACCTTAAAAGAATTACAATAATTGGGCGTTTCACCCGCCCCACCTAATTTTGAAAGAGATCTACACATGGAAGTAGAAAACGTCATTAAAGTTAACATTGGAACTAAGGATAATCCTCACATAATCAATATTGGATCAGCATTAAATCAAGAAAAACAAGATGAATACATTGCATTCCTTAAAGAATATGAAGATGTCTTCGCTTGGACATATGAAGATATGCCAGGTCTGGACCCTTCTGTAGTCATGCATCATCTAGTAGTCCATCCGGATGCTAAACCTGTTAAATAGAAACTTAGAAAAATGCATCCCAAAGTGGCCTTGCTAGTCAAAGGGGAGTTAGAAAAACTCCTGAATGTTATTTTCATACAAGCTATTGATTATGCTAAATGGATCTCAAATGTAGTTCCAGTCACCAAGAAAGAAGCTACCAAAGTTAGGGTTTGCACAGACTTTAGAGATATTAACGCTGCATGCCCTAAAGATGATTTTCCTCTTCCAAACATGGACCAAATCATTGACTTTATCGTCGAAAGTGGAATGATGTCCCTAATGGATGGATTCTCCGGCTATAATCAGATCAGGATAGCTCCTGAAGATCAGGCTAAAATAGCCTTTATTACCCCTTGGGGTACCTTTTGTTGGAAAGTGATGCCATTTGGTTTAAAGAATGTAGGCACAACATATCAATGAGCTATGACTTATATCTTTCATGATATGATGCATGATATCCTACATGATTACGTAGATGATATTATAGCTCGCTCTATTAAAGAAGATGATCATTTAGATGATTTGAGAAAATTATTTAATCGGTTAAGAGAATACCTTATTCGATTAAATCCAGCCAAATGCATATTCGGAGTTAAGTCCGATAAAATCTTAGGGGTTTTAGTTTCTTTACATGGTATCAAAATCGACCCTCTCAAGATTGCGGCTATCACTGATATGCCCGCACCTACCAATATATCTGAGTTACAAAGTTTACAAGGTAAGCTTCAAGCCATCCGTCGCTTCATCGATAAGCTGGCGGACAAAACCACTCCCTTTCTTAAGCTCCTTAGGATAGGCTACTTTTGGCCTACTATGGAAAAGGATGCACATGATTATGTGCGCCATTGCGATAAGTGCCAGAAACATGCTGACCTTGTCAATGCGCCTGCACAAGAGCTATAGGCTATTTCATCTCCTTGGCCCTTTTCAAAATGGGGCTTAGACATTATTGGCAAAATTAATCCTGTGTCATATGATGGACACAAATTCATCATAATCGCCATCGAGTATTTCACGAAGTGGGTTGAAGCTATGCCTTTAGCTTCCTGCACTGGAACACAAGTCTCTAAATTTATTTTTAATCAAATCATTTGTAGGTTCAAAATTCTTGCAAATCTCATCTCAGACAATGGAACTTGTTTCAAAAATAAAGATGTCAAGAAGTTATGCCAAAAATATAAGATTCAACATCGCTGGTCCACTCCCTATTATCCTCAGGGTAATGGCCAAGCAGAAGCATCTAACAAAACCTTAATCAAAATTCTCAAAATATTGGTCAATAAATCTGGCCACGACTGGCATATTCAATTATATCCAGCTTTGTGGGCTTACCGAACTAGTGTTCGAACTCCCACTGGAACTTCACCTTTTGTCTTGGTTTATGGCGTTGAAGCCATTTTTCCTTTTGAATTAGAAGTTCCTTCTTTGGCTCTACTACTTCAAGATACCAAAGTAGGAGATGAATATCGAGCTGGCAGACTCAGTCAACTGGAACTTCTAGATGAAAAGTGCATCAATGCTTTGGAGCATCTTCGTGCTTACCAAAACAAGCTTAAAAGATCATATGCCAAGAAAGTTCGTCATCGATCCTTTGAGGTCGGCGACCTTGTTTTAAAAGAAAATCAAAAAAATACTAATGCAACTAAAGACCTTAAAGGTAAATTTGAGCCCAACTAGCTTGGACCATATATTTCTATCGCTAAATTTGAATCGAGAGCATACAAATTAGCTACCTTAGATGGTAAATATTTAAAAGAACCTATGAATATTATGCATCTTAAGCTATATTATGCATAAAATTTGGTCATTTCATCATTTGTACATATTTTGCATGTTGTCTCATTTTAAAAATATATATAAAACTGTTTAAACAAAAACTAAAAATAAAAATAAAAGTCAAAAATAGCTATATTATTGACTCTTTTCAAAACCAAAAAAAATAAAGAAGAGAGAGTCAAGATCATCAAACTCCTCAAAAATATTTGTTGTATATATTTTTTCTTCAAGTATTGCAGTTATATTTTCAAATTATTTTGGATAAATTAGCATTTATTTGGAATTCCTCACTATCACAAACACAAAAAATAAATATCTTGATTTTATCTAGCATGATTACTAATCTCTCTTATATCAAAGACAACAAAATTTAATTAAATAAAGTTTGAGCATAGAGAATTGATCTTGTTATTTACTTAAACCAAACATATATTTTCACAATAAAATGATTACATTTGTAATTTCCATGTTATGCTACATAGTAGAAGTTGTTTCCTGAGCGAAAAGTTTCCCCTGCTATCATATCATGCACATGGTCTAGAATCTTTGAGAATTGACAAAAGGACAAGCTCACCCCTACCCGGAATAAAAATCCCTTGCTCTACAGCTAATCCGAGCAAGTATCCCTAGTATAGGAAGAAAAGAAAAATTTCAAGAAAAAAAGAAAAAGAAACAAGTTATTTTAGCATTATCTCAAACATCAAAGCAAAAGATACAAAAAAAAAAAAAAAAAAAGCAAAGAAAGAAAGCAAAATGAGCAAAAGCAAAAGCAATAAAATCCCTTTCCCTACCCATTGAAAAGAAAATAAGGGTTGATGAGCTTGAATCCCTGGAATTCTCAATTATTCGAAAACTGTGAGGTAAGCCCCATAACAGGTGGTTTGTGCCCAACCCACTTGGCCTTGGGTAACTCCTAGCGTGGTGATATGTCTGTCACATTAGCGACCTTCTTTTGTACGAGACCTATGTCCGCTTATGGATTAGCTAGCTCTTGATAACCCGACTTACATAGTAGTCCGGTATGGTTATATGCATCTAAATCATGGTTAATGAACACTTATTTGGTTAATTCAAATCACTTGTATCATAGTATCTTGCTCAAACCTGGTAAATGAACAATGCAATTGCACACACATTTTGTATTTGAGAGATTTTTTGTATCATTATGATAAATCAAGATTGGTAATGAACTCACCTACGCACATGGGATTCCTTATAAATCTAAATTTTGTCTTTAAGATACTTTGAAATATTTTTGCAAATTGTTTGGAATAAATTCATTTTTTTCTTTGAAGTACAGTTGTTTAGTATAAAGACAACTACATGCATTATCAAAAATCAAAATCATTTTCAAAAACATGCAATCAAGTTACATGTATATATAACTTTTGACTTTCGCGACGATGGTAGAGTTCCAAAACCAAAATTGGAATTTTATGCCTAGCGCAAGTCCTCATCTTCGCATTTTCAGTTTATTTTCAAAAATTAAAAATCAACCATGCAATAAAACTATTATATTATTTTCTTCTTTGGATTTCACGATGATGGTATAAGTCTATACCTAAATATTCTATGCCTAGCGCAAACCATTGTACCAATTTTATTTTCCATTCAAAATCATAAAAACATATGACTTAAATCATTATGTTACACCATTATGCTTTAAAACAAAACAAACACTTACTCTATTTTCATGTCATTATGTCAAACTTCAATTTTGCAATGATGGTATAAATCCTAGAGAATTATCCAAAAATTTTATCACACTTAGGAATTTATGCCTAACAAAAGTCATTTTAAAATATTTCATGCATAATATTTTCATGGAAATCTGAAAACAAATCATCATCATCATCATCATTTGCATCATCACACCAAAGTCTTAAGACAGTCTCTTAAGCACTCTTTTACTTTTAACAATATTTATATACTGGGATTAGCTTGACGACCGAGTGAGCGGCGACTCCATGAAATGGTCTATAATAGCGACAATGTCCTTTGAAATTATTGTTAAAAGTCCTCTTTTATTTTTATCAAATTATCACATCACAAAACCAATTTGTTTACATCAGATTATTTCATTTAAATTTTAAAAAGCATGACATTCAAACCATAATATTTCCAACCGACATAATTACATAAATCATCCAATCAATCACACCACAACAATAAAGCATCATACAAACACATAAGACAAGTCATCTCCCCTGTCGATAACCGAAAACAGGAAGAACCCGGATACCACCTCTCTGCTAGGGCTGTCAATAGCCCCATATCACGTAGAAACTCGTGGCATCTCTACCACATCTTGCAAGCCGACTTGTGCCAACCGATCTCGCTCTGCTCGAGATAGAGTGGCCAAGTCATCCCTCAGCCCACCGTATTTCCATTCTCTGCTCTTTAGTAATCCTCTCTGCGACATAAACAACAAAACAATAAAAATCATTAATCCAAATCATTAATAAAACAGTGATTAAAATGCAATTAAAGTAAGTTCAATTTCATCAATGATGATATCATCCAGTATTGGACGATATCATCCCAAATTTGAGCAAATTCGTCTCCGATTTCGCAAGCCGAAATCGTCCCCTTTTTGACGAAATCGTCCCCATTTTGTTGATTTTGATATTGGACGAAATCGACGATATCGAGACAATTTCATCCCGACGACGTCGATGGCCCAAAAATGGTCGCGATGCTCAAACATCATCAAAATTTAATCTACAAAGAATAAAAAATCAAATTTCAAGCATTCTAAACTAATTTTAGACCCTTACCCGTAGCCCGCGTCGTACCTCTGTCGATCTGTGCGCTGTTTCGACCATCTTGTCTACAGAGCTCTAGAAAATAGTAAAAATGAACAGTAACAATGAATTAGGGTTTTTCCCTATTTTTCTTAATTTTATTCAAAAACAACTAAAAACATTTTAATTTTTTGCTTTTCGCGTTTTTACCTCAAACGTTCGATTTGGGTAAAAACACGGAGGGGGCATCATAGTAAGTTGTCGTACGATTCGACCAAGAATAGTCGCCTAAAAATGGGAATAATTTTTGCTTTCTCGTAGATCGATAAGAACTCATATTTAACGCATTTTCTTCAAAAATTCGCTAAAGAGGGGGCAAAATGTAGCACCCTAAAATTGGCACAATAAAACTTAGCAATAATCAAAATTACCTTAGTAATAATTCAAATTCAAATTCAACCCCAAAACCGCTCCCAAACCGTCGTTTAACCCATTTCCTTATTTTTCGCACCATTTTTAGGATTTGTTGTGACCGTTGGACGATATCGTCGCCGATCAGACAATATCGCCTCAGATCGGACGATTTCATCTAGACTAGGACATCTAGACGATCTTGTCCCAAAACTGATTTTTCATAATTAGCTTATGTTTCAACAGCTTCTCTAACTCGGGCAGAGACGCGTCTGCACCGTTAAAGACCTCCCTCGTTGGAGATCTTCCAAATTAGGATGATCTCCAACCTCCTAGCTTTCCTCCTAAGTCTACTTAAACCTTAGGACCCCCCCTTGACATTCCCCTGGCTAGATTTTCTGTAACTTGACCTTTATACGCATTAGAACACCCTGGATTATCATCTACACTTGTCCTATCCAAATTTTGTTGCAGGAACCTTGTTATTCTTCAGCCAGAGCAAGATCAGGTCATCATAGACGATCCTGTCCAATTCGAGACGATTTTGTACCAATCCGAGATGATTTCGACTACAGTCTGCATTGGGGCAATCAGTGCCCAAAGTTTGTGTTTTCTCTACTCTTTTTTGTTGCATTATTCTGCATTTAGTTAATTTTATGGTTATTCCTTATTACTCTGCATTTTGGAGTTCACCCATATAGTTTTAATGCATGATAAAGTCATAATTTGTCATTAAATCATTGAAATACACTCATATTTTGTTTATAATTATCCGTCTAATATTATTGTTGTCATTCTCGCATCATTGCCCTCTGTTTGTATTGCTTGCATTTTTTGCATTTTGTATCTATTTCTCTGTTTGCAGGTCTCTGACGAATTCGTCAGATCTCAGACGATCCTGTCAGATCAAAGATGATCTTGTCAAATTCCAAACGATCCGGACTGCTTCAAAAATTAGAATCTCCATCAGACATCCGGGACCAGGTATGGATTTCTTCCCTTAGTTTACTCTCTATGTTTTATGTTAAATCTGTTTTTTGTATTTAAATTTGCATTTTCATATAGAATAACTTAGATTCATCTGGCCAAACCTAGGACTTGGATGTTTAAAGCTAAAATTGAACACATTAAACTCATTCCCAACCTAGGCGTGGAAACTGCCACTAAACATTTCCTGGTGAACCCTACCATCCGTCAAAAAATCACCTTAATACCCCTCCCCCGAGAGGCGGGACCTTAAAAGGGCCTCTCAGTCCGAGGTATTGTCCCATCCTTTTCCCACCCTCCTTTCGGGCGTGGATCCTTTAGCTTGAAGGTAAGGATGCGAAAAATTTGGAGCGATACAATTTCGGACCTTAGGAAAACCATTGGAAATTAAATTTTCTGAAACATTGGATTCGAAATAATATCATTGACACATGAATATTTAGAAAAATTTAATTAAAATCAATGCTCTATGCAAGAAATTCTAACTCTTTGATGATGGCAAAGAAAAATTAGAATTAAGACCAAAAATATTTCATTAAGAAATTCATCAAAGCTTTTTTTTGGGGGAGGGACATTAAAGACTTGCAAACAAAAGACGATCCACAAAAATTTGACAAACAAAACTACTTAATAATATGCGAGAAATAAACTTAGCAAAAAGCTTAATGATTTCAGACTTCAAGAGGGTCCCCTCGAAAAATAAAATCAATTATCAAAAGCTCAAAATTTTATTTTTAGTGGGGTGTGTTGCTTCTCAAAAAATGGTGACATCTACGGGGAAATAGTAGCACTATTTGGAACCCAGAACTCTAGTTTTAAAATAGTCAAAATTATGTACCACACCTTGCCGCAAGGATTTTCAAAATGTTTTAACTATTATCTGCTAGTCTATCAAAATTTCCCAAGGACATACTAGGTTGAATCACTCAAAGAAAACTATGGTGTGTGATTGTGAGTGTGTAAATTCTTCCTCTTAAGATGACCATGGCTTAGAATTCTTACTGAGGATTAACCAGACTGTTTGGATTGCACAAGGTTTAGTTGAGTAGAGCTCCATTGCTAGTTTAGCCTTTTATAGCCTCGACAGAGTTACTCTTAGCTTTCTTTTTAAGACCTTGGTTCACAGCCATGGAGCATCTATAGCCCTAGTGAACATGTCTAAGATTTCTCTTTCATAAATCTTAGCTATCTTCCTTTTATTATGGAACTATCTCTTTTTTTGTAGAACTCTCTTTCTCTCTTTTTTTTGATAAAGACTAGATAGCCGAGAAGCCTTACTAGAGGCTCGAAAATTGGATTTGTCCTGATATTTTATCAACCAAACAACTGATCAACTAACCATTTTAGCATCGAGTACCAATAGCCTCTTTAGAGTATTTAAAGTGATCTTTGTGAATCAGAGTTTTCCTCTCATGACCAACTTTTCTTGGATTCCCTAGGAGTTCTCCAGCTAAACAACATAAAATTTCTTTTATAATTAAAATAGTTGTGGTAGGCGAGGTACAAAATCTAACTATCTTTCCACTATCATTCTAAATAACAAGCATTACCACTCTTTCCCTACTTAGAAGATATTTTAACCAAAATCACCCTACTTTGATTCAAAAACTGAGGCAAAGACCCAAAAGAAGAAAGAAAATGAAATCATAGAAAACTAGAACCAACTTAATACCGATAAAATAAACTAAACAAAAGCACTGATTCACTCCCTCAATAATATACATATGTACAATGGCTCTTATGATTACTCAAATGATGCAACAGATGGAGAAGCAGAGAAATAATGCTTTAAAATTTGACCATTTATAGGTAAGTTTAGAAAAATACCTTCTAGGTCCTATAGATGAAATGCACCCCAGTTTACGTTTCCTAGAATTTTTGCTACCCGAGAAAGACTTGGTGTGTTTACCTTTATTTTTGTGAGCTTTGTCCCACAAAAGCACCAGGTCTACAAGTCTTTCACCCTATAAATTAACCAAGTCTAATACACGGGCTCCCACATTTGCAATTTTATTAAAATAATCCAAGGCAAACTGGTAAGTAGGCTTCTTAATTGAAACTAGAATTATTGATTTAGTTCCATACAGTAAAGCAAATGGTGAAGTTTTTAGAACCTGCTTGTGTCTTATCCTATTAGCCCAAAGTGCATACAGTTTTTCTACCTCCTTTAGAATCAGGGCATCAACATGTCTTTGTTTTATTTTGAAGGGTTTACAAAATTATTTCAAAGGGATTGTATGTGTAAACCTCCTAGGATCAAATATCTTAAGGCCTTTATAGGACCAGATCATCACATCTTCAGATCTACGTAACAACTCAGTGAGATCATGTTTTATTTGTGGGTCACAGTTCTTAATAACTTGAACATTCTGTGGTTGCTCTACTACTCCAATGTTCAAGGTTTTAGTTTCTATTCCACTAGTGGAATTTCCAAAATTTGCTCTTGTACCTGAGCCTTGCTTAGACTTAGCCCCATCAATGTGTAATATCCAAATATCATTGCTGTGATTGGTTGGAGCTTTAACTGGTCTCACATTCTCAGTTTTCAAATTATAAACCCCAATATCTGCATCAACATAGTTTACAACCTCATTTTTTATATTATGTTTAGTGATCACATGTTTATACCGAGGCTCTCTGTCTATTCTGAGTTGGTTGGCCACATTCACATTTACCATTTCCTTCTCCTTTTCTTGAAGTTTAACAGAGGGCTCAGAGTAAGTCTTAATTTTCTTCATATCCTCAACGATGTTATACTCCTTCCTAGGTACTCCGCTAGTTTGATCCTGAATCTTATTTTCATTATCCTTTGGTGGGGGAGGATCATTATTAGGAGTAGAATCTAGAGGAATACCATAATTTTTGTTAGGAGGATTTGAAGTAGTGTTGGGCTCAGATTTCTATTCTTGAGATTGTAACTATCCCTCTGGAACTATTGAAAAGCCTGTATCTCATCGATAGGCACTTCCACAATATTTTTTGACTCATTCGGGAAGGTGAATGAATCCAGAACCATAGCAACACTAGGTTTGGATGAACCAAGACCATCAATATTTCTTTGATTCTAAAAAAATTCAACTCACCAGACAAAGCTTCGAAAGCATTGCAAAATTCTAGATAATCTAATTCCTCGTGTTGGGATGTTCCATGAATCCTACACCAGTTGGGTAAATCCAGGTCACATATATTCACTTTAGGTCCTTTGCCTTTTTTGTAATCCTTATTGGCTTCATACGAAGGTCTGGGGAGTCTGTTCGCTTGGTAAGGAAACCGGTTTGAACTTTCTCCCGTAGACACTTGCCTCTTAAAACTTAGGAAGTCATTTTCTAGTTTTTGGACCATCTTAGATACATCTTCCACCTTGGCCTTGTCAAAATATTTCTCTACATTATGCACATGCTCAGTGTGTGTCACGGTTAATGGAGTTTCCTCAAGTGGAGTGTGACACATTGGCATTAACACCTGATGTGGAATGGGATTCAAAATAGGCATGTTCTACATAACATAGGATATCAAAGGACTACTCAAAGCTTGAGGTCCTAACTATCTTTCAAGAATTAGAGCTTCCTTATAAGCTCCTGCCAGGGTTGTGATATTGGTATCTCTCTTGAGGAAAATAGAGGTCACTAGATCCAAGGCATTCTTATAGATTTCTAAGGCCAAATTTGCACTTGGGATGTAATGACCAGTCATTATGCCATAAGCCTTTTGGAATATCACATTGAAATACCTAATAGTTTCATCGGATTCCCTCTTAATGCTGGAAAATTGTTGATACAGCATGCTGGGATCAATCACTTGACCAAATTGAGAAATGAAAGTAGTTTCTAATTCATCCCAACTGGTGATAGAGTCATTGGTCAAATTTAGGAACCAATCATATGCGGCTTCTTGTAGAGTAAAAGGAAAAAGTCTACAAGCGACATCTTCATGAAGGACATTTAACAATTTAAGAGCATTTTTTAAGGCAACCATGTGCTCTTCAGCTATCCTAGCACCATCATGTTTGTAGGTTGGAAGATATTTCTTAGGATTCCTAGGTAAATCATGGGTTGCACCAGGAATATTCAAGGCAGTGGAACCCAACCAATTGGCCATGACTATTGGATTAATGACCCACAAAAGATAAAACACAATGTAAAACTATATTTCTCACTTTAAACACACCATGTTAAACATCGAATGAAAGTTCGGTCCTCCTTCTAGCGCCAAAAACAATTTTGATTGGTCTTTCATGCACACCCTGTGAAGAGTAAACAGGAAACACCAGTAACACATAAATGGGAATAAATTCCCTCTCACTTTAGGATCTTGTTGGATATCCAAGGTGTGAGTTACAGGGTTGGGTCGAACGTCCTCACTCTTTTCCACTTCTAGAATAGTTTCAAGTGGACTTTCTATGTACCTACAAGGGGATTCAACTTTTCATCTGCAGTTTTGGTTATCAATCATATTTGCATTTATAAATAGATCTAGCTCTTTAGATTTCAGTAGATTAAAAGAATAAATAATTTTAAAGAACATAAAAATGGATCATCTTTGAAATAAAAATAGAGAGGGTAAGGTAGGGTAGAAAAGAAGGGTGAAATCTTGCAACTTTAATTGTTAATTATTCTTTCAACTTAGCATACTATTATGTTCTCCAATCGTAACCAATAGAATAATAAATTGTCCAGCTTTCTAAGATCAATTTATTATCTAGCAAGGGGTGAAACAAGTTCATAGAACAAACCAACCTATCTAAATCATAATTTTCCTTGTAACTAATAGGATATATCTACGGATAGCCAATGCTCATGCACATAGACCAGAGCTATCAATTCTAAATCCTTAAACTATGGATTTAAACACTTTCTTAAGATAGTTTAATCATTCTAAAGATTCAATCTTGTTGGGATGATTTTTCCAGTAGCATAGCTCATGTAGCAAAACCAGAGCCAGTAGGAAAAGAACTAAATTTCAGAATGAGTAAACCTCAATGAAGCTCTTCACATCAACAACATGCCAAAATCAATCAAACTCATAACAATTATTATCACATACATTTCAATGAAAACAAGAATAGGGAGTGAGCACCATTCAAACTCAAGAAGCAGATTAAGTGCCTAGCTACGCCACTTCAAAGTAACAACACCACAAAAGATCCCATGTCAACAACAGAGAAATTTTCCAGAAAAGGCAATTTTTAGAAAAAATACTTCTATTATAAATTCTTGCATCCTTTGTTTACATTCAATGGGAGTATATATAGACTCAGGACATGCCCTGATCTTTTAAAAATATCTTGCTCCCAAGGACTTAAACCATAATATAAAAATCCCACCGCTTCTAAATATTCGTCTAAGTATCTCGCCATAAATGGAGAAGATACAATTTGATCTTATCTCTATCAAATAGTGATTGCGTGTAGATATATCTTTACTTTCCATCTAGTTGCAGATGTATTTATTTTATGTGCACTACTTGGCCATGCCTCATAAATTCTTTATCACTCTGCAAGCTCAGTAATGGCCACACTTCATTGACTTTCAACTTGCACGATGCTCAGGGATCCTGGAAATGCCATGCCTCATTAAATCTTAGCACTCCACAAGTTGGGTTGATCATTAATTTTATGCGTCTTCCATCCTGCAAAGTCGTGCTCTTGCTTGGTTCGCTTTAAAATTCCATGCTCGACCTCACATCCGTCATTACTTCCACCATTACTATAGCAAATTTTTTGCAAAAATTGAAAAAAGGCAAAGGTTAGAACATTAATATTATAATTAATTTGAATTAATTAATTTTCCTAAGGTGTAAACCTTTGATTTTCAATTATTAAATTAATTAATTCTTCTATAGTTTAAACCTTTGATTTTTCAATTATTAATTAATTTAGATTAATTAATTAATTCTTTCAATTTTAAAATATCCCTAAGGTTGGAGATTTTAATATTAGGGCAAAACTTATATTTTATATTTAATTCCAATGCCCTTCCTTTCATCAAATCTGCACTCATGCAAAGAAAATCCGAAATGCGCTCTCTTAATGAAATTTCAATGAAATCTTAAATCCACGCTCTTAAATGAAGAAAATCCGAAATGCGCTCCATTTACAAAGGAGCAAGAGAAAGTTGAGAATTTCTCTCAAAAGCTCATTTTCTCGTGAAACCTTATTTCCCAGCGCATTCTCATTTGTGCTCCATTTACAAAGGAGCTTGAGAAGCTTAAGAATTTCTCTATTTTACCCAATTTTCAGCGCTTTCTTGTTTTCTCTCATTTTTCAGCGCTTTCTTGTTTGCGCTCAATTTACAAAGGAGCTTGAGAAACTTAAGGACTTCTCCCGAAATATCATTTTCTAGAGAAACCTTATTTTGCAGCGCATTCTCATTTGTGCTCCATTTACAAAGGAGCTTGAGAAACTTAAGAATTTCTCTATTTTACCCAATTTTCAGCGCTTTCTTGTTTTCTCTCATTTTTTAGTGCTTTCTCGTTTGCGCTCCATTTACAAAGGAGTAAGGAAAAATTTTAGAATTTCTCCCGAATTTAAGAATTTCAGCGCATTTGAGAATCTCAGCGCAAATGGGAAATCTCAAGCTTTTCTTTGAATTTCGTGATGAGAAAATTAGGTAAAAATCCAAAGTGCTCAGAATCTCATGAAACTCTCCATGCTTCTAAAACAGCCAAATGGGTACTCAAAATAGTTGAGAAATCTCAAAAATTCTCTACGGATCAAGAGAAATCACATTTTAAAGCTTGCTGGCTGTAATTGGATATTGCTATTTCTGGAAAGAAAATGATGTCTGAAAATCTGCAAATTAGGTACCACTGAAAAGAGGAGCTCGAGATCTTTCATCCAGAATTTGAATCACCTGAAATGGATTCTTCTACCAAGAGTTATGATGATTTGAAATTTGAAGTAAATTTGTCGGCAAGATTGATTTTTAAAAGAACCCTAAAAATTAATTTTAATATTTCAGACCTTAGGAAAACCATTGGAATTAAAATTTTCTGAAACATTGGATTTGAAATAATATCATTGACACATGAATATTCAAAAAAAATTAATTAAAATCAATGTTCTATGCAAGCAATCCTAACTCTTTGATGATGGCAAAGAAAAATTAGAATTAAGACCAAAAATATTTCATTAAGAAATTCGTCAAAGCTTTTTTTGGGAGGGGGGACATTAAAGACTTGCAAACAAAAGATGATCCGCAAAAATTTGATAAACCAAACTACTTAATAATATGTGAGAAATAAACTTAGCAAAAAGCTTAATGATTTCAGACTTCAAGAGGGTCCCCTCAGAAAATAAAATAAATTATCAAAAGCTCAAAATTTAATTTTTAGTTGGGTGCATTGCTTCTCAACAATAGCCAAGATTAGTTAGAGGTAATATGTATTTCCAAATCTCACTTTGCCTATGTTTTTCTAGATCTCACTCTATTTGTGTTTCTCCTACCATTACTATGCCAAACCCTAGTCCTCTATGAATTCAAATCTCATTTTTTCTATGTTTTTCTAGATCTCCTTTATCTATGTTTTTCAAATCTTTGTGTTTCTAGATCTTGCTCTGTCTGTGTCAACCAGATCTCACTTTGTACATATTTATATTTTTCTAGAGCTTACTCTATCTATGTTTTTCAATTTTTTGTATTTCTAGATCTCACTCTATTAGTGTTTCTCAAATTTTTGTATTTCCAAATCTCACTTTGTCATTTAGTTCAAGCTAACATATTTAGTGAAGTATAACGGAGTGCAGAAGAAAATCATGCTCGGTCAAGCGGACGAATTGGGAAACCTGTGGTTTCAACTATGACAAGTGATGGAGATTGGGCTAGGGTTTTGAGTATTATTATGGTCCTCAACCCTGGTGGACCAATGCATAGCATTGGTGCCGCAAAAGGGAATGCATGCGATAATGGCTCCTCTCAATCGATTGTGCAGGTTTGTGCTGAGAATGGTCCACAAGGTAACCCTCATTTTGTTGATGTAATTATTTCATTTCCTGAAGTTGATTTTGCATGTCACAATTTAGAATCACTCACCCTTATTGGGTATTTTGTTGGCTACATCCCTAATGAGTCTTCCCTTAGGGCCTGGGTTAATGTAGCTTGGACTCCTCATGGAGTCAAGCTAACGATGGTTCAAAACCTTACAAAGGGTTTTTTTTGTTTTACTTTGCGGAAACAACCCATGTTAAGGTGATTTATGAACATGGCCCCTGGTACATGAGAAGTTCTCTTCTTGTTTTTCTCCTTGGACCCATGATTTTTTTATTTTTGAGGAAATATCTACCAAAGTCCCTATGTGGGTGGAATTCCTAGGACTTCCTCTACCTTTGTGGCCCTTTCTCAATTGCATAGCAGCCCCTTTAGGACGTGTCATTTTGGTGGAGGCAGAAAAAATTTTCCATGCACACCCTCAAAAATGTGTTTGCATCGAGATTGATATTTCTCAAGATCTCAAGGAGTCCATTGACATACAAGTTGGTGACACTATGCTATCCCAACGGGTCCTCTACATTAATTTGCCCAACACATGTTTTTGGTGCTAGTCCTCAGCACATAAGATCAAAGATTGTCCCTTGATGCCACATAACAGGGACAAGCAGAGCCCCACCACACCGAGTGCATCCACTCCTCAACCTTAGGAGGATGGTTGGATGACTGTGGGAGGGTGTAAAAATCCACATTTAGCTACTTTTAAAGGTACACAGTCAAACTCGATACATGTCTCACAGCCAGTAAAAAAGGGTATGAAAAGGAAAAAGTTGGCCCCCCAGCTAAAACTACCATAAATGAGGCTCCTCAGTCTCAACAAATTCATACCCCAAGAAAAGCAAAAGAGGTCGTTTCATAGTCTGCCCAACCGACTAGTCCTCTAGTACATTTTTCCTCAGCTAACGCAAGGCACTCCTGTAGCTCTATCTGTAGAAGAATATGTCACTCCAGAGAAGCGACTTCATATGACCAGTGTTCAGTTAGGTAGTTATGTTCTTGATTCATCCAACAACTACAATGTGTTGGAGTATCTTAGCGATGGTGAGAATATGTCATTGGATGCAGAGCCATCATCAATGGAATTGGTGGTTCCTACGGTGGAAGCAAAATATAAAGTTCCTTCTTCTTCTGTATGGTTTCAGCGTTCTCATAGTCCTCGACAGGGGAAAGAAGATGGAGACAGTCTACCCGAAAAAGGGTTTCAACCTTTCAACTCAAGAATTCCAATACCTTTGTGGCATTGGAATGACACAAAATGATGGAGCAATAAGTCTACTTAGTGCCTAGAGCTACAATTCTACAGTTTAAAGTTTTTTGTTACTCTAATTTATTTTTCTATGCTTATTTATGTTGTGTATTTGTCCTTTTAGGGTTGGTTTCAGTTTTGATTGTATGGGTGGCCTTGCACCCCAAGTTGTGATCTTTCCAGCTCCTTTTTTATTGTAACCTATTTTATTTTTATTGAATATAATTGTTGGTTCCAGTAAAAAAATCTCACTTTGTCTATCATCTCTTCATAACTTCTTGTTATGCCATCTCTAAGATGATGGTAGGAATATTTTCTAACACTTTTGCCATAAAATTATTGCTTCCTTGTCTTCCCTAGTTTGCCATCCAATATACTATCATGTTTCCTTCCCTATAAATATGCTTGATCTTGTTGGATAGAAAAGCATTCTTAATATAGATAGCATCATTAATGATATCATGTATTGTCCAACTAACTAAATTCTCCTATCTTAAACCTTTTAATATGTTTAGAGTCTCCCTCAATGATTAAATTCCTTATCTACATATTCGTAGTCAATCTAAACCTAGTCAACAATGTTTTAGCCTTTACCACATGATTGGTATGTACTCCATAATAAATTGCATATGCACCAATAATATTCCCCTGTGAATCCCTAATGATCCCTCCACCCCTGCCTTTCATGGATTCTCTTTTGCTATGCCATCAACGTTGAGTTTAAACCATCCATTATCTAGTTTTTTCCATTTTGCTTTTGATCTTTTCTTCTTATTACCTTCTTCTTGTAGCCTTTTCATCTCCTTAATATTATAGTTGATTACAATTTTATATTCCTATGGTGTGTCATACCCTTCCCTGAAATTAATGATAGATAAGCTATCTACTATACTAGTTTAAATATTCAAGAATGATCTAAAACTAGAATTTTTAATATTTTTGAAATTTCTCTACCTTTGCAACCAAATCCCCCACATAAAATGAAAATGTATCAAATTCCATGAAGCCTTAAGTCTATTATTTTATAAGTATTAATCCATTAATTGATCCAATCAAGAATATTATTTAGGAAGTCCTATGCAACACCAATTTCTTTTTGTAATAGTTGTTGGATCCTTTTAGAAAAAGCACACTCTAGGAATAAATAATTGATTGATTCTTCCTTGTTTCCACAAAGATAGAACATATTGGGGAATTAAAAACCTTTCTTCTGTAGATTATCCTAAGTTAGATTCTTATTTCTTATTCGAAACCACTAATCAAGTGAAGAATTTGATCTTGGGAGTGACAAAATTTCCCCATATACTTCCCCAATTATAACCTCTTTTTTCCTATGGATATATGTTCTCATAACCTGATTTTACATTGTATTCACTTGAGGGATTTGTTGTCCGATGAGCACCAAAAATGCTCATTTTTTGTATGCTTTAATAACATAAATGTGCGACATTATTATATTAGAAATGCATTTTTATGAGATTTTTGTATACATTTAATGGAAAATGATGTATTATGCCTAATGTGTGTTTTGAGTGAAAATTGTGTGTAGATGCAGTACCTTATGTCTTTTTTGCACCTTTTAGTCAAGGTCCCATGCGGACCTGGCATTTGATACTTTCATAACGCGATTAAGGAATGGTTGGTGATTAAACGATGATAGTGGCAAAGGAGTAAGGCATTCCAAAACATTCTAAGGTACGATGCCTGTCTCCCGACCATAGGCTAGAAGGTGCCTATCTCCCAGTAAAAAGGAAGCGCCTATCTCCTAGTACACAGGATGGTTCCTATCTCCCGAAAATAGGTTGGACAATGCCTATCTCCCAATACATAGGACAAGTACCTATCTCCCAACAATAGGTTGGACAATACTTGTCTCCCGATGATAGAATAAAAGTGCTCACTATTTGATGCCAAAAACAATGATGATCTTCAATGAACAAGAGAAGGCTAAATATGATGCCTTTATCCCAATGATAGGTCAAAAAGGTGCCTGTTTTCCAATGATGGGTCGAACAATGCATATACCCGATAGAATAAAAACATGCGCATTGACTGTAAATATTGAAGACCATGTATAAAATTAGATGCATTTTGTTAAGGAAACATAGGAAACGCTATGATTATCCTGTAAGGGTTAATTTTAGTGTGACTTCTCTTTTATTAGGCATTTAATAAATTTATGCATGCCCACCATAGCAAATCATGTTAGAATGGATAAAATTGGTAGCATCTAAATTTGTAAATAGGGGATGATCACATTCTGTATAAAAATGTAGGCCACCCTTGAAGAAAGGATCCCGAACTTGCTTTGTAAAATTGGTACTACATAATAAAATCTCAAGTGTTTGATTATTTCATTGTGTTCGAAGAGTGATCGCGTGAATTAATCGAGTGGATGTCTACAGGAGCCTGGGCCCACTCTAAGCAGTATTCCTCCCCTATTTCATTCTACTTTCATTAATTAGTTTCTATCATTTATTTTCTACAAGTGTGTTTTCTTATTTTTATTTATTTATGCAAGTGTTTTAATTCTGCATTTCCCTACTTTATTTAAATTTTGCAAGTGTGTTTTGCTTTCCTACAATTTACTTTTCTACACATTTCCTTTCAGTCATGTGTTTGATAGTATAAATTAGTTTTCCTACAATTTCCTATAGAATTTACTTTCCTACAATTCAATTCTGTTGGTTTGGCTGAACTCCAACTACACCAACAACCACCCCCCAAACCAAAGTGACACATAGGACTCATCTCTAGTCTACTACAGGCATATACTTTGCACTGGTACTCACAAGTCTACGAACTACCAGATTGATAATTAATGGAAAAGAAATGATTATTTTCATAACATAATTTTTGCTCACCATTTTGGCACCATTGTCGAGGAGTGCCAACTATAGTATTCAAATCTATAGGTCAGTCAACCCTAAAACTTATAGTTCATATTAGCTTACCCATATATTTTCTACCTAATATTGTATGAGTCCATCAAGATTAAGAGGATCGGATGGTCATTTTCTAAAAAGCAAAGATATTACTTCACAAGTACCTAAAAAACCTTCTAAAATTCCTTTTAAAACATCTAAAACAAATCCTAAAACTGAATTACCATCTCCTCCAATAGTACATTGGCGTAGTCACCCAATATTTGAACAAAGCTCTTCTCACCAATTAAGGCAAACATATTTTGATGAAGGACTAGTTTCAAACTTTGGTTTAGGACATCTATTTGAAAGAACTCAATCTGAGGAAGATTTATTGAATATTCAATGGTGGAAAGTAGTTGAAGAAGGAACCATTTCAAATGTTGACTTAGGAATACTTTTAGAGGATAAACAAAATGAGTGTGAAGCCTTGAAAGTTGCCCTAGAAGCAGTAGGTGTAGAACCTACATTACCTAAAAATATGGCTAAAATTGAAGAAGCTTCAACCAAATTTGACTTCCCAATTGAGGAAGCAAGGGGAGAAACTAAGATGAAACACATATCTCTCACTCATATTCCTACCTTTAGGGGACTTCCAACTGAAGACCCTGACCTATTCCTTTTTAAATTTGATGTATTATGCAGGTCAGTGGATTACAAATCAGATGCCCAAAAGCTAAAATTATTTCCCTCCACTTTAGATGATTCAACACTATGTTGGTTCATCAATTTGGGAAACAAACACATTGCAACCTGGGAAGATATGAAAAGGATCTTCCTAGACCAATACCAAAACTTTGGGAGGGCACGAGATGTCAGGGAAGAAGTCTTGGATATGACTCAAAAAGAGGAAGAATCATTGGAAGACTATTGGGATAGATTTAGCTTTAATTTGCAAAGATCACCCCATGCAAAGTTGGGTGAGAAGTCCTTAAGAAGTATATTCTTGAGGGGTCTCACAAATGAGTCTCTAGAAGCTTTGAATTTGATATCGAGAGGGGATATTTACCAACATCAGATGTTAGACATCCGATAATTATGTCAAAATTATTCTTGTAGAAAAGGTAAACCAACCACCCGAGTCACAAAAACTACAGCCTCAGTAACTAAGGCTGAAATAGGCAACATGTTGGATGATATGAAGAGTGAGATGCTCTCATCTCTTGCACTTCAACTAGATACACTCTTGCTTCAGAAAAAGAAGTAGGAAACTGAAGCAGCACTAGCCTACTTTTGCCCAAAATGTAGGAGAAAATATCCTAAAAATGAGTGTTCAAAAAATAAAGTTAGAGTGTGTGTGATCTATCAAAGGGATCATAAAACTAGGTTGTGTCCACGAATAGAAAATGTCAAAGAGGAACCTGAAGTAGCAGAAACCTATTTCATGGGTAATAGGAGAAACTAGCAATAATTTCCTATGGGAAATAGTATGCCAGGAGGAGTGCCACCTTATGGGGGAAATAACTATATGAACCAAGGTCAGACTCAACCACCCAACATGGGATGGTGGGGTCAACCTCCTTGGATGAATGCCACCCAAGGGTCTACTCCTTACAACCCATATCCATGGATGCCTTATCAACAAACTAGACCATAGTGGAGGAATTACAATGCGTGGACTTCACCTCCACAAAATACAACTCAAACCCCATCGCAGCCCAGCTTGCCTGCACCTCCTACTTCAAGACCAATTCAACTACCTGCACAACCAACTCCAAATCTAAACAACAAGATAAATCAACCCACCTATCAGGTAGACACAAAGATGTTTCCAATGTATCATATTAGAGTAGATTGCAACCCTGTACAACTTAGATCAGGTAGACAATTAGGAGTAGAACCAACTCCTCCTATAGTGGAGGAAGAGGATGTAGAGTTAGAAGTAGAAGAACCACCTTTGGTAGAAGAGGTGGAAGAAAAAGAAACTATTGAGAAACACAAAAATGAAGGGGTTCCACCTTTTTCAAAAATATTACAAGAACCCAGAAAGCCAATACAACCAAAATTTGACATTATGGAAGGCTTAAAAAACTTGATAGTCATGATTCCCCTTTTTTAGGCCATTAGAGATGTTCCCATCTACACGAAGGCCATAAGAGAATTATGTTTGAAAAAAATAGGAAGAAAACCATCAAAAGTAGTAAGTGTGGTAGGACAATTGGTTGATCTCATGTTAGGCAATACCTACCATCCTAAATACTCTGATCTAGGAAGCCTAGTGCTAATAGTTAAAATTGCAGGCTTCCAATTACCCAACACATTAGTAGATCTAGGGGCTGCCATAAACATCATGCCCCAAGAAACCATGCAAAAACTACAACTCATAGATATGAGGCCAACTAAAATTATCCTTCAATTGGTTGATCGATCCATAGTACTCCTAGAGGGAATACTGGAAGATGTTGTTGTCACAGTGGATGCATGGGAGTATCCGATAGATTTTCTAGTGTTGCAATCTAGATCTGGATTGGGTGGTTATCCACTTATATTAGGTAGACCTTGGTTGGCCATAGTTGATGCTTATATAAGTTGTAGGATAGGATAGATGATGATCTCAGATGGATAAAATATCAAAAACTTGATCATTTATCCACCTGCACAGTCCACTGATTTGTTGGGAGAACCAAATTGTGAAGTCTTAAATAATGATGCCTTATCGATGCTTCAACCTATAATGGCTCTAGATGAGATTGAGGATGACATTGATGAAGAACAAGTCATAACACACTTTTTCCAAGGGGAATCTTCTCATCCTCCTCTAGAATCCCCACTTGTAGGCAGCAAAGATAACCATGTCAAACAAATAGAGGTAGCACCTGATAGAGTATTGAATATTGATAATGAGTTGTCAATTATTCAAGAGGATAAATTAAAGGAAATACTAGTCAAACATCAAACTACTTTTGCATGGGATTACACAGACATGAGGGGGATTGCACCCAAAGTCTGCACTCACAAGATATATTTGGAAGATGATGTGAGACCAGTAAGACAACCCCAAAGAAGAATGAATCCAACCATGAAAGAAATTGTCAAAGCTGAATTACAAAAACTTTTGTCAGTTGGGTTTATTTATCCAATATCGGATAGTCAATGGGTATCACCTTTAGTGGTGGTGCCTAAGAAAAATGGCAAGTGGTGCATTTGTGTTGATTACAAGATGCTCAATAAAGCCACTAGGAAAGACCATTTCCCCTTACCCTTTATTGACCAAGTCCTCGACACCTTGGTAGGACGAAAATATTTTTTCGTTCCTAGATGGGTTTAGTGGATACAATCAAATTCAAATAGGGGAAGAAGACCAGGACAAAACCACGTTTACTTGTCCATGGGGGACTTTTGCTTATCGGGTCTTACCATTTGGGTTGTGTAACACACCTGCCACCTTTCAAAGGGTGGTGCTTAGTATCTTTTCAAACATGGTTGGAGAAACTGTAGAAGTGTACATGGATGATTTCACCATTTATGATGAAACTTTTGAAGAAGCTACAACCAATCTGGAGAAAGTACTCCAACGGTGTCAAGAGATAAACCTATCCCTTAGTAACGAAAAGTGTTTTATGCTAATGCAAGAAGGGATAGTGTTAGGACATCATATATCTATGGAGGGGATTAAAGTAGATAAACAAAAAATTGAAGTAATTAAAAATCTACCTACTCCCCAAACACAGAGAGATATCCATAGTTTTCTAGGTTCTATTGGATACTATAGGTGGTTTATCCAAGACTTTAGCAAGACTGCCAAACCTCTACATACATTATTGTCTAAAAATATTGAGTTTGTCTAGACCAGTGAGTGTGAACAAGCATTTCAGATTTTAAAAGAAATACTGACCACTACTCCTATGTTGAGAGGTCCAAATTGGACCCTCCCCTTTCACATTTACGTTGATGCATCTAACAATGTGATAGGGGCTACATTAGGAAAAAAATATGGAGATGAGTTTTACGCCATCTACTATGTCAGTAAACATCTTACAGGTGTTGAGTTCAACTATACTATCATGGAGAAATAATTCCTTGTAGTAGTGCATACTATTAATAAATTTTGCCATTACATTATAGGTTATAATATTTTTGTGCATACAGATCATACAACCATCAGGTACCTAATGAATAAACCTATAGTGAGTGGTAGAATTATTAGGTGGCTTTTACTATTGCAGGAATTTGATGTAACCATTATTGACAAACCCAGTAGGGATAATGTTGTTGCAGATTTTCTCTCTAGGTTAATATCTCAAGACCATACAACCACTGAGGATCAATTTCTAGATGAGCATATTTTTGCTCTAGATGAACAGATTCCATGGTATGTGGATATGGCTAATTACTTAGCCACCGATAAAGTATCTCCTACACTCTCACCCTGAGAAGCTCAAACTTTGATAGAAAAGAGTGCAACCTTCTCATGGATTGATGGATGCCTATTTAGAATTAGGCCTGATCAAATCATGCGAAGGTGTGTTGTAGAAAATGAAACCATAGAAATCCTCAAGGCTTGCCATGATGAACCATGTGGTGGTCATTTTGTAGGAAAAAGGATTGCATTTAAAGTTTTGCAAGCTGGATATTTTTGGCCTTCTTTATTTAAATATGTAGTCAAACATGTTAACCAATGTGATCAATGCCAACGAATGGGTAGACCAACTCTCCGAGATGAGATGCCACTTCAGCCCCATGTGCACATTGAACCTTTTGATAAATGGGGGATGGAATTTATGGGTCCCATCAATCCATAGTCAGGGAAAAAAGGTATATTCTAGTTTGTACTGACTATGTGACTAAATGGGTTGAAGTGCAGGCACTACAAGATTCAAAGGAGAAGACTATAGCTGATTTCCTATATGAATCCATTTTCACCTGATTTGGGGTTCCTAGAGAAATTACCACTGATCAAGGACCTCAATTCACCTTGAAAGTGATTCAAGAGTTGATGCAGCAGTATCGAATCCGACACAACAAAACTACCCCTATCATCCACAAGCAAATGGGCAAGTGGAAGTCACAAATCGAGAGTTAGAAAATATTCTTACTAAGATGGTACAACAACATCAAAAATATTGGGAAACTCATTTACTAGAGGTAGTGTGGGCATATCGCACTACCTAGAAAACTACCACTAGATTTACACCATTCCAATTGGTGTACAAGAAAAATGCCATGATGCCCATTGAATTCAAAATCAAAACCCTATGGACTACTATAGAATTAAATTTAAATCTAGATGTTGCATAAAAAGATCATATTCAATAACTCAACCAACTGGATGAGTACCGATAGGATGCTTTGTAATGAATGAAAATCATGCAAAAATAGAGGGCTCGATGGCATGACCACCACATACGACCAAAATAGTTCAAAGTGGGAGATTGGGCATTATTGTATGACTCCTAATTCTAGGAGTGAAAGGGAAAGCTTATGCAACATTGGATGGGACCATACGAAGTGGTTGAAATTATCAATAATGGTGTTGTGCACATCCAAACCATAGATGGAAGTGACATTGTGTTGATAGTCAATGACCATCGTTGTGATCATATCATACACCACTAATCCATGCGATTGAATCCAAAGTAGGCATGGGGAGACCCCATCATAATGAAAATTCTTCTCTAATAGTTGATGGACGTGTGTGCATCCACAAAAAAAAAAAATTAAATTTAAATTTTAATTTTTTAGTTTTGTTTTATTTACTTCTTTGTAGGAAATCATGCCCTGAATGCAATCTGTAGGCATCCTGGGAAACCTAGGCCTATCAGGCATAGGATCCATGATTCTTATTTTATGTTTTACATGTGCATTTATTATTTTATAGGAAATCATGCCTTGAATGCAATCTATAGGTATCCTGGAAAACCTAGGCCTATCAGGCATAGGATCCATGATGCCCTATGTATTTTCAACTTTCTAGGAGGATAAATGAATGAAAGAAGTACCAATACCCACCAAGAAGGGGGTACTTACAGTTGGACATGTATACAGGTGTCTACTTTCTTAGGGAAGAAAATACCTATATACGGATCAAGGCGGTGGATGCTAACTTTGTCACCAAGGAGAAGCGCCTATATTCGGATCGATGAAAGGTGCCTAACTGTGGGTCAACTCAGTGGACATTGACTATCCAACCAAGAGAAGGTGCCTATCTCCCACATATAGCAAAGGTACCTACATCCATAACATTTTGAAGGTCTTGTATTCACAAAGGTGCCTATCTCCCATATACACAAAAAATATATCTTTTGCAAGTACCAGTATGTCCAATAAAGGTACCTATATTCACAATAAAATGCTATATATGATAAGGCACTATAAAATCTTCCAATAAAAAGCTATCTCCACAAACTTTAATCTCCCAAAATTCCTATCTCCCATACAAATAAAGGTGCATGTATTCCAACGTAGCGATGACTCCTATATTTGACATCGAAGAAGCGATCGGAGCCACGTTGGCACCAAAATCCATGTGTAGTCAGAGTCAAACTTTTCATAGATAAAAGTATGTTTGTTTATCTTTTTATCGATAGAATCTATTTACTTCTCGGTTGTTGATCGAAGGAGTTCATGATTTTTCCATCGATGACCCATGCATGCTCCCAAGGCAAATAAAACAACTTCCAAGGAGGGGACGTGTGTCATCCCATGGTAAAATAAAAATTCCATATTTTCTTCAATTTTTTGCATAAGACCTCAAGACTAATAAAATTGTAGTACCCAATGATGATTCAATTTGATATGATTTTTGCACAAAAAAATGCACACCGTTCATTTGTCTCGGAGACACTATTGTCATACATCGACCAATCAAATTGCATCACCGACATTTGCATATGATAAATCATGAAACACCATCCAGGTATGTACCAAACTTTCTATTATGTGTGTGCATGATTTTCATAAAGAAAATATTTATATATAATGTGTTAGCACATGTCCCACGAAACTCGTATCCAATCATACAAGCCCCAAATTTGTACTATGCCACATGGTGCCAATCGGATGGAAGGAAGTGGTTGTAATGGTACCTATCTAAAATTTGGCACATAATTTTAGATTTAATTATGTAGATTACCCATAATTACTATTGATTAGGGGAGATAGGTGCCCTGTATGCATAGATACAGTCACACACTTTAGCATGTTATAAACCAAAAATAGTACCTATTTTGCAAACACAAAGAAATCTAGAGAATAGAGCCAATAACCACCATGGGAAAAACTTCAACTAATCATGCATTGAAGAAGAATGAGCCCCAAGATATTTCGAGCATAACTAGAGATGTCAGAAACCAGTTTGAGGTTATAGGATGGATGGAGTATTACCACCTAGTTAGCCAAGATCAAGACCCTAAGGCGACACATGAATTTGTAGCCTCAATGGATGATGGTGTCATATGGATGCATGGACTAGTCATACCAATCACAGAAGCATATATTGTGAAGGTGACTAGTCTTCCATGCATAGGGGATCAGACATATAAGGAGGATAGTATAGCATGATGCATACAATAATTTTTTGGGCAGCCATCAATGTAGACAACATGCCAAGGGTTACCAAAATAGCATATGCTAGACCTTTGGAGGAATGTGTTTGAGCAAGTGGCTCAATTTTTCACTTGCATTGGCAAGTATTCTTGGTTGAATGCCAACCATTTCATATTTCTCAATCATCTACTGCATGGGGATAAAATCAATATTCCCTACTACTTAATGTGTGCCCTAAAAGATGAATCCAATCGGTACCAGGTAGGAATAGTAACAATATTAGGGCATCACGGGATGATTTCAGCCCTAGTTCGATATGTCGAGGCACATAGGGATGTAGAGGATGGAGATAATATTGTAGACATAATTGAAGAGCAATAGGGATATGTAGAGGATGAAGAAGGTGTTGTTATAGATACAGCTAGGGAGAGGGGAAGAAGAGGTGCCTGACTCCCATAGCCACCAAGCTACAGAAATAATAGGGCAAGCAGAATCAGGCCCTTCTTCACCTACCTCCCAACATAGCCATTCTACAAGGGAGGTAGGACAAGCTGAATAGAGTTTATCATAGGCAATATCATCACCTATCTTCCAACATTCAAATTGGGAGGTAGACCAAACTATTCCAAGCCCATTTTGGGCTTCGTCACCACCAACAACTAGGAGCAGAGCACAGAAGGAGCACCTGGTTGATTACAGTTCATCTAAAGAAGAAGATGTAGAGGATGAACTAGTTGCTCAAGTGTTGCATGGCATGGCTAGTGGTGAGACATTCTATCAGAACGCTCAAGAAGAAGACCTGTAGAGCCAATTGTAGAACATGAAAGAACAAGCCTCCAATTGGGAGGAAAAATATAAAAAGGAGGTCAAATTTTAGGAATCTCGATAGGCTACTATAGCAAGGCAACAAGAAGCGAATAATGCTCTATGATAGCTACGAGAAATGGTGCAATAGTTGGAAAATAGGGTCCAGCAGCTGCAGGTTGCCAAACCAGATAAAGTCGATGCTATCATACAGATAGACTGGGCAATGGATACAACATTTTCTTTCATGGACTCAGAGGAGAAAATTGCATCCACAGGAGCATTTCACTCTAATGCTAGAAGGGCATCAAGTAGCCAAAATATCAAAATAGGGGACCAATCAGAGGCCCCTATGAAGACTACTTCCTAGGAACAGGGGAGCCCTATTGTGCAATAAGAACCCCTTATAATAGAAATCGATGATAGTGAGGTTGAGGAGTCAGCCAGAACACATGTTGCTACCCAATCAGATGGTCAACCACCAGATGACCAAGCAAGAACTACCCAATCAACTAGGGAGTCTAAGGCACAATTGGATGCCACTCAACCCATTGATGAAACACATATATCTGACCCTACTATCTAGTCAGAGGTAGGGTAAGAGCAAGAACATGAGGTGGACCACCCACAGGAGTCAATCGATCCCATAGAGGTTATATAATCAACTAGTCAACCATCGATTGACCAAACCATGGTTGGTTAATTTGATGGGTAGACCATGGTTGAACCAATTGGGAACACACCAGTGGACCAAGATATGCAAGAAATAGAGTCTTTCAAGGTCCAAGAAATACCACCTCCATAGAAGGTAGAGGAGGTTGGTCCCTCAACATCCACAACTGATGCAACAACACCCAGACCAACCAAGAAATTATAGCCCAAATAAAAAGTAGAGAGCACCATAGAGAAGGTGAAAGACAAGGGCCAGAATAGCAACCCATAAAAGCAGAAAGCACCCCAACAAAATTTGAAGGTGCAGCCAGACCCAAACTTAGATGAAGAATGGGTTGCATCCATGAAAGCCTTCACCAACTAGAAAGAGTAGTTCCAGGAGCTCAAGAAGAACCTGAAGGAGGCTAAGAAGGAGCGAAAGGCTCACAAATGGATGGCCAGAGAGCCAGGTATTTCTATCAATCCTGCCTAACCAAAATAATTTTAGAACTTGTATGGTTCAACTGATGGCAATCCCTCAAGGATGTAGGAATATCTATAGAAGATGGGTATATTTAACAAAGAACCAATGATGCCATCACTAGTTTGAGCACCCGAGTCTCTACCACCTAAAGATGCAGAGGAGAATGATGTAGAGGACACAATGCTCGACCTAAAGGAGGTAAAATTTCCAAAGGCCCAGGTACATGATACATCCCATTATCCACCTTGGGACAAGCCTAAATTCCTAGTGGTAGATCAACTTCCCCCAAACCATCAATACTGGAAGCAAGTTGAGCCTGCATTCCAAAAGGATGCCACTACATTCACAAGGTTCTACATGGAGGAAGTTACAAGCAAGAAGGGGTGGAGCAGAATAAAGTTGAATATAGGGGTAGGGCCCAACCAGCCCTTACGATGCAGTAAACACCAGAAAGCACCTGAGATAGAAGTAGGTCCCACTCAACCAAAATAATGTGGCAAACGAAAATGCAACAAGGAATGAGATAGAGCCACAACCAAGGAGAGAAAGCATTGGAATAGGGAATACTGGTAGGTCATTGCTAAAATAGGGGATTATCAACAATAGGTGCCATGAGGACGTGGCAACAATTAGGCATGGGGGGATGATGAGCACCAAAAATGCTCATTTTTTGTATGCTTTAATAACATAAATGTGCGACATTATTATATTAGAAATACATTTTTATGAGATTTTTGTATACATTTAATGGAAAATGACGTATTATGCCTAATGTGTGTTTTGAGTGAAAATTGTGTGTAGATGCAATACCTTATGTCATTTTTTGCACCTTTTAGTCAAGGTCCCATGCGGACCTAGCATTTGATACTTTCATAACACGATTAAGGAATGGTTGGTGATTAAACGATGATAGTGGCAAAGGAGTAAGGCATTCCAAAACATGCTAAGGTACGATGCCTATCTCTCGACCATAGGTCGGAAGGTACCTATCTCCCAAGCGAAGAGGAAGCACCTGTCTCCCAATATATAGGACGACACCTGTCTCCCAGTACACAGGACAACACCTGTCTCCCAACAATAGGTTGGATGATGCCTGTCTCCCGATGATAGAATAAAAGTGCTCACTGTTCGATGCCCAAAAAAAAATGATGATCTTCAACGAACAAGAGAAGGCTAAATATGGTGCCTTTATCCCGATGATAGGTCGAAAAGGTGCCTATTTTCCAGTGATGGGTCGAACAACGCGTATACCCGATAGAATAAAAATGTGTGCGTTGATTGTAAATATTGAAGACCATGTATAAAATTAGATGTATTTTGTTAAGGAAACATAGGAAATGCTATGATTATCCTATAAGGGTTAATTTTAGTGTGAATTCTCTTTTATTAGGCATCTAATTATTTTATGCGCGCCCACCGTAGAAAATCATGTTAGAATGGATAAAATTGGTAGCATCTAAATTTGTAACAAGGGACGATCGTTTTGTATAAAAACGTAGGCCGCCCCTGAAGAAAGGATCCCAAACTTGCTTTGTAAAATTGGTACTGCATAATAAAATCTCGAGTGTTTGATTATTTTCATTGTGTTCGGAGAGTGATCACGTGAATTAATCAGGCGGATGTCTGTAGGAGCCTGGGCCCACTCCAGGCAATATTCCTCCCCTATTTCATTCTACTTTCATTAATTAGTTTCTGTCATTTATTTTCTGCAAGTGTGTCTTTCCTATTTTTATTTATTTTTGCACAAAGTGTTTTAATTCTGCATTTCCCTACTTTATTTAAATTTTGCAAGTGTGTTTTGCTTTCTTGCAATTTACTTTTCTGCACATTTCCTTTCAATCATGTGTTTGATAGTTTAAATTAGTTTTCCTACAATTTCCTGTAGAATTTACTTTCCTACAATTCAATTCTTTCTGGTTTGGCTGAACTCCAACTACACCAACAACCACCCCCAAACCAAAGTGACACATAGGACTCATCTCTAGTTTACTGTAGGCATATACTTTGCACTGGTACTCAACAAGTTTACGAACCTCCGGATTGATAAAATTAAATGGAAGCATAATTAGCTATTTTCATAACATATTTTCTGCTCACCATTGTCCATATTATTTTATATTCCTTTATTTGTTGACCTAAATAATATTGTCCTAGTTTTTCATTTAGTTCCTAGACTTGCATGTTTTTGTCTTGAGAATCCAAACTAAGTGGGATCCATCTCCTTTCCGATTCAACTACTTCTATGTAATTATCAATTGAGATGTCATAATTAGTTTTTATGTCATCCTTTATATTCTTCCATTTGTCTATGTTGTTTAGAGGTATTTTCTCCAACCATGCATCTTCCTAAAAGGATATATAATCCTTGTTCCCTATCCTCCATCTCACATTTCTCCATATTAATTTTCTGCTTCAAGTTAGGAATTCCATATCATTGAATGTTTATAAGGATCTCGAACAAAAATCATCCTTGCTTATCTTGATTATCCAAATACCTGGTTAAAATTATTTTGGCCCAAAGGTTGTCAGGTTATCTCATCATTCTCCAATGAAGTTTACCTACTAGAGCTTCATTTAACTCTAATATTTCTAATATCCAGTCCTTCTTGATTTTTAGGTTTATAGACTTTGTTTCAAGCCACGAAAGCTAATCTTTGTTTTTCTTCAACTCCTGTCCAAAGAAAGGTTCTTTAGATTTTCTCTAAATATTGGCTACCTTGATTAGAATTTTAAATATTGAGAGAAAATAGACTGGAATGGTTTGCAAAACACTCTTAACAAGCTGATCTTTACCATATTGGCTTAAAAAAATAACATTCCACCCAGCCAACTTCCTTTAGAACTGGTCAATAATAGGATCCCATATAGAGTCTTGTTTCTCCCCATAAAATAAGGGCATGCCCAAATAGATTGAAGGTAGATTCCCAACCTCACATCCTAATGATTTTGATATCCTTCTTTGTCTTTCAAGGGGAGTGTTAATAAAGAACACTTTACTCTTGTCCAAATTCACCTTTTTCTAGGAAGCTTCCTCATAAGTCTTTAGGACTTGTTTGAAGCCTTTAGCTTCTTTCATAGTAGCTTTCCCCAAAAGTATAGTGTCATCAACAAATTATTGTTGAGATATTGACTCCAAGGAGGAAACTTGTATAACTCCATTAATACCTCTTTTATTTCTTGTTGCTATAATACTTCTTCCTAGTACTTCAACCAAGATAATGAAAAGGTATGGGGATAGAGGATCTCCTTGTCTGATACATATATTGCTTCCAAAAAATCCTACTAAAGATCCATTCAGTAATATTAAAAACATAGGAGTTGTTATGCAACTCAAAATCCATGTTCTCCATTTCTCCCCAAAACCAAATTTCTCTATAATTCTATTCATAAATCTCCAAGAAACCCTATCATATGCTTTATTCATATCTAATTTTAAAATTATACTTTCTCTTCCACTTTTTTGCAAGGAATGAAGGGTTTCATGAATAGTAATAATACCATCTAGAAGTTGCCTACCCTTAACAAACCTTCCCTACTGTTATGAAATAATATGGTTCAATATAGGTTGCATCCTATTAGCCATGACTTTTGTTATGATTTTGTAGCTAATGTTACATAAGGTTATGGGTCTATGATCCTTAAATTCCTTAACCCCCTTTCCCTTAAGAGTTAGGAAAAGAGAGTGATGTTAATACCTCATTCCAGTGGGGTTTCAATTATGTCTACGTAAATCCAAAAAGAATGTGTAATATATTTTGTACTCTTATATTGTAGTGGATTGTGTCTTTGTAGTCTTGGATATTTTTAATTTTAACAATGATCCATTTGTGCATGCAATTTATGTATCATTTAACTCATTTCAATGGGTATGCAATTTTTTGTCATATCTTTGTGAAGGTCATTTCTAAATTCAGTGAAACATGAAATTAGATCTTATTTATTATTGAAATAATTTTCATTAAGGATTTAATTATAAGTATATGGTTGATCATAAAGTATTGGTTTTTGAATTTTATTTATCTTTAGCTTTTAGGTTATTTATTTTTTTAATTGCTTATATAGGATTGAAAAGGGTCCCATCCGTATTACATCATTGGTTGGAAATAATATAATATTTGGTACCTTGAGTACCATTATAAATATTTAGATTAGGATGTGAGTTTATTGTTTAATGTGCCAAGTTGTGAATATTGTTTATGTGTCATGTGTGCAAGTGTGAGTTATGAGTGAAAGGTGTCATGTGTGTAAGTGAAGAGTCATGTGTGATGTGTCAATATTAGAAGTAGGAAGTTATGTAATCATGAGAGACTTTATCATTATGTAAGAAAGGCATATGAAAGGTTACATCTCTCATGATTTTGAGGAGAGCAAAAGTCAAAAGTATTGAAGAGTTTTATGTAAGATTATATATTGATGGCAAAGCTCTATGCAATGTAATGAAGAAGATGAATTATTGAGATTATTAATGAAGATTTTTATTTTGTGCAATATTGGTTTTATTATTAAATTCATGTGATTATATGGTCCTAAGAAAAATAGACTTATGATATTTGGGCCATCATGACCACATAGTGGTATTACAATAGTTTGGCAATTATGCATGTATTGCTTGGCAAGGATTCAAATCTCTCCTCCTTGAAAGTCGAGGAATATAATTGATTGAGCTAATGCCATTAGATTGTAGGTTATCAGTTAACCCATTGACTAGTTTTTTCTTTTTGTTTTAATAATGGTTTCAAATAGTTTGGGTACCAATGAGCATATTATAATAGATTTGTAGTTAAATAAATTATATTTGTTGTTAACTTTATTGATTGGAATCTATTTTATTAAAATTTGGAATCCTTACACTAGTTTATAAGCATAAAAAATCCAATACAAGAAGTCCAAACACATCTATACTAGATAATTACAAGCATAAAATCAACATCTACTCTAGTAGAGAAAACAATATAAATCAAATGAATAAGGCTTTCTACACTAGTATAATGTAAATCCAAGCACTAAAGGCTAATGCAAAAATTAAAAGCATAAACCCAATTTTCATATTTAAGGGATTAACAACATAGTAATTAGCTCAATGATCAACTCATGAAGAATAAAGTAAAAATGTATTATACTAGCCCTACAAGTTGCATCTTTGAGGTAATAGCCATACAACAAGTATAGGAAAATCAAATAGCAAGTAAATGAAAGAAAAAAGTAAAAGCATACAACATTAGCCCTACAAAATTTATCTTTTAGCAATTCATTAACATCAAAATAGTCTAGAGCACACCAAAGTTACTATCTCTAAAATAACAATTCGACAATAAAACAATGATTCACTTGATCAAAGTGGTGGAAAAATTACCATATATTTTCCACCTTACAAAGCATTCCACAAAAAAATAGAAGTACCTAAATCACCAATTTGTTTGCTTTGAAGTCATCTAACTCCTAAAATTGATAGGTTATAAGTGCAATTAAGACTAAAATTTCCAAATACCAAAACTTGTAATTCGCTCGCTTACCATGTAATTTGTCTGCTTAGCAACAATTCACTCTCTTTTGACTTGATTTTTGTTGATCTTTGGGATATTTTAACCTAACTTTTTTTGTAGATATAACAAGTGTTAACAAACTCCTTAAATATAAATGCACTAGGAGAACTTGATATCTATTGACTACAAGATTAAAATCTCATGAAAATGGCAAAGAGATTATGGATGTTAAACTTATTGATTGACATAGAAATGGTACTAAGGAAAATAAATTGACAAATATTGTATGGATACAGGAATTGGGGGAAGCAACCACAACTCCTTCGAAAGTAAAACCATCTATGGTGACTCAAGCTAAAACCAATATGAACCCAAATATCTTATTTTTATTATCAACACTAGTTTCCTTGACTTTGTAGACCCAAGGTCAGCTTAGCATTAAAACATTATCAACTATAATTCAATCCAACCAAACTTGGGCCTTAGCTAGTCCATTTGTACAAACCATGATAATAAATCCTTTAGACAACATGTTGCAAATTATGTATGTTCTACTAGATGTGAAAAATCTGCAACCCTTCTAAATGGACTCTACCACTTCTAGCTAACCATAGTCTAGTACAACAACCAATAACCAATAGCCTCAATTAATCAACCAACTACTATTTTTCCATAATACAACCCAAGTCAACAAGTTGGATGTAACTTGTCAGTCAACACTAGCTAGTCACAACTTGCACCAAGTTAATAAGTGAATATCCCAAATAAGTGAACTATGTTAATCAACATATGATATTAGGCTAGCTTAATTGGTTGACCTAAGTAGTGGGACAAAAACCAAAATTCAATAGAATTCGAGTGCTACATAAGTTAGCAAGTCCTATTAAATCCTCAACCAAGGCAAAGTACTGTAAATAATTGGAAATTCCTTCCTTCTTGACCAACTAGGATATTAGGTGACTCAGGGCCTCTCAAAATGAATTGTTGCCTCTTGGTAGCTAGCCTCTATGGTACCTATACCAAAATCTTAAAATCTGCTCAATTTCACAATAGTGTAAATAATTGTTGAATGAGTAAAATATGCCTAATCCATAGGCAATGCTAAATCCAAATCCATAAGCATATCCTAATCTATAATCAATAGAAAAATCAAACTAACCATTTATTCCTCAATAATCCATGGCTCCTCATAACCTCTTGGTGGCCCCGCAATAATAGATGGTCCAATATATTCCATAGTTATAGGCATTCATAGGACCTCCTCAATATCAAATACAATAATGAACCACAAATACAATATGGACAAGAACCCCAAGGTTACCAATCATTGATAAAATTGAAACCTTAGAATCAAATGCTTGATTGAACATACCAAGGCCTATTAAATCTAAAGGTTTATTCCTCAATACCAGCTATTGCTATGAACTACTTACCTATCTTTGGTTGAAGGGGTAACAAAATTGTTATAGACCATCTCAATGAGCTATTGACATTGAGATGTATGTACCAAATTCAAGAGAAAGATATCAAGATATGAATAATTATGTATTCACTAAGGGACAAGGTTGCATTGTGATAAGATTTTACCCAATAATTCAGTCACCAATTAGGCTTCCATTATTGAACTTTACATGGAAAGATTTGAAAATCTAGGTAATGCCTTTTTAATTAAACATGTGTAAATCCTCAAGAAAATATTCATGCTTACAATATAAGGTATATGAGAATATTACACCTCATACTCCCAGTACCCAACCATAAAATGAATAAGCCTTATCATATTATATAAGGAGGTTACAATAAAACCTTGCCTTGATGGTCCAAAATGCCTATCATGTCATCCTATCTACAATATTTGAGAAAATAGATTGGGCTAAGGATATACTTATGTTGTTTATAAAGTTAACTACTACTCTACCCAAGGCCTATTCTACACAAATCCAAACCCTACAAGTAAAATGTCCTCCTTCCATGACACTAATTATGAGTACACAAAACCAACTTTTTAAAACCTTTCACTCTGCTCAACCTCCTACCCCTCAAGTGTCTCCTCTAATACTTAATTAATTTGTATATTCTCAAATAAATACTTTGTTTGTGGTAATATTTCTAGGTCATAATATATTGTATTATACTTTCTAGTCCCAATTATCAATGCTACCAAGCTTACCCCAACCATATGATACAAATGTTGCCTCCACATCCCAAAATCAAGATAGTGGGCTATAGATTCAAAGGAATGAGCTAAGCCAAATAGTAAAGACTCTGGTGATTCACATTAACATATAAAAGATGTAGACTAGTGGTTGACAATAAATAAAGTGTTGGCAAAAACAACATAGGACCCCTTATATTATAGAAGATCAAGTCCCTTGCCAACCTAATAATTAGACAGGTAGTATAGTGTAAAATAATATGGTAAATGTAAATTTAAAACTCAACACCTTATTGTGTTTAACATGTAACATTGGCTATAACCTAGTAGTTTGCATCGTGGCAATAAGAAATGCATATACTATGATATGCAATCAACAATGTTGGGCATAATAGGTCACAAAAATGAGTCATCCAATAGTGATCCAAACACCCATACTAACTCAAAAACCAACCATTATAGACCAATTTGAAGTTGTTCAACAATTTATACCAGTTATACCATCCCAAATAATGTGGTGTTTGTTGATTTTGATTTGATGAAGAGTACTTTCCTATTCAAAGTCATGTAGGATTGGCCAACCAACAACAATGAGTTCCAACTAGAGGGAAAGGAAAATAACATGGAGGAATAAACCTAATTAATAACATATCAATAAGTACCATAAAAGCAATCCAATTTAGGTATAGTCACTCCTATTTTGAGAATGAGGTGACCATCAGTATACCTTAAGGACAAGAGGCCAATAGGGTCTATTTAGATTATTCCACAAAAATAACCCAAGAGAGTGCACCAACTCAGGTTCCACAAACTAATTCCCTACTAATAAAAGGTGTAGTAAAGTCAAGCAAGCAAGATGATATATGGATATTGTAAATGAGAAACTAAAAATATTTTAAAGCATCTATCCTTAACTAGTGAAGGCCAAGATGTTGCACATGATAATTTAGAAATTTTATCTTATACAATGAGGGCAGCTTGGCTAAATAAAAATTAATATCATCAAGGATTTGAGAAATACATCACTAAAAGCGAGTATGGAATAAGCATTATCTCTACTTAGGCATAAGGACTTGTTGGAGGAGGCCTTAAGAGAGCAGGAACAAAGCTAGACTAAGTTAAAGATAGATGCACAATAACATGTACAACCTAATCTAGTTGAGTAGAAAAACTTGATAACTAAAGACCCATCTAACATATAGGTAAACATAACTAACATATTGAATTATCCCAAGTCCAATATAATCAAACCACCACTATTTTATATTACCTTAAATATTACAAATTACCTGCTACATAATTGCATCGTAGATTTAAGGCCAGCTATAACAATGATGCTAAAAATAGTATGTGAGAGAATGGGATTGTCTTATGCAAAACCTAACAAGGGGCCATTCAAATGGATTGAACAAGGGTAAATCCACTAAGAGTACTAAAGTACATTATAATAATGGTGGTTAAATATATAGAGCTTGTGGTTGTTCCAAAAGTAATTATGGTCGACATCCCCCCATATTTTGGGATGTTGCTCTCAAGAGAATAGATCAAAAATTTATTAGATGGATAGCTAGCCATGAAATACACTTGGATGAAAGTTCCTAAGGATTCAAATGACTAAAAACTGGAAAACTTTCTTCTTCAAAAATGAGACCATGTCTCTAAGGGAAAGGAGGATTTTGCGAAACTGGGGAAAGGAACTTCCAGACCTAGACATTACAACCAACCCACGGGATGGTGTCAAGTGGATACCCCCACACAAAAGTGGGTTAAGTTTAATTTTGACGAGGCGACTAAAGGAAATTTGGGGGTGCATGGGAGCGGGGAGGAGTTTTGAGAAATGAGGAAGGAAAAGTGGTCCTTGCCTTTGCAGAGCCTTTGGGAACTCAAACAAATCATTTTGCGAAGCTCGAGCACTGCATGCAAGCAATGAGAATTTCCGGACTTGAGGGTTATAAGGAAGTTATCTTTGAAGGGGATTAGCTTAATATAATCAAGGCAATTAAGGAGGATAAAGACCCCAGTTTGGACCATATTGGAGCTTATCCTAGAAGCAAAGATTCATAAATCTCATTTGGTTAATGCCCGAATCCAACACACCTTCAGAGAATGGAACCAGGCGGCGGATCTAATGGCAAATATTGCAGTTTCTGTTGGGGAGATGCAAATTTGGAAGGATAACTTCCCTCAAGAACTATTGGTGTTGGTTGCTAGAGAAGAGCTAAGATCAAACCTGTTAGAGCATCAGGAGATCAGAGGGGCTGATGATGAGTAATCCGACAGATGGAATTAGGCAAAAAAGGCATCCCATTTTTTGGGGCCTGGGAGGTGACAAGTGTACAGTACAGCAACCTAGTGTTAGTAAGTGCTAGGTGTTGTTTGGTTTTTGTTTTATCCTGAATAGTCAAGCGACAAGTATAGGATTGTGGACTCTAAGTATGGCTTAATGTGAGTCTTAGAAAGATCCATTTTGTATTTTGATTATACGGGCTTGATGCTAGAACCAGCCCATTTTGAATTTGTAAAAGGTTTGTGGACCTTATAACCACCTCTACCTTATACCAAAAAAAAAAAAGGATTCAAATGACTAAAATTAAAAATGAGTCCTCATGTAATTACCTCTAACACAAATTGGACTATGATGGGACAATTAACTAAAATGAGACTCTTGAGTTTATGGAAAAAGACTTGAATGAAGGGGAGCTCATATCTAAGATATATATAATAGTTGGAATCTTATAGGAAGGTGAAGGTGATGGTTTGGATGGCATTTATGAGAAAAATGTATTTGGTAACTATCTCAATCAAAAAATTCAAGATTCTAGCCTTGATAAGTAGATAGGATCAAGGATTAGAAGGAGCTTGGATATTATACTTTGATATATCTAGGACCAAGAATGAAGTCAATCCTAGAATATAACTCGTAGACCCATATGGTATATAAATGTATTATGCCTACAAGCTACTATTCAACTGTATAAATATTGTAGTAAAATATAAAGCATTGTGCATTGGATTGTGAAAGGTAGAAATGTTGGGGGTCAAGAAACTTAAAAGTCTTTGATGACTCTAAACTTGTGATAAATCAAGTTAATTTGATGTGTGCTACCAAAAATAAGCACTTAATATCATACAAGTATCAAGTATAAGACTTGTTGGAGAGTTCAAAACTTATAAAATTATAGTTGTTCATAGGGAATTGAACATGAAAGTAGATGAACTAGAATCTATAACTACAAGGTTTGACCTAACCGTATATATGTGGAACAAACCAAAATAGTTAGAAGTAATCTTTTGGTCCACAATCCTTGATAATTGTCATGATTTTTTCACTACACAAAAATTTTCTTTCCTTAGGTAAATTCTAAAAGAAGAGTAGAACAGAGGCAAGATGGCTAAAAGTGAGGAATGAGACATCAAGTTGATGCACACAAAAAAAATTTGACCAAAGGTAGGTGCCACTTTATAAAAAATTTTACCAAGAGAGAAAAACTAAAGTTTCGATGGCCTACACAGCCTAATAATCCAAAGATGTGAGAAACAACAAAATTTTCATAAGGTATAAGAAGGTCAAAATGTTGGAAGATCTGAACTTTTAAAAGCTATGGAAGAAAATAAGGATGAAAATTTTTGAGGCTGCAAGAAAGAAAGGCTTCTGATATCCAAAGAAACCCAAAATTTTGAGAGTCGGTCCAACCATAAAAGGCCCAAAAACAAGAACAAGTCTTCCACAAAAAACTTTTAAAAAATGTACAGCCTCAAAAGTTTATAAAAATATGACATGGTGAAATGAATAAAAGTTTTGACAGTATGTTATTTTAAAAATATTGGCAACTCACACCTCTCAAATGATAAAAGGAAGTTGGGGAAAGATCATAAGCATTTCAGAGAGTAGGGCACAACACAAAGGTGGCCAAAAAAGAAAATTATTTGGATCTAGATGAAAGATATGGGTGTTGGCCTGCAAGCCCCCAAAAGGGTAGATGAGTTGAACAAATGTGCCATTACTAAAGGAAGTTAAGTGTCACCTACTAACATCACTTAGGTTCAGTAATCCAAGGAGAGTAGGTGATATTTTAAAGGCAAGAGCATGGAAACTGTAGTAGCAACAATATAAAATCTAATGATATTGATTATAAAAGGTGTTTTTGATCAATTTTTAGGATCCCTAGGGTGGTAGTTGAGTATCTAGTAGCTTAAAATTGACCCAAAAACCTCAAGAGGCTAAAGGCGATGTTATAAGAATCAAATCAAGGTGGCAATAGTAAATTTTTGATAGAGACCCCTATTCAAGTTTTGGGGGTGAAATATCCTTTTTGTAATCTAAAAATAGTAGGTTTTTGGGCATTATAAAGGATTGATGAGTTTCTTGTTCAAGCCTCAATCTTTATATGTAACTTTCCTTTCATTTTATTATGTATAGAGGTACCTAAACCTTGAGTGGTCTTGTGGGTAAGATTTTGATCCCCCACGTTTGGCATAAATTATAATTTACACGCACACACACATACACATATATATTAGAGATCATGACTATTTTGTTCTTTCTATAATATTTCTTGTATGTATGTTTTTGTGTGTATACTAGAGATCGTGACTATATAATTTTTGTCTTGTTTCCTTTATAAGTAATATGTGCTTAACATGCTAAGAGGAGGAAGTGTTCACCTTTGAGTTGTTAGAACATTATACTCACGTATTCATGTGTATTACTATTATGCAGATGAATATTATTCTGATCTTGGCATATTTTCCCCTATATTAGCTTAGGTTTGCTTAGAATATTTTTCCTTTCTACTATCCTTGTTTTTCATGTTATCTCTTTCATAGGTTAGGTTAGAGAGTGCTAAATATCACATCTTAAAATGATTAAGCCTTGTAAAAAATCTTAAAGGTAATCTGATTGAGCCACTCATTGTGCTCTAGGAACTACCCTACTGTATCATTGTGTAAGGCATGATTGTCCTAATCATCTACTCTCTACATCTAGTGGCTGATACAATTAGAGAGGAAAAAATGTTAATGGTAAACTCGGTGGGACCCAATTGACTCATTTCTATTGACCTCATAATCAAGAGAACTCTATAAGACCCTAGTGAAGGTCCTTGCCTATTTGCTTGGTTGAGTAATCTAAAAATATCCCCTAGTGAATCCACTCAAAGAAAAAATATCCAAAAGTAGTCATTCAAAAAGACACCAAATTAAGATTTAGGTGAAGATCTCAATCTACCAACTTATAGAGAAAATACAATATTCACCTATCAATTATGCTTAAAACAAGGAATCTGAAAGTTTAGGAATGAAAGACTTACCACTAGATCTTGTGTTGTTTCCAATTGTCAAGTGTTACTCCCATCACTTAACACCATTTAGATAAGAAGAAGAGGTAGAGGCCATAACATGGTTGCTTCACCACCTAGAGCATTCATCGTTTGGAATGATAGAGGTCCATTGAGACCTCCTGCTCTACATGAAATATGGGACAAAATCCCTACAACTTCACTAAAGTCTCTCCTATATTATACTGGGAGGACATGATAACTTCAATCGAACATTTAAACCATATGGTGAACTTGTGTGTGCTTCATAATGTAATAGAGAAAAATATGGCTCTAAGGTTGTTGGTGGCCTCATTCAAAGGTAAGTCTCGTGAGTGGTACGTCGCTCTTCAACCTCACTCGATTGTTAACTAGTACTAGATTGTTGTCTTGTTCATAGAAATATCTAGAGAGAGGATGGAGTGTCTCTCTTGAAGTAACTATCAAACATAAGGATAGCACCAATGGAGTCTATGGATGATTTAAATCTTATATTTCACAAGGCTTGGCATAGAATACTTGATTAGATTTAACCTCTTCTAGCTATGGTATTTATTTACTTTTTGAAAGCCTTAGATTTTAAAATTTCCTTTATGATTTACTCAAATCAATGTTTACCTAGAGAAATCTCCCAGCCACCTATAGCAGCATTTATTGAAACAAATCTTCTATAGGCATCAACATCATATTTAGGAGTTTAGGCATTAACCACAAGTCAACCTTCCCTTGCCCCATCTCTTCCTAAGCTAGGTGGTGTACCTCTATAGCAAGTCCTAGTAACATGAGATGAAGAGGAGGAATATGTAGTATCTAACAGAGTGGGCAACCCAACAATCAACAAACCATAAGTTTGATCAAACTATGTAATGGAGAAGTATGACAATAGCAACCATGTGACCCCAAGTAACCATAATAGATTAGCTAAATCCTATAGGAAGCCTCCAACAACTATAACTCTAATACCAAGTGCATCATAACCTTTTATGGGTATCAAGAAAAATGTTCTAAAGGCAATAAAGCATCTTACACCTTAAATGGCCTTGAGCATTCACAACATACAAGAGTTCCTAATCATGGAGCCAAATACATTGGAACCTCATAATCAAGCAATTTTTTTTTTAAATCCCAAAGTAACATGCACCTAGGTCGGTGTCTATCTTATTGACTATAAACAAGGCCAATACTTTGTCAAATGCTTTGAATATGAGCTTATTGGAGTCATTCAATATTATGGATCATCCAAATAAGTCCACCATGGCGGTACGAGTATGGGATATAATATCTATCCCTAGACATATGGAGCATTTGAAGAAAGTGTTGGAGGAAGAAAAGGAAATGGGCTAGCAAAAGGTGCCTACAGTCTTGCAAATATCTAGTAGTAAGTAATCCCAAACCACACCCTTAGTATCTATCCCTAATTTATAAAGATAAACTAATCTAAAACTACATGATAGATTCTGGGGGAAACACTTTAGTCATGCCAAAAGAGGTGGCATATACATTGGGCCTAAACTACCAACTTATGAATAAAAGGGTGGTGCAACTAGATGAAAGCTCAGTCTAGATATTACGAGTCATTGGGAGCCTTTAACTTGCTTTACATACCTATCCATATTTGATGGTATCTTAAGACATAATAGTAATTGATCTCGCCACGTCATTTAGCATTTTTTTGTCAAGGGAATTCATTACTAAAATTGGAGGCTATATGTAAATGGATTGGACACTAATGATCTTGAGAGCTCATGATGGTACCAAATTAATGATTCAATTAGAACCACTCTCTATGCATCACTTTAAACATTTATATGCAGAAGAAACAAGCATTGAACAAGCTTTCATAGCGAAATAAGAGAAACCTACATTGGGATTTCTTGAAAATGGGGGTTGCATATCGATTCCTCATAATCTTAGTCAAAAGGAGCAATGAAGTACTGAGGTTTAGGAGTATGGTCTCAATGATATTTTTGATCCAATGGGTATGGGTTGAAGCTAAAATATGTTACCTATGTATATATATATATATATATATATATATATATAATATATAATAAAATAAAATATATTTTTTGAGCTTGGAGCCCTCAAACATGTAGCTTTAAAGTTGTCATATCAGACAAAATTTTACAATGCCTAGCTCATTGTGCCAAAATAGGCAAGAATTATGTATCATATCAAGCACAAATAGATAGAATGAGAGCATTAGTAATGTGGAAATAAGTGGGTAGCACTTGAGTGACAAATTTAAAATCATCATCACAAATATTAGGCACATAAACCAAGCAATATCGGCAGTAAAAGAAAGATCATGACTATCCCTTACAGCCAAACAAATGGTAAGTCTCAGCAAGTGCATCAATGTCAAGAGAAATAGTACCAAAACTATTTATATGCCTTATTCATCCCAAAAATATTCTCATTTGCAATAAAAAATGCCTCTAAGGTTTTCAAGCATAAAAGCACAAACAGAGCTCCAAAATCTACAAGTTGATGATAATCATGAAATTCAATAAGAGGGAAAAAGTTGTTATCATACCATCAAAGCCTACCATAAGGAGGGTAACTTGCACCTAGGCTACAAGAAATGAGCCCCTAAAATGTATATAAGATGCAATCGAAGGGATGATATACCCTAACTATCAAAAGCTATGAAGACGTTAAGGGAAGAAGCATACTAGAGATACTTGAAGGCTAAAGAAGAATATTTTGTAGTAAAATTTTGGGCCAACTATTTGGCCCAATATCTTGCTCCTCAGATTCACCATTGCTATGAATTGGTATAGGCATATACATTGCACTATGACTATCATATAAATATGATTATCACAACCTATAATGATGCCTTCTAGGCAATCATGCCTAGAGAAGCTATACGATAGATGTTTTTTTCAATTGGTTATATGGGATTGAAACAAGCCCCACCCGTATTACATCACTACCACATAATGGTATTACAAAAAAGCTTGAATATTATCCATGTATCACTTGGTAATATTTGAACCTTGGTCTCCTCCATGAATTTTGAGGAATCTAACTAGTTGAGCTAATGCTACTTTATACGATAGATATTGTTACTACCGAGTGGGTTCAAGATAATTTTGAAGATTGTAAACTGATATTACATAAAAATTAAGGATAAGCTAAAGTGCTTGAATAAATATCTCAAAAATTTCGAAGAGGCTATGCCAAATCTTCCCTTAGGATGAGAAATGTTCAATAGAGAGGCTAGAGATATTTTAAGTATGACAACATTCATCTTTGGCACTGAGGATAATAAATAATTAGCACAAGAGAAATTGGTTGTCATTCACATGCTAAGGGGTAACTCAAAGAGCAAGCATTTGATCCTTGATTTTAGTGGATTCATAGAATATTATATCCGTGAGGTATTGAACAACTTCAAAGAGAATTAGAACTTCAAGTAGCACCCATTTCTAGCTCATTTGATACTACATAAAAATGTTTGGTTGTTTGAGCATCTAAATCTGAAGATGGAGGATGAAGGACAAACAAGACCTAACTTCCTCTAGATAAAATTCCTATGCCAAAGCTCCTCCTACTATTATTTCTCAAATTAATTTTTACAATAATAAGTGCAATCAAGGGAGAAAAACCCCAACATATATAAGAGGATTATCAATATCCTTCGATTGTAGATAAAAGGGGATTGGTATTTCCTAGAAGAAGCCACTAATTTGTGTATTTTTGGTTTTAGTAAGCTTGTATATCTATTTCCAGAGTATATAACAAAGAGAGTGGCATGTATTGAGATATTGTGGCAAGTGGACTTAGTGAATGTCGCATATGCAAATGGGAAGAGCAAAACAACGTTCTAAAAAATTATAATTCAGTTAGGGACTATAACTCAAGATAAAAGATAGGTAGTTGTTGATCTAGAGACCAAGCTAAAGGAGTTAGGGTTAGAAATTTTGTATGATGCTCGAAGTTATGACCTAGATACAAATTTTGTTGCACGGCTGAAAAGTTCCATGATTTCCAAAAAATTTGAGCTTGAGCCTAGGCCTAATCTTGAAAAAATTTGGAGTATAGAAGAAAAAACTTTCCCACCTCTTTAAAAGGAGAAGTTTTTTATGTGTGAACCCTAAAATAAATTATATGTGACTTTTTATACAAAAGTAAATTCATTCAATCCCACACTTTCAATTAGCATGACTATGAAGAAATTCTTGTAGAACTAAAAATGAAGTAGTAACAAGATCAAAACTTGGTGGAAATTCTATCAAGAAATTGATCAAGCTGAGGCACCTCTTGGAAGTTTGGATCTAAATGAGGATGAAAAATTTATCCAATGTTATGATGTGGAGCACATGAAAGAGGTCACCATCAAGGCACAACACAAGGGCAAGATTCCCATGAAGAAAGGGGTCATGATTGCAAATACATTTCAAAAACTCCTAAATGAAGTCGTAATGGTATGACTAGAGTTTCCTGGTAAGAAGTTGATAATAAAAAAGGTAAAAGAAACGGTACCCCTCCAAAAAAAAAAAATTAATTAATCATAATCACTAGAGAAAGGAGAAAGGAATGAGGTACCACCTTAGAGTACTCCTCCGTCGTCAAAGTAAGTTATTGAATTGATCCTCCAAATATGAGAGGAAGTAGTACCAGTCAATGAAGATATAGTTACAACATAAGTTACCATTTTTGACTAAGCAAGTAGTCTAGAAAGCACAAGAAAAGAAAGAAGTGATACCTCTAAAGTTGAATTACTCAATGTTGAGACCTCTCCACTAGTCCTTCCATCCTTTCCTATTAATGAGACTCTAACTTCTCAAAATACTCTAGTCTCATCGGCCTAGATGTTCAATGTCACAATGACATTGGTTTGTGCTCCCTTAAATTCCCTAGTAGCCTTGACTATTCAAGAATCAATAGCCCATCCATATTTGAATTCCATAAATTCATCAACCTTAGATGCCTCAATTTCTCCTTCAGCAATCCCACTTTTCAAACCTTTCACTATATTTCTAACACCTCTAGGGCAACAAGAAGACTTGCAAGCAATCATGCTAATTTTAAATCCATTACTAGAGATTCAGAATGTTCAACAACAAACATAGCAATACCCAAAATAAGTGAGATTTGTTGGCATAGTTGTCAATCTCAAATAATCAACCACTTTGCCCCATAAAATAAGGCATTGATATTTTCATGAAAAGAGTTGTAGGTATCAAAGAATGAGGTAGAGATGATGGAGTAGGATTGGCAATGATGACACAAGGGTTTGATCAAAGAAATATTTGGGATAGAGATATGATCCAACTCATGTAGGAGGACAAAAAAATACTCATATAATTGTGAATCATCAAGTCAAAAGTTGAAGAAAAGGGCAAAGGAATTAGAATATGTGAAGAGCACCTTAAGCGACTCTCAAGAAAAATCTAAATCACTTCAGAACCAAGCAGATATTATGGTTGAGCATCTAAGGGAGCAACCCTCAGAGTCTCTCCTAAAAGCAAAATAAGAACAAGTCAAAACCTTTTCAGACAAACTTGTTGGGTAGGAAGCTAAATTTTTCCAAGAGAGAAAATATCCAAAAGCAATTACAGAGGATGAGGCAAAAAAGTAAAATGGGGCAACACCAAACAATCAAGATCTTGGTAAAAGAGCTTAATGACGCTTTTTGGATTATATTGCTAGCATAGTTGTGATTCTCTTCTAGATGTTCAAATTCATTGATGCAGTCACCATACAAAGTGCTCGGGTGAAACAAGAAATTGAATTAGGCCTTGTTGAGGCCTCTACAAAACTATTTGAAGCTAGAAGTTATCAAGTAAAATTAGCCATTACATTAGGCTCTAGGCTAATGTAGATTGGGATTCATGATATAAAGGTGATAGCGTGGACGATGATGGCTTTCCTCTAAAAGGAGTGGGTTGTGCATCAATGCAAAGCCCAAGTGACTGTCTTAGAACTACTATGAAGATCAAAAGTAAAATCAATTTATTATTGCAAAAGAGACTTCCTCTTCCTTGGGACATAAATAATTGGCTTATCTCATAACAAGAATTACAAAGGCACTACAAGGAAGATAACTCTCCTTTCAAAGCATGGTTAGACCCTCTAGACATAAAGGACATTGTTTAGGTAATTAAACCTTTAGTTACATTAAGGATTTAGATACACGTGATCACCAACAACACAAGGAATTTCTCTCGTGATTACTAGTTTGAGCTTGAGGTAGTCTACGCATACTTTAGAATGATCTAATGCCCATCAAATGAGTGAGTAGAAATTAAGCAAGTGTTGGACAAGTTAATTTTGTAATGTTACGCTTTTTCTTTTCTTTATGTTTTATTTTATAGGTTCTTTCAAATTTTGATTCTGCACCCAAGGATAAAGGTAACAATTCTAAATTCTCCTTCAACAAGCAAGAAGACCCCTACGAGTCACCAAAACTATAGTGATTTTTCCACTACACGTAAAGTTTCTTGCCTTAGGCAGATTTTGAAAGAAGAGTATAACAAAGGCAAGATGGAAAAAAGCAAGGAAAGAGACGTCATATTGATGCACATAGAAAATTTTTGATCAAAGGCGAGTGCCACTTTATAAAAGTTTCAACCAAGAGAGAAAAACAAAAGTTTTGAAGACCTATATGGCCCAAGAATCTGCAGAGGCAAGAAGTGACAAATGTTTTGAAAGGCATAAAGTTTTTAAGGAAAAGAAGGATGAAAAATTTTGAGGCTATAAGAAGGAAAGACTTCCAATAGCTAAATAAAAAAAAAAATTCGAGAGTCAAACCAACCAAAAAAGGCTTGACAACAAGAAGAAACCTTCCACAAAAAACATCCAACCAAGGTCCAACCTTAAAAGTTTCTAAAAATTTGACACGATGAAATAAATAAAAATTTTAACAACATTCTATTTTAAAAATATCGGTGGCTCACACCCCTTGAAAGATAAAAGGAAGTTGGAAAAATAGTCAAAGCACTTCAAAGAATAGGGTATGACATAGAGGTGGCCAAAAAAGAAGATGAATTGGATCTAGATGAAATATATTGGCATCGATGCGCAAGCTCCCAAAAGGATACATGAGTTGAACTAATGTGCCATTAATAAAGGAAGTTACGGGTCACCCACCAGTATCAATTGGGCTCAGTAATCTAGGGAGAGGAGGTAACATATTAAAGGTAAGAGCATGATAGTCGTAGTAGCAGCAATCCCAAACCTAATAATATTGATTATAGAAGGTGCTTATGATAAAATTTCAAGATCCCTAGGGTGGTAATTGAATATCCAATAGCTTAAATTTGACTAAGAAACCTCGAGAGGATAAAGGTGATATAAGATTAAGTAAATCAATGAGGCAACAATAAATTTTTGAAAGAGACCCTTGTTCAAGTTTTGGGGAGAAATCTCCCTTTTGTAATCTATAAATAGTAGTTGTTTAGGTATTGTAAAGGATCAATGAATTACTTATATAAGCCTCAAGCTTCATATGTAATTTTTCTTTCATATTCTTTTGTATAGCAGTGCCTGAGCCTTGAGTGGTCTTGTAAGCAAGCTTTCGAGCCCCCACTTCTAGCATGAATTGTAATTTTCATATTCATATATATACTAGAGGCCATGACTATTTGGTTCTTTCTATCTTGTTTCTTGTATGTATGTTTGTTTATATGTGTATACTAGAGGTCGTGACTATCTGATTTATGTCATGTTTCCTTTATATGCAATATGTGCTTAATATGTTTAGAGGAGGAAGTGTTCACCTTTGAGTTGTTGGTGCATTACACTCATGCATCGACATGTCTTACTATTAGGTAAATGAATCTTATTTTGTTCTTGATACATTGTCCCCTATTATCTTAGGTTAGCTTAGGATATTTTTTGCTTTTTTTTATCTATATTTTCCATGTTATCTCTTTTTATTTTTCCCTGTGCACTTATAGTTTAGGTTAGAGAGTGCTAAATATCACATCTTAAAAATAGTTAGACTTGTAAAAAACCTTAGAGGCAGTTTGATTGAGTTGCTCATCATGCTCTTAGAGCTGCCCTACTGTGTCACTTCGTGCAAGGTATGATTATTTCGATCATTTGGTCTTCACATATGGTGGCTAATACAATTGTATACCTATCAATTATCCCAATCATGGAGTTATTCAGTTGAGAGAAAATAAGTTACCCAATGACCTAACCACATTATAGAGTTTTTTAAATCCTAATGACAATGCCAAGAAGGCTAGCATTAAGGCAAAACCCTCATTGTATCAATCTATTGAGATAGATAAAGACAAAAGTTTATTAGTGGAGAAGAAATATATGGAAGAAGAGATTCACATATTCAAGGAGCTATGCACCAAATATGGTGACATTATTGCTTGGGGGTACGAAGACTTCAAGTTGTATGACAAAGCATAGTTGAAAATAAAATTAATCTTGATCATAAGATTGAGGTTGTATTAACATAAGAACTCCTTAAATTGTTACAAGCATTAATTATCTTCCCTATCAAGCATTCAACATAGATAACCAATTTGGTTTTAGTATACAAAAGCAATGGAGACATTTGACTATGCGTATACTTTAGAAACCTGAACAAAGTGTATCTAAAAGGACCACCACCCATTGACATTGATGGAATATATATTAAAAAAGATGACAAGGTCTCAAATATTATCACTGCTCGATTATTTGTCAAGATATAATCATATTTGAGTTAAATATAATGACCAACACAAGACAACACTCACAACAAAGTGGGGAACCTTTACTTATCAAAAATGTGTTTTGGATTGTCTAAAGTAGGACCACCTTTCACATGGTGATGGATATTACCTTTGCTAGTTTAAATGATGAGATTATCCTCATATACTTGGATAACCTAATTGTCTTCTCTAAGGATAGGAGTAAACACACTGAGCACTTGGAATCTATTTTCAAGAGATACAAATAATATGGAATTTATTAAAATCTAATAAATATATTTCCTTTGTTTAAGAGAATAATCTTTTAGGGCATGTGGTATCAAAATAAGGGGTTGTAGTAAATCTCAAATGTATTAAGGCTATACAATAATTACCACTCCTTTAGTTAAATTCTTAGATCCCTCTTACACCAAATCCAATTTGTGGCCAAATTCATCACTAACTTTTCACAATTGGTCAAGCTTGTCACCAAGATGCTAAATAAAGATGCCACCTTTAATTTGATAGAAGAAATAAAGTAGTCCTTCAAAGAGATTTATGATGTGATTACATAGACACTTGTATTGATTAATCTTAGATTTTCCTATACATTTCAGGTTGTATGTATTTGGAACCGATGTAAGTATTATAGTTATATTGACTCTAAAATATGAAAAAGAAGAAGAGCATCCAATATCCTATACAAGTCAACCACTCCATGACCATGAGGATAATATACTATTAGAGATAAACAAGTGTTTGCAATGATAAAAACCTTAAGAAAATTAAGGTTAATGTCTTAGAGTAAAACAACTCTATTTGTGGTTCATCCTAATGTAAGATCAATAGTGTTATTTCAAGATTTGGAAGAAAAGAGAGTCAATTGAATAAATAAAATCCAAGAATTTGACATAGGGATCAAGTTGACCAAGTTAGTAAGGGAACGAGATCTCTGTGAAAACTCAAGTATATCCTATCCTTGTAAACAATTAGCATTAGTGGAAGTAGTTGATTTGGATGAGCAAACAAGATGGATGAATGACATAAGGAGATACATGTTGACAAACACATACTAGGGAATTTAACGCTTAAATAAAGGGCTAAATTTAGTCAAAATGCCATTCACTACACTCACCTATATGGGATCCCTTTTTAATAGGGGATATGCTGGTGTTCTCATAATGTGTATTGAAGAGGAAAGAGTGAAGGGCCTATTAAAGGAGTATCACAATGAGAGGATCATTATTTAGCCTAAACAATGACACATAAAATACAAAGGGTGGGACAATATTGGCTAACTATATTTTCCAATTGCTTTGAATGGGTGAAAGAGGGCAAATCATGTTGCATAACCATAAATAAAATACATAAGAACGTATGCCATTACAACCCATAGTTGTGATAGATCCCTAGTAATTGTATGGATCACAATTACATGGGGATGTGCTTACCACATAGTATCAAGGCATTGGTACACTCAAATTTTCCTCCACATACTTCAATACACACTATTGATAAGTGCCCATATGATATCAAATACTCTTTAGGCAGTAAAATTAAAAGAATACATGATTGAAATAACTATACTAGATTTCAAGTTGTAAGCTTACTGTAGTGGTAAGGGCTTTGGTCTCTCTTGGAGAGGTCTAAGGTTCAAACCCCACTCAATATGAGGGAGCCAAGACCCCTCTTAAAAACATGTGTAAACTGTTAGGATCCTCAATCCTAACATTATTAGTTAGTATTAGTTAGTATTATTAATCATTTAATTATTATATTATTAACTTATAAAGTGAACCATCACAACCCTTCATAACATGAACCATCACATCTCTTCATACGTGAACCATCATGTCTCTTCACCAACGTAGCTTTAGGGTAGATATATATATTAGGTTGGCCATCCATATCAAATCATGCATGAATAATAAGAATATGAATCTTAGATTCCAAGGAAGGAGCCCCCTATAGTGGCAAAGTGATTACAAGGGAGCCCCCTTTGAGTGGCCTACGATTACATTTACATTAATTTGTTAATAATTTTATAGTAAGACCTTGGGGTCTTACCATTTGGTATCAGAGCCATGTGGGAACCAGTCATGTGGGAATTGCTCAAAGATCTTCATCAAATCACTTCTATGCATGAGTATCAAACTCGGTTTGAGGATATCACCAAATACAACACAAGATTGGATGAATCAATTCTCATCAATGTCTTCATTAGGGGATTAAAAGAGGAAATTAGAATGGAGGTGACAAGGTTCAATCCCTATACCATGATGCAAACCTATGGATTGGCAAAATTAGTGAAGATAAAATCAATGCACAACAACGATTAGGGAAACCACTTATGGAAAAATCGTCGACCACTTACATTGCTCCCAAACCTATGCATAATGGAAGGGCACAAAGCACTTACACAACCCCCAAATCTAACTGAACTTTACAAATTAAACATCTTAGCTTTGAGGAGATGAAGGAATGACGAGCAAAAGGACTCTGTGATAATTATGATGAACAATTTGGACCCCACCATAAATGTGCTACACTAACATTATATTTATTGAAGGAATTTGATCCCTTTCTCTCCATAGAGCAAGCAGATGAGGTAGTTGTGTCCGAAGTGACTAGTGCACCTACTCATCGCAATGAAGACAATGAGGTTGATGTGCAATAAGTGATTGATGTACCAATCAAGGATGAGGTAGACATGCCCAAAGTGATCAATGCTAGCCAAACATGTACTCTACAAGACCTACACATACCTTCCTCACCAATAGTGAGTTCTTGCCATATGACCAAACCTATTCGAAACCAATGCAAAGTGACTACACACTCCTTCTCCGTTGGCTCTACCAAGGAACCAAAAAAGGATATGAAATCATTACCATCACTTTTGATGCATCATTCTAAAGTATTTGAGGAACCCCAAGGGTTGCCCTCCCATCGTCATCATGATTTTCCTAAGGAAGATTCTACTATTTTTCTTGGCAACCCCCCGCTAATGCTTCATCCTTCTCGATATCCCTGCCTACGAAAGGATGCGATTAAAAGAGTCCAAGAACTTACAAAAATACTTCTTGGAAAACAAAGGACAAAGCTTCTCACTTTGAGCTTTGAGGACAAAGCTCTTTTTAAGAAGGGTGGCATGTTAGGATCCTCAATCCTAACATTATTAATTAGTATTAGTTAGTATTATTAATCATTTAATTATTATATTATTAACTTATAAAGTGAACCATCACAACCCTTCATAACATGAACCATCACATCTCTTCATACGTGAACCATCATGTCTCTTCACCAACGTAGCTTTAGGCTAGATATATATATTAGGTTGGCCATCCATATCAAATCATGCATGAATAATAAGAATAAGAATCTTAGATTCCAAGGAGGGAGCCCCCTATAGTGGCAAAGCGATTACAAGGGAGCCCCCTTTGAGTGGCCTGCGATTACATTTACATTAATTTGTTAATAATTTTATAGTAAGACCTTGGGGTAGCCATAAACTCATTGAAAAAACTAAACTAGATTTCAAACATCGTATAAGCATAATTTTTTTTGTTTTTTTACACAACACTTTGAAGGGGGTTTACACTATATATGAAATTTATTTGTGGTAATAGATTATTCAACTTCTAGTATAAGTTTATCGTAACTATACGTAATCCTAAAACACCATCATTCAACATGTTTCTATAGGAATCACATATCCTCATAGATATTATTGTAACAACCCAAAACTACCACCCAATTTTTTTTAAAGAGTGATTATAAGTATAAGCTCACAAGGGAGACACCATTATTTTATTTATCTCAGCATACAAGGCTTTACCATTTGAGTTCCAAGTTGCTGCAGATGACACTCAGTGGACACGAGTAGCCAACTCCTGTATTTTTTGGGGTTCACCTTAAAAAACCTACTTTTTTAGAAGGACACCAATAGTGATTCCCCACCTTTTCTATACCCTCATCAACATAATACCATGTTACTACAATGTACAAATTACCCTTTAAGACCCATAACACTTAAAGGGGGATGCTTATTTCCTTACCTGACTCCAATTCCATCTAGGAAGGTTAATTAAGCATAGATCCTTGGTGCTTAGTTAACACACACTCTACCGACTAACTAAGGTCATTGCCACTTTGACGATAACTAACATGATCACCTGATCCTACATGATTGAGGGATCACCACTATTGACTTGTGAATGGTTCCTCAACTCCTAGTTGGGATACACCCAATCCTACTCGTTCAAGGTGCAAAGATTCACAAGATACTTGGCTATTGTATCCACACAACTCCTAGGTTTGTAAGTTCTTAGCTATTGCCTCCTCACAACTCCTTCTAAGACTCATGTTTACCTAGTTATTGCATCCTCACAACTCCTCCCAAGATTATATTTTTTTATGTTTTGGTTTTCAAGAGCATTCCTAACCATCCCTTCCCAAGGAAATAAATATTGCATTGAAACACAAATCTCTTGATAAAATATTACACATTACACCATATAAAAACATTTATAAAAACTACATGATCCAATATGCTGCAATTGATAATATAGATTCATCATGAAAAAAAACCAAATTGCACATAATATTAATGCTTATCATAAAACTCCAAGGATTTTTTTGTTAACATGCATACTTTAACATAAGAGATCCAAATATTATAATGATGCATTCTAGCAATTGAAAGAACCCATTTCTAACTATCCAAGGCTAAGATTTTTGAACACACCTTAAAGTACAAAATCCATAGCATCAATAAAACAACATAATATTTAATTTTGTACAATAATCAAGTTTACAAAACTATTTGAACATAGTATTTATTTACATAGCCTTTGATTATTTTTCATCAGCTAAACATTTCTAGAGCTTATAAAACCATTCGCCAATGATCTTCAAGCCATATATGCATATGCTAAGCATCTGCAAGTGTCTTTGATGTGGAAAACCACCCGTGATTCATGAGGAATACTTAGGGATTAGGAAAACTCTAGATGTAATGCAATTTGAAACATACCATTTTCTATTATGCAAGCAACCATGCATAGAACTCAATAAAAAACAAGCTACCAAATGATAATCCAATACTTCTTTTTATAATGATCCCTTAACTCGCAAAAGTTTCAAAAATCATTATATTATTTTCTCTTTCAAAAACCAACATACAATAATCCATCTATAAAAGAAAATCTCATACTTATCTTTCTAATGATCCCTTAAATCACCAAAGTCTCATGAATCATTATATTAGTTTTCTCTTTCAAAAACAAATATACAATAATCCATCTATAAAAGAGAATCCCATACTTCTCTTTATAATGATCCCTTAACTCACAAAGTCTCAAGAATCATTATATTAGTTTTCTATTTCAAAATTAACATACAATAATCCATCTATAAAAGAGAATCCCATAATTCTCTTTATAATGATCCCTTAACTCACCAAAGTCTCATGAATCATTATATTAGTTTTCTCTTTCAAAAACCAATATACAATAATCCATCTATAAAAGATAATACCATACTTCTCTTTATAATGATCCCTTAACTCACCAAAGTCTCAAGAATCATTAGTTTGATTTATTTTTCAAACCATTTTCCAAATCTTAAACAAAATTATCCTTAAACAAGAACATACATAAATCCCTACCAAAATCATATTACAAATCTATCATAACCCTATTCTAGTAGAAAGGGCCCATTAAAACTTAACTCATCTTAACAAGCTATCATGGCTAAGAAGTCTCTTTAATACAACCCATAATTCCAATACTTTAAAGACCACTTTTACTTAATTAAATAAAATATTTCTAACATCATCTAAAACACTTTGCATTCATTCATATTACCATTAAGTAATTTGAAAAGATTCGCTTTTCTACAACCATAACTCGATTAAATAAAATTAGGGAGCATCATACAATAATTAAAAAGGGTTCTCAAAACAAAGCAATACCCCTAAGCTCAAACAATTAAGAAGATAGAAAAACCAAACTAAACCTTATCAAGCTATAAGACTTAGCAACGCTTCCCAAGATATTCTACACACATACCAACATAGAGATGAACAACATACACATGTAGGTTCCCAATAAGCTGCCCCAACACAAGAGTGGCAATCCCGCCCAACTCTCGAAAATGAGGTGACCCAAGCAACATAATCGAAACAAAATCAAATGATATGACACCCTATGTAGATTATGAGGTGCAAACACACGGTGCACAAGATTGGTTTACACGATAGGTGGAAAGGAAACCATAACCCTAGCCAACAAGATTCTACAATGAAACACAACTACTAATCATACAAAGAACTCTAAAACCAAGAGATATACTACTACACAAGAGCACAAGATAGATAGACGCAGATCTCAACTCACACAATCCACTGGTTAAGGGTAAAACATAGCAAGCAAAGCAATATCTTGCAAACACTGAGTAACAACTACGAAAGCTAAGCAAAGCAAAATAATTAAAACAAGGAGACAACCTAGTTCAAGATCCTCTTACATCCCTTCTTCTTTGATGATGCACGATCTCCATATTCTCACTCCACAAGCCATCTAGCCCAAGCTCTATTTTCCTCCCTTTCATTTAACAACTGTTTCCTCCAAAGCCCATCCTCCCCCTCGTCCGCCTCCCACAAGATTTAAGCAAGGGGCATATCCTTGCATGGGGGCAAATGTGAATGAAATGCCCAAGAGAGCGTTACTTGCCACATTTACGTGAGTGATTATATAAATAAATTACCCTAACTTTTGTTGAAATCGAAGCTTACCTTAATCCATTAAAGAGGTGGCATTTATTATTACTTTGGTATTAATTAATTTATTTTAAAACTTAAATATAAAAAATCTATTTAATACTTTATTTAACTAAAGTATTTAAGCTATCATTTAAGCAAATTCAAAAGTATTACCAATCAATACTTATCAACTTTTTTATCAAACTATGCATAACATAGACAAACATGGATTTGCATCAACAATGTCCTATACCATCGTTTTATCCCCAAGTAGGTGGTCTCTTTTAAGATAGTCAAATTCTATCGCCAACCTATTAAGGAAACTTATTGTGCAAGCAACATCCCGATCCGACCCAATAGTGTGAACATGGAAACAAACAAAATGATATGCATCTACACGAAGGGTAGTTTTCCTTGTTACCTTGAGTTATCGATAAGCAAGTCATCATCATTTCCTCAAATATCTCTCTTTGCATATGGTTAACCTTTATGATCCCACCAACAAGAGAGAGCACCTGGTTTTGCATCCACAATTACATCAACATTACCATATTCCAAGCTCAAAAGAATGCAATCATTCCATCATATAAACATCATTAAAGAAACTATGCCATTAAACATTCACATTAATACATAGTTCATTGTCCATAAAAATAAAAGGGTTGTTATAGTTATGAGTGTCTATGAAAATTATTTACCTTAAAAAATGTTCTATAAATTACAAAGACCCAAGTTTAAATCATAAGAAAAATAGCCCTTTTGTACTCGGTGTAAGCTTTCGATGTTTAAAATATCTTTTTAGAAAAAAAATCTATCGCCAATTTTCATAAGAATTGCTTATCTTATTGAAATGAAATGAAATATTTTAATTACGTCCGCGAGACCCAAATATGGCCTATGGGACCTCCAAATATGGAAACACAGTTATTCAAATCATATGACCATTAATATCCTTGAGAAGGTTGTTCCTTATCTTGCTGATTTGGGTTAGCAACTCCCCAACTTTTTTTATTTTGTTGTCTTCAATTAAGTCTATTATAGATCCTTTTCCAAACATTTGTTTGTATTTGCCACGGATGTCTCAAAAACTTGGGCATTCATAGATGAAATGTTCCTCTGTCTCTATTTCCCCTGTGTTGCATAGAGTACATATCCTTTCTTCCCATTGTTCCTTGGACGTTGTCCATCTCCCTGTTTCACATCTAAGCCTATGAGAGCTAGTCCTTATCTGAGTAATGAGGATTTTTTTCCCTCCACTTGATTTCAACATCTATATATGCTTTTTCTTTGTGATCATACGTTGGATTAAACTTTGCAATATGTATTGTCTTTTCTTGCTTGCATTTTCCCACATTCCACTTCCAAACTTTTCGTTCACATAGTTTTTTTATGTCTTTATTGAAATTTGGGCATTCATTTATGTTGATTTCCCAACGTTTTATCCATTTTTGATTTTGTTTCATCCATGTGTTATTCCACCTATGCAGCTCTTCATCCCTAACTGCCTTAAGCCATTTGTTGTTTTTCATGTTTTTTGTTTTTTGCAAGTAACATAACAACTTGGTCATAGCAATTGCCTCTAAAGGGAACATTCTAGTTTCAGCTAGAATAATTTCATAAGGGACTATGGCCTTAATTCTAAGAAAATTTGTAATTAGATATTTTTGAATCCTTTCTATTTGCCTCCATTTTGTATTTGTTGTGCCACTGGCCCACACCTCGCAACCATACAACACAATCGATGTGACAAGTAGGCCAAATAAGACCTTGGTGGTCTTCCAATCCCACAACTCGGCATTCCTACACCGATTTTGAAGTGCATATAACGCTCTCCAACCACTTAGAGTTCTTTTCATCCTACATGTATTCCAATTGAGCTTGTCATGAAAGTCTATGCCTAGGTATTTGTATTCTACCACTACCTCAAGAGGTTCTCCTGCAAATTGAAATTCGATATGTTGCTTCTTCTTTTTTGTTGAAAAAAATCATGATTTTTGTTTTGCTCGTGTTCACCTGCATCCCAACTTCCTTACAAAAGAGTTATAGAACCCGAAGGTGATCTTCTAGATCTTTAGCTGTTTCGGCCATAAGAATTACATCATCCATATACATGAGGAGTTTTACCACATATTTGGCTAAGTGCACACCCTCTCCCTTAAATTTATTTATCCATTCTTCTAACTTGTCAATGTTGGAGATAGAGGGTAACCTTGTTTGACGCCTATGTCACTTCTAAAACATTTATATAACCCTTCACGCGTTCCGATTCTAGCATTTACATGCTCATATAATCTATGAACTACTACCTTGTAGTGAACCGGAACCTCTACTCTTCCATTACGCTCCATAATTTTTTCCTTGGCACTATGTCAAATGCCTTTTTGAAGTCTACAAAACAACATAAAACCTCTTTTTTTTTGTCCCATATTTTTTCCACTATGTCTAAGCATGATACAATGATCAATAGTTGAGTGCTTGGGCCTAAAACCCGCTTGCCCCTTTGCTCTCTTTCCCTTTTCTTCCACCCATCTGTTGATCCTACGCTCTATCATACTCCCAAACAACTTTGCAAAGAGAGGGTTGATCATGATAGTTCGATAGTTTGAGGGATTATTTACATATCCACTTTTAAACAAAGGAATGGTCAAGCTAGTTATCCATTATGTAGGGAAGCCATTTTGTATGACCTCATTGAAAATATCTTTGATATGTGGTGCAAAAATATCTACCCCCATTTTATATGCTCTGCCTAAAGATTGTCTATGTCACAGGCTTTACCAGTTGCTAACTCTTTTTTCCCTTGAATAATGTTTTCATTTGTGAAAAGTTCTTTCTTGACAATGATTGTAGGGGGTGTCTCTTACTGGTTACGCTCATACAATTTTTTTGAATACTCTAACCACTGACTAGCTGTTATGTTATTTTCAATTTGCATCTTTTTCACACTTAGTTCCTTCCAAAATTTGTTTGGTTCATGCTTCTCTAAGTAAATAAGTTCTTTCCTTCTTGTTATAATGTATTCTTCTTTTTTTGTCCTTAGCAGTTTCTCATATACTTTTTTGTTTGTTTTTGTTTTACCCGTTGGTCCCTTTAGTAATCTTCACGCCTCCTTGCAATCTTCATCGAACCACGAGTTGGTTGGGAAACTATTCCTTTCTTTCTATCTAAATTTAACTCTTGCTTTTATTTAAATCTTTTTGAATAACATGCTTTAACCATTCAATTTTATTGTAACCTTATTACCATAAAATAGTTCAATTTTTCCCCTTTCCTTTAACCTGTTATTCAATGGGTAACAATGTTACCCAAGTAAAATAGTTCATTTTTTCCCCTTTCCTTTAACCTGTTATTCAATGGGTAACAATGTTACCCAAGAATGTTTTCTTATGAAGAAGAATGTCTCCTTATGTTAAAAGATTGCCTTGCATGCGTTTTTCCCACCCAATTGTGGTCTGACTTAAGTTCACTGTTTCAAATAGTGTTCCTAGTCTCGCTCCGTCTCCAAATTAAAATAAATAAAATAATACTCTACTACCACCTATTGTGTCTGCCCTTTTCAATCGTTTTCCTACCATTGCGGTGTTTGGTTTGTGAGCAGCATCACCGATTTTTGCGTACTTTCGCTTATGGCTGACGAAGAGGAGAAGATGAAGAAGACGAAAATGAAGACGAAGAAAGCCAAATCTTCAAACTCAAGTGCAAGGGTCCCTGTTCCTGGAGATTCTGATCTTCTGAAGGCTAAACCCAAAAAAGAGGTGAAGGTGAAGGCAGAGGCGGAGTCACCGAAAGGAAGGAAGGAAGTTCAAGTAAGCTTCGCTAATGCTAGAAAAGAGCATGTCAAGCCTAAAATGACACCCAGAGTTGTTCGGGTAAAGCAGGAGGAGCAGGTATGGTTGCCTTGATATACCTGAATTGCATTGCATATATCATATATATTTTAGTCTCTCGACATGAATATGTGTTTTCAAATATGAATATATTTTCATTTAATTTTTGTTATATGATAATATATGAAGGTCAGAAACGCAGACGGCAATGGGAATATCAAGAAGAAAAAGAAGGAAGAGCAAGAGGGCCAGCGGGCGGATGATACATCTGGGAAAAAGCAGAGGAAAGTTTATGATTTGCTTGGACAAAAACATGACCCTCCACAGGAGGTAAACTCATCCTCTTCTCTTCTCTGATTTTCTTGTAGAATGAGCGTGGGTATACAATTTTTGAATGTGAATTAGAATGAGAATAGATGGAAGTAGAAGCATACAAATTTAGGGAACAAGTTTCGTAACCCAAATGATGAAAGGAAATCCGAGCGAGTGAAAATGAATGTTGTTTCCAAGACAAGGGGCATGCGAGCATGCCTTCCTGTCCGGCTTCCATTGTTGTTGCTTCCCTGTCCCAAGCGCAGTAATGATGGTAATTTAAATGGAAATGGAAACAACACATGCTTAGCGTTTTGGGAGTTAGTCTGTCACAGGCATTGAGTCTCCTATCTGACAATAATATCTCATTTTTTGTATGCAGAGGGACCCATTACGAATCTTTTATCAATCCTTGTTCGAGCAGAGACCTGCCAGTAAGATGGCCCAGTTTTGGTATGTAGACTTGCTCATTGTTAGTGTTATAATTAATTTCCAATTACAGTTGGAACGCATTCATCTCTATTCACCTTTCATGTCATTCTTCATTCTTCTTCTTCTAGCGTTGAAGAGAACTAGTTTGGCCTTGGAGCAGGTTTATAGCAACAGTGCCTTTGGGCCGTGTACTACAAATTAGGATTTATATATAAATTTTTAAATTGGTTATGTGCGACTGAAACAGGCCTCATCCGAATTACACCATGACCACATAGTTGTATTACAATAGATTGGCTATTATGCATGCATCACTTGTCAAGATTTAAACCCAGGTCTAGTCTTCTCCTTGAATTCCGACACAGTTAAATTTTTGAATTGGTTATGTGAGATCGAAACAGCCTCATCCGAATTACACTATGTCCACATAGTTGTATTACAATAGATTGGCTATTATGCATGCATCACTTGTCAATATTTAAACCCGGGTCTGATCTTCTTCTTGAAATCTGACTGAGCTAATGCCATTTGGTAACTAATTTGGATTTTTATGGCAAAACGTATGCTTTTTTTTTTTTTAACCTGTGATTTCCTTCAATAGTTGCATTCCTGTTGGATCTTGATGTTTTCTTAAACTACATTGCAGGTTGTAAGTGCTTTGCATGAAAGGCCGAATTTTGCATATTAGAATGCATTTGATTCCATATTACTGCATACTTTCTATATCCATATGGTATCAGTTTTCTATCTATCCAGTGTAGATACAGGTGGGATGCATAATTTAGCAGGCTGGTTAACCCACCGGTACATCCAAGGTATGGCGTGGGTGCTGCCATATTCAAGAGGTCGTCATAAGCCTGGCTTACACTTGCTATCTATTGCTGAAAATCCTTACAGTGAAAACGTTAGTTCTGAACAAAAGCTTTGATCAGAATTAAAGAATTCTGAAAGTGAATCAGAGAAAAACATGATTAAAGATTGTATTTCTGAGAATAGAAAAGTAGGAAAGAACTGCAGCGTTATTCAAAATATCAGTTCCACGCAGTCCGTAGAAGAGAAATGATCTTTTCTGAGGAGGTATGAACGCTCACAAGTTTTCAGTTATAGTATGCTTGATGTCCTTATCCAAAACACAATCTCCATAGACTTGCAAACAAATAACAATGTCCCAAATTATATACCCTACTTTAATGTATAAGAACATATTTATAACTATTTTTTTTTTTATAAACTGGTTATATGGGATTGAAATGACTCCCATTCATATTACATCATGACCATCTTACCATGGTATTTCAACAAACCACATAGTGGTATTACAACAATATTTTGGCCATTATGCATATATCGACTGGCCAGGTTTGAACCTGGGTCTCTTCTTTGAAAGTCAAGGTATTTAACCAGATGAGCTCATGCCATTTGATTTTATTAAGGCTTGCCCATTGGGTCTCTTCTTTGAAAGTCAAGGTAATAATACTCTTTGCTTTGATCGATTGCTTTATACCCCATGTGTGCCCATTCATATAACTAATTGCCAGTTAACTGCTTTCTATTTATGCAAGATATATAATAAAAATTTCTTATGGATCTGACACATAAAATTGATCCCAACGGGTAGACAAAGTTCCTGATGGACACAAGAGGAATGAGTGATTAGTACTGAAGCTAATTATATCCTAGCATTATAAGGGCCTTCTCTTCATGAACTGCTTTGCCTCAATGCAGCTATAGTGTGGGATGCTGCTATATTTTAAGCATGGCACATGCAAGGTGCTATGCACTCTTTATCTTGATGAAAGTTGGAGAGTATACATGCAACCTTCCCTACTTGTGTTAAACATTTTAGAGGCCTCATAATGTCAAGGTCCATGTTTCTCCTCTCCTTTCTGTAAGAGATCTTTGCTTATAAGGTTGTGAGCTTGAGGAGATTCTGTATTGAACTTCAAATGTCCACTCACTGTGGTGCTGATATTATAGGTCTTCATCCTATGTTTCCCCAATTTGAGGTTCGCTTTTAGCTGCTTCAGATTCCGCTAGTTTTCCTTGTGAAAATCTTTGACTGCTAGAACTTGAATGTCCTCATTGTTTAAATTATTTAGCAAGTAAGGGTTGTCACTTTAAAGAGTGTTAAATTACAACATTCCAATGGTATATTGTATTATACCATCCTTTTACCAGATGACACTTTTTTGCCCATGAAGCTTGCACATTTGCAATATAGTTTCTCAAAGACACCTCTGTTTTTTTTTTTTTAATAAACAAATTGTTTAGAAGGATTTTTACTTTTTAGTGGGACCTACTGCCCTTTTGAAAAAGATGTATACATTTGAGCTTCATGCTGCAAGTTGAATCAAAGGACTTGTAAATGATTCAACTCTAGAAAAACTTGGCCTTTTGAAAAAGGTTTTTACATTTGAGTTCCATGGTGTGAGTTGAATTAAATGACTTGTAAATGGTTCAACTCTAGCAAAAGTTGGGATTAAAATTAGGATTATAATATTCCAATAAAATTATACCCAAGAACAGTATCCTACTACTTATAATGATCTCCTTTGACCAAAACAGGAATACTAACTGGGTACATGACAGGTTTCTCCATTCATATAATGGACAACGATGTAATTTTTTTTTTGAATGGGTTATATGGGATTGAAAAGGGCCCCACCCGAATTACATCATGACCACATAGTGGTATTACAACAGCTTGGCAATTATGCATGTATCATTTGGCAAGATTCAAACCTGGGTCTCCTCCTTGAAAGTTGAGGAATATAACCGGTTGAGCTAATGCCATTTGATAACTATGATGCAATTTTAAAACCATGGTCTCTCTTAAATTTTCATGATAAAAGTTCAACGACGAGGAATGGATCAAAAAGACAAGAAAGAAAGTTATCATTCATGAAGACAACAAACACGATAGAAGACATTGTAATGTATCACTAGTCCCACTGTTCCAGATGAACCAAGTTTGTCCAAGGAGAATTGAAGTGCCTTTTCCACCAATTACTCCATTTTTTCCATGTGATAATTTTGGGTGTTTACTTCTTCAAAATCTCAGCTTCAAGTATCAAATCATTTTGTAATTTGCTTAGTTCCATCATATGGGCATAAGCTGTACTGCATCATATGACATAAATCCAACAGGATGTTCTTATGGACTTGTTGCACATTGAAGCAGGTGTGGGTATCGTGAGAGTTCAGTATAATTTGTTTATTTATTTTTAATTGGTTATATGGGATTGAAACGAGTCCCACTATATTTCATCATGACCATGTAGTGGTATTATAACAGCTTGCCTATAATGCTTGTATAACTTGGCAAGATTCAAACCTGGGTCTACTCCTTGAGAGTCGAGAAATTTAACCGCTTGAGCTAATGCCATTTGATATAAAATGGGACTCCTGCTGGATCAAACCCTCGGCCTGGGGCGAGATGCTAAAGCTCAACGCCAATATGACACATCACCCAGCATCAGTATAACGTATTTATTGTGGCAAGAGAACTTGCTTTATATTGCCTGTTTACTGATTTTTTGTTAGAATTGGGGGTGGAGCTAGCCCAGTGAAAATTTCTTTATCTATAAACAGGCTGCTGGAACATGGCAGGGAGAGCGTGGATTGGCTACCTGATGAAACATGGACATAGATTGATGGGAATGACTCAAGGGAGGGGGAGTGCTGATGCCACTAGAACCTTGTGATATTCATCCTGGTCATTGGGAAACAAGCAAGGCTTATGCGATTTGGGGGCGATTTGGGGGCTGGAGCAGCTATTTATTCAAGCTCCAGTGAGGGTGCGGTTGCTAGTGTAAAATTCTATATTTAGAAATTATATCCTTAATCCTCTCCCTCATTGCTAAGTTGGAGATTTTGCTTTGAGACCAATGCAAGAGTCCTTTAAATATGCAATAGTTGTCTTCACCCCAAGAAGGAGAGAGAGAAGCTAAGGGCTAACAACATTACAAATGATACCAGCAAAGCATGTGCAATCTGCTCTAAAAGCTTTTACTACCTCCATTGTTATTGCAAGATATTGATAATCTTGATCTCATTGTGTAGCCTGGCACTATGACGACAATATTTTGTTGGAGACTAGCTTTTTCAATCTATAATAAACCCTTTCTAAATTAGAAATACAAATACAGAGGGTAAATTCTCGAAAAACGATAAATAGAAATACTTGAAAGCAAGATTAGATCAATCTCAATATATTAATACTATTGCTGTTGCCAACTAAATAGCTGCTGTCTTTTAATGAATGCGAAATATTTTCTACTATCCCATTGTGATCATGATTGTAGGAGTAGTTAAATTTGAAAAGACTAAGATTGGGATCAATTTGCACACTTACCATTGATTATCACTGTAATCAAACAAACACCACCTTACCATTTTTTTTTTTAAAAGGAAAAGATTTATTTACTTAACAAAAAGGTACAAAACTCTCTAATCAGAGAGATCAAAGTGAACAGAGCATTCTAAAAAACAGAACATGAAGACAAAAAAGGACCTCATTATTGGAGTCCTCGTCATCCTCGCATACCACCCCTGCCCTTCTGCTTCTTGATGATTTGGCGGCAATAACCAGGGGCTATATTTATTGCCTGATTCGCTAGTGTGTCGGCCTCTTTGTTGAATTCCCGCCTTACGTGTTGATAGGATATTTTGCCAATTATCCTGCCTAGTTGTCTAATCCTGTCTTGAATAATCTTCAATTGTAAAGATCTAAAATCTTTATTTTTGGCAAGAGCTGTTATTATCAGTTTAGAATCCCCGTAAACTGTGACCTGAGTGATTCCTTGCTTTGCCACCAATTTTAAGCCGATTTCACATCCAATAGCCTCTGCCACATTGTTAGATGTTGTTCCCAAGCTGATCATGTATTTGAGCAGGATCTCACGGGGTCCTGTAAGAATCAGTCCCCCTGCTGCTGCTTGACCGGGGTTGGACTTGGAGGCACCATCAAAGAAGAGCGCTGGAAAACATATGTCAGGCAAAGAATTGTTTGCTCTGCAGCCTCCCTGTGTCAGGAAAGCTTGGAGATTAAGTTGGTAGATCATTCTTCTTTCTGTGGGTGACAGATCTTCTTCATACTGTTGTTGACAGAAACTAGATTTGACATTTAGGACTAATTCTTCTTTTATCCTTCGTATTAGAGTTTTGTTGTCCTTACCTTTGCCTTCAAAAATCCTCTGGTTTCTGTCCAACCAGATGTGCCAGATGACAAAATATGGTATAGAGCTCCACAGATATTTCAGGAGGGGCTTACCTGCCAGTTTACCTTTATATTCTTTGTTCCACTTGGTAAAACATGTGTCTATGGTTAACCTTCCAGAGTAGGAAGTGCCAAGAATTTTGGTTATTCCTAACCAAATTGAAATTGCCTTTGGGCATTCAAACAAAAGATGGAAAACTGTTTCACTGTTCTGCCTGCACCTGTAACAAACATGAGGCCCTGCTATACTCCTCTTTTGCAGATTATCACCTGTTAATATTTTATTTTGAGAGACTAGCCAGCTGAATACTTGCAGTTTAGGTGGTGCTCTATTTTTCCACACTATCGATAGTTTTTTGTTGGCAGGCCCAATCTGCTGATGTTGGACTCCTAGATGCACTGAGTATTCCCCATTACTGCTGATGCTACCCCAAATAAGTTTGTCTGGCATCGTGGGATGAAGAGGTCTAATGCTCGCCACGTGGGACTTAAAATAATCCCAATCTCCTTGAAGCTGAGATGGAATGGGAGGGGAGATCCAGTTCAGAGTTTTTGAGGTCCAATAAAACAAGTCACCTAATTTGAGTATTCTTTGGCTTTCCAAGTGATTCTGCAATTCGATTGGAGTTCTCTCTCTTAATGGTGGATTTCCTAGGATCGGGTCCTCCCATAGATTAATTGACTTACCATCTCCCGGTAGCCAAGAAATTCTATCCTCTATTATGCTCTTTGCAGCCACTATATGTTTCCAAACCAACGAGGCTCTGGGAAGTTTGTCTATGTGTTTGAGCATTTGAATACCTGTTTGATTATTTACATACTTGCTGACTAGTATGCGCTGCCATGCTCGATTGTGTTTAAGCATGTTCCAGAGAAGTTTTGCTCCTAGTGCTTTCGAAACTATCTCCATTTTTTTGATTCCCAGTCCTCCTTGAATTTTACTTTTGGTGACCATCTCCCAATTGACCAAGTGGAACTTTTTTCTTTCTGATTGCCTACCTCCTTGCCATAGGAAGTTGCGTATGATTCCATCTGCCTTTTGCAAAATAAACTTGGGAGCATGATATACTAATAGTTGGTAGACTGGAAGAGAAGCTAACACTGATTTGATCAATACTGCCCTTCCTGCAAGACTGAGCCAACTATTACTGTAACTTTGTATCCTCCTAACCATCTTGTCCAATGTTGGGGTCCAACAGTCTAAGGCTTTGAGGTGGAAGCTCATGGGCACTCCTAGATATCTGAAGTATTTTTCTGTGCCAGACCGAAATCCTAGGATAGTGCAAAAGAGTTTGACTCTTATTGCTGCAACATTTTGTGTATAGAACTGACTCTTTTGAGTGTTTATATGAGCCCCGGTAGCTTGTGTGAACCAATCCAGGCATTGCTTGAATTGTCTAACATTTTTCTTGGTGGCTTCGCCTAGAAGAATGATATCATCTGCAAATTGGGCATGTGTTACAACTTTGCATCCTGCTGCAGCCTCTATCCTTGTTATTTTTCTTTCTCTTCGAAGATGGTTAATTAATCTTCCAAGAGTCTCAGCTAAAATGATGTAAAGGTATGGTGATAGTGGACACCCTTGTCTAATTCCCCTTGTAGCCTGAAAGAAATTTGTTGGTTCTCCATTTATTAAGGGGGCTATCCATGGGTTTTTTATGCATGCTCCGATCCACTTGATGACCTGATGTGGGAATCCAAACTTTTGTAGGACCTGTTCTACAAATTGTATATTAACTCGATCAAAGGCGTTTGCCATATCAAGTTTTATAACAATTTGTTTCTTTTTTTATTTTCTACTACTGTGGAGGGCTTCATGCACTGTTATGATATTATCATATATTTGTTTTCCAAGCATGAACCCCCCTTGCTCTTCTGATATTAGTTTGTCAAGTTTCTTCTTTATTCTATTGGCCAACAATTTGGTAATAATTTTATAGGAAGAGTTACATAGAGAAATTGGTCTGAATCTAGAGAAAGTAGTGGCATTTTTTTCTTTAGGAATCAATGCTAGAAAGGTGGAGTTGATGGCTCCAAGAAGCTTACCTTTCACCCTAACATCCTCAATCATGCGTAGCAAATCTTCTCCGATGATGTGTAAGTATTGCTAGTAAAAGTTGTTTGTGAATCCATCAGGTCCGGGAGCTTTGTCCTTTGGTAGAGCTGCTATAATCTCCTTAAGTTCCTCCATAGTGATTGGCTGATTGAGATCCTGTTTGTCTTCCAAACTTAATACTGTCGGTATATGCTGCAGCAGTATTCCTTGGGAATGTGGGTTACCATTTTCTCTGGAGAGCAGAGTTGAGTAATGTTGATTGGCAAGTTCCTTAATTTTCTCCCTGTCTGTATAAGTGGTTCCTTCATGCTCAATCTGTAATGTCCCAAAATAATTCCAGCATTGTAAATATTGTCTTTTGTGTCTTAAGTGTGTTTGGGCGTCATTGAGAGTATTTCGTCATATTTTGTGGTTAAAATAGGAGTTATAGGGGTTAATAAGTGTGTTTTGACAAGTTTGAATGTTGGTATATGGGTTAGTAGAGTTAATTATGGTATTAGGAGGGTTTTTGTGTCAAAAACAAAGCTATATTATAGGCATTTGACAAAGTGACGTTTCGAAAGTTATTATTATTATTATTTCTTTTATTTCTTTGTTGGGTGGGGTCCAATATAACTTAAGTGACTTTAAGTGATCTCAACATGAGATTATATCATAGCCATTGGATCTTATGAGATTGAGATCTAATCTCAGCCCTCCATGGTTAAATCTAAGGCTGGGACTTAATCTCACTTTAGGGTTTGAGAATAAAAGGGACTTTAGGGTTTCATTTGTGGGTATTGTGAATTTGGAGAATTTGGAATTTGGGAGAGCTTTGCTCTTTTGGGCTCTTGCATTCTGCTGCAGGAGATTATTGGGGTTCCCTTTGGAGAGATCCATTGGAGGCTTGAAGGGGTAAAACCCTAGGGCTATCTACCCATTGAAGAGGCAAATCCATTCAGGGTTTGCATGTGTGCATCCATTGTTGAGATCAGAGGTTTCAAAGACTGTTTTTGGCATCAGATTTGAGAGGGTTTGGAACCCTAGGTGGAGCGCTCAGCCTGGGAAGTGATTCATTGGCCAAATATTGCTCCAGGAAGTGAACGTCCAGCCTTGGAGAGGTTGTTATTGCAGTTTTGGAGGCAGTTTTGTGTTTGACAAGTGCATATCAGATTTGTAAGGGTTTCTTAGTCTATTTCTGTTGCGGCAAATATAAATAAAAAAATCAAAATATTCTGCTGTTATTTCTGCTGTATTTTCCAGTTTTCTGCAACTTAGGTTTTGAGCAATATTTTGTTGTAAAATTCTGCAAGTGTTTTGTTTTTCCTGAGTTGGTATATTTCACAATCTCCTTGATTGTGTTCCTTTGGCAGCGTTGCATGGTTTTCAGATGAAAATATTTGGTGTTTCTATCCCCCTTGCTTAGCCAAACCATTCGGGATCTAAGCCTCCAATGTGTTTCTTCTTCAGTGCTTAATTTATTGAGCTTTTGAATCAGGTCATTTCTTGCATCTTCTTGCCATGGTTGAGGAGGATGATCCCCAATTTCTGTTTCTAGCTGCTCTAGTTGTTGCATCAACTGCTTCTTGTCTGGTTTGACTCTCGCTTTTTCTGCCAACCATTTTTTTATCACGTGCTTCAATTTTTGAATTTTGCTTTTCCACTTTTCTTGGGGGTTGGTGGATTGGACCTGTTGGTTCCAAGTGCTTTCCACAAGTTCACTGAAATCTTCTTCTGCTGCCCATTCAGAGTTGTATTTAAAAGGATTTTTTCGGGGTTGTAGGCTTTGGCCGCTATCCAAGAGAATTGGCTTATGATCTGAGATAGAGTTTTGAATGATGTGACTGGAAGTGAGGGGAAAGTGTGTTAGGAGATTTTCATTGATAAAAAATCTATCCAATATTTTTGCAATATAGTTTGCCCTTGCTCTTCTATTGCTCCAAGTGTACTTTCCTTTGGTCGGTCGAATGTCTTGTAAGCTTTCATCTGCCATAATTTGATTGAGCAGATCTCTATTTGGATCCCTTGCTAAACTTCCCCCAACCTTCTCCCAGTGGTAGAGAATCATGTTGAGATCTCCTCCCAGTATTATGTTGTCAAACTTCTCATTGTCTAGCCATTGTGCTAAGTTTTGCCATGCTTCTCTTTTTTGGATAGGATGATTTGGACCATAAAAATTTATTACTGCTACACTAGTTCCATTTGGTAAGATGAATTTTGTACCTATCCAGTTATTGTGCTTATGTTGTAAGCTACAAACTAATTGTTGTGGGTCCCAAGCCAAAGCCAGTCCCCTTGAAGCTCCCACAGAATCAACAATTATCAATTTTGATTGTGCCCATATCTTCTGCCATTCTGTAGTCAGTGTTGCCTCTACTGTTTTTGTTTCCTGAATACAAACTATTGTTGGCTTTTGCTCCTGTATTAGAACTTTGAGATAGTTTTTTTTCAGAGGACTTCCTAGTCCCCTACAGTTCCATGACATAATCTTCATTTTTTGGATTGCTTCTTATTTTTTACGAAGCTCTCCTCAATTCTGACCTGTGTTTTGGATTGCAAGTCTTTTTGTGCTTGCTCATTTCTGAGTTGTTGGTTCGATTTTCTTCCCTTAGCTGCAGATCGTGTGGTCGGCAAGCCCCCAGGAATCACTATTTCCTCCACTTGTGTTTCTTCTACCTCTTCCTCTGAGTTCCCATCAATTTCTTCTCCAGCTGTTGTGTTCTTTGGTGTATCTCCTAAGATCTCTGGTGAGTTGTCAACTTCAGTTGTAGGTATCTTCTCTTTATCTTTAGGAGCCATCACATCTAGAGAGGTGATTTCCTTTTCTCCTTCATTAAGACTTGCAAATTTATTTTTGTGTTGGAAGCTTTTTTGATCCTGTGGTTGAGGTTGTCAATTCTTGCTTCTTGATCTGCGCGGTCTCCTTTTGACTTCCTGGAATCCTAGTTCTTCCTTTTTTGTTTCCTGTGCTTGTTTAATTGGGCAGTTTTGGGAGAAATGCCCATGCTCATGGCAGGTTATACACTTGAATGGTATATGCTCGTAGTCCAGGGGTTGGTTATGTATCCAATCAAACACCTTTATTCCAATATGCTCGGGCAAACCCTTTTTCAGATTGACTTGCACACAGATGCGTGCGCATATAGCGTTATTGGCCTTTGGAGGAGCCCAGTCAATGAATGTTCCAATAGCGTTCCCTATTAATTCCATCGAAGGTTTGTTCCATAGGTGCAGTGGCAGAAATGGCAACCTCACCCAGACATAAACTTCTTCAGGCTCCTCCTCTTGAGGATCAAATGCCGTGCTCCACGGGGTCATGTAGAGTGGGCTGGATCCCAGAAACCAGGGACCTCCATGAAAGATAGTGCTCTTGTCCTCCACAGAGGCAAATGTAACGACAAAGTATCCCCTACCTGTCATCATGAATTCATAAGAGGAGACTTTACCCCCCCAATGTGTGTTAATCCATTTCTGGATTGTGATTGGACTAGGCCATATTCCCACAAATTTGCATGCAAGGGCTTGGGTGGAAAGCGTGAGCAAAGGCTGTTGGATGTAGGCTGGAGGCACCTCAATCACAGGAGACTCATCTAACTTGGGCACAAAGGTACCATTGTTAGAGCGAGTAGGTGGTTTTGGATGGGGTGCTTTCCTCGCTTTAAGCACTTGACGCATATGATCCAACTTCTCCTCATCAAAGGGAAACTGTTGTGAAAACATGGAGAAGGCCTCATTGCCTGCTTGTTTGAAAAGTGAGGCTGCAGTCGTCATTGCAACCAACAGACTGCCATAAATCACTTCCCAAAGAAGAGGTCCCTGTTTTTAAAGCCCTAGCCAATGAAAGATTTTCAAAGCTAAAGCCAAAGAAGTACCATACTTGAACTGATACTCACGATCTCTCCTGGAAAAATCGATCGATGCTAGGGTTTTTCGTCTTCCCCCAAATTCGTTCCTCCTCTAGCAAATGAAAGATTTTTCCAGAAAAATAAATTACTGTCACTTGTGTTTTTTTTTTAATTTTCTTTGTGCTTCACTTTGCAAACCCTAGCTTTGCTGCGTGCACTCCACGATTCTAGCCAAACAAACTTCTTCAAACTGTTGTTCACATGCACAGAAAAATTGTAGATGGATCTTCAGCTGTCACCATGGCTGCCCCACCTTACCATTTATTACCACCTCAAATAAGTTTGTCTTATTACTACGCTGAAAACAACATTAGAGCACTGGTTTATCATTTTTGAACAAAAGATTTAGGTCTTGCCATGTGCCTTCTGGATACTTAGCATTTTGCCTGACCATTGACATGCCGATATCACTTCAAAGTTTGTCAAAAGATTTGTCAGTTTATTGGTTTTTTTGATAGCAATGGTGGGAGCTCTCTGTAGTAAGCTGTGGAATTAATATAAAGGCTTTCTGCAAAATATGCCTCAAATAACAACCAAATATTGACTTAAATGGCAGGGCTCTTATAATGAGTCTCCCTCTATGCCAAGGGCTTTGACATCTTTTTTATACTAATCTCATTCCAGAAACTAAAGCTGTGATTCAGTGTTGGTCTCTTTAGCAATGCTTTATGGAAAGGTTTGGAGTGAATCTTTATTCTAGCATGAGAGTATCATCTGTCCCAACAATGCTCGAGTTGCCATTAGAGGCATCATTGAAGTCTAGATTGACTTTGTTATTGCTTTTATTGGGGGATGTCCTCTTAGAGTTTCAATATTTGTTAACCCATTTTATTATTGGGGGTAAGTTTGTACCAGTGAGTTTAAAGAATACTTATGAGGACATTGTGATATATGTTGGGTTTTAATCACTAACAATATTTTGTGAAAGCCTATGTGCAACATGAATATTTTGCACATACTCAACATTCTGTATTACGGTTGATAAACTAAAAATACCCATTTTATGGCAACAAAGCTTCACAAAAACAAAGATAAAGCTTGTTGCCACTGAGCAATGTAATAAGCTTGTATCTCATGCTCAGAAGTTTGTGTTATTCATTGTTCACCCAAACATTACTCGCACCAAAAAGATTTCCCTTGCAACACATAATTCAGTTACTTTTGGATAGTTTTGCTAGATGGACAACCTATTTTCTTTTAATAATTATTTTAAGCAAATATTTGAATGGTTCTTGCACATACGATTGCTTCCAATTTACTGATGCTCCACATTGACTTGGATTTTGTTTTGTTAGTTTTATGGGTTTGAAATCACATGAACCCTACTTGTATTACGTCGAATAAAATGAACTTGGTGTGTAGACTTTACCCTCTTTCAGATTTGAACCTGAGATTTCCTATATGGAGTACCCAACTCTTCATTGTTAAGCCTACTCAAGCTGTAAATTTGGTTAGTTATGTGGGTTGAAATGATATGGGCCCCACTTGTATTCTGACTATTTAAATGAATGTGTTGTACAACTTTACCTGCTTTTGGATTCAAACCTTAGGCCTATTTAGTGTACTCAAGCCTTCTTAATTAGCCCCACTCAAGTTGTGCAACTAGTTGGCATATTGCTTCAGTCCTATTATGATGTTTTCCTTGTATCATAGAGAGTTATGACTAGGATATTAGTATATTGGCATAATTAGAGCATCTATATTAGAAATAGAAATTCAATTTGTTAAAATATCTAGTATTACAATAGAATGCTTGTTATTTATTTTATTTTTTATTTTTTAAAAAGTAGGGTTTTGAAAGGGTTACCCTTTCCCTTTTACATCGATTTAGTCAAATTGAACTATTTGGTGTTGTTGAGATTTGAACCTTTTTGTGTGGGCTACATCAACTATTTGTCCCAACCGAAGCTGCAAGTAGTGGTAAGGGCTTTTGGCCTCTCTTTGAGAGGTCCAACGTTCAACCCCATTCAGTATAAGGGGACCGGGACCCCTCATAAAAACCTGTGTAAACTCATTGAAAATCAAGTGGCATTAGCTCAATAGGTTCCTCAACATTTTAGGAGGAGACCAAGGTTCAAATCTTGCCAAGCGATACATGGATAATATCCAAGCTTTGTTGTAAAACCACTATGTGGTAATGATGTAATACGGGTAGGGCCCGTTTCAATCCCATATAACCAATTAAAAATATACTATTTGTCCGAACCGTTGAACTAAGGACCCGTTGGCAATAGAACGCTTGTTATAATAATAATGGATTTTCAATTATTAGAGAATGCTAATCCTTGGATAGGATTTCACCATAAATTGATGATGAATATGAAGTCATAGCATGGTTTGCTTTCTCTTATATCGTGTTAGAGCTTTGATGAGCCCTAACGAAGGAGCGATATAGGCAAATTGTTAGGACAAAGTTTTGTACAACCATGTTCCCCTTTGTGAAGCACAAATACAACTCATTTTGGGGCAGTGTTCTTGTTCTTTGTTTAACATTCCAAAGATGATCACAGGCATTCTTGGTGCATTGTTAGATGGTGAAGTGAGTGCATGCGGTTCTCTGCAAATAGCCATTGTCTCATTTGACATAAAAAATCTCTTTTGATTCTTGCAACATGGTTCGCTTGAGAATATTAAGCATTGTTGTAATTTGCCCAAATCTCCACGTGCTTGTAGACGACATCATTGCTCTTGCTTTTTGGCAATATTTGCTAGCTTGGGCTTGTTCACACACACCACCAACCAGTTCATAACTCTACTCTCAGTACCCGAAGATAGTCATGCGCTCTTGCAAAACATGGCTTTGTCATAGTCCAATGCGGGATATCCAAGATTCCTATGAGATGGAACAATATTTGCATTTTAAACGATGTGTTCCTAGGTTCCGGTTTGTACATTTTGAATCTGTTTTTTTTGTCTTGAATTTGTGTTTTCTAGGTTCAAATTTGTACGTTTTAAACTATTTTATCAAATTATTGTAGCTATTACATTCCTCAATTCATAGGGACTCCAACAAAGCGAAGCAAGGGTTGTATGTGCATTAGATTCCATTCCCTTTGCGTGAGTCTCCAACAAAGTGAAGCAAGGGTTGAAGAACAACACCTTTATTTGAAATCCATTTCCAAGGCTTGAAACATGTGGATGCCCATAATACGTTGCTTTCCTTCATTCTTTACTTTGATCAATGTCATCCTTGCACACTTGATCGAGCTTTTGAAACAAAATGATTTTGCTCTTAACCAATTGGGCGTCCAACTTGTCCTTCAGGTAGAGGCGATTGCTTGAGTTATTGTTGGTAGCATAAACTTCAAAATGCATTGTTGTATAAGGACATCCCATCATACTAAAGGAGACAAAAAGAACAAATTAGAAAGACTTTAGATTCTCACAAAAGAAGATTGTTCTTTGAGAAGAAGATGATAGTTCTTTAGGGAACGATGTTTATTGTCAAGCAATTTGACCATGTGGATGTGGTAACATACTTTGGCAAGTGTTTATGCAACAAACTCATGAGTTTGTTTTAACAATAGTTTGTATGCCAAGAAACTGCCTAGATGAGTGAATACCATGAAAGAGATTGTAACCAACCAAATTATTGTACATGTAGAAAGCACTCTGAGTGCGTTAGATTGTGCATCGTCTCTCATGTTGCTTTAGTTTCATCAAACTCAATCAACTATGAAGAAAAGAAGGTAGGTTTTGTCACTTGGCAAATTGCATTGCATTAAACCAAGGCAGAGTGCTTAGACTCTCATCAGAGTGAAGATCCATTTTCCAGCTAAAGTTTGCCATTGCTAGTGACTTTAGCCATTGGAGAGAGAATGACACATTCAAACGTTAATTCTCCGTGATTCCCAAATACTTTCGCAAATACTCACTGGGAGAAATTACAATGTGTGGAGTCGTAAGATACTCACCATTTGTTAGTATCGTGATCATTTGCTGCAAATAAATGGATTATGTAATATCAATTAGGGTGCAAGATGTTGGGAGAACTTGAAAAACAAGTGCTACACATCCAAGGTTGGATGTGTTGTATGCTTGAGAAATCTTCTTTTTTCATCTTGATTGCAAGAAGGCAAATCTATCTCTAAATATCACATGCATCTAAAGGATCTATGTAGGCGACCAAACATATCAACATATAGACATGGCGCCGCCTAAGTGAGTTAATGTTGTTCATTTTGTTTGTACTCAAGTGCCGATCAAAATGTGTTACAAGTTATGATTTTGTACGCGTCTCAGGTTGCATGTGCATGACAATCAAATGGAATAAGACAATGAGTTGTGTCTTGTGCAGTTAATTTGCAATTCGATATGTAGTTAGGTACGAGGGTGTGACAATTAATAGGGTGCAAGGAATGAAGGACGCATTCAATATAGTCCTATGGGAGGCTTATCGTTTAGTGCTACAAATGTCACAAATGGGGACACTTTGCACGAAGTTGCACCAATTTTGGCAAATTAAGTGGTCAAACGACATGTAGGTGGCATGGACTTGCTAACCATGCACAAGCAGATTGTCCCATGAAGGGCAAAACTTACCAAAATGTCAATCTCATTGACATTGAAGAACCAAGCACATGGACAAAGCATGTCCTCACGGTAACTCAGCTGCAGGCAAAGAATAAGAAGGAATATTCTAATCTTGGGACGGAGAGGAAAAGGTGGTAGAAAGCTCGAGCATAAATTGAAGATGAAATGGAGGAGTGAGATGCAAACAATGAACAAAGGAGAAAAACGATGACAGAGGAGCCATCAACGCGCATCAATGTTGTTGCAAAGCTTGGAAAGTCAATTGTTGCAATCAAGCATACTTGTGAATGTGGCAACCTTGTTGACGACAATCCCAAACTTGCATGCAATTGTTGGAGAGATGTTGTAAGAGCGAGGCAAGGAGGAGAAAGAAGAATAAAAGGTTCCACAAAAGACTGCAACAACTGACCAATTTATTGATCTTGTGGTTTTGATGATTGACGTGGGGAAGCGACCAACATTATTGCGCATTGAGATGTTGGGTTACACATTGACACAAGTCATTGGGGATGGTGGCTCATGTGTGAATGTGCTGCTAGAGAAGACATGGAGAGAGTTGGGAGCACCGATGTTGTGGCTACTTGATTTTCAACTAGTTGGAGTAGATTAGTACGACATCAAAATGAGGTGTGTTTTGACAATACAAAGAGTGAGCATTGCCAAGCAAACCTTCATTTTGGATTTTGTAGTCATCATTTTACGAAAGTTACCTATGTTGTTGAGATGAGGCTGCTTGAGGATGACAAAAATTGATCATAATAGGGAGAAAGACTGGTGAACATTTAGAAAGGGATATTGTAAGTTTACCATAAATGTGCGAGACTAGTTGGTTAGAGAAGACATTGCATCATAAGATAAGTTAAAATATTCATTGTTTAATGAGGAGAAAGGAGAATGAACCAACGTGGAATCGAATGAAGATGATGTCTTGGAATTGGAGGAGTGCATAGAAGATGATGGACACTTTGATAATGATCTTTACTATTGCCAAATTAATGGCTACAAATTTTTATAGCTGGGATGTTTGTGTTTGAATATGGAGTGTAGACAAACTATCGATAGTGTCGAGTCAGTTTGAGGACTCATTCAAGGTGTTAACAATCTTTGAAGTTGGCGAAAGTAGTTGGCCATGAGATGGGATTTTGCTTACTCATGGCAGTACAAGGGTTGGTAGTATGACAAGGTAAAATATGGAGGCCAAATTGCCGACACTAGAGCCAATGGGTGAACGAGGGGAATTAGAGTCGACTTACCCTAGTGAATGTGGGTTTTGAGTACATGTCTAGTTTTCAAGATACTTGAAATGTTGCCCATTATGGTGCATTTGTTGTGACATGGGGGGCATGTTCTAGCAACACAATGCTGAAGAAGTGGGTGAACCGAGGTAGTTGACGATGGATAGATGAAAATCGATGTTCCCTCAGAAGTAGAAACATTGTGGAAAACGTTAGATTACTTCTTGGAATGCAGGCCCATAGAAGAGTGCGAGGCCTCAAGCAGAGTAGAAGTGGTGAGTGAAGACAATGGCAACACAATGGGGAGTGAAAGGCGACATAATATCGGGGTGGATGAACCAAATATACTTTCACAGATTGGATGTGTATTGTTGGAGATGTGACGCAAAACTGAGCAACTATAGCACTAGATTGATGCCTTAACTACATAACGACAGGCGAGCATGTTGGAACTGCACAAAGTTCTTAGGTATTGAGAGGAGAAACGTAAGGGGAAAGCACATGATTTTGAGCTAGAACATAGTGACAGGGCTAAATATGGCCAGAGAATAGAATTTTCAAATATATGGGGAGTCTAGTTGATGAATGAACAATTCTTCTCAACATAATGAAAGGAGACGCTGCCCATGTTGTGACGAGGCATAGAAAAGGAGAATGCAAATGTAGATAGTTTGGCGAAATTGTTGTGACGAACTTAATTGCTTTTATGAGAGGGAGAATATAAGGGAGGAAAGAGCCATCATATAATGTGAAAAATAAAAGAATCCAATCCTTTCAATATGAAGGAAGAAAAAAATGGAAGGGAGATGATTGCAATCCTAGCAACCATCGCTAGGGCACAATTTCTAAAGCTAGACATGCATCAATTGAAGTGCAAGAATGGTTAAGGAGAAATTATAGTTTATGCAGAGATCGAAGACATGACTATTTCTCTTTATGGTTGGGACAATAGCCCTGTAAAATGGGCAAAAAATTTGAACCGTGCTTGATCTCTAAAGCCACGATCAACATGCCATTGCTTGCTTGAGTGCCATTTGCTAAAGCTTTAGACGATTGATAGACAATTGTGTAGACATTGTTGGCTCGCTCCTTGCCCCTATAGTGGCCCTCTCCAACATTGTTGCCAAAGAAATTACAGCTAGAGCCACCATTGTTTACATGTTTGAGAACCTTATTTTGATTTGAATCTGTCTTAGTTGTCGTGTTTGCCGTTGGCATTATGTTGACACAACTTGCCATCACCAACAAATATTTGCTTGTTGTAGGAGGTTCATCTCGTGTTATTGACAATAGGATCCTTCTCATCGTCAACACCCTTCACCATGTCATCATTAACTCAGTCGTAGTCCTTGTTGACAGTGCCAACACCTTTGGAGACATCGCTAGAATCCTTGCCTTCGTTATTCCAGTTCTCTCAACTCCCATTGATAAAATTTCCTTGTCACAAATGACAAATCCCTTACTATCACCTTCGATATTCACATTGTTCCTATCGCTATCGCCGATGTGATTCAAATTGTCGGCAAAACCTCTCTTCCCATTGTTGACATTGTAAATTTTCCAGCCCTAGATAACTGTTGTCCTATGTTATTTTAAAATAAATTAGATCTGAGAATAATTTATTCAAACATGCAACAGTCACACAGATGGCTGGAAAAATAAACAGCGTGAACAGCATAAGTTAAATATATTTCTGAACCTGAAATATTACAAATAAAAGAGGCTACAGCTACAGCAGAACACTTCTGCTCTTTTGCTGCTTTTCTAGCCAGCAATCACTGTTCTTCTCCTCCTAAGCTTGTAGTTTTCCTTCTGCAATCTGTTCTCCTCCCATTCTTTTCTGTGTGTCTAAAACACTCTTGATCTTCTCCTTTTATCCTTGAAAAAGGTAACCCTAATCTTTTTAACCCTAAGATTAGATCTCATCTCATATTGAGATGTAAGGTTAAAAATAGAAAATCACTTAAGTGAATATCAAAATAGAATCACTTAAGTGAACTTAAAAATAGAAAATCACTTAAGTGAACTTAAAAATAGAAAATCACTTAAGTGAATTTCAAAATAGAATTAGAAATGTCTCGAACCACTTCTAGCACGTTCATACTGAAGCCTGTGCAAGAAGTTCCTGTCCGAGCTACATTTCTCAACAGACACTTGCACTGTCATCGACATAGTACTCTGCATCATCATTCACATTCCTCCCCACTTCTTGTCCATTGTTGTCATCATTGTCCAAGCCATTGTGGTCTACAACTTTCCCATCATCATTTGATTCTAGCTGTTTACAATTTTTTTTCATCGAATTTCCATCTATCTGTTTGATGACATGTTCCTTGTCATTGTTGCCAGAGTTGCCACCATCAACAAGTATTTGGTCATCAACAAAACTAGTATACCCATTGTCGGCTAGGTCTTTGTTGTTGTACGGGTGATTGTATACCAAGTCATATGATGGAGAAGCAATAGTACCCAAAATGGACCTTTAATGGAATTCCTTCCTTGTGTACCTTTTCTGTAATTTAACACTACATAGTTTTTTCAGAAATTGTTTGTTGAATGAATTACGACTTAATTCCCCAAAACATTTCATGTCTCATTTTTCCTATGTTCCACATGTTCCCAAGAGCGGTTTGAGTGGCATTTGCCACAAAATTAATTAGGCTTAAAAGGGGTCCCTTTGAAGCATTAAACATAATTTACTGTGAGACTGTCGCATTCCTCAACTTTTTTGTATCAACTCAAATGTGTAATTTAATTTCTGGAGGTTCTGAAGATTGGACGAGAGCAACTGCCTGAAAGACCAATTTGGCTTTATTCAGGTTCTTCAGAGCATTTAAATGTTAACTATCATATGTCCTGTCTTGAAATCAATTTACAGTTTATTTGACAACAAAACAGAATTCTGATGCACCTTTTTGGATGTTTATAAAGTTTGAGCCCTAAACTATTTGTTGAAATTTTACTAACCAGAGAGTAGTTGCAACTTTCTGAAAGAATGAGTTACCGATGTGAGTTACCCATGTGCACTGTAATAACAAAATCTTTGCTTAGATTTGGATCAAATGCACTGATATCTTATAATTGGGACAGCTACTGTTTTTTAAATCAAACTTGGGTATGTACTATGAGTTTTTTGCTTCCAGATAAGAATTCTTATAAAAGTCAAAACAAGAAAATTTCAAGAGAATTTAACAATGGCTGATGAACGTTAGATCTCCACGTTCTATTTTTGATATTTTCATGTAGTAACGGCAATTTTCACAATATTTATTTACAGGATGATGGAACATGGTCTGTTATCACCAGAGTGGGCAAAGAAGATTTTTGAGAAGAAGCAGAGAAAACAGCAGCAACTGAAGGTGGGAACCCCATTGAAGTCATCTTTAAAGAAGGATTATCAAAATTCTGAGAAAAAGAGCTCTGCTAAAGATGCCTCTAAACTTTCTTCTACACTTAAGAAAAAAGGAGTCCATGAGTTTGATGGTGATAGTGATGATGAACTTATTATGCCAAAGAAAAAGCTGAGAATGTCTTCCTAATGTCTACTGTAATTATTTCTTAGATTTTGCTGTATATATTGCATTCTGAAAGAGCAGTCACTAGACTGCTGTCTTATATGCGTCTACCAGTGTACTCATACAACATACTTATCTGACTTATCTACAATACTTTAAACAAACCATTGAATTTTGCATGTGGAGAACAAGGTTGTTTATTAGCAGATACACAAGATTTTAGGTCATCAGTAATGGTCCCTGGCCTATAAGATTGTTATAAGAACTTTTGTCTTATTCAAATTTTTTTCGACATCAAATGAAATATGCCACCAGTGTTCAAGGTTATATTTATCTTTATGCTAGTAGTGTTTAACGACACATCTTTCTATCCCTCTCTCCATATCTATATGTATGTGTGGGGGGTGGAGTTCTCATGTATCATTGTTTTCTAAACTTGTATGCGGTTTTCATTTCCTATTGTTTTCTTAATCTTCTTTAGCTTGTCTGTCAAAATGTTTATTTAATTGTGTTTAGTCCAAACTATTTTGATATTTCTTTTTGGAATTAATTAGTTTTTGTCTTAAATTGGTCTGCCACCCAACCATCCATACAATGTGTTTAAATCACTCCGTTGGACTATACCTTCTGGTACAAATCATGATATTATGACTTCAATGTCGTTTAGGTCAATTGACATGCAGGACACACCGAATTATGTTTATATTCGTTTAGTTAAAAAATAGTTTCTAGGTTGTTGAACTTGATAATTTTTGAAGTTTAGGAAACTGTGATCGCAAATATCTCTGAACCTATATCTGATATTAGGTAAGATGGATCAAGGTAAAAGGTGTTATTCATCTTATATTTTATTAGAAAAAATTGTTTGTTTTCTTTATCTGGAAAGAGGGTTTGAGTATGTCCACTTGCAGTTAGGGCTTTGGGTTGTCTTTTGGGAGACCTAGTTTCAAACCACGACGTACCCATATGGGAATAGGCTGGATGGTAGTGGCCGAGTGTTTGCCAGTTGGCTGCTTTGTTTGATTCCCTGGAGGGTTGGGGTCTCATCGATTTCGTCTTAGCCCTAAGGTTTATAGTGGTGACGTATGGGATCGTTCCGGTGTCTTGCCCCGTATTGAGCAAAGGTGTTGCTGATTCCCTATGTAACAAAAAAGAAAAAAGTATGTCCACTTGCCAAATTTTGTCATTTGGATAGTTAGGTTGGTTTATTTTAGGGTTCATGGTATTTTTATGTTAATAAACCTTAATTTTTTAATTGGTTATATGAGATTAAATGGTCCCACCCATATTATAACCAATTATCCCAAAACCTACAGGAATAGGAATTGTACGTTGGTGGGCTCTCTTTGAATCAAACATTTTTGCTAGTTAGATTTCAACTCCACGGGCTTCAAATCTTAAGGTTCACCATAGGATTGGAGCCTTGGCTAATGGTTTGAAAGTCTTTGTTCATGACTAGTTGCTCTAAACCCATTGAGTTGTTAAACTTCACCATGTGATTGAAACCTTGGCATATGATGCGAAGCTCCTTGTTCTCCATTGCTTGCTCCCTAGCCATTGGGCAAGTTTTTTTTTTTTTTAATAAGCTATGTGTGGCTTCTATTGGGTCCACTTCCATAAAAATAATAAAACATCATCATTACATTGTTGTTAGGTCAATTAAATTGTATCTAGCTTGCTGTTTATTTTATCAAAGTTATTCTTCATTTGCCTTTCTATCAAAGATATTCTTAATTTTTCTCAAATTGTAATGATTTTGCATTCAGCCTATTGACATCATTTTAATTGAGAGAAAATTCTCACATCGCCAATTTCCTTCTAAAAATTGAATTTTGCTAAGATGAAGATCCACACCACGAATGGCTATATTAGATGCTACTTGATTTACTTCTCTATAGATATTTTGACATTTCTGAGATATTGTCTCCTACGATAGTTGATGGATATAAAAAGTAATGTTATTTTTTTAATTCTATCTCCACATCCATTTTTCTAACATTAGTAATAGCTCGTGAATCCTCAATCAACATATACGTCCATCATTTTTCAATGACAATTTAAATCCCTCTAAGTTGTGTAGCCTCAACATAGTTGTTAGATGAAGTTCCGTATGATTTTGAGTAAATGGAGAATTTTGCCTTCATTATTTTGGGAAACACTGCCTTGAACTTTCATCAAGTTTGAAAACACCATCCAACTTAATTTTGATAAACCCAATTTTAGACATTTCCATATTACCATAAATCAAAGTAGATTCTTTGTATTAACTTTGTTGTCGTGGATGACTCTTTCATGTATATTCAAATCATGTAACCAAAAGGTTAGCCCTTGTTTTTTACACTTGAGACTTTCCACAATGAGCACCATGTCTATAAACATTCTACACGAAAGGCAATGATATGATTCCAAACTTGGGCATGGTTTTGAGATTTGATTTTAAAAATTCCATTGTTTCTTTCAAGCCATAAATTCCAAAAAATAATGTTAAGGCCAATCCTCCATAAAATGCATAATGCTTTAGCTCTGAAACATTTAATCTACCATTTCACCAACTCTTTCAATGTTTATAGAACTACCCAATGTATTCTCCTATTTTTGAAAAAATTGGCTTGAAATGGTATCAACAAAGGGATAATAGTGTGGCATTGGAAAGCCTTAAGCTATGTGCAGTGGGAAAATTCATGGGAGCTTGGCCTGGTCTTTCAAGGCTCAAATCATGGGCAGTTTTGAGCTGGAAACCTAAGGGACAAAGTTAACTTCTCCATGCTTCCAAGAGGATTATTCGCGGCATCCTTTGCCAACAAAGAAAACCTTCACCATGTTGTTAGAGTATATTACATTATTTGGTACATGCTAATGTACCACCTTGGGTTTTACTCAAAAAAAAAAATGTACCACCTTGGGTACATTTTTAGATTAGGAGTATGTCTTAGATTAGAGTGTGAGTAAATATTTTATGTAATGTAATAATGTGCAAGAAATGCACAAGTGTCTTGTAGTTAAGAGTGCAAGTATGATGAGTGTAGATGTGCACAAGTGTCCATTATGTCGAGTGCACGTGTCCTTAGAGTAGGAAAGTGAAGAGTCTCAAGAAGAGTGAAGGCCAAGAGTACTCCATATGAAGAGTCACATCCCATTATATATGTGTCTGTGTGTGTTTGAATAACACAATGTAGAGTGAGAGTGTGTGGAAGTATGGTGTATTTGAGATCTTTATTCTATATCAAGATACTATTTTCGTGAGCATTTGTTAATGGCAATTTTATGAGTTGTTGCAGAAGTTATTTATGAGTTTTATATGATTAGAAATATTCCATTATCTTATATTTCATATAGCAACTTTATTTTAGATCTTGTGGTTATTTTGCTTTAAGTATTAAGCATCAAAAGCTAACAGTGGTATCAGAGCCACAAGGGAGATTGATAGGAGATAGGGAGAGCCACAAGGGAGATTGAGAGGAGATAGGGAGATTTCATTTACAGAATTTGAAAGTTGCTATTTGGCTAGAGTCTTTCCACAAGGTTGCAGAAAAACTCGTGAAGACTAGGACTCAACATAGATTTCTTTCCACTAGATTGAAGGATAACTAGTGAAGTTTATTGATTTCAGAATTTTGGAGATTTGGATGTATTTGGTTGCTATTGTCTAAGATTTTGTTGCAAAAAATTAGTTCTCAAAATTTGAGAAGCTTCCTACAACAGATAGAGAAGAATTTCACCTTCGATTGCCTGAAAGTCTATGTGCTTTCCTCGTGTAGGGATTAGTTTTGGAGTTGCAGCAAAAGAGTAGACATTGAAGATTAAGGAGGTCCAAGAAAGAGGCCCCAGAAGATTGAGGAAGACCCAAGAAGGAGGTCCCCATAGAAGATAGAAGATTGAAGATTGAGGAGACCCAAGGAAAAGGTCCATTGAAATTTTGAAGGAGAGAAAAGGAGAATAGAGAAGCCCTATTGAGAAATTGAAGAAGTGGCCATTGGAGAAGATTTGAAGAAAGTTTGAGATAGAAGATTGCAAGAAGAAGAAAATTTTAAAAAGAGGTAATCACATCAAAATTGGAAAAATTGTTGTCATCCAACAACAAGCCCAAAAGGATTTGTGAAACTGATTCAAGGAGAATATTTTTGGCAAGAAGTTTGCCAAATTTGAGAAAGTATTTTTGAAGACTTCAAGACATTCAGATTCTTGAAGAAGAGGCCAACAAAGAGGCCAAATTTGAAGACAAAATTCAGCGGAAGCTAAGGAGGAGAAAGAAGATTGAAAGAGGCCACAAATTGATATTTTTGGAGACAACCATTAAAGTTTTGAAGGCTGATTTTTGAAGAAGAAGATTGCAGATTTTTGGGGCAGAATTTGAAGAGTTTCAGGACAGCAAGATAGAGGAGAAGAAGTCAGAATTTTGGAGCAGCATTTGAAGAGTTTATGACTGCGAATTTGGGCAGCATTAGAAGGAGATAGAAGAGCTGCGAATTGGAGAAGTTTTGGGCAGATTTGGAAGTGTTTTTGGATAGTTGTTTGAAGGAGGAATTGACAACAATTTAAGGCAGAGAATTGGAGGAGACAAAGGCAGTTTTTGGACAGCAAAAAGGCAGCGTATTGGCAGCATTTGGAGCTGCAAAAATACAGAGTTTGCGAACAGCAAAAAGGCAGCAAGTTGAAGGAGATAGAGCTGTATTTTAGACAACATTTGAAGGAAAATTTGAGCTGCAAATTTCAAAGTTTCTTGGCAGCTTTTTGGAAGGAGAAAGGAGAAGATTTGAGGCAACAAATTAAAACTAAGAAAGCAGTTTTTTGGGCAGCATTGAAAGCTGCAAATTTCATAAATATTGGACAACATTTGGAGAAGGAAATTAGCTGCAAATTAAAATATTTTTGGACAACAATAGTGCAGGTTATTGAGCAGCAATTTCGAGAAGCAAAGGAGCTATGATTTCACCATTTTGGGCAGCAAGCTTGGTGAGCAAAAAGGTAGCTATAAAAGTGTTTTATTAAAGCATTAAAGAAAGTGTTTTATTAGCTATGTATTCAAGTTTTAAAGCCATAAAAAAGAAAGTCGAAGTTGAGTGTCTCCAAGCTAAAGAAGGAGACATTGTTGTCATCTTCAAACCTGCAAAATACAACATAAAGTAGAGTTAAAAATTGCTTGAAAGGAGTAATAAGGAGAAGGAAATATTACATAGTGAATGCTATTTTTTAAAGATAAAATAGTGCAGTATTATTGAAGCATTTGGAGGTCGAATAGAGTTCAAGATAAGGCAGGATTAAAGGTGTCTAAAGACACCAAAAAGAAGCAATAAAGGTTGCAGGAGATAGTGGTGAGAAGAAGCCACCAAAGAAGTGGCAGCACCACCAGGCAAAAGTGGAGGAGCCACCATATTGGAGGAAGTAGCCACCGTTACCAAAGAGCCAACGAAGAGCATTGGAAAACCACCACCATTCAATAGAGAACAAAGCCGAGGAAGATCATTGTCACTGGAGAGGCACTAACCACCACATAGCTGAAGAAAAATCGTCCACCATTGGAAGAGTTAACGTCAGGTCCACTAGGAAGCTAAAGAGATCTCTTCGACGTCAAAGAGGAGATAGATTTCGTAAAGGAAGGTGAATGGTTTTCTAAGAAGTTGCAGCGTGGGAGAAAACATCTTTTGGCATTCTGAATAAACTCCATTCAATGTGGAGTGGCTGTTGAAGAGAAGACAGTGAGGAGTTACTCATTACCCGCACCATTTGGAGGAGGAATCTTGTGTAACGTTCACTGGAGTAAGTTGAAACGTTTGAGTAGTGCCCTATGTAACGTCTAGCATCTGAAAATACTGAGTGCCACTTGTTGAAGCAGAAGGAGCGCCAACTACATTTTGGAGGTGATTGAAACATCTCAGGTCCTCATAAATGCAAGGGAATTAGACTCCATTTGACACATTACCATTCAACATCAAGCTGAGCATGGCAGATTCATCCATATTCATGGAGCATCAGGTTTGAGTGCGGCAGAGTGGAGAGAAGCACCATACGTGCGGTAGAGGAGTGAGATTTCATGGAAGAGCACCATTCAAGGGAAGGTCAAACATCTTTGACCAAATATTTCATGCCTAAAGTTTGGAGGTAAAGCAATTTATTTAAAATTTGATTATTTACCCAAGTTAGGAGTTATAAGGTTGGGTAATATTATTATTTTCTAAGGTAGAAGGAAAATTAATCTATTTGCTTATAAGATTAATTTAATTATTGGAGAGATAAGGCATAAAAGTGAAATTTGAAACCTTAGAGACTTTAATAGTTATTATTGGAAAGTTTTGAGAAGCCTTGAAATATTTTTGAGAAATTTTGGGAATTCATTTCAAGTTTTGAGAAGACTTTATAAAGTTTTGTAATTGAATTATTGAAGCATTTTTAATATTTGCAAATATTTTGAATTTTGGAGAAATAAGGTTTCCTACATCAAATTAGGAATAAAAATTTTGCAAATATCATTTTACTAAAGTTCTAAATTTCTAATTTTGGAGTTATAAGGAATTCAACATCAAATTAGGTTTGTGAAATTTAGAAACCATATTATTGAAATTTGGGAGATAAAAGGAATTCCACCTAGAGTTTTGAAGAATTGAAACCTTTGTCAAAACTATTGTTTGATCATTATCCAAACATTAGGAAATACAAGGTATTCTACAAAAATTTGAGAATTGAAAAGATTTCATCAAAGTTGATCAATATATTCAAAATTTGGAGATATAAGGTTTACAACATAAAAGATTTTGTATTTCATCAAAACACTAGGGAGACATAAGGTAGTCAACCTCAAAGGATAGAAATTTTAAAGATTCATTATTCAAAGTTAAAAGAATCATGGATGAAATAGTGAAGAAAGTATTTAATGAAGATAGTGAAGAAATGTTACATGCACTCAGGTTTTATTCACATGGCTTAATACCCAACATTGATGGAGATCGAATATTTGATGTTCTAAAAGATAAATTGATTTTATTTTTTCAAAGAAGCTAAAGAAGGAAAATTTACTACTTTTATGGGATATCTCCATGAGAAGCTTTTTAGGTCTTGTTGGGAATCTCAAAATATCATTGTACTCACTTCAGAAGAATGTCTAATGATGTATCTTTCATTAATTGTCTTTGAAATTTTTCAAGAAAAGATACAAGTTGAAAGAAATGATCTCAAAGAAGAGTCATTGGAAAAAGTTCATATTATTGTGATGATTTACTAACTCATTGTGTCAAAGACATATCATCAATGAAAATACAGAAATGGAAGAAAAAGCGAAGCAAGAAAAAGAATCAGATAAAAGGCAAGATGAAGATTAAACCAAAAAAAGATACTTATTTGAAGACTCCAGTTATAAATTTACTAGAGATAGATTGAAGACAAAAGATAAGACAATATTGAAGACTAAAGTATTCAATAACCAAATAATGTAATACAGGGGGTGTTAGAGTATATTACATTATTTGGTACATGCTAATGTACCACCTTGGGTACATATTTAGATTAGGAGTGTGTCTTAGATTAGAGTGTGAGTAAATATTTTATGTAATGTAATAATGTGCAAGAAATGCACAAGTGTCTTGTAGTTAAGAGTGCAAGTATGATGAGTGTAGATGTGCACAAGTGTCCATTATGTAAGAGTGCACATGTGTCCTTAGAGTAGGAAAGTGAAGAGTCTCAAGAAGAGTGAAGGCCAAGAGTACTCCATATGAAGAGTCACATCCCATTATATATGTGTCTATGTGTGTGTGTTTGAATGACACAATGTAGAGTGAGAGTGTGTGGAAGTATGGTGTATTTGAGATCTTTATTCTATATCAAGATACTATTTTCATGAGCATTTGTTAATGGCAATTTTATGAGTTGTTGCAAAAGTTATTTATGAGTTTTATATGATTAGAATATTGCCATTATCTTATATTTCATATAGCAACTTTATTTTAGATCTTGTGGTTATTTTGCTTTAAGTATTAAGCATCAAAAGCTAACACGTGCTTAACAAAGGCCCTTGGTTTATGGGCAACTCGGGTCTTTATATCAAGCAATGACACCCTAGATTTGATCCACAAAAGGAGACCATGACCAAAGTCCTTGTGTGGGTGAGGCTTTATGGCCTCCCACTAGAGCTTTGGAACCTCAAAATAGTGGAGCACATAGGCAATGTTCTTGGAGAGTTTTTGAGGGTGGATAGCAATTTTATTAGCAAGGAAAATGCCATGACGACGAGAATATGTGTCAATCTAAACATTCAAGACCCTCTTACGAAAGAGATCAAGCTCTTGACAAAGCTAGGCTCTCTTAGGTAGTCTTTGGACTATGAAAGACTTCCATTTAGGTGTCATTGGTGCCATGAGATTGGCTATTTGGGCACCCATTGCCCATATAAACAATCAACTCAACCTCTCTAAGAGCCCTCCTAGGAGAAAGGAAGGAACGCACAAAATCAGAACAACACCACAAAGAGTCGAGGCTCTAGCTCCCCCATGTGGAACAAGAAATTAAAGGATTGGATGGAAGATGTTCGCTCCCCGACCAAGGGGAACAAAATAAAGGAGTTAGCCTAGCCCCAAGCTGGGTTGGAGGAACCCATTACCTCAAAAATGTTAGCCCCTCAACCGGTTTCAGGGGAAAGGAAAAGCTAGAAATAAGTAGTTGTGGATCAACCAAAACCTAAACAGAAAGAACCAAGTTCAGATGAGGACATTCCCATTCCTGACTCGGTGATCACAACTTATGAGAAGGAGGAAGACAAGAGGAACTAACACCCAAGGTTGCAAAGGCAAAAAAAGGAACCCGGATACAACATCAGCCCCCAAACCTAGAGGGAGACCATCAACGAATGAAACCAAGAAGAGACAAATAGAGAAGGAAATAGTCGAAGGAAGGTAGTCCACCCTGGACAAAACCTCCAAAGGGAGGAAATGAAGGTAATCTCATGGAATGTGAGGGGACTGAACCCCCAATAAAATAAGACTTTTTAAGTCTTTCGTTCAGAAGCATAGACCAGATATTATGCTATTGCAGGAAACCAAGCTCAATGATGCAAAAAGCTTAGACTTCATTGAATCTATATGGGGGAAAGGATATGGTATAGTAGTGGAGGCCCAAGGAGCTTCTGGTGGCTTAATTACTGCATGGAAAAAGGAGGAGATCAAAGGAACCTTAGTCTACAAATCCAATAACCAGGTAACCATCAATTTCACTTCTAAAAAATATAATTTTTCATTACCAACATCTATGCTCCCAACCACCTAGGGTGGAGGAAACATCTATGGAACTGCCTGGTGGAGATCAACTCTACCCTAGGAAGGAATAGATGGTTGTTAGCCGGTGACTTTAACACTCCATTAACTACAATAGAGAAGAAAGGAGGAAGGATGGACTTCAGTGATAGTATGATGGACTTAAAAGTATTTATGACTGAATGTAACCTAGTAGATATCGACCTAGAAGGAGCCACCTTCACGTGGTCAAATAGAAGAATAGGAGATCAATCTATCCAAAGTAGGTTAGATAGAATGTTGATGAACTAGGACTAATACAGTAGCAATGAAGAGATAAACCTTAAATCTCTCCCAAGAATTGGGTCTGACCACAACCCTATTGTCCTAACCATAGAAGGAGGAGCAAGACCAAAAAACTCACCTTTTAAATTTGAACTAATGTGGCTTCAACACAAGAACTTTCACAACAAGATGGAGTGGTGGAGTACTCCGATTAGAGGAACAAATATTTTTTGCCTGACTACCAAGCTTAAGAAACTGAAAGAGAATCTAAGGGTATGGAACAAAGAAGAATTTGGCAATATCTTCAAGCAAAAAGAAGAGTTGGAAATGAAAATAGATGAAGTCAACAAAATAATTGAGGGATAGGGGTACACAAAAGACTTGAGAAATGAGGAACATGATCTTCTTATTGAATATCACACCACCCTAGCTAGAGAAGAAACCTTATGGAGGTAGAAGTCTAGGGAAACCTAGCTAAAGGAGGGTGATAGAAACTCTAAATTCTTTCATTCTACCTTAATCAAACACAGGAGGGCATCACAAATTAAGGAAATCTCCAATGGGTAAAATGGCAGAGTCACATATGAGGAAACTATTGAGAAAGAAATAGTAGACTTCTTCAAGCATAGATTCAATGATAGAGGGGAAGAAAAAGAAAAGGATGTGGAAGAGATCCTAACCAACATCCCGAAACTAGTCACAACTTCAATGAACATGTTCCTTAATAAGAAGCTTTCAAGAAGAAATAAAAAATGCCCTCTTCACAATGAAGAAAGACAAAGCTCTTGGACCAAACGGTTTTCCAGTTGGCTTCTTCCAGAGTTGTTGGGATATAGTTAAAGAAGATGTAGTAGGAGCAATCCAGGAGGCCCAGGAGAAAGGCAGGATAGAAAAGAGAATGAACAATACCTTCATAGCTTTGATAAAGAAGAAAATAGGAGCCACTCAACTTGATGATTTTAGACCAATAAGCCTATGTAATGTGTCATACAAAATCTTAACTAAGGCTCTAGCAATGAGATTAAGCAAGATTCTACCTTTCATTATCTTAGAACAACAACAAGCCTTCATCAAAGGAAGACAAATCCTAGATGGTATAGTGATTGTTCATGAAACCATCCACTCCCTTAAAAAGAACAAACAAGCAGGCATGTTAATCAAATTGGACATTAGTAAAGCCTATGATAGGGTGTCCTAGAGGTTTTTGGATAGAGTCATGGAGAAATTTGGCTTTTCATACTAGTGGAGGAAACTAATCAACAATTGTATCTCCAGTGCTACCTTCTCCATCTTAGTCAATGGATCCCCTACTAGCTATTTCAATAGCTCGAGAGGGCTCAGACAAGGGGACCCCATCTCCCTAGCTCTATTCATTATTATGGTAGAAGCCCTAGGCAGATCTATAAAAAAATCTCAAGAACAGGGTCTAATCAGTGGACTGCAAGTAACCAACAAAACCCCAAATATAACCCATAGCCAATTTGTTGATGACACTTTGCTCATCGAAAAAGCCTCTGTAAAAGAAGCCAAAGCTTTCAAGCTCATCCTCAACCGTTACGAAGGAGCCTCTTCCCAATATGTCAATTTTGACAAAAGCAAAATCTATTTCCTCAATACCCCCATCACCAGACAAAACAAAATCAAAGCAATCATGAAATGTGAAATCGAGAAACTACCTTCCTCCTATCTGGACATACCCCTTTTCGGTGGCCAGATCAAATCTTCTCATTGGAACACAGTCATTGATAGGCTCAATAAAAATCTTGTTGGATGGAAAGGAAACCTCCTTAGCCAAGCCAAAAAGATCCAGTTGATCCAATCCACCCTCCAAAGCCTACCAATCTACATGTTGTCAATGTTCAAAATGCCTATAAAAACTACAAAAGCAGTTGAAGCCATCAATAGGAATTTCCTATGGAAAGGTACAGAAGAAAGAAATAGATACCATCTAGTGAAGTGGGAGAAGGTATGCCTCCCAAAAGCCTATGGAGGCTTGGGTCTGAGAAACATGAAAACTCTCAATAGAGCATTAGCAACAAAACTAGTTTGGAGACTGATAAAAGAAGATAGCAGCCCATGGACCAACATAATGAGGACCAAATATATCCAGGATAATGAGCCAACAACAATACTCAGAAGCAACCAGATAATGGGAGGTTCAACCATCTAGAACCATATTTATGAAGGAATAAGCATCATAGACAAAGGGTCTCGATGGAGGATTGGTAAAGGAACAAATGTGGATTTTTGGGAAGATAAGTGGTGAGACTCAAGACCTTTAGACCGAGATCCAAACCTAGCAGAGTTAAAAAAGACCCTCAAACAAGAATGGGGCACCTGTTTCAGATCTTACATAGTCAGATGGGGAGATGGCACAAACACTTGGAGAACAGATATTAGGAATAGGGTTTTAAGGCAAGATCTAGAGGCCCTCCACGCAAAACTAGGAGACTATCTTAACCCAGACTCAGAGGAACCTGACCAATTAGAGTGGACCAGATCGACAACAAGAAACTATACAGTTAAAAGTGGATACAATGAAAGCCTAGATCTACCTCAACAAAAAGCACCTTGGAGGAACTTATGGGGAAACAAATGTATTCCAAAGATGAAAGTCTTTACATGGTTGGTTCTCCAAAATAAAATACTAACTTGGGACAACCTGATCAAAAGAGGTTTTCTAGGCCCCAATAGATGCCACCTCTGCAAAAGAAATGAAGAGACAACAAATCACCTATTCATGAAATGTCCATTTGCTCAAGCTGTGTGGAACCAATGGATGAAGACTATAGAGGTATCCTGGGTCATGCCCAAGGAAATCCTCGACTGGTGGTGTCAATGGATCCCTCCCTGCAAGGAGAAGAAACTGATATGGAGCCTAACAATCCCAACCTTCCTTTGGTGTATCTGGAAGGAGAGAAATAACAAGATCTTCAAAGGAAAAGCAAGGAGCTTTGAGGCTATTTTCAACCAGCTTCAAGTTAGTTTGTCTGAACTAGTTATGCCCGAACAGATAAACACAGACCAACAATGGAGATCAATTTTGAGCCAAAACCAACAATAGATTCTCTTCTTGCAGCCAGGCTTCCAGATTAGTTTGGGACATCAAAGGAACATAACTGCCCCATATGAGTCCACAATAGCAACCAACGAGTCCCAAAATCCAAGCTTCTAGATCCAAGGACTCCCAATGGATTTCAGATTGGAAGGATATTGGTGATGTTTTGCCAAACTCTCTCCCATAGAAGGTCTACTTGGTTGTTTGTTCAGACCAACCCCGACAAGGTAATCATCTGATTACCCTGGCAACAACATGCATATACTAGGGACACCCATCTGGAGCTCCTCAAGGCATCCTCTTCGAGCTCCACGCACAAAACTCAGAGCTTAATTGTCAAGCATAGATGCATAGGCCAGGCACAAGCTCAATAGGACTCTAGCTTTTTGGCCTTTAGTGGTTTTTGCTGCCCTAAGGCCCCTTTGGTTTCTAGCTCGCTTTTCGTGTAAAAGGGTGGGGGACCCTTTTAAAACCCCTTTTTTAATAATAAAAAACAAAGGGACAATAGAGAAGTAAATGATCTAAGCTTTCTAGATCCTTTTGACATATGGTACACTTGAAAGGCCCATAATATCCTCTTTAAAAGTTCTCACTTGTAGGAATCTTGCTCTGGGCTGCTTATCAAAGGAATGTTGAGGCCTTAGGAAGAGCCTTGTGTAACCAAACATTCATCAAAGAAAATCTATAGGAGTGGGAAATTTTGATTGCTCTACTTTCTTATACTTCCACCCCATCAAGTATCTACCATCTTTTGATATATCTAATCCTTCTACATAAAATAGGTGGATATGACTCTTGAAGCATCCTTTGAAGCTCATTTGTTTTTTTTTGAGGTTCTTATTAGAAATCCATGATTTGAAATTGTTGCTCACATTAATATAATGTTTGACCTTTGAAACATTTACAAGCTAAACTTGCCCAAGTAAAAAATTGTCATTTTGGATAAGAAAGAAGAGGATAAGGCTTCGACCAAACATCTGACCAAACATTTGTAGAATACCCCTCATTGATTGACTATCTAATAAATTTCTTGATCGATTTCAAAATTTCTAATATAATGTTCTTCATTGCCAAGACTCTAGATAGGATTCATTTTTTGAACAATTTTATTGTATCAATAGAACCTATATTTTTTATTGTAACATTTTTGCTCAAATATTTCCTTGATTTTTGAATAATCCCAGCTAAGTTTTGTCCCTAATGCCAAACTCATAAGTTTACAATTTTTAAGCCTTCCCCACCATTATTATTTTCTTTGCAAACTGTGTCCCACTTACAAAGAAGAAAGCACATTTTTTCCTTATATCCTTTTTAAAGAAATTTTCTTTGAGTTTTATCAAATTTGGATGCTACACTTGGTTAGAATATTGAAAGTGACATCATTTATATAGGGATAAATTGTAATGTAGTATTTATAAGTTGTAGCCTTCTAGCCATGGTTAAGAACTTACTTTTCCAATTTGCCAAACATGATTTCATTATATCCAAAATTGTATCGCATAGCTCCTTTTCTTTATGAAACAAAAGAATAATAAAATACATTGATGGCAATTTTTCAAAGTTAACCCTTAAAATATCCACATTAATCTGTTGTAAATCTAGGGTAGTGTTAATGAAAACGATCCTAGATTTTCTAGTATTAACCAACTGTTCAACATCTCATAGAATGATAATAGTGGTTTGAACTTCATGGCCTTGATCACAAAGGGATGACCCAAAAGAAAAGTATCAACTAATTGGAGATAAGACTAGAAGGAGCCATTTTTTGCAACCTAAATACGTTTGGTTTTTATTTCATTTTTGCATTTGAGAAGGCTCTCTCCCATGCCTTAACAAGAATAATAAATAGATAAGAACATAGCAGGTCACCCTAGTGGAGTCTAGAAGATAATTCAAAGTATTCAACATGAGATCCATTGGTCAAATATAATATTTTGGAGTGTTGTAATACCATCCAATCCAATGACACCAACCTTGATCAAAACCCATTTTTTTGAGAATTTAATGTAGAAAGCTCCAACAAACCTTATTATAGACTTTTTTCATATCTAATTTTATGGGTATACCTTGTTATTTTCATGGAACGAGGAGAATGCATGGCCCTCTTATGCAATGATTACATTATCAAGAATTTGTTTTCCATAAACAAAACCACTCGTCCTCTATTTTTTACTTCATTCAAATTATAGATTTTGATGTATCCATTTGCAAGTTTCAATGTATGAACAATATGCTTGGTTCTTATTTTAATAATACAATTTTTTAAAATTACCTAGGACATATGGTAAGTAGGATGATTTAATTATGGCTTATTGGTAATGCCTCTTTCTTTTTAATTTTCCAATTATAGATTTTGTACTTTTTTATTTGGAAAGAGATTTTAGATGTATCAATAAGTTTCGATGTATAACAAGATGATTGGTTCTTATTAATATAACACAACATTTGTTTGAGTGCCTAGGATATAAGACAAGTAGGATGACTTAATTGTAGCTTAATAGTATTTTTATAGTAAAGAGTTCTTAAAAATATTGTAATGAAAAATAATTGATGAATTTGATATACATACATGATTCTAGGGTCATATTTATTTATGCCTTTAGATGTTGATTATTTGAAATCTTACAAAAATTAAAAAGAAATAAGATTTTTCACCTATGATAAGAAGTCAACTTTTATCAAATGGTATTATATTATATAGTACTACATCAACTGTTTAATTTCCTCAACTTTCAAGGAGACCTAGGCTCAAATCTTGCTAAGCGATACATGCATAATTACCAAGCTGATGTAATACCACTATATCATCATGATGTAATACAAGTGGAGCCCGTTTCAATCAAGTATAACCCTTTTAAAAACAAGAAATATGCATTTTTTGAGTTTGGATAGTTTGTGCTAGTATAGTGAGTATATTTAAGACTTGCTTATAATAAGGTTATCTTCATAAAAATTACATATGATGTTTGGATGTGATAAGTATTATGGTATTTGTTCAGTTTTTTTATGAGTCTCAATATAGACTACCATCCCATGCCTCATATCCATAGAGCATTCCAAGTATTATAAGGTGATATAATAAGAGATTATTCTTTTCCTAGATTTAAAATTCAACATTTCAATGTTTATTTATTTTAATGCTTAAATGTTTTCAATCTATAAATATATTTTTGTAGTGTTGATGCTCTATGCCACCCAATGAGTTACCAAAAAATTATACCATAAGTTTTGTTATAAAATGGTTGGACTTTTTAATTGTTTATCTAAATTAATATTTTTTTGTTTGAGAACAAGGGGTTGTACTCAGGTCTCCCACCCTTGAAAAATCACAACTCTTTTATTTAGAGCTTGAGAGTTCACAAACAAATTCAGTTCTCATCTCAATCAAGTTGCTATAGCTAGAAACCTACATCATTTTACATAAAATGTTTGAATTCTTGATTTCTATGTTTTGGATCTTTTCCAAATTTATGTGAATACACACATTTCAAAATTTAGTATCCTTATTGAATTTTTTCTAAAATATTCTTCACAATACCAAAATTTCATCTCTATTACCTATGCATTGCATCTTAGTAGAGTAATATTTCCAAAACATCGCACTATCATAGTCCGTTTTACTAGATATGGATTGCTAGTTTCCTTTCTAAAACACAAGTGTAACCACAAAAATTATAATAAATAGTTTATATGAAAACACATTAATGTTATAAAATAAAACAAATATTACCAATCGAAAATATTAAAGTAAATCTTAATCATTATTTGAATCAGGTAGTCAACATTTTTTGGAAGCTTTAGCTATACTTACTACTTCCTCTAACCATGGAGAATATAATTTTATTTCACGATTCTCAATTAAAACCCCTCTATTGGCTAGCATTTTTGCAATTTTGTTTCCTTACCTTAACATATTTGTAAACCTAATTTCTTCAAAATCTATAACAAGGTCTTGAATTTCCACAATTATCTCTTGTATGTTCCATGGAGCCTTTGATTTCCTCAAAATTGTATTTATTACTATGAGTGAATCACCTTCTATCCATACTATATTCCATTTCATTTGTTTGCATATTTTTAACCTTTCCAAAGCTGCCCAAGCTTCAACTTTATTATTTTTCTTAAATCCACTATTGAAAGCGTAATGAGACAAAATATCTCTGGTATTCCTAATTATTCCTCCTCATGCTGGTATTGGATTTCATTTAGAGGCTCCATAAAAATTCAATTTGACCAACTCCACATCTAGTTTTTTCCACTTTATATTCTTTACCTTCTTTTTGTTTCTCTTGTACCCACCATCATAATTCCATTTGATGACTTAAATCCATCTATCAAGGCTTTCTACTTCCAGATTAGGGATTGGGTGAGTTTATAGAGTTGGTTTAAAATCCTCTATGGCTAAAAAAATCTTCCTTTTCATTACCTCTAGACTGCTTTCTTTCCTTTCATTATTCTTATATTCCTTTATAGCCATACAATCCAAAGTATTGTATCTTTTGATATATCCTAGATTGTCTATAAAGCCTCACTTTTAAAAGTGCTTTGCCATTGCTTTAACCATTCTTTAATTCTACCATTAATCACCATGCATTTACTAAAAATATTAAGAATCCATTGCCATAGTTTCTAAACTATTGAGCAATGTCCCAAGAGATGGTCCATACTCTCCTCTTCCTTTTCACAAAGAACACATGGTGAGGGGTCATGAAATCCACTTTTCATAAGGTTAACCTAGGATAAAATTCTTCTATGACCTACTATTGAAACAAACATTTTAACTTTAGGAATGCTTGGGCTATCCCAAATATCTTTCCATATTCTTGCGATATTCCTATTTTATTGGTGCTTTACATTATATGTACTTGTGTATTCTTCCAAGCTATTCAACTCCCAAATCAACTTATCCTTGGCTCCCCTTGGAATAATCATTGTTGTTATATTTCTACTCAACTACCTCCTAGCATCAATGTATTGTATACTTGTAAAAAAATATTCTTTCCATTTGTATCTTCCTTCCCGATCCTTGTACAAAATGTTTGAAACCCTATCACCATATTTATCTTGAAGTAATCTCATCCATGGTTTCAAAATTGGATCTAGATTGAGTGGTTTTTTTATCACACCAAGTATCCATCCAAATAGAAATATTTTCTCTAGTTCCCACCACCCATCTTAAACCTTTAATTCCTATTTTTTTAAACCATTCCATACCGTAGAACTATTTGGTAGAGAGAATGCAATAAATATTAAGCTTGGGTCATTGGGCTCAAATACTTAGAAGAATTCTTGCCCATTGTCTTTGAATCTCTTTGTATAATCTCCAAATTACTTTTTCCTTAAGAGCTAAGTTTGCATATGTAAGAACTCTTAAATTGAGAGCTCCCTTAGTTTTATCATCACGCACCTTGCTCCATTACACTAAAGGAAATTTCCTTGTATCATGTAATCCTGACCACAAAAATGATCACGTAGTATAGATTAAAATTTTTCTATCTATTTTGGTATAGTATAGAAGGACATATAATATGTTGGAATGGCTTGTAAGACTAATTTAATTAGTTGCACTCTTCCTTCTAATGATAACCATCTACCTTTCCATGCTTATAGTTTATTTTAAACTTTACTTATAACTGGATTCCATAATTCTATCATCATTCTCCCCTCAAATAAGGACATCCCTAGATAAGTTGCTAGAAAATTTGCCTCCTCCATTTGAAGTAACCTACATATCCCTACTTTGATTTTAGCTAGGATGTTTAGGAAGTAAATTTTGGATTTTTTCCTATTAAATTTTTGCCATGATGCTCTTTCATATTCCTTTAATAAGTTATTCAAAGCTCTGGCCTCATTTATCCTTGCCATCCTAAAAATGGCTATATAATCTACAAACTATTGATGGGTGATGTTTTCGATGTTATTATTAAGTCTATTTAGAATCCCGTATTTGTTAGCCTTTGTCAAGTTCCTACCCAAAAATTCTGCCACAATAATGAATAAATATGGTGATAGAGGATCTCCCTGTCTAAGACCTCTCTTGGCTTTAAATGATTTTGTTACTAACCTATTGACCAACACTAAATATGAAATTGTAGAGACACAAACTTTAATCCATCTAACCCATTTATTCCCAAATCTAAACTTTTCTAATGCTTCAAAAAGAAAATACCATTTAACCTTATCATGGGCTTTACTTATATCAAGTTTTAAGATCATTCCTTTCTCTTTTCTTGAAGCTGTTGAATGCATAACTTCATGAACTACTATGATCCCATCCAAAATCTATCTCCCTTTCACAAATCCTCCTTGATATTATGAAATAATTTTATCTAACAATGGTCTTAACTGATTTGCCATCACTTTGGATATAATATTATATGCCATATTACATAGGCTTATGGGTCTAAATGAATCAAACAATTTTGCATCCTTCTTTTTTGGAATCAAGGTAAGATATGTTGCATTTATTTTATAAGGTATGTATTGTTTTATCCTATACTATTCCACTACTACCAATAAAGAATCCTTCACTATATCCCAATTATGTTTATAGAATGTTATAGAGAACCCAATTGGACCTGGGAATTTATCCTTTTTAAAAGAGAAAAGAGCTAAATGAACTTCTTCTAGAGTAATAGGCTCCATTAATTTCCTATTATCTTCATATGTTATAATTGAAGGTACTTCTTGTAGAAGTTTATCATTAAGAACTTCAAACTCCTTTGATCCTAGAATATTCATATAAATAGACCTTACCTCCTTTCTTATTTCACTTTGGTCTTCAATCCAAACCCCTTCTACTGATTTAATTCTACTAATTTTAGATGCTAATCTATATAGTATAGCCATCCTATGAAAAACTTTGTATTTTTATCTCCTTTTAACCAAGTATGTTTTAATTTTAATCTCCTAAATTTCTCTTAAGATATTATGATATTCACTAAGCAACTTCCTTTCCTCTGATCTTGAATTATGATGTTCACATTTTTAGAATTTTAAAAGGTTATCTTTTAGTTCTTTCCTCTAAAGAACATTTACAAAAGTGTTTTTGTTCCATTATTTTAATCTAGATGTCATTGATTTAATTTATTTTAGAAGTGTATATAACCCACCGTTTCCTGAAGAATTTCATGTTTGTGCTATCATATCAACAAATTGAGGATGGTTTTTCCACATTTGCTCATATTTAAAATATGATATTTTTTTGAATTCACTTACCACCATTTTAACTCTTATTGGCCAATGATCTAAACTAGTCATTTTCAAGGTATTAATTTTTGCATAAGTCCCTTCATATAGCTAATGATATGAGAGTATGTATCTGTTTACTTTTTTTGCTATTAGTTTTTGGTCTTTCTTATTTTTTTTTTATAAGTAACATTTTATATACAGGGGTTTTTTAAAGGGACCCAAAACCTTATTACAATAAGAACAGAGGAAGATAGCATACCAAAAACCCTGTCAGACTAGACCAGGGGTGGACATCACAACAGACGACGGGATCCGAGATCCTGAAGAAAACACTCCAATTCACCTGTCCCAGGGACAGGGCAGACCCAACTAGGACAAAATAGGGGTACAGACCTAAAAACCTTGCCACCAAGCAAAAAATATTGGAAAACGTCGTAGCTACGAAACCACTGCATGGACAGGAAACCTTACCACCAGAACACCACCACCCCCACCGCCCTGGGGAGGGGAGCCCCCCTGGGCCAGGACTGGGATGGCTAGTCGTCTCCATCAGACCCATCCCTGAGCCTACGTCGGATCGCCTTGAAAATGCGCACCGAGGTCGATGTCGCATTGGCAACCGACGTAAGGGAATTAATCACCATATCTAGAAGAATACGAAGGGGGAAGGTCCCCAGTTCATCTTCGGAGTCCGAGATGATCTCGATGGTGCCTTTGGGTTCTATTTTTGGCTTCTTGAGTCGACTGGACGATCTGCTCCCGCTGGGGTGCCGAGGCCACCAGGGGCCTGGGTACTTGGGGCCGAGGCAGGGGAAGGGCCGCTAGGGGCGCTGTTGCTGCCAGGGGCTCGAGCCGATGCCCATTGCTTCGGAGTGGGCCTGTGCTTCTTGGGAGGGGGAGAGATGTCAACTTTTTTAGGGCTATCCTCCTTAGCTTTAGGCTCAGAGTTGGAAGAGGCCAAAGACCTTATGGGGGGATTAGAGGAGAGGGGAGGGATACGATGGGTAGGGGGCTGGTTGGCGAGGGTGTGCCGATAAAGGACTACCATGAGGCCTTGGTGTGAGGGGCGGGCATGGGCTTTTTGGGCCTTCTCAATCGATATGGTGAGAGAGTAAAGCAGGTAGCGAGGGGTGCACAGGAGGATGGCCCTACGCAGGTGGTTAACGAAACTGAGGTGGAAGCTGTATAGCTTCTGCTCAGGAGCATCACATGTCACAAACTGCATGATGGGCATGAGGGCCTCATCATAGGGTTTAGGCATGTACTTTCTATAAAGGGTGGTCTTGTCCCAACTGTGCTCCGAGAAATGGGTGAGCTCCTCCTCCTAGTTGTGTCTGTCGCGGTGGATGTATTTCCCCTTTTCTTCATGGTGAAGCCCAGTGATGTCGAACAAGAGCTCCTTGGTCACTTTGAAGTGAACACCTTTCATGACCACCTTGCCTCCATTCCAGGTGTCGAGGAACGCCTATGTAATTTCATCGTCTAGACCAACAAACTTGTGGAGGAACAGGATGAGGGACATGATGTCCATGAAAACTTTGGCAGAGTCGGTGAGGATGAGAGAGGAGGGCTCAATGTAGGGGGGTTTGAATGTAGACATGGTGGGGACAAAGACCAGTAGTGATGGGGAGAGGTGGAAGAAGCTAGAGATCACCAAAGAGCGCACTAGCAGGAAGTGGAGGGCGAGAAAGGGACATGAGAGGGAGAGGTCATGCATGTTGGGGAGGATGAAATAGTCGAAGGGGGAGCTGAAAGGGCACAAAGATATCGCATGCATAGGGACTCGACAATGGAGGAGATGGGCGACACGCATGAAAGGTGGTAGAGACGGGAAAAAGGGTGGTAGGCATGGTGAATCACGAATCATGAAGGATGAGGAGGCATGATGGGATTGGGCCAAGTGGATGGCTTACACGTGGGACCAGCCTTGACAAGAAAGGGCACAAAAAAGAGAAGGGTGGCGGGATCGACGTGCTGAGGTGGCAACAGGTCAGACTCGGTGGAGTTGGGAAGGCCAGCGTAGAAGAGGTGGGGTCTGAGAGGGTCTGCCTTGGTGCTGAGGTGGTTGCTTCGGAAAGGCCCAGTGGAAACGATGGCCTTGGGAAGCCTCGAGCACAAGTCAACGCCCACCAAAAAATTAAAATTGGCTCTGGGGCTCCATGTCAGCGTGGCTCTACAATCGAGCAAGCTAAACCTTTGTGCTGTCATCGTGGTTCGAAGATCGATCTTGGGACATCACATCTCGAAGGGCATCGAGAAAGTCATCATGCCAGATACGGAGATCTGCTGATGTCACTACTGAGTTGACCATTAGGTCTACGAGCTTGTTACCTTCTCGATAGACGTGGTAGATGGACACCTGGGGGAACCCCTGGATGATGGCATGAGCTTCTTGGGCAATGTTGAAAATGTGCCACGATAGCTCTCCTTGCTTGGTCATAGCATTGATGATGTTGAGGGAGTCACCCTCGATGATCACCCTTTTGGGGGACTCCTGGAGAAATCTGAGCCCACGGAGGAGAGCCGAAGCTTTCATGAAGTTGTTGGTTTGGATGCCCAGGGGCTCCGCGTAGGCAAGGATCAAATGGCCTGAGTGGTCCCGGATGACATCACCCACACCCGAAGGGTCGAGATTCCCTTTAGATGCCCCATCAAAGTTCAACTTGACCCACCCGGGAGGGGGGTCGACCATCTAGCTGAGGCTCTAGGGAGGGGGAAGGGGGTGGGGGGGAGCGTCTGCACTCCGAGGGAGCTGAGGAGGGTTAACTCACTAGATTTCTGGGGAGGGTAGAGTAGGGGGAGGGTGTGGGAATTCTCGGATGCAAAGGTGAGTGCTTTGACTACCACCGCCCGGGGGTCCCGGGGTGGGGAGGAAAAGGCTCTACCGTTGCGCTCGAGCTAGAGCTACCAAAGTAGGTGGGGGAGGCAGAAGGCCCAGAGGGAGCAGAGGGTGGGATGGGAAAAGGGATTGGGCCATTGGATGAGGAGGTCAGGGATGGATCCGGGAGGGGCCCACTGGATGGAGAATTGAGCAAGGAGATGCCCAAGGGCCTCAGAGGAGAAAGGGCATCTGAAGAAGAGGTGAGAAATTGACTCCCAATATTTGCAGCATAGGTAGCATCTATTTGGGATTAGGAAGCCCCTCTTCGCCAGGTTGTCGATGGTGAGGATCTTGTTTTGGGTGGCAGTCCAGACGAAGAAGTTGATCTTGGGGATCAATTTTTTGGACCACACCTGCTTGACAGGGAAGTGGCCTTCATGGGGATCCCTTAGGAGGCCATAGGTAGATTTGATCGAGAAAGAGTCGTTATTGGTACCTTGCTAGACACACCTATCCTCATTCACCCCTGAAGGGATGATAGTCATGCGAAGCAAGTTCGAGAGACTGCCAGCTTGACGAGGAAACTGGGGAACTTTGATGGGTGCCCAGCCTGCTCTGCCCTGACCCTTGATGATGTAATATGCCACCTTGGGGCCTCTGGAAGCCTCCAAGTGTTGTCTCAAGCCTAGAAGGTCAGGATCTGAGCTCAGGGCCTCATCCCGAAGCCATATGTCATTCCAAAAGTCAATGCTGGTTCCATCACCGAGGATCCACCTGGTCCCTTTTTGGATGAGGTCCTTGGTGAGGATCAAGGATTTCTAGAAGGCAGATCCATCCCAGGTCTGGTGGTGACTAAGGAAGGGGTGATTCTAGAGGTATTTCCTTTTTACGATGGTCACCCATTCGGCCAGGAAGTTGGAAAAAACCTTCCAGGCATGCTTGGCCAAAAGGGCCTTGTTCATCAGGGAAACCAGGCGGAGGCCGATTTCGCCTTCGTTTTTGGGGTGGCAGACCAGGGGCCAAGTGACCAGCGGGATCCTTTTCTTCTCTTCACTACCGGACCACAAGAAATACTTCTGGATCTATTCAATGCGAGCACTTATCGAGGTTAAAATCCTAAAAATGGACATGAAATAAACTGGGATGCTTTGGAGGTAGGCAGACGTGAGAGTTGCTTTGCCCGCCTGGGAGAGGAGATGACCTTTCTAGGAGGCCAATTTTTTCTGAATTATTTCAACCAGGGTGCTCCATAGGGCCTTGGAGGGGAAACCCACGAACAGGGGGAGTCCTAGGTAGGTGGTGGGGAGGGTGTCAGGGGAGCATCCCAGAATCCGGGCTATCGTTGCCTGCCTGGCCGGGGGAGTGTGGATGAAGTAAATTTTGCTCTTTCGAAGGTTGATTTTTTGCCCTGCTACTTCCTCGTATAGGTGGAGGATCCGGTTGATGACTTTGGCTTGGGCTATCAAAGCGAAAGTGGCAAGGATGGTGTCATCCACAAACTGGTGGTGGGACACTAGGGCCAGCCCTAAAGCAGGTCTGATGCCAGAGATGAGTTTGATTTTGGTTGTGCTCAAGAAAGTGCATCCCAGGGCCTCTACCAGGATGATGAAGAGGATGGGGGATAGGGGGTCACCCTATCGGAGCCCTCTGGCACTGGGGAAGAAGCCGATTGGGGAACCATTGACCAAGATGGAGAACCAAGGGGATGACACACAATGGAGGATAAGACCAACCCAGGTGGGATGGAAGCCAAACTTGAGGAGGACCTTGGTGAGGAACTCCCAACTAACTCGATCAAAGGCTTTGTTCATGTCTAGCTTGAGGAGAAAGGTTGGTATTTTGGCTAGGGTGGTAGAGTGGAGGACCTCATGTATTAGGATTATCTCGTCTATGATCACTCTCCCTTTGATAGAGCTTCCCTAGGAAGGGGCAATGATAAGGGGGAGGATGTCTTTGAGCCTATTTGCAAGGGATTTGGTGAGGATCTTGTAAAGGACATTGCACAGGCTGATGGGGCGAAAGTCAGGTAGGGATTTGGCCGTCGGGGACTTGGGGATCAGAGCGATAAAAGTGGAATTGATACCTCTAGGGATGGATCTAGCATTCTAGAGGTCACGAACGACAGCACACACCTCTTGGCCTACTAGGTCCTAGAAGGTCTAGAAAAAGTTGGGAGGGAAGCCATCCGGGCTCGGGGCAGTGTCTACCTTCATGGAGAAAAGGGCCGCTCTATCTCCTTATCAGTGAGAGGGTTGAGAAGCACCTCGTTGGCTTGAGGGGAGATGGAAGGGGGGATGTGATCAAGGAGGGTCGTGGCAGCTTGGGGGGTAGGGTGGGGCTCAGTGCCAAGGAGCTCCTGGTAGAAACTAGTTGCCTCTAGTCTGATTTCTTCCTCATCCCTCATTGTCCTACCATCACTACAGATGAGCTCAGGGATTCTATTGGTGCTCCAATTTTTGAGGGTGGATGTGTGGAAGAATTTGGTGTTGGTGTCTCCCTCTTTGAGCTAGAGGGCTCTCGAATTTTACCTCCAAAAGGTCTCCTCACGGGCTAAGACATTGTGGTATTCAGCTAGGATCCTTAGTTCCTCTTCCCTCAAACCAGGATCCACCATTCCCTCTTGGACTCTGTCCTGCAGGTCTTTCAACTTTTTCTTTAGGATCTCCTTGCTCTCGAAGATGTTCCTGAACACCTCTCTATTCTAGAACTTAAGGTTGTCCTTCAGCACCTTTAATTTTTGGTAGATTTGACAAGTAGGGAACCCTGAGGTAGGGAGGCTCCACCATTTGCCCACTTGTTCTTTGAATTCGGGGTGATGGAACCACATAGACTCAAACTGGAAGGGGCATTTGTGGGGAGGGCACCTACCAACTTCAAAGAGGAGGGGGTTGTGATCCGATGCTATTCTGGGAAGGGCCAGGAGGGTGGCATCGACAAATAGGGGAATGGCCTCCCTGGATAGGAAGACCCTATCTAGCTTGACCTAGATGAGGCTGGCCCCTGCTTGTCTATTGCTCTAGGTGAACTTGGTGCCCTTTAGGTGGACGTCCATGAGCTCATTATCATCAGTGAATTCACCAAAATCCTTCATGCTTCTGGAGTTCAGGACTGATCCCCTACATTTGTCTGAGGGGAAGAGGGGGTTGTTGAAGTCGCCCACCAGGATCCAGGGGAGGGGGGCAAAAGCTTCTCTCATGAGGCTGACCTCGCCCCATAGGGAGGCTCTATCAACCGGGCTGTTGGGTGCGTAGATGTTGGAGAGGATCCAGGTTTGCCCAAACTCCAAACTGTGGAACATGATGTTGATGATTCTGGGAGAGGACGAGATCAATCTACCTTCGACCGTGCCTGGGTCCCATAGGCACATTAGCCCCCCTATAGAGCCGAGGGTCGGGGTGGAGAGGGATTCACCATTATGCCAGATTGCCTTGGCGACCTTGGGGGAAGAAGATTCATCCAACTTAGTTTCTTGGAGGAGTAGAATCGTAGGTTTGTGATCCCTACGTAACTGGGCTAGGGCACGTCTCATGGGGGCTCCATTGAGCCCTCTTGCATTCTAGGTGATGATATTCATCTGACACCTTTGGGGGGTCGCTTGCCTCCCTTCCCCTACTGGGCGGGAGGTTTGGGTCTAACGACTTCATCTGGTGGGAAGCTGAGGGCTTCGCCTAGGAGGGTCATCTGGAGGTCGCTGGCGATCTCATCCTCTGCTTGCTTGTTGCGTTGTTCGTCGAGCATGGGCCGACCTCTTTTTTTCCAATAAGTTGGGAGAAGGTTGGACTACCATCGTCATCACCCTCTGATGCCTCAGATCCAACTTTAGAGTAGGCCTAGGAAGGGAGGGATAGGTTCAGGGGGGTAGGGGATCAGTAGAAGGCAGAGGGTCAATAGGGAGGGGAGGCATGGGGAGCTCTAGGAGGCTTTTAGGGTAGACTCTAGGGCTGGGGTAACCCCATCACGAGGATGGGAGGGGAGGGCCTCGATCGGGAAGGTCTCCTGGGATAGAGGAGGTTCTAGAGGGCCTGCAGGCTGTTGGGGACTATGCTCGGGACATCACCGAGACGTAGAAGAAACCTCTTGGATGGGGTCGGGGGTGGTGCATACCTGGTGTTGCTCATCCATAGGGGTGGGGTTCGCCTTCTACTTTCCTTTGTCTACTGGGTCGGCCATATTTTCATGCCACTCCTGGGATGGGTGGCCATGGGGGGGTCGTCTACCTCGGGGGGCCGTGAGAAGGGCCCCTTTCATGATACGATGCCTTCGAGGGAGGATCCTCGATAACTGGAGCTTCAGGCTTCTTGGATAGGGGGCATTGATTAGGGAGGTGCCCCTACGAGTTGTAGAGGGTGCAAAAGGCTGGCTTGTTTTCATAAACAAGGGTTTGGCACCAAAAATAGGGCCCCGATGAGATGGTAACCGAGGAAGGGAGCTCTGATTCTAGATTTGTAGCAATGCATATCCTGGCATGAACCATGCGGGATCCCACCTTGGTGGCTGAATCGAAAGCCACAAGTTCCCCTACGGACTAGGCGATGAGTCTGAGCACACCCTCCTGCCAGATATGGAAGGGGAGATCAGGAAGTCTGACCCAGATCGAGGCAACGTTGATGCTCTATGTGTTGGGGTTAAAATCGGTGGCCCAACGCCGGAGGAAGAGGCTTCTGCATCCCAAGAACCAGGGCCCACCCGTGAGTATCTTGCTAGTGTCCTCCTTATTGTTCAACTTGATGAGGAAGAACCCCTTAGACAGGGCAATGATTTGCATGTTGCCTGAGGTTTTCCACTTGGAAAAAGCCCATCGATGTATGGTTTCCATGTCTGGGCGACCCCCGATAAATTTCCCTACAAGGGAGAAGGAGGAGGCTGAAATGAAGGATGAGAACACTTCATCCTTGATCGAGATGTGGGTCCCTGCTAGGGAGAGCCCCATGGATGGGGCTTGGGGGCAGCTGGACTCGCCCACCAGGACCTGCACAAATGAGGGTTTGTTGGACCCCTCGGTGGCAGACTCCTCAGTAACTTTTTTGGGGGGCTTCTTGATCGAAGAGGGGCCCCCAGGAATGCCTGTGATCCCATCGGGTCCCAGGCCCTTAGATGGATGTGGCTTTGTGCCAGATCCCACCTGGCCCGTGTCTGATCTTGGGCCAGCCACTGCTCCAGATACTACTATAGCAGACCTTGCTGCTCCAGATCCCACTGCAATCCTTGCTGCAACCCCTGATCCCGCACCTGCTCCTACCATCTCCAGGGATTCATAAACCTTACCTTCACTAGGTATATCCTATTTTTTGCCCATGTATAGTTGTATTCTTTAAATTCAACCTCCTATAGATTATTGTTTTGAATAAAACGTGATAAATCTCTCATACTTTGGGTTAATTTCCTAATTCCCCCAAATTTTTCATCTAGCTTGGTTAAGAAATTAAAAATTTCTATGATCATGATTGGGTTTCTTGGTCTTTACCTTTAATAACTAAATAATATGGGTTTCTTTGTTTTCTATAAGTTAAGTATAAATACTAAACTTATAAATAAATAAATCAAATTTCCTTTATCTTATAAGTCAAAGTCCCATACCTTCAACCCATAAGAAAACCCATTTACTTTATTTAATAAATCAAAGCTCTACTACTTCAATTCTTAAATAAATCATTTTCTTGCTATTTTATAAACCAAAGTCCCATAACCTTTAATCTATAAAACAACCATTCTATTTATTTAATAAATCAAAGCTCCTCTACTTCAATTATTAAATAAATCATTTTCTTGCTATTTTATAAACCAAAGTCCCATAACCTTTAATCTATAAAACAACCATTCTATTTATTTAATAAATCAAAGCTCCTCTACTTCAATTCTTAAATAAATTATTTTCTTGCTATTTTATAAACCAAAGTCCCATAACCTGTAATCTATAAGACAACCATTCTCGTTATTTAATAAATCAAAGCTCCTCTACTTCAATTCTTAAATAAATAATTTTCTTGCTATTTTATAAACCAAAGTCCCATAACATTTAATCTATAAAACAACCATTCTATTTATTTAATAAATCAAAGCTCCTCTACTTCAATTCTTAAATAAATTATTTTCTTGCTATTTTATAAACCAAAGTCCCATAACCTTTAATCTATAAAACAACCATTTTCTTTATTTAATAAATCAAAGCTCCTCTACTTCAATTCTTAAATAAATCATTTTCTTTTTATTTTATAAACCAAAGTCCCATAACCTTTGATCTATAAAACAACCATTTACAATGTTCTATGAATTAAAGATTCATTTCTCTAATAAATAAAACAACCATTCTGATTCTATTTAATCATCAATATTTCCTTTCTAACATTTAACCACCCAAATGAATAAAAACTAGTGTGAGCTCTACCCAAAACTAAAGAAAATTCAGAGAAAGAGAGCTATCAATGCTCTATCCACACAATAGACTAGCATTCTCAACCTAACACAAACCTCAAGGATGTACGAATAGACGTGATCCCAAAATATTGACGGAATGACTCTCATTGGGTTCAACTGGTGGAGACTATTTAGAAGGTCGTCACTACCGATGTGGTATCTACAAGACCCTAAGTGGCTATCATCAATAGAGACCTTCAACCTCAATGATTCTAAATATGCGAGATTTAAACTCTTAAAGGTGCACTCGAGCAAGAGGACCCTACATTTGTGTAGGTCACTCAGTTCTAACTGAGCATCAATGAAAAGACAAACCTAAGGGGAGTTTAGAGTTATAGATTAAAATACCTAGACATAACCTTAGTAAGGTTTACCATGGTTATTGGCCATGATGGTCCACCACAAGTTTCCTACTCAAGAATACATCCCATGGACTGAAACTATAACAAGATGAGGTATCCCAAGGTAACTAAAAGCTTCTTAGAAAGGTTAGGGCCACTGCCCAAGTCTAACCAGCTCATACCTAGGGAAGGAGCTAGACATTAATCCTGACTTCAAACTCCTAATATTCCTAACTGAGTTGTAGGTCCATAGATATTGATAAGGATGAAATAAATATCTACAAAGTAGCATGTGACTAAAAAGGATATCCAAGGCCTAGTTTTATGAATGGTTACATAGGAGGTTCTAATAGGATTCCAACAAGTTAGAATTCCCCTTGTTTCTTCTTCAAAATCCATAACATCTCATTCACATCTTGTCCAAACTACTTTCATTTTTTTGGAAACGTCTTTTGTCATTTTAGTTTCTTGGATATAAAGAATATCAGAATTATTACATAAACAGAGGTCCTTGATATACCTATGATTTGGGGGGGCAATAGAACCCCTTATATTCCATGATATGATAATCATGTATCCTTAGGGGCTACTAGCCTCACCTGCAAATTACCAATATCATACTTTTGTTTGGTAAAGAGAAGTTCAACCAACTTAGTTTGTGTTCCTTTCTCTATGTTTGCTCTTGCTTCCTTGGATTTCGCTTGATAATTTGAGGATTTTCCTATTTTTGCCTTCTATGTTTTAGTATTATATCTTATTATTCTATCTCTCAATATCCTTTCACACATTTCTTTTTCATCAGATTTATCTTCTCCTAGCTCTACTACGGAATCTTTTGACTTGTCCTACTCATTTTCTAGTATTTCCTTATTAATGGTAGAGGTATTAACATCTAACATTGCATATTTTACCAAATTTTTTTCTCCTAAATGGTGCATGGTACTTCAAGAGAGTCTTCAAAATATAATTAGAAACATTACTTAGGTCCATTGAGAATGTTTGTCCCCAAATCAGGATCATACTGAATAGACAATTCCTTGTTAATATGTTGAACCTATTGTACCGTGTCCTCTAATTAATGGTAGAGGTATTAACATCTAACATTGAAATTTATTTACCATTTTTTCTCCTGAATGGTGCATGGTAATTCAAGAGAGTATTAAAAATATAATGAGACACATTCCTTAGGTTCATTGAGAATGTTTGTCCCCAAATCAGTATCATACTGAATAGATAATTCCTTGTTAATATGTTGAACCTATTGTACCGTGTCCTCTAATTAATGGTAGAGGTAGTAACATATAACATTGCAATTTCTTTACCATTTTTTTCTCCTGAATGGTGTGTGGTACTTCAATAGAGTATTCAAAATATAATGAGATACATTCCTTATGTTCATCACAAATGTTTATCCCTAAATCAGGATCATACTAAATAAATAATTCCCTGTTAATATATTGAACCTATTGTACCATGTCCTCTAAGTTTTGATCTACTTTTTCTTCATAGGATAAAGCCTCAAAAGAGTTGGTATTTCTTCCAATATCCTTCCTTAATGATATCCACTATTTATTTGCTTTCTTTTGACTAGATCTATTTGTTGAAATTTGAAAACCATCCTCATCCATATCCTTTTGTAAAATTCTCTTACGGTTTTCTACATATCATTTTGCTGGATTTTTCTTAGGGCATGCTCTATCAATATGCCCCTCCTCATGAAATATTCTACATCTAAAAGATATGTTTTCATAATACATGGTTTGGATCCACATATTATCCCCATACTTAAGAATGATTGATTCTGGTAAAGCTTTACTTATATTAATCATGACCAATATTCGAGCATAACTAGCCAAGAATCCATTTTTATAGTTTTTGAAATCTCAAGGAATTTCCTCAAAGTCTTTCCTATCACCTTTATGATATCCATATCCCAAAATTCAATGGGAATCCCATACATCCTAATCCAGACTGGTGCTAGGAATAGATTTATATTTTAAAGTGAAAAGCCTTAATACCAATGGGTAAGAAAGAGTCTCGCTCTTCCCATAAACCAAGGATGCCCTTTTAAGATCCTATTTATTTCTTCCCTAGAATAAAAAATGGCTAGGAAAAAACCTTTGGGAAGAAAGGATAGAGTCACTCCTGGAAACTTCCAACTCCTATCAATCCATTTTCTTAAGGTTAAACTCCCTATCCAATACCCATTAGATTTACCAAAAACCATCCTATCTTTGAGAAAAAAGGATCGATCCTTTATGGTGTGCTCACTAAAATCTATTACTAGAGATGATTCTAAGGATTTAGCTATAAATTGATGCATGGGAAGGAAAATAATACTCAAAATCTACTAAAATTTACCAAAATACCCTATAGTGAATATAATATTTGATGTCATAACATGCAATATCCATGATCTATCTAGATATCATCATACTAGGGAATAAATACAACATCCATGCATAAAAACATTTGCAAACCACAAAATAAAATTACACAAAATATACCCTGGGAACCCTCACGGGGAATAAACCCACCCTCCAAAATATGTTTCTCCTCTCATTTCATAAACTTAAATTGTCATAAATAAAAGTATAGAAATACATCCCTCGAACTCTTCTCTATATCAAATATGCAATATAAGGAACCAACTTGCTCCATGATTTAATTGTGATGCAATTAAGAAAATGCCACATTTCCTTTCTCTAAGCCATTAATAAATAAGAATCTCACATATTATTATATCTACATGTTTATGAAAGATCATCGATTACATATTAAGGATATGTTTCATCTATTACCAAGAGGGAAATCCCACAATTCCCTCGAGAATGCAACCCACATCAATTCTCCAACCTAGATACCATTATTTCATTTTAATCAACAAGATCTAGTAATATAAGGTTTCATAACATATGGAGAGATCCCATACTCTCTCCAATATTAGGTCCCATACCCAATATTCCCTCATCCATTTAAATTTCACAACTTAGATAATTTCCACTACATTATTGTTTGATCAAAATCATGGTTTGATCATTCATATGGTTATACTAGAATCCCTGCAAAATGTTGCCTCTTAGTCTATCAAACATAATAACATTTTCTTTATCTTGTAATCTATCAAATAATATTACATCTTTAAACACAAATCAACCTTGTAATCTATTGTGCAATATTACACCTCTAAACACAAGTCAATCTTATAATCTATCACTCAGATTACAAATCCATATTGTAATCTATCACACTAGATTATACCTAAAAAAAACATAAATCAACCTTGTAATATATCTCATAAGATTACACCTTTAACCTCAAATCAACCTTGTAATCTATCACATAAGATTAAAATCAACCTTTATACTCAAATAAAACTTGTAATCTATCACACAAGATTACACCTTAAAACTCAATCAGCATTGTAATCTATCACACAAGATTACACCTTTAAGCACAAATGATTCTTGTAATCCATCAAACAAGATTACACCTTAATCACAAATCAACCTTGTAATCTTATCACACAAGATTACACCACAAAACAACCTTGTAATCTATCACACAATATTACATCTTCTTTGTCTTATAACCTATTGAATAAAGTTATCCTATGTTAAATCATCAACTGGTTTATAATTTTGTTTACAACTCCCTAATATTTGGTCTAGCATCAACTTCCTCTTCCCAAATACTAACCCATAGGGATGTATTCAAAATACTTAGAGGAAGATAAATCTACATACCCTCTAGCAAATTTTAAATTCATTTATATATTTTCTATTTAAGGAAGGACCTACTATTTACAAACCCTTAACTACCCCAAAATTTGGCCCAAAGATGTACTCTATCAATTTACCCATTAATTGTCTAGTAGATATTAGTTTTTCCTTACAACTTGATCTACATGTTTTCATTTATATATTTCATCAAACAATATATGATCACTTCATTTCCTTACATTGGAACTTGGGCTTTATTCTATGTTTTTCACAATTTCATCATGAAAGAATAGTTTAAAAACCCCTTTTTAGAAGTTGGTTACAACACAACCTTTAAACCGTTCATTTTTGACCTAATGGCATGGTTAACTTAATCAAGAGGTTCCACAAACACAAAATTATTTTTCTTGCACAACTTAATCGGTTAACTGTCAAGATATCCTCATCTAAATGGTCACCCAACAATTTAATTCAAACACATGCATTATACACCATAGATCAAATGAATATCAAACTATCGTTATTTCTCTGTGACTAGACCCAAAAAAGGAGGTTTGGCTTCATGCGATTGGTAGTCTAAGATACACTATTTCAAGTAAACAATTACCATCCATGGTCAATCATCCTTGATTGGCTCCTTCCTTGCTAGCTTCTAGACTAGATATAGCCTATAAGATACCAGACCCCTCAGTGATCATTGTATTAGAGTAGGCTTTCTCTATATTTTACCTCAAAGTTGCTGTAGAAGTTATGTGGGATAAAATGTTCTAGACTAGTTACTTTTATGCCTATGGATAATTTATGAGTAGTATGGTGACACACGAAAACTTGTGGGAAGGACATCATAACATCCAGTGGTGTCTACTTCACTCATGAAGATAAGTGCCGACACCCAAACTATCTTGGTGTATCTATAATTAGATTGATCAATGATGGCTGATGGATCTATAGGGAATTCACCCCTTTTATGGGCTTGCTGTAGCGGTGTAGGTTCCTTGTGGGATACAGGTTTGGAATCCCTTGTGCAACCTTCTCCTCTACATGGAGCCGAACATGGGGATAACACATCAGGTGCATCGAAACCTCCTGAACCAACTTACCCCTTAATTTGAAACCTTTACCAAACAAAGATTACAAAAACATGTAGGGGAATTGGAACAACCGACGTGAGACCTTATAGGCATACCCTCCAAGACCCTAAAAGTAGTTCCTATGCATTCCAGGGAGGCATGATCTAGTCTACGATAGGAATGATCTAATGGGAGGGGACCGAAGATAAATATGTTTAGCCAAACGAATATGCAACATTGACTTGGTAATCGAAATCCACAAATTGGTTGGAGGGGATTTTATGCATAAGATTTCATATATTGATAGTATTCCCTCGATAAATTAGAGGTAATCACCCTCTTTATCAAAAATTCCCCTACACTACAATTTCACACAAAAGATAAACCCTCTTTGAAGAGTTCTCAGGTATCTCAAACTTTTTTGTTGCAGGGTTTCGGGGAGAGGTTGTTTCTGTGATGCGAAGCACTACCATCGATAGGAAATTCAAGGGACCTTCGATTGTGATCAATTTAGCTTGAAGTTGTAGATAAAATCTAGGCTATAGACTACTGGGATGGAGAGAATGTCAGAACCTCTTTGACTGACTACTGGTTCTGCCCCTTTATCCCAAGACTACAAACATAATTCTAGACTACCATATGGTGGTTGGTAGTGGATTATAGTGGAGAAATTTAGAATGATCCTTCCCATATCCCAAATTAGATATGAATGATGCTTAATGCCAAACCGATAGAGGATTATACATCCTGGTCTTGGCGGTACTATATGTTTGTTACAAGGTAAATTTTAAATGGAAAATACATCCCACATGCTCCGAGCGGTATGCAAGGTTTAACAAAAAGGTGTAATAACTTATAAATAGAAATAGCCACCAAGCGGTGGTCAACCCAACCCCACCGATGGTTGGCTATTGAGGGAAATTTGACCATCCCATTTATGGGGTGCCTTGATGATGATGGCATGAATACTTCTAGGCTCCCTACCTTTTACACATGAATAAAAAACAATGAAGAATAGGGGCACATGATAGCTACTAGTAATCAATCATGTCTAAGTAAAAATACATCCATCCAGTCATTTAATGAAATCGCAAGTGCTATACCATGATTATTAAAGCCTTAATAAGTCACAGACACCTTGTAGGATTACTAAAAAAAAAAAAGCACCACGCAACATTTAAATTATCACTGGTATCTTGCAAAATTACAATGCTACATGTGTGGTTCGATCTATCAAATATTGATTAATTAATAAACACCTTATAATATTGTATATTCATAAGCATGAGATCCAACATATCAAAGGGTTCTTTGAAATTTACTTCTACCAAGCTCCTCTTTGAGACTGCCTCCCAAGATCACTTCTCTTGAAAAAATTGCTCCTTAAGACTCTCATTTTAGCTAGATGCTCCTAATTAGAACATGGTACTTTCTCAAGGCCTTTTGGTTTCTGATCTACCCAAGGTAGAGAGCATACTCCCTAAGCCCAAGATTTCCTCTCCCTCATTCCATTGCTTGTCTCCCCTTTTATAGATTTTTCCCAGCTCTTCTTCCCTCATGAGCAAGTGGGTGGATATAATATTAAAATACTAGAAGGAACCTTCTTGGAGTTCACCCAAATAGTAGGATTCCATTTTTATTATTTAAAAATTAGGGACAAGACAAGAGAGGGTAAGGTGGGAGTACTTTGCCCATTTTTGGTCTTCCCTTTTCTCCCAAGTGCACCTGCAATGCCTCAACATTGCAACATTAGACAAATATGTACACTTTTATTATTTAAATATGACCTTGGAGAATGGTTCATCCACTAGTCAAATATGTACATATTTTTTTATTAATTTATAGCCTTGTCCTTTTTGGGCCCAATTAAAAATTGGATAAATATTTGTGGACACTTAATTGTAAATAATTAGGTTCAATCTAATAAGTTACTTTTGTGAAAGATAATTTCCCCAAATTAATATTTTTGCAAAAGCCTTATTTTATTTTCCCCAAAACCTTACCAAAATTCCAATTGTTTTCCAAAACCCTCCAAATTAACTTGGTAGAGTGTAGTTAGTTTTTAATTAGGGATTTTTATAGGATAATTAGGGTTTACCATCCCCTAATTTTATTAATTAGATCCTTTTATTAATTCTTGGAAGCATTAGTAAGGTTTGGTCAATTTTTAAAATTCAAGTATTAATTGATCCTTTGGATCAATTAATGTCTTCTAGGAAGTCCAACGGGTGGGCTGTGACATACTCCCCCCTTGGATTAAACACAATCCCTTGTGTTTCTCATTAGTTCCTAGCTTAGTTAATGCAGAAATCAATAAAATCAGCATTAGTCCTTTACAAATCAGATAGAATCATCATCCTTTTCTTTATTTCTAGTGTCTCGATCTTGATGGTAAGCAATATCTTCCATCCACGAGAGTACCTAGACTTGCAAAAGTGCAAACTATCAACAATATCATGTTATTAAAGCAATAAAACATCCATATTGCATCAATAATAAGTATTGAAAACATCATCAATACACAATTTTCATCATGAAAACAAAGCATCAAAGCATCTATCACAACATAGTCAATGATAATAGAGTACTACAATAAAAGAACTACAAAATATTTCCATAGAAATGTCATGAATTCATGTTTATATAATAAACTAGACTCAATCTATCTAATTAAATGCATCAACAAATCTCACAAAGGAGTATCACACCATGCCTTGATAGCTCCTTTTTATGAGTTAACCTATTTATGCATAGGTGTCATCAAAGACAAAGACATAATTTTCATACTTCTTCCTTCAAGATACCCATATATCCTAAAATCATCTTGGAAAACCCAATTACCACCATCTAGACAAAACCATTTTCCACCACTAGTGCATCACTCTTGATGTCCCTTGGTACCCATTTTCAATCAGTCTATTGCAAGATTCATATCTCAAGAGACACAAATATCAAGTGCATTCCTCAAAAGAGTCTAAGGTACACTACTTAAGACCCATAGAATGTGGAGGGTTCGCTTAGCTCTTCCACTTTGATTCACTAGTGGCTCAATAGTGGGAGGAGAAGAACTTGAACACATGTAGTCTCTGAGTAACAAAATCCAATAGCAATGATCATCTTTACTATGCTTATGATGCTATATTGATATTCATGGTCATACTTACCCCTTGTAAGGTACCATGCAAAAAATTTTCATAACAATCATACTATCACTCATCGATAGTACCTATGACCACACTTACTCCATGTAAGGTATCATAAAAATCATACTATCACTCATCGATAGTACTTATGACCACACTTACCCCATGTAAGGTGTCATAACAATCATTAGAACATGATTTCTTCTATGTTAAGAGGGAATCCCACACTCTTCTTTAAGGATAGATTCCTCATCTATACCTCCTAAGAGTGTTCCCATATTAAAAATTTTCATGTCTAACCTTGCTTATTTAAGTTAGTTTTAAATATTATCTAGAATAAGATTTTCTTTCATTAAGTTTGTTAGACTCATATACAGATGCATCTCTAAATACTTTCTTCTTACCCTCCAAGATATTTTTCACTTGATATCTAGTCATTGTAGATGACATTCAAGTGATTAGCATGTCGGATAGGGTACTTAGTCCAATCTTACCTGCTTAGGACCCTCCAAAAGCTAACCGCTATTTGGGATTTTTTGAGCCACTACTTAGAAGGAAAACAAGAAGACTTAAGTATTAGGGACCATCCAGTCCAACTCTTAATGAAATGTAATCAAATATAATAATCTAATTTACTCATTAGATAAACATTGCTTTATATTACATAAGCAAAAACCCTCCTGGGTTACAATTATCATCCTTACAATATACAATGGGTGGCTTTCAACCACTTTTGTAGCCCTTAAGGCTACTATCCTCCGGTCCTATCACTATTATTGTGGTAGACCTAAACCCTCAGCTAGAGAAGGTGGTGGGGCAAATATTCTAGTGGTAACTTGGCCTCTGCCCCAGGTCGTTCTTCAAACTGATCGGGTGGTTATCTCTTGCCCACATTGTGTTATAGCTACTGGTGGATATGGGATGATTAGTCCATGGATTACTAGTGCCCCATAACAGGTAGTTAGGAATGCAGTCCTATATTCATCACTTGCCTGACGTAGTTGTGCATTTTATGTGTATAAAGCTGCTATGGTCCTAGATCTCCAATCACTTATTTGTGCTTATACTACCTTGAGCCTATCTTGTTCTGCTATGGTTGCATATTTTTTATCCTATAACCTTATTCTTTCTTGGGCCCATAGATTCTCTTAGGCTTGCTCTGGTTTTTCAGGAAGCTCTACTCTACCAATAGCCTTGAACGTGCCTTTAACTATCCTAATAGCTTCTTGCATAACCACATCCTTTTTGAAAATTGCATTTTTTCCTTGGCTCATTCTAGAACCACTAAAATCCATTTCATACTTTATAAAGTGTGGATCAGTAGATCGATAAGCACTAGGAGTATGATCATAAGGATAACTATAGGGCTTGCTCTCATTGTGCCCATAAATAGCAATGCCAACCCCATCATAAGTGCTACCATCTTGCATTCCATGGGTAGAACTCTCGCTTTTTGAATGCTTATGGAGTAACGCATCTTCGGTTCTCCCAAATGTTCAACTAGTTGTTAGTTTTTGGTACATAGGGTTTGATCAAAAATATGATCGAAAGTACCTTGATTATTCAAATTCTATTCGACACCCACTATTGATCGCGTCTTGATCGATACTAGTGTACTATATCACCGATCCCATCCTGGTTCTTCTTCCAAAGTTCCCAAGGTAATAATTCACCTTATTAAAACACTTGTGGTCATATCGCATCTTTATGGGTGTCTCATTAATGTGGTCTCAAGGTGTCTTATCACTGCTCTTTAAGAGGCTCCATCATATGAGTGCACGTTCACCCATGCATATCTCTTTTAGATGTTGCATCCTTTATCGCATTATTTCCAACTATCAAGGTTGTGCTTATACGTACACATGGGTACTATTGCAAAAATCTTGATCACAATTATTTATTGATAATAATTCAACTTTGTGCTAAGTCGAGTTTAGTTATCAACTCATCTCGTTGCTTGACGCAGTTTATAGTTCTTCTTGCATCATACAGGAAATTATTTCTTGGTATACATATTTATTGGATTATTTTCCAAGGTGAGATGCATGTTTGCCTTATACAAGGGATTCTTATGAGTTACTTTGAATTCTAAGGTAACTCTTATTTTCCAAGAATTCTTCTTGTGATTACGTATTTTCCCATAGCTACCCTACTGTTGATTTTGTAAACTTTCCTGACTAGGTTCATCATACTTGTAGTCATTCCTTAACACATTACTACCTTAAATTCCTTAAGATTATAATTCTATTTCCATTTTATAAACAATAGAGGGCTCTTGGTGCTTCAAACAACTATTGAATATTTATGCCCTAGTTTAACTATGTGGGTAATAATACCACATGCATTGTGCATAGGGCGGTCCCCTATTTAAATAGTGTAGCACACCTTATTAAACTTGACCACCACCCGGGTGGTTGGGTGGAACACTTTTATGTGGAGTTGAGATATTTCTTGGTGGATACCAAATATGACCCCCCCACATGCTATGATTCTAGTGAGGCTAGGTATGAAGTTTCTCTATCCTTGATCTCCTTCACAATACTAGGGTTTCATGCCAGAAGATGGTTCTAGTGATATGTGGACGGTTACCATGTTTAATTAAGTGGAGTTTATAGTGGTGACACCATTTCCTACACCATAGCATCCAGTTGGAAAGACCATGAGTGTATTGTAACATTGATCAAAAATATAAAGAAAGAAAACATTTTGTTATTTATCTTATGATCTTATCCAGACTCTTGCCTTATTACAAGGTAGTATTGCCATTTGCAAATTTTTGAATAGCTCCTTATCTTCCCATATCCTATGGTTTGTTTCTCCATAGATGAATTTCAATTCCCAATATTCTTAGGAAATTTTATAGCTTAACATAGCTAAGTTTATGATCAAGGGGTTACTTTAGCATAGTCTCCATGTGGTTCTCTTAAATATGAATACTCAAGTAAGTCCAAGGTTGCACTTCACAAAAATCAATGTGGTCAATGTCTATCATGTGGATAGGAGTGGCCAACCCTCCTATTAAGACCAGTGGGTAATAAAACATACCGCGCTCTTGGAAATTCTCTTGTCTATTTCAACAAGAACGCCCATTTCCCTTTCTAGCTAACACTAGACTCATGTTAGGTCTCTTTCAACCCATACATTTGGTGTATGCCTTGAAGACTAAACATCCTATCATAAAGATAGAGCATTAATCATTTGCAATGCTTAAACTTCTTCCCATATCACACAATGGGAGTTAAGGGGATTATCACACTGACCCTCATAGACACTCCAATGTCTACCATTTCACCTTACTTGTTTTATTCATTTTTAATCTCCACGATATGAGACAAAATCTAAGCTTTTCCCCACTTGATCATTCTTGAATCTATTTTCCACACAATAATTTTTAGTAAGGAAGAGGCTTAGATTCGTACCACAAATGTCAAATATCCTTTCTCAATGGTCTCTTGGGTACTCCATAAGTTGTGGTAGGTTCCCTCACCCTTCCATTCTGATTCACTAGTGAATACAAGCATGGGAGAAAAATATTTGTACATTAGTAGCTCCTAAGCACTTTTTCTTCCCTTACCATGTACTTAGAGTTCATCAAGAACCATTATAGGTTTACAAACAAAACCCATCTCTTTGCTAGCCTAGACCCATCACTAGAGTCCACTAACTAGCCTGGGCTCTGATACCAACTGTAACAACCCACATTACCAACCAAACCTAAGATAGAATTTTTTTTGTTCATATCTATCATGTTAAGTTACAACCAAGTATGCTTGAATCAACACCATGCAGGGAAGGAAGTAACCGAGAGAATTATGATATGGTCAGTGTCAACTCTCGTGATAGAAGTGACCAACTCCTATCTAACCTTACATCCCATCATTATATGTATGATCCCTTGGTTTAACTATTTCTACCTCTTCTTTTCTTAGAAAGTTTGGTTACTTAATCAATTGAATGTCATTTTAAACTTACTTCCTAAGTTCCATTTATTTTGCAGCGGAATATCATGCATGTATTAAACATCACATGAAGATTACTTTATTCACATCAATACTTTCACTTGATTTCAAATATAAACCATTCCATCATAATAAAAGAGCCATTCATTAGGAATACAAAGGCATCAATTATTATAATCACAAGATTAATCATAATGCATTTTCATCCATAGAACATTGCTTGTTAACAAAATATTACATCATATAACATTCTAATAATCACTTTATAAGAATGTAAATACATCATTCCATTGGAAAGAAAATAAAATTTACTTCTTTCATCATATTCAATATCCATGATCTATCTAGATAACATCATACTAGAGAGTAAATACAACATCCATGCATAACAACATTTGCAAACCACAAATAGAATTACACAACATATACCCTAGGAACCCTCACGAGGAATAAACCCAGCCTCCAAAATATGTTTCTCCTCTCATTTCATAAACTTAAATTGTCATAAATACAAGTATAGAAAAGGCATCCCTAGGACCCTTTTCTATATCAAATATGCAATATAAGGAACCAACTTGCTCCATGATTTAATTATTATGTAATTAAGGAAATGCCACATTTCCTTTCTCTAAGCCATCAATAAATAAGAATCTCACAAATTATTATATCTACATGTTTATGAAAGATCATCGGTTACATATTAAGGAGAAATTTCATCAGTTACCAAGAGGGAACCCCATAATTCCCTCAAGAATGAAACCCATGTTCATTCTCCAACCTAGATACCATTATTCCATTTTAATCAATAAGATCTAGTAATTATCTAAGGTTTCATAACATATGGAGAGATCCCATACTCTCTCCAAGATTAGGTCCCATACCTAATCTTCCCTCATCCATTCACATTTCACAACTTAGATAATTTCCACCACATTGTTGTTTGATCAAAATCAAAATGGTTCAATCCTCAACAGGATCATTCATATGGCTATACTAGAGTCCCTACAAATTTTTGCCTCTTAATCTATCAAACAGAATCACATTTTCTTTATCTTGTAATCTATCAAATAATATTACATCTTTAAACACAAATCAACCTTATAATCTATCGTGCAAGATTACACCTCTAAACACATGTCAATCTTGTAATCTATCACTCAGATTACAAATCCACATTGTAATCTATCACACTAGATTATACCTAAAAAAACATAAATCAACCTTGTAATCTATCTCATAATATTACACCTTTAACCTCAAATCAACCTTGTAATCTATCACACAAGATTAAAATCAACCTTTATACTCAAATCAAACTTGTAATCTATCACACAAGATTAAACCTTTAAACTCAATCAACCTTATAATCTATCACACAATATTACACCTTTAAGCACAAATGATTCTTGTAATCCATCAAACAAGATTACACCTTAATCACAAATCAACCTTGTAATATTATCACACATGATTACACCACAAAACAACCTTGTAATCTATCACACAATATTACACCTTCTTTATCTTATAACCTATTGAACAAAGTTATCCTATGTTAAATCATCATCTGGTTTGTAATTTTGTTTACAACTCCCTAATATTTGGTCTAGCATCAACTTCCTCTTCCCAATTACTAACCCATAGGGATGTATTCAAAATACTTAGAGGAAGATAAATCTACATACCCTCTAGAAAATTAAATTCATTTAAATATTTTCTATTTAAGAAAGGTTCTAGCATTTACAAACCCATAACTACCCTAAAATTTGGTCCAAAGTGTTACTCTATCAATTTACCCATTAATTGTCTAGTAGATATTAGTTTTTCCTTACAACTTGATCTACATGTTTCCATTTATAAATTTTATCAGACAATATATGATCACTTCATTTCCTTACATTGGAAATTGGGATTTATTCTATGTTTTTCATGATTTCATCATGAAAGAATAGTTTAAAAATCCCTTTTTAGAAGTTGGTTACAACACAATGTTTAAACCATTCATTTTTGACCCGATGGCATGATTAACTTAATCAAGAGGTCCCACAAACACAAAGTTGTTTTTACTGCACAACTTAATCGATAAACCATCAAGATATACTCATATAAATGGTCGGCCAACAACTTAATTCAAACACATGCATTATACACCATATATCAACTAAATATCAAACCATCATCATTTCTTCGTGACTAGACCCAAAAATGAGGGTTTAGTTTCATGCGATTGGCGGTCTAAGACACTATTTCAAGTAAATAATTACCATCCATGGTTAATCATCCTTGATTGGCTTCTTCCTTGCTAGAATCTGGCCTATATATAGCCTGCAAGATACCTGACCCCTCAGTGATCATTGTATTAGGGTAGACTTTCTCTAAATTTTACCTCAAAGTTGCTACAGTAGTTATGTGGGACAAAATGTTATAGACTAGTTACTTTTATGCCTATGGGGAATTGATGAATAGTATTATGACACATGATAGATTGTGGGAAGGACATCATAACATCCAGTGGTGTCTACTTCACTCATGAAAATAAGTGTAGACACCCAAGATATCCTGGTGTACCTATCATTAGATTGACCAATGATGGTCAATGGACCTATAGGGACTTCACACCTTTTATGGGCTTGTTGTAGCGGTGTAGGTACCCTATGGGATACGGGTTTGGAATCCCTTGTGTAACCTTATCCTCTACGTGGAGTTGAATGTGGGGATAATGCATTAGGTGCATCAAAACCTCCTAAACCAACTTACCCCTTATTTTGAAGCCTTTTCCAAACAAATATTACAAACACTTTTAGGGAAATTGGAACAACCAATGTGGGACCTTATAGGTATACCCTCTAAGACCCTCAAAATAGATCCTATGCATTCCAGGGAGGCACGATATAGTATAAGATAGGAATGATCTAATGGGAGGGGACCGAAGATAAATATGTTTAGCCAAATGAATATGCAACATTGACTTGGTAATCGAAACCCACATATTGGTTGGAGGGGATTTTATACATAAGGTTTCATAGCTCGATAGTATTCCCTCGATAAATTAGAGGTAATCACCCACTTTATCAAAAATGCCCCTACACTATAATTTCACACAAAATATAAACCCTCTTCAAGTCTTGGGTATCTCAAACGTTTCTGTTGCAGGGTTTCAGGGAGAGATTGTTTCTGTGATGCGAAGTTCTACCATTGGTAGGCAATTCAAGAGACCTTCGATTGTGATCAATGTAGCTTGAAGTCATAGATAAAATCTAGGCTACATAATATTGGGATGGAGAGAATGTCAAACCCTCTTTGAATAACTACTGGTTTTGCCCCTTTATTCCAGGATTGCAAATATAATTCTAGACTCCCATATGATGGTTGGCAGTGGATTATAGTGGAAAATTTTAGAACAATCCTTACCATATCCCAAATCAGATATGAAATATGTTTAATGCCAAATCGATCGAGGATTATACATCCTAGTCTTGGCAACACTATCTGTTTGTTACAACGTGCAATATAAATGGAAAAATACATCCCATATGCTCCAAGCGGTATGCATGGTGTAACATAAAGGTGTTAGCACCTATAAATAGAAATAACCACCAAGCGGTGGTCGACCCAACCCCGCTGATGGTTGGCTATTGAGGTAAATTTGACAATCCCATTTATGGGGTGCCTTGCTGATGATGGCATGAATTCTTCTAGGTGCCCTCCCTTTTACATATGAATAAGAAACAACAAAGAATAGGGGCATGTGAAACTACTAGTAATCAATCATGTCTAAGTAAAAATACATCCATCCAATCATTTAATGAAATCACAAGTGCTATACCATCATTATTAAAGCCTTAATAAGTCATAGGCACATTGTAGGATTACTAAGAAAACATAAACACCACGCAATATTTAAATTAGTATTGGCATATTGTAAAATTATAACGCTACATGTGTGGTTCGATATATAAAATATTGATTAATGAATAAACACCTTATAAGATTGTATATTCATAAGCATGAGATCTAACCTGTCAAAGGGTAATTTGAATCTTACTTCTACCAAACTCCTCTTTGATATTGCCTCCCAAGATCTTTCCTCTTGACAAAATTGCTCCTTAAGACTCTCATTTTAGCTAGATGTTCCTAATTATAACTTGGTACTTTCTCAAGGCCTTTTGGTTTTTGATCTACCCAAGGTAGAGAGCATACTCCCTAAGCCCACGATTTCCTCTCTCTCATTCCATTGCTTGTCTCCCTTTTTATAGATTTTTCCCAGCTCTCCCTCCCTCATGAGCAAGTGGGTGAGTTTAATATTAAAATACTAGAAGGAAACTTCTTGGAGTTCACCCAAATAGTAGGATTCCATTTTATTATTTAAAAATTAGGGATAAGACAAGAGAGGATAAGGTGGGATTACTTTACCCATTTTTGGTCTTACCTTTTTCCAAGTGCACCTGCAAATCCTGCAACATTACTATTCATGTGGAGCGGAGACTAGTTATTCCACTAGACAAATATGTACACTTTTATTATTTAAATATGACCTTGGAGAATGGTTCATCCACTAGTCAAATATTTTTTTATTAATTTATAGCCTTGTCCTTTTTGGTCCCAATTAAAAATTGGATAAATCTTTGAGGATACTTAATTGTAAATAATTAGGTTCAATCTAATAAGTTACTTTTGTGAAAGATAATTTCCCCAAATTAATATTTTTGCAAAAGCCTTATTTTATTTTCCCCAAAACCTTACCAAAATCCCAATTTTTTTCTAAAACTCTCCAAAGTAATTTGGTAGTGTAGCTAGTTTTTAATTAGGGATTTTATAGGGTAATTTTACCATCCCCTAAATCGATTAATTAGACCCTATTATTAATGTTTGGTAGCATTAATGGGATTTGGTTAATGTTAAAATTCAAGAATTAATTGATCCTTTGGATCAATTAATATCTTCTAGGAAGTCTAACGGGTGGGCTATGACATACTCCCCCCTTGGATTAAACACAATCCCTTGTGTTTCTCCCTAGTTCCTAATTCAATTAATGTGGAAATCAATAAACTTAGCATTATTCATTTACAAATTAGATAGAATCATCATCCCTTTCTTTATTTCCAATGTCTCGACCTTGATGGCAAGCAATATCTTCCATCCATAAGAGTACCTGGACTTGCAAAAGCAAACTATCAACAATATCATGTTCTTAAAGCAATAAAACATCCATATTGCATCATTAATAAGTATTTAAAACATCATAAATACACAGTTTTCATCATGAAAAAAAAGCATCAAAGCATCTATCACAACATAGTCAATGTTAATAGAGTATTGTAACCAAAAGAACTACAGAATATTTCCATAGAAATATCATGAATTCATGTTTTTATTAAAAAAATCTAGATATAATATGTCTAGTTAGATGCATAAAAAACACTCACAAAGGAGTATCACACCATGCCTTGATAGATCCTTTTTATGAGTTAACCTAATTTTCATAGGTGTCATCAAAGAAAAAGACATAATTTTCATAATTCTTCTTTCAAGATACCCATATATCCTGAAACCATCTTGGCAAACCCGATTTCCACCATCTTGGTAAAACCATTTACAACCACCAGTGCATCACTCTTTATGTCCCCCTGGTACCCATTTTCAATCAGTCTATTGTAATATTTGTATCTCAAGAGACACAAATATCAAGTGCATTCCTCAAAAGAGTCTAAGGTACACCACTTAAGACCCATAGAATGTGGAGGGTTCGCTTAGTTCTTACACTTTGATTCACTAGTGGCTCAATAGTGGGATGAGAAGAACTTGTGCAGTATCTGAGTAACAAAGTATAATAGCATGATTGTATATACTATTCTTACTCATTGATAGTACTTATGACCACACTTAACCGATGTAAGGTGTAATAGCAATTATTAGAACATGATTTCTTTTATGTTAAGAGGGAATCCTGCACTCTTCTTTAAGGATATATTCCTCATCTATACCTCCTAAGAGTGTTCCCATATTAAAATTTTTCATGTCCAACATTGATTATTTAAGTTAGTTTTAAATCTTATTTAGATTAAGATTATTTTTCATTAAGCTTGTTAGAATCATATAAATATGGATCCTGAAATACCTTCTTCTTACCCTCCAAGACATTTTCACCTAATATCTAGTCGTTGCAAGCGATATTCAAGTGATTAGTATGTCGGATAGGGTACTTATTCCAAGCTTACCTGCTTAGGACACTAAAAAATCTAACCGCTATTTAGGATTTTTTGAGCCACTACTTAGAAGGAAAACAAGAAGACTCAAGTATTAGGGACCATCCAGTCTGAATCTTAATGAAATGTAATAAAATCTAATTTACTAATTAGATAAACATTGCTTTATATTACATAAGCATAAACCCTCTTGGGTTACAATTATCATCCTTAAAATATACAATAGGTGGCTTTAAGTCACTTTTGTAGCCCTTAAGGCTACTATCCTCTGGTCCTATCACTATTCTTGTGTTGGACCTAAACCCTCAACTAGAGAATATGGTGGGACAACTATTCCAACGGTTACTTGGCCTCTGCTCTAGGTAATTCTTTGAACTGCTCAAGTGGTTCTCTCTCACCCACGTTGTGTTATATCTACTAGTGGAGATGGGATGATTAGTCCATGGCTTACTAGTGCCCCATAACAGGAAGTTAGGAATGCAGTCCTGTATTCGTCACTTACCTGACATAGTTGTGCATTTTCTACATATAAAGTTGCTATGGTCCTGGATCTCCAATCACTTATTTATGCTTCTACTACCCTAAGCGTATCCTATTCTGCTATGGTTGCATCCCTTTTAGCATCTAAAATTATTCTTTATTGGGCCCATATATTCTCTTGGGTCTGCTTTGGTTGTTCAGGAAGCTCTACTCTAACAATAGCATTAGATATGCCTTCAACTGTCCTAATATCTTCCTACATAATTACATCCTTTTCAAAAATTGAATTGTTTCCTTGGCTCATTCTGGAACCACTGAAAGCCATTTCCTACTTCAGAGAGTGTGGATCAGTAGATCGACAAGCACTAGGAGTATGATTATAAGGATAACTATAGGGCTTGCTCTCATTGTACCCATAAATTGCAATGCCAAACCCATCATAAGTGCTACCATATTGCATTCCATGGGTAGAAATTTAGATTTTTGAATGCTTATGGAGTAACACATCTTCGGTTATCCCATATGTTCAACTAGTTTTCAATTTTTGGCACCTAGGGTTTGATCAGAAATCTGATCAAAAGTACCTTGATTTATTCAAATTCTAGTCGACACCCACCATTGATTGCATCTTGATTGATGCGGGTGTACTATATCACCGATCACACCCTGGTTCTTCCAAATTTCTCGAGGTAATAATTCACCTTATTGAAACACTTGTGGTGATATCGCATCTTTACGGGTGTCTCATTAATGCAGTCTCAAGGTGTCTTATCATTGCTCTTTTAGAGGCTCCATCGGATGAGTGTACATTCACCCATGCATCTCTCTTTTAGATGTTGCATCCTTTATTGTATTATTTCCAACTTTCAAGGTTGCGCTTATACTTACACATGGGTACTATTGCAAAAATATTGATCATAACCATTTATTGATAATAATTTAACTTTGTGCTAAGTCGAGTTTAGTTATCAACTCACCTCATTTCTTGATGCAGTTTATATTTCCTCCAATGTCATACAGGAAATTATTTCGTGGTATACATATTTACTGGGTTATTTACCAAGGTGAGATGCATGTTTACCCTATACAAGGGATTCTCATGAGTTACTTTGAATTCTAAGGTAACTCTTATTTTTCAATAATTCTTCTTATGATTATGTATTTTCCCATAGCTACCCTACTGCTGATTATGTAATCTTTCCTGACCAGGTTCATCATACTTGTAGTCATTCCTTAGCACATTGCTACCTTAAATTCCTTAAGATTATAATTTTATTTCCATTTTATAAACAATAGAGGGCTCTTGGTGCTTCAAACAACTATTGAATATTTAAGCTCTAGTTTAACTATGCTTGTAATAATACCAATGCATTGTGCATAGGGTGGTCCCCTATTTAAATAGTGTAGCACACCTTATTAAAATTGACCACCACCCAGGTGGTTGGGTGGCACACTTTTGTGTGGAGTTGGGATATTTATTGGTGGAGACCAAATATGATCCCCTCACATGTTATAATTCTAGTGAGGTTAGGTATGGAGTTTCTCTGTCCTTGCTCTCCTTCACCATACTGGGGTTTCATGCCAGAAGATGGTTCTAGTGATATGTGGGTGGTTCTCATGTTCAATTAAGTGGAATTTCTAGTGGTTTCACCATTTACTACACCATAGCCTTTGGTTTGAAACCATGAGTTTATTGTAATATTGATCAAAAACATAAATAAACAACATTCTTTTGATCTACTCTCATTGTAAGGTAGTATTTCCATTGCAATTCTGCATGGGACCCATCTTCCCATATCCTATGGTTTGTTTCTCCATAGATGACTTTTAGTTCCTAATATTTTTATGAAATATTATAGATTAACATAGCTAAGTTTGTGATCAAGGGGTTATTTTAGCATAGTCTCTGTATGGTTCTCTTAAAGATGAATACTCAAGTAAGTCCAAGGCTGCACTTCACAAAAATAAATGTGGTCAATGCCTATCATTTGGATAGGAGTGGCTAACCCTCCTATTAGAACAACGAGTAATAAAACATACCATGCTCTTGGGAATTCTATTATCTATTTCAACAAGAATGCTCATTTCTCTTTCTAGCTAAAAATAGACTCATGTTAGGTCTCTTTCAACACGTACATTTGGCATATGCCTTGAAGACTAAACATCCTATAATAAAGATAGAGCATTAATAATTTGCAATGCTTATACTTCTTTCCATATCACACAATGGGAGTTAAGGGGATTATCACACAAACCCTCATAGACACTCCAATGTCTACCATTTCACCTTTTTTTTTTTAATCACTTTTAATCTCCACAATATGAGATAAAATCTAAACTTTTCCCCAATTGATAATTCTTGAATTTGATTTCCACACAATACTTTTTAGTAATGTAGAGGCTTAGCTTCGTACCATAAATATCAAATATTCTTTCTCAATGGTCTCTTGGGTACTCCATAAATTGTGGTAGGTTCCCTCACCCTTCCATTCTGACACACTAGTGAATACATGAATGGGAGAAAATATTTGTACATTAGTAGCTCTTAAGAACTTTTTCTTCCCTTACCATGTACTTAGAGTTAATTAAGAACCATTATAGGTTTAAAATCAAAACCCATATCTTTTCTAGCCTAGACCCATCACTAGAGTCCACTAACTAGCCTGGGCTCTTATACCAACTGTAACAACCCTCTTTACCAACCAAACCTAAGATAGTTTTTTTTGTTCATATTTATCATGTTAAGTTACAACCAAGAATGCTTGAATCAACACCATGCAGGAAAGGAGGTAACCGAGAGAATTATAACATGGTTAGTGTCAACTCTCGTGATAGGAGTGACCAACTCCTATCCAAAATTTCATCCCTTCATTATATGTATGATCCCTTGGTTTTTTTTTATTTGTGGAAAACATCCCAAAAGGGATGCCACTTTCGGGTAAGACCCAAGGAGGCAGGGGTATCCATTCCACCAAAATCGCCCAGGGCACGATCCTGGCCTACCACCTTTGACATACTCAAGGAGCTAACAAACACAGAATAAGATATAAAAAATAAAATAAATAAAAAACATGCTCCTTGAGTGTGTCAAAAAGATAAAGCACAACCAAGCACACAAAAATAAAGATAAAAAAAACACGAACCACATAGAAAAAACACAAGAACAACATAACAAAACACAAACATGACAAAAACAACAGAACACTACAAAGACATAACCAACAGAAACATGAAAAACACAAACAACCAAAAACTACAAAATTAACAAATAAAAATAAAAATAAAAATAAAAAAACAACCAACAACAAATAAACAAAAACAAAAAACATAGAAAACACTCACACACAAAAAACATGAAATAACACAAACATACATAAACACAAGAACAAGAACAACAAAAACACAAGAACAAAAAGAAAAAAAAAACAAAAAACAAAAACAAAAAACAAACAAAACAAAAACACACACCTAAAAAAAAAAATGAACATAACAATGACCTTTCTAGACCAAAAGACTTTTAAGGCAAGAATCAATAGAGGAAACAAAAGAAAGAAGCAAAAATAAAGCAAGAAGAAACTAGGTACCTTCAAAACTAGAGCCATCCAAAGAAATGATAGAAAGAAGAGCTTCCCTTATTTGTGAAGCCCACCATCTAGGAGGGTGGCCATAACAAATAAGATCACCTTTGTCCAAAGCCCAATTAGCTAAAGCATCAACACTCTTGTTTTGATTTTTGACCACATGATTGTAATCAACTTTCAAAAATCCCCTCTGGATTAATTGAATCTTCTCAATAATTATTTTTATTCTCCAATCAACCTTATGATTCTTAGAAGGATTCTTCAAAATATTAATCATGAGTTGAGAGTCAGACTCCACTAACACCTTTTCCCATCCAACCTTAGTAGCCTCTTGAAGGCCTCTGAGGATACCATACCCCTCAACAAGGTTATTGGAAAGAATATCCAAATTCTCAAGCAAAAGTAAAAACCAGGGAGCCATCTGAAAGTCTACCAATTCCTCCCGCACTAGCTTTTCCAGGGTTCCCTCTAGAGGCTCCATCAGTATTGACTTTACCAAAATCCTTAGGAGGAGGTTGCCAATTTCTTGTCCTATCCATCTTACAAATACTCATATTCCCTTTAAGATGGTTGCCCTTAGCAGATTTAATCTTCAATATTTGCATCACTTGATCCCATTTTTGGTGGAAGTTTTGGGGGTGATTAAGGAGTTGATGGACTGATTCAACTAAGTTGGCTATGGTCTTCTACCAAATATAGTGAATATCCTTCCTATCTTGATTAAAAATTTGATTGTTCCTTTCATTCCAGATATTCCAAAGAAGAATGGTAGAACCCATCCAAACTAACTGCCTAATAAAATGATCAACACCCTCTTGTTTAGGCCAATCCCTCCAAAGTTGTTCAAAAGTTAAAAAATTGGACCACTGTAAGCCAAGTAAAGTGGCCATTCTCCTCCATAGCTCAGAGGCTAAAGTACACTCAATAAAAATATGGTTGAGAGTTTCTACATTCTCTCCACACATTTCACATCTAAAAGGGCCATGAAAACCATGCTTCATAAGTTGCTCACCAGTAAGCACCCTACGATGCAATAAAAGCCAAATAAAGAACCTCACCTTAGGCCAGAGCTTTTGAGCCCACAACTGAGAAAATATGTCAGAATATTGGTTGGGATTATTATGGCATAAGGTCAAATAACCTTGAGCAACTGAATACTCACCCTTAGTAGTGATGTTCCATCCAAAACAATATTTTTCATGGGACCAAGAGAGAGACCTCATATGAAGGATGCCTTGGATATCTTGTCTTTGCCTTTCTAGGATTTGAATAGGCCAGTCCTCAATAGGGATCCAATATCTACCAACCTTTGAATTACCAGTATGGTACCGACAGTAATTAGCCACCTTTATCCAATTAGCTCGGTGAAGCTCCTCCATCCAAGGCCTCCAATCGGGAAACTGAGTTATCAAAGGCTTGTGACCATCCCAAGAATCTATCCAAAAATTTACCTATTGACCATTATGAATGATCCAAAATAAATTTTTCTTTATCAAATCCTCACCAGTCTTAAGAACTGCTAAAATGGGAGAACCTTTGGTAGGAAGATGATAGCGAACAAGGTCTTCAGGACTTTTGTTCTCAGCATATTTAGCACGGAGATTATTGGCCCAAAGAGCATTGGGGTTATGCAACATTCTCCAATATAATTTAGCAACTAAAGCTTTGTTGTTATTAATAGAAGACCGGAATCCTAACCCCCCTTCATTCTTAGGAAGACATAAAGTGTCCCATTTCACCAAGGCCCATTTTCTTTTTTCCTTAGTACTACTCCAGAGGAATCGATGACTGATTTGATCTAGATCTCGAAGAACGGCCTTTGGGATATTCAACACGGAAGAAACATAAATAGGAATAGCTTGAAGGACTGATTTTACCAAGGTGATTCTACCCCCGAAGAAAGCCACCTATTGGTCCACTTTCCAATTTTCTTCTTGACTTTGTCCAACAACCAATTCCAATATTTTTTTTTGCCTTTGAATATTGATGGGAATACCTAAATAAGTGATCGGAAGGGAGGACTTCTTATATCTTAATTTATCCAAGACCATGGATTCCTGTCTGGAAGAGCAGTGAAAGAAAATAACTTTAGATTTGTCTTCATTGATCAACTGCCCAGTAGCCTTAGAAAAATAGCTAATGATTTGCTTAATGTTAGAAGCTTCCTTAACAGTAGCTTTACCTAAAAGAGTAGAGTCATCAAAAAATTGAAGATGAGAGATAGGTCTAGCTCCATGAGCAATGGTAACTCCCTCAAGGGTTTTGTTATCCCTCTTCTTGGTTATAGTCCTACCCAAGCATTCAACAAGAATGATGAATAAATAAGGGGAAAGCGGGTCACCTTGCCTAATACCTCTGGAAGCAGGGAACGACTGAGAAGGCCTGCCATTGATAAGAACTAAGTAGGAAACTGAAGAGATACATCCCATAATCCAATCTATCCAATCCTTAGAGAAACCAAATTGCCTCAAAACTTTGATAAGGAAGTGCCAATCCACTCTGTCATAAGCTTTGGATAAGTCTAACCGAATGAACATGGAAGGAGATTTTTGCATATCCATGGAATGGATAGCTTCCTGAGCCAGAACTATCTCATCTACTATTTGATGCCCTTCCACATATCCCCCTTGTTCAGGGGAAATAATCTTATGCAAAAGAGGCTTCAACCTTTCTGCCATGATCTTAGTAATGATTTTGAGGAGAACATTACATAAAGCAATAGGTCTAAAAGTTGAGATGTGATCAACCTCTTGAGCTTTTGGAACAAGAGTAATATAAGTTTTATTGATAACCTTCAAAATATCTTTGGCTTTCCTGGCTTCTTCCACCACCTCTAATAAATCAACATGAAGGATATCCCAGAACTCTTGGTAGAACTCAATGGGAAAACCATCAGGACCTGGGGTTTTCCTTTTTGCATTTTAAAAACTACATGTTGAAGCTCATTGATAGTAATAGGAGCAGTTAAAATAGAGTTCTCCTCAGAAGTGATAAGAGAAGGGATAGCTTGAAGAACATTTTGTTGAGAAGCTGAGTCAAGAGGAGTAGCAACAAAAATATTGGAAAAGTAATCGACAACAATAGAGCTCATGCCATCCCAAGTATAGACGACCTCTCCAGAATATGATTTCAAGGAAGAAATAAAGTTGTGAGATCTACGAGCTAGAAGAGATTTGTGGAAGAAATTTGTGTTTCGATCTCCTTCTTTGAGCCATTGAATTCTAGATTTCTGCTTCCATAAGATTTCTTCTCTTTTTTCCCATTCCTCTAACTGAGTTGTGAGCTTAATTTCATCTGCACTTCTATTCTCTATGAGGCCATCTAAACGGATTTTCTTATTCAAGTTTTCAAGTTGAGCAATAACTTCATGTTTTTTTTATGAACATCCCCAAACTCCTTCCAGTTCCAAGTCTTGATTTTGGATTTAATGTATTGCAGTATTTTGGCAAAATAGAACATCTTAGTCCCATACCTAGGCTTACCTTCCTTCCACCATTGTTGCACACGAGGTCTAAAGGAACTGTCTCTTAGCCACATTAATTGAAAATGAAAAGGAGAGAAACTCACATTGGTTTTCCAAATTTCCACCATGATTGGCCAGTGATCCGAACCAACATTGTTAAGAGTCTTCACTTTAGGAATGTGACCCTGGATTAAGAAATTTTTAGAGAGCAAAAACCTATCCAATCTCTCCATTATACACGCTAAGCCTTGCCTTCTGTTAGACCAAGTCATAAGGCCATTATCTGGTTGGATGTCCACAAGATGGAGGTTTGAAATATATTCGCTCATGAGGTCAGTGCTTTTGTCCAAATTTTTGTTTCCTCCCATTTTCTCATCCAAAGAGAGGATGGTATTGAAATCTCCTCCAATCAAGATCCAAGCTTCAGGGAAATGAGAGATAATATGAGTAATATTCTTCCACTGACTTCTTTTTTCCTCCAAAGCAGTCGGAGCATAAACAGTAATGCAGAGCATAATTTGGTTGGAATGTCTACTTTGAATAGCTATAGCCAAAATACCCCAACTGCCAACCATATGGTGAATAACTATCTCTTTTGGGTCCCAAAGACAAGCAATGCCACCAAAAGTCCCCTGGGAACTGAGGGAAACCACTTTTCCAGCTGGCCAAATTTTACTAGCAATTGAGTCCATATCCTCCATTGACATCTTCGTTTCTTGAAGGAAAACAAGATGTGGATGATTTTTCTGAATCATTCTTCTAATTTCATTTTGTTTTGAAAGACTCCCTTTGAGTCCTCTAATATTCCAAGTGATGATCTTCATTAATACCAGTGCTAAAAAAGTTGGGAAGGGCATTAATCTTACCTTCCTCTACAAGCTTTTCACCTTCTTTTACCATATGATATTGATTGGTCTTGCGACCTGCCTTTTGATTAGAATCCATCTTCAGTTTTTTTCCCTATTTCTTGACTTACTCCAATTGAATCTGAGATGGCTTCTAACCTTGAAGAATGCTCGTACACAGCCAAAATTTTACTAGAGGGTTCAATAGAGTCTATATTGGGACCTGTATTATTTGAAGTTTTGACATTTAAAAGATTGTTTTTCTTGTGTAAATTTTCTCCCTTTTTTTCTATTGAAAACCTTTGATTTGTTGGTTTATCTCTCGAGTTCTTCCCTTCATATTTAAATTGTGTTTCTAAGATTTTTGTTTCTACTATTTCCCCTTCCTCACTTGGGACATCATTTGTGGAAAGGATTTCAAACATATTAGCAGATGACTTTGATTGATCTTTCATAACTGGTTTTTTCTGAGTGTTCTTCTTCTTAGGCAGTTGGAAACCTGCTGAGTTTATATCTTCTTTCTTTTGATCAGGAATTTTATTTGGGCAAGCACTAGCCAAATGACCATATTCATGGCAAATTCTACAACGAAAAGGAATGTTCTCATAGTCCACTACTTGCTCCCAAGTGTCTTCCCCAAATTGTAATGTGATATTTTTAGGTAGGGGTTTGTCAAAATCCATTAAAACACAAATCCGAGCATAAATAATATGTTCAAAATTTTGAGTACAATCAACAGTCATCATAAAAGTTCCTAAAGAGTTCCCAATTGAAGAAAAAATAGTAGGATTCCAAAATTCAATAGGGAGGCCAAAGAGTCTAACCCACACGGGAGCTATAGAAGGCATCTCTTCTTCGACTTTAAATTTAGTATGCCAGGGCTTCATGAAAAGCCCTGCCCTTCCAAAAAACCAGGGACCCCCTTGAAAAATTTTCTCTCTATCTTCATTATTTGCAAATAAAACAAGAAAATAACCATTTGGATAGATAGAGATTTGTAACTCACCTTTAGTTTTCCAGCTTTTTGTAGCCCAGACTTTGAAAGCAGGTAGGCTCGGACGAAAACCCACGAACCGACAAATTAGTCCTCTTTTTTCCAGATCTTCAATGCCAGTTTGAATGTTACCCATATCAAGCTTAACAATAGGAGTTCCATCAATTGCTTTAAGACATCCTGACTCCATTTTCCTGGGATCAATCTTGGGCATTCTTAGAGGTTTATGGGAAGCCCTAAGATTAATATTAGCATTGGGTTGAGGCTGTCCACCATGGAGGGCATCCCTAAAATTCATTTTTGGGGCTGAGTCTTCAAAATTCTTACCCTTGACAGGGGTTTGCACAGTAGATTTATTTTGTGGGTGCACCTTAGCACCAGATTTACTTGAGATCTGAGCCATTTTTTTATCAGCTGCTTGAAACTTGTTTCGTGATCTCTTTAATCCTTGCCCTAGACGCCGTGGAAAGGTATGGTTTTCACTTTTATTTTGTGCAACAAATTGGAAGCCGTTGTCACTCAAGTTCACAACATGATCTATTGGAAGACAGATTTCTAACCCATCTTGGATCCCTTGCAACATATCCTGCTAAAATATTGAGTATAAACCACAAAATTATTGGCCGCTAGGGCCCGAAGGCCCTAAAAACCAACCTCTGGATCTGCTTGCACTCAACCCAAAATTTTTTGAAACCCTCGTCGAATTTATCAAAATTATTTGAAACCCTCGTCGAATTTGCCAAAATTATTTGAAACCCTCACAAAATCGTGGAAACCCTCATCGAATCATGAAATTATTTGAAACCCTCGTGAAATCCTTGAAAGTTCAATACTGGATATCTGAAAGCGGGACCCTGGTATTTAGAAGGCCACAAAGAATGAAGTGATTCATGGAAGGAAACACGATCAATTATAACGTCATTCCCGTAACCCTGAGAGCGACAATCAAACTACAAAATCAAATCGACAAGAGGCTTTGTAATGCAGACTTTGATGAAAACTGTTCTCGGATAAATTTTCGTGTCGTCGAACTCTCCGGCTCCGCTTTCAGTGCCCTCGGGATCCAAACGCAGCAATGCCGTAACGGTGATTTCTTCCAAATCCTAATCCCTTGGTTTAACTATTTCTACCTCTTCTTTATTAGGAATTTTAGTTACATAATCAATTGAATGTCATTCCAATCCATACTCCTAATTTTATTAACTGTAATAGAATATTATGCATGTATTATTTAAACAACACATGAAAATTACTTTAGTCACATCAAGACTTTCACATGATTTCAAATATAAACCATTCCATCATAACAAAAGAGCCATTCATTGGAAAACACAAAGGCATCAATTATTATAATCATTATCCATAGAACATTGCTTGTTAACAAAACATTACATCATACAACATTCTAATAATCATCTTATATGAATGTAAAAGCATCATCTCATTAGAAAGAAAATAGCATTTACTTATTTCACCATGTGTAATATCCATGATCTATCTAGATATCATCATATTAGGGAGTAAATACAACATCCATGCCTAACAACACTTGCAAACCATAAAATAGAATTACACAACATATACCCTAGGAACCCTCACGAGGAATAACTCAACCTCCAAAATATGTTTCTCCTCTCATTTCATAAACTTAAATTATCATAAATACAAGTATAGAAATACATCCCTCAAACCCTTCTCTATATCAAATATGCAATATAAGAAACCAACTTGCTCCATGATTTAATTATGATGCAATTAAGGAAATGCCACATTCCTTTCTCTAAGCCATTAATAAATAGTAATCTTACAGATTCTTAATATACATGTTTATGAAATATCATCGGTTACATATTAAGGAGATGTTTCATTTGTTACCAACAGGGAAATCCCACAATTCCCTCAAGAGCACAACCCATGTCCATTCTCCAACCTAGATACCATTATTTCATTTTAATCAACAAGATCTAGTAATTATATAAGGTTTCATAACATATGGATAGATCCCATAATCTCTCCCAGATTATGTCCCATACCTAATATTTCCTCATCCATTCATATTTCACAACTTAGATAATTTCCACCATATTGTTGTTTGATCAAAATCATATTTTGATCATTCATATGGTTATACTACAATCCCTGCAAATTTTACCTCTTAGTCTATCAAACATAATCACATTTTCTTTATCTTGTAATCTATCAAAAAATATTACATCTTTAAACACAAATCAACCTTGTAATCTATCGTGCAATATTACACCTCTAAACACAAGTCAATCTTGTAATCTATCACTCATTACAAATCCACCTTGTAATCTATCACACTAGATTATACCTAAAACAATTATAAATCAACCTTGTAATATATCTCATAAGATTACAAATTTAACCTCAAATCAACCTTGTAATCTATCACACAAGATTAAAATCAACTTTTATACTCAAATCAAACTTGTAATCTATCACACAATATTACACCTTTAAACTCAATCAACCTTGTAATCTGTCACACAATATTACACCTTTAAGCACAAATGATTCTTATAATCCATCAAAGAAGATTACACCTTAATCACAAATGAACCTTGTAATCTTATCACATAAGGTTACACCACAAAACAACCTTGTAATCTATCGCATAATATTACAGCTTCTTTGTATTATTGTCATGACCCTCCCTAGCAGACAATTTGGCACAAAGAAACAATGTATTAACCTATGATGTGGTGATACCTAGTTTGAATAATTGAATCAACTATATGATGTTCAGTTGATTTATAAGGGCATGTTATTGCTAACATATTGCCAAGTGTGCAAGATCAGGTACACTCGTAGGTGGAGAAGGTAGAAACATCCACTAGAAATGAGGGTACTTAAGATAAGGGTAAATGATGATTAAGGTACTCGGAGGTAACATGGATAGATACCTTCATATAGGCATGCATTATTGGAAGGGATAATCGTAAATGACTGATCGTCTTGAGCCTTAGTTGATATCCTAGTAGCTATCATAAAATATTCGGCTGAGATGGGTGATTGGGTTGATGGAAATATTCCCTCTTTGTTGCTTTGTAAAATTATTGCTCTTTCCTGCATTATGACTTGGGTATCTTAATGTTGGAATTTCAATAGTAGAACAACTGCAAAATGCATGTAGTTGCATAAAGTAAATGGTTATTTTGAAATGTTATGTGAGCATAAGTTTTTATGAAGAAAAAAAGGATTAGGTTTAAATGAAAATTGAAGGTGCATTTAAACAAATTAATGAAGTTTGATTAAATGATGATGTGAGTTCATTTAAATTCATTAATAAACTTTATCTTTGTGATAAATGAAAATTTCATTTAAAAGTAATTGAAGAAGTTTATTTTAATGATATTGCAAATTCATTAATAAAATTTAGTGAAATGAAAAAAAAAATGAAATAAATCCATTTGATAATAGATAGAAATATTTTATTCAAAAAAAAGAAAATAAAACAATTAGGAAATTGTTTTAAATAAAAAAGAAAGGAATATATTTTTTAAGTGGAAATAAAATATCTTGAGGGATATTTTATTTGAAAGGGATGCTACTTTCATTTAAAAATTATAATGTATTTTCTCCATATGAAGTGCAACCTACGTGAATGACCTGGAGGCTCTATTCTTTCCTAAAACGGAAATAAGGAATAGGATAATGCATGCTATCAAAGTAAGGTGAGATGAGGGATGAAAACATTGAAGGGAAAGGAGGCACAAGGATGGCATGGATCTCAAGACATGTGGACGCAGACGGGTCACCTAGGAGCAAGGGTACATAAGGTAAGGAAGGAAAAAAATAAATGGAAGGAAGAGGAAAGGGGACGTAGAGGAGAGAGGCAGAGGAAATGGGAGAAAATGCAAAGGAGCACACATCAAGCAAAGGAGGGAACTAACAAAGGAGCTATTGGTTTCTAGCACGCAGGAGAACAAAGGTTGGAGGTTTCTAAGCTTACCATTGCATGCTTTAATTTTATGACTTGAAAATAGTATGGAACCTAGTTAAAAACCCCCTGTAGCATGTTAAGTTCCTCCGAATGTTTGAAGCCTAGTTGTTTTAATTTAAACATAGGAAAAATCTATGGCTGGTTTGGGCTCCCTGCGAGCATATTTATTATTTACTTTTATGAAAGTTCGGCCTCACCATAGACCAAGCGTTTATGGTAACGCTATGTTTTTCCCCACTACGTGAGGAGTGTTATGTCTTGTAAGCCACCAAGCGTTGATGGAAACACTGTGTTTTTCCCCATTGTGTGAGGAAGTGTTGTGTCTTGTAAGACACCAAGCATTGATGGCAACGCTGTGTTTTTCCCCACTACATGAGGAAGTGTTGTGTCTTGTAAGCCACCAAGCATTGATGGCAATGCTGTATTTTCCCCACTGTGTGAGGAAGTGTTGTGTCTTGTAAGCCACCAAGCATTGATGACAACATTGTATTTTTCCCCATTGCATGAGAAAGTATAGTGCCATGTCTATAAAAGCCACCAAGCGTTGATGAATTCCCACTGTATGAGTGAGGAAGCACCATGTATAGAAGAGGTAATAAGTGATTATGTAAACTTTGTAGCTGTGTTTTCCCACTATAAGAGTGAGGAAGCACTACGACTAGGAAGGCCATCATGCATGTGAGGAAACACTTGAGTTAATGAAACCCTAGGTAGAGTGGAGAGAGGCTGGTTGTCCTTTCCTTGAACTCCAATGTAGCCATCGTTGAACTCCCTGCTGAAGATATGTTACTTCCGCCATGATATCAGTAATCTAAGGTCTTGGATAATAGTAAGGTGAGATGTCTTATAAAATAAATATTAAGGCAGACCTTTGAATATTATATGATGTCTTATAAATTAAATATTAAGGCAGACCTTTGAATATTATATGATGTTTTATAAATTAAATATTAAGGCAAATCTTACCTTAATTAAAAATAGACCTTTGATGGTCGAAAATTATCTCAGGATTTTTTAATTAGAGTATGACCTTTAAATAAAGATATAAACTATGTGACTTCAATTAAAGTAAGACCTTTTCTCAGTAAGATCATGAAGAGGCTACTTTGTTAATTAAAGTAGTGAGTCTTTGGATAAGGTTAAGAATCTTGAATTAAGGTTGTATATCTTTGATTAAGTAAGCCTATGATGTAGATTTTATTTTAGAGTGTTTCATATGGTAACATAATTTGTTATAGAATTGATGACAAAGTTTATGTTATAGAATTGATGACAAATATTTTATGAATTAAATGGATGGTTAGATTTATTCTTCGAATTAAAGTTATGGGGCTTTGATTTAGGGAATGAATGATGGGCTTGTTTTAGAGGTTAAAGGTATGGGACTTTAATGATTTAAAACATGGTTCGATTTTATTGAGTTTTCATGAATTAAATGGATGGTTAGATTTATTATTTGAATTAAAGTTATGGGGCTTTTATTTAGGGAATGAATGATGGGATTGTTTTAGAGGTTAAAGGTATGAGACTTTAATGCTTTAAAACATGGTTGGATTTGATTGAGCTTATATGAATTAAGTGGATGATTAGAAATTTTCTTTGAATTAAAGTTATGGGGCTTTGATTTAGAGAATGATTGAAGGACTTGTTTTAGAGGTTAAAGGTATGGGACTTTAGTGCTTTAAAACATGAATAGATTTGATTGAAGTGAGACCTTGAACTAAGTGGCACATGTTGGATGACTCTCTAAGAGAACATGAGAGGTGAAAATAAAAGTAAAGGGTCTTTTATAAAATCCATTATGCATTATATGGTTGTAAAATTAATTAAATTTTGTAGTTGCAATTTGGTAAAGTAAATGAATAGATGCATTTAGAGGCATGCCTATCTTGAACCATGAGTATCTTGATCCCCTACTACCCTCAAAGAACCAATGGGAAGCAAGGAGAAGCAAGGAGTTAAATGGAACCAAAGACTAGGTAATTGTATTTTATATTTATTTACTTATGCTCAAGTAGTCTAGAATTGTGGGGAGATATCCCTAATGCTAACAGTAATAATATTTAGAGTAAGATGGACTTACCATGCAAAGATTTAATGCAATAACTGGTTATTGGTGTAGAGAAGGTATTTTTGCTTTACTACTGTATTTGGATCTAAAATGTGTATGATTCTCTATTCTTTGATGATATTAACTTTTAGTATTAATCCTTCTTTTATTTTCTTTTCTAGATGCTTAGTGACTATGCTTTGCTTGTTTTAAAATCTAGGTGTATTCTTGTTTGATAGGGATAATAATATCAAGAGTAGAGTTCTAGGGTGAACTTAGATGTGACCTAAGGGAATTGATAACCCCTTAGGGTAAAAATAGGTGACCTAAGGGAATTGAGAAACCCTTAGGGTGAACATACGAGACCTAAGGGAATTGAGACCCCTGATGAGCACCAGATATGCTCATATTTTTGTATATGTACTAACGGTTTTTGCGCGACAATATATAATGAGTTGTATATTTTTATGAAATATTATGTATGTATTTAATAAAATCATGTGTATTATCTAATCCATGCGTGAAGTGTGTTTTGTGTAGTTATTTCCTAGATTTTGTCATCTTTTGCTCAGTCGAGGTCCTACATGGACCTGGCACGGTTCTACCCAATCAGATGAAGGCATACGGAGGTAGGCGCCTTACTGAAGTAGGCACCTTACTCAAGTAGGTGCCTTACTGAAGTAGGCACCTTACTCAAGAAGGCACCTTACTGAAGTAGGCGCCTTCCTCGAGTGGATGCCCAGATCATGCGCGTTGACCAAACGGCTGGAGAAGGACCCCGATGACCACCGTTCCACGTCATCAGTGGGAAACCACTGATGAATGAGTTGTCCCAGCCAGGGTGGATGGACACGCAACCACTCCCGAAGTAGAACCATAATTCGCTCGATTGCAAGTAAATGACGAAGACGTTGATCATCGCGCATCGGCTATAGTAACTGGACTATCCTAGTTTAGACTGTAACCGGGATGCCTGTTGTAACAGAACTACAACAGGAAGTCCTATGTGTGGTATATAAACACACAGAATTCTCTATAGCAGGGGAAGCATTCTTTTAGAACATTATTGCATGTAATATTTTTTGCACTATTAATAAAGCTTGAGCATTCTCTCATCTACATATGGTTTTCATGAATTGTTGGGTGGGATCTACTAGAGCTCGGGCCCACTCCAAGCCAGTATTCCTCCCCTATTTTCTTAGTTATTTTATTTCATAGATTTAATTATGCATAAGTAGTATATTTCATTCCTAGATTAAATTTAATCATTTTAGAAGTTGTGTTCTTTTTATAGTAGGTGTATTATTGCTTTCAGAGTGGTGTGTTTACTTTCATGCATTTCATTTATATTTAAGTTTTCTTGGTGTGGATGAATCAACCGCTATTTCACAAACACCCCCCAATTATAGATAACTAGATTCATCTCAGAAATGGTAATGTGAGTAGTTTCAATCGTGGCACTTCTAAAGTCTACGAGCTCCTGGGTTGACAAATTAAATGCGAGTGTTGTGACAAATATAGGATAAAATTAACCAGTGTTTGGCACCCAACATTTTGGTGCCATTTCTAGGGAAGCATCACTAGTAGACTAATTACATTACCTCATAAAACCTTTTGCTTGACCTTGTATGAGTCCGCCAAGAAAAAGAGGACCCGATGGTCATTTTATAAGATAGAGCCCATAAAAAAATTTGAGTCAACCGATGACCTAGGATTTGAATTAGATTCTCCCGACTCATCCCCAGCAGTCCACTGGAGTGAGCATCCTCACTTTGTGCAAAGTGCCTCCTCGTCTCATCGACCTGGGAAAGAACAGATCATTCTGAACCCATTGTTCAAAAGAACACCCTCGGAGGAAGCCCTACTGTGGAAAGCCATAGAGGATCAGACTGTAACACCAGCCGACTTAGAGGCTCTAATACAGAAAGTCTTGAGTGATCGAAAGGCCATAGAAGCTATAGAAGAGACCACATTTCCTAAAAAAATGGTTGAAGAAGTCTCATCTGGATTCAGCTTCTCGATAGAGGAAGGAGCAGGGGAAACCAAAATGAAGAACATATCCCCTGCCCATCTTCCCACCTTTTGAGGATATCCAACCGAAGACCCTGACCTATTTTTGTTTAAATTTGATGTGTTGTGCAGGTCTGTTGACTACAAGTCAGATGCTCAGAAGCTGAAGCTCTTCCCATCAATGTTAGATGACTCAACACTATGATGGTTTATCGGATTGGGGAACAAATAGATCACCACATGGGAAGAGATGAGGAAGCTCTTTCTAGAGTAGTACCAAGACTTTGGTAGAGCACGAGATTCTAGGGAAGAAGTCCTCAGCATGACATAGAAGGAGGATGAGTCCCTAGAAGAATACTGGGAGAGGTTCAACTTCAACCTGCAATGATCTCCTCATGCAAAGCTAGGAGATAAGTCTCTCAAAAGCATATTTTTGAGAGGACTCAACAACGAGTCACTAGAAGTACTAAATATGATTTTGAGAGGAGACGTTTACCAGCATGCCATGGAAGATATCCAATAGTTATGTCAGAATTATTCATGAAGAAGAGGTAAACTGGCTCCCAAGGCCATGAAGGCGACTGCATCGGTCACAAATATGGAGATAGGCAACATGTTGGAGGATCTAAAGAGTGAAATGTTATCCTCTCTAGCATTGTAGTTGGATACGCTCTTGCTGGAGAAGAAGAAACAAGAGAACGATGCAACGTTGACCTAATTTTGTCCTAAATGTAGAGGGAAGCATGCTAGGAATGCATACCCAGAGAACAAGGTTAGAGTATGCATAGTTTGCCAATAGAACCATAAGACCCGACTATGCCCATAGTTGCCCAATACCAAGGAGGAGGCTGACATAATTGAAGCCTATTTCATGGGCAATCGTAGAAATTGGTAGCAAACCCCTATGGGGAATATGCCCATGGGGATGTCGCCCTATGGAGGAGGATCATATATGCCACAAGGGCAGCCACCACCACCCAATATGGGTTGGTGGGGACCACCACCTTGGATGAACGTACCTCCAGGGGCTGCATTCCCCAACCAACAACCATGGATGCCATATCAGCACCCCGAGTAGCAGTGGAGGAACCACATTTCATGGAACTCCACCCCACAAAACATGGCATAGGTTCCACCTCAACAAGGCTTACCAGCCCTACCTACGATGAGACCTACGTAGTTACCAACATAGCCAATGGTGAATCCGAATAATAAGGTAAACCAGCCAACATACCAAGTAGAGGGAGAGATGTATCCAATGTATAATATTAGTTGTAATCCTATTCAACTTAGATCAGGCAAGCAGTTAGGAGTAGAGGCACCTCCCTTGGTAGAAGAGGAGGAAGAGGTAGGAGATTCCCCTCTGATAGAAGAGGTGGAGGTAGAGAAAGTTGTTGAGAAAATAGAGGCTCCATTCCCCAAATGGTTATAGGAGCAGAGAAAGCCGACACAGCCAGAATTTGATATCCTCTCAAGCTTGAGGAATCTCACGGTCACCATCCCCCTTTTTCAAGCTATCCGAGATGTGCCCATATACACCAAGGCGATAAAAGAATTATGTCTGAGGAAACCAGGATGTAAGGTGGCATAAACCATCAATGTCATAGGGAAATTGGCTGATTTAATGATGGGGAATGCATATCATCCCAAATATGTAGACCTAGGTAGCCCGGTATTGATGGTGAAAATAGGAGGGCATTCATTGGCAAACACCTTGGTTGACCTAGGTGCAGCTATCAATGTAATGCCATAGGAGACCATGCAGAAGCTGAAGCTTACAAACTTGAAACCCACCAAGATAGTGTTACAATTGGTCGATCGGTCAACCGTAGCGCCAGAAGGGATGCTCGAGGACATCATCATAATGGTCGATGCATGGGAATACCCGATGGACTTTTTGGTGCTGCAATAAAAAATAGGATTGGGTGGTTACCCACTCATCTTGGGGAGGCCATGGTTAGCTATGTAGATGCCTACATCAGCTACCATGATGGACTTATGACTATTTCAAATGGGTAGAACATCAAGAGATTGACAATCTCTCCTCCCGCTCAGTCCATGGACACGTTGGGTGAACCCATGATGATCGAGCAGGATGATAATTCATTATCCATGCTCCAACCGATGATGGCATTAATAGAGTTGGAGGAGGATGCCGATGAGGATGGTATTATAATGAGATTCCTGCAAGGAGAATCCTCCCTCATAGTTCTCGAGTCACCATTGGTCGGTGCTCAGGACCACCATACCTAGAAAATTGACATTGGGCCTAGAAGAACATTGAATATCAATAGTGAGTTGACCACCACACAATTGGTAGAATTAAAAGAGCTCCTAACCAAGCACCAACAAGCGTTTTCCTAGGATTACTCAGATATGAAGGGAATCAGCCCTAAAATATGCACACATCGGATATACCTCGAAGAGCAGGTGACCCCAGTTAGGCAACCATAGAGAAGAATGAACCCGACCATGAAAGAAATTATCAAGGTCGAGCTACAGAAGCTCTTGTCTATAGGGTTCATCTACCCGATCTTCGATAGTGAGTGGGTGTCACCACTTGTGGTGGTCCCCAAGAAGAATGGGAAATGGTGAATCTATGTTGATTATAGATCACTAAATAAAGTGATGAAGAAATATCACTTCTCACTTCCCTTCATTGATCAAGTGTTGGACACACTATCCAGGAGAAAATACTTCTCCTTCCTGGATGGGTTCAATGGGTACAACCAAATCCAAATCGGGGAGGAGGACCAGGACAAGACAACGTTCACCTACCCATGGGGAACATTTGCCTACAGAGTGCTACCCTTCGGGTTGTGCAATGCACCAACCACCTTCCAAAGGGTGGTGCTGAGCATATTTTTGGATATGATGGGGGAGGTAGTAGAGGTATATATGGATGACTTCACCATTTACGAAGAGACATTCAAAGAAGCAACAATGAACCTAGAACGTGTGCTCCAGATATGCGAGGAAAACAACTTATCCCTCAGTAATGAGAAGTGTTTTATGATGATGCATGAGGGCATAGTGTTGGGACATCATCTCTCGATAGAAGGAATTAAAGTAGATCAAAAGAAAATAGAAGTGATTAAAGATCTACCCAGCCTAAAAACATAGAGGGAAGTGAGGAGTTTCCTCGGCTCTACCAGGTACTACAGGTGATTCATCACCGATTTCAGCAAGATTGCCAAACCACTGCACAACCTATTGGTGAAGGACGTAGAATTCATATGGATGGAGGACTATGAATGAGCATTTCAGATGCTAAAGGAAAAGCTGATTTCTGCCCTAGTGTTGTGGGGCCCAAATTGGGCTATTCCATTTCACATATATTGTGATGCATCCAATAATGCAATTGGAGTGGTCCTCGGGTAGAAGGATGGCAAAGAATTCTACACCATTTATTATGTCAGTAAGAATTTAGCAGGGGCTGAGCTCAATTACATAGTAATAGAGAAATAATTTCTCATAGTGGTACATGCCATCAACAAATTCTACCACTACATCACTAGGATACAAGGTGTTCATTCACACGGACCATGCGACCATCAGATACCTAATGAGTAAACCAGTGATCAATGGTAGGATAATAAGGTGGCTCTTGCTATTATAGGAATTCGACATCACCATAGTTGACAAGCCCGGGAAGGATAACGTAGTCATGGACTTTCTATCCAGACTAATCCCAGTAGATCATGCAGTGGTAGAAGACCAGTTCTCGGATGAGCATTTGTTCACCATCAGTGAATAGACATCATGGTATGTGGACATCACCAATTATCTGGCCATCGGTAGAACATCCCCTACTCTTTCGTATAGAGAGAAGCAAGGGGTGATTGAAAAGAGTACTTCCTTTCAATGGATTGATGACCTCCTATTCAAAATAGGGCCCGACCAGATCGTAAGGAGGTGCGTAGTGGAGCATGAGTTTTTGGAGATACTCAAAGCCTATCACAATGAGCCATGTGGAGGATATTTCTTAGGAAGGAGGACTACGTATAAGGTATTGCAAACTGGGTATTTTTGGCCCACTCTATTTAAATATGCAACCACATACGCCAGCAAGTGTGATGAATGCCAAAGAATGGGTAGGCCAACCCACAGGGACGAAATACCCCTTCAACCTCATGTACACATTGAGCCCTTCGACAAATGGGGCATGGATTTCATGGGATCCATCAACCCACCTTCAACTGGAAGGAGGTATATTCTAGTCTGCATAGACTACGTTACCAAATGGGTGGAAGTCCAAGCATTGAGAGATTCCAAGGAGGGGATGGTAGCCGAATTCCTATTCACCCATATTTTCACAAGGTTTGGAGTGCCCAGGGAAATTACAATGGACCAAGGACCCCAATTCACCTCCAGGTTGATCGAGGAACTGATGGAACAATACAGGGTATGACACAATAGAACTACCCCCTACCATCCATAGGTGAATGGGCAGGTGGAGGTAACCAACAGGGAGATAGAAAACATCCTGACGAAAACCATGCAGCAACACAAGAAGGATTGGGCTGCCAGATTACCGGAGGTAGTATGGGCGTATAATACAACATGGAAATCAACCATCGGCTTCACACCCTTCCAACTGGTATACGAGAAGGATGCAATGATGCCCATCGAATTTGAGGTGAAGACACTCAGAACGGTGGTAGAACTAGACCTGAGCCTGGATGAAGCATAGAAGGAATGAATTCGGTAGCTGAACCAGCTGGACGAATTTTGAATGGATGCCCTACAGAGAACTAAAATCATGCAGAAGCAAAGGAAGCAGTGGCATGACCGCCACATTAAAATGAAGTAGTTCAAAGAGGGAGACTGGGTACTATTGTATGATTCTAGATTCTAGGAATGGAAGGGGAAACTGATGCAAATATGGATGGGACCATACGAGGTGGTGGAGATAATTAGAAATGGTGTTGTGCGGGTCAAGACAATTGATGGTAGCAACACCATTTTGATAGCAAATGGCCATCGGTTGCACCCATATCACAGGTCTGAAAGCTTGCTGGTGGAGTCCAGAACAGGCATGGGGGAGACCCCATGCAAGTAAAATTTTTCTAAAATTCTCAACAACATGGTGGATGCAGAGGTGTCCACCAAGAAAAATTAGTATAGTTTCCTATTTTTTAGCTTACGGTGTGTTTTGTAGGGACAACACCCGCATGCAAGCTATAGGTATCCTGAGAGCCAGGGCCTAATAGGCATAGATTACATTTAACTACATTTTTTTTTCATTTTATTTTTGTAGGGGAATGGCCTGATTGCTCGAACAATAGGCATCTCTGGGAATAGGGCCTAGACCGGCTCAACATCCATAAACCTGTGCAATAGGAGGATAGTGCAGATCCAGGCATAGGGTGGGCACCAATTACCCACTAAGGAAAAAATTATGCACCCCCATGCCTGGACTAAGTGGACGCCAACATTGTACAAGGAGAATTTTAGGAGGCTTGATCAACCTCACATCAGCAGACATGTCAGCCACTGATTTTTCAATGATGGAGGAACAAATGACTCCGAAAGGGAGGTGCCTTACTCTGGCACCTTACTCTGGAGGAGCAGCACCTTACTCCACCAAGGAGATGCCACCCCTAAGTATTCTTTCATTCTCCAGTACTCAAGGGAGGCACCTTACTCTAGTGCCTTACTCGAAGGAGCGACGCCTTACTCCGCCAAGGAGGCGCCACCCTAGAGTGTTCATCATGGTCAAGTGGCACCTTACTAAGGTAGGAGCCTTACTCAAGTAGGTGCCTTACTAAAGGCACCTTACTCCAGGGGAGCGATGCCTTAAAAAAAAAATTCCAGAGGAGCGACACCTTACTCCACCAAGGAGGTGCCACCCTAGAGCATTCTTCATAGTCAAGTAGGTGCCTTACTCAAGTAGGCACCTTACTAAAGTAGGTGCCTTACTTAAGTAGGCACCTTACTAAAGAAGGTGCCTTACTCTAGGCACCTTACTCAAGCAGGTGCCTCGATCGACTCAAAAACACATGCGCAAACTTGGTAGTACATGGAGTAGCCGAAGCCAATGCCATCATCTCACATGATGGAAATCTGGAAGCACCCAAAAATATTTTGAAATCATTGGATAGGATCTCTGCATGTCCCAAGGCCAACCATCAAGGAGATATGCATCCCAACCTGAACCAATAGGAGCCACCATATTTTTAGTGTAGGACCTCGAGTGAACCAAGAATGAAGTACCCAAGGTGACGTAATCAACACATGGGAAAAATATCATCGAGTACCAATTCAGCATACTCCACGCAACACGAAATGACCAATCAGGTATGCGCATGATTGTCTTTAGATATATACATAATTTTTCATATAATATGCTTCTCTAAAAATAATGTCGATGCAAGAATTGAATTCACCCCTCATGCCTAATACGTCGTGCCGGATGATTAATTCGGGTGGCGTACCCTACCAACCCCAATGCGAAAATAATTTCTAGAGTTAGGCACCTGAGTTTATAAAAAGGTGCCTTACTGAAGGCAGGGCATCAAACTAGTCAAAACCAATAGGGAATTCACCATGGGTGGATGATCAAAGAATCATGCACTCAAAAAGCATGAGCCCAACGGCACTGAGGGGATCAGGGGAGACATTGCACACCGGTTCAAAGTAGTCGGGTGGATGAATTACTATCACCTGGTCAGCCAAGACCAGGATGTAGAGGCAGCAAAGGAGTTTTCTACCTCTATAAATAGAGGAGTCACCTAAATACATGGACTAGAAATTCTAGTCACTCCAGAGCATATCGCTCATGTCACCAGCCTCCCCCTTACTAGGGAATGTACATATAAATATGGCATGGCCAAGAAGTGCATGGAGGTGTTGCTGGGACAAAAAAACATCTCCTACGACCCACATGGGCTCCCAAAGTAGAGACTCCCTATGCACCTGAGGAAGCTCTTTGAGCAGGTGGTGAGATACTTCACATGCACCGGGAAGTATTCACACCTGAACGTGAACCATATGCAGTTTTTGAGCCATCTGGTGCATGGGCAAAAAATTAACGTCCCATTCTACCTGGAAAATGCCCTACAGGATGAGGCATCATGATATCAGAGAGGGGCGCACTCTACCCTAGCCCACCATGGGCTAATTACAGCCCTGATACGCCATGCAGAGGAGCATAGGGGGAGTTCATCGATGGTTGGGGCTGAACACTTTGGTGCGCGAGAGCAGGTGGTGGCCAAACCAGAACAAGGGGCCGAATTAAGAGGGACATATGAAGAAGTTAGGGTCGAGCCTTCTGATGCATCGGAGCAGGTGGCAATAGAGGTAGAGGATGATGTCAAATTGGGGGGAATGTCCAAAGAGGAACACCCCCGATTCTCACCAGATGTTGTGGAGGAAAGGTAGAGCTCTCTACCTAATTACATGGAGGAAAGGCCAGAATCTTCTAGCCCTGAACCCTCCGTACGATGGATAGAGCGTATACATGGTCGGAGATGACTACGATACCTAATCCTCTCGAGTGAGGAAGAGGAGGATGATGCAGAACTTGGCTTCATGGCCCAAACCCTATAGAATTTGGTCGCTCATAGCTCGCAAGACCCGCAACCCTCAACAAGCCTACCATAATAGTCCAAAGTACCGATGGAAGAGGACCACACTGAGCAGAGTGAGAAATCCATGATGTAAGCACTATTCGAAGAGTATAAGGACATGACTAGCAGAAAAATTTAGAGGTAGGAGGCCACCATCACCCAATTCTAGCAATTGATCCAGCAGCTTAGGGCAGAGAACCAATAGCTGCAAGTAAGGGTGATCGATAGGCGGGATGCCTCTACCCAAACCGATTGGGCAATTGAGGTGCCCATGAACTCTCCAACCTCACCGGAGAGAGTAGTCTCATCCGAGGTAGTCAGGTCAGATGCTCAAAATGAGGAATTAGAGGTGGGAGAAGGATCGTGTGCCTCTGACAGAGGAATTCTAGAGGAATAGGGGAATTCTATTTTTCAAACAGAAACCCATGTTATCAATATTGATGATGATGAGCCTTTAGGGTAGAGCCAAGGGCAAAACCTTGAACCCGAGGCCCAGAAGGATTCTCTAGAGTGCTAGGCACCCAAAATTGAGGGGCCGCTACCCGAAGAACTAGAAGAGCAGGCATTGGGTGACCAGGGGATGAGAGAAACAACCACGAGGGGCCTAAGACCAGAAGGAAAGATCCTCGAACCCTCTAATAGGGAGGCAACCTCCATGAGAAAGGAAGACCTCCCCATGTAGGCCACCGCAATACCAGAGAGGAGGAAAGGGAAGGCGCCTCAAATGACATAGAAGAGGGCCAAAAGAAAGGCCAAGGTGACATTTGCCGAACCGAACCCCCATTCGGATGAGGAATGGGAAGAAGTGTGTAGGCCTTCATTGCATAAAAAGAAAAATTTGAACAACTCCGTAAGGAGTTCGAGGAGGCAAAGGTAGCTAGGAAAGCTGCCAAAAAGGAAGAAAGAGGGCCAGGCATCTATGTGAACCCTACGGATGATGATCAATTTTGGGACATCTATGGTTCGTCATGGGGTCGGCCCTCTAAGATGAAGAAATGGCTGGCAATATGGGGAGTGTATGGGCAGAAGGTAGAGGCAGCAGTGATCATGAAAGAAAATTCTAGCCTCACCATCAAAGAACTTTGGTTGTACAAAAGAGGGATGACTCCGACATCCCATTCGAAGAGCTACGCCCTCAACATGCTGACCTATGGTAGGAAGCAGAGGTAGCCTTCCAGAAGGGAGCAATGACTATGATAGCACCCAACATAGGTGTTAGGCCAAGCATGATAGGAAGGTAGAGCTAGCGTAACAAGAAGTCGATGTAGAACGTAGGCCAACCCAACACAGCTAGAAGCCAGCGTAGCCAAAGGGCAACACAACCCAAGGATGCCCCACAACAAACTAGGGTCCCTCAGTAGAAATGGAAGCCTCAGGATGGAGAGAAAGCCAAGGCCACCGAAAAGAAAAGGAAATGATGAACAGTGGCCTACATAGAGGAGGTGTTTACCAGTTTTAGGTGCCACGAGGGTGTGGCACATATTAGGCATGGGGGGATGATGAGCACCAGATATGCTCATATTTTTGTATATGTACTAACGGTTTTTGCATGGAAATATATAATGAGTTGTATATTTTTATGAAATATTATGTATGTATTTAATAAAATCATGTGTATTATCTAATCCATGCGTGAAGTGTGTTTTGTGTAGTTATTTCCCATATTTTGTCATCTTTTGCTCAGTCGAGGTCCTACATGGACCTGGCATGGTTCTACCCAATCAGATGAAGGCATACGAAGGTAGGCACCTTACTGAAGTAGGTGCCTTACTGAAGTAGGTGCCTTACTAAAGTAGGCACCTTACTCAAGTAGGTGCCTTACTCAAGTAGGCACCTTACTAAAGAAGGTGCCTTACTAAAGTAGGCGCCTTCCTCAAGTGGATGCCCATAATACGTTGACCAAAGGATTGGAGAAGGACCCCGTTGACCACCATTCCACGTCATATATGGGAAACCATCGATGAATGAGTTGTCCCAACCAGTGTGGATGGACACGCAACCACTCCTGAAGCAGAACCATAATTCGCCCGATTGCAAGTAAATGATGAAGATGTTGATCATCACGCATCGACTACAGTAACTGAACTATCCCAGTTTAGACTGTAACCGGGATGCCTGTTGTAACATAACTGCAATAGGAAGTCCTATGTGTGGTATATAAACACACAGACTTCTCTATAGTAGGGGGAAGCATTCTTTTAGAACATTATTGCATGTAATATTTTCTACACTATTAATAAAGCTTGAGCATTCTCTCATCTGCATGTGGTTTTCATGAATTGTTGGGTGGGATCTGCTGGAGCTTGGGCCCACTCCAAGCCAGTATTCCTCCCCTATTTTCTTAGTTATTTTCTTTCATAGATTTAATTATGCATAAGTAGTATATTTGTTTCCTAGATTAAATTTAATCATTTTAGAAGTTGTGTTCTTTTTATAGTAGGTGTATTATTGCTTTCAGAGTGGTGTGTTTACTTTCATGCATTTCATTTATATTTAAGTTTTCTTGGTGTGGATGAATCAACCATTGTTTCACAAACACCCCCCAATTATAGATAACTGGATTCATCTCTGAAATGGTAATGTGAGTAGTTTCAATCGTGGCACTTCTAAAGTCTACGAGCTCCTGGGTTGACAAATTAAATGCGAGTGTTGTGACAAATATAGGACAAAATTAACCAGTGTTTGGCACCCAACAACCCCTTAGGGAGATACAAGGCTAAGTTGTGGAGAGACTACATCTAAGTTAAGATAGATCATCAGATAGATGATATGGATAGCTTAACTCATGATACTCGTAGCATACCTACACATAATGGCTTGTGTATGGTATGCTGATGCATGTATACCTTCGATTGACTGAGGGTGATAAGTCTAACTCATCAAGAGTGATGAGATAGATAGACTTATTTGTAGTAACACATGTTACACCTATGCAAAGTGGATTTATGATAGGGTATCTTGTGAGATGTAGCTTTTAGAAAAAATTAGGGGATTTAAATATTAGGTTGGGTTAGGGGTTCATGAAAGGTTCATGAGTCTCTCTCCTTAGGAAAAAACTCTTTCTATTTTTTTATGTTTTTGTTTGTGTATTTTTGGGTCGTTACATTTGGTATTAGAGAAATAGGTATGAGGGTATAGAGATTCTATGTGTGCTAAAGGGATTTAGATGTCTCCATTGAAGACTTGCTTAAGGTAAAGGCTAAAAATGGGATGACCTAGAAAACCCTATTTTCTAAGATCTGACGGTAATCAACCCCAAGGGCAAGTGGCTGTAGGATGCCTTAGTATGGGATTTAGTATCAGTGATACATACTAACCTGGGATATTACCCTAGTTAGATTTGTTAATGCAGCTAGTAAGAGAACTCTGTATTATGGCTTGAATTAGAGATACAACTTAGATAAAACTGTAATCTAATCTTCTTTATTGGATGGAATCAAGTTAAGATGCCACATAATACTAGAAGAGGGAGGCCTACACCTAGGAAAACTCAAAAAAGTAATGTCAAAGAAGAGAACCAAGATGGGGGACCAACAAGACCCAATAGGGAGGTAGAAGACCTTACCGCAACGGTCGTTGATGAGCATAAAAAATGCTCATATTTTGTATACATTTTCTTGATTATTATGTGACTGTATAATAAGGATTGCATATGTTTATGAATGATTATATAATTATTTGATGAAATTATGCGTGTTATCTAATTTGTGTGTTTTTAGTGTGTTTTTATGGAATTATAGTTGATTTAGTCAAATTTGGATCAGTCGAGGTCTTTTCATGGACCTGGCACTTTGTTTCTTTTGGAATCAACACAGAGAAGGTAGGAACCTTCCTCTTCTAGGAAGGCACAAAGCGTAAGTAGGTGCCTTCCTCTTCCAGGAAGGTGCCAAGTGTAAGTAGGTGCCTTCCTATTCCAGGAAGGCACCCAAGAAAGATAAGCGCCTTCCTCTCCCAAGAAGGCACCAATAGAAGGCCAACACCTTCCTCTTCTAGGAAGGTGCCAAAGGAAGATAAGTACCTTCCTCTCACAGGGACAGGAAGGTGCCACTAGAAGGCAAATTCCTTCCTCTCATAAGGAAGGCACCAATAGGAAGGTGCCACTAGAAGGCAAGCACCTTCCTCTCACAAGAAGGCACCAACAGAAGATAAGTGCCTTCCTCTTCCAGGAAGGCACCAACGATAGTAAGGCGCCTTCCGCATAGATAAGGCACCTGATATACTTAGGCACCTTCCTCATAGGGAATGCGCCCCTGTTCTTCGCCCGTTGACCAAACAAGCACGATGTGGACAATGGAGACTGGTGCAGTTCCAACTCTACGTCATGTAGAGTTAAATTGGGGATCACAACGATGTATGAGAACATCCTACCAATTCCAGGTGAAGCACAAACCAATTAGTGAACATGCCACCGTTAGAAAAAAATGCCAGTTTTAGCAGACATCAATCACATTTAGCAGACTGTCTTAGTTTAGTCTGGAATGAATCTACTATTATAACTTCTTTGTAATAGAAGATCTACGGGTGTGCTATATAAACACACGCAGACCTCTATGAGAATATATAGAATATTTTGATAGTAAATGTAGGGAGATATACAGAAGAAGCATTGTAATACTTTGATAATTATAATACAGTTCTAAGAGTTTCTAAGTGCATTTTCAGCTGGGAGGAAGCAGCTGGAGCCTGGGCCCACTCCAATCCAGTATTTCTTCCCCTATTTTTTTTCTATGTTTTTCCAGATTAGTTTACTACTTTTATAAGATTGTTTATCACATTGTTATTTCTAGTATTACAATAGGTTTATTTCCAAGAATGTGTGAATATTTTATTTATGTAGATTTAATTGTTTTTACATAAATTATTGAGGAGTTTATGAATGATTAATGACCGTTGAAACACCTCCCAATCGTAAGAACTAGTGGACTCATCTCAAGTGGTATTGTAACCAATCTTGTTCAAGACCCTTCGCAAGTTTACGAAGCTCCCTGGATTGATAAATTAAATGCACGGGCATGTGGAAAAAGTAGGAAAGAAGTTAACCTTGTTTGGCCCGCAACATTTTGGCATTGTTTCCAGGGAAGTGTCTCAACTAGATTATTTACAATACCTGGAAACCTTCCATATGACCTTGTATGAGTTCTTCAAGAAGAAGAGGACCTGACGGTCGGTTTATAAAAACCAATCCACCAGAACCTGAGTTAGCCGAACATTCTAAATTTGAATTAGACTCATCCGACCCACCTCTAGTAATCCATTAGAGTGAGGATCCACACTTTGTACAAAGTGCCTCCTCATCCCATCAACTTGGGGAAGAATGAATCATCATAAATCCCCTGTTTAATATGACACCCTTAGAGGAAGCCCTATTGTGGAAAGTTGTAGAAGATCGAACGATAACACCAGAAAACCTTAGAGCCTTGACTTAGAAATTCTTAAATGATCGTAAGGCTATAAATACTGCATTAGAGACCGCATTTCTTGAAAAAATGGCTAACAACGAAGAAGTATCATCTGGCTTTAGTTTCTCGATTGATGGAGTAGGAGATACCAAAATGAAAAACATATCCCATGCTCACATTCTGACCTTCAGAGGATACCCAACTGAGGACCCTGACCTATTTTTATTTAAGTTTGATGTCTTATGTAGGTCTGTGGACTACAAATATGATACGTAGAAGCTGAAACTCTTTCCTTCCACATTGGACGATGCAACTCTACGGTGGTTCATCGGTCTAGGAGACAAACACATTGCCACTTGGGATCAAATGAAGAAGCTCTTTTTAGAGAAATACCAAGATTTTAGGAGAGCAAGAGACTCTAGAGAAGAGGTCATGAGCATGATGCAGAAATAATATGAGTATCTCGAGGAATACTGGGAGAGATTCAACTTCAATATTCAATGATCTCCTCACATGAAACTATCTGATAAGTCCCTCAAAAACATCTTTTTGATAGGACTTACCAATGAATCACTGGAGGCTCTTAACATGATTTTTGGAGGTGATGTCTACCAGCACGCTATGGAAGACATCCAAAAACTATGTCGAAACTACTCAAGAAGGAGAGGCAAGACCACTTCTAGAACCATGAAAGTGACTACTTCAGTCACGAAGACAAAAATAGGTAACATGCTAGAAGATTTAAAGAGCGAAATGCTCTCATATCTAGAATTGCAGATGGATACGCTACTGTTAGAGAAAAAGAAGTAAGAAAATGAAGCAACATTGGCTTATTTCTATCCAAAATATAGAGGGAAGCATGCAAAGAATGCATGTTCGGAGAACAAAGTCAGAGTATGCACAGTTTGTATGCTGAATCATAAAACTTGATTGTACCCACAACTTCCCAGTAATCAGGAGGATGCTAAAAGCATGGATGCCTATTTCATAGGCAATCAAAAGAGTTGGCCACAACCCCTTGCGGGGAATATGCCAACCGAAATGCCATCATATGGGGGAGGACCATACATGCCCCAAGGCCCGCCTCAACCACCTAACATGGGGTGGTGGGGGCCATCACCTTGGTCCAATGCACCCCCAACAACATTCTTGAACCAACAACCATGGATGCCATATCCATATCTTGGGAAGCAGTGGAGAGGCCACACTACATGGAATCAGGCTCCACAGAATGTAGCACCAGCTCACCCCCAATAGAATTTATTGATGTTTCTAGGAGTGAGACCTATGCAGACCCGCACAACTGACGACAAATCCTAATAACAGGGTGAACCAGCCAACATACAATGTGGAGGGTGAGATGTATCCGATGTACCATATTCAGCTTAGGTCTGGTAGATAGCTAGGAGTAGGAACGCCTCCACTAGTAGAAGAGGAGGAAGAGGTAGGAGAAACACCTCTTGTAGAAGAGGTGATAGAAGAAATTCCTGAGAGAGCAAAGGCTCCATTTCCCAACCGATTGCAAGAACAAAGGAAAGTAACATAGTCGAAGTTTGATATCTTGTCTAGCTTGAAGAACCTCATCGTGACAATTCCATTATTTCAAGCCATCCGAGATGTTTCGATATATACCAAGGTGATAAGAGAGATGTGTCTAAGGAAGCCAGGACAAAGAGCAACCCAAATTATCAATGTCATGGGTAAACTAGTAGATTTGATGATGGGCAAAATGTGCCATACTAAGTATGCAAACCCGGGAAACCCGATGCTAACTGTAAAAATCAAGGGACATTCCATGTCTAATACGTTGGTCGATATAGGAGTAGCCATCAATGTAATGCCTTAAAAGACCATGCATAGGCTACAAATCACAAACCTAAAACCCACTATGATAGTGTTGCAGCTGGCTGATCGATCGACTATGGCACCGAAAGGAATGTTGGAAGACATAATAGTGATAGTCAGTGCATGGGAATACCCAGCTGACTTTTTAGTCTTGCAATCTAAAACTAGGCTGGGTGGTTACCCGCTCATCTTGGGAAGACCATGGTTGGCAACAACTAACACTTACATCAGCTTTCGGGATGGGTTGATGACCATCTCCAATGGATGAAATGTTAAAATGTTGACTATTTCACCCCCAGCATAGTCCGTCGACTCATTAGGATAACCCATGTTGATTGAGCATGAAAATCCTGAGCTATCCATGATCTAGCCGGTGATGATGTTGGATGAGTTGGTAGAAGAAGATGAAGATGGTGCTATTATGGAGTTCCTCCATCTCTACACCTAGATTGTCATTGGATGGTGCCCAAGATCACCACGTTCAACAGATACATGTCGGGCTAGGAAGAATGTTGAATGTCAGCAGTGGGTTGACTCCCACACAATTAATGAAAGTAGAAGAGCTCCTAGTTAGACACCAACATGAATTTTCATGGGATTACTCAGATATGAAGGGTATCAGCCCAGAGATATGTACCCATCGTATATAATTCTATGATCAAGCAACTCCAAGCAAGCAACCACAGAGAAGAATAAATCCAACAATGAAAGACATTGTCAAGGAAGAACTACAAAAACTCTTAACTGCTAGATTCATCTATCCGATTTTTGACAGTGAGTGGATATCATCGTTAGTGGTAGTCCCTAAAAAGAATGGGAAGTTGCGAATCTATGTGGACTATAGAGAGTTAAACAAAGCGACCAAGAAGGACCACTTCCCACTTCCATTCATTGATCAAGTCTTTGATACACTCTCCAGGAGGAAGTATTTCTCCTTCCTAGATGGATTCAATGGATACAACCAGATCCAAATAGGAGAAGAGGATCAGGATAAGACAATGTTCACCTGCCCATGGGGAATGTTTGCCTATCGGGTATTACCTTTCATATTATGCAACGCACCTGCCACCTTTCAAAGGGTGGTGCTTAGCATATTTTTAGACATGATGGGAGACGTGGTCGAAGTATACATGGATGACTTCACCATCTATGGAGAAATATTTGACGAAGCAATGACAAACTTGGAAAGAGTGCTCAAAATAAGCAAGGAAAACAATTTGTCCCTGAGCAATGAGAAATGCTTTATGATGATGCAAGAAGGCATCGTACTGGGACACCACCTCTCCATAGAAGGAATAAAGGTTGATAAAATAAAATTTGAGGTCATCAGAGACCTACCCAGCCCTAGAATGTAGAGAGAGGTGAGGAGTTTTCTTGGATCAACCGGGTACTACCGACGATTTATCGCCAAATTTAGCAAAATTGCAAAACCAATGCACACTCTATTATCTAAAGATGTGGAGTTCAATTGGATGGAAGACTGCAAAGAAGCGTTTCAGTTGCTTAAAGAGAAACTAATATTTGCACCAGTTTTAAGAGGACCAAATTGGGTCATACCATTCCATATCTACTGTGATGCATCCAACAATGATATTGGAGCAGTCCTCGAACAAAAGGATGGCGAATAATTTTATGCCATCTACTATGTCAATAAAAACTTGGTAGGAGCCGAGCTCAACTACATGGTGACAGAGAAGGAGTTCCTTGCAGTTGTGCACACCATAAAAAAATTTTGCCATTATATCATCGGGTATAAGGTATTTGTCCACATGGACCATGTGACTATCAAATACTTGATGAGAAAGCCGGCCATTGGTGGAAGAATTATCAGGTGGCTCTTGTTACTGCAAGAATTCAACATCATAATAGTAAAAAAACTATGCAAAGACAACGTCGTAGCAGATTTTCTATCTAGATTGATACCGGTAGACCATACAACAATGGAAGACCAATTTTTGAATGAACATTTGTTCACCATTAGTGAGCAAATCTCGTGGTATGCAGATATAGCCAATTACTTGGCCACCAAAAGAACCTCACCTGCTCTCTCTTTCGAGAAAAGTAGGCGGTCATAGAGAAAAGTGCATTGTTCCTATGGATTGATGGCCTCCTATTCAAAATAGGACGTGAACAGATTATAAGGAGATGCATAGCAGAACATGAGTTCTCAAAATTACTCAAAGCGTGTCATGATGAACCATGCAGAGGACACTTTGCAGGGAAACAAATTGCCTACAAAATCCTATAGGCTGGATACTTTTGGCCCACTCTATTCAAGGATGCGACTACGCACACCAGCAAGTGCGATGAATTGCAAAGAATGGGTAGACCAACCCATCAAGATGAAATGCCCCTCCAGCCTTAGGTACACATGGAACCCTTCGATAAGTGGGGCATGGACTTCATGGGACCAATTAATCCACCTTCAATAGGGAGGAGGTTTATTTTGGTTTGTACAAATTATGTCACCAAATGGGTTGAAGTTCAAGTGTTGAGAGATTCAAAATAAATAACAGTTGTTGATTTCTTATTTGCCCACATTTTTACATGATTTGGGGTCCCTAGAGAGATAACAATAGACCAAGGGCCTCAATTTACCTCCAAGTTGATCAAGAAGCTGATGGAGCAATACAAAGTTTGGAACAATAAAACTATACCCTACCATCCGTAGGAAAATGGGCAAGTGGAAGTGACGAATAGAGAAATAGAGAACATCCTGATAAAGACCATGTAGCAACACAAAAAATATTGGGCTACATGGTTGCCAAAGGCAGTCTGGGCATATAATACCACGTGGAAATCCACCACAGGCTTCACACCCTTCCAACTGGTCTATGGGAAGAGTGCGATGATGCCCATTGAATTTGAAATCAAGACATTAAGGATGGCTTCAAAATTAAACTTGAGCTTGGATGACACTCAAAAAGAAAGGATTCGACAGCTAGATCAGCTGGACAAAATCCAAATGGACACTTTGTAGAGAACAAAAATCACACAAAAGCAAAGAAAGCGGTGGCATGATCACCATATTAAACTGAATTAGTTCCAAGAAGGAGAATGGGTGCTGTTGTATGATTCTCAGTTCTAGGAAAGAAATGGTAAATTAATGCAAATATGGATGGGATCGTAGTAGGTGGTAGAGCTAATAAAGAACGGGGTAGTGAGCGTTAGAATAATTGACGACAAAAACACTGTGTTAACGGTCAATGGCCATCGACTACGCCCTTATAACACATCCAAAACCTTACAGGTGGAATCTAGAATAGACGTGGGGGAGACCCCATCTTGTTAGATCTAGACCAAACTCTTAACAGGAGAAACGGTGGGCATGGAGGTGCTCACAAAAATTAGTTAATTTAGTTTTTTATTATGATGTTTTTTGCAGGGATGATGCCCGCATGCAAGCTGTAGGCATCCTAATCCAGGGCCTAACAGGCATAAAATGCATCTAACTGCATTTATTTTTCTTTCTTTTTGTTTGCTTTTTGTAGGTGGAGGACCTAACAACATAAGGAATAGGTATCTGGGAAACCAGGCCTGATTTGGCTCAACATTCTGACATTGACACTCGTAGGTAGAAGCTGAGGCAACGTGAAGCGAGACTAATAAGGATTGATCACCCTTTTCCAGTCAATCACAACATGATTACCAAGAATAAAGCACCTTCCACATCGAGAAGGCACAGAAGAAGGCACCTTCCATAAGAAGGCACCTCACCAGAATAAGGCACCTTCCTTATGAAGAAGGCACCCAACCAGAAGAAGGCACCTTCCTTATGAAGAAGGCACCCAACCAGAAGAAGGCACCCTAGCCAGAATAAGATGCCTTCATTATAAAGAAGACGCCTTCCTTATAAAGAAAGCACCTTCCTTATAAAGAATGCACCTAGCCAGAAGAAGGCACCCAGCTAGAAGAAGGCACCTTCTATATGAAGAAGTTGCCTTCCTTATAAAGAAGGCACACACAAAAGAAAAAAAAAGAAAAAGAAAAAAATAGGCGCCTTCCACATCGGGAAGGTGCCACCCAAAAAAAAAAAAAAAAAAAAAATCCCGAGGCACCTTCCACATCAGGAAGGCGCATATAGACCAAGGTGCCTTCCACCCCAGGAAGGCGCAGGTATTCAACAATGCCTTCCACATCAGGAAGGCGCACCCATTTAGAAGCACCTTTCGTAGCAGGAAGGCACCATCATCAAAAAGGCGCCTTCCACCACCGGAAGGCACATCCAATCAGAGATGCCTTCCACCACCGAAAGGTGCATCCATTCAAAGAGCACCGACAACATTGGGAAGGCACCATATAAGCACCTTCCACATCAAGAAGGCACCACATAAGCGCCTTCCACATTGGGAAGGTACCAAAGAGCGTGTTTCACGTACAACTCAGCACCAAAGTCTAGCGTAATTCACACAAATGAAATACCCCTCCCCCGTGTCACAAATCAGTGAATCAATGCTCTTCACGATGCATGAAACACCAAATAAGGTACATGCATACTAACTCAAATATTTATATAATTATTCATAAATTATGCAGTATTGAAAAAATATTGTTGTCATAAAAATCATATACCCCCATGGTCGGAACCATGTACCAATGATATGGCTTGAAATACGTACCCTAGAATTAAATGCTAAGGTTAGGCGCCTTCCCTATAAGAAGGCATCTTCCTGAAGAAGTAAGGATAGAAAAACAAGTGCAGTAGTAAGGGAATGTGCCATGGGAGTAAGGTCGAAGAATCATGCGGTGAAAAAGAATGAGGTGAGTGATACGGAAGGAATCATGGGGACGATAAAAACATAGTTTGAGGTCGAGGGATGGTTAGAATACTGTACCCTGGTCAATCAGGGCCAGGATATGGAGGCAGCCAAGGAATTCGTTGCCTCCTTGAGGGGAGACGTAGCTCAGGTGCGAGGGGTAGAAATTTTGGTCACCCTCGAATACATCTCGCAGGAGACTGGATTGCTCGTCACAAGTGAATGCATATACAAATGTGGACTGCTGAAGCCGTGTGCCGAAGTGCTACTACCAGGAGAAAATGTGTAGATAGATAAGGAAGGGCTACCCAAAAGTAGCCTTCCCATGAATCTACGGAAGATATTCGAGTAGGTTGCTCGATTCTTTACATGCATCGAGAAGTATACCCATTTGCACACTAACCATGTGCAGTTTCTGAATCACCTAGTGCATGGAAGGAAGTTGAACATGCCCTTATACCAGGAAAATGCCCTGAAGGAAGAAGCGACTAGGTACTAGAAGGGAGCACCATCCACCTTGGCCCACCATGGGCTGATATCAGCACTGGTCTGCTATGCAAAAGTGTAGAGATAGAACCCCGATGCAGAGGGAGATGGCGGCCAAGGAAGGCAACAGGATGCTATTGCCAAAATAGGGCAAGAAGAGGGAAGCCCTACAAAGGAGATTGTAAGTATCGGGAAATTGGCATTACCTAATTTCATGGATGAAAGAGGGCATTCACTAGTGCCTGAATGCACAAAGGAAAGAGGGCATTCCAGTTCCTGAGTATGAAGAGGAAGGAGGGCCGCTTATTAGCAACGAGGCCGAGTTCCAGCTGCCAGAACCAGTACCCAGGAGGAAACACCTGTGGCGACTCCTCCTCTCAATAGAAGAAGAAGAGAATAATCGGGAAGTAGACATTGCAACCCAAACCATCTGGGGATTGACAAATCGAAGCCCACAAGATGTAGGGACTTCTGAGAGCAATGATCAGGTCGACGTAACCTTGGAGGAAGTGCTGGAGTGGTAGACCAATTGCTGGATGGCCCAAAATTTTTTGGAGGACTACCAGAATGAGCATAGAGGGGAATTAGAAGAATGAGAAAGACGAATCACCCAGCTCGAGCAGCTGGTCCAGCAGTTGCAGGAGGAGAACTAGCAACTCCAGGATAGGGGAATAGAAAGAAGGGGTGCATCAACCCAAAATGACTGGGAAATAGAGGTCCCGATGAATTCTCCCACATCTACAGAACAAGTATTATCTTTGAAAGAATTTTGATCAGACGCCTGACAGAGTAGCCCGAAGGCAGGGAAGAATTCCTCTATTTTTAGGAGTGAAGGGGAAAGAAGTACCAAAACACCCCCTGTCATCGACCTGAGTGATACAGAGCAATATGAGGACCAACAAAAGCAGACAAGATCGAGGGATAAGGAAGAATTTCCCAGACCTAAGGAAGAAAGAGAATAACTTGAGGGGTCGATACAGGACAGACAAGGGGGCGAAGAAGCACCCACAAGGACAACAACACAGGTCCCCCAGAGTGAAGAGAACGCTCTAAGGACCATAGAGCAGGCCCCTTGGAGCGAGAAGACGTTCGCCAGGGAGAAAGGGAAAACCCCTGTTTGAGCCATCACATTTTTTGCAGAGGCCAAAGGAAAAGGGCCCAAGACGGCTCGAAAGAAGGCGAAGGTGACCTTCATCGAGCCAGAATAAGATGAGTGGGATATGCAACCATTCACAGAGAGGCAAAAATAGTTTGAACGACTACTCAAAGAGATGAAAAAAGATAAGGAGACTAGGAAGGCAACCTCAAGGATGCAGGGAGACTCTGGTATCTACGTCAATCCTACAAAGGACAACCAGTTCTAGGAGATTTACGGGTCATCCCGAGGATGACCCTCCAAGATAAGAAGGTATTTTGAATGATGGTGGATATATGGCCCCGAATTGGAAGCCACTGCCATTGCAAAGGAGAACGTAGGGCTTACTCCTGAAGCAGACCGATTGTACAAAGCCCAAGTAGTTCATCTCAAGAGGGATAATTTAGATATCCCTCTTGCAATGGTCAAACCTTCGGACGCTGACCTATGGCAAGATGTAGAAGCTACATTTTAGGCAGCAAAGACGACACTAGCTATATCACCTTCGATAGTGACCAGGATGAGGAAAGCAAAGCCGATAGTAGCACCCACAACCCCACGTAGAAAAAGAGGAGCCACACCTCCAGATGCCAGTGTGCAGAAGAGGCAGACACGGGCCACAGGTACAGCCAGATCCACACCAAGAAATGACAACGATGAGGGGTCAAAATGGCTACCTACAATTTTGATGCCATGAGGGCATGACATATGTTAGGCATGGGGGGATGATGAGCATAAAAAATGCTCATATTTTGTATACATTTTCTTGATTATTATGCGACTGTATAATAAGGATTGCATATGTTTATGAATGATTATATAATTATTTGATGAAATTATGCGTGTTATCTAATTCATGTGTTTTTATGGAATTGTAGTTGATTTAGTCAGATTTGGATCAGTCGAGGTATTTTCATGGACCTGACACTTTGTTTCTTTAGGAATCAATGCAGAGAAGGTATGCGCCCTTCTCTTCTAGGAAAGCGCCAAGTGTAAGTAGGTGCCTTCCTCTTCCAGGAAGGTTCCAAGGAAAGACAAACACCTTCCTCTCCTAGGAAGGCACCAATAGAAGGCTAGTGCCTTACTCTTCCAGAAAGGTGCCAAAGGAAAATAAGCACCTTCCTCTCATAGTAAGGCATCGACAGGAAGGCACCACTAGAAGCCAAGCACTTTTCTATCATAAGGAAGGCACCGAAAGGAAGGCGCCACTAGAAGGCAAGCACCTTCCTCTCATAGGAAGGTGCCAACAAAAGATAAGCGCCTTCCTCTTCCAGGAAGGCACCAATGACAGTAAGGTGCCTTCCGCATAGAGAAGGCACCCAAAATACTTAGGCACCTTCCTCATAGGGAAGGCGCCCTTGTTCTTCACCCGTTGACCAAAAAAGCATGATGTGGACAACGGAGACTGGTGCAGTTCCAACTCTACATCATGTAGAGTTAAATTGGGGATCACATCGATTTATGAGAATGTCCTACTAATGCCAGGTGAAGCACAAACCAATCAGTGAACATGCCATCATTAGAAATGAATGCCAATTTTAGCAGACGTCAATCACATTTACCAGACTATCTTAGTTTAGTATGGAATGAATCAACTATTATAACTTCTTTGTAACAGAAGATCTGTGGTTGTGCTATATAAACACACGTAGACCTCTCTGAGGATATATAGAATATTTTGATAGTAAATGTGGGGAGATATATAGAAGAAGCATTGTAATACTTTGATAATTATAATACAGTTCTAAGAGTTTCTAAGTGTGTGTTCAACTAGGAGGAAGCTATTGGAGCCTGGGCCCACTCCAAGCCAGTATTTCTTCCCCTATTTTTCCTGTGTTTTTCTAGATTAGTTTACCGCTTTTATAAGATTGTTTATCGCATTGTTATTTCTAGTATTGCAATAGGTTTATTTTCAGGAATGCGTGAATATTTCCTTTTTGTAGATTTAATTGTTTTTATGTAAATTATTGAGGAGTGTATGAATGATTTACGATCGTTGAAACACCCCTCGATTGTAAGAACTAGCAGACTCATCTCAAGTGGTATTGTAAGCAATCTTGTTCAAGACCCTTTGCAAGTTTACGAAGCTCCCTGGGTTGATAAATTAAATGCACGGGCATGTGACAAAAGTAGGAAAGAAGTTAACCTTGTTTGACCCGCAACAATCATTGCTATGTAGGATCAAATAAGACAATTGTTGTAAATAACTGCAAACCAAAATTCACAAGTTAGAGGCTCAGAGGTTGGTCCAAGTAGTGGACTAACTACAAAACAAGTGCAAGCCAGAGCCCTGGAAAAAAATAAGACATCTAGGGACATGAAAAACATTAGTATCTCCAATTTTGATGGGGAGGGCTAAGGGGATGCAGTTGAAGCATAGCTAAGAGAAGTAGAGGTTCACTTTATGGTAAAGGGCTACTCATTAGGAACTTGAACACTCTGGGCTATGATCAATCTGGAAGGGGATGCTATATAATGGTGGGAAACCCACTATGAGGAAACTAATATTGAACCTATTAACACTCCATGGGAGGATTTTATAAAAAAATTTAAGAAAATATTCCTAATAGAGCATTTCTATGCCTTGAAGTTTTAAGAATTTGCTAGTCTAATATAAGGAACCAACATAGTGGAAGTGTACTATAAGAATATGGTGAGATTGTTTAAGTATGTACCTATTTATAATGAGAAAATGTGGGTCCACAAGTTCACTCTTGGTTTGGAGTCTAGGATAAAGCATGATGTAGACATGCATGAGCCAAAGTCATTGCAAAAGGCGTATGACCTAGCAAAGAAGGTAAAGTCACACTTCTGTTTTAAGTATGACACCTTATCCGAGCAAGCTCAATAGGAGCTAAAGAAGAGGAATAATGATGGACTTGTTAAATGGGAGGCTGATCAAGAATGAAAGGCTAATAAACCCTAAATCCTGAGAGGAAACCTAATGGAAATCAGAAGAAGTTCAAGAAGAGCTTTTGTAAGAAGGATAAAAAACCCAATAATACCAAACCTCAAAAACAGAAGTTGCAAGCTCTAGCTCCAGTAGTTAAGACATGGAATCAAAAACTTGAAAAATAGCAAGGACCTAAGGAAGGATGTTACAATTGTCAGGGACCTCATTACTATAATTAGTGTCCATATCGAGTAGGGACTAGCACAACTAATGAAAAAGGAAAGGAACAAAAATATTGGATCTATGCCACAATCGGGAAGCAGAAGCTAGAGGGACAAGCCACCCCATTACTTGTGAAAGGTAAGGTTTTTAATAAGCAAGTAAACATTTTGATAGATAGTGGAGCTACTGATAGTTTTATTTCATCTATTCTAGCAAGGACTATGTTGAAAAGGCCAGGATATTTGGCTCAAGGGTGGAAGATTGAGTATGGTTATGGGAAGACCTACTCGGTGAACTAGTGTTATTCTATGGCAGAAGTCGCTATATCTAATGGGATTATAGAATATTATTTATATGTAGGTCCTCTTCATGCATTTGATGTGATCCTAGGGATGGATTGGCTACAAGATTATAAAGCCTTAATTAATTTTCAAGACCGATGGATTGAGTATGTAGAAGAAGGTTGGAGGAGACTAAAAATTCATAGCAAGCAAGAGGTATTTAAGCCTCAGATGTTGTCAGATATGCAACTGAAAAAGGCCCTAAAGAGAGGAGGAATAGTGTATGTAGTAAAACTTAATACAGTGGAAGACCATGAGAAAGGTGAAATACTAAGGCAACACCCAATTCTACAATATTTTAAGGATGTATTTCTGGAGGACCTACCTGGACTACCTCTTGTATGGGAATTTGACTTCACAATTGAACTTATGATGGGAGTCAAACCTATTCATAAATCCTAGTATAGGATGAATCCTATTGAAATGCAAGAACTGAAGGTTCAATTACAAGGATTATTTGAGAAAGGTTTGATAAAACCAAGTGTGTCACCGTGGGGTGCACCGATTTTGTTTGTGAAAAATGATAGTTCACAAAGATTGTGTATTGATTACAAGATGCTAAATAAGGCTATAATCAAGAATCGATATCCTTTACCTAGGATTGAATATTTATTTCATCAACTAAAGGATGCCAAGGTGTTCACTAAGATCGATCTAATATCAGGGTATCACCAGTTAAGGATTCGTGAGGAAGACACTCACAAAATGACATTTAAGACTAGATATGGGCATTATGAGTTTACAGTTCTACCCTTTGGACTGACTAATGCCCCAACTACTTTCATGAACTTGATGAACAGTGTGTTTTGAAGATACTTGGACCAGTTTCTCTTGGTATTCCTAGATGATATCCTTATATACTCTCAATATAAAGAAGAACGCGATAAACATCTTAGGATTGTGTTAGAATTGTTAAGGAAGAATCAACTTTATGAAAATCTGGCTAAGAGTGAATTCTATGTTCTAGAGGCACAATATATTGGATATGTTATATCAAAAAAAGGAATTATTGTGGATTCAAAGAAGATATAGGCTATCCTAAATTGGCCACCCCTACTAATGTGATTTAAGTACGAAGCTTCATGTGGTTAATGAGCTATTATAGACATTATATAAAGGATTAATGCAAAATTGTTGGACCCATAACTAACCTTCAGAAGAAGGAAAAGAAATTCAAGTGGTTAGAAAGGTGTGAGTCTACTTTTGTGCTACTAAATCAAAAGCTTACTATTGCACCAATACTGGGATTTCTCAGTATGCATAGATGCATCAATAGAAGGATTAGGAGGGGTGCTCTCACAAGAAGAGTCATTAGTGGCATATACTTCAAGGAAGCTCAAAAACATGAAGTTAATTATGCTACACATGATCTAGAATTAGCTGCAGTGGTGCATGATTTAAAGGTTTGGCACCACTACTTGGTGGGAAGACCCTTTGAGTTAAAGACTGACCATCAAAGTCTGCGGTATATATTCACTCAACCAATACTCAATGAGAGATAGAGAAGATGGGTGGAATTCCTCGTTGAGTATGATTTTGAGATTGAATACATGAAAGCGAAGGAGAATAAATTCACTGATGCTTTAAGTAGGAGAAAATATATAACATCTATAACTAAAATTCACTTGGATCTTATGGATTGGATGAGATAGGAGCAATCTCGGGATGAGTACTGCCAGGAAATTTGAGTTAAGATGAACATAGATCCTGAAGGAAATAAGGAATTTAGTATGAGGGATGACTTTCTATGTTATAAGGGAAGGGTCATCATACCAAATATGGGCGATTTAAAGAACTTGATAATGCAATAAGCCCATAGATCTCCTTATTCTGCTCATCCGAGAGGAGCCAAAATGTGAGAAAACATGAAAATAACCTTCTTTTGGGTAGGAATGAAGAAGGATGTCATGGATTTTGTTGCTCAATCCTCAAATGTTAGAAGGTTAAGGTAGAACACCAACATCCTGCAAGAAAACTATATTTGCATGAGATACCTATGCAAAAATGGCAGGTTATATCCATGGATTTTATAGTGGGTTTACCCAAAAATCAGTATGAACATGATGCCATATTTGTAGTGGTCAAAAAAATAAATAAGGTTGCTCATTTCATACCGGGGAATACTAAGGATGATGCTCAAGTAGTAGCTAGTAGATTCATCAAAGAGGTATTCCGATTGCATGGATTCCCTGGGGTAATTATCTCAGATAGAGACTCCAAATTCACTTTTGAATTTTGGAAATCCCTTCATAGTGCAGTTGGTACAAAATTGAATATGAGTTCAGCTTACCACCCTGAAACTGATGGCCAAATGAAGTAGGTAAACCAAGTTTCAAAATACATGCTTTGCATGTACTGCATGGATCACAAGTCTCACTGGGAAGATTGTCTACCTTTAGTAGAGGCTACAATAATGGACATCACTCCTCGCTAGGAATGGCACCTTTCGCTGCCTTGTATGGGTGAAGGTGTAGAACACCATTGTCTTGGGATAACCTAGAAGATCGAGTTATGATTGGGCCATAAATGGTTAGGGTAATGGAAGATCAAGTAAAGTAAATTAGGCAAAGGCTTAAGGAGGCTACGGATAAGCATAAGAGTTATGCAGATTTAAAAAGAACTCCAAGAGAGTATTCTATTGGAGATAAGGTGTTCTTAAGGGTTAAGCTAAATAAGAGTGCTATTAAATCCACAAATTTGGATCTGCATTTTGTGGGACCCTTTGAAATCATGGAAAATATCATTCTAGTTGCATACTGACTTGCATTACCACCGAATCTATCCAAAAACCATGGTAATTTCCACATATCCTTGCTTAGGAAGTATGTTGCTAACCTTGAACATGTATGGGATATTTCTAATTTGCAAATGATAAATCCAGAGGCCATTGAAGTACTGTCGATGAATATTCTCGAGTTTCATTCTAAGTCCATATGAAATAGGACTCTTGAACAATGTAAGGTCCAGTGGGACCAGTTAGCTGAGAAAAATTCCACTTGGGAGAAAGTGGAGGTTATGCAAAAACATTTTTCCTTTTTTTTTGAAGATTTATAATGTAATAATTTTTATTTTTCTATCAAAAACTAAAGAAACTGGAAACACCGAGGACGATGTTTAGTTCTAGCGGTAGAGGATGTCATGACCCTCCCTAGCGGACAATTTGGAACAAATAAACAATTTATTAACCTATGATGTGGTGATACCTAGTTTGAATAATTGAACCAACTATATGATGTTTAGTTGATTTTGAAGGGCATTTTATTTCTAACATATTGCCAAGTGTGCAGGATTAGGTACACTCGTAGGTGGAGAAGGAAAAAATATCCACCAAAAATGAGGGTACTTAAGATCAGGGGAAATGATGATTAAGGTACTCGGAGGTAACATGGATAGATACCTCATATAGGCATGCATTATTGAAAGGGATAATCATCAATGACTGGTCACCTTGAGCCTTAGTTGATAGCCTAGTAGCTATCGTAAAATCTTCGGTTGAGATGGGTGATAGGGTTGATGGAAAGATTCCCTCTTTGTTTCTTTGTAAACTTGATTGTTCTTTCCTGCATTATGACTTGGGTATATTAATGTTGGAATTTCAATAGTAGAATAGCTGCAAAATGCATGTAGTTAAATAAAGTAAATGGTTATTTTGAAATGTTATGTGAGCATCAGTTTTTATGAAGAAAAAAAGGGATTAGGTTTAAATGAAAATTGAAGGTGCATTTAAACAAATTAATGAGGTTTGATTAAATGATGATGTGAGTTCATTTAACTCATTAATAAAATTTATCTTTGTGATCAATGAAAAATTCATTTAAAAGTAATTGAAGAAGTTTATTTTAATGATATTGCAAATTCATTAATAAATTTAGTGAAATGAAATAAAAAAATGAAATAAATCCATTTGATAATAGATAGAAATATTTTATTAAAAAAAAAAGAAAAGAAAACAATTAGGAAATTGTTTTAAATAAAAAATAAAGGAATATATTTTTTTAAGTGGAAATAAAATATCTTGAGGGATATTTTATTTGAAAGGGATGCTACTTTCATTTAAAAATTATAATGTATTTTCTCCATATGAAGTGCAACCTACGTAAATGACCTGGAGGCTCTATTCTTTTCCAAAATAGAAATAAGGGATAGGAGAATGCGTACCGTCAGAGTAAGGTGAGATGAGGGATGACAAAATTGAAGGGAAAGGAGGCACAGGGATGGCACGGATCTCAGGAGATGTGGATGCGTACAGTCCACCTAGGAGCAAGGGTACGTAAGGTAAGGAAGGAAAAAAATAAACGAAAGGAAGAGGAGAGGGGACACAGAGGAGAGAGGCAGAGGAAACAGGAGAAAATATAGAGGAGCACACAACGAGCAAAGGAGGGAACTAACGAAGGAGCTATTGGTTTCTAGTGCGCATGAGAACAAAGGTTGGAGGTTTCTAAGCTTACCATTGCATGCTTTATTTTTATGACATGAAAATGTTGGAGATTTTGATTCCCTAAGCTAAAATGTTGTCAATGAAGTCAACAGGTTATTTGATGTCAAAAGGATCTATGATGGTATGCACTATGTTTTATGAAAGTGCAAGGAAGGGTTTTTATCAAAACCAAGGGAGGCAAAATAAAAGGTTTTATTTAAAACCATGGATGGCAGATTTGAAATGGATTTTTCTTAAAACCCAAGTTGGCTTTTTGTTTCATCGAAAAAGGTGCCCCGGTGATGGAGAAATTTAATTTTAAAGGTTTAGTTTAAATTTTAATTTATTTAAAATTTAAATTTAAATTTTAAAATTAAATAAAAAGTTTTCTGCCATGTCCTCCGACATCATGAGGGCAGTTTTAAAAGTTCCGACATCTCCAAGGGAAGGGAAATGCATATAAATATGCCACCAAGTTTTTAAATTGATTATCCTTGCTCATTGATAATATTGCGTGGTGTATGTGAAGGAAAGAGCTTGTGTTTTGTTTTATGTAATGCAACGAATGGTTAAAAGCAAACAACAACCACTTCTTGAATCACATTGGGTTGCATGGCCTAGTGGCAGCTTGGATTGTGCAAAGGTGTTGATAGCATGGAGGTCATGAGTTTTATTCCTGTGAGCATCAATTTAGCATTATATTGGTTGAAGCGTTGTTCATTTTTTAAAAGCTCGTGGGCAAAAAGAAGAAGCATAAGGAGCACAAGGTGGAATAGCTTCCATGTGGGAAGCCTAGCCCACTTAGTGGGTGGAGGGAGTGTAAAGACGCATTCACTGTAGGTCTCGGGTTTGATTCACCCGAAACTCGTTTTCGCATGGTTTGTTGTCGCCGCATTCTTTGGAGTCAAAAAAATTATTTTATTTTCTAAGGTATGCCCGTCGCCATAATTTTCAGAGAATGAATAATTAATATTTTAATTTGTCAAAGCTAAGGTTTCAAACACCATTATTGAGGGTATATTATGGTGATGTGATTTATGAGTTATGGCTTATATTTTGCACTATTTGATGTGGGAATTTTTGCATTAAGGAGCTTAGTGAGTTGTGCATTAGTGCAAAGTGATTTTTAGGAGAATTAAGGGAATGGTAAATGGTTGTGGTGATATTCATGCTATGCTTAATTAATTAAGGAAATAATTATTTTTAATTATTTTCTAGTGGTGGATGTGGTTTTTGACTAGAAGAAATAAGGTGTAAAAGGTTATGATATTTGTTTTGTAAATTATCCTAACCATCATGAAGTTTGGCAAGAGAATATTGTGATTGTGGAAGATTTCCAAAGATGCTTCTTCATCTTCATAAAAGGTATGGACACATTCTCCTATTGATTGATTTGGGTGGTTGATTTTTGAAATTATCATTGGAGTGAAAAGGATTGATTGTGGTTTCCTTTTCAAAAGTAGTTGAGTTAATGCTTCAAGGTTTTATGAATTGAGAGTTTTTATTAAACCTTTTTTTATAAGCATTGTTGTTGAAGCCCATTGATTGTGCAAAGAACTTGAACTTGAGTTAGAAAAGAACATGAGTATCATTGTTATGTGAGATTTGTTGTTGAGCATTTTTGGAAATATTTTGAGTTGATTGATACATGCTTGGACTAGGGTTTGTGAGAAAGGAGGTTCATTAAGGTGATTGGTTGAGTTGAGTTGATTGAGCCTAGTCAAGTGGATGCATGTGGTTGTTCAATTTCCATGAAACAAACTATTCTATATTCTAAATTGAGTTGAGATTGGATTTGAGTATAGAACACATTGAGTATCTAACAATTCTCTTTGTGATTCTATGATATTGGACAATTTTTGTGTGAGCTTGTTGAGCAGATTTGAGAAGGTTCTATGTGGACCTATTGAGAAGATTTGGACAAGTTTTGAGTGATCTTGTTAAGTAGATTTGGACAGGTTCTAAGTGAGCCTATTGAGCAGACTTGAGAAGGTTTTGAGTGAACCTATTGATAGAGATTTGGAGGTGATAGAGTATAGAGGATAGAGTCTTAGTGGATAGAGATCCAGCATCTAGGACAATTGAAGACAAATCTAAGTGAGGAGTCTTCAAGTGGAGAGAGATCCACCAGTCAGTGCAACAGAGAGATAGAGTCTTCTAGAAGATCACTAGCCAGATCAGAAGGGGAAAGAGTTATCCCATGGAAGAGATCCATGAACTTGATATTAGGGGATCAACATCTCCTTTGGACAGAGGTCCATAAATATTCTAATTGGGAAGGATTCCCAAGAGATAATTTGAGAAATATTTAGAAGAAATATTTTTCTGTGGAGGTAGCCCACATTGGGTGAACCACGTTAAAAATGATGTCTCTCATGTGTGTGATGCTTTGCATGATGTTTACTATTTTATTAATTATGATGCTACTATTTGGGGAAAAGTTTTATGTTATACTGTTCACCCCCATCTCAATATAAGCACATGTTCTTCAATTGGTATTGGAGTGGGTCTCTCCGTGAAGAGTTTAACAGCTTGTAAGAGGATCCTTTAGTAGCACACATGACCTCAAAAAGTGAAGAAGAAAGTATGTTTGATATAAAAGAAGAATTATTTGCTGCTCTTAGAAAATTTTAAAGACAGAAAAAAATTCTAGCTTGAAAGAACAAATTTAGGAAGATGAAGAAGCGATAGTGGAACTTATATAGAACCTTACAAAATTCAAGATTAAGGTTGAATAAGGAAATAATATTGAGCAAGATATGACAAATATATTGAGAACCAAGGAAATAGAATGTGGAATATTGGAAGCATAAATTATTTTCCTAAGGAATAAACTAGAAGGGATCAAGATACCACAAAATACAAAATATGAGAAACAAAAAGAGGAATCAAGATTCCAAAGGGTAGAAACTTCAAACAAAGAAAAGCAAGCAAAGGAAATCAGATAGGAAGAAAGCAAAGAGGAACCCTGGATAAAGGTTAATCACAAGAAGAAGATAACTTCTTCACAATATCAAAGACCTCCAAACAGGTTACATAATTTCTTTCATGGTCATTGTTTTTCTTGCAATAAATATGGTCATATAGCTGCACATTGTACTCATCATTCAAGATACAATAAAAATTTCAATTCCTTTGTACCTCTCATGGATGATGATGTTATATGTTACAAATGCAATAATTTTGGGCACAAGGATAGATGGTGTAAAATGATATTTCTTGAGTCTGGAAAAACAATTACAACTAGGAATGATGAAAGAAAGAATGTTAGGACCAAATCTATGTTAGTACAAACAACCCTACATGCCCAAAATAAATAAGAACAATGGTATCTGGATAGTGGTTGCTCTAGTCACATGATAGGAGACAAAGACAAGTTCATTATCCTAAAGGAAAAAAATAGAGGATCAGTAAGTTTTGGTGATAATGGATTAGCTAGGATTGTTGGGAGAGGCACTCTAAGTCTAGACAATGGAAAAACAAAAACCAAAAATGTGTTGTATGTCAAAGGGTTAAAACATAATCTACTGAGTATAAGTCAACTTTGCAATCAAGGATGTATGGTTACCTTCCATCCAGATAGATGTGAGATAAGGAAAATAGAAACATGAAGAATCATTGCAAATGCAAGAAGAACCCCAAACAACTTATACATGCTCAATGAGATCAAAGGAGAAAAATGTTTTCTATCACAAGAAGATGAGAGCTGGTTGTGGCATAGAAGATTGGGTCATTTGAATTTTGACAACATAGTCAGCATAAGCAATAAATAGACAGTTAGAGATTTATCCAAAATAAGAAGACCTCAAAACACAATTTGTGTACCTTGTCAACATGGAAAGCAAACTAGGACAACTTACAAACCAAAAGGCTATATATCATCTAAGCCTTTGAGTTTAATACATACTGATTTGTGTGGTCCTACCAAAATGCAAAGTATTCAAGTTGAGAGTTACTTCATGTTATTTGTAGATGATTATTCCAGAATGGTTTGGGTAACTTTCCTAAGAGAGAAGTCAGAGGCCTTCAAAAAATTTAAAGCATTCAATAAGTTGGTTGAAAATGAAATAGGAAAAAGGATTAAGTGTCTACGATATGATAGAGGAGGAGAGTTTACTTTAGATGAGTTTGTAGAATATTGTAAACAACATGGAATAAAGAGAGAATACTCAGCAGCAAGAACTCCCCAAAAAAATGGAGTAGTTGAAAGGAAGAACATGACTATTGAAAACATGGCTAGAGCTATGTTAAATGAATCTAAGTTGTCATATGAGTTCTGTAAAGAAGCAGTTGCTACAACTGTGTATATAATTACTTGGGCTCAATTAAGGGTAAACCATCACAAGAATCCTTATGATATTTGGAAAGGAAGACCTACTACTGTAAAACATTTCAAGATATTTGGAATTAAATGTTATATAAGATGTGAAGATCAGAATTTGGGTAAATTTGATCCAAGATGTGATGAGGGATTTTTTCTTGGTTATTCCACAAAAATCAAGGCTTACAGATGTTACAACAAAAGAACATGTACTATGGTGGAAACTATGAATGTAATAGTTGATGAGAAGATAGATTCTAGAGAGCAAATTCAGCAAACAGTATGCCAAGAAGATGGAGGTTGTCAAGAAGAATTTTGTGAAGAATCAGACAATGATGAAGAAGAAATACAAAGGCTTCTTCCTAAGACTCATTCCAAGTATGTACAAAAACATCACCCAAAATATCAGATCATTAGAAATCCAGATAAAATATAGACAAGGAGAAGAATAATAAAACCATTTCAACAAGCAATTTTTTCTTTGCTATCTAATATTGAGCCAAATATTTCACTCAGGCCAGTGAAGATGAATTTTGGGTTGAAGCAATGAATGAGGAATTGGATCAGATAGAGAAAATCAAAACTTGAGAGCTTGTTCCATGACCAAAGGATAAAAATGTGATTGGCACAAAATGGTTTTTTAGAAATAAGTTGAATGAAGATGGACAAGTTGTCAGAAACAAAGCAAGGTTAGTATGCAAAGGTTATGCATAAGTAGAAGGAATTGACTTTGATGAAAATTTTTCTCTAGTTGCACAACTTGAAGCTATAGACTGGTGAAGAAGCATAAGGAGCACAAGGTGGAATAGCTTCCACGTGGGAAGCTTAGCCCACTTGGTGGGCGGAGGGAGTGCAAAGGTGCACTCGCTGCAGGTCTTGGGTTCGAGTCACCCGAAACCCGTTTTCGCATGGTTTGTTGTCGCCGCATTCTTCGGAGCCAAAAAATATTTTATTTTCTAAGGTATGCCCGTCGTCGTAATTTTCGGAGAATGAATAATTAATGTTTTAATTTGTCAAAGCTAAGGTTTCAAGCACCATTATTGAGGGTATACTATGGTGATGTGATTTATGAGTTGTGGTTTATATTTTGCACTATTTGATGTGGGAATTTTTGCATTAAGGAGCTTAGTGAGTTGTGCATTAGTGCAAAGTGATTTTTAGGAGAAATAAGGGAATGGTAAATGGTTGTGGTGATATTCATGCTATGCTTAATTAATTAAGGAAATAATTATTTTTAATTATTTTCTAGTGGTGGATGTGATTTTTGACTAGGAGAAATAAGGTGTAAAAGGTTATGATATTTGTTTTGTAAATTCTCCTAACCCTCATGAAGTTTGGCAAGAGAATATTGTGATTGTGGCAGATTTCCAAAGAGGCTTCTTCATCTTCATAAAAGGTATGGGCACATTCTCCTATTGATTGATTTGGGTGGTTGATTTCTGAAAATATCATTGGAGTGAAAAGGATTGATTGTGGTTTCCTTTTCGAAAGTGGTTGAGTTAATGCTTCAAGGTTTTCTGAATTGAGAGTTGTTATTAAACCTTGTTTTATAAGCATTGTTGTTGAAGCCCATTGATTGTGCAAAGAACTTGAACTTGAGTTAGAAAAGAACATGAGTATCATTGTTATGTGAGATTTGTTGTTGAGCATTGTTGGAAACATTTTGAGTTGGTTGATACATGCTTGGACTAGGGTTTGTGAGAAAGGGTTGTTCATTAAGGTGATTGGTTGAGTTGAGTTGATTGAGCCTAGTCAAGTGGATGCATGTGGTTGTTCAAGTTCCATGAAACAAACTATTCTATATTCTGAATTGAGTTGAGATTGGATTTGAGTATAGAACACATTGAGTCTCTAACAATTCTCTTTGTGATTCTATGAGATTGGACAAGTTCTATGTGAGCTTGTTGAGCAGATTTGAGTAGGTTCTGTGTGGACCTATTGAGAAGATTTGGACAAGTTTCTGAGTGAGCCTATTGAGAAGATTTGAGAAGGTTCTGAGTGAACCTATTTGATAGAGCTTTGGAGGTGATAGAGTATAGAGGATAGAGTCTCAGTGGATAGAGATCCAACAGCCAGGACAATTGAAGACAGATCTGAGTGAGGAGTCTTCAAGTGGAGAGAGATCCACCAATCAGTGTAGCAGAGAGACAAAGTCTTCTAGAAGATCACTAGCTAGAGCAGAAGGGGAAAGAGTTCTCTCATGGAAGAGATCCATGAACTTGAGATTAGGGGATCAACATCTCCTTTGGACAGAGGTCCATAAACATTGTAATTGGGAAGGATTCCCAAGAGATTATTTGAGAAATATTTAGAAGAAATATTTTTCTGTGGAGGTAGCCCACATTGGGTGAACCATGTTAAAAATGATGTCTCTCATGTGTGTGATGATTTGCATGATGTTTACTATTTTATTAATGATGATGCTACTATTTGGGGAAAAGTTTTATGTTATACTATTCACCCCCCTCTCAATATAAGCACATGTTCTTCAATTGGTATCAGAGCGGGTCTCTCCGTGAAGAGTTTAACAACTTGGAAGAGGATCCTTCGGTAGCACACATGACCTCAGAAAGTGAAGAAGAAAGTATGTTTGATATAAAAGAAGAATTCTTTGCTGCTCTCAGAAAATTGGAAAGACTTAGAGAAAAAATTCTAGCTTGAAAGAACAAATTCAGGAAGATGAAGAAGCGAGAGTGGAACTTATATAGAACCTTACAAAATTCAAGATTAAGGTAGAAGAAGGAAAGAAGATTGAGCAAGATATGATAGATCTATTGAGATCCAAGGAAATAGAATGTGGAATATTGGAAGCATAAATTATTCTCCTAAGGAATAAACTGGAAGGGATCAAGATACCACAAAATACAGAATATGAGAAACAAAAAGAGGAATCAAGCTTCCAAAGGGAAAAAACTTCAAACAAAGAAAAGCAAGCAAAGGACATCAGAGAGGAAGAAAGCAAAGAGGAACCCTGGATAAAGGTTAATCACAAGAAGAGGATAACTTCTTCACAATATCCAAGACCTCCAAACAGGTTACATAATTTCTTTCATGGTCATTGTTTTTCTTGCAATAAATATGGTCATATAGCTGCACACTGTACTCATCATGCAAGATACAATAGAAATTTCAATTCCTTTGCACCTCTCATGGATGATGATGTTATATGTTACAAATGCAATAATTTTGGGCACAAGGCTAGATGGTGTAAAATGATATTTCTTGAGTCTGGAAAAACAATTCCAACAACTAGGAAGGATGAAAGAAAGAATGTTAGGGCCAAATCTATGTTAGTACAAACAACCCTACATGCCCAAAATAAATAAGAACAATGGTATCTGGATAGTGGTTGCTCTAGTCACATGACAGGAGACAAAGACAAGTTCATTATCCTAAAGGAAACAAATAGAGGATCAGTAAGTTTTGGTGATAATGGATCAGCTAGGATTGTTGGGAAAGGCACTCTAAGTCTAGACAATGGAAAAACAAAAACCAAAAATGTGTTGTATGTCAAAGGGTTAAAACACAATCTACTGAGTATAAGTCAACTTTGCGATCAAGGATATATGGTTACCTTCCATCCAGATAGATGTGAGATAAGGAAAATAGAAACAGGAAGAATCATTGCAAATGCAAGAAGAACCCCAAACAACTTATACATGCTCAATGAGATCAAAGGGGAAAAATATTTTCTATCACAAGAATATGAGAGCTGGTTGTGGCATAGAAGATTGGGTCATTTGAATTTTGACAACATAGTCAGCATAAGCAATAAATAGGCAGTTAGAGATTTAACCAAAATAAGAAGACCTCAAAACACAATTTGTGCACCTTGTCAACATGGAAAGCAAACTAGGACAACTTACAAACCAAAAGGCTATATGTCATCTGAGCCTTTGAGTTTAATACATACTGATTTGTGTGGTCCTACCAGAATGTAAAGTATTCAGGGTGAGAGTTACTTCATGTTGTTTGTAGATGATTATTCTAGAATGGTTTGGGTAACTTTCCTAAGAGAGAAGTCAGAGGCCTTCAAAAAATTTAAAGCATTCAAGAAGTTGGTTGAAAATGAAATAGGCAAAAGGATTAAGTGTCTACGATCTGATAGAGGAGGAGAGTTTACTTCAGATGAGTTTGTGGAATATTATGAACAACATGGAATCAAGAGAGAATACTCAGCAACAAGAACTCCCCAACAAAATGGAGTAGTTGAAAGGAAGAACATGACTGTTGAAAACATGGCTAGAGCTATGTTAAATGAATCTAAGTTGTCAGATGGGTTCTTGGAAAGAAGCAGTAGCTACAACTGTGTACATAATTACTAGGGCTCAACTAAGGGTAAATCATCACAAGACTCCTTATGAGCTTTGGAAAGGAAGACTTGCTACTGTAAAACATTTCAAGATCTTTGGAAGTAAATGTTACATAAGACGGGAAGATCAGAATTTGGGTAAATTTGATCCAAGATGTGATGAGGGAATTTTTCTTGGTTATTCCACAAAAATCAAGGCTTACAGATGTTACAACAAAAGAACACGTACTATGGTGGAAAGTATGAATGTAACAGTTGATGAGAAGATAGATTCCAGAGAGCAAATTCAAAAAATAGTATGCCAAGAAGATGGAGGTTGTCAAGAAGAATTTTGTGAAGAATCAGACAATGATGAAGAAGAAATACAAAGGCTTCTTCCTAAGACTCCTTCCAGGTATGTACAGAAACATCACCCAAAAGATCAGATCATTGGAAATCCAGATGAAAGACAGACAAGGAGAAGAATAATAAAACCATTTCAACAAGCAAATTTTTCTTTGCTATCTAAGATTGAGCCAAAATATTTCACTCAGGCTAGTGAAGATGAATTTTGGGTTGAAGCAATGAATGAGGAATTGGATCAGATAGAGAAAAGCAAAACTTGGGAGCTTGTTCCATGACCAAAGGACAAAAATGTGATTGGCACAAAATGGGTTTTTAGAAATAAGTTGAATGAAGATGGACAAGTGGTCAGAAACAAAGCAAGGTTAGTATGCAAAGGTTATGCACAAGTAGAAGGAATTGACTTTGATGAAAATTTTGCTCCAGTTGCACGACTTGAAGCTATAAGGATATTTTTAGCTTTCACAAGTTTCAAGAACTTCAAGGTATATCAGATGGATGTCAAGTCAGCTTTTCTAAATGGGGTGTTAGAAGAAGAGGTCTACATTGAACAACCAGAGGGATTCATACTAGCAGATACACCAGATCAGGTATGCAGATTGAAAAAGGCATTGTATGGTTTAAAGTAGGCTCCTAGAGCATGGTACTCAAGATTGGATAAGTATCTACAAGAACAGGGATTCAGGAAAGGAATAGCAGATAGTAATTTGTATATCAAAAATGAAGGAAATGATCTTCTAATAGTGGTTGTTTATGTTGATGACATAATTTTTGGGGGAAACAATGACAAGATGTGCAAATAATTCGCTAGGAATATGCAAAATGAATTTGAGATGTCTATGCTTGGTGAATTATCCTTCTTTCTTGGTCTTCAGATCTCACAATCAGGAAAGGGAGTGTTTCTTTCTCAAGCCAAGTACATCAAGGAGATGTTGAAGAAATTCAGGTTAGAAGATTGCAAACCAGTAAGTACTCCTATGGTCACAGGGTGCAAGTTGAGTAAGGATGATGAATCTCTAGAGGCAGATCAGAGACTATACAGATCCATGATTGGTAGCTTATTATATGTCACAACTACAAGACCAGACATAGTACAATCAATGGGATTAGTGGCAAGATTTCAAGCAACACCTAAGGAAACACATGTGGCAGCAGTAAAAAGAATTTTCAGGTATCTAAAAGGAACTATGGATTTTGGGCTTTGGTATCCCAAAAGTGACAGTTTCACACTCACAACATATACAGATGCAGATTGGGCCGGTAGCATTGATGATAGAAAAAGCACAAGTGGAGGAGCTTTATTTCTTGGAGAGAGTTTAGTCTCCTGGTTAAGTAAGAAGCAGGTTTCAATATCACTATCTACAGTAGAGGCAAAATATATTGTAGTAGTAGCCAGTTGTACACAGGTATTATGGATGAAGAGAACTTTAGAAGACTTCAGGATAAAGCATGATCAACCCATTCCTATACTATGTGATAATACTAGTGCCATAAGTATCTCAAAAAATCTGGTAATGCACTCCAGGACAAAGCATATTCCGATTAAGTATCATTTTTTGAGAGAACAGGTGTCAAATAAATAGGTCATATTGGAGTATGTCACTACAAAGGAACATATAGCAGATATTTTTACTAAGCCACTCTCAAAGGAAATTTTTGAGTATCTCCGAGGAAAATTGGGAGTGAGACTCCCACCCCAAAATTAACCACCTCATGTGGAGGTGGGGGAGGGGCTAAGCTAAGAGGCTCATTCTTAGCCCCGAGCCCCAAAGGTGACCCTTTGCCATTGATGTCAAAGGGGGAGAGATTTGTGTATATTGGGGAGAGTTTTGATATGGGGAGAGATTTGATATTTGAGAGAGCATTGAGCCAGGGGGAGCAAAGTCCCAGGGGGAGCAGAAAAGAAGATCAGGTTTCAGTAAAATGAATATGGGTTGCCATCAATGACAAAGGGGGAGATTGTTGGACATTTTGAGTCCCTAAGCTAAAATGTTGTCATTGATGTCAAAAGGTTATTTGATGTCAAAAGGATCTATGATGGTATGCACTATGTTTTGTGAAAGTGCAAGGAAGGGTTTTTATCAAAACCAAGGTAGGCAAAATAAAAGGTTTTATTTAAAACCATGGATGGTATATTTGAAATGGGTTTTTCTTAAAACCCAAGTTGGCTTTTCGTTTCATCGAAAAAGGTGCCCCGATGATGGAGAAATTTAATTTTAAAGGTTTAGTTTAAATTTTAATTTATTTAAAATTTAATTTATTTAAAATTAAAATTTAAATTTTAAAATTAAATAAAAAGTTTTCCGCCATGTCCGTCGACGTCATGAGGGTAGTTTTAAAAGCGCCGATGTTTCCAAGTGAAGGGAAAGGCATATAAATATGCCACCAAGTTTTTAAATCGATTATCCTTGCTCGTTGATAATCTTGTGTGGTATATGCGAAGGAAAGAGCTTGTGTTTTGTTTTATGTGATGCAGCGAATGGTTAAAAGCAGACAATGACCACTTCCCAAATCACATTGGGCAGCATGGCCTAGTGGCAGCTTGGATTGTGCAAAGGTGTTGATAGCACGGAGGTCGTGAGTTCGATTCCCATGAGCATCGTTTTAGCATTGTATTGGTTGAAGCATTGTTCGTTGTTTAAAAGCTCATGGGCAAAAAGAAGAAGCATAAGGAGCACAAGGTGGAATAGCTTCCACGTGGGAAGCTTAGCCCACTTGGTGGGCGGAGGGAGTGCAAAGGCGCACTCACTGCAGGTCTTGGGTTCGAGTCACCCGAAACCCGTTTTCGCATGGTTTGTTGTCGTCGCATTCTTCGGAGCCAAAAAAATATTTTATTTTCTAAGGTATGCCTATCGTCAAAATTTTTGGAGAATGAATAATTAATGTTTTAATTTGTCAAAGCTAAGGTTTCAAGCACCATTATTGAGGGTATACTATGGTGATGTGATTTATGAGTTGTGGTTTATATTTTGCACTATTTGATGTGGGAATTTTTGCATTAAGGAGCTTAGTGAGTTGTGCATTAGTGCAAAGTGATTTTTAGGAGAAATAAGGGAATGGTAAATGGTTGTGGTGATATTCATGCTATGCTTAATTAATTAAGGAAATAATTATTTTTAATTATTTTCTAGAGGTGGATGTGATTTTTGACTAGGAGAAATAAGGTGTAAAAGGTTATGATATTTGTTTTGTAAATTCTCCTAACCCTCATGAAGTTTGGCAAGAGAATATTGTGATTGTGGCAGATTTCCAAAGAGGCTTCTTCATCTTCATAAAAGGTATGGGCACATTCTCCTATTGATTGATTTGGGTGGTTGATTTCTGAAAATATCATTGGAGTGAAAAGGATTGATTGTGGTTTCCTTTTCAAAAGTGGTTGAGTTAATGCTTCAAGGTTTTCTGAATTGAGAGTTGTTATTAAACCTTGTTTTATAAGCATTGTTGTTGAAGCCCATTGATTGTGCAAAGAACTTGAACTTGAGTTAGAAAAGAACATGAGTATCATTGTTATGTGAGATTTGTTGTTGAGCATTGTTGGAAACATTTTGAGTTGGTTGATACATGCTTGGACTAGGGTTTGTGAGAAAGGGTTGTTCATTAAGGTGATTGGTTGAGTTGAGTTGATTGAGCCTAGTCAAGTGGATGCATGTGGTTGTTCAAGTTCCATGAAACAAACTATTCTATATTCTGAATTGAGTTGAGATTGGATTTGAGTATAGAACACATTGAGTCTCTAACAATTCTCTTTGTGATTCTATGATATTGGACAAGTTCTATGTGAGCTTGTTGAGCAGATTTGAGCAGGTTCTGTGTGGACCTATTGAGAAGATTTGGACAGGTTCTGAGTGAGCCTATTGAGCAGATTTGAGAAGGTTCTGAGTGAACCTATTTGATAGAGCTTTGGAGGTGACAGAGTATAGAGGACAAAGTCTCAGTGGATAGAGATCCAATAGCCAAGACAATTGAAGATAGATCTGAGTGAGGAGTCTTCAAGTGGAGAGAGATCCACCAGTCAATGCAACAGAGAGACAAAGTCTTCTAGAAGATCACTAGCCAGAGCAGAAGGGGAAAGAGTTCTCCTGTGGAAGAGATCCACGAACTTGAGATTAGGGGATCAACATCTCCTTTGGACAGAGGTCCATAAACATTGTAATTGGGAAGGATTCCCAAGAGATTATTTGAGAAATATTTAGAAGAAATATTTTTTCGTGGAGGTAGCCCACATTGGGTGAACCACGTTAAAAATGATGTCTCTCATGTGTGTGATGCTTTGCGTGATGTTTACTATTTTATTAATGATGATGCTACTATTTGGGGAAAATTTTTATGTTATACTGTTCACCCCCTCTCAGTATAAGCACATGTTCTTTAGAAAATAGTATGGAACCTAGTAAAACCCCCCTGTAGCGTGTTAAGTTCCTCCGAATGTTTGGAGCTTAGTTTTTTAATTTAAACACAGGCAAAAATCTATGGCTAGTTTGGGCTCCCTATGAGTGTCTTTATTATTTAATTTTATGAAAGTTCGGCCTCACCATGGACCAAGCGTTGATGGCAACACTGTGTTTTTTCACACTGTGTGAGGAAGTGTTGTGTCTTGTAAGCCACCAAGCATTTATGGCAATGCTATGTTTTTACCTACTACTTGAGGAAGTGTTGTGTCTTGTAAGACACCAAGTGTTGATGGCAACACTGTGTTTTCTCCACTGCATGAGAAAGTGTTGTGTTTTGTAAGCCACAAAGCATTGATGGTAATGTTATGTTTTTCCCCACTGCGTGAGCAAGTATAGTTCCATGTCTAGAAGAGCCACCTAGCATTGATGGCAATGCTATGACTTCCCACTATATGAGTGAGGAAGCGCCATGTATAGAAGAGCCAATAAACAATTATGAGAATGTTGTAGCTATGTTTTTCCTACTGTAAGAGTGAGGAAGCACCATGGCTAGGAAGGCCATCATGCATGTGAGGAAAATTTTGAGTTAATGAAATCTTGGGCAGAGTGGAGAGTGGCTGGTTGTCCTCTCCTTGAACTCTAGGGTAGCCATCGTTGACCTCCCTGCCGAAGCTATGTTACTTTCGCCATGATTTTAGTAACCCAAGGTCATAAATAATAGTAAGGTGAGATGTCTTATAAAATAAATATTAAGGCAGACCTTTGAATATTATATGATGTCTTATAAATTAATATTAATGCAGACCTTTGAATATTATATGATGTCTTATAAATTAAATATTAAGGTAGACCTTTGAATATTATATGATGTTTTATAAATTAAATATTAAGGTAGACCTTTATTATTATGGAATAAATATTAAAACAGACCTTTGATTTTATGAAATGCCTTATGGGTTCTTAATTAAAAACAAACCTTTTATGGTTGAAAATTATCTCAGGAGTTTTTAATTAAAGTATGACCTTTAAATAAAAATATAAACTATGTGACTTTAATTAAAGTAATACATTTGCTCAGTATGATCATGAAGAGACTACTTTGTTAATTAAAATAGTGAGTCTTTGGATAATGTTAAGAATCTTCTAATAAGGTTGTAAATATTTGATTAAGTAAGTCTATGATGTAGATTTTATTTTAGAGTGTTTCATAAGGTAACATAATTTGTTATAGAATTGATGACAAACTTTATGTTATAGAATTGGTGACAAAGCTTTTATGAATTAAATGGATGGTTAGATTTATTCTTTGAATTAAAGTTATGGGGCTTTGATTTAAGGAATGAATGATGGGCTTATTTTAGATGTTAAAGGTATGGAACTTTAATGCTTTAAAACATGGTTCGATTTGATTGATATTTCATAAATTAAATGGATGGTTAGATTTATTTTTCGAAGTAAAGTTATGGGGATTGATTTTGGGAATGAATGATGGGATTATTTTAGAGGTTAAAGGTATGGGACTTTAATGCTTTAAAATATTTTTGGATTTGATTGAGCTTATATGAATTAAGTGGATGATTAGAATTATTCTTTGAATTAAAGTTATGGGGCTTTGATTTAGGGAATGATTGAAGGATTTATTTTAGAGGTTAAAGGTATGGGACTTTAATGCTTTAAAATATGAATAGATTTTATTGAAGTGAGACCTTAAAATAAGTGGTACATGTTTGATGACTCTCTAAGAGAACATGAGAGGTGAAAATCAAAGTAAAGGGTCTTTTATAAAATCCATTATGCATTAGATGGTTGTAAAATTAATTAAATTTTGTATAGTTACAATATGGTAAAGTAAATTAATAGATGCATTTAGAGGTATGCCTATCTTGAACCATGAGTATCCTGATCCCCTACTACCATCAAAGAACCAATGGGAAGCAAGGAGAAGCAAGGAGTTCAATGGAACCAAAGACTAGGTAATTGTATTTTATATTTATTTACTTATGCTCAAGTAGTCTAGAATTGTGGGGAGATATCCCTAATGCTGACAATAATAATATTTAGAGTAATATGGACTTACTATGCAAATTTTTAATGCAATAACTGGTTATTGGTGTAGATAAGGTGTTTTTACTTTAATACTGTATTTGCATTTAAAATGTGTATGATTCTCTATTATTTGATGATATTCTATTTTAGTATCGATCCTTCTTTTCTTTTATTTTCTAGATGCTTAGTGACTATTCTTTGCTTTTTTTAAAATTGAGGTGTATTCTTGTTTTATTGGAATGATAAGATCAAGAGTAGAGTTATAGGGTGAACTCAGAGGTGACCTAAGGGAATTAAGAACCCCTTAGGGTGAACATAGGTGACCTAAGGGAATTGAGAACCCCTTAGGGTGAACATAAGAGACCTAAGGGAATTGAGACCCCTTAGGGAGATAAAAGACTAAGTTGTGGAGAGACTACATCTAAGTTAAGATAGCTCATCAGATAGACAATATGGATATCTTAACTTGGGATACTCATAGCATACCTAAACATAATGGCATGTATATGGTATGGTGATGTGTGTATACCTTCAACTGACTGAGGGTGATAAGTCTAACTCATCAAGAGTGATGAGATAGATAGACTTGTTTGTAGTAACACATGTTATCCCTATGCAAAGTGGATTTGCAGTAGGGTATCTCGTGAGATGTAGCTTTTAGGAAAACTTAGGGGATTTAAATATTAGGTTGGGTTAGGGGTTCATGAAGGGTTCATGAGTCTCTCTCCTTAGGAATTTTTTTTTTCTATTTTTGTATGTTTTGTTTGTGTGTTTTCGGGTCGTTACACTTATAACCTATTGAGCAAAGTTATCCTATGTTCAATAATCAACTGGTTTGTAATTTTGTTTACAACTCCCTAATATTTGGTCTAGTATCAACTTCCTCTTCCCAAATACTAACCCATAGTGTATTTAAAATACTTAGAGGAAGATAAATCTACATACCCTCTAGCAAATTTTAAATTCATTTATATATTTTGTATTTAAGGAAGGGTCTAGCATTTACAAACCCTTAACTACCCCAAAATATGGTCCAAAGTTGTACTCTATAAATTTATCCATTAATTGTCTAGTAGATATTAGTTTGTCCTTACAACTTGATTTACATGTTTCCATTTATAAATTTCATCAGACAATATATGATCACTTCATTTCCTTACATTGGAACTTGGGATTTATTCTATGTTTTTCATGATTTCATCATGAAAGAATAGTTTAAAAACCCCCTTTTAGATGTTGGTTACAACACAACCTTTAAACCATTCATTTTTGACCCAATGACATGGTTAAATTAATCAAGAGGTCCCACAAACACAAAGTTGTTTTTTTCGCACAACTTAATCGGTCAACCATCAAGATATCCTCATCTAAACGGTCATCCAAAAACTTAATTCAAACACATGCATTATACACCATAGATCAACTAAATATCAAACCATCATCATTTATCCATGACTAGAGCCAAAAAGAGGGGTTTGGCTTCATGATATTGGCGGTCTAAGACACACTATTTCAAGTAAATAATTACCATCCATGATCAATCATCCTTGATTGGCTTCTTCCTTGCTAGCATCTGGACTATATCTAACATGCAAGATACCTGACCCCTCAGTGATCATTGTATTAGGGTAGGCTTTCTCCAAATTTTACCTCAAAGTTGTTGCAGTAGTTATGTGGGACAAAATGTTCTAGATCAGTTAATTTTATGCCTATGGGGAATTGCTGAGTAGTATGGTGACATGCGATAGATTGTGGGAAGGACATAATAACATCTAGTGGTGTCTACTTCACTCATGATGACAAGTGCAGAAACACAAGCTATCCTGGTGTACCTATCATTAGATCGACCAATGATGGTCAATGGACCTATAGGGACTTCACCCCTTTTATGGTCTTGCTGTAGCGGTGTAGGTCCTCCATGGGATACAGGTTTGGAATTCCATGTGCAAACTTCCCCTATGCATGGAGCTGAATGTGGGGATAACACATTAGGTGCATCGAAACCTCCTGAACCAACTTACCCCTTAATTCAAATACTTTACCAAACAAATATTACAAACACATATAGGGGAATTGGAATAGCCAATGTGGGACCTTATAGGCACACCCTCCAAGAACCTCAAAGTAGTTCCTATGTGTTCCAGGGAGGCATGATATAGTCTACGATAGGAATGATATAATGAGAGAGGACTGAAGATAAATATGCTTAGCCAAATGAATATGCAACATTGAATTGGTAATCGAAACCCATATATTGGTTGGAGTGGGTTTTATGCATAAGGTTTTGTAGCTCGATAGTATTCCCTTGATAAATTAGAGATAATCACCCAATTTATCAAAAATACCCCTACATTACAATTTAACACAAAATATAAACCCTCTTTGAAGAGGTCTCGGGTATCTCAAACTTTTTTGTTGCAGGGTTTCGAGGAGAGGTTGTTTCTGCGATGCAAAGCACTACCATCAGTAGGCAATGCAAGGGACCTTCGGTTATGATCAATGTAGCTTTAGTTTGTAGATAAAATATAGGCTATAGACTAATGGGATGGAGCGAATATCAGACCCTCTTTGACTGAATACTGGTTTTGCCATTTTATCCTAGGACAGCAAACATAATTCTAGACTCTCATATGGTTGTTGGCAGTGGATTATAGTGGAGAAATTTAGAACAATTCTTCCCATATCCCAAATCAGATATGAATGATGCTTAATGCCAAATAGATCGAGGATTATACATCCTGGTCTTGGCGACACTATCTGTTTGTTACAAGGTGCAATGTAAATGGAAAATACATCCCACATGCTCTGAGCGGTATGTAGAGTGTAACATAAAGGTGTTAGCACTTATAACTAGAAATAGCCACCAAGTGGTGGTCGACCCAACCCTGCCAATGGTTGGATATTGAGGGAAATTTGACCATCCCATTTATGGGGTGCCTTGCTGGTGATGGCATGAATACTTCTCGGCACCCTCCCTTTCACACATGAATAAGAAACAATGGAGAATAGGGGCATGTGACAGCTACTAGTAATCAATCATGTCTAAGTAAAAATACATCCATCCAATCATTTAATGAAATAACAAGTGCTATACCATGATTATTAAAGCCTTAATAAGTCACAGGCACCTTGTAGGATTACTAAAAAACATAAGCACCACGCAATATTTAAATTAGCACCGACATCTTGCAAAATCATAATGCTACATGTGTGGTTCGATCTATCAAAGATTTATTAATGAATAAACACCTTATAAGATTGTATATTCATAAGCATGAGATCCAACATGTCAAAGGGTTCTTTGAACCTTACTTCTACCAAGCTCCTCTTTGAGTCTGCCTCCCAAGATCTCTCCTCTTGGCAAAATTGCTCCTTAAGACTCTCATTTTAGCTAGATGCTCCTAATTAGAACTTGGTACTTTCTCAAGACATTTTTGTTTCTGATCTAACCAAGGTAGAGAGCATACTCCCTAAGACCAAGATTTTCTCTCCCTCATTCCATTGCTTGTCTCCATTTTTATATATTTTTCCCAACTCTCCTTCCCTCATGAGCAAGTGGGTGAGTTTAATATTAAAATACTAGAAAGAACCTTCTTGGAGTTCACCCAAATAGTAGGATTCTATTTTATTATTTAAAAATTAGGGATAAGACAAGAGAGGATAAGGTGAGAGTACTTTGCCCAGTTTTGGTCTTAACGTTTTCCAAGTGCACCTTCAAATCCCACAACATTACTATTCATGTGGAATGGAGAATAGTTCTTCCACTAGACAAATATGTACACTTTTATTATTTAAATATGACCTTAGAGAATGGTTCATCCACTAGTAAAATATTTTTTATTAATTTATAGCCTTATCCTTTTTGGGCCCAATTAAAAATTGGATAAATCTTTGAAGATACTTAATTGTAAATAATTAGGTTCAATCTAATAAGTTACTTTTGTGAAATATAATTTCCCCAAATTAATATTTTTGCAAAAGCCTTATTTTATTTTCCCAAAAACCTTACCAAAATCCCTATTTTTTTTCAAAACTCTCCAAATTCATTTGGTAGAGTGTAGCTAGTTTTTAATTAGGGATTTTATAGGGTAATTTTACCATCCCCTAATAATATTAATTAGACCCTTTTATGAATGCTTGGAAACATTAATGGGGTTTGGTTAATGTTAAAATTCAAGAATTAATTGATCCTTTGGATCAATTAATATCTTCTAGGAAGTCTAACGGGTGGGTTGTGACATACTTCCCCATTGGATTAAATACAATCCCTTATGTTTCTCCCTAGTTCCTAATTCAGTTAATGTAGAAATAAATAAAGTTATCATTAGTCATTTACAAATTAGATAGAATCATCATCCCTTTCTTTATTTCTAGTGTCTCGACCCTGATGGCAAGCAATATCTTCCATCCACAAGAGTACCTGGACTTGCAAAAGCAAACTATTAGCAATATCATGTTCTTAAAGCAATAAAACATCCATATTGCATCAATAATAAGTATTGAAAACATCATCAATACACAATTTTCATCATGAAAACAAAGCATCAAAGCATATATCACAACATAGTCAATGATAATAGACTACTATAACTAAAATAACTACAAAATATTTCCATAGAAATATCATGAATTCATATTTTTAATAAAAAAAATAGACACAATCTGTCTAGTTAGATGCATAAAAAACTCTCAAAAAGGAGTATCACACCATGCCTTGATAGCTCCTTTTCTATGATTTAACCTAATTTTCATATGTGTCATCAAAGACAAAGACATAATTTTCATATTTCTTCCTTCAAGATACCCATATATCCTAAAATCATCTTGGCAAACTCGATTACCACCATCTTGGAAAAACCATTTACCACCACCAGTGCATCACTCTTGATGTCCCCCTAGTACCCATTTTAAATCAGTCTATTATAATATTAATATCTCAAGAGAACAAATATCAAGTGCATTCCTCAAAAGAGTCTAAGGTACACCACTTAAGACCCACGAAACATGGAGGGTTCTCTTAGCTCTTCCACTTTGATTCACTAGTGGCTCAATAGTGGGATGAGAAGAACTTGTGTAGTCTCTGAATAATAAATTCCAATAGCATGATCGTATTTACTATGCTTATGATGCCACACTGTTATTCATGGTCACACTTACCCCTTGTAAAGTACCATACAAAAATTTTCATACCAATCATACTACCACTCATCGATAGTACCTATGGCCATGCTTATGCCATGTAAGGTATCATAAAAATCATACTATCACTCATCAATAGTACTTATGACCACACTTACCCCATGTAAGGTATCATACTAATCATTAGAAAATGATTTATTCTATGTTAAGAGGGAATATTGCACTCTTATTTAAGGTTAGATTCCTCATATATACCTTCTAAGAGTGTTCCCATATTAAAAATTTTCATGTCCAACATTGCTTATTTAAGTTGGTTTTAAATATTATCTAGATTAAGATTCTTTTTCATAAAGCTTGTTAGAATAATATACATATGCATCCCAAAATACCTTCTTCTTACCCTCCAAGATATTTTCACCTGATATCTAGTCGTTGCAGGTGACATTCAAGTGATTAGTATGTCGGATAGGGTACTTAGTCCAAGCTTACCTACTTAGGACCCTCCAAAATCTAACCACTATTTGGGATTTTTTGAGCCACTACTTAGAAGGAAAACAAAAAGACTCATGTATTAGGGACCATCCAATCCAAATCTTAATGAAATGTAATCATATCTAATTTACTCATTAGATAAACATTGCTTTACATTACATAAGTAAAAACCCTATTGGGTTACAATTATCATCCTTACAATATACAATGCATGGCTTTCAATCACTTTTGTAGCCCTTAAGGCTACTATCCTCTGGTCCTATCACTATTCTTGTGCTAGACCTAAAACCTTAGCTAGAGAAGGTGGTGGGACAACTATTCTAGTGGCTACTTGACATCTACCCCAGGTCATTATTTGAACTACTCGGGTGGTTCTCTCTTGCCCACGTTGTGTTATAGCTACTGGTGGAGATGCGACGATTAGTCCATGGCTTACTAGTACCCCATAACAGGAAGTTAGGAATGCAATCATATATTCATAACTTACCTTACACTATGCATTTTATACGTATAAAGATGCTATGGTCCTGGATCTCCAATCACTTATTTGTGCTTCTATTACCCTGAGCCTATCCTGTTCTGCTGTGGCTGCATTCATTTTAGCCTATAACCTTATTATTTCTTGGTCCCATATATTCTCTTAGGCCTACTTTGATTTTTTAGGAAGCTCTACTCTAACAATAGCCTCAGATGTACCTTTAATTGTCCTAATAGCTTCCTGCATAACCACACCCATTTTGAAAATTGTATTGTTTCCTTGGCTCATTTCGAAACCACTAAAAGCCATTTTCTACTTTAGAGAGTGTGGATTAGTATATTGAAAAGTACTAGGAGTATGATCATAAGAATAACTATAGGGCTTACTCTCATTGTGCCCATAAATAGCAATGCCAACCCCATCATAAGTGCTACCAACTTGCATTACATGGGTAGAAATTTGGCTTTTCAAATGCTTATGGAGTAACACATCTTCAGTTCTCCCATATGTTCAACTAGTTGTTAGTTTTTGGTATGCAGGGTTTGATCAAAAGTACCCTAATTTATTCAAATTCTAGTCGACACCCATCGTTGATAACATCTTGATTGATGCAGGTGTACTATATCACTGATCCCACCCTGGTTCTTCTTCCAAATTTCCAAAGGTAATAATTAACCTTATTGAAATACTTGTCGTATCACATATTTATGGGTGTCTCATTAATGTGGTCTCAAGGTGTCTTATCATTGCCCTTTCAAAGACTCCATAGGATGAGTGCACGTTCACCCATGCATCTCTCTTTTAGATGTTGCATCCTTTATCATATTATTTCCAATTGTCAAGGTTGCACTTATACTTACACATGGGTACTATTGCAAAAATCTTGATCACAACCATTTATTGATAATAATTCAACTTTGTGCTAAGTCGAGTTTAGTTATCAACTCACCTCATTTCCTGACACAGTTTATAGTTCCTCCTTTGTCATACAAGAAATTATTTCCTAGCATACATATTTACTAGGTTATTTACCAAGGTGAGATGCATGTTTACCTTATACAAGGGATTATCATAAGTTACTTTGAATTCTAAGGTAACTCTTATTTTTTAGGAATTCTTCCTGTGATTACATATTTACCCACATCTACCCTACTATTGATTATGTAATATTTCTTGACCAGGTTCGTCATACTTGTAGTTATTCCTTAGCACATTGCTACCTTAAATTCCTTAAGATTATAACTCTATTTCCATTTTATAAACAATAGAGGGCTCTTGATGCTTCAAACAACTGTTGAATATTTATGCCCTAGTTTAACTATGTTGGTAATAATACCACATGCATTGTGCATAGGGTGGTCGCCCATTTAAATAGTGTAGCACACCTTATTAAACTTGACTATGACCCAGGTGGTCAAATGACACACTTTTATGTGGAGTCAGGATATTTCTTGGTGGAGACCAGATATGATCCCCCTACATGCTATGATTCTAGTGAGGCTAGGTATGGAGTTTCTCTGTCCTTGCTCTCCTTCACCATACTGAGGTTTCATGCCAGAATATGGTTCTGGTGATATGTGGACAGTTCCTATGTTCAATTAAGTGGAATTTCCAGTGGTTTTGCCATTTCCTACACCATAGCCTATGGTTGGAAACCATGAGTGTATTGTAACATTGATCAAAAACATAAATAAATAACATTATTTTGATCTACTCTCATTGTAAGGTAGTATTGCCATTGCAATTCCATATGGGATCCACCTTCCCATATCCTATGGTTTGTTTCTCCATAGATGACTTTTAGTTCCTAATATTTTTATGAAATATTATAGCTTAACATAGCTAAGTTTGTGATCAAGGGGTTACTTTAGCATAGTATCCGTGTGGTTCTCTTAAAGATGAATACTCAAGTAAGTCCAAGGCTACACTTCATAGAAATCAATGTGGTCAATGTCTATCATGTGGATAGGAGTGGCCAACCCTCCTATTAGACCAACGAGTAATAAAACATACTACACTCTTGGAAATTCTCTTGTCTATTTCAACAAGAATGCCCATTTCCCTTTCTAGATAACACTAGACTCATGTTAGGTCTCTTTCAACCCATAAATTTTGCGTACGCCTTGAAGACTAAACATCCTATCATAAACATAGAGCATTAATCATTTGCAATGCTTAAAATTCTTCCCATATCACACAATGGGAGTTAAGGGATTATCACACAAACTCTCATAGACACTCCAATGTCTACCATTTTACCTTGTTTTAATCACTTTTAATCTCCATGATATGAGACAAAATATAAGCTTTTCCCGAATTGATCATTCTTGAATCTAGTTTCCACACAATACTTTTTAGTAAGGTAGAGGCTTAGCTTTGTACCATAAATGTCAAATATTCTTTCTCAATGGTCTCTTGGGTACTCCATAAATTGTGGTAGGTTACCTCACCTTTCCATTCTAAATCACTGGTGAATATAGGCATGGGAGAAAATATTTGTACATTAGTAGCTCCTAAGCACTTTTTCTTCCCTTACCATGTACTTAGAGTTCATTAAGAACCATTATAGGTTTACAATCAAAACCCATCTCATTGCTAGCCTAGATCCATCATTAGAGTCCACTAACTAGCCTCGGATCTGATACCAACTATAACAACCCACTTTACCAACCAAACCTGAGATATATATTTTTTTGTTCATATTTATCATGTTAAGTTACAACTAATAATGCTTGAATCAACACCATGCAGGGAAGGAATTAACCAAGAAAATTATGACATGGTCAGTTTCAACTCTCGTGATAGGGGTGACCAACTCCTATCCAACCTTTCATCCATTCATTATATGTATGATCCTTTGGTTTAACTATTTCTACCTATTATTTATTAGGAGTTTTAGTTACATAATTAATTGAATGTCATTCCAATCCATCCTCCTAATTTTATTAATTGCAGCAAAATATTATGCATGTATTATTTAAACAACACATGAAAATTACTTTAGTCACATCAAGACTTTCACATAATTTCAAATATAAACCATTCCATCATAACCAAAAAGCCATTCATTCGAAAAACACAAAGGCATCAATTATTATAATCATTATCCATAGAACATTTCTTGTTAACAAAGCATTACATCATACAATATTATGATAATAATCTTATATGAATGTAAAAGAATCATCTCATTAGAAAGAAAATAACATTTACTTCTTTCATCATATGCAATATTCATGATTTATCTAGGTATCATCATATTAGGGAGTAAATACAACATCCATGCCTAACAACATTTGCAAACCAAAAAATAGAATTACACAGCATATACCCTGGTAACCCTCACGAGGAATAAACTGACCCTCCAAAATATATTTCTCCTCTCATTTCACAAACTTAAATTGTCATAAATACAAGTATAGAAAGGCATCTCTCGGACCCTTCTTTATATCAAATATACAATATAAGGAACCAAATTGATCCATGATTTAATTATGATGCAATTAAGGAAATGCCACATTCCTTTCTCTAAGCCATTAATAAATAAGAATATCATAGATTCTTATATCTACAAGTTTAAGAAATATCATCAATTACATATTAAGGAGATGTTTCATTTGTTACCAATAGGGAAATCCCACGATTCCCTCAAGAATGTAACCCATGTCCATTCTCCAACCTAGATACCATTATTTCATTTTAATCAACAAGATCTAGTAATTATCTAAGGATTCATAACATATGGATAGATCCCATACTCTCTCTAAGATTAGGTCCCATACCTAATATTCCCTCATCCATTCACATTTCACAACTTAGATAATTTCCACCATATTGTTGTTTGATAAAAATAATATTTTGATCATTCATATGGTTATACTAGAATCCTTGGAAATTTTTGCCTCTTAGTCTATCGAACATAATCACATTTTCTTTATCTTGTAATCTATCAAGCAAGATTACATCTTTAAACACAAATCAACCTTGTAATCTATCATGCAAGATTACACCTCTAAACACAAGTCAATATTGTAATCTATCACTCATATTAAAAATCCACCTTGTAATCTATCACACTAGATTATACCTAAAAAATACAAATCAACCTTGTAATCTATCTCATAAGATTACAATTTTAACCTCAAATCAACCTTGTAATATTTCACACAAGATTAAAATCAAATTTTATACTCAAATCAAACTTGTAATCTATCACACAAGATTACACCTTTAAAATCAATCAACCTTGTAATATTATCACACAAGATTACACCACAAAAAAACCTTATCACACAATACTACACCTTATTTGTCTTATAACCTATTGAACAAAGTTATCCTATGTTCAATCATCAATTGGTTTGTAATTTTGTTTACAACTCCCTAATATTTGGTCTAGCATCAACTTCCTCTTCCCAAATACTAACCCAGAGGGATGTATTTAAAATACTTAGAGGAAGATAAATCTACATACCCTCTAGAAAATTTTAAATTTATTTATATATTTTGTATTTAAGGAAGGGTCTAGCATTTACAAACCCTTAACTACCCCAAAATTTAATCCAAAGTTGTACTATATCAATTTACCCATTAATTCTCTAGTATATATTAGTTTGTCCTTACAACTTGATCTACATGTTTCCATTTATAAATTTCATCAGACAATATATGATCACTTCATTTCCTTACATTGGAACTTAGGATTTATTCTATGTTTTTCATGATTTCATCATAAAATAATAGTTTAAAAACCTGTTTTTAGAATTTTGTTACAACATAACCTTTAAACCATTCATTTTTGACCCGATGACATGGTTAACATAATCAAGAGGTCCCACAAATACAAAGTTGTTTTTATCGCACAACTTAATCAGTCAACCATCAAGATATCCTAATCTAAACGGTCACCCAATAACTTAATTCAAACACATGCATTATACACCATAGATCAACTAAATATTAAACCATCATCATTTATCCATGACTAAACCCAAAAAGGGGGGTTTGGCTTCACGCAATTTGCGGTCTAAGACACACTATTTCAAGTAAATAATTACCATCCATGGTCAATCATCCTTTATTGGCTCCTTCCTTGCCAACATATGGACTAGATCTAGCCTTCAAGATACCTAACCCCTCAGTGATCATTGTATTAGGGTAGGCTTCCTCTAAAGTTTACCTTAAAGTTTCTGTTGTAGTTACATGGGATAAAATATTCCAGACCAATTACTTTTACGCTTGTAGGAAATTGATGAGTAGTATGGTGACATGCGATAGATTGTGGGAAGGACATTATAACATCCAATGGTGTCTACTTCACTCATGATGAAAAGTGTAGACACCCAATCTATCCTGGTGAACCTATCATTAGATCGACCAATGATGGTCGATGGACCTATAGGGACTTCACCCTTTTTATGGGCTCATTGTAGCAGTGTAGGTCCCCTATGGAATACATGTTTGTAATACCTTGTGCAACCTTCCCATATGCATAGAGCCAAATGTGGGGATAACACATGAAGTGCATGGAATCCTCTTGAACCAACTTACCCCTTAATTTGAAGCCTTTACCAAACAAAGATTACAAACACACGTAGGGGAATTGGAACAACCGATGTGGGACCTTATAGGTATACCCTCCAATATACTCAAAGTAGTTCCTATGAGTTCCAGGGAGGCACGAACCAGTCTACAATAGGAATGATCTAATGGGAGGGGGCCAAAGACAAATGTTTTTAGCCAAAAAAATCTACAACATTGAATTTGTAACCAGAACTGACATATTGGTTGGAGGGGATTTTATGCATAAAGTTTCATAGCCTTATAGTATTCCCTTGATAAATTAGAGGTAATCATCCACTTTATAGAAAATACCCCTACACTATAATTTCACACAAGAGATAAACCCTCTTTGAAGAGGTCTCGGGCGTCTCAAACTTTTTTGTTGGAGGGTTTCAAGGAGAGGTTGTTTTTGTGATGCGAAGCACTATCATTGGTAGGTAATTCAAGGAAAATTTTGTTGTGATCAATGTAGCTTGAAGCCATCGATAAACTCTAGGATATAGAATAATTGGATGGAGAGAATGTTAGACCCTCTTTGACTGAATATTGGTTCTACCCCAGGATTGCAAACATAATTCTAGACTCCCATATGGTGGTTGGTAGTGGATTATAGTGGAGAAATTCAGAATGATCCTTCCCATATCCCAAATTAGATATCAATGATGCTTAATGCTAAACTAATCGAATCCTGGTCTTGGTGACACTATCTGTTCATTACAAGGTGCAATGTAAAATGGAAAAATACATCCCACATACTCTGAGAGATATGCGGGGTGTAACATAAAGGTGTTGGCACTTATAAATAGAAATAGCCACCAAGCAGTGGTTGAACCAACCCCACTGGTGGTTGGATATTGAGGGAAATTTGACCATCTTGTTTATGGGGTGCCTTGTTAGCAGTGACATGAATACTTCTAGATGCCCTCCCTTTTACACATGAATAAGAAATAATGGATAATAAGGGCCCGTGATGGATACTATTAATCAATCATGTCTAAGTAAAAATACATCCATCCAATAATTTAATGAAATTACAAGTGCCATACCGTGATTATTAAAGCCTTAATAAGTCACAGGAACCTTGTAGTATTACTAACAAAATATAAACACCACACATCATTTAAATTAGCATTGACATCTTGCAAAATTATAATGCTACATGTGTGGTTCAATCTATCAAAGATTGATTAATGAATAAACACCTTCTAAGATTGTATATTCATAATCATGAGATCCAACCTGTCAAAGGGTTCTTTGAAGCTTACTTCTACCAAGATCCTCTTCAAACCTGCCTCCCAAGATCTCTCCTCTTGAAAAAATTGCTCCTTAAGACTCTCATTTTAGCTAGATGCTTGTAATTAGAACTTGGTACTTTCTCAAGGCCTTTTGGTTTCTGATCTACCCAAGGTAGAGAGCATACTCCCTAAACCCAAGATTTCCTCTCCCTCATTCCATTGCTTGTCTCCCATTTTATAGGTTTTTTCTAGCTCTGCTTCCCTCATGAGCAAGTGGGTGAGTTTAATATTTAAATACTAGAAGGAACCTTCTTGGAGTTCACCCTAATAGTAAAATTCCATTTTATTATTTAAAAATTAGGGATAAGACAAGAGAGAGTAATGTGGTAGTACTTCCCTTTTTCTAAGTTCACCTGCAAAGTCTGCAACATTACTATTCATGTGGAATGGAGAATAGTTCATCCACTAGACAAATATGTACAATTTTATTATTTAAATATGACCTTGGAGAATGGTTCATCCACTAGTCAAATATGTACATATTTTTTATTAATTTATATTCTTGTCCTTTTTGGGCCCAATTAAAAATTGGATAAGTATTTGAGGATACTTAATTGTAATTAATTAAGTTCAATATAACAAGTTAATTTTTTGAAAGATAATTCCCCAAATTAATATTTTTGCAAAAGCCTTATTTTATTTTCCCCAAAACCTTATCAAAATCCAAATTGTTTTCCAAAACTCTCCAGATTAATTTGGTAGAGTGTAGCTAGTTGTTAATTAGGGATTTTATAGTGTAATTTTACCATCCCCTAATTTTATTAATTAGACCCTTTTATTAATGCTTGGACACATTAATTGGGTTTGGTTAATGTTAAAATTCAAGAATTAATTGATCCTTTGGATAAATTAATATATTCTAGGAAGTCTAAGGGTGGGCTGTGGCAAAGTAATCAATATAACATTATTAACATGTAGAAATAATACGATGTTATAAATAGAGAGTAATGTCAATGCCTCATTTCTCTTTAAGTGGGGTTTCAAACCTGCTTATGTGAATCCAAAAAGGATATATGACATATTTTTGACTTTGATTATATTATGTCTTTGGATATTTTTAATTTTAATAATGACCCATTTGTGTAATTTATGTATCATCGATATCAGTTCGATATGTACATACATTTTTGCCATATTTTTATAGGTCCTTTATAAAGTAAGTGAAACATGAAAGTAGGTTTTCTTTGTTCTCATGACAATTTTCAATGATGATTTAAATGTAAGGATATAATTAATCATAGAGTATTGGTTTTTGAATTTGCATAGCTTTAGCTTTGAGGTTATTGTTGTTAATTATTAAATATAATTTTATTTTTCTTTTAATTATGGTCTCAAATAGTTTGGATATTAATGAACATATTATAGTAGTTTTATAGTCAAAGATATTATCTTTGTTTTTAAATTTATTGACAACACTATATTTTATTTAAATTTGGAATCCTTATACTAGTCTATAAGCATAATAGATCTAATACAATAAACTCAAACACATCTATACGAGATAATGATAAGCATTTAAATCAACATCTAATCTTAGTATAGAAGGCAATATAAATAAAATGAAGTAGACTTTCTACACTACTGTAATAGAAATCCAAGCATTAAAGATGAATGTAGAAAGTAAAAGCATACAATACAAGCCCTCTAAATTGTTTCTTTGAGGAACTAGAAATATAGTGATTAGCTCAACAAGTAAATCATAAAGTGTAAAGTATAATAATACAACACTAGCCCTATAAGTTTTATCTTTGAGGTACTAGCAATACAACAGTTAGAGGAAATATAATTAGCTAGTAAAAGAAAGCAAAAGATAAAAGCATACAACACTAGCCCTTTTAAGGGACTAGTGAAGCAATAGTTAGATCCAAAACTAGTGAGTAACACTACTAAATAAATCCTAACTTATATTAAAACAAAAAAAGGGGAGATATCACTCAGAGTTCCACAGAGAGTGGAGAAGTTTAGAAAGAAGATCCATTGATGGTGAACATGACCTTTGGATGCAATGTCTTAGTGGAGTGTCTCATACTCCATTAGATAATAGCAATCAATATTGGAGGTGCCTACAAGGGCTAAGGAATTTGTATAATCAAATAATACTTGTGAGGGGAAAGAGTGAAGGTATGTGATGACAAGAAAGTTGAGATATAAAGGGTTGGATTATAAATTGGATTGGATTTTCTTTTTCTATGTCATGGATATGATCATCGGTCATCAAAATTAGAAATTATTTTTACTATTTATAATCATGAAAAGGGTGAATAAACTTTACCTTTAAAAAAATTGTTAGATTATATCCATTTCAAGGCTATAGAATCATGACTATTGGTCAAGGTGATATGATGTTTTAACCCTAAGTGCTTAACTCGTTAGGGTTTTAATGGGTTTTCCAAAATCCTAAGTTGACATTATTGACTTTTAGACCAACACATTGGGTGATGCATTGAATCATGTGTACCCATCATGCATATGTCTAAACTTAGTGTTTAGGGGACCATTTGAATGCATAGTGGTTAGGAAGCTTCTTGATCAACTAATTCACCACCATCCTATCCAAGAATTAAAAACGTTATCCTACCCTTTCCCATAATTAGGAGGGTGAAGATCTCAACCACTTGTAAGTCAAATATTAACACTCTTTTTCCAATTACATAGGGAACCTTCCTAAGTCCATGCTTGTTACAATACAAGGTAGTAAGTTGTGAGTTAGGTGTGATACTCCATAAAAATGTATTAGAATAGGTGATCCAATATAACATGAACTCATAGCTTAAGGACCTTGGACATTATACATATGTTATGTCTACTAGCCACCCTAGCCCTATCTCTATTAGTAGGGCTCTATCCTTTATTGTTAAATGTTCTTATAGCTATGAGTAAAACCATAGTGGTGTTAGAGTATATTACATAATTTGGGTTATGTAAATGTACCACCTTTGGTACATAACTAGAGTAGGAGTTTACTTTAGAGTAAAGTTAGTTGGTTACTTCAAGTATTGTAATAAATGCACAAGTGTCAATGTGCAAGTTGTAAATGTGCATGTAGTCCACATGTACATGAGTCCTAGGTAGAGTAAGGGCCAAGGAACCTATCTTCCTATATAAAGGCCTCATAGTGAGTGATTATAGAGAGAACAAAATATATAGAGAGTGTGTGGTATAGTTTAGTAGTATGGTACAATGTAGTCTTTTCATATCCATTCATGGAGTGTTCATGTCCTCCATTATATAGCATTGTACTATTTTTATCACTTTCATTAATGGCATATTTTTGAGTTATTTGTAGATGTTCAGTTCATTATCTTCCTGCATATTATTGTGCCATTAGTTTATAGTTATCTCAGATTAGTTATCCTGCATCTTGTGGTTGTTCTTCCTATAATACTATCCCATCAAAAGCTAATAGTGGTATCAGAGCACATGGTAGATCAGATCAGAATTAGGGAGAGCCACAAAGAGAGATTGAGAGGAGTTCAAAAATCTTAGTTCCAAAATTTTTGAGATTACATTTGGCTAGAGTCTTTCCACAAGGTTGTAGAAAAACTCATGAAGACTAGGACTCAACGTGGATTCCACTAGATTGATAAATCAACTAGTGAAGATTCATCATCTCTAGATTTAAGAGTTTCTTCCATTACAATCCTAATACTTTGTTGCAAAAAAAGGAGATTCGAAGTGAGTTGGGAAGCTTCCTACAAAAGAGCTAGGAAGAATATCTTCTTTAGAATCAATCCAACACTAGAAGCAACAATCGGAAGAACGAATATTTGGAGGCCTGAAGAAAATGTCCCATTACTAGAGATTGCAGACCTGCAAAGTGTAGAAGGAGAAAAGGCCATAGGAGCCTTGTTACAAATTCAAGGGAGAAAAGAAGACTCCAGTGAAGAGTCTCGGTGAAGATAGGAGATTGGTGATCTCCAGTGCAGATTGAAGACTTCACCCTGAAGAAGCTGAAGAGACCCTTAGAAGGTCTAGTTACAAAACTCCTAGATCTAGAAGATTGGAGGTTGGTGATCTCCATTAAAGCCTATAGATTGTAGAAGTAAAGAAGGACTAGCAAGGTCCTATTCTAGATTCTAGAAATAGTAGATTTTAGAGATCCGAGAGGAATATCTCATTACCAACACTTCCATAGTAGAAGGTTGAAGGAAAGGTCTCATTTGGAAGACCATAAGAGCTACAAGATTGAAGACCTTGGTGAGGTCTCAAGGAGAAATAAGGAGGAGGCTTGGTGAGCCACATTAAAGGAGATCCAGAGAAGGCCATTAAAGGAGTTCTTAGGAGAACTCATTGGAGAAATTTACCACCAAGAAGAAGTTCCTGATAAAGGAATATTTTGGGATAATTATCACCATCCGACAACAAGCCCAAACTGAGATAGATTTGGCAAGGAGTTTGCCAAATCTCAGAGGATATTGGTGAAGACCTCAAGACTTTCAGATTCTTGAGAAGAGGGCCTAGATCAAAGTTAGAATTCAACAAGGAGGAGAATCAAAGTCACCTACTACAGTTAAAGGGTAGCAAGTTAGAGGGTTTTTAGAGCTGCAAAAAGGTGAGTTAGAGAGCTATTTTAGATAGCCAAGAATAGCTGCAAGTTCATCCAATTAAAAGGTAGCAATTTGGTGAATCAAATCACCAAGAAATCCTTCATCTATAGAGATCATTAAGGTAAGCAACTTGGGTGCAAATAGGTTCATTAATTGAACTTTAAATTAATTCCATTAAGCACCATATTTAGAGTTTTAAGAAGTTGCAAAGTGAAGGTTGCATATTATAGTCTTCAAAAGAGTGCAGAAGGAAGTTTCTTTTAAAGGTTAATACCTGCACATTAAAATAGGAGTTAGATATATTTTGATAGAAATAAAATTATCATCTTCCTATTATCTAAGTTACAATAAAGAAGACTACATTAAGTTACAGAGATTATAGTCCTCTACAAGGAGCAATTACTAAGTGCATATTTCAAGGAGTAATAAGGTGAGATTAATATTGCACTATTCTAGTTGTTCTTTAGATGCACTAAGTATTTTTAGACTGCAGTGAAAATTAGTGCATATTTCCAGTTATTTTGAGGATTCATTTATAGGAGCAATAAGGTGAAATTGCTATATTCTAGTTATTCTTAAGAGCATCAAACTTGGAGATATTATTGATACTAGTTACCCTTAAGTTTTAAAGTGCATTAAGAGGTTATAAAAGGAAGTTTTAGTGCACAAAGTAGGGTAAGAGTGAAGTGTCTAAAGACACTATTAAGCATCCAAAACCTACTGCATATCTTGGTGAAAGTAAGTCACCAAAAGAAGACAACATAACAACAATATTACTCTCAAGAAGTCGCCTCATCAAGAAGGTTAAAGGTAAAAAAAGGGAATATATTTGGCCTATTATCCTGGTGCAAGTTAAGGTACTAAACCTTAACTATTACAACAATATTTACATGCATGAGAAGCACCAGTTTTGTCCTTTCAAACTCAGAAAAGAAGGATAATTTAACCTCTATAGGCATTACAATGGTAAGCAAGGATGGTTACAAGGTAGTCATTTTGGCAAGGTAGAAGGGTAGAGTTCGAGCAAGAGAAGAGAGCCATCAAAGGGCTCACATTACTCAAAGTTAAGGTGCCTAAAGAACATCGTATTCATCATCGAACTGAATACCTATAGCAAGCATCTACCCTACAACATCAAGCCAATACAAGGAGGTCATTACCGATTGCTATCTAAGTAAACAAGGAACAATGCTAAAGACAAGCATAAATAAGGTACAAGGAGCTTTACCCATGATAGAGGAACCACCAACTGAAACTAAGCTCCCATAGCCACCATTGGAGTGCCATAGAACCTCCATCAAAGCATTCCTCATCACCTTAGCTAGAGCCACCCACACAACATCTACGTTGGCTTGGAAAGAAGGTGTTGGAGATAAGTTATCAAGAGCATTTGTTGGCAAGGGATATACAAGATATAATACATTGGAGGGAAGGTCTACATGCAGAAAACCTAAGCACCACTTGGCAAAATCATTCTAGGCACCCTCACATTCCTCAACGTACATCCAGGAGAAGAGCGCTCAAGGAATAATCTAACATCTATCTTTGAGTGGTTACCAACATCATTGGGAGGTTACTTACCATAATCATCATTGCAAGGAGGAATGAGCATTGAAAGAACCTAAGTCTTAATGCTCATATTTAACGTAACTCTCAAGTGCCACTTGTCCAAAGTTGAAAGGCATCCACACTATTTAAAGTGCCTAAACTCGAAGGAGGAGATAATGAAATCAAGGCACACAATCAAGCATTGAAGGGAGGAGTCAAAGGGCTATTCAAGAGGAGAGAAAGATATCCATTTGCATTTAAGAGCCTCTATCATTTGCAAAAGCATGTAGGAATTTAGAATGAATTCCATACACCAATCAACATGGATGAAATACCTTGCAAGGAAGATAGTCTAAGGTTTCCAACATTGGAGTGGAAGCATATCCGAGAGTGCATTGAATTGAGGTGCATTAAAGGCACTCATAAGAGAACGTCTTCCAGACCTATCATAAACCAGTGAAGAGATACAATGAAGATCGAGGAGGTTGAAGTCAAGCATAGCAATCATCAAACCTATTAAGGTATTTTATATGGTTTGATTAATCTACTTTCATAAGAAGTAATAAGGGATAATATAAGGTTGAAATTATTATTATTATTTGCATATGCAAAATCAACCTTAATAAATTGAAAGCATATAAAGGAGTTCATAGTATTTCAAATCATTTAGTTGAAATACTTTAATATTTGCAATTAAACACCATAGGAGATATAAGGGTTACTACTTGGAAGACAATATTATTATTGCAAATATTATTATCATTAATTTCTAATATTCCAAATTTGGGAGTTATAAGGTATACTACATCAAACATAGATTATTGGAATTTAGAAATATTAAACTATTAAGGGGTGTAAAAGGAAGTTCATTATTTACTTAAAGGAGTTGGAATTATATACTTATACTTGTCTCATACTCATACTAAAGAGACAAAAGAAATCCAACCATAGAGAACTTCAAATTGATAAGTGCATAGTTCATTAGGAGAGATAAGGTAAAATAGAAGTTGATTATTGATTTACAAAATATTACAAATCAACTCAAAAGGTGAACTTATTACTTACTAAGCACTTTATCAAATTTACAACATAATCCAATCACTAGGGAGACATAAGGAATCCTACAAAACCTAAATCTTAGAAAGGTTTTATCAAATTGGTTCATATACTCTAAACTAGGGAGTCATAAGGTAGTCTACTACAAAGGATCTATCAAAAGTGTTCTTAAAACATAAATAGCTAAAACTAAGAAATATGTATACCTCAAAGAATATAGTGAACAATGATATGAAAAACACTATTAGAAAGGAAAGGAAAAGTGCCATAAAAATTGGAATCATGAACCTTCTTAACAAATCTAAAGCTGATTTAGATCTTACTTCAAAAGTGATTCATAGTGAAGCTTTAGAAGATAACTTTGATACCATGGAACATTATCTACATGCTCGACTCACCGAAACAATTGATAATGGAAAGAATGATATTCTACTTCCTTTAGAATTTGGTAGCATATTGTACTTACTTACATACAAATGGTACAAGAATGAGAATATAGAACAAAAAAGATATAAAAAATAGAGTTGGATAAATCATACTTAGAAAAGATATTTCAATCCTCATGCGGTATTGGTACATCAAGCTCTACAAACTCAAGATCTTATCATGATATCTTATGTATTTGTTTAGAAGACTCTATACACAACATGAATAGTGATGAAGAGGATAAAGGCAAAAAGAAAATACTTCTGGAGAAATCATATGAAAGTAATACCACTTATGAAAGTGCAGAAACTGAATCCAAAAGAGAAAACAAATAAGTAGAAGAAGAGGAACAAGGTTAATAAGGCATACAGTTTTGGGTGAACTAAAGATATACATTTAAATTCATACAAATAAGACAATGAAGAAACCTGAAGAAAAGAACTCAAATTCTAGTACCAGATAGAAGATCCATATTGAAGACTAAAGTCTTCAATACCCAAATAATGTAATACATGGGGGTGTTAGAGTATATTACATCATTTGGGTTATGTAAATGTACCACCTTTGGTACATAACTAGAGTAGGAGTTTACTTTAGAGTAAAGTTAGTTGGTTACTTCAAGTATTGTAATAAATGCACAAGTGTCAATGTGCAAGTTGTAAATGTGCATGTAGTCCACATGTACATGAGTCCTAGGTAGAGTAAGGGCCAAGGAACCTATCTTCCTATATAAAAGCCTCATAGTGAGTGATTATAGAGAGAACATAATTATAGAGTGTGTGGTATAGTTTAGTAGTATGGTACAATGTAGTCTTTTCATATCCATTCATGGAGTGTTCATGTCCTCCATTATATAGCATTGTACTATTTTTATCACTTTCATTAATGGTATATTTTTGAGTTATTTGCATATGTTCATTTCATTATTTTCCTACTTGTACCATTAGTTTATAGTTATCTTAGATTAGTTATCCTGCATCTTGTGGTTGTTCTTCCTGTAATACTATCCCATCAAAAGCTAACACGTGGTTCCTGCTGCATCCATAGCCTCTCATCATGGGTGGTACTACTCATATTTTCTTATGTACTATAGGGTTTATGACCATGTACTTAGCCTTGGACTCTCCTTTTCTCATGCTCAATGTCATCCTATATATCTAGTCCCAAAAAATACTACGATCACAACTTAAAAATTCATTCATTGCTATATCCAAATTTTTCTCTCACTAGGCTACTATCACCTAATTTTCTATCCTTGGACTACTATCACCTCCTTATCCCTATAGTTAGGCCGCTATTTCCCATTTTCAGTGAATGGATTACTATCAACTATTTTTCCTTTGATGGGTCAATATTATCCATTTTTTTGCTAATGGGTCATTATCATCCATTTTTCTTTGGATGGACTACTATCACTTTTTTTTCATAATGATGGATCACTATTTCTCATTATCTCATATGATGGAACTCTATCATACTAAAACATACAATATTACCAAAAATTGGTGATTTCAAGAATCACGAGCTCGAAAGAGCTAAAAAATCTAATTTTGGGGTTATTTTTGGTTATTCTTCCTAGAACCTCTTGCCAGCATGATGTGGTGGTCCCAATGATGCTTTCTATGCCTTAGCCTATCCCTAACTAGACTAACTATATGATTGTTTATTTTACATTATTTTATGTGAAAGTTCATTTTTAGTCGAAAAACCATAAAAGTTGGATGCATGGCCCACTTGGTTTGCACTACCTCCTCATTCACTAGCCATTATATATTGCTATACTAAAAATAAAGCTAATATGTGTGTCCAATATTCTTGGGAAGGATAGGTTTATGCATGATAATGAAATTGAAAATCATAACTAACCATCCCACTTTATATTTTTTAATTATTATTATTATTTTTTAAGAGAAAAACCCCTTGCGGGGCTGCCTTGGTCTAAGAGACCATGAACAGGGGGTTCTACACCGTTAAAGTCACCCGGGGTTGCACCCAGCCCTGCCCGCACCAACATTATCAATTGGATTTTTGGGTACCCAATTCAGCTTTTTGGTAGGGTGGAGATTCGAACCTGGGACCTCCCTTGGAGGATTGCTCTCTCCTCTCCAACTCACCTATAACACCTGGGTTTTAATTATTAATTATAAAATCAAGTTTTCTATGTAATTTTTGTTAAGTTTTGTAAGAACATTATATCAAAAATGCTTCTAGATGTTTTGACTCACTTTGGATTCCTCATTGTAATCAATTTTTTATATTTTGTACTTTTACAATATTTTTATCACTTTTTGGCCTTTTGTAGGTCCAAGTCACATGTTGCCATATGGGACAATAAATCAATAATTCCATCCATAAAAAACATTTAAGGATTGCACCAAGGTAAGTATTAGGTATGTATTTTTTTAATTTTACATTATTTTTTATTTATTTTGCTGTCTATTTCAAAATATTTGTATTTTGTATAAACACTTGAGTCAATATTGATAATTTTTTTTTCTTGAGATGAAATTTTATTTCCATTAATTTTACTATGGCTTATGCTTTTTTCTTTCTATTCCTGAGGATTCATTACCTACTATCTTATACAATACTATATGTGGTCCTTATAAAGGAAAAATATGTAATTGAAAAAAGAGCATTAACAATTGACTAATATATGGTGGAGAGATCCACCCTAATAATTATGGGATAGATGTGGAGTGATTTTATTAGTCCTTATGGAGGATGATGATGAATCAATTCACAAAGAGGCTTCCTTACCTTTTATACATTGTAGCCCCATAAGATGACCACATGTGTCACTTTTTATAATCATTGTACGTTCAAATGATGTCCCTGAAACTAAGTTTGGAAATAGGCACAATAGGTACACATTATTTCATGTCTCCCAATGCGCTAATATAAAAAATCAACATTGTTTTTATCACATATTTAAGAGGAAATAGTTATCATTGATCATAATTTAAGGTTTTGCACAAGTCATTGAAAACCCTAACATGTTAGGCACTTGGGGGTAAAATGATGCATCACATTAACCAACAATCATGATTATATAGCCTTGAAAAGGGTGTACTTCAATGATTGAATAAAAAAAGTTTATTCACCCTCTTAATTTTTATAAATGCTCAAAAGCATTCCTTATTTTGATGATGAAGAATACGATCTATGATCTATAATAAGTAAATCTAATTCAATAATCCATCCCTTTCATACTTAATACCTCTACCATTGTATGCATTCTCTTTCCTTTGATAAGTTTCCTCTAATCATATTACTTCCTTATCTCTAAGCTTGTTTACCGTTGGTTCAATGTTGTTCAATGAAGAAGGATATGACACTCCACCAAGATGTTCCATCTAAGCTTTCCATCAATGGATCTACTTCCTTGGTTCTTTGGCCCTTTACAAGACCCTAGGTGATATCTCTCATTTTCTATGTCCTCAACACAAACAAGGGTTTGTTATTAGGAGTAGTTTTGCTTACTTATTTTGGATCTAATTTCTAATTCACTAGTCCCTTAAATATGGAGCTTAGAGGTCTACTGTTATATGCTTTTATCTTTTTATTTCATTTATTTTCTATTTTATTTTCCTTTAAATACTACATCGTTACTCCCTCAAAGATAAGACTTACTGGGTTAATGTTGTATGCTTTTACTTTATGTCTTTTTTATTTATGTGCTAATTACTATATTGCTAGTCCTTGAAAGATAAAACTTAGAGGGATAGGTGTTGGAATATGTTGTGGTTAATATTCTCTTAAGGTCATGATTGACTATTTGCACTTTTATTTGTCATATATTCTTTTTGGGCCCATTAAACCTTGTAAAAGATACTTCTATAATTTTTATAATATTTTATTCCTAAGGGTTAATCTCAAAAATTTGACCTAAATGCATCATGTACTTAGGTATAAATACCCCTTCTCACTAATTATTTCACTATTAGTTGGAGTGTAATTTCAATTTTTTTATTGAATATCATTTGGTGTCCACTTGCTGTGTATTTATTTTGTTAAGTAATAGTGGGTAATGATTGATTTATTACTTCCATTTATCTAGAAACTACTATGAAATCTAACATGGTATTAGAGTGGGTATAAATATTTATTATTATTGCTTCTATTGAGAGTAGTTTCTTCTTTTAGCTTCTCTTGAGGATAATTTTGTAGGAGCTAGCAAAGTTGAAGGCATAATCTGAAGAATAATTTTTGTTAAAACTCCTATGTGGACTTGGATTTGGGTTTTTCTATAATTTGAACTCTATTATTTTCTCTTTAATTTTTTTTAACTAGATGGATGCCCTAGTTTTAGGATTGGGTTTTTTGAAAACCTCAATTTTCTTTTGCTATTTTTTTGAAAAAATCTATTTTCTTTTCTCTTCCGGTTTTTTTTGTCCAATAGGAACTCTATTGAGAGGGTAAATTACTTGGCTGCCACAAAAGAATAAAAGAAGAGGCTAAATTTTTTTAGACCCCTAGTACTATAGAATTCATGGGTAGGCTTCCATGCTTAGCATAGACCTCCAAGCCACTTGAAAAAGTTGGAAAAATGGTCTGACAACTTTTTTGTAGAATAGGCATGAGAGGAGGGCCTGATTTTTAATGTTTAAAAATGGTTGTGTAGGGAAACCCATAATAGATATAAATAAACCATTAATATTTTTAGTTTGTATACAAAATCTTAGGGGGTGTCATAGTTCAACAATTTTCACTGTTTTACCTCTAGGTATTTCCAAATTGCATTTAAAAGCTTTTTGTTTTTCCCTCCAAAATTTGAATATTTAAAATTTAGAAAGGAATATTCTATTATATGAGGAAAAGTGTATGCATGGATGTGCATGCATCATTACAATGTAGTATTGCATCAATAGCATGTAAGGGGAAATATGTGATAATTTTATTTGTTTTAAAACTTAGTGCTCTCCTTATGTCCTAAGCTTGACTCTTGGGGGGATGGATAGTCGAAGAGACTTAAGGCACTTTATTATAAAAGGTCTCAAGTTCAAACCCTCTCCTCTCTATAATTTTGATAATTACATCAACATGAAAACATCATAGATGAATGCTGATGACAACACCTTTGATGACATGATACCTTCTAGTGACATGGTAGTTTATGATATGGTATGTATGGATGCTATGTGGTAATCTATACAAAATTGCATGAAACCTTCGGTGACATGTGATAATATGCATGGCTGATGTGACAATCTATATGGTTTATGTGGCAATCAGTATGAATGATGACAAGTTGTACAAATGATATGGCAATAGGTACACAAATATTGAGGAAACATATGGAAATTATTGTGGCAGTCTAGACAAGTGACATAGGAAAACATGTGGTAGCTAGTGAGCGTGTTGATATGGCATAAATCCTAAGATGACACATTGTAGAGGTTGATGTAGGGGCCAACATGGCACACTCAGGTTGGGCTAATTTTGTAGGTCATACAATGATTGCATTGGAATATTATATACCACATGACATCTATAAACATAGATTTGGTTAATCACATCAGACAATGACAAGTGGTGCAATATGGTTCATAGATAAGAAAACAAATTAGATTATGATAGGTGGCATCACATGATTTGTTGGTAAACTATATAGTCAACATGAAAAAAGGACCCTCTTAGCCACTCACACAATGACTCATGGTGGCCTCTCATTCACTGCAAGGACTAAATTTTATTAAATTTATTTTCAAAGGTTTTAGAGGTATTTTTGGTGGTTCTAGGGTTAAACTTCTAGGGGCCATAACTTTTGCATATGAAAGCAATTGGAGCCTATTTTTCAAATCACATGGATTTTTGAGATATTTGCATTGAAGGCATTAGTTCTAGTTGCAACTACTTAAATTTTTTTTATTTTTTAGTAGAATAGCTACAAATCATCAAGTGCCCTTGTTGAGAGACCCTAACTTTGGCACATGGAAGATAAAGATTGAAATTTTGCTTCTAACAAGGGGTTACTCAAATATGTGAATGAGAAACCTTGGGATAATGATACTAAAGAGGTAAAGTAGCTTTATAAGGATAATAAGGATGAAGCTCCTAGTGTCATTGCCCTCTATGTGGACAATGTATATGACACCCATGTTAGCAGTACTATGGATACTAAAGTACTATTTGAGAATTTTTATGGAATATATGATCAAATTAATTCTACTTACATCAATAGACTAGAGGTGGTGTCACAACTTGCCCATTGGGACTTCCTAGAAGATATTTTAACATTAACCAAACCTTACTAATGCTACCAAGTATTAATAAAATTATCTAATAGATAAAATATAGGGGATGGTAAACCCTAATTATTATATAAAAATCCCTAATTAAAAACTAATTACACTCTACCAGGTTAATTGGGAGAGTTTTGGATACAATTGAGATTTTGTAAGGTTTGGAGAAATTAAAATAAGGCTTTTGTGAAAATATTAATTTGGGGAAATTATCTTTTACAAAAAGTGACTTAATAGAATAAACCTAATTTTTATAATTATATGTCCACAAAATTTATCCAATTTTAAATTGGGCCAAAGAGAGAGCAAGGTCATGATTTAATAATAAAATATACATATTTGACTAGTGGATGAACTATTTTCCATTCCACATGACTCCTTCCCAATAGTAATAATGCAGACCTTGCAAGTGCACTAGGAAAAAGGGAAGGCCCAAAATGAGCAAGGTAATCCCACCTCCTCTTGTCCCTTTCCCCTAATTTAAAAAAAAATAATAAGGAATCTCACTATTTGGGTTGAATCCAAAAAAGACTCCTTTAATATTTTAATAATAAATCACCTCCTTGCTCATGAAGGAATAGGAGCTAGAGAAAATCTATACAAGGGAAGACAAGCAATGGATAGAGGGGGAAAAATATTGGGCTTAGGTTGTATGCTCTCTACCTTAGTATATAAAAAAACAAAAGGCTTGGGGTGAGTACGTAGTCTTAGTTAAGACATATTACCAAGATAGGTGATTTTATGAAAACCATATCTTTGAGGGAGTGAACATCGAAGGGAGGAAGAAGAAGATGATCGAAGAGGTAGAAGCAGATTCCTACCATGCTGGAGAATAAGGTTGGCTTTCTCCATATACATGTTGCATTAATGAGTAGTGACATTAATTTAAAAATGTATAAATCTTGTGTTAACTTTTATATGTCTAAAATGGTTATACACAACTTATATAATCATACACACACACACACAAAAAATATATATATATATATATATATATATATATATATATATATATATATATAATCACCATGCTCTGGTTGATTGTGTTTTCATAAAGTCTTAGACCTATGTTATTATAGGTGCTCTAAACCCTTTAAATAGAGGCAGGTATGTTGTGCTATAGATGTTCGATTTAACTCCACATTAGGGACTTGGTGACTTTATTAAGACTATTATACCAAGTATGATCATGGTATTAACTTTTATTAGTGGATTGGTTAAACCCTTATTATCGGAGGTTCCCTGATTTGATCGAAACAACATAAGGGTGTACGTCTCTCTACCTCTAGATAAAATTATCACCACCAATAACACTATCATCGATGGGATATTTGACCACCTACAGACGATCACCCTATAACTAGTTTGAAAATGTATTAATATTTCTTTTCTCCCATGATGTCATGGATGTGGGAAAATGACATCATCTATTCTAAAATCACACCATTCTAACTATGAAACATCAAATTATAGGCAGGAAACCCTCTAGCTCTCAAAATTATCTTGGAACATATGGATTGTATAACATATTTAGCCATCTATGTGCAATATGAAATATTATCTAGGGATTACCCAAATTAAAATCACCTTGTAGTGCTAAAAGATGATCAAGAGGCGTGTTAATAAATATGACCCTACACCAAAATGGGGTAAATAACTATCGTGGGTTTGATTGGTACTAGAGACCATTAGGAATTCCTACAATCGTCTAAAATGGAATCCCCTTTTCACCACTGTCTCATCAGCCTACGTAGGAAGCTTCTCTGGTGGTTCAAAAGGATAATCCCTATTTTTCTTCCTTCATGTATCCAGATGTACTTATCAATGGAAGGTGAGATCTTCACAAACAATGTGTCACTCAAGTGATCTGTTCAATTTCATGAAGTTCCTCTTCCTCACCCTATAAAATCCTCCATCCTTGAGTCAGTACCATTCATAAATGACCACACATATAAGGTATTGGTTAGCCTTACCTCCTAATACAAAATTGGTCCACCTCATCGCCACTTCAATCGATGTGTTCATGCCCGAGAGATGCAAAAGGAAAGGTAAAAACTCTAAATATTCCTCTTCGTATCCCACATTGGTATAAGGGAGCCTCATGGTAAATTTAGAAGGGAACTACCATCCTTAATAAAGTTCCACACCAGGGTATACATAAAAATCCCTTGACTTGAATGAAAGGTTGGGTCGCATCGTAATCACCTTGTTTAATTTGGAGGAACACCAATGGATGACATAGCAAGTAAAAGCCTATGCTACTGCATCATAGTGGAAATAGTTGTCCCACATCGCTCTTGTTAGGAGCATTGGTATGTTTAAAAAAAAATAGGGTGACATATACCCTAAGAACATGATCATCGAGTAGGTGGTCATGCATCAGATGAAGTATGCCATGGGTACTAAGGAGGACTAACAATATAGGTCCATTTTTAATGTTGCGACCAATTAGGTCATTGTTAATGTTGTGACAAATTAGGATATTCTCAAATCACGATGTTGATCAAACCCTTTTTTTATTAAAATAAAAAGAGGACTTATTTATCAATTTTAATTCAAACTTATATGATTGGAGTGTTGTACCCAAATGAGATAATTTTGGGTCATGATGTTGGTAAAACCCTTTTTTTAAACCAAAGGGAGGAATCCAATATAAATTGGAACTCCAGGTTAGATGGTCAAAAAATAAGAGACCAATCTTAAAGTGGTTGGATTAATAACGATAAAAGATGAATAACCAATGTAATGTTTTTAGTTCAAAGTAAACATGATTATGAGGTAATCTTGTTAATAGAACTACAAGATCAGTTTGAGTCTAATAAGTAATCTTGATTGGTAGATTTTAAAGCAAGCTTATGATTAGCTATAGAGTAACCTTTTTGGATAGGTTACATGACATATAATTAGCTTGGATAGGTTTCAAGATGAACTCGTGCCTAATTATTGGATAACCTTATATGATAGGTTATAAGACACACAAGTGTTTAATATATTACAAGGAAAAAGGTATGTCTAAATTTTGAGTAATCTATTTGATCAATACCAAAAAAATTAAGGGGATTAGGTTATAAGATAAAATTGGTATGATCCTCTAAACAAAAAGGAAAACTATAGCATAAAACAAATTGTGGCTAAATGAGGGGAGACTATAGCGTAATCTAGTTTGATAGATTATGAAATAGATTTATGACATAATTTGTGGACAAATTAGTGTCAAAATTGGAATATAATTATAACATAACCTTATTTGATAGATTATTTGGGTCAAATTTGTAAATACTATGGTTCAATCCTGTCATAATTTTATGATGCAAATTGAGGATGAATTTGTAGAAAACTATAAGGAAACCTTATGGATTGATCATGGAATAAATTGGTGATCAAACTATAGAAACCAAGGGATGATCCTATTGAAGGAACACGAGAACTACAGTTTGATTGATCAAACGACAATATGGAGGGTATTATCTAAATTGTGAAATATTAATGGATGTGGGAGATTAGATATGGAGTCTAATATTGGAGAGAGTATGGGATCTCTCCATATGTTATGAAACCTTAGAAAATTACTATATCACATTGATTTAAAAGGAATAATGGCATCTATATTGGAGAATGAATGTGGGATCATTCTCGAGGGAATTATGGGGTTCCCTCTCGATAATTGATAAAATTTATCCTTAATATGAAACCTATGATCATTCATAAACATGAAAGATATAAGGATTTGTGAGATTCTTATGTATTGTATTGATGGTTTAGAGAAAGGAGATGTGGCATTTCCTTATTTGCATCATGATTTGAACAAGGAAAAAATTGGTCCCCTTAAATGCATATTTGATTAGAAAAGGATCCATGGGATGCATTTCTATATTTGTATTTATGACAATTTAAAGTTTATGAAAGGATAGGAGAAACATATTTTGGAGGCTAGGTTTATTCCCCGTGAGGGTTCCCAGGATATATGTCGTATACCTCTATTTTGTGGTTTGCAATTATTGTTATGCATGGATGTTATACTCACTTTCTATTATGATTAGTTACATTGTGGATACTGAATTATATGGAAATTAAATGTTAATTGCTCTCCAATGGAATGATGCATTTACATTCTTGTAAGATGATCACTAGAATGTTATATGATGTAAGATTTTGTTAACAAGCAATGTTCCATGGATGAGAATGGATTATGATTGAATTTGAGGTTATAATAATTTATGCCTTTGTATTTTCTAATGAATGGATATTTTAAAATTATGTAATGGTTTATGCTTTGAATCAAGTAAAAGCCTTGATATGAGTAAAGCATTATTTATGTATTGTTTAAAATAATACATGCATGGTATTCCACTGCAAATAATAGACTTAGGAAGTAAGAATGAAATTACATTCAATTGGTTAAGAAACTAAACTTCCTAATGAATGTAGAGATAGAAATAATTAAACCAAGGAGATCATACATATCGTGATGGGATGTAAGGTTGTATAGGATTTGGTCACTCCGATCACGAGAGTTGACACTAACCATGTCATAATACTATTGGTTATTTGCTACCCTGCTTGATGTTGATCTAAACATACTTGGTTGTAAACTTGAAATGTTAGTTATGTACAAAAAAACTCTATCTCAGGATGGTTGGTAACTTGGGGTTGTTACAGGTGGAGCTTACAACCTTATCCATGGGTTATTTTGGTACCATTAATAAATATATCAGTTAGTTCAATAAATTGTAATAGGAAATCCAAACTACGAGAGGATTGTATAAGAAGATAAGAGAAGGATAGGATGCATTGGAAAAAGAAAGAAACATAGATTTGGTCAATATAATATTCAACAATGTGTCAAAAAAATATAAGATAGTGTTTGTGGTTTTTGAGATACTTTATCTATATTTTGCATATTTTCTTGCATTTACTATTGATGAGGTATTTAAATATTTTTTGCATCATCAAGATAGAATAAATAGGTATAAGATCAATTCTATTTTTAATGAGACATATGCAAATAAGATATTGTTAAAATTTATAATGATAAAAGCCCTAAAAAATGAGAAAAAATCCAAGAAGCCCTTCAAGAAACCCACTTACAAGTTTTGTAAAAAGGAAGGACACAAGGCAAAATTTTATAGGATTTTGATCAAGAAATTAGAGGAAGCAACAAGAAAGGGGGTATTGATGCTACTCTCTTATATACACAAGGTGACTATAGCTTATATGGAGAAAACTCATAGTAATATGTTGTAGTTCATTCTACATATTGGACATTCACCTCTTTGAATGAGTGGATAGCTAATTCAAGGGCTACTAGGCATATGATAAAGGATAGGTACCTTATTCAAGGCTATAAAAAAATGCATGTAGGAGAATATGTTATTGGAGATTACTCTTCATTATAGGTTTAAAGAAGTGGAGACATCACTATTGGATCTTTGTCATTTGATAAGGTACTTCATGTTCCTAATGTTGGCCCTAAAATTTTGTCTATTTATTGCATTACTCATACAAATAAGAAAGTAGAATTCTAGCTTGATAGATGGGTGATTAAAAATATAGATAGTTAGTTAAAACTATTTCTTAAGATATTATGATGAAATTTATAAGCTAGGTGAAAGACTTTCCTTTTCTGTTACTTCTAGAAAAAAATCTTTGTTGCTATGGTTGCACATGCTGATAATGAGAGTAGAAGTAGCATCATAGGCTTGGTCATCTTAGTTATGGTTGCTTGAGATACATGATTGAACATCATATGGCTATTGGGATTCCACACATATCCCTTCCAAGTGGTGAATGTGAGGGATGCATTTTGGAAAAACATCATAGGGAGACCTTTCTAAAAGGGATTGCTAGGAGGGCATCTCCCCCTTTGGATCTCATACATAGCGATGTTTGTGGACCTATGGATATGCATTCTCTTTTAATAAACACATACTTTCTTATTTTCATTGGTGGTTTTTCTAGATATGTGTGGGTGTACAATATTTATACTAAGGATGAGGTGTTTGAGAGGTTTAAGACCTTCAACTAGATAGAAGGAGCAAGTATCTAAGAATATATGGGGGTGTGAATATGTTAGTTATATTTTTCATGATTTTTTGGCTTTGCATAGGATAGCATATGAATGACTGTACACTATACTTTTGAACATAATGGTGTGGTTGCAAGAAAAAATAGGGTAGTCATGGAGATGAAATGATGTATGAGTCATTCCAATGCACTAGACCACAAGTTCTAGATTGAGGTTATCACTTGTGCAGCATACATAATAAATAGGTTTCCTAATAAGTTAGTCAAGGGTGTGGAACCTCTTGAGAGATTGACGAGGGATAAGCTAGATGTGTCTTGATTTTGTATCTTTAGATCTTTAACATGGGATTACATACCCAAGGATATTTGAAATGAGGTACCAAACAACCATAAGTGTATCTTTGTGGGGTATTCTAATACCTCAAAGGCATATTGTCTTTACGATACTCAAATGTGTGAGGTTTTAGTCAAGAGAGATGTCATATTTGATGAGGTTCTCTAGGTACTCCTTCCACCCCCTCTAGATATTTTGGCTTTTGATTCTTTTTATTCTATTTCTATTCCAAATTTAGTGGGATTTTTAGATATATTGGTTGGTTTCATTCCTATTAGACCATCTTCATTTTCATCTCCCTTGAGTGGTTATTCCTTATATATCAACTTGACCCATTTGTATGTAGTTTATTTTTCCTAGGAGTAGGGCAAGATGAGTAGGACACTTCATTTTAAAATTTTCTATACTTGTATGATGAGGTGAATGGTGACAACTTGGATTCTTCTATTTTAGTTTTTGATGTTGAGATAGTGCAAGATACACATGATTCTTCTATTCATACTACATCCAAGTGGGTTAAGATGCTTCTAAAGAATTCTTAGCTTACTCTATTACTTGAGAACCATCATAAATATCCTTCTCAATCATTATTTTTCAAGGTATCTCAATTAATAGATTCCTTCACATACTCTCAGTCTAAGGGTAAGCCTTAATGGAAAGATGCTATGAAAATAGAGTATGAGACACTGATGAAGAAAAAGACTTGGGAGTTGGTTCTTATTCTAGAAGGGAAGAATATTGTGTGTGTAAATGGGTTTGTAAGACCAAATATACATCAAATAATTAGGTAGAAAAGCACAAGGTATGTCTTATTACCAAGGATTTCTTTCAATAGTAGAGAGTGGACTATTTCATGACTTTTTTGCCTATGTCTAGGATGCACTCCATTAGGATGATTCTTTTCATTGTTGCCTCGTATAGATGGAAGATTCATTAGATGGACATGAGTGCATTTCTATATGGGGAACTTTAGGAGGAAATCTACATGCAACAACCACCTAGTTTTGAGCTAGAGAAACCTACTCCATTGGTATGTCACTTGACTAATTATTTGTATGGTCTTGAGTAATCTCCTCATGATTGGTATGATAAGGTCCATTTCCTTTTTCTTAGTTATGGATTTCAATGATATGTGGATGAACATGATATATACATCAAATATTAGGATGAGAAAACTTTGGTGATTGTATTGTATGTTCACAATCTTCTTATTACTGATAATTCCATTATTCTAATTTAGGATATAGAGTCATGAATTCATTTCCTTTGAGATGATAGATTTTGGGATTTTACACTATCTTTTAGGAATCTAGGTTGACTAGATAGAATTTAACATTAGTATTTCTTAGTCCAAGTATGCTTTGGATCTTCTTCAGTGGTTCATGATGGAGTGTAAGTCTGATTAGACCTCCTTTACCTCTAGTTTGATTGCACCTCACCTTTAGTTGATGCCACCTTATACCGGTCTCTTATGGGAGGAATTCTCTATCTCACTCACTCTAGACCAAATATAGCCTTTGCTATTAACTATTACTATAGGTACATGTAGGCACCTTGGGAGAGTCATTAGACAATAGTTAAGAGGATTCTTAGATACATCAAAGGAGACCTATCAGATGGGCATCCACTATTCTATTGGTTTTCCTTTAATTTTGACACACTTTTTAGATGCTAATTAGGTAGGTAATTTGGATGATGACAACCTATCATAAGATTTGTGTTCTACTTGGGATATAATCCATTTTCATGGTGTTCTATATGCCAATACATTATTTCGTAGTCTAATATGGAGGCTCAATATTGTGCTTACAATAAAGGAGCTAAGCATCTTAGGTGGATGCTAGTGATTTTGAAGAAAATTGACATTTCGTAGAGCTTTATTGTTTCTCTTCACTATGATAATATTAGTACTATTCATCTTTTCCATAATCAAGTGTTTCATCAGTAAACAATTCACATTGAAATTTAGATGTATCTAGTGAGATGGCTTCATTCTCATGGGATGTTATATCCAATATTTGTACCTTCATTGGAGCAAGAAACAAACATCTTGACCAAGATCATGCCCAAGGTCACTTTTGTGTACATGTGAGAGCTTCTTGGAATTGGAGAGTGTCCCTTAAGGGGATACCACATAAGGGTATATCTCCATGTCCCCTATTTAGCTTAAGGGGGATGCTAGAATATGTGTTGGTTACACTTCTCTTGAGGTCATGATTGACTATTTACACTTTTATTCATAATATTTACCCTTTGGGCTCATGTAAACCTTGTAATGGTACTTTTGTAAATTTTTATAATATTTTATTCTTGAGGATTGGTATCATCTAAATGCACCCTATACTTGAGTCTAAATATCCCTTCTCATTGATAATTTTATTGTCGGTTGGAGTGTAAATTTATTTCTTTTAGTTTATATCATTTAATATCCATGGACACTATAATATTGTGTTCTTTTGGATATGAATTTCTTTTGTCATGCAATACTAGATAATGATTGATTTCATTCCTTTTTAGAAACTACTATGTATGCTTATACTTTTTCCATTAGACTTTTGAGCTTGGGTTAACATTAAACTTATTATATTTCCTTGCACACTAGAGTAGACATTGATTTAAATGTTTATAATTATCTAATATAAGCATATTTGGATTTCTTGTATTAGATCTATTATGCTAATAGACTAGTGTATGGATTACAAATATCAATAAAACAAACTCATGACTTATTGTGATATTTATTAAAGGGTCAATGACCCATGGAGGTATACTATTGAACTAAAAATATAAGGTAAACCAGGAAAATTCCCTTGTTCACACAAGGGGGTCTCATATACCCAAGAGGCATGTTGGCTTAAGTATTATCTAAAAAATTACCTTCAACTTACAGAGGGGCATGCTAGATATTTACTATGAAATATGTTTTAGATATTTAAGATGAGATAAATGATATTATTTGGATCAGTTTCTCTTGATAGCTTTCTATCGTTAGGTTTAGTTGTATGTTTTTAATTCCATATTCAAGTCCTTGTTATGGAAAAATTTTGATTGGTTGGATGGTACATTTTTATAATTAATTGCATTATTCAAACAAAGGAGAAAACATTTTAAAATGAAACATAGTGGTTAGGGCTTTGGGATCTCTTTTGAGAGACCCAAGTTCAAACCATGATAGGGTGTGTGTGCGTATGTGAGTCAATGATCTTGTGGCAAAAAAGAGAGTCAATTTTATTAATTAGATAACCTCCCCAAGTGAAATTTATTTCCAAAAATTTGTAGAATCAGACATATATTTTGATGAGTTTTTATTTTTTATTTATTTTTAACAAAATATTTTTTAGTCAATATCTTATATATTTTAAAATTTTCTATCCTTCTTTATAATGTTGATGTTCTTTGTAAGCAATTTTAGAGTCAACACACACCATAGTGGTATATATTTGGGTTCTTATCTAGGAGACCCGAGTTCAAATCACTGCACAAGGGATCGAGACCCTTTCAAAACCCATGCTTTACCCTAAAATTGTGGTCCTTGTTGGGGCATCATAGTGGTATGTCTCTAGGTTTTCATCCAAGAGATCCAAGTTCAAAACACTATATAAGGTATTGAGAGACTTTCAAAAACCCATGCTTCACATTGGCATGGCCTTAGGCTCTCATTCGGTATATCCAAGTTGAAACCGTGATAAGGTGTGTTTGTTTATAATTTTTTCTTTATAATAATATATATAGATTATGGTGTAGGAAGTAATTTGTGCAATTATTTTTAGAAGTGGTGAGGGGTGTTACCTGGTGGTTGCTTTAGCAACAAATGTGGATGAGGGTTATGTCTATAAAATTTCCTCTAATGAATATGGATGAGGGTTATGTCTATAAAATTTTCTCTAGTGAATGTGGATAAGGGTTGTGTCTGCTAAAAATTTGTAGATCTGATTATTCGGATTGGTGGAAGTCTATGCAAGTTAAGGTTTAATTGTGGAGGATGACTATAGAGCCTGGGAAGGGGGAAGCAGTCTGTGTAATAAAATTTAGAATCAACAAGATGTAAGCTCTAGATGATGCTTTAACAATGAAAAGGAAGAAGTTGAAAGAAAGCAATTGTAAAACAACTCTAAGAGTTTGTTATTGATATCCACTAACTGTGATTATTAGTTTATGAAGGATAACTAAGCATGGTGAAAAAATATATTTTTCATATTGGAGGAATTCTAGTGGAGAAGTGAGCAAGCAAGAAGCAAAGTCACTACTGGAGAAGTCGATGGGCAAGTTGGTTGAGGAAGCAAAGTAAGTAGAGAAACTACTAGCGAGAGGCTTTTGATATGGTTATGACAATACTTTCAAAGGAAGCTAGAGAAAATGAGGGATGATTTATCCTAAGTTTCTATTGTAAAGGTTTTTTCATTTTTCAAACCTCAATATAAGGCTTTGTATATTTGTAAAACTGAACAAATGGTTAATGGTTATTCTTTATTTGTAGATATTAATTGAAAGGCATTTATATGAGAGGTCTTAAAATGTAAAAAATAGGACTAGACCTCTATTTTTTCTTATAATGAATGTGTATGAGGGTTGTGTCTGCAATAAATTTATAGATTTGGTCATTTGGATAGGTGACAGTCTGTGGAAGTTGGGATTTCATGGAAAATAAAGACTATAGGGCCTTGAAAGGAAGAAGTAGTTTATGCAAGTTAGGGTTTCATATCATACCTCTTGAAGTATTTCTTCTTCTCCCTCTACTATTCTAGTTTGATTAGATATTTTTCATGCTTGGGTGGTGTTCACTTGGCAATCCAACTATTTTTTTTTCTATGTTTAAAAAAATCTTATATTTTTAGTAATATTCAAAAGTGATAAAGGGTGTGCTTTGGTGGCTGCTTTAAAAAAAAAAGAAGCTGAAAGAAAGCAACTAGAAAATAACTCTAAGAGTTTATTTTTGTTATTCACTAATAGAGATAATTATTTATTGGTGAAATAGCATGCTAATAATCCAAGGCTAATTTGTAGTTTTTTTGTGACTAATTATGGGAGGATTGTTTCTTCTAATATTTTTTATTAGGGTTTGATTTAAAAAATAACAAGGAAATTTAGTAAAAGAAAAGAAAATAAAAGAAGATAAAATAAATAGAAAAGGAGAAGAATAAAATAATAGAAAATGGTTAGCAAGCCTGATTTTGGCACCAACCCCTTAGCCTTCTGCACCTGATCTAACTAGGGCCATAGATTTCACTCCCTTCATGGGTACCAAATTGTTCTCAAAGCTTCATATCTCCCATATAATTGTCAAAGGGATGGAAGGCATTTCCTTCATGTGCATGATGTTCATCCAGAGAGACTCCCTACTACATGCCCTCTATGATTATGATGTTCTTGATGCCACCAAGATTGACTTTGACAAATCATTGACTTGCCTTAGTTTTGTGGTTAAAAAATTATACCAACTAAGGTGGGGTTTAATGACTGGTGTTGGTGCTATTATCATCTCATCAAGAAGAGAGCTAGCACTTCCTTTGAGGTTTTACAAAAAGTGGAAAGGCTTCATACAATTAGTGGGGGCTTTTTAATAGATGGGTAGAAATATGTGGACATGTAAAAGGATTATGTGAATTCCCTTAACATATTGGTTTACACTATGGGGTGGTTGCTTCAACACATGGATGAGACTCCCTTATTTTATGATGTTGGTTTTTAAGCCTTACTATCTCAAAATATCATAGGTCTAAATATATATAAGCCACAATATTAAAGGTCAAAATATCAACAGTTATAGTATAATTATATATGTGAGAAATCAAATATATATATATATATATATATATCCAGGCCAATATAATAATGAAATAAAATTCACTTTAAATAACAAATTTGAATGTAAAATGGCCAAAATCATTCATGTACATGTATGAATAATACTTCCAATATTAATTTCTCAAAATCTAAAGACTCAACTCTAATATATTACATATTCACATTTGTGCGATGAAGGTACCATGGGGGTACATTAGCATGTACGAAATAATGTAATATTCTCCAACATCCCCCTGTATTACATTATTTGGTTATTGAAGTTAGTCTTCAATCTTCATCTTCGATCTTCAAGTGACCTTGCATTGAGCATGAATCTCTGTTTGAGATTTGTCTTCAACTTCATTCTTGAGTTTTGCTTTATCTTCATTCTTTGGTTCTTCAGACATTGTGTCTTCATTATCTGGTTCACAAACTGCTTGAGCTTCTTCTTTGATCTCTGATTTATATGCTCCTAATTCTTGTTCATGAGTAGCTTAAAATTTTTCTTTGTCTTTGACCTTTGGATCATGAACTTCTTCCTATAATCTTGATATTGTCTTGTAACTTTTGAACATTCACTTAGAGCATCATAATAATTTCCTAAATTAGAAGTGCTTGGAATGTCAATATTGCATGAAGAATGAAACACTATTTTTAGAGATGATTCACTTGATTCACTTGTATCAATCTCTACTTTCCTTTTTAGAGTTTCAATCAATTTTTTTTGTTTTAGATTTTTATCTTTATGAAGTTCAAGTGAAAGCAATTTCATATACATTATACTACCTATATTAATAGATATTATAATATCATCCTTGAATTACAAATTGCTTCAACGAGCTTTGAATGTAAATAATATTCAAATGTCTCAAAAATTTTATTTATTGCTTCTTTATAGATGAATTGTATTGCCATATCTAGCTTGCCCTTAGATTTTTCAATCAATTTACCAATGCCATATTTTATAACTTCTAATATTTTCTTTCTGATTATGGACTCCATATTTTCTTCCATAATAATCAAAGTTTGCAATTCAATTCATTTGAAGTAGTAAACCTTATATCTCCCACAATTTAACTCAAATAAAAAAATTGCAAATTTTAAAATTTCTAAACCTTTGATATAGAAATCCTTTTAACTCCCTATTGAACTAAATTTGCAAAATTTCAAATTTTAGAATTTTCTCTAAATTTTAAAATCTTCAAAAAACTTCAAACGACTTCAAATAAATTTAATCCTTCAAATTTAAAAAATATTAAAAACTTAAAACCTTTTAACTCCACAAATCAAATCTTCACACCTTCAAAACTTAAAATCACTTCAAAGCTTAAATATTAAAAAATAAAATAAAAAAACTTTTATATCTTTTAAACCTTAAAAAATTAAACCTAGTAGCATTCTTTATCACTCCATAACTTATAACCAAATTCAAATTTCAAATAACTAAAATTCATAAATATCAAGAAATAAAGCTTATAACTCCATTTAATGAATTTTCAAATAAATTCAAAGGTTGATTTCCATCCAAAAGTTAAATGGTGCATGGAAAAGTAATGCTAAAAATGTTATTTATAGGCTCAATTCATGCAATAATAATTTTTATTGAACAACATGCAAATATATCATGCTAGGCTAGGCGTTTCAATTTTCTAATGTTTAGACTGCTTGGTATTCCATTTGCATTTTTCCTGTGCTTTCCTCTATTGCTTGCTCATTTGAAAGATGGCAATGCTTAACATTATATTTTGTTGTTACTTGCTCATATGAATGATGAATATGCTAAACATTTTGATGTCATTACATGCTCATATGAATGGTGGAAAATTAATGTTCTCTAGTATCTCAGGTGCATTTTTCTTAGATGGTAATGCTCAAGTTTCTACATATCTGGTTGAGATGTCTTAGGTAAATTTATCTTAGATGGTGACATCTAGGTTTCAGGTGCCTCCAACTTAGATGTAATGTCTAGGTGTCTACATCTCTAGTGGAGATGTTCCAGCTGCCTTCAACACTTTAACACTTGTAACAACCCTCCTTGGTAGGACATATTATTGACAATAAACTATGTTTTGATGTATGGATGTTTAATGCATAATATTATTTCATGCTATCAATAAGTAGTCACACTATATGCTTTGGTTATATTATTGGAATATGGTACTACTGATGTATTTGTGGTTGCAATACTAGGTGCTCTCACCGGTGGATTAATATGGATAACCACCTGAGTTGAGAGAAATTTTTGGGGAAATGATGGTGATGACTTGTTCATCGATAGCTCAAGGTAACAAAATACCCTTCATTTAGGTGCATTGCATTTGTGCTTATTGAATGTTCACATCAAAAATTTTCTTGTGCAATGAGTCTCCTTAATAGGTTGGTGGTAGCGATAGACTATCTTAAAGAAAATAACCACCTACTTAAGGATAAAACAATGGTGTGTAATATTGTTTGTTTGAGTGGCATATATGCTTGTGTGTATGGAAAGCATAGATTGATGGATAAAAATCATTCAAGTATTAATTTATTGATAACCTTAATACTTGAGAATATTAGTGTCAATATTAATAATTAATATTAACTATTGACACTAATTAGCAAGCAAATGATTTAAATACCTTATTAATAGGAATAATAAGGTTTAGGATAGAATTAATGGATTAATTCTTATAATAGCTTAGATGGTTGCCTTGTGGATGTATACGTAAAATAAAATGTATGCTTTGCTTTCTTAATATTGTGTGATTTAAAAGTAAATTATTTTGAAACAATAGTATGAAAAAAAGATTAGTTTTCCCTTGCTAAAAAATGCTTGACAATCTTGGTAAACATTTTCAGCATCGTCAACATTCAACAAGAATGTTACAAACTGAAGGTGGCTAGCTTGAATGGTTGATAACACAGGACGATCATTAAGATCTTAGAGAGTCACCCTAAGTATTTGAAGGGGGGCTCGGGTAAGTTTTGAGGAGCTTTTAGGAGAAATGAGAAAGTGGAGTGTTGGAAGGTGTGCAACATAAAAGGTATTCTATTTTTGGATGAAAAAAAAGTAAGTGCTAATGTGTTGAGGCTTTATCTCTTTTCTATGGCTCTAGAGGATAGTTTATTTTATGTTTACCTTATTTTAAATTATCTCATGGTTGTATGAGTCATGTTTTTTCCTATTTTATTTGATTATCTATAGAGCTTGAGTATAATCATCCTTTGGTGGGGATACTTCGGTTTGCATCCTGGTCATAGGATAGCGAGTAAAACCTTTTGTTTTCTTAGTTGCTATTATAATATCTTCTTAGGGCTGAGTAAACCATTATAAGGGTTGATTTTGTCTAGGGCATTTCCTAGTGTCTGCTTGTTTTGTTTGTTGGTGGTACACTTAGATATTTTATTTGGTTGAATTTATTTTTCCATGAGGCCATACGTCTTGAGTGGTGGCCTAGTAGAACTAGTTTGGTTTGGGTATTCCCTATTGTGATTCCTTCATCTCTGCTTGTTTGCTACATGTAAGGTAGGTTTCAATCACCTGAGTATTATCTTCTTTGTGATCCTTGATTTCATTTGAGCCATGTTAGTCTCTTTTCCTTTAAGGTTAATAGAGCTTGGACTGCATGATGATGTTGGATTTGGGTTTTTACCTTTGTATTCAAGCTTGGGAAGCATTCTTTGGAGAATTTTTTATGCATGTTTCTGGAATTTCATTTCCTGTGTGATCTACAATTTCTTGTATGCAACATGTGAAAGTACTTAGGCTTAAATACAAAAGCTAAAGGTTTTGTAAGTTTGTAATTAAAGGAGTAATCAATTTTTAAAGAACTTAGGCTTAAATGTAGAAGATAATGGTTACATAGGATGGATTATTTGATTTGGAAAGGGGACTTAGATGATTGAATATATAGATCTCTTGGAAATTAAAGTAATAAAGAATCTAAATATAAGTGTTTTTCTATTCATTCTAGAGAAGAAGTAAAGATGATTTATTGGGTTTTTATTTTAAAAGAAAAATATATATAATATCTTGTTGATGTTCTTTTATGGAATATTATTAGAGAATAGTTTTGATCTCCTATCTTGTTGAAGTATTTTTATAGAATGCTAGTAGAGAATAGTTTGGATCTTCTATATTTTATGGATATGTTGATAGAAAAAAGTTATGAACTTCTACTTGTTGATCAATTTGGGAGAGAATTTTGGTCTAGAAGGAATATATATTATAATGGTTTCTTGAGACTTGAGTAGGTAGGGAAACCATTATAGAGAGAAGTATGGGATTATCTCATTGGTTGCATTTTTAAAATGTATTATGCATGTTTAGTTTGCAATTACATAATGTGTGAAAATAAATTAAGAAATTTGGGATCTTCTCTAGTTTATTTCCTTTTAAAAAAAAGTATTGTGCATGGATGTTTGCAAATACATATAGCATGTTAAGTTGCATTGCATAATGAGTTGTCCTAATTGCTAAATGCTTCCCTAAGTTGTGGGTAATTACTTACATGCAGAAAGTCATGGAAGGAAGGTGGTGCGAGGACCATTTAGGAAGAATGACATTGTTGTATCTCAGATTAAAAAGTGGATATGCAAATGAGAATTTACCTTGTAATGTTTAGAGAAAAATTTTAAATAATATTTTGGGAATATGTTAGTTCTCATGCTCAGTGATCTTATTGTTTCTATAAACATGTGATCTTGTGATGGAATGTTAATATCTATGATATCTAAGTAGAAATTGATAGCATTATGAATGCTTGACTTGTGTTCTATTGAGATGCTCCTTTATGTAATTTCTTAATTGCTCAAATATAGCATTTGGATTATTATAAATATGGTAGCTTTAGGTGAAGCTTATGTTTAATTTGAGATGCATATAATTTCATTCTCAATCAATATGATGTTATAGCTTAAGTATATTTGAATTTTGAAGTAATTGATTTTCTTAGAGAAAGTTTATTGCTTACTTGGGTAGAAATAATTTCATGGGATGTATCCATACATTCTTTTAGGACCCTAGTTAAAGTATTTAGCTCAATATTAAGAGGAGTTGCGATGATGTAATAACCAGGTAGAAATGAGTTCTAGGAGTTGTGATAATGCAATAGTTAGGTACTCATGAGTCTGGAAGAAGTTATCATAATGCAATAGCCAAATACTTGTGAAATGATACACCTTGAATGGTAAGGATCGGGTATTCCCCTATGAGGAATATTGTAGGAATCGTTCAAAATAAAATAATGGTGGTACCTCGAGCATGTAGGTTCAGGTGACCATGCTCATTTCTATATGGGTGGTAATTACCTTAGTTAGCCCATAGAGGTGTGGTAACTAAGCACCAAAACTTTGTGCCTGAATAATCTACCTAAATGGACCTAGGTTAAGGTTAGGGAAAAATATTTTCCCTTTAAGTGTTTTGGGCCTTAAAGGATAATCCCTATGTTGTGGTCATGTTGTCCTATGCCACTGAGGGTATAGAAAAGGTGGGGGGACCACTTTGATGTCCTTCTAAATGATGAGTTTTAGCAAGGTGAACCCCAAAAAACTATGAGATGTTGGCCACTCCTGTCCACTAAGTGTCATATACAATGAAATTGAACTCAAATATGGTGAAGCTTTGAATGCTAAAAATAAAGTATTGGTACTTTTGAGAACCTTTATAGTGTTATAAAAAGAAAAAAAAAATCTCTCTTCTTGGTTTGGTATTTTTAGGTTGTTATATCATTAGTGTAGAATGGAACTCAGATGATCTCCCTCTACTGGTAGCACTCTGTTAGCAGTTTTACCACTTATATCTACCTTGATTGGTAGCACTCTATTTATACTTTGGTCTCTTATTGGTTGGTAGTGCTCTGGTAGTTTTTCTAACACTTTTATCTCCCTCGATTGATAGTGATTTGGTAGCACCTCTAACACTTTTATCTCCCTCATATGGTAGTGCTTTGGTAGCATTTCTAATGATTCTAGATTTTATTTGTATGCAAGCACCCTATTAGCATTTATACTTTACTAATTTCTTCTATATGCTAGCACCCTATTAGCACTTATACCTTTAAGATTTCCTTAATATACTAATGCCCTGTTAGCATATCTAGGTAGACACTATATAATGGCTCTTACAAATTCTCAAGTAGCTACCCTCTTAGCACTTAGATATAGGTTGCTATAACTTTCATGTAACAACACTTATAGCTCTTAGATACCTATTTTATAGTTCTCATATAGTTAAACATATAACTCTCTTCCTTCTCATGAAGATTTTGTATTGTGACTTCTATATGATTTCCTATGTGGGTAAGTTCTCTTGATGGCACTTCATATCTTCTTATTTTATTATGTAGAAAATGTTCTTCAAGAAAGACTTCTTCAAAAGAATTAAATCTAGGGCCACAACTATAGTAACTATAGTATTCTAGTCAACCTTATTTCTAGAACTTCAACTTTTCTCTAAAATTCTATATACATTTCTTGGAGGCTTCTTCTCTATGCTTCTTGGTACCAAAATCTTCTCAAGAAGCTTATAATATTTCTCTATTGTTATATTGAAGCTTAGATTCTTCTTAATATTCTCAATATCTATACTTAAGAAGCTTAGATGCTTCTCAATCTCTGTACTCAAGAATATTTGATACTTCTCTATCCCTATACTTAGGAAGCTTAGATGATTCTCTATCTCTTATTTGTATCTATACTTAGGAAGCTTAGATGCTTCTCAATATCCTATATATATTTATGTATTTAGGAATATTAGATGCTTCTCTATCTCTATATTTTGAAAACTATCTCCAATGTCTTAGGTCACACCTAAGAACAAAAAATGATTCTCCTATTTTCTAGAGAATCCAAAATCATTTATCAGGGAGCCTATGAATGTGCTTGCACATCCAATTTTTTTTGAGTTGGATCTTTCAATCTATGTCTAACTTTCTCTTGAGTTGACCCTCAATCTATCTTATATGAGTCCTTGTCTTCATAAAATTTTGTTCAACCAAGTGGAAAGATCCTAGCATCCAAATCAGGATGACTAATCATTGTCCTCTCAATCTCTACTCAATAAGACCTTTAAAAAATAGAGTCCAAGTCTTCACTACTTTCAAAGTGGATAGACTCTAATATAAATCTATCAATAATGGACAAAGTTAAGTGGTGGCTCTAATACCACTATTGGATTTTAAGCCTTACTACCTCAAAATATCATAGGTCCAAATGTAAATAATCCACAATATTAAAGGTCAAAATATCAATAGTAAGAGTAGAATTATATATGTGAGAAATCAAATATATATATCCAAGCCAATATAATAATGAAATAACATTCACTCATAATATTAAATATGAATGTACTATGGCAAAAATAATTCATGTATATGCATGAAGATTACTTACAATATTAATTTCTCAAAATATGTATAAAAGCTATATTAATTTTATGTATCTTGCTCTTAATTTTAGATACATTTCATGGAGCTTTGTCTCCATAATATAGACATAGAAGATGACTTTTCATATACTTGACTACTAATATCCATATGAAAACTCCCACGACCTTTGGCTTATCATCTTGCCACTTGTATACTAGACTCTTAACTCTCTTCTTACAAGCATATTTGACTCTATGACACTTGAACACTCCTACATGACTCTTACTCTCCTACATGTACTTCTAATACAGGAAACTTGTGTACATACTCATATTACATGTTTGCACACTTATATACATGAAACTTGTGCAAATTCTCTCAATACACTCTTGCACATTAACTTACATGACACTCGTGCATATCCTACATATTTCAGTCTCACATGACACATGCATTTCTTGCACATTGATACTTACATAAAATGGGAAATATAAATCACTCATCTAAACTAAAGACTCAACTCTAATCTATTATATATTTACATTTGTACCATGAAGGTACCATGGAGGTACATTAGCATGTACCAAATAATGTAATATTCTCCAACACACTATTCATAGCTCTAGGTTTGGCACTTGTTCAGGAAAATCATATTTTGAATGTGGGTTTCTTCCAAACATTGAATGCAGTTGTTTCTCTTCTTACAAAAAAATGTCAAACATTGCTTTTCTTGGTAATCCAAACTCAATTAGTGCAAGATCTAGTAAGACTTAACTTATAAGAGCTAGAGCATATAGCTATAAATTCTAACTTTACTATAGCCACTCCAATAGTACTTAAATAAACTATAATTATTGTTCCTGCTAAGAAAAATATTGATTCTATAGAGTTTTATTAAGTCTCATTTCATTGCAAAGATGCTAGTATTGATTTCAAGTTGCAAGTAGGTTAAGTTTTTTTATGAAGTATTCAAGAGGTTACAATAATCTATACCCATAAAATACCTTCATGGTTGCATGAAACAAACTCAAAGATTATTGGTACTCTATAAATTTACAAAATAAATACATTCTATTCTTCTTGCAACTAATGTTGCTTCAAGAGTCTTGGACTTTTCATCTATAGATTGGGTTATTTAGGTGGATTCCCTAGAAGATGTACCATATTATTTACATCATGTTGGTCATATATCTCATTTTATATTTGAAGGCCATTCTCTTACATTCTTGATGCCTTTTAAAATCAAGATGTTGACAAACATGCAAAAGGTTAAAGTACTAGTTAAAGTGATTAAGGTAAATACAAGCAATATGTGATCTATATCAATTCCACTTGTAGGAATTCTATCAAAATATTATAACCTTAAATACATGGAAAAATGAGATTTTAGGACTTATTTATGTTCAATTCATATTTGTACTGATAGAGAAGTTTTTTATGTCTCCAAATTACCAATTGAAGACTTCTATGTCTCTTTAGGTATTCCTTCTAATCCTTAGATTTACTTATTTAAAATATTTGACAGTAGGGCAAAATATGTGGGGACTAACCATGAACAAGGGCTTGAAGATAATGGAAGATTTAATGAAGATGACATGTGGATTATGAAGATCAAGAGTTCTTAGAAAAGGTAGCAAGTGAAAAGTCAAAATATCAAAAGAAACATTCAAAGTTAGAGTTTTATATCAATGGCAAGGATGCTCATAATCAATCTCTAGAATTCAAAAAATAAAAATCATTAAAGGGGGTTAAAGTAGATAATGAATATATGGCTAAAAATGGACATGTTGAAGATGGAGATACTAAGTCTATGAGTTTCGTAGTAAGGGTCTTGAAGAAAATAAAACTTAACATTAATGTTATCAATCCAATTTGGTAGTGCTTCATTTGTGATGATAAAGGATGAGCATTTGTTCCATTGGTAGTATTTGCAAGTAGACAAGTTGGAGATAATTAGGAAATCTAGGTCATAGGAGACATTTTCATCAGTATGCTCTTTGTTTATTTTGATTTATTGATACTATAACTTGAAAATGATATCCATGAAGTCATAGAGTTAGTGGGATTTTATTAGAATGTGTTTATGAGGAGTGCTCTCCTAGATATGTTCTTAAAATACGAGTATGTCAAGGATGCACACCATGTTTTTTGTAGAATGATTAATGAGATGTAGTGTTGTGGTATGCTATGGTAGTGGGACTTGCTCAAGTTGGTAGGGTTGATGAGGTCTTCAAGTTATTTGTTGAAATGTCTATGTGAAATGTGGTATCTTGGTTAGCCATCATTGCAAGTTATGCCCAAAGTGGAAAATAGATGATGCTATGAATTTTTTGACAAACTGTATGTTCAATATGTGGTACCCTGGACAACCATCATTATAGGTTTTTCCTAGAGCGAAAAAATATATGGTATTGTGAATTTGTTTGATAAAATACCTCAAAAAAATATGATCTCTTAGAATGAGATGCTCATAGGTTTTTCAAGAAACAAGCATATTGAACAGGATATGAAGTTGTTTGACAAAGTGCTTGACAGGAATGTGGTGTCATGGAATACCATGCCTATAGGGTTTACTCTATTTGGGGTATCATGGAATGATATGATGGGATGATTTTTGTAGAATGGGCAAGTAGAAGAGGGGTAGGCATTGTTTGTATATTTGTCTAAGTAGAATGAAGTGCCATGGATTTCCATGATGGCAAGGATTACACAAAATAGAATATTGGAGGATGCATACCTTTAGTTTGATGAAATTCTTAAGAGTTTTGTGAGGGTATGGTATGTGAGGATTATAGTGTATGCTCAATATGTCTAGTGTAGAGGCACTATGGGAATTTTCAAAGAGGTGCTCAGGGTTTAGGATGGTACCTAATGCTTTCACATTCCCTAGTGATATGAGTGCATGTATAGGCCTAGAAATTTTTTACAAAAGCAAGGTTTCAATCAGATGTGTTTGTATGGAGTTCCCTTGTCATGAAGTATGCTAAATGTGGTATGATAGATCATGCCTAAAATGTCATGGATAGATTTCCATGATGTGATTTGGTCATGCTCAATGCTAAAATGGCAGGTTTTCAAGAATCGAGGTAGCGGAAGAAAATTCATGATTGTGTGTTTAGAAGGGGGTTGGAATCTTAATTTGATGTTGAGTTTCCTCTTATAGTCTTGGAAGCTAAATTTTAGATTTTTCTTTCCTCATGAGGTATTTGTATTTTTTTTTAAAATAGATGTGATTCCTTGAAACTCTCTTTTAACAAGATTGATGAAGGAACTATTTCTATCTCCAACTATTTGGAAGTCGGCGACCATGTAGATCTTTGTAAAATATTTGACAAGAAAGATCGTAACTTTGGAAGTAGAGAGTAGTGACTCCACCAAAAATATGAAGGCCATAATTTAGGTGAAATAAGGTTTTTCACTAGATTAAAAAATATATTTTTTGTAGGAAAGCAACTTAAGGATGGATTTTGGATTGTATATTACAATATTCAAGAGCCAATATTGCATCTAGTTCTTTGGCTTTATGGGAGTATGAATTTCCTCAATGGGAAATATATTGATATTGATGTTAAACCCTCTAATAGTTTTGAAAGGATTAAGGAGAGTGTCAAAGGAAAATGTGGGTTACCTTCCATACAATATAAGCTAATGGATGAGTAAGGAGTTGCAAAAGGCAGTCAAGGAGTTGCAAGAGGTGGAAATGCAAAGTAATGGTTGACTCAAGTTATAGAGTGGTGCAGTAGGAGATGTAGTTGGCCTAGTGATAAAGGAGCTAGAAAAAAGCATGAGGATGTAGTTATAAAGGAGAATGAGAGTTTTGGTTCAATGAAGGTTTTGAACTCCAAGAAGGCCCCACTTAATGGGATTGATCCAAGCACTAGAAGAAGGAAGGAGAGGAGGATTAATATGTAAAATATATGGTAGTAGATCAACATGGTGTAATAGATATGAGGAAATATTTAATAGGAGTTTTAAAGTGAAAGTATCGTAAGCTAGTGAATGATAATAGTTACCTAATAAATGCAAAAAGAAAAAATAATAAAATTTGGGTTGAGAGGGTGAAGGGGAAGAAAATAATGGATGGGAATAAGATCAATGAATATTGATTTCCACTAAAATAAAAGTAGATGGAATTTATTTAAATATTTTCGATAAAGTTTTTGAAAGAGAACAACATAAGCTAAATAATACCTTGATAGGTAAATTTATATGTTTCAGACCTACTAGTGACCAGATCAGGAAGTAGGCTATTAATTGATGAAGAATTAAAGGGCATGTGGAATTTTTCTTCCTCCAAAAATGCTTCTTCCTAGATTCCCTTAATAATTAAGAAGAATTCCTTAATGTCTATTTAGGAGGCCCATGGTTCATAGGAAGATTTGGTCTTTACATTAGGAAATGTGCACCAAGTTTTAATCCACATACTGAGAAGACAAATATGGCCCCAACTTGGGTAAGGCTCCTTTATTTACCTTTGGAATTAAATATATAGCCAATTCCTTTTGCTTATTTGTTTTCATAGATTATGTCACTAGGGAAATAAAGAGGGTATTCTTTTCTAGGATGTGTGTTATGGTTGAATTAGAAAAGAAGCTCCTGAATGAGGGTAAACTAGTCTCTATGTGGGAAGTATTGATTCAAAATATTATTTATGAGAATAACCCCTTTATTTATAGGTTGTGTACTAAAATGGATCATCTAGTGAAGGATTGCCCCAAATTACAAAAAAAAAAACTACAAAGGGAGCCATAATAGTAATAAAGGTAGGAAAAATGGGGAGGTGTGGAAAAGAAGCAAGATTCTAAAATCAATGATAAAGTACCTAAAAACTAGGAATACACATCTAAGGGGAAAAATCCAAAAGAAGTTGGTAATATTGAAGATTCCAAGTAGATTGTGAAAAATATTTAGAAGGGTGTGGAGTTTGAGAAGAGAGAAATGCTAAAGAAAATCCCAAGTTCTAGGGTAGATATAAAAATATTTAGGAAAAAATACAAAGTGAAATCTCTGCATGGATAAAACAAAGTGTTTTAAAGAAAGGGAAAAAATTTATGCTTCAACAACAAATAGAAGAAAAAGATAAAGAAGTTATGGGGGAAATATTATACAAGGAAGAAAAGGAACCAAAAGGGTTCCCTGTTCATTGAAGGAAATGACAATGATGAAAGGAACATCAAGAAAAGTAGAGGTTCCAAATCTAATATTAACAAGAAGTGCATAAAATACTCTAGATGTGGAGACATAGGGGGTGAAGAAGGTGGGAAGTCCATCTTCAAAGGAAAAGTGTAGAAATAAAATGGAGAAGGATATTAACATAGGATCGCATATGATCTTAGTATTGAGTGGGAAAAATACCACTAAAAGCAATACAAAATAAGGATCATATCATGAAATGTTAGGGGAATGAATACCCCTAACAAACCTGGTTTGATGGGATCCATGAGTAGGGATCACTAACTTGATATAGTGTTGTTACAAGAAACAAAACTAAATGGTGCAAATTGGGAGAATATCAAGAAAGGGATATGGAAGAAGGGTAGTAGTTTCTAGGTGGAATCCAAGGGGATTTAGGAGGAATATTAGTATTATTGAATTATAATATCTATGAAGGAGAATTTATTTAAAAAAAAGAACACCATTTGACAAAAGTTTTATCTTCTAAATATTCAAATGCCTTGTAACTACATTTATGCTCCAAATATGTAGAGATTGAGAAAGGATCTATGGAGGGAGCCAGATCAGATGGGAAAGAAAATTAGAGGAATAAAATGGATAGTGGTAGGTGATTTTAAAACCACTTTAATACCAAGAGAAAATAAAGGGGTTTCACAAGGATTCTCAAAGAGCATGGAGGATTTCAACAAATTTATTTCAGATTTGGATATTTTTGATGTGTAATTAAGTGGAAATACTTATACTTGGATGTATAGGATATTATGAGATAATTTGACCCAAGTAATATTGGATAGAGTGTTTCTAATAGAATGGTTTGAGAAAAATTATGAGCACTTTTTAGTACCAATGTCAAGGTCGAGATCAAACCATAATCCTTTCATTTTTTTGTGTAATTGGGAAGTAAAAAAGAATAGAAGCTCATTCAAATTTGAATATATGTGGCTCTAACACCCAAAAATTTATGAAGAAATGGATATATGGTGGAGGCATTTGATCCAAGGCTCTAAGATGTATATATTGGCTGGGAAACTCAAATATGTGAACAGCGAGGTGAAAAAATGGATCAAGTTAATATTTGGAAATATCTTTAGATAAAAGAAAATCCTAAGGTGAATTAGGATGGACCAAGTCCCCTACATGATAGGGAAGGATATCTATTTATAAATACATACTTTAATGGATCGAGATGAAGCTTATTGGAGATATAAGTATAGGAACAAGTGGCTTATAGAAGGAGATAGAAACACATTTTTTTTCATGTCTTGACCATAAACATAAAAGTGCTGGTAGGATCTATGAAATCCTACAAGAGAATGGAGAAGTAGTCAAATATGATGAGCAGATCAAGCAAGGGGCATTTGAATTTTTAGCTTGCTATTTATGAAGGATAAAGAGGATAATAGGGAAGTTATGGAATATATACTTCAATATATCTCAATGTAGATAACAAGAGAAATGGATGTAGAGATTAAGAAAGAAGTGAGTGAAAAGGAGGTGAAGAAGGCATTTTCCTCCCTAGGGAATAACAAAGCTCCAAGCTTGGATAGATTCTAGGTTGGGTTCTTTGAGATTTTTTGGAATATAGTGGATGATGTAATAGCAGTGGACCAAGAATATTACCATTCAGGAAAAATGCTAAGAGAGTTTAGCAACATATTTTTAGTGCTAATTCCTAAGAAACAAGGGGTGAAATGGTTTAAGGACTTCAAATCGATAAGCCCATATAATGCAATTTATAAGATCATATCTAAAGTAATAGCATTAAGGTTGAAATATGTCCTCCCAAATATTATTATAGAATAATAAGGTGGTTTTGTGAAGGCAAGCTAGATTTTGTATGGAGTCATTACACTTCATGTCACAACCCGTCTATAACGAATCCACTAACCTTGAAAAAGTTAAGAGTTATTTTTTAAACATATAACTAATTCTAGGCAAGCCATAGACTACTAGCCCCTCATATAGATGATAGTGAACCCAAGTTAATCCCTTTAATAAAAGGCATCAACATCACTATCATAACTTTCCTAAAAACAAATCACAATGATCCTAACTCAATCTCTCTCTACAAGGATTTCCTAGTCACCAGTCTTAAGAAAAGACACCACTAAAGCTATATTTTGCTAGTAACTATCCTAATCCTTCTAATCTATCAAAATGGGTGTTATGCACTTGGGGTTGACTCCTAAATATGGATAAACCATTATATTACATGACTTTCTAAGCCCATATAGAGGTTGACCCAAAATAGACATTCATGCAGGTAAAGAGCTAGATGATAATAAACACATCCCAAGAGATCTGTCATACTTAATGAAAATATTATAGTACACACCCCATCATTATCTACAAATATCCATAACAAAATGAGAGTCATTACTCTATCTAAAAATACTTTAAACATATATATACACATCAACCTCACTTCTACCATACATATTTGCTGAGAAGGAGTTCATAATTCTCATAATTGAATAAGAGATTATCAAATACATTAGACTGATTCGTAAGATATCCAGCCATAACTAGGACAAGCCAAAATTCTTTGGCATCACAACTACCATGGCAAATAGTCTTTTGAATACTCTTAATGATCTGATAAAACACTCCTTGTACATCCTCCATGATCTTCGTATATAAAACAATCGAGAACAAATATTTCCATATAATAGGGATCAGATACGACTCCAAAAAACCAAATGTGACATTCAAATGCGCACCATTCCCTCTTTGATGCTTTCCAAATGCACATAACCACATATCCAGATAGCATATATTGCACACTTACAATGTAATTCAATTCACATGCAAGGAAGAATTCAACAAGATCATTTATGTTCTTTCAAATCAAGTCATTCCATCAAGCAGAGTTTCAATAAATCTTTATATCTCATCTAGAAGAAGCAGTCATGCTAAGTACACACAATATAAATATTTCATCAGATTCACACACTAATATATGACTTCCAAAGAACTCTACATTTTCCAATATGAAATACACACAACAATCCAAAACCATGAAAAATCATCAATCTCTTATAGCCATCCATTGTTTCCACATAGAAAAATTCAGGTTTATTCCCTTGCTCATCAATTATAAAATAAAATTTCTATATTAATGTAAACATACGTTTCATACAAACATCACAAGCAATCCAAATACCGGGGAATGCTACTTTAATAAAACAAAAATTAAGATATGGCAAATGCATGCTTAATCTATCCATATCTAGTTTTACCAGCATTCTCTATGTTCAGAAGGATTACTAGTAACTTAAACATAAATCACACTATCCTCAAAGTTTACATGCAATGCTAGTTTTCAACTGATAGGAGATTGACCGTAAATTTCACCCAAGGAAAGGTGATCTATTTATATGAGATACCCCTGGTCAATCTATGTTTTCTCCTAGCATCTATTAATAACTCATCTTCAAGTTATTCTATGCTCCTGATGGTTTCTATGACATTGAATAGAACTATGGTTTCACACACACCAGAACCACATAGAACCATAAAATTTGAAAGGAATTATACCCAATAAAAATACATCATTTACACACATATCAGAAGATAAGAACAAGTTCTCGTAGTGAATACAAGAAACATCTTAATTTTCAACCGCGTACAAGCTTGCAACTCTACGCCGGATATCCAATATTTTGTTCGTCCGTTCTAGCTCCTAAAAGTTTTTCCTCCTCTTTGTGTTTTCTTCTCTGCTTCCTATTTTTTGAATACACCTTATCTCTCCTTATCACACACAACATGAACATGAATTCCCACATTTGGTCTTCATTTTTTTGGAACCTCTTTTTCCATCTAGTCTTCAACTACCATTTCCTCATAAATTCCATGTCGTTCTACTTTTTACCATGATAGATTCATTTATCATTCATGCCCAATGTAATCCATTATTGCAAGCACACTTCCCTCCATAAATGCTAGCTATTGGATTATACTTACACATCATTCACTTCCATGGTGGAATTACCAAATAAAATAGATCTTTATAAACTATTTATTTATTTAGGAAAGACAATGAAACATGCATATAACACATACATCCAATATCTTATCCCTAAAAATTTAGTCATAATGCAATATCAAACATCATGTAAGCAATCACAAGTATGGAATTTCTTTGTCATGTATAAAATTATGAAAAGTAGCATCATCAAGGGTGAATCATTCATTCATGTTGCTTCATAAAATATTATGACAACATAACCAGTCACATCATTTTCCCTATGTATTCTATTCTTTGTGGCTCATTCTTTCTCCACCCACAAGAACCTTACTTTTTGCACAAGCACACAATCTATTAGCAGTATCATATTATTTCATGAAAAATACTTATTTGAAAAAAAGATCCATTTATTTCATTAAAATATTTTATTTTCTATAAACCATCCAAATTAAAACATAGCATGTCAATTGTTTCTTTTAAGAAAACATATTAACTAAGTAAACTTAATCAAGTTCAAAGGCTTCAAGTTGAAAGTCTTCCAAGGGTGGGTCATGACACTTCATGAAACTTTACACTTGGTGGAAACAAGAGGGAAGGAATGGTACTCAAGCTAGACATGAACATAGCTTATGATAGGGTTTCTTAGTTCTTCTTATACAAACTTCTTGCTAATTTTGGGTTTATAAGAGATGGAGAAGATGGGTGAGTAACTGTTATGGAGGGCCAAGATTCTTAGTCATTCTAAATAATTCTTTAATAGGGTTCTTTGGTAGTAGTAGGGGTCTAAGGCAAGGAAATCCCCTGCCTCCTTACCAATTTATTATTATGTCATAATCTCTAGGTAGACATTTAATTGTAGCTCAAAATTTAGGAGTATTAATTGGGCTAAAATCCTTTGTAGAAATTGTAACCCCAATTCCAAGACCAATCAATATTAGAAGGATTTTTTTTTTTGTTTAGTCTGTGTTATTGTTTCTAATTCATGAGTGAATTAAAAGTATCTTTATGTGGTTCTCTTATAGTTTAGTTTTCAAGTAAGTTCAAGGTTGCACTTCACAAGAGTCCAACATGGTCAGTGTCTATCATGTGGATAGGAGTGGCCAAACCCTATTATTACCTGCAAGGAAAGTTTATTTACCTTGCAATTGGGAATTATTCTATCTCAAATAGGAATTCCCTATTTCCCTACTAGTTTAAATCAAACATTAAACTAGCTTCTATGTTAGGTCTCTTTCAACTCGTACATTAGGCGTATGTCTTATGGATTAGTTAATTCTTCTTTAAGGATAGAACAAAAATCATTGCAAAGCTTAACCTTCCCATATAAACCATAGGAAGCTAAGGGGGTTATCACACAAACCCACATAGACATGTGAATGTCTACCATTTCACCCTTACTTGGTTTAACCGACTATAATCTCCATGAATTAGATAACTTTCAATGTTTCTCTCTATAATCACTCTCATAGTTAATCTCCAAGTGACATGCCTGAATCATACATTCCTTCTAATTTTTTTAAGGATAAACTATATCAAAAAGACACAATTCTTAATTTACTTTTTAAATATTCAAACCTTGCCATGGGATAACTTCATATCATGATATAACTCTACTTTTTTCTATGATCATTTGAATTCAAGTATTACATTGTATACACATCCCCTCAAAGAGTGATATAATCAATTACAATTGATCTCAATAAATATATTTTTCAATTATGGGACCTTTCATTAAAGAGGCCCTTGTTACAACATGTGTACATAATCAATAGGAGTTGACTAGCTCCAACTTTCTCTTGGTTCCATTCGAGCCACTGGTACTAGATTAGAGATGTTTTCAGGACCAATACAACCCATACATATATATGAAATACATTCTAGACAAATAATAGTATATAATAATTATTCATAGAATGCAACTAAAAACAATACATTCTCCACAAGATAATTATCTAAAGCATTCTACCATTCAAAGGAAAAAAATTTTATACTTTCCTAAGACTGAAAACTACATTTTCATCTCATATCTTTCTTCACAAAGATACCTTTAAAACCAGTATTATTACAATCAACTACCGCTAGTCTAAAAGAATGTCATAAATTCATTCATAGATAAGATCCCTTTCATGCATATTGGAAATAAAACATATCATACTTCCACAAGGATCTATCTCTTCAAACAAAAATAACATTTAAACAAATCATGTTTCTTCTCACAAAAATAGCATTTAAGAAACCATATTTCTTATCACGAAAATAGCCTTTAAAAAATCATATTTCTTCACACATAAATAGCATTTAAACATTCATATTTCTTCGTATAGAAATAACATTTAAAAAATAATATTTATTCACAGAGAAATAGCATTTAAACAAATCATACTTTCACAAGTATCACATATTTCTTCAAAATAGAAATAACATTTAAACCAATGGATTTTAATTATAGATCTGCAAATCCTTCCAAGGCTTAATCACAAACCAATACAAGGTTATAAACCAGATTTTTTCTATGATCCATTATTATGGTTACACTATAGCTCCTTTCAATGAATGTGTTTACTAATTTGCATTGTAATCTATAGTCTTCCCTCAAATTAGGCTATCAAGTTGTCTCATGATCTATCACCCAGATCGTACTATAGTTACCCCAAGGTTAGCTACAACTCTCTTTCAATATTACCTCTAAGATCACTCAAGTTTAGCTATGATTGGTCACATAATCTACTCATAATATTACACTATAGGTTACAAACTTGACCCTTAATTTATCATAAGAGGTACACTATAGATACATAATATTAGTAAATGAGATTTATTAATCAACCTCTTATCAAGGATAAACCATAGTTCTTTAATAAGATATTCCATAGTCTACCAACTAAGACTATTACTTATTTTAACCAAATTTGTTTTTCTAAATTTAACTCAAAGTCTTTAAGCTTGAGTCATTCATGGTTTACACCAATTTTATCCCCAATTTTTGTTTCATATTCAATCCATAAGATTGTACCACAAATTTATCCTTAAATTTGTTTTATAATCTAATAGAAAGTCTATCATATGGTTTTGACTAAAATTTGTTCCAAAATAAATTTAGATCTATATATTATATTACATGTCTTCTTTGATTCTTATCTAACCAGCAATTCTCACTTAGATTAAGATCTATCGGATTAAGTAACAAAAATAAGGCTTCAGTTATATCTTGAGGTGCAGTCAAACAATACCACCTCGAGTCAAACAATACCATCACAAGCTAGAAGTCAAAGTGGTCAACTAGCCATAGTTCGAGTTCCAATAGTGCCATTGTATGGTAGGCTGCTAAGGGGGATGGGTAGGTCGGGTCGGGGCTAGCCAAGTGTACCAATGCTTGGATATTTTGCCATAGGCGTCGAGTGCTTAATATACCCCATATGAATCATACCACGGTGCATGTAGGATATTGCCCAAACCAACTTCCAATCATGCCATGTAATCTTTCATAATAACTAGGAGGAGGTGCCAAGCAGTTAGCATTCTAAATTTAGCCCAATACACAAAAATAAATGTGAATAGCTCATGATCGTCTAGTATACCTGGTTGTTTTTTTAAGGTAGACATGAAATAATTTAATCATCCCACCTAGATGAAGATACCCAACATGGTGAGACTCTAGACACATGAAACCAGAACGGTGAAATTTTGGGTAGTATGCATAATGGAAATGATGGTTGACTATAGATATCTCAGAACCTATATTTCGATGTTCCACATGATGCTCGAATGAGACTATCCAAAAGGAGGGGTACCAGGTTTATCGTTTACAGAATTTATCTACCGAAACAGAGCTATGGGCACTACCTTTGAGGGTGGGGTACGTTTAAACACCCAAATACCATGATGTAGGCATCATTAAGGGTGATACCCTACAACAAATATTACTCAAATGGAAATACCAAACTATCATCCACACATAGATTGAATCTAATGGATGGAAGCATTGATAGTCAAAGGATTAACGATGATCCCTCTAATGCAAACACAAGTGGTGATGTCTCATGGTTTCCCAATGCTAGACCAGGTTTACCTAGCAATTCCCTATGATGATTATCTAGAAATTATTAGAATGTTCGATTGTTGAACTCATGGTAGGTTCCATCGGGTTCAATAAATTCATTATCCCAAAAAGAAAGGTCATAATGGTAAACTTCGACAAGTCTTGGTAATCACTCAGTACAGTGGTAGGGAGCAATACTCAAGAATATCCCACATGAATAGTGTCAAGGAAAATCTTAAGGTATAAGAATACCTAGGAACTTAGAGGTTAATAACCATCAGACGATGGTTGTAAAGCTCCTCTCTATGTCATGATTGAAATAAAATCCCTTCATTTTGCTATAATTTCAACATAAGATCCCTAGGTTAAATTTATTAATTTTAAATTAGGAGTATAACATGGTCTAGTGACCTTGATCGCACACAACCTTCACTGCACGCCTGCCCATTCGTGTAACCCAAGAATTCGTTTGACCTAGAAAAGGTATGGATACATACACATATCTAGGTGCTTAAACCATACATTTATTAGGTGTTTAAACCATACAATCATTCAAAATTGAGTTATTCTAGAAGCACACAAATAGCCCATAATTTCATTTGACATTGAAATACATGGAAGCACATGTATATTCAACTGATGTCTCATGGACGTCCCAGGTATACAAACATTTATAAACAATATATGATATCCCAAACACAATGAAGACAACTACACATGCCAAGCCATGGATAAAAAGGGTTACATAAGACAGATAAAAATAAGAAAGAAGGAATCCTTTTGACCTAAAATTTGCAGGGTTTCCAAACTCCACTTTCTTATCCACTAAGTCCACCAACCCTTTCTTCTTGTGTGCTTCTATCAAGTTTGACCAAATGTCTCTAAGGCTTAAGGCTTTTTGGTTTTTGATTCACCAAAGGGTGAAGAGCATAATCCCTAAGCCCAAGCTTACCTATCAATATTTCCTTAGGATTTTTCTAGCATCCATGACCATTTTTGGTTAACCCATGGTGGCTATTTATAGCATTCAGGGGGTGCCTTCTCCAATGGTGAAGGGTAGTCTAGGTAATGACCTGTTGGAGAGGTCATGAGGATGATGATGTAGGTAGTTTAGTGGCATAGTATTTTTTTGCAACTTTGAGGACATGATGCACATCAAAGGGCAGCCAATAGTGCTTTGGAGGACTCTTGAATGACCAATATTATTTTTAAATTCTTTCTAGAATATAGGGGTACAAATTCCTTTTCCTCATGGCTCTTAATGATATTTTAGGACCAAAATACTTTTCTCAAAGTATTTTATCACCTTATTAGTTTGCAAAGCACACTAATAATTAAATTCACATAAAAAATCCCTTTTCTATTTAAAATATATGTTATTTCTTTTCTTGGATGTATTTTCAAAAATATTAAATGAATTACCACTATTTTCAATACCTAGAAAATTTCAAAATATTTTCTATGCCTACATTAATTTTCATTTCTCTTTGCCAAGCATAAGGGTTCGAGTCAAGGTGGGATGTGACATACTCCTCCCTTAGACTAAACATAGTCCCTTGTGTTACCATAGTTAGCAAACAATAAAATATTAATGCATAACCAAAACATAGCAAAGGAAGAAAATAACCAAATTGCTTTTACGAAATTGTAATCATAGGTAGCCATGCAATCTCAATATTCCACACCATTATTTTATCCTGTGGATGACCTCTTTAAGATAGGCTTGCTATCACCATCATATCTAGGAGGCTAGTCTCAGACATCATTGCCTAATGGTGTAGTCATGAGTATACCTATATGTGGGTAATTATCCATGTTACCCATGGGTTGTCTTCATCATCATTTCCCTTTTTCTAGTATCTCATTCTTGGTGGTCGAAAAACTCCTTCTTCCCATGATAAGGCCAACTTCTTCCATCCACAAGAGCTCCTAGGCCTGTGATGCAACAAAATATCAGTAGTACCATATTATTAAAGAAATAAAATATATATACTACATGAAAATCATTCATCAATGATTACTTTGCATGGTAAGATCAAAGTATAAAACATAAATATCATCATAGAGTAATGAGATATAAATTAGTGCATACATACCATCATCAATGCATAAGTTTTCTCTATCATAGTATCTATCTATGCATCAAACAAAGTCTATCTAAAACAATATTACACATTATTTTCAAATAAATAAGAAAAGTGATTCCTCATGTCCTCCACCTTTTCCACTGTGGCATTCCTTTCAAAATATAGGTCCCATTGGACCTTGCATTGCTTTATGTTTCTCTTTCTTATGGTGTTGGAAAGAAACTCGAGAATCTTGATTTTTTCACCTTAATGTATGTTGGATCCACCATCTGCAACTTTGAGACATCCAAGACATGATTAGGATCAGTAATATACTTCCTAAGAAGGGACACATGGAAAGAATCATGGATCTTTTCCAAATTAGGTGATAAGTTGAGTCTGTAGGCAACAGGGCTAATTCTTTCCAGGATGGCAAATGGTCCAACATATCTTGGATCTAGTTTTATCGACTTGATAGCACTTTTCATAGGCTTTACCCTCAAGAATACCCTATATTCCATAGATAATTATCAAGGAGTCCTCTTCAAGTCAACATAACTTTTATGGCAATCTGAAGCTTCCTTAAGCCTTTGTCAGATTATCTTCATTTTTTCCTCCATCTCCTTGAGTGTATCGAGCCCAAAAATATCTTGATCCTCTGTATTATCCCATGACAATGGTGTTCTACATCTCCGACCATACAAAGCCTCAAAAGGAGCCATATTTAAAGAAGCATGGTATCCATTGTTGTAGGAAAACTCTACTAAAGGTAAGAAGTCTTCCCATCGAGATTTTTGATCCATGCAATACATGTGAAGCATATATTCTAAGACTTGATTGACTCTTTTTGTATGCCCATCTATCTTTGGATGGTAAGAAAAACTTATATTTAGTGTAGTTCCAATTGCACGATGGAGGGCTTACCAAAAATTGTATGTGAACCTAGAATCTCGACTAGATATGATCACTTAAGGAAATCCATGCAACCTAAAGATCTCTTTGGTGAATCTATTGGTGACCACTATCACATCATCCTTGGTGCTACTTGGTATGAAGTGTGCTACCTTGGTCAATTTGTCTACCATGAAAAGTATCACATCATGTTGGTACCTAGTCTTAGGCAACCCAACTATGAAATCCATTGATATCACTTGCCACTTTTGCATGGGTACATCATGTGGGTATAACTATCCTGTTGGGTGCTTATGCTCTGCCTTCACTTTTTGGAACTCCAGACATTGGACAACAAATTCAGTGATATATTTCTTCATACCAGGCCAATAGAATGTCTTCTTCATGTTCTTCCTCATCTTAGCCCCTCCTAGGTGAGTGGAGTATGGGGATCTATGAGCTTCCCTCATGATCACCCTTCTTATATTGCTAGCTTTGGGAATGACTACTTGATACTTGAAACACAAAAGTCCATCCTTGAGACCATAATCTCTAGCTATCTTAGGATCTTGTGCCATCTTGGCTTGGGTTTCAATACAAAACTGATCCTGATATTGGGCTTGTTTAACTTGATCCATAAGATCTATATGACTTTGGGTTAGTGCAGTAATGTGCCTTCTTCTGCTCAAAGCATCGGTGACCTTGTTTTCCTTACCTTTGATGTATTCTATGCCAAAATCATATTCGACCAAGAACTCAATCCACCTTCTCTATCTTGCATTTAGCAAAGGTTGAGTAAAAATATACTTTAGACTTTGGTGATCAGTTCTCAACTCAAAGGATTTACCCACAAGGTAGTGCCACCAAATTTTCAAGGCATGTACCATTGTAGCTAGTTCTAAGTCATGAGTAGCATAATTAGCCTCATGTTTCTTGAGCTTTCTCAACTCATAGGCTACTACTACTTTATCTTGGGATAAAACTCCTCCCAATACTTCCAAATAAGCATCTATGCATACTAAAAACTTGCCTTGGGGAGTTCTAGGATTTTTAGTATAGGAGCAAAGGTGAGCTTTTGTTTTAGCAACTAGAAGGAGGCTTCACATTTGTTCGTCCATATGAACACCTTTTCTTTCCTTTGAATATTTGTTATTGGGGAGGCTATCTTAGAATAGTATTTCACAAATATTTGATAATACCCTACTAAACCCATGAAGCTCCTCACTTTCATTACATTAGTGGGAGGTGGCCAATTAAAAATGGTCTCAATTTTTTGAGGATCTACCGCAATCCCATTTATGAATATTATATGTCCCAAGCAGTGTGCTTATGGCACATAAAAATCATATTTAGAAAGGTTCCCATAGAGTTGATGTTTCTTCAACAAACCTAGCATGATTTTCAAGTGTCTATAATGCTCTTATTTACTGTAGGAATATATTAGAATATCATATAAAATACCAATACAAATTGGTCCAACTGATTTCTAAAAACATTGTTCATCAAATTCATGAATGCAGTTGGAACATTGGTCAACCCGAATGGTAGGATAGTGAACTCATAGTGCCCATACTAGGTTTTAAAAGTAGTTTTGTGAGTATCCTCATATCCGATCCTCAATTGATGATATCTTTATTTCAAATCAATCTTGGAGAAGATGGTGGCATCCTTTAGTTGATCAAATATATCTTCTATCCTTAGAAAAGGATATCTATTCTTGATGGTGGCTTTGTTCAACATCCTGTAGTCTATACAAATCCTTAGAGAACCATTTCTTCTTCATAAACAATACTAGTGCACCCCATGGAGATACACTTGGTTTGATTAACCCTTTGTCAAGTAATTCTTGAAGTTGCACATTCAATTCTTGCATATCTATAGGTTTCATCCTATAAGGAGCCCTATGGATGGGTTCTGTACCTAGTACTAGATCAATGGTGAAGTCAAATTCTTGCTTGGGAGGCATTCCAAGGAGTTATGAGGTAAATACTTCCCTATATTCTTGCAAAATTGGGAATTTTTGAAATGCTTCCTCCTCATTGACATCTTCAACTTCTTTCAATTTAACCGCGTATACCATCCCTCCTTTCCTTATGGACTTCTTTAGTTGCATTGTGGAAAATAGCAAAGGCTTAAAAGAACCTTGTTCACTAACCATTTTTACCCTTTCTTTCCTATCATTAGTGAACTCAATCCATCGATATTAGAAATTGATCAAAGCATTGTAATATTTTAGCCAATACATGCCCAAGATGATGTTGAAAGCATGTAGCAGTGCTACATATAGGTGCCAAATGGTAGAGCTAGTGGATAGGGAAATTTTAGCTATGGAGAAGCATTGATCCATGGAGTAGGTATGACCTAACCCATACTCCACTTTCCACCCTTGTGCCAAAGATCTAGGTCTCTCCAACATGTCCCTTATTATGCTACTAGAAATAAAGCTATATGTAGCTCCACTATCTATTAGAATTTTAAAATATCTACCATATACTTTACCATTTATGAGTAAAGAAGTGGCTTGTCCTTCCAGGTTATGGTTCCCAATGGCTGCATAGATCTTGTGGCATTTCTTGTTTGCCTTTTGGCTATAATTTGTAGAAAGAGGACAATTCCTTACATAATGTGGACCTTCACATTCATAACATATTGATTTATGATTCTGGCCTATCCCTTGATCTGGCTTATCCTTATCATTGGTAGGAGGTGGTCTTACCTGTTTCATGGGTTGCAGTTTTTCAACATTATGATTGTTCTTATTCCTTGAATGGAACTTCTTCTTAAAGTACCCTAGCTTATCATTGTTTTTCTTTGCAAACTTAGGATTTTACTTCCCTTTTTGACTTGGTTCAAGCTCCCACTTCCTCTTTTGCTGGGACAATATTCCTTTTTTGATCTATTTGAAGAGTTGTCAAAAAATTTTCTAGGGCACTTATTGTATTCTTCTTGGTGAGCCAGTTTGTAAGTGATATCTAGATCACCAGGTTTATGCATGCTTACTAAATTTCTAATATGATATCTAGCTCTCGAGAGGAATTTGTGCACTTTCATCTTGTAATCCTCCTCAAAATATGGAACATACTTGAGCAGTTTCAAGAATTACCTATAATATCCTTCTACTGACTGAGTCCCTTGGTGGAGTTGAACAAACTCATCAAGTTTATTCATATAAAACTACTCCATAAAGAACCTCTTTCTAAAGGCTTTAATAAAGTTTTCCCATTTGAAATGAATGGCATTGATATTTTGCTCCTTACTGTAGGTCTTCCACCATTCTAGACTTGTTTCAATCAAAAGTATTGTTGAGTTGTATTTTCACCCAGCTGTGAAAGTACACTCTCCTTTAGGATTTGGGTTCCAAATCCCCTCTTGCAAAGAAGTTAAACAAACAACTTCTCCAAGGTCTCCGTTGTATTAGCATTTACATGTGTGTATTAATAATCCCAAATAAAGATATTCAATTTCAATGCTTGGAACACCTTAGTGATTGCAAGTAACTGTAAACAAGGGGCAATGTTGATTTATTTCACCATGAAACTTTAGTGATTGTTCATTGTTTTTTAGATTTTGATATTTTTAAAATGTCTATTTTAATGCCTTGAAAAGTTAAAACTTCTGGAACATAAAAAGAAATAAAAAATGCAGAAAGAATGAAAATGAAATGCAGAAAACTAAAAATAAAATGCTTCCAGTATGATGCTATCCTATTACGACAAAACCGAAGATGTGAGGTTTTCGTGCATGCAACCTAACCTATTGGACCTGCAAACAAGCACAATCCGGATAAGCTAAGTGCTGGTTCCTAGGGTACGAAATAAATTTCAGATTTCAAATATTCGCCTAATGTAACCCAAAAAAATATGGCATTAACATTATCTATAAATTCAAAATCTGAAAGAACGAAGGAATAAACATTAAATCCATAGCATGCAAAGAAAATCTCATTCTTTCTTGCCCACAAGATGCAAATTTTGAAAACTTCTGCATTAAAAGTATGTCATTTTACAATAGCAAAATTTTTGATTTTCCCAAACCAGTATGTGGAAGAAAAACAACTCAAACAGGTCTAGAATGGCCTTTTCGCCTTCAGCTCTGCAACTCTACTTGCAACAGTTTCCAACCCTTTCTGTGGAAGAAGAAAAACTAGTCCAATGTGGAAGAAAATATCTAGAGAAACCCAGTGCCAAGGCCTTGCCTTTATTACTGCAATCTTCTCTGAAGAGTTCCCCCCTCTCCTGGCCTCTCTGAATGGCGTATTTAAACTTCTGAAAGAATTGTTTCTCCTTCCATGACGGTTCATTTAATTTTTCGATGGTTGTTCATTTCACCTTCCCTGACTGTTTGTTTCACCTTCCCTTGTATGCGTGTGCTTTGGCTTTCATTTTGTGGCCCTTCGCTGTGTTTTCTCCACATGGGCTTGCATCCATTTCCCTCCGTGTGTAACGACCATCTTAAATGATTTCAAATCATTAAATATTTCCTATGTAATGCTTTGTATTCTTCATTGGATTTTGTCCTTATGTCCACGTCACTATGCAGGTCCGTTACCTTGGCAAAAAGGGAACATGTCGCGATATCGCGACACTTTTGCATCCTTGCTCACTTTTGTTGCTTTTAGCCATGAAAATGGAACATGTCACGATATCGCGACACTTTTTATTTCTTCCCTCTCTCTTTGCTTTGAATCGTGAAAACACAACATGTCGCGATATTGCGACACTTTTTCTTGTATGGCCGCGAAAATGCAACATGTCGCGATATTGTGACACTTTTCCTTCTTGTTCTTTCTTTTCTCATTTGGTCGCGAAAATGCAACATGTCGTGATATCGTGACACTTTTTCTTTCTAGCTCTTCCTCTTTGCTTTGAATCACGAAAATGCAACATGTCGCGATATCGTGACACTTTTTCTCCTCTGACCACGACCCAGCAACATGTCGCGATATCACGACATTTTTTCTCTTCTGACTATGATAGTGCAACATGTCGTGATATCGGGACACTTTTTCTCTTTTGGCCGTGATGGTGCAACATGTCGTGATATCGTGACACTTTTTCTCTTTTGGTCGTGATGGTGCAACATGTCGCGATATCGTGACACTTTTTCTCTTTTGGCCATGATGGTGCAACATGTCGTGATATCATGACACTTTTTCTCTTTTGGCCGCGATGGTGCAACATGTCGCAATATCGTGACACTTTTTCAATTTTGGCCGTGACAGCGCAACGTGTCACGATATTGCGATACTTTTTCTTTTTTGGCCATGATGGTGCAACATGTCGCGATATCGCGACACTTTTTCAATTTTGGCCGCGATAGCGCAACATTTCGCGATATCGTGACACTTTTTCTTTTTGGGCCGCGATGGTGCAACATGTCGTGATATTGCAACACTTTTTATTTTTGGGACGCGATGGTGCAACATGTCGCAATATCGTGACACTTTTTCTTTTTTTTCCGCGATGGTGCAACATGTCACGATATCGCGACACTTTTTCTTTTTTTTTTGTGACAGCGCAACATGTCGTGATATCGTGACACTTTTCCTCCTCGTGGTATTTTACTTTTTTCCTTGATCTTTAGCCTATGAGCCACTTTGGTCTTCTTAGAACACATGCAAAAAATGTGGGTCCCCAATTTTGGGGTACGTTGTGGATCAGCCACAAAAAATGGTGACTCTGCTGGGAAATGCTCCTAAGCATTTCGGTGAGAACTCAACCTGAAAATCACACAAACTCAAATACAAGCATTAGCGAATGTCCCAAGAATGAAACTAGATGATAAATACATGAAACATTAGAATTATTAAGCATCAGCTCAGTGTGTGCAATGTACTTCATTCCTTATCATTTAAAACTCATTCAACTTTCCATTATCAGTTTCACTTATGATTCGTATGCAAGGCTATGAATGATTTGTGCAGGATTTGACGTATGACAACTATGTTAGAGATATAAAAATCTACTTTGCAAAGGCTCAGACCTTCTAGCATCATGAAAAAACATATTAAAACTATCAAACCCTCTTAGGACCAAAAATATGTATACTAAATTAATTTACTAGATCCCCAAAGTTGGTTATGTGTCACCACCATCTTGAACCCATGTGCAGGTGTAAATGAAATTAGAGCTTTGGGGAATCAGATTCCCAACCTAAGCAAGATGGGAATTTAACCCTATCCTTACTACTCTGATCTGGAGTTCATTACCTCGTCTTGAACAAAATTATTTAACCTGTTATGGATGAAATTGTTAGGCTAGCCTATCCGTTTGAGCAGTCGGTGGTCTTGCTTTTAAACAATACATGTTGCCACGCATGAGCATACTCTACTGCCAGCCAGGCGTCCATAGCCCCAGTGGATATTAACCCCATAATCCATGATTTGGCTCTGCTTTGATTTCTTGGACCTTGGGGATGACTACCCATCCTTGCAAGGGACATGTAGTACGATCCTTCCAATCCAATATTAATAAATAAATGAAAAATATTTTCTTTTGAATTTCAAGTTCTTGAGTGGGAAAAATAGAAGCTTTGGGGAATCGTATTCTCAACCTAAGCGAGATGAGAATTAGACCCTATCCTTACTACTCCATGAAGGTCAAATCAGAGCTTTGGGTAATTGGATCCTCAACCTAAGTTTGATGAGGATTTAACCCTATCCTTACTACTCTGATTTTAGGCTTTAAGAACTTATGGGAGTGGTAAAAACCACTATTTTAAGGATTATGTTGCATAATAGGACAGACACGAAATACTCCTTTCGCCTCACATTTTCTTCCAAGTATGGTTTTGACCATTTTGCTCAAGATTCTTTTTAATATACGTAGAACGTGCTTGGTTCAAGATAGTTCGAGCATCAGTTCCCAACCTTAGGATCCTCTTAATATATGTTATGTAATAACCCTAAGAGGATTCGACACCTTTTCAATGATTGCACATGAAATGAAGATGCAACTGAGATGGAATGTATATGCAATGCGGAATGTACATGAGATATGAATGCATTGCTCCTTTTGAAATGTGGATGGAGTATACCACTTGCTTTGCCATAATTTATAAAATTGACAACTTCTTGCATCATGAGTTCCAAATGATACTCTTTAATGTGTTTGCGATATTCGTGGAGCTTTCTGCAATACAATTCCGATGTTTCATATTCTCCTAGTCTTAGTTAACATTCATAAGGACCTAAGTTAACAAACCAAAAGCGTCCAAAGGACCAACACACAAAACTTAAAACCAAAATGAGATCTAATCCAAAACTAAAACACGAAAACCAAAAGTATATACAAATGTATAAAACAAATTTGGATTATCATTTTCTCGGATCCCAAACCTGATTAGAATTCTTTAAAAGACATGACGTGATATGCATACCAAGTTTTGCAGGAATCCAACAAAAACAAGACCAAACCAAAAAAAGAAATAAAATTCCACTTGCCCCTCTCACCATACCAATTTGATTTCATTCCATTAGTATTCCTATAGGTGAGATTCAAATTACCAATTTGATTAGACGATGGTTGATTTTCAATTCTTTCTTGTCTATTCTTTAAGGTGCAAATTTCATAATTCCATTCATGTTTTAGAACTAGGCTTTCTTTATTCAAAATGAAATTTTGTAAGCAAGAGCCTATTTCTAAAAATTTCAAAGCTAATTCATTTTCCATGTTCTTAGGCCAATCAAAATTGTGCAACAATTTACAAGCATCTAGGATATTTACTAAATGGGGATCATTAAGAATTTTTATCCTAGATTCAAGAATTAATTGTTGATGAATTTGATTTAGCAATTTAAGTGCACCAAGCTCCTTTTCATTCACTAAAGTAAGGTTATCAAAGGTGTGGTTAGAAATTAATCCTTGTTCTTCATTCACCTTCAATGGCATTTCATCATAAATATCATTTGAATTATACAAATATTCACCTAAATCTTGGATGTTTGGATACAAAGGTTTAGATTTTACCTTTTTCACATTTTCATTTACCAAAACTTGGTGAGGATTTGCAATTTCCTCTTTTACCTCATGGTCTTCATATTCTTCATTGATTACTTGTTCATCAAACATACCAAAATTGGACACCCAATTAAAAACATGCCCATCCTTTTCAACCCTCAAATATTCTTGGTCAAAGTGTATGTCAAGTAACTCATCTTCATGATCAATCACTTTCGTTGCTTCCAATAGATCAACAACTTTGTCATTTAATTCCAATTCTTTGTTCACTATCCATGGTATCTCTTCCAACACATCCTCAAATTGTACAGGAGTTGTACTATCTTCCTTTGAGTAGGCGATTATGTTGTCTTGTATATCAATTGGCACACAAGTTTCATTAGCAGTTTTGGAGTGAGTGTAGTCTTCCCACTTCTTCCATGAATCATAGTAGTCATCCTCCAAGTTCAAATTGTGACGTTCAACTACTTCTTCAACATCTTCCAATTCATCAATGTGCTTCTCATAAAATTTACCTTCACCTTCCTTAGATGGTTCAATTATTTCCAAAAGTGGGTCATTTTTTGAATTCCAATTTATAATGCTATCATAGTCCAACTTGGTGACCCCTGATTCGATTTTATCATAATTTGGAGGGTGAAGAAATTTTTGATCATTAATTCCAAGCTTCTCATCGAGAGTGTCTTCCAAGAACAAGTGGTGAAATTCTATCATATCTTCAAATTCATTTATTGGTTTTCTTACAATTTCACTTTCAACCACTTCCTATTCCAATATTTCATCCTCTTCTTCCTCATTCTCACTCTCTTGACGATATAGAGTTTCCCTCACCAAAATGTTGTCCTCTCCTTGTTGATGTTGGGGTGGACCCTTATTTGGCACAAGTTCTAGATCATCCACTTGAGCTTGGAGACAATGGGTATACATAGCAATTTCGGGACAATTCCTTTCATTATGCTCCTTTGTATTATGCAATATACACCCCTTTTCCCATGCAAAATCAGAAATATTAAGAATAGAACTAGAGTGACTTGATCCTACAGAAGTATCTATCTGATTAGCAATAGAGGAAGGCACACCCCCATTGTTTGGCTTCGTATTCCACTGTCTCCATCTATCGTTGAAGTTTCAATTTGGGTGAGGGGCATGGGATTCATACTTCTATTTTTGAACCAAATCATTACTCAATTTGTGAACCATATTTTTGAGTTCTTCAACCTTTGAATAAATCTCTTTTGGTTGAGCTATGTTATTGCTAGTTCCAATAGGATTTGCGTAATTAGTGAGATCTTGACTTAACATTTGAGTTGGATTTTGAGACACTTGATTTGCATAGGGATTCACACTTTGAATCGGAATTGGATTGGGTGCGTAAGTAGGTGTTGATGAATATGGTTGTTGATAAGGCAAAGCATTTGTGCCTGATATTTACGATGCCATGATCTGATTCATCATAGGAGCTTGACCATATGGACCATATTGTCTTACCATAGGCATCTAGGAAAACCCATAACTCTAAGGTGTCATTTGTTGCTCAATGGTCATAGCTTCATTGTAGGCTAGAGCAAGCATGGTAACTTGAGGATTTTTCCTTGCAAACATTGTCGTCATAGGATCCAATGCCCCAAAATATATTTGCAAAGCTACTGCGAGATTAATAGCAAAATTTCAAATTGCTCTATTATAGCACTTCTAAAATCTCTGATTAAAAGTTCGGATTGGCTCACCCTGGCCTCTTTTGCATGTAATGAACTGATTATAGATGATTGTGGGATCTAATGGTGACATGAATTGGTTGACAAAAGCATTCTCCATCTGCATCCATGACGTAATGGAACCAGTAGGTAAGCAAATGTACCATTTGTAGGCCACTGGGTCTAGGCTCATGGGGAAGAGTCTACAAGCCACATATTCATGTTGAACTTGCAATATTATCAAAACATCCCTATAGGCCTGAATATGCTCTTCTGCGGTCCTTGGGCCATCCGATTTGTATTTGGGCAAAAATCTCTCTATATTCTTAGGGATCTCATGAATATCCCCTACAATATTCAAAGGAATGTTATGGGCTCCATACCAAGGAGGTGGTGGAGGTTGGGCCATTTGATTTAGAATCGATGATGATAACCCTACAAGAGCCATGGAAAATACCTCGAAGAAGACCTGCGACACACAAAAATTTTTGCAATTAATGGAATTCAAAGAATAACTTCAAAATCAATTTGTTAGTCATGAATGAAAGAAGGAATCATGACAAAGCAGTATTCTAAAAATGTAAATTAGTTTATGATTCACCAGATCACATATGTGCAAGTGAAGAGCATACTCCTAGTGTTGTAGGCTTTCTGATTCACAAGATCGCATTACGCGCAGGTGAAGAGCATAATACCGACAACAAATACATTTTTAGAAAAAAATAATTCCTTGCAAATGAGCATGAAATAACTAGAAAATATCAAACATGTAACGTATGAATAATCATGTTAGCATCAACCAAGAGGTGTATCCATTAAAATCGAATGAAAGTAATTGCATGGAGACAACCTCGTTAGTCAAGAATTTTTTTTTTTTTTTTAAATCAAATCAAGACAGATTATTCCTGTATGAACAATCAAAAACATTATAAAAATGCATAGCAATTCATGTCCTTCCTTTTAACACTACAAGGCTATATTGTTAAAAGAGGGCTAAAGATAATAACCAATAGGGCATGAAATATTCAAAATTTAAATCTTTATAGCATTTAAATCACACTGAAATAAAACAATTCAGGCCCTCCTTCTAGCGCCAATCTGTTGAGTTGTATTTTCACCCAACTGTGAAAGTACACTCTCCTTTAGGATTTGGGTTCCAAATCCCCTCTTGCAAAGAAGTTAAACAAACAACTTCTCCAAGGTCTCCGTTGTATTAGCATTTACATGTGTGTATTAATAATCCCAAATAAAGATATTCAATTTAAATGCTTGGAACACCTTAGTGATTGCAAGTAACTATAAACAAGGGGCAATGTTGATTTATTTCACCATGAAACTTTAGTGATTGTTCATTGTTTTTTAGATTTTGATATTTTTAAAATGTCTATTTTAATGCCTTGAAAAGTTAAAACTTCTGGAACATAAAAAGAAATAAAAAATGCAGAAAGAATGAAAATAAAATGCAAAAAACTAAAAATAAAATGCTTCCAGTATGATGCTATCCTATTACGACAAAACCGAAGATGTGAGGTTTTCGTGCATGCAACCTAACCTATTGGACCTGCAAACAAGCACAATACGGATAAGCTAAGTGCTGGTTCCTAGGGTACGAAATAAAATTCATATTTCAAATATTCACCTAATGTAACCCAAAAAACATGGCATTAACATTATCTATAAATTCAAAATCTGAAAGAATGAAAGAATAAACATTAAATCCATAGCATGCAAAGAAAATCTCCTTCTTTCTTGCCCACAAGATGCAAATTTTTGAAAACTTCTGCATTAAAAATATGTCATTTTACAATAGCAAAATTTTTGATTTTCCCAAACCAGTCTGTGGAAGAAAAACAACTCAAACAGGTCCAGAATGGCCTTTTTGCCTTCAGCTTTGCAACTCTACTCACAGCAGTTTCCAACCCTTTCTATGGAAGAAGAAAAACTAGTCCAATGTGGAAGAAAATATCTAGAGAAACCCAGTGCCAAGGCCTTGCCTTTATTACTGCAATCTTCTCTGAAGAGTTCCCCCCCTCTTCTGGCATCTCTGAATGGCATATTTAAACTTTTGAAAGAATTATTTCTCCTTCCATGACGGTTTGTTTTGTTTCTTGTACGGCCGCGAAAATGCAACATGTCGCGATATCGCGAAACTTTTTCCTGTACGGCCACGAAAATGCAACATGTCGCGATATCATGACACTTTTCTTTTCTTGTTCTTTCTTGTCTTGTTTGGTCATGAAAATGCAACATGTCATGATATCATGACACTTTTCCTTCTTGTTCTTTCTTTTCTCATTTGGTCGCGAAAATGCAACATGTCGCGATATCGTGACACTTTTTCTTTCTAGCTCTTCCTCTTTGCTTTGAATCGTGAAAATGTAACATGTCGCGATATCGCGACACTTTTTCTCCTCTAACCGTGACCCAGCAACATGTCACGATATCACGACATTTTTTCTTTTCTGATCGCGATGGTGCAACATGTTGCGATATCGCGACACTTTTTCTCTTTTGGCCGTGATGGTGCAACATGTCATGATATCGTGACACTTTTTATCTTTTGGCCATGATGGTGCAACATGTCGCGATATCGTGACACTTTTTCTCTTTTGTCCGTTATGGTGCAACATGTCGCGATATCATGACACTTTTTCTCTTTTGGCCACGATGGTGCAACATGTCGCGATATCGTGACACTTTTTCAATTTTGGCTGTGACAGCGCAACATGTCGCGATATCGCGGCACTTTTTTATTTTTTGCCGTGACAGCGTAACATGTCATGATATCGCGACACTTTTTCTTTTTTTGCCGTGACAGCGTAACATGTCACGATATCGCGACACTTTTTCTTTTTGGGCCGCGATGGTGCAACATGTCGCGATATCACGACACTTTTTCTTTTTGGGCCACGATGGTGCAACATGTCGCGATATCGTGACACTTTTTCTTTTTGGGCCGCAATGGTGCAACATGTCGCGATATCGTGACACTTTTTCTTTTTGGGCCGCGATGGTGCAACATGTCACGATATCGCGACACTTTTTCTTTTTGGGCCGCGATGGTGCAACATGTCGCGATATCGTGACACTTTTTATTTTTGGGCCGCGATGGTGCAACATGTCACGATATCATGACACTTTTTCTTTTTTGGCCGTGACAGCGCAACATGTCATGATATCGCGACACTTTTCCTCCTCATGGTATTTTGCTTTTTTCCTTGATCTTTAGCCTATGAGCCACTTCGTTCTTCTTGGAACTCATGCAAAAAAGGTGGGTCCCCAATTTTGGGGTACGTTATGGATCAGCCACAACAAGTCCTATGGTCTAGACCATTTTAGTTGTGGAGGAATAGTTTCTCATGGAGAAGTAGATCCCTAGTTCATTCAACCAAGATTCTATTGAATCTCCCCTTTATTTTCCAGAGAACCTTGTAACCTTGACATGTTTGAGGCCCTCTTCTAGTTCTCCATTAATATGGTCCTTAGTTACATGATCTAATTCATTTGTCATTACCCTACCCTATCATGGGGTTTGTTGGCTCAGGATTCCTATTCTCTAATTTTTACATCTTTACCCTAATGGTTTCCAACAAACTATTTTGCTAAACCATTTGCTCTCTATACATGGTCATTTCCCCTTGCATTGTTTACACAATAGTCATGAGATTTTCTACTCTATTTGAATTTCCTAAACTATCCCCTATGGGATTGTCCTCAACATTTCCAGTGCTAATGGGATTTTCCTTTTGAGGAACCCTTGATCTTCCTCTTCGAAACCCAAGTGCCATGTTTTACTGAATTTAAGAGTAGTGTTAATTTTGTAATTACACATTTATTCTTATTATATGCAAATCTTAAATACCACATGCATTCTACAGTAAGGTATCTTACTATATAAACAGTATGCAACACTTTAATATAACTGACTACCATTTGGTGGTCATGTAATGGTGTTTCAACCATGGTTAAGTTTTAGTTTGCTACTATTGGTGGGGTACATTTCATCATACCCTTGCTAAGTTTCATATGAATTTCATATTCGACCAAAAGGTCATGTTGTAACATTAGTAAATCTGATATTTCTTCCAATGTGAAGAACCCACTGTGATAATTTATTATTATTAGGATCTACAAATAACTCTTGTTGATTTGAAATACAATGTCTACGTAAGGAAGAGGCTTAGCTTGGAGCTACGAATATCAAGTATAATTTCTCAAAATACTATCAAGTACACCACTTAAGACCCACTTTCGTGGATGTTTCGCTTAACTCTTCCAAGCCAATTCACTAGTGGTTCGGTATTGGGAGATAGGACTTACCCATTGGTAACTTCCAAGTAATATTTTTCCTTACCAAACATGTATACATTCAAAGTTCTTCTTACATTTTTATGGAAGCTTTGTGCCTAATAAACCTAGGCTCTGATACCAACTGTAACAACCCCAATTCCAATACCAATCAACCTTAGAAGGATTTTTTTTGTAGTTAGTCAGTGTCATTGTTTTTAATTCATAAATGAATTAAAAGTATCTTTATGTGGTTCTCTTATAGTTTAGTTTTCAAGTAAGTTCAAGGTTGCACTTCACAGGAGTCCAACATGGTTAGTGTCTATCCTATGGATAGAAGTGGCCAAGCCCTATTATGACCTACAAGTAAGGTTTCTTTACCTTGTAATTAGAAATTCTCCTATCTCAAATAGGAACACCCTCTTTCCCTACTAGTTTAAATCAAACATTAAACTAGCTTATATGTTAGGTCTCTGTCAACCCGTATATTAGGTGTATGCCTTATGGATTAGTTAATTATTCCTTAAGGATATAACAATAATAATTGCAAAGCTTAACCTTCCCATATAAACCATACAAAGCTAAGGGGGTTATCACATAAACCCACATAGACATGTGAATTTCTACCATTTCATCCTTGGTTTAACTAACTATAATATCCATGAATTAGATAACTTTCAATGTTTCCATCTATAATCACTCTCATAGTTAATCTCCAAGTGACATGCATGAATCATACGTTCCTTCTAATTTTTTTAAGGATAAACTATATCAAATAGAGACAATTCTTATTTTACTTTTTAAAGATTCAAACCTTGTCATGGGATAACTTCATATCATGATATAAATATACTTTCCTTCTATGATCATTTGAAATCAAGTATTACAATGTATACACATCCTCTCAAGGAGTGATATAATCAAATTACAATTGATCTCAATAAATACATTTTTCAATTATGGGTCCTTTCATTAAAGGGCCCTTGTTACAACATGTGTAAATAATCAATAGGAGTTGAATATTTCCAACTTTCGCTTGGTTCCATTCGAGCCATGAATACTAGATTGTAGATGTTTTTGAGATCAGGACAACCCATACATGTATATGAAATGCATTCTAAATAAACAATAGCATGTAATAATTCTTCATTGAATGCAACTAAACACAATACATTCTCCACAACATAATTATCTAAAGCATTCCACCATTCAAAGGAAGGAAATCCCATACTTTCCTAAGACTAAAAACCACATTTTCATCTCATATATTTCTTCACAAAGATATGCCTTTGAAACCAGTATTATTACAATCAACTATTGCTAGTCTAAAAGAATATCATAAATTCATTCATAAATGATATCCCTTTCATGCATATGGTAATAAAACATATCATACTTCCACAAGTATCTCGTATCTCTTCAAACAGAAATAACATTTAAACAAATCATATTTCTTCTCATGGAAATAGCATTTAAACAACCATATTTCTTCTCACAAAAATAGCCTTTAAACAATCATATTTCTTTGCACAAAAATAGCATTTAAACATTCATATTTCTTTGCATAGAAATAGCATTTAAACAAATCATATTTCTTCACACAGAAATAGCATTTAAACAAATCATACTTTCACAAGTATCACATATTTATTTAAAACAAAAATAACATTTAAACCAATGGATTTTAATTGTAGATCTACAAATCCTTCCAAGGCTTAATCACAACCCAATACAAGGTTATAAACCAAATTTGTTCTACGATTTATTATTATGGTTACAGTATAGTTCCTTTCAATGAATGTGTTTACTAATTTGCATTGTAATCTATAGTCTTCCCTTAAATTAGGCTATCAAGTTGTCTCATGATCTATCACCCAGATCATACAATAGTTACCCCAAGGTTAGCTACAACTCTCTTGCAATCTTACCTCTAAGATCGCTCAAGTTTAGCTATGATTGGTCACATAATCTACTCACAAGATTACACTATAGGTTACAAACTTGGCCCTTAATTTGTCATAAGAGGTACACTATAGATACATAATATTAGTAAATGAGATTTATTAATCAAACTCTTATCAAGGATAAACCATAGTTATTTAATAAGATATTCCATAGTCTACCAACTAAGACTATTACTTATTTTAATCAAATTTATTTTTCCAAATTTAACTCAAAGTCTTTAAGCTTGAGTCATTCATGGTTTACACCAATTTTATCCCCAATTTTTGTTTCATATTCAATCCATAATATTGTACCACAAATTTATCCTTAAATTTGCTTTATAATCTAATAGAAAGTCTATCATATGGTTTTGACTAAAATTTGTCCCAAAATCAATTTGGATCTATAGATTATATTACATATCTTCTTTGATTCTTATCTAACCAACAATTCTCACTTAGATTAAGATCTTTTATATTAGGTAACAAAAAAAATGCTTTAGTCATGTCTTGGGGCGTAGTCAAAAAATACCACCCCGAGTCAAACAATACCATCATAAACTAGAATTCAAAGTGGTCAGCTAGCCATAGTTTGAGTTCCAATAGTGCCATCGTATGGTAGACTGCTAAGGTGGATGGGTAGGTCGGGTTGGGCCTAGCCAAGTGTATCGATTATTGGCTATTCTACCATAGGCATTGAGTGCTTAATATACCCCATCCAAATCATACCATGACCTGTGTAGGATATTGCCCAAACCAAATTCCAATAATGCCATGTAATATTTCACAATAACTAGGAGGAGGTGCCAAGCAGTTAGCATTCTAAATTCAGACCAATACATATAAATAAACATGAATAGCTCGCAATCATCTGGTATACCTAGTTGTTTTTTTGGTAGACATGAAATAATTTAATCATCCCAGCTAGACAAAGATACCCAACATGGTGAGACTCTAGACACACGAAACCATGATGGTGAAATTTTAGGCAGTATGCATAATGGAAATTATGGTTGACTACAGATATCTCAGAACCTATTTTGATATTCCATAGGATGCTCGAATGAGACTATCCAAAAGGAGGGGTACTGGGTTTGATGTTTACAAAATTCATCTACCAAAATAGGGCTATGGGAACTGCCTTTAAGGGTGGGATACATTTAAACACCCAAATCCCATAATGTAGGTATCATTAAGGGTGATACCCTACAACAAACATTACTCAAATGGAAATACTAAACTATCATCCCCACGAAGATTGAATCTGATGGATGGAAGCATTGATATTCAAAGTATTAATGATGATACCTCTAATGCAAACACAAGTGGTGATGTCTCATGGTTTTCCAATGCTAGACCAGGTGTACCCAAAAATTCCCTGTGATTATTATATAGAAATTGTTCGGATGTTCGACTATTGAACCTATGGTAGATTTTACCCGGTTCAATAAATTTCTTATCCCAAAAAGAAATGTCACAATGGTAAACTTTGATAAGGCCTGGTAATCACTTAGTATAGCGGCAGGGAGCAATACTAAGGAATATACCACACAAATAGTATTGAGTAAAATCTTAAGGTATAAGAATACCCAGGCACTCAGAGGTTAATAACCATCATACGATGGTTGTAAAGCTCCTCTCTATGTTGTGATTGAAATAAAATCCCTCTAGTTTGCTACAGTTTCAACGTAAGGTCCCTAGGGTCAATTTACTAATTTTAAATTAGGAGTATAACTTAACCGCACGTGACCTTTACCACACACTTATCCATCCATGTAACCCAAGCATTCGTTTGACCTAGAAAAGGTTTGGATGTATACACATATCTAGGTGCTTAAACCATACATTTATTAGATGTTTAAACCATAAAATCATTCAAAATTGAGTTATTATAGAAGCACGCGAATAGTCCATACTTTAATTCAACATTGAAATACATGGAAGCATGTGTATAGTCAACTAACATCTCAGGTATATCCCAGGGATACAAACATTTATAAATAATATATGATATCCCAAACACAATGAAGACAACTATGCATGCCAAGCCATGGATATAAAGGGTTACATAATATAGATAAAACTAAGAATGAAGGAATCCTTCTGACCTAAAATTTGTAGGGTTTCCAAGCTCCACTTTCTTATCCACTAAGTCCACCAACCCTTTCTTCTTGTGTGCTTCTATCAAGTTTGACCAAATGTCTCTAAGGCTTAAGGCTTTTTGGTTTCTAATTCACCAAAGAGTAAAGAGCATAATCCCTAAGCCCAAGCTTACCTATCAATATTTCCTTAGGATTTTTCCAGCATCCATGACCATTTTTTGTTAACCCATGGTGGCTATTTATAGCATTCAGGGGTGCCTTCTCCAATGGTGAAGGGTAGTCTAGGTAATGACTTGTTGGAGAGGTCATGAGGATGATGATGTAGGCATTTTAGTGGCATAGTATTTTTCTATAGCTTTGAGGACATGATGCACATCAAAGGGTAGTTAATAGTGCTATGGAGGACTCTTGAATGGCCAATTTTATTTTTAAATTCTTTCTAGAATATACGGGTACAAATTCCTTTTCCTCATGGCTCTTAATGACATTTTAGGACCAAAATATTTTTCTCAAAGTATTTTATCACCTTATTATTTTGCAAAGCACACTAATAATAAAATTCACATTAAAACTCCATTTTTTATTTAAAATATATGTTATTTCTTTTCTTGGATGCATTTTCAAAAATATTAAATGAATTACCACTATTTTCAATACCTAGGAAATTTTAAAATATTTTCTATGCCTACATTAATTTTCATTTCTCTTTGCCAAGCACAAGGGTTCATGTCAAGGTGAGATGTGACATAAATAAGGGGTATCACTCACAAATAATTTGTATATGACACAATTTTTCTTGGAAAATATTTAGTGATAAAAATTAGGGAGTTTAGGAGGATGTCATCCCACCGATTGATTAACAAGGAAAAGAATAAAGTGTTTTTCATTAACACTTTAGAGAATCATCAAAGAAGGATAACAACAATACTTGGATGTAATATTGTAGCCCTTCCATCTATATATCTAGGAATACCGATGTTTATTGGTATGTACAAAGATTAGGTTTGGGAAATGTTGAAGGATAAATTTCAATTTAAGTTAGCAGGTTTGAAAGGAAATTTATTAAGTCAGACAGATAAGTTGTAATTTCTAAAGAGCACTCTTTAAGCCATACTGGTATATCTCTTATCTATGTTTAATATTTCAACTAAAGTTGCAACATAGTAGAAAGTATTCAAAAAATATTTTTAGGGTTAGGAATTGAAGAGAAGAGTCGAATCTCCCTTTTTGCATGGGAGAAAGTGTGCATACCAAAAGCAAAATGAGGTTTGATATTAAGTAGAATAATAAACAAAAATAAGGTCCTAGCCGTAAAAGTATAATGGAGGATAATGAAGGAAGGTCAATCACTGTGGGATAGAACTTTAAAGAATAAGTACTTATACAACCAAGAAGAAATAATATTCATAACCACACTAGATCCCTATAATGACTTTTCTATATGAAATCCTACTCTAAAGGGAAGAGAGGTGCTATAAAAAGGTTCCCAATGGATAATTCGTAATGGCAAGTTAGTCTACTTCTAGGAGGATGCATGGCTGGAAAACCATCCTCTAAGTAACAATGAGGAGATAGTCAAAGTCTAAGAAGATCTAGAGCAAAGGTATAGGACTTTGGGTAGAAATTACCTAGTTAGGGAATATGGAGAGGTAAGGTAGAAGGAAATTATGAGCAATAACCAGAATATGGAAACATTAAGTAATATCAAAACCAAATTAAGGGTCCTCAATGTAGGTGTTAATATAGGGGAGGACAATATAGTACTATAAGCAACTCAAGAAGTCTCCTTTAGTGTTAACTCAGCCTATGAATTACTAACATCATATTAGGAAGGGGGATTTTAATGGGGGAGACTATGAGGAAGGAATACTACACCTAAGATAATGATGTTTTTATGGATAATTGTATAAAATAAGATCCTTACAATAAATAACTTGCATAAGAGATTTCCAAATAGGTGTTACCTTCATGAAGTGCATGAAGAGATAATGAAACACATAATGTTAGAGTGAAATTACTCCATCAAGATAATTCAAGCATTAATCAAGGAGATAGGTATTAAATGGGTTATGATAAAAAATGGTAAGGTGGATTGAGCAGTGGGAAAATCCCTTTAAGAGTATTAGATTGAATCAAATATGGAACCTAATTCCTTTCCATTATGAATGGGTTGTATGGTTCAAGCGAAATAGAAGAATATTTAAGTGGAAAAAGATATCTACATATAAAAATAGTTATACTATCCAAACTTCTATAGTGGAAAACATGAACGCCTTTAGGATAAAGGTAAAACCAAAATCAATAGAGAAAGCAAGGATAAGTGAACAATAGGATATAAAACTAGTAGAAATGGAGATTAATTCTCAAGTAGATCCAAGAAGTTTAAAATGGTAGGCACCTAGGGAGGGATGGTTAAAGCTCAATTTTTATGGGGCATCTAAAGGAAATCCTCGTAAGGCTAGGGGTGGAGTAGTGATAAGATATAGTGAGGTAATCCTAATTGGATTTGTCAATGAGTATTTAGGCACTATGAAATCAAGCATAAGCTAGAGCTACATTGGTTGGAGTAAAATTGGTGAGCCAGTTGGGAGTGAGAAAGTTGAAATTGGAGGGATATTCTCTTAACATTATCAATTGTCGTAATAAGAGGGATATGTTGAGTTGGATGGTGTCAAGTTCAATAGTAGATACTCTAAGGATTTTGAACTCATTGGAGAACTTTGAAGTGGCCCATGTATTTAGAGAAGGAAATGGGATAGCATATTGGTTAGAAAATTAGGGGGATATCGATGAAGAGGACAAAATATGAGTTCCTCCAAATACTATTCATTCAAACATAATAGTGGAAAGAGAAAAATCTCATATCAGGGTTAATGTATGATTTTTAAAAAAGTTATTTGTAGATGGAAATTTAGAAGTATTGGGCATTGGTTGTTATATTGTTACTATTTTAATGTTGGTTGTAGTCTTTTGCTTGAGGAATTTAGTGTGAATGGAAGAGAGATGGATAGTTAAAAGTTTTGAATTTTGAATGATATTTTTTTACTGCTTTTTATGTAGGATTTGGATATCTTGTACAAGGTAGTGAAACTAAAGATACAAGATTACAATTTTTTTTTAATAATTGGTCTATAATTGATTTAAAGGTATATAATTATTGCATCATATGTATTCAATCTATATTCCCAAGCAGATCAATTTAGTACAATATTCACTCCCTTCTACAAAATCTTGAGAGTAGCAAAGTGAGATATAAGTATTGATTTGTAAATTAAAAAATGGGTTTCATCTTCTGTAGAGCAAGGAAGGCAATACTATTTGTAAGTTATTTTTCATAGGTTGGACAATTTTTTATTCCCATTTGATAAGTGCATTATTACATAGTCATAGATGGACTTGCATTGGTTTATTAAGCAATTGAGCGTATTTATAATATATATATGATAAGTGTGTCAAAATACATTAAGTAGATCATGCCAAAAAAAATTCATTAAGGATATTCCATGGTATGGTGTAGGGTTTTTGTGCCAAAGTAAACTGAATATTTTATGCACCTGAATGTATTAATTTTTTTGTAGTTGAGAAAAAATAAAATGTAATACTGGATAGACTATTATAGGCTTTTAAAAGGGTTTGGACCCTTTAAAAACCCCTAGTTTACCAATATCATATTTTTTAGAGTCAAGACACCATAGGTTAGTGTTATTTGGTAAATTGTATAACTTCTTATGCATTGACAAATCCATCAATAGATTTGAAAGAAGAGATATCATGCTCCCTTTGAACTTCAAAGGTTGAGTCCCAACTATCCTTGCTAATATAAACTAATATAGTCTAATTGTAGAAAAGAAATACATAAATTAAATTGATAAAATTAAATGCGTAGAAGGTTGTGAAATATTAATGTAAATTACACGAAAATTAAATATGATTGTAGTCATAGCAATAAGAGCATGTGATCAATCAATACTTGATAAAATCGAGTAATAGTAGTTTTCTAATGAATACATGAGATAGAAATAGCAAGGAATAACAGAAATATGAAAGGGTAGTGCTACAATCACCACGTATTCCATAACCCAAAAGAACAATGCCACAATTTAAAATTAAATGTCCTATAAAATATCTTTTTATTTTCAAAATTAGAGTGATTACAATGTGGGTCTCATAGAGTGTAGATTTTATTTTCTAAAGGCCATAACATGTTTATAATATATGGCTCCTGTTTATAGGAATAATTCACCCAAAATTTACTCAGGGTAAGAAATTTGTATCCTTAGTAAATCTACTAATTTGGAAGCATCTTCAGCAATGTGATGCATCACTAAATTTTACATACCTTTAAAATTACCAACAACCCGCTTAAAAGCCTTCTAAGACAATTTTAGCACCACAAAAGGATAAAATATCACCTTTCTAGAAATATTCCCTGACATCCTTACATCATTGCTTCACTTGGCTTGATGATAAGCAATTTTCTTTTGAGAAGGGAGTAAATCAATCCAAGTTTTTGGAATAAATCATTATTTTTGGAGTGAATCACATCTTTGAGAGTGAATCACATATTTTGAAATTAACTACATCTTTTAGAGAGAATCATGCTTATAGGACTTAGTCAATTTTATGGTAGCTTAACAAATTTGCTACTCAATTTTATGGCAACTTTATAACTTTGCTGCTTTGCATTGATGCTCTTGGGCTTGCAAAATTTGTTTCCTTTGTCATCTATTAAGTAATTCCTTGTAAGATTTTAAAGGTAGTTCTAAGCTATTACATTTCTGGTAAGTTCTTAGGATGACAATATTTATTAGGAAGATATATTAATATTACTATTATCCTTGGATATAGAGTCAATATTGATGCTATCACACAATAAAATTATAAGATTGCACACCTTTTATTAGCACTGAGAAAATATGTTCAAAAATACCTACTAATTAGTGTCTAAGAAAAAATTCAAAGCATCCATATTTTGGAATTCAATACAAATTCCTCATATTGATGTCTTTGGATATTCTCCTATTGATTCCTTTAGTTTATTAACTCTCCAATAGGATTTCTAGTTCAATGATATTATTTGAGGCTACCAACATAACACTATCTATGAGAACCTTCATTTTGGATTTATCTTCATTAATAGCCTTGGAAACCTCTTCTAGAATATGGACTTGTCTTTGATTGGAGAATATTCAAGATAATCCCTCATTTGATAGTTACTATATCTCATTTCTTATTTCTCTAACGATCATTTTGAGAACATCATAGGTAGATTTACCTCCTTGGATCCTCCCTTGATTGTAGGGTATGTAATATGGAAACTCAACGTAAAGCTGATTATTAATTAGTGGTAATAAAATATATAGAGCTTACAAAGAATCACGTGGTTATAGTGGTTGTAACAATTTTCCATTCAAGGCCAACCAACTGTAACTAATAGATAACAATCTACCAAACATGGATGCTAACAACCAACTAACTACTAGAAGATAAAACACATCTCTAACAGTCTAACTAAGCATCATAATAAATAACAAATATATTTCCAACATGGGCATACTATGCCTCACGTATTACAATGCAAGAAATAAGAAATAATAATAATACTTAAGCTTATAATTAAGCCTAATATACAATAATATCCTCAACACTCCTCCTAACCATAGAATCATTAGACCCCAATGCTCTCAAAAAATGTGGAAAGTCATGGTCCATATGATGGTGAGGAATACGGTGAGCCATATGTGGAAATTAATTGTAGTAGATGACAATGTAAGAAGTGGAAGAACCCTATCGAGTGTGATGAGTCTTCATGTCAAAAAATCTATCTGTAATGAGTGGAAGCTGAGGATCAGGTGCCACTACTGCTATAGATATAATGACAGGTTTAGGTACGAAAGGAGGATCCTGATATGGTGTCTCTGGAAAACGTTGCTTATCCAAAGGAAGCTAAACTTTATCTCCAACTTGAAATGGATGAGAAATGTGATGCTTGCTCATTGCTCTCTACTACTCCTACTGAGTCTTTTGCAAGTCCTGTGTTATCTTGCATTAAAGGCTCTGCTAGTGCTAAATTAAGAAAGTGACCTTAGCTTACTCCTTCGTATGTGCAATGGTGGAAAAGGGTAAATCCAAAGGCAACTTTTGTGGAGCAAGTGGTTGTGCATTCATAGGTGTACCCAAAATTATGCCAATGTAATGGTTGGTATCTTTATCATGAGTGAGAGTGATGGGTTCCTTAACCACAAGCTCTTGTAATTGTTCAATTTGTGGAAGTGAAGCTTCTTATTTATCATGAGTATTTTGAGGTGCTTGTTATTTCTCTTGTGTGGGACTAATGCAAGTAGGATCCAATACAAGTTTTTGACTTAATGGCTTACAAGCTTATCTACAACTTAGCATTAAATTTTATGCAGATGTAGTGCTTTGCATCAAATATGTTTTATCATACAAATCTGAAGTGTATGTGTTATTTTTAGTATGATACACTACATTCCTATCAAATTGATAGGGCTTACCAAGCAAGAGTAAAAAATAATCCATCTTTGTGACATCGCACCATACCTTATCCACAAAATTATCACCAAAATCAAAATTCAAGGTACAAGTGTATGTGATGTTGGATTTAGAGTATACATCCTTCCACCCAAGTGCATAGGGTTGAGGATGTGGATTTGTGAGGAGCTTCAACTTCTCGACAACGGTCCTCATGATGATATTATTCTACGAGATGTTATCTATGATACAATCCACATAAAAATCATGCGTAAGGTGGGATTAAGTGACAAAAAAATGGTCACGACCCCTTTGATTAAAAAAATTGACATGAGGATAAATTTTTTTAGTTTACCCTTCAAAGGTGGATATTATTCTTCTGTCCCTATAGTCACAATGGGACCATATTGTCATTCCTTATTGTAGGTTGTATAATTAGGGACTTCTTCTTCTTCATTATTTCTAAAGTAAAGCATCTAGACTTTGTATGACCATGCTTTTTACAAAAATTACAATACAATGTTGAAGAAGAAGAATCTTTAGAGTGAGAAGAAGAAGAATGTGCTTTAGGAGAAGTGGGAGGAGAAGAAGAATGAGGGGAAGAATGAAAAGTTATATTCACATTTTTTTTATGATGATTCATGCCTTTGGAACTGATTTCCTGTCGAGATCTATGAGAGGTACCAACTTTATCCTCTATGAGAATGGCATGCTTGAATACCACATCCAAAGTGAGGAAATAATTGAATTTGATTTCCCTAAAAATTTGATCTTACAATCCATAAGTGAACTTGTTAATCAAATCCTCTTATGAATATTTCACACCAAGAAGAATCCTTAGCCTATTGAATTGAAAAATGTAGTCTACAACTAACATACTATATGCTTACCTTAATCTATACCACTTGGTCGTGAGGTCATTTTGATAATTTGGTGGGAAAAAGGTGTTTTTAAAATTTAGATCAATTCTTTCCAATTCATGGCAGCATTGTGGCTTTATCTTTCTACAATCAAAACATTTTCTAAGCCTGTGAGTTTGACTGTGGAAAAGGTGACTTGGTCATCTTCAAGAATTTTAGCATAGGTGAACCAATGTTGCATATCTAAAATCCAAGTAGACAAGACATCATGATCCCTTGATCCATCATATAATTTGACCTCATATTTTGCCTTGTTGGCATTGTTGTGATAAATTTTGACATTACCAAGAGTTAATTGGACAACAATATCTTTCACTTTATCTACCAAAATATCTACTACAATAGTAAGATTTTCCATGTTTGTTTTGAGGTTGGTAACCATTTGATGATGTGTATATGCCAGACTAGGAGGATTCTAAAATGGTTGCAAGAACTATCTAGGCTCTTAGGAATAAATTGCAAGTTGTCCTAATGCACAATTTGCCTAGATTTAAAAAATTGCCTTCCAAATTACAAAAAGAGAGCTAATTATAGTGCTTCAATTTTACACAATTTGTGCAATTTACAAAATTAATTTACCCTTCAAATGAGCAATGGGTAAAAATAATAGCACTAAAATTAAGGAAATTAGCCCTTATATTGCAAAAATTAGCTTTTTAGGCAAAAATAAATTGACTTTGGGTGAAATTGTAAAACAAATTAAAAAATTCACCTTTGGTGCCAAAAATTTGAATTTTGAATGTTGAATTGGTTGTAAAAAATTGTTTCCTCCACTAAAATTTTATTTTTGTCAATGGGTTGGTAGGTTAAACAACACACAATCACACTGAGTCAATGGTCCTATAGGGTCAAACAGAGCATCATTGTGTTAGAAAGTCAATATGTCCCAAAAAACAATGGGTCCACAGTCTCTGTCGGGTGGTGCCACCAATTGGCATAAACATTCAAACTATGCTCTGGCATGCACATGGTGATGTGGCCAATGGGTGACCACCACAAGGTGGTCACTCTCTTAAAAATGGTTTCACATTTATAAATCCCAATTGGGCCTTCAGTGTGCCCGATGTGGGATATTAATCCCAAAGGATTTTGAAACTTATGCAATTTCCTGCTTGCCCCACGACCATCAAAAAAATTTAAATGTGCTGATAAATTTCAACTTGTCAAAAGCATCAAAAATATGGTCAAAAATTATTTGAATTGGTTGAAATATCAAAAGACCCATAAAAAATGTTTGCAATAGTTGTAACTTATCGGGAAAGTTGAATTTTGTAGGGAATTTTGTTAGAATTACAAAATTTGAGCCTCGCATTAGAAAAATTGGATAGTCTAATGTTCCCTTTCACTTCATGATTTCATCCACCATAAATAGTTGAAGTTTTCCAAAAATCCATCAAAACACGTGAAATTTCATCTTGAAGTGGAGAAACTGCCTAAAATGTCAATGAAATTTTTTTCCTCATCACCGTTCTTTTTCTTGCTCGTCAAAAGCTACTATTGGATATCGAAACAATCTAAAAACCTAAAAACCAATCAAAAGAGACCATTTCTCATAGAATATGGTGGGTCCTTGACCGATTGTGAGAAAACTTGCCAAAAAAATTAATTTTCATTGCCGAATTTGCAGGGGAGTCACCAATAAATAGAACACTTATTGAAAGACTGTTAAAACATGTTGGAAGACTACGAACGAGCTGCTCGATGTGTCATAATATAACTGGATACCAAGATGTAAAATATTCCTTAGGTGGATGACATGTGGTGCATCCTAGTTGGGAAAAAAATAGGGTGTTATACTCATGTTTGATTGGCTGATTTAAACACCTTAGGAAGTGCTTTAATTTTTCTATTTTTGGGCTGGTTTTGATTATCGTTTATTTGCAAATGATCCTGAATGCTTGCAATTTTCTATGAATCAATTGCGATCATTATGGTGGTGGGTTCCTCCTCTAAGGTGTAGATAGTGCTAAAGCAAAATGCTTTCACTTGCATGGGTGGCATCAATCGAAGGATGTCAGTGTGTCTATGATTGTTTTGCAACCGTCGACCATTGGTTGAACAATGATTGATCGAGAAGGGCACTTGGTGAAGAGGGGAGGGGGATGGAATAAGGGATGATGGTGGGTGTAATGTGGATGGATATATAAGGGGAATGGAGGGAGGTGTGCAGGAGTTTCCTGAACCTTTACTGATTGGTAGGGGGGACCGATCAGTTGGGGTAGTCGATCGACAAAAACAACTGACCAGTTCAGGGAAAGGAGGAAACACAAATAAAGGGAAAAAGAAGGGAAATATGGTAACTCTTTTGGTATTTTTGAATATCCAAAGCATACATAAATTTTATGCAATATTTCTTTGATATCCCTAGTGCTTTCTCGATAATAGTGTCAATTCTCCTCTTGGCAAAAAAATTGACCTCAAACTGTGCAACTATTCTTCCAAACCACAACAATATTTCCTCATTCTTCAATATTCAAACAAGATAAATCTCTTTGATATTCAAGGAAAAAAAAATTTACCCTTTAATATTTTGTAAAGGGTATTCAGTGTAAGGATAATTTTCACCCTCTACCACCTCAGGAGCTTCACAAAAATGGATGTTAGGGCTGGCCTCAAGTCAATTTTTGGCAACACCTACCTATGATCTGTTGCACTAGTCACCTAGCAATGAAGTTGGCAATTTGCCTCCCTTCTTGCAAAAAATACCCTACGTATTTGATTACTACTGATATGGAAACTCAACATGAAGCTGATTATTTATTAGTGGTAATAAAATATATAGATCTTACAAATAATCACATGGTTACAGTGATTGTAATAATTTACCATTCAAGGCCAACCATATGTAACTAAAAGATAACAATATGTCAAACTTGGATGCTAACAACCAAGTAACTACTAGAAGACAAAAGACATCTCTAACAATCTAACTAAGAATCCTAACAAATAACAAACATATTTCCAACATGGGCATACTATACCTCACGTATTACAATGCAAGAAATAAAAAATAATAATAATAACTTAGGCTTATAATTAAGCCTAAGGTATAATAATATCCTCAAAAATATGTAATTCAATAGATTTACTATTATATTCTTATATAATCTACCCATCTAATTCATCTATTTATCAAATGAGTACTTTGATGTACCTTGCCTTGGCTATTAGCTCAGTCTTTCACCCACTAGATTTTCATTGAAGTTTGGTCAAGCAATATCTCACACTCATTGAGATATGCAAGATATGCATTCTCATATACAATATTAGAATGTACTTGGTATCAAAGGGAATTGACCTACATTATTAAAAATATATTAGATTTTATATTCTACATTCATTTTTTCTTTGCCACCACTTTCCTTCATAGTGTCAACACCCGAAAGTTTCCTGACTATAAATAGGAGCATGATTATATATATATATATATATATATATATATATATATATATATATATATATATATATATATATATATATATATATATTCTAGACTAATCATTAGAAGGTTTATACTAATATGAACCCATCATTCAAATGTTCTTCCCCAACTATACATACATTTTTCTATCAATGTAAGTTTTTTTGGTTTAAATATTCACCCATCATTATACTTACATTAGTTCGTCAATGTAAATATACTAGGTATAAATAAACACCCATCCTTATACTTACATTTGTATATTAATGTAAATACTTTAGGTGTAAGGGTTTACCCATATTTATACTTACCTTGTTTCACCAGGGTAGTATACTAGGTGATGATCCATCTCCAGTCAATTAAAAAGACCATGATATCCATTACACTCCACATGGGTCCTTTAATGTGGGTGATTATCACTTTGACTAACTCTTTAATCCATTAGATGAGCTAGACGTTCCTAAAAAATATATTAACTAGAATATCTAACCTCTATATATCATGGATACATCAACTCAAATATTCCTTTGTTTCCCATGAAGGCTTATTTTGGATACAATTAACTCAACTACCCACTATTTACTTTCATATAAAAGAATATTTCGAATGGTACTGAAAAAAATAGTTTTGAACCTTATTTAGACTAGCTAGAAAAAAATATTTAATAATAGACCAACACATCAATGTACAATAAGGGGTCAAATCTTACAAAGGCATTGCTTCCTAAGATAAATCCACAATCTTTCTTCTTTTTTTAATTTTTTTGTGCTTTTTCAAAAAATCTCCAAAGATAAAACATAGTTATTTAAACAAATCCGGTTATAGAGGACCTTCATAACATCAATATCCAACTCAATTTTAAAGTCTAAATTTACTTCCATTATTCATTAACACTCCATGGTTAAGGATCATGACATAGCTCACATTAAAAGAATTATTCACCAATAACTCTGATTGAAATACAACATGCTGGCGAACACTAAAGAAAACTAGAGTAATCCTTTGTTATTACTTTCAATTATAGAAGTTCCCAAGCAAAATTATTTTCGAATCTAATATTATAATAAAAACTTGAGGTATTGTATAAACCTTATTACAAAGAATTTGTCACATTATTTTTGAATTCATTAATGACCTCGTCGATCTTTCAACAACGCACTCTTAAATTTATGACAGTAGGTTCACATCTTGAAAGATTAAATATGTGGCTTAGATTCTTACAATAGCATAAATAATAGACCAGTCCACATATTTGTAGCATGAACTAGATGTCCTCCTCTCCAATGCATATTTTAACTACCGATAAAAGACCGTCTTGCGAGAGGATCAAAGACAACACCAATTTCAAAGGTTTTGCACACTTCATTTTATGTATTTTTTCATATATCATTCCTTAAGTAATGAAAAACCCAATGAAACATTCCAACATTTACTTAGTATCTAGTTGGATTCCTTTTTCCAATGGAGTTTGCAAAAATAAAGAACATAACCTTCCCTTTATATTTTTTGTTTTACTTGACTATAACTCAAAAAATTCTATGTTCAATCAATCTCAGTTTGAAGGTAAATCACACACAGTAATTACATAGACTACAATATATAAATACATTTTCCTCACATAAAGGTTTGCATATTTGTCTACTCTTCTTTCCTCAGGCATAATACAAAATTTACAAACATTATAGTTCATTCCACAAAAGAGCAAGATGTTCATTACCGCTGGAAGCATATAGAGAAACCAAATATAAAAAAAATCATCTATTGCACCATTCCTTGATAAAAACCTTATCAAATCACCCAAAATACTTCCTAATTTTTTTTCTTCTATGAAAGCATATATATAAATACCCGATAGTTCACTCAACAAGGATCATTTCATTTCAAACATGTAAGGTACAAAGAAAACCTCCTACTATAGGTGTTATGTGAGGGATTATGCTAATATCACCTCACCAATAGCTAACTTTCAAAGAAAAGGAAAATAATTCAAGTGGATCCTAGGAAAATATAAGCTATTTCCTAGATAGTCAAGTCATCACCGAAAAATCACTTGAAGATCTTCAAATTTATTTATAAATTTTGCCTAAGCAATGTTGTGTGCTACAATTTTGTTTTCTAGTTTTCGTAAACATTATCATACCTTAGAGACCTAGAATTTATAGATAGTATTTACACCTATGTCCGACTAATATCTTAGGTATTTATTCGTCTCTCAAAATAATAAAAATGTTATTCATACATTTAAACTTCACGTGTTATTACAAGGAAAATATGTGTTATTAAGATTCTTCTTTTAGGTTTGAGTGATTGCTGCGGTGACCTATGATAAGAAATATTTAATAGTTAGAAAACTTTATTGTACATTAGAAGTATGTGTAGTATGAGTTTGAAATACATGTATTAAATACTTGAGTTTGTTTTATAATAATATTTTCCTATCATTTCATGATGTCTCATATAGATTGGAAAAACATGTGCAATCAGTCTAAAAATTTTGAATCATCGGCAGTGACAGTGTTACTCCAAGACCAGCCAAATAAGAATATAGAATCATGTCTTAAAATTTCTTGAGGAATGAATTAATTGGGAGCTATGAGAATTTGCTTGAAGTATTATAGTGTCTATAAAATAGGATGACCCGGTTGGAAGCCATATTATGCTCAGTATTTTTGTCTCAAAAATGCCAGTGATAATGAAATTTAAGTTACCTCTCATGTTTATGATAAATTTTAAAAGAAATACAATTATCTTATATTGGTAACATGAGAGTTTGAGAGGTCCGAGGTGTAGACCAATTGGTTCATCCAAACCCCATGAGGGGGAAGAGGTCCAAGGTTCAAATCTCGAGCCTCACTGGACTGAACGCTTGTCCCTTTCCTGGTGCTTTCAGTGGCGTAAAAGGTTTAAAATGATTGTGGCATGGTGGTTATAGGGGTGGAATGCGTGAAGATCTATGTGGCGGCTTCTGGGGTGGACATCGCAGAATACTGTGGCGGCCATAAAATCTGGACAGCCTACCCAAATTCATGGCGGCTACCGATTCCACCATGTAAATACAAAAACAAAACAAAAAAAACATGAGAGTTTGAGAATCGTGTAAATCTTGAAAACATAGAACTATAGAGAAATGTAAAATTTTTGGTGGTTGTCTTGTCTTGATGGATGCGTCTCTATGCACACTTCAAATGTCCCTCATGTACCATTATATCTATAGTAAATTTGCTATGTTTTATTAAATAAATTCTTATAGTAATAGATGGTTATAATATTATTATAAGACGTTTAACTCCATACGTTACATATATAAATTTTGGTTAAGGATGTAGACATCTGTTGTAAAGAAAATCTAGCACTTCGTTTCTCTTTAGTATGTAGAGATACTTAGATAACTTTTAAGGAATCATAGTCTAATATTGTAGTTTAACTACCTTTTGAAATAAAAACCTTATTATACTAAATGATAACCTTTCTCATTTGTAGATCTTTTGGAATATTAAAGTAAGTTTGTTCTTTATACATAAATTTTAAGTATGGACTAATGAGTAAGGTTTTCAAAAGTTGATTAAATAAATATCTTAAAAGTGTATATCTTAAATGTCCAGGTAGAGATAAAATAAGTCACAAATATTTTTAGTTTCCATAAATTTAAAATAATTTCAAGATCAATTATGTCTACTGTATTTAGTAGATTTGTTATACTTCAAATATAGTGGAATGTCTGTCTTTCACAACAAAGTGGTATATTAGTTATGAATACTTGACTAAAACTCATATAATAAAGGAATTAAGCTTTATTTATGGATAAGCTTACATAAGTCTATTGAAAATAGAATACTTTAAACTCTTATATCAAGTAAACCATAGTAGTGAAAAGCAATAACATACTGAAAATAAAATCCCTTTTCAAAATATTATTATTATGAGTAAATACATGAGCCTTGAGGATCTTTAAACTAGGAGCATAAATAAGTTCCATAAATTTAACTTAATGGAACCTAGAAATAATGTAAAACCATTCATATTTTGAAGATCAAATGTAAACCACTATTGAAGAACACCAAAAAAACTTGGCCACAAATAATGTCGTTACAAGTATATTGAAATCATCGAGGAAGATGGCATACATCATCGAGAAGTGTTGAGCAAGGTGCAGCAAATAGTATTGTCATTGTTGTCAACACAGTCAGACAGATTTGTTGATGCAGTGGACAGGAAGTTCAAAAGCTAGTCAGATGCAAAAATCAAGAGTTCAAAGGTTACTCAGAGTATGTACAGTGATTCTCCAAGAAGACCAAATTGGACCACTTGCAAAATATCAAAGAAAAAGACAAGTAAGAAAAGTGTCGTGATATCGCGACATATACAGCAGGCAAGAAAAATTGTCGTGATTTCGTGACATGTTAGAAGAGAGAGAAGAAGAAAGAAAAACTGTCATGATTTCGCGACATGTTGGAAGAGAGAGAAGAAGAAAGAAAAAAGTGTCGCAATTTCGTGACATGCTGCAGGAGAGAGAGTCCAAGAGAAAAAGTGTCACGATATCGTGACATGTCGGGTTTTTGCGACCCGAAGGCAAGAAAAAGCGCTAAGGAGAAAAAGTGTCGCGATATCGCGACATGTCGCATTTTCACGACCCAAATGCAAGTAAAAGCGCTAAGGAGAAAAAGTGTCGCGATATTGTGACATGTCACGTTTTTGCGACCCAAAGGCAAGATAAAGTGCTAAGGAGAAAAAGTGTCACGATATCACGACATGTCACATTTTCGCGACCCAAAGGCAAGTTAAAGCGCTAAGGAGAAAAAGTGTCACGATATCGCGACATGTTATGTTTTCACGGGGCCAAAGCTAAGAAACAGAGCAAAGAGAAAAAGTGTCATGATATCGCGACATGTTGTATTTTCATGGGCCAAAGCTAAGAGAAAGCGTACGGAGGAAAAAGTGTAGCGATATCGCTACATGTTGTATTCTCGTGGGCCAAAGCTAAGAGAAAGCGTACGGAGGAAAAAGTGTAGCGATATCGCTACATGTATTCTCGTGGGCCAAAGCTAAGAGAAAGCGTACGGAGGAAAAAGTGTAGTGATATCGCTACATGTATTCTCGTGGGCCAAAGCTAAGAGAAAGCGTATGGATGTGAAAGTGTCACGATATCGTGACATGTTGTGTTTTCACGACAATAGCAACAGAAGAGTTACAGGGGCAGTTGAAGCCAACAAAGATCGATGTTAGCCGACGAAGATTAGGGTTTGCAATCGACTATGATTAGGGTTACAACCAACTAAGATTAGAGTTTTTCATCATGAAAATGTTGTTATAAAAGCATGGCTATTTGGAGAATTGAGTGTAGTCGTCGATATCATCGAATGCATGTCAAAGTGTGAAATGCGGTCGTAAGAGTGCAGAAAGCACAGAAGTTGCGAGATGATGGTGAAGTGCACAAAGTGAGCGAAGGAGTCATGTCAAATTATTCTAAGTGCGTCTGTGAGTGCACAGAGAGAGCAGAGTGCACAAAAGGGAGAAGACGATCATGAGGTTCGATCACAATGAAGCATAGTGTGCGCAGTTCGGTCGTAGTGCATAGAGAGGGAGAAGACGATCGTGAAGTTTGACTATGACGAAGCAGAGTGTGCGAAGTGATTACGTAGAGCGATCAGAGTGCACAGAGAATGCAAAGGTGAAGTAGACTAGTTAGGGTCTTGTAAAAGTGAAGGTATCTTACTGTTAAACCCAAAGATTCAATTTGAAGTCTAGGTTGGTGCTTGGCATTAGGGGTTGGTGCTCCTTCCAATTGGTGTTGGTAAATCAGGGTTTGGTGCTCCTTCCAGTTGGTGCTGGTAAATTAGGGGTTGGTGCTCCTTTCTGTTGGTGCAGATAAATCAGGGGTTTGTGCTCTTTCCAGTTGGTGCTGGTAAATTAATTGTAAAGTTGGTGCTTTGCAAAGGCTAGATTTGGATGGTAGTCCAAGCAGTCGTTTTTAGGAGTAGCCACATTGGTGAACCTCGTTAAATATTGTGTTGTGTGATGTTCTCTTGTGATACTTACTTTATCTATTTTTAAGGTTTCATTATTTTAGTTTTAAGAGCTATGAATTTAAGTTTAAAAGTCTACACTGATTCACCCCCCCTCTCAGTGCCATTGTAAGAATAACAATTGGTATCAGAGCCAAGTTCCCTTCGAAGGCTAAATTAGTCAGGGTTGATCTTGGATTAGTACGCAATGGGTAAGAATAATAGATCCTCCTCCAAAAGGGCATCTCAGTCAGTTTTAGTTCTTGTGGAAGAGAAAATTGAACCAGAAAAGGTTGAAGACTTCTCATCAAACCAAGCACCTTTGTTTGACGAAACAAATTACGCGATCTGGAGAATCAGGATGAAAGTATATCTTTGTGCTTTGGGATATGACATGTGGGATTCAGTAGACAGTGAATACACAATACCCATCACTCCTCCAACCGATGTTGTCGATAAGAATATGTTTGAGAATGACTCAAAAGCAAAGGATGCTATCAGGTGTGGATTAGTAGAAAGTGAACTGGTAAAGATCATGAGTTGTAAAACAACAAAAGAAATATGGAACAAACTAAAGAGTATTCATGAAGGAGATGATGAGAACATAAAAGCATATATGTTGAGAGCTAATGAAGTCCTAGAGGATGATTCTGAAAAGGAAACAGATGGAGATCGTTTCTTAACACTCGAAGAAGAAACAAAAAAGGAACAGGAATGTGATGAAGAAGAAATTGATGGAGAAATAAATTTGAAAGAGGAATTACTTGCAGCTCTGGATGATTTGAAGATAGAAAGAAAAAGGAATAAGGAAATCTCAAGAAAGCTTGAAGATCCAAATGAAATAATAACCAGTTTGAAAGTACAGGTAGAAGAATTCAAAAGGATTAAAGAAACTCTCAGGTCACAATTCAATGAGAAAGATATTGGGTACTGCAAACAAGAGGAAGAGATTGTCTTATTGAAGAAATAACTAGAAGAGGCCAATACAAATCTCAAATTCGATAAAAGCACAGAGTTGCTAGATAAAATGATAAGCCAACAAAGAAGCTCCACGGATAGGCGTGGTCTTGGATATGAAGCTGAACAACCTTCGTCTTCCAACTCTGCAAAGAATAAGAAGTTCATTGTTGAAGGACCAAAGCAATAAAATCTTGAAGCTGAATTTTCAAAAGGAAGAAAATATCAAAGGAGATCTACAGCAAAGCAACCACAACAAAAGAGGTTCTATCAATCTCAATCTATTCATAATAATAATACTTTTAATGGCTATTGTTTCAGATGCAACCAATATGGTCACAAGGCAATTTATTGTGGATTGAATAATAAATCAAAGAGTTATGCTAGTAGAAATACTTCTATGTTTATGAGTGAACAATATGTACAATGTTTTCAATGTAATGGTCATGGGAACATAGTAAGGTTTTGTCCAAACATTTTTGTATCTAATCTAAGGCAAAACAGTAGATTTCATCAGACGCAAAGAACGTAACACAGACGGGGAATAAATCAGGTACATAAAAAGGAAAATAATCATTCATCAAGGATTCACAAGAGACAACCACACAAGAGAAATGTTTGAGTTCACGAAAAGGTGCAAAATAGGGATGTAGTTGAAAAATCTAATCCCGAGTTCAAGAAAGTTTGGAGAAAGATAGAAGAAAGGAAATCATGTCTCCTTGGTCTGAAGGAGACTACTCCGATATTGCACTAAGCAACTCCAGGTAGCACATCCTCAGGGGGAGCAATCTTGAAGTTCCATTTTAATGCTCCTATGTATTTGTTTGATTACCTGAGGATGAAAGCCAAGTAGTCAGGGAAGTTGTTGTATAGTTGTCAAAGTTGCAGAAAGTGAGGTTAAGTTGGATTTTCATTCCAACAACAAATTGTGGAGTGGTCACATTTCCCAACAATTGACTAGCTACAGGGATCACATTCTCAAGGGGAGCATTTAAGTATTTGTTTATCTTTTTGCTCATGTTCATGATTTTTGCTAAATGTAATAAATTTTGGCTGAGAATGTTGTGCATGGACTCAGGGGGAGTCTGCAGTAGCCCTTTGGTATTATTGTCAAAGGGGGAGAAGAATTACAAGAAAATTGCACATGTGTTGCCAACAATTCCAAAGGGGGAGATTGTTGAGCAAGGTTTAGCAAACAATATTGTCATTGTTGTCAACACAGTCAGATAGATCTATTGATGAAGTGGACAGGAAGTTCAAAAGCTAGTCAGATGCAAAAATCAAGAGTTCAAAGGTTACATACATGTTGGAAGAGAGAGAAGAAGAAAGAAAAACTGTCATGATTTCACGACATGTTGGAAGAGAGAGAAGAAGAAAGAAAAACTATTGCAATTTTGCGACATGTTGGAAGAGAGAGAAGAAGAAAGAAAAACTGTCGTGATATCGTGACAAGTTGGCAAGAAAGAAAAACTATCGCGATATCGCGACATGTTGAGAAGCAAGCAAAATTGTCACGATTTCATGACATATTGCAAGAGAGATAGTACGGTAGAAAAAGTGTCACGATTTCATGACATGTTGAAAGAAAAAGAGGCAAGTAGAAAAAGTGTCACGATTTCGTGACATATTGCAAGGAAGGTTGTACGGACGAAAGAGTGTCACGATTTCGTGACATATTGTAAGGAAGGTTGTACGGACGAAAAAGTGTCACGATTTCATGACATATTGCAAGGAAGGTTGTACGGACGAAAAAGTTTTGCGATTTCGCAACATATTGCAAGGAAGGTTGTACGGAAGAAAAAGTGTCGCGATTTCGTGACATATTGCAAGGAAGGTTGTATGGACAAAAATGTGTCACAATTTCACGACATGCTGCAGGAGAGAGATGTTATCTAATGTTGACTTATTAGGATAGTGCACATTAAGGGGGAATGTTAGAATATTATTATAATGTGCACTATGCCTATAATTGACAGGTTGACATTTGTCTTCTGCCACTTGTCCTTGTCTTTAGTTTGAGTTGGAGTGGTGTCTTCTGAAAGACACTTGAAGTGGAGCTTATGACACTTGTCATATCTCCCTCCTAAGCTTGATGCTTATATATTGTAAGATAACTTGTAAATAATTTAACGCCTTTTGTTCAGTCCCAACATCTGGTATCAGAGCGGTGAGATCCGCATGTGGAATATGGAGTTAGGGAGTATGCTCTCCACTCGTTGAGTGGATCAGAAACCAGAAACTCTTTATTTATTATTTTCTTTTGTTTCCCTAATTTAGAGGACAATCCTCGCCATCCGAGGACAAGCCTCAAATTTTTTTTTTTTGGTAGGGTTTGACTGCACAGATCTTCCCTGCTGTTGTGCTTTCGACAGATCTTCCCTGCTGTTGTGCTTTCGCAGCTCTTCTGCGGTGATTTTTTTCGCCATCGGCCTCTGTTGCATTCGAGGAGGAGTTCGGTTTTCTGTTCCTGGGCGCCATACCAACTGTTGCTGCCAGAGAAGTCCTCCAACTCGAATGAGGGTTTCCACGGGGCTCCATTTCTAATAACAACGAAAAATTCTTGGACTTCACATTCATCGCCGTGTGTTCGTTGACGTTTGGCCTGGGCTTCTGCTTCAATTTCTGAGGCAGAATGTTTTGATTTTAAACTCCTTTCCGATCTCTTGGAATCGAGTCCGGCTATTTTCTGGCTATAGGTAGAACCCGCATCAACGTTTGGCCTGCTCTTCTGCTTCGATTTTTGAGGCAGAATGTTCTAATTTTAAACTCCTTTTCGGTCACCTGGAATCGAGTCCGGCTATGTTCTGGCCGTAGGCAGAACCCGCATCTGGGAGTGGGCGGATGCAAGCTCTTTCAGGACGGTGATGACGGCGCATGCGGGACGCCCTGGTAGAAAGATCCCGTCAACGGCTGCTTCGGCATCGTTCTTCTAGTTGTCGTAGGCTGTTTGCGGAGCATCCGAGAAACCTCCCGGCTGGAACAAGGAGAAAGAACGCTAGTGGAACCTATAGTTGGATTTCGTAATTCGAACTTTCCTCGACTGAAGGCAACTCCACCTTTGCCACATTGTCAACATCGCCCGATTGAGTGGGGTCTCCGTCACCGTTGCCGCTGCTACTTGTAGTTTCCAGAGAAAAGAGAGAAGGTTTCCCGCTTTCGATCCTGGGCGGAACGCTGCTAACCTTTTGCACCGCTTGTTTCTGCGTTTCCTTGAGAGACGAGGAGGGTTTCAGAACGCCGTGCACGGAGCGACAAGGTCGATGATTCAAGTCGCGGGAAATTTTGGTGGGGTAAAATAGTTTGGATTTCGTAATTTTTATTTTTTAAAGGGGACTTAACTATTTAAATTTCTTTTCGTAATACATTTTATATGTATTACTTTGAAAGCTTTCAAAACGTCATTAGCAGTTGGCATATTGGCAGCAACTCTTCGAAAAACACCAATATTAAGCATTTTGTCCCATATTACAACTCGGAGGGGTGATCATTTTGGGAATGTCCCGGAGCTGCACATTTTTTTAGGGCCTTTGTTTTTTGCTTGTTTGAAGCATCAATTTGTATCCGACTATAGGCTTATATATAGTCGTTGGAAAGAGAATTTCGAGGGGGATCCATTGGTGTAATTATTTTTCAGTTTTGAGATCATTTGCTCAACTGAATTTTAAGTCAAAAATGATATTGTAAAAAGAGTGCATTTTCGGTTGCATCCGACACTCTTGGTTCATAAGTTTGACAAGCTTTAAGAGGCACAATTTTAAGTCTTTGGGGAGGACATTCTGCCAAGTCCTATATTGAATTTGGGGGCAATCTTGTAAAAGGAGGCATTGATTTTTTGTCTCATCTTTTGGAGGCAAATTTGGGGCTAATTTGTTTTTAGCCAAGTTCTCAATACAAATCATCAACTTAAGGGGTGATTTAGGACCCCTTGTCCCTTTGTCGGTGGATTCATTTTGTGGCACTCTCTTGGCCACTAGGTGTTTGTTGCTTGCATCTTCTATTTTGGGCTTTGACTACATTTTATGCTTCTTATTACCCTTGCATGACTTTGGGTTTATAATTGTAATCAAGTGTAGTTCATACACACTTGACACTAAGCCATATACAAGCAAGCAAACACATACAAGCATTTTCAGCAAAATACATTGGCACATCTATTGTAACAATTCTACAAAAAGCAAGCATCACATTTTTATAAACCGCCTATGTTCCATGTATCAACTGCTCAAATACTTATAGTCTCCCTCACGTAAGGGCGGGTATATTGAGTAGTTTGGTATAAAGGTCTGGCAGGTTATTCCTTTTTAGAATTGCCTATGTTCCACGTATCAACTGCTCAAATACTTACAGTCTCCCTCACGTAAGGGCGGGTATATTGAGAAGTTTGGTATAAAGGTCTAGTAAAATTCTAATTCTTACTCTCTTTGGATAGAAAAAGGCACTTATGTTCAACTTAACCCTCCCACTTGTTGGAAACTCTTGAAGATTCGAGTGGAAAAACTAGGCGAACCCTCCTCTGGATCTTCGACGGTGTACCCTAGATTTTTTTGAGGGCTCTAATTTGGCATTTGTCGTACTTACTTCATCCTTTGTTGAGCTCCCTTTTCTTTTGATCCTTTTCTAAATCATGGCTACCACAAATCTATTAAGTGGACTTACAAAGAAACTTGAAGGAGCACAAACTTTTGCAAATTGGAAGTATGAGATGGAGTCAATATTAATGATGAATGACATGTGGGACTTTGTGAGAGATAGGCAAGCTGATGAAGACCCACTCACTGCACCTATAGAACCTAAAGAAAAAGCACAATTTGACAAGAATTCCAACATAGCTTTAAGTTTAATCAAGCTAGCTACAGGAATTCAATGCAGAGAAACCGTAAGGGCTGCAAAAACACCTAAACAAGCATGGGATGCTCTCAATAGATTGTTTGATAGGCCAAGTCAAGATAATATTTTGTATCTCAAACAAAAATTGCACAATCTATGTATGAAAGGCTCACTTACCGATTATCTTATGGAAGTGAAGTCTATTAAAAATGATTTCTTAGTCTATTGGTAAAACTCTAGATGATAATGAGTTAATTCCAATAATGTTGCATGGTCTTCCTTCAAAGTTTCACTCCTATGCTACCATGTTAGATTTGAGTGGTAAAACAATGAATTCAACACTTGAGGATATTGAGATCCTACTTAAGAAGCATGAGCAAGCCCTAATCAAAGATGAAGAAATTGAAGCCACATCAGCAGCTTTTGCCACCAAGGCAACTTTACAGCCTAAACAAAACAAGGGTCAAAATCAGCATAATCAGAATCAAAGGGGTAGACCACACCAGAGATACACACAGTACCAACAACAGCCAAATCAACAGTACCATCAGCAACCACGTCAGCAACAGTACCAACAACAGCCACAACAGCAGCACTACCAACAGCAACAAAGATGGACAAAAAGACCTCAAGGGGGTCAAAACAACAATCAACAAGGGTGTGAATATTGTGGAAAATGGAATCATAATATTGCTAATTGCTATCAAAGGCAAAGAGAACAGGGAGAACCACAAAATAATAATATGAACACATTGTATGCAGCCAACCAAGTTAATATTGAAGATAAAGAATGTTGGTATATTGATTCTGGAGCAGCAAAGCACATGACAGGAAGGCAAGATTGGTTGACCAAGGTTCAGCCCACATCAAACCAATTCATTACTTTTGGTGATGAAAGTGCTCTACCCATTGAAGGTGTTGGGGAGGCACCACTTACTTTGCATGATGGTAATAATGTTCCTGCAACAGATGTTTTGTATGTGCCTGGTCTAAAAAGGAGTCTTCTTTCTATTGGACAACTTACTGATAAGGGCTATAATGTCTATTTTGAAAAAGAAAAATGCTACATTAAGGAACCCAATGGCAATGTCAAGGCCATGGGACTGAAAAAGGATGGTGTTTACTACCTCCTTACAAAATCTGTAACACAAACATCTTTGCATACAACAACAACTTTCTCTTTGGAGTACATGTGGCATGAAAGATTGGGACATTTAAATTTTAATAATCTTCAAATGATGGCTACAAAAGGATTAGTTAAAGGACTTCCACATCTTAAGGAGTCAAAATGTTTTTGTGAGCCATGTGTAATAGCCAAACACCATAGGCAACCATTTGAAACAGGAAAGGCATGGAGGGCTAATAGACCTTTGCAATTGATTCATTCAGACATTTGTGGGCCAATGTCTGTTCAATCTTATACAGGGGCAAAATACTACATCACTTTCATTGATGATTACAGTAGAAAGGTATGGATCTACCTAATTCAATATAAGTGGCAAGCCTTTGATAAGTTCAAAGAATTCATGGCACTTGTTGAAAGAGAAAGTGGCTATCAAATCTCCACCTTAAGATCAGATAATGGTGGAGAATATGTTTCTAATGAATTCTTTAATTTTTGTAAGTATCATGGGATAAGGAGGCAATTCACAACCCCTTATACCCCACAACAAAATGGAGTTGCTGAGAGGATGAATCAAACAATCACAAATAGGGCAAAATCAATGTTACATGCTGCTATATTACCTAACTCATTTTGGGGAGAAGCCGTTCTTACTGCTGCATACTTGACTAATAGGTCATACACAAAGGCCTTACATGAAAGAACACCTGAAGAAGCATGGACTGGAAGGACGCCCTATGTGGGCCATTTGAGAATATTTGGATGTGATGCTTATGCTCATATTCCTCATAAGAAAAGGAAGAAGTTTGATGATAAGAGCCAAAAATGCATCTTTGTTGGCTATAGTGATAGTGCAAATGCATATAAATTATATGAGCCTATTTCCAAGAAAATCATTTTATCTAGGGATGTTACCTTTCATGAGTATCCCCCATCTAATCCTCCTAAAGCCCCCACTTTAGAAATAACTAATGAAATAGTTGCTCCATTCATGCATACAATATCATCTACTTCTTCTCCTTCACTCATAAATCAAGAAATTCATCCACAAGAAGAACTTCCTACAAATGATCCATGTCCTCCACCTCATCCTCCTAATGATCAAGTAACATCATCCAATCCTTTACCCAAGTGGGTTCAAGCCACAATAGAAGAAGCCCAAAATCATTTGCCCACCTATACAGGAAAAAGGCCTTCAGCCCTAAGACACCAAGTGAATTATGCCCTAATGGCCAAAGTCCTTAGCCAACCTGAACCTTCTAATGTCAAAGAAGCACTTGGTGATCCTAAATGGGTTCATGCCATGGATCAGGAATTGGATTCCATTGAAAGGAATCACACTTGGGAGTTAGTTGATTTACCCAAAGGAAAATATACCATAGGCACAAAATGGGTATACAAGGCAAAATATAAAGCGAGATGGCTCACTAGATCGCTACAAGGCTCGCCTAGTAGCTCAAGGCTATAAGCAACAAGAGGGAATTGATTATGAGGAGACCTTTGCTCCTGTGGCTAAGATGACAACAATCAGGACAGTTATTGCTCTGGCAGCTCAAAAACATTGGCCAATATATCAAATGGATGTCAAAAGTGCATTTCTAAATGGTCATTTGAAGGAGGAAGTGTATGTGAAACAACCACCAGGATACACGGTTGAAGACCAAAACAACAAAGTCCTCATATTAAAGAAAGCTCTATATGGGTTGAAGCAAGCACCCCGAGCTTGGTATGCAAAGATTGACTCCTATTTTCTCAACCTTGGTTTCACTAGATCTGCAGCAGAATCTACTCTCTATGTGAAACATTGGAGGAACCGCATCATCTTGGTTACATTGTATGTGGATGATCTTCTCATTACAGGTGATGATATAGAAGGAATAAGGTTGCTCAAGGAGGACTTATGCAAGAACTTTGAGATGACAGATTTAGGCCTCCTCCACTATTGCTTAGGAATAGAGGTATGGCAACGACACTGGTAAGATTTTTATCTCACAGGCTAAGTACATTCAGTCTATTTTGGAGAGGTTTCGCATGGAGGAGTGTAAGCCCTCTCTAACTCCCATGGAAACTAGATTGAAATTGCTAAATAATGATGAAGAAGAAAGGGTTGATGGTACACTTTACAGGCAACTAGTTGGAAGTTTAATCTACTTAACTTCAACTAGACCAGATATTTGCTATTCAGTTGGCCTTATTTCCAGATTCATGCGGGATCCTAAGAAAAGCCATTGGATAGCAGCTAAGAGGATTGTGAGATTCCTAAAGGCCACACCTCATCATGGCCTTATGTATAAATCAAGTGATAATTTTTCTTTGATTGGATACACGATTCAGATTGGGCCAGCTTGTCCCGAAACCGGAAGATCTACATCAGGTTATTGCTTTCAATTAGGCCAAGGCTCTATTTCGTGGAGCACAAAGAAGCAACACACAGTATCACTATCTTCAGCGAAGCAGAATATAGAGCAGCAGTTGAGGCAACTAAGGAGGCAATATGGTTGAGGCAATTAATTCAGGATATTGGGCTATTCATACATGGTCCAACATATATATATTGTGACAATCAAAGTACCATCAAGATGACCAAGAATCCAGTTTTCCATGCTCGAACAAAGCACATTGAGATCCATCATCACTTCATTAGAGAAATGGTCCAAGAAGATATTATACACATGAAGTATGTACCAACTCAATATCAGGTAGCAGACATATTCACCAAGTCACTTGGGAAAGACAAGTTTTCTCAGTTTAGCAATTTGCTATATCTATGTACAAGAAGTCAACATTAAGGGGGAATGTTATCTAATGTTGACTTATTAGGATAGTGCACATTAAGGGGGAATGTTAGAATATTATTATAATGTGCACTATGCCTATAATTGACAGGTTGACATTTGTCTTCTGCCACTTGTCCCTGTCTTCAGTTTGAGTTGGAGTGGTGTCTTTTGAAAGACACTTGGAGTGGAGCTTATGACACTTGTCATATCTCCCTCCTAAGCTTGATGCTTATATATTGTAAGATAACTTGTAAATAATTTAATGCCTTTTGTTCAGTCCCAACAAGAGAGTCCGAGAGAAAAAGTGTCGTGATTTTGTGACATGTTGCAGGAGAGAGAGTCCGAGAGAAAAAGTGTCACGATTTCGTGACATGTTGCAGGAGAGAGAGTACAAAAGAAAAAGTGTCACAATTTTGCAACATAATGCAGGAGAGATTCTGAAAGAAAAAGTGTCGCGATTTCGTGACATGCTACAAGAGAGAGAGTCCAAGAGAAAAAGTGTTGCGATATCGCGACATGTCGGGTTTTCACAACCCGAAGGCAAGAAAAAGCGCTAAGGAGAAAAAGTGTCGCGATATCGCGACATGTCGCATTTTCGTGACCCAAAGGCAAGTAAAAGCACTAAGGAGAAAAAGTGTCGCGATATCGTGACATGTCACGTTTTCGCGACCCAAAGGCAAGATAAAGCGCTAAGGAGAAAAAGTGTCGCAATATCGTGACATGTCGCATTTTTGTGACCCAAAGGCAAGTTAAAGCACTAAGGAGAAAAAGTGTCACGATATCACGACATGTTATGTTTTCACGGGGCCAAAGCTAAGAAACAGAGCAAAGAGAAAAAGTGTCGCGATATCGCGACATGTTGTATTTTCGCGGGCCAAAGCTAAGAGAAAGCGTACAGAAGAAAAAGTGTAGCGATATCACTACATGTTGTATTCTCGTGGGCCAAAGCTAAGAGAAAGCGTGCGGAGGAAAAAGTGTAGCGATATCGCTACATTTTGTATTCTCACGGGCCAAAGTTAAGAGAAAGTGTACGGAGGAAAAAGTGTAGCGATATCGCTACATGTTGTATTCTCACGGGCCAAAGCTAAGAGAAAGTGTACGGAGGAAAAAGTGTAGCGATATTGCTACATGTTGTATTCTCATGGGCCAAAGCTAAGAGAAAGTGTATGGAGGTGAAAGTGTCATGATATCGTGACATGTGTTTTCGCGGAAACAACAACATAAGAGTTACAGAGGCAGTTGAAGCCGACGAAGATCGATGTTAGCTGATGAAGATTAGGGTTTGTAGCCGACTATGATTACAGCCAACTAAGATTAGAGTTTTTCATCATGAAAATGTTGTTATAAAAGCATGGCTATTTGGAGAATTGAGTGTAGTCGTCGATATTGTTGAATGCATGTCAAAGTGTGAAATGCGGCCGTAAGAGCACAGAAAGCACAGAAGCGACGAGATGATGGTGAAGTGCGCAAAGTGAGCGAAGGAGTCATGTCAAATTGTTCTAAGTGTCTCTGTGAGTGTGCAGAGAGAGCAGAGTGCACAAAAGGGAGAAGACAATCGTGAGGTTTGATCACAGTGAAGCAGAGTGTGCAAAGTTTTGTCATAGTGCACAGAGAGGGAGAAGACAATCATGAAGTTTGACTGTGACAAAGCAAAGTGTGTGAAGTGATTGCATAGATCGAGCAGAGTGTGCAGAGAATGCAAAGGTGAAGTAGACCAGTTAGGGTATTGTAAAAGCGAAGGTATCTTATTGTTAAACCCAAAGATTCAATTTGAAGTCCAGGTTGGTACTTGTCATTAGGGGTTGGTGCTCCTTCTAGTTGGTGCTAGTAAATCAGGGGTTGGTGCTCCTTCCAGTTGGTGCTAGTAAATCAGGGGTTGGTGCTCCTTCCAGTTAGTGTTGGTAAATCAGGGGTTGGTGCTCCTTTCTATTGGTGCAGATAAATCAGGGGTTGGTGCTCCTTCCAGTTGGTGCTGGTAAATTAATTGTAAAGTTGGTAATTTGCAAAGGCTGGATTTGGATGGTAGTCTAAGCAGTCCTTTTTTAGGAGTAGCCACATTGGTGAACCTCGTTAAATCTTGTGTTGTGTGATGTTCTCTTGTGATACTTGCTTTATCTATTTTTAAGGTTTCATTATTTTAGTTTTAAGAGCTATGAATTTAAGTTTAAAAGTCTACACTGATTCACCCCCCCCTCTCCATGCCATTGTAAGAATAACAAGAAGGATGTCATCACCCAACTCTAGTAGCTCAGAGATGTGACTATTGTGAATCGAGAAAAATTGTTCTCTAGCATTACTAGAAGGATCAGTGGATCCTATGCTATTAAGAGTAATGAACGATAGAATGGGACATCTTTTTAGGTTGTCGTACAAAGTAGTACATGAGGGTTCTCATAAATCATAAACCAATTACAAAATTACCAATAGATTCCAAGATTAGAGAGTTGGTCCTTGGGGTTGGAAGGTCTAGTGATAGATGGTATGGAAAGCATTATTGTCAATTGAGGTATGGTCTGAGACACCTGGTCTAGAAACCAAATTATTGGTGGACCATGATAATACCTTATATGAAGGTCAATAATCAGGCACTGGCATAGCTACACTAACTCTAGCATGGGACTAAAGATTTAATCATGAATTTAAAACTGGGTCAGTGGATCATTAGAATAATAATTAGATCATAGATCTAAGTCCTCCATGCTATGAGATAGGTAAAATAATGTGTCCATCCTTCCAGGTGATATGGGCCCTGGAATGGCAACCCCATGCCAATATCTAGAACTCAAGTAAGGATAGGAAGGGTCTCATGTATGACAATCTATAGCAAGAATTTATCTGGTCCTAAGCACTTGAGATTCTATATGCAATGGTTTAATATCTCAAAGTGTGAACATCTATGCCTATGTACTAATATAAAGTTGGGTGAGCTTACATCAATGTATGATATTTGTGTTTTAATATATCAAAATTTTGAAATTGTGTTATTGACAACTAGGTAAGTAGACTTGGGTTGTTATATTTGGTATCAGAGCCTAGGTTGTGAAAATCATTGGTTATAAATATGATTTGTTGAAAATTACATAGCTCTTTTGTCACTAGAGATGGCGGGGATCTCGAGAAAAGCAGATTATAATCTGCAAGAGGAGGTTGCAAAATTTTTGAGGAAGGGACTAAGATGACTTGTGAGGGAGTTAGAGTGAGTACAAACAATTGAAGTGCCTCTACGTGTTATAAGAAAATAATAGGATATAGTGGCAACAAGGGCTATTTAGAATGATGATAACATGACAAAAATGATATAGTTAATGCAAGAACAATTGAATCAGGAAAGGGAACAAATAGAAATCTAAAGGGTTTAAATGAGTGAGCATATGGATTAGCAAAGAGCATAGATGGCTTAGCAATAGGATACTATTGTACAACAATAGAAGGTCATCAAAAATTTGATAATGAGTAGGGATATAGAAAGAGTAAGTGAAATTATTGAAGGATATTCGAGAAGGAAGGTTGGCGTAGAATTGCAAAAAAAAATAAGAAGTTGGATATATCCAAGTTTGATAAAAAATTTGACGATGAAGAAGCTATTAAATGGTTGAGTGAAGCTGAGGGGTACTTCTCTATTCAGCCCCTTTGTGTATAATAAAAAACTACTTGGGGCAGTGGCACATTTAATGGGTCCAACCAAGGATTGGTGGACCCCTTACAAGAAAACCAATCAGATAGATGCTGCCAACATCCCTTAATATGTATTTGCAAAGGAACTTAAGGATCGATTCCTTACGCGGCAATTCTATATTGAGAAGTATGCTGAATTCACCAACTTGCAACAAGAGAATATTTCAGTAATTGAATATTATCAAATATTTGGTCAACTTCTGAAATATGCACCAGAATATGATAAGCATGAGGAATTTAAAGCCCTAAATTTTATAATGGGTTTACATCCTAGAATTGGGACTCTTGTTGGTCGGGGTAAACCCAAAGATTTGACAACAACTTTTGATGCAACTCATTATGAAGAAGTGAGCCATAAAAATAAAAAAGGTTTACTACCAAAAATTTTAAAAGGAAGAACCTAAGAAAAGAAAATACCCAAAGCTTGCTAAAAGTAAAGACCAATATAGGAAATAGAGGGATGGTGGCCATTACAGAGGATACAATAGAAACAAAGGAAAATTTTAGGATAATAAGAGACATTCAAACAGAAGAAATTTTCTAGAGAAAGCTACACAAAGGGTTGTGACTCTAGAAATAGAAAAAAATGGTGCTAATCAGGATAAGGATTGGAAAAGAGAAAACAACAAAGGTCCAAATGTGTTTTATGTCTGCAAAGTAATAGATCATTATGCTAGTCAATGCTCGAAAAGAGTAGGCAAAAGGGAACCAACTAAATATGACCCTCTAAGGATTTAAGCAACTATAGGTAACCACACCCTTTTATGAGAAAATGATATGACAATTTGAGTTAGGTCAAAAAGCAAGATCCAATAATAATTTTGATTATTTGAGGGACATATTAAAAAATCCAGGGATTATGTCAAACAAGTAGCAGACCAAGTATGTATATGGTCCAACCTATTTATAAACTAAAGTTTAATCAGTGATGTTGATATTCAGTGACTAATAGGACAAACCGAGAGGGTCAATTAGATAAATTGAGATATTGTGAATTCATGCCAGGTTGGGTAAAACCCTGTTAAAATGATTTTATGGGTGTAAGTATGAACACTTTTTGATTTGAGAAAACTGGATGATCGAGCATGATCGGACCAAATATTATGAAAATGAGGTCCAACTAAAATCCACCAATAGTTCAAAGAAGCCACAAACCGATAGAAGAGCTATGTTAATTGTGTTGAGGACAATAAAATCCTTTGAGAGATAAACCTACTAAGAATTCCATAAAAATCCACTAAACTTAGCCCCATATTTGTTGGTCCATTATGAGATCATTTTCAAAATTAGTCTTGTTGCATACAAGCTAGCTCTGCCACCTAATTTGTCCAAGATCCACAGTGTTTTCCATGTGTCCCTCCATAAATATGTGGCTAACCCATCCCATATATTGGATGTTTCTCATTTATAGATATTGGACACGTTGCTCATTGAGGTTTGACCTACCAAAATATTGGGACATAGAACTAAGCAGTTAAGAAAAAGAACTATTGACCAATATAGAGTCTAGTGGGATATCTACTCAGAAAAGAATGCCACATGGGAAGATGTGGTAGAAATGAAAAGAAATTTTTCATTTTTGTTTTAAAATTGTTATTCATATGGACATCTGAATATTTGATATGATAATTCTTGTATATTTTGGAATGATGATACATGTTTTGATGTACTTATATTGTAATGCATGCATCCTTTGATATAATGCATATGGTTGGTTATATTTGTATATGTTCAATTATTTTTGAAACCCACAAAATATTTTTTTTTTGGTAGGTAAAGCAAAGTTTATTTACTTACGGGTTGAAGGGACCCGCCCTTATTTACAAGAAGATCATTTGCATTAAAAATGCAGGCCAAAAATACCAATTTATAATAGTTCATCTACATTCATAATGCAAGGCAAAAACACCAGCACCACAGTCGAAAACCAACAAAAACTAACAGCCGAGCTAAACCAAAACAAACTGACCGATGGTGTCGAAGAGACACCTTTTAGGTGGTTAGAACCACCAGTAAAATTTGGCCACTGATGATTGGCCTTTGTGAATATTCTAATAGTGTTAGAGAAGAGGCACCCTCCTACTTCGGCAGAGCTAAGTGTTTGATATTTTATCATAATCCAGGTTGACTTTCTCGATGAATTCCATGGGAAAGTTGTCTTCCCAAATGGTGAGGGAGATCTCTTTGATTGCTCTATTTGCCAAGGTGTCGACCACTTGATTGGCCTCCCTGAACACATTCTTGATTTGGGATTGCTCGTTGTTACAAAGTCCTAGCTGATATTCCTAGATAATGTTCTCTATATTTTTCCCACCCTTGCTATTTCTTTGGATGAGTTTGACAATGATCTTCGAGTCCCCTTCGTAGATGACATGGGCTGCCAGGTTTTTGGAAATGTTAATACATCTCCAGAGGGCCCTGGCTTCCATGAAGTTGTTGGTCTGGGACCCCATATTTTCAATAAAGGCCTTAAGGATTTTTCCACTATGATCTCCAAAGACCCCTCCTGCTCCAGCTTTGCCTGGGTTCCCTTTGGAGGCACCATCGAAGTTAGCCTTGAGCCAACCTTGGGGGGAGGGACCCAAGTGACCTGAGATCTATATTTTCTAGGTTTTTGAGACTTACTACGATCCTGGGGAATATTGAGGGTGGACCAGAGCAATTATTCAATCCCCAGAGCAGGACTGGCCTGACAAGGGATGAGTCCAAAAATTTTGGTGGTGTAAGCAAGGGCTCTGGCAGCTACAACATCGTGGATTCTGGGACCTTTGTTGAAAACTTGCCTGTTGTGCTCCAACCAAATTTTCCAAAAGATGTGATGGATGAGGACTTCCCATAAAAAGCTTACCCTGGGATGCTTGAAGGGCTTAGGCCATTGGCAAATGAACTCTTTGACAGAGTTTGGACAGGTCCAGCTAACCTGAAAGCTTTGGGTGGCTAGGGAGAAAATACTTATGGAGTAGGGGTAATCCATCAAGATGTGGCGAATAGATTCCCAGGCCTAGAGGCATAGGAAACATCTATTTTGCACCATGATATCTCACCACATGAGATTATTCCCAGTAAGTATTTTGTTGTGGATGGTCATCCAGCAAAAGTGTGTGATTTTTGGAATGAGGGATTTGATCCACACCTTGTTAGCGACCACCTTCTCATAGCTGGGGGTGCCCTGGGAATCCATCTTCTCAATAAGCTGGGCCATGGTCTTGATAGAGAAATTCTCGTTATTGATGCCTTTCCAACCTTGCTTATCTCTCATGTTGACATGAGGGAGGAAAGTTGATCGTTGGATCTCCTGAATCCCTTTCATGGCTTCCCTTATGGGTTCATTTCTTATTCTAAAATTGATCTTCTTCCACTCTTGGGCTTCCGGGCTGGAGGAAATGAATTCTGCAACCCTGAGCCTAAATATGTTGTCATTCAAATGCCTAGTAGGGATCAAAACCAGATTGTTGATGAGGGGGGAATTCTCGACCCAGGTATCTTCCTAGAAGTTGATGTTGGCCCCATTCCCCAACTTCTAGGAAGACCCTTTGAGGATGATGTTCTAGGTATGAGTGATGGATTTCTAGAAATGGGAACCATTGCACAGGGGAGGAACTTGGAGGAAGGCCTAGTGCTAAAGGTACTTTCTTTTCATGATGTTTACCCATTCAATATTGACCTTAGTCACTACTCTCCAAGCCTGCTTGGCTAGGAGAGCTAGGTTGGCAACTAAGATTTGGTGCAGACCAAGACCTCCCTAATCTTTGGAGAGCAAACTTTATCCCAAGCTACTAGGTGGAGCTTTCTTGAGGCCTCCGATCCAGACCAAAGGAACTACTTTTAAATTTTTTTAATGGCTTCTCCCATCGAGGCCAATATTTTGAACACAGACATGAAATATGTGGGGATGCTCTACAAGATGGATTTGACCAAAGTTACCTTCCCTGCACTAGTGAGCAGGGCCCCTTTCCACCCATATAACTTGTTACGGATCTTTTCCACCATGTTTGCCCACATGGTTGGCCGGGCCCTACCATGGAATATGGGGAGCCCGAGGTAAGTGGTCAGGAACTCAGAAATGGAACATACCAGGATTCTAGCGATCTTGCGTTGTCTTTTGGTCGGGGTATGGATGAAGAACAACTTGCTTTTAGTGTAATTGATTTTCTGGCCAGCATATTCCTCAAAGCGGTTGAGAATATCCTTGATCACCTTGGCATCTGCTATCGAAGCCTTAGTAGCCATCAACGTGTCATCTACAAACTGCTGGTGAGTTGTGGGGGAAGCCTGAACGCTACCCTGATCTTGAAAAGCTAACTGTAGGAGCAGGCCTCCTTGATATTTCTCCCCAAAATCTCTACCAGGATGATGAACAGAATGGGGGACATAGGGTCACCTTGCCTCAGGCCCCGAGAACCTGAGAAGTAACCCACAGCAGAAACATTTACCATGATAGAGAACCAAGAAGAGGAAATGCAGTTGTAGATCAGGTTTACCCAGGACTCATGGAACCCAAAATTGAGAAGGATTTGGCTGAGGAATTCCCTATTGACTCTATCAAATGTCTTGTTCATGTCCAGCTTGAGGAAGAAGGTAGTTGTGTCTAAAACCTGGGTTGAATGGATCAATTCATGGATGGTGATGACCCCATCGATAATATTGCATCCTTTGACTGTGCTCCCCTGACACGGGTCAATGATGGATGGAAGAATGTTGGATAGCCTGGATGACAAGGCTTTGGTGAGGATTTTTTAAATGACATTGCACAGGCTGATGGGCTGGTAATCAGAGAGGGATTGGGAAATGGCCCCTTTGGGGATGAGATCCAAGAAGGTGGAATTCACATCTCTGGGAATGGACCTGGAGATTTGTATTTCCCTAATGGTGTTAGAAAGATACTACCTCACGATGTCCTAGAAGGTCTAGAAAAACCTAGGTGAGAACCCGCCCGACCCAGGGGCTTTGTTGGGCTTCATGGAAAAGATGGCCTAGTGAACTTCATCCTAGGAGATGGGGCTGAGGAGAAAATCATTTGATTCCTGGGAGATGATGGTGGGGATGATGGCTAGGAGGGATTCCATGGCCTCAGGGGCTTGGGGCGGGCTCGAACCTAGGAGGCTTTTGAAATGATTGATGGCTTCTTCTTTGATTGCATGGATATCCAAAATGGCTGCCCCATCCTGCAAGACAAGGCTTTTGATCTTATTGGCACTCCTATGCCTCAAGGTTGAGATGTGGAAGAACTTGGTATTGGCATCACCTTCCTTGAGCTAAATTTGTCTTGACTTCTGGTGCCAATAAACTTCCTCCTTGGTGAGGATGTTGTGGTACTCAGAAAACAAGGCACTCTCCTCATCCCTAAGACTGTCACTGCCTTCGCCTTTCTGAAAGGACTCCTCAATCTGGCTAATTCGGTATTTGACCTGTTGTTTGTCTTCGAAGATGTTCTCGAAGGTTTCCTTATTCCACTTTTTCAAGTTCCCTTTGATGAACCTGAGTTTCTGGGTTACCTAGTTAATAGTAGACCCTAGGAATTTTTGACTCCACCATGATTGTATCAAGCCCTTGAGATCCTTGTGGTGAATCCACATTGCTTCAAACCTAAAAGGGGTCTTGAAATACAGTCTAGAATCTGATTCCAAGATGAGGGGATTGTGATCAGAGTCTATATTTGGGAGGGATCACAAACTGGCATCCCTAAAGTAGGGGAGGGCTTCCTAGGAAAGCAAAAATATGTCTAGGTGCTCTTGGATCAAATTGGTGCCCTTCCTTTTGTTGCTCCAAGTGAAGAGGGACCCCTGAAGCTAGACATCCATGAGAGAATTGGAATTAATGAAGTTTCTTAGGTCTGTAGTATCTCTGTGAGTGATTTTGTTCCCTCCTTTTTTGTCCTTGAGGTGCAAAGGAGAATTGAAGTCCCCTGCCAAGATCCAGGGAGTTCCTTCAAAGACTTGCCTCATTGAAGTGAGCAATTTCCATAGAGCTTCTCTGCCCACAGAGGTGTTCGGGGCATAGATATTTGACATCACCTAAGAATTCTGGGATTTAGTATCCTATAATAGGATGTTTCTTACCCTATTGTGGCCCAAAATAAGGTTTCCCTAGAGCTTGGTAGGATTCCAGAGACACAGGAGCCCTCTCGACATCCCAAAATTTGGGGAATGAATGAAATCATAGTTTTGCCAAATCTTTCTAGTAATGTTAGGGGACCATTGATCACCCAATTTTGTTTCTTGAATGAGAAAAATGGTTGGATTATGTTCTCTCCTCATGGCTATAGCCAGTCTCTGTTTGGCTACCCCATTTAGGCCTCTCGCATTCCAGGAGAGGACTTTCATTTCAAACTCTTAGAAATTCTCTTGCCCCATTTTCCTTGCTGAGCAGGGGGTTTGGATCTTTGACTTTCATCTTTGGAATTGTTTGTTGTTTCCTAAAATAGCATTCTTTGGGTTCCATTGGCTATATCTTCAGCCACATTTTTGTTCCTTATGTCCGAATCAGAGGGTCTTACTCTCTTTTTTCCCCTCCTACATCCATCATGGATTTTTGGGAGCTCCGAGTTATCCTAGGACTACTTTGCTCAAAACCCATAAAATATTTTGACTAACATAGAGACTGTGTTAAATTATGGTGGGGAAGAATGTCATATCCCCACTATTTTATTACAATCTATTGGAAGAATGTGATACTGTTGTAAGTTTGTGAGTGCAGGTGCAGGTTTCCATTCCAAAGCAAGCATGTTGGATGAGAAGATCACCCACCCCTGGTGGAGATAGTGGTTAAAAGCATCGGGTAAGGTGGGATATGATGTCATGCCTCATGCACCATGGTTCGTGGGTACATGGAAGCCCACTAAAAAATTTCATATAGGTCATTCTGCCTACTACTACATTTTGTGCATATGCTTGATTGTGAAAGTAATTGAATGATTTACTTTTGTTGGGTGAACTTTGATTATTTTTTGTGCTTCTATCAATAAATAATAAAAATATATATATATATATATATATATATAAACTTAATTAAAAATGTCATTTAAATATTAAAAAATATACAATAATAGTAACAATAAAATTATAATATATATATATATATATATTTATAATATATAAATAAAGGTATAAATTAATAATTACAATTTTTTATATTTGGAGCAATGTCTTAATGGTTTTCTTTTATTATTCGACAAGATGAGGACACCACCACCTGGCAGCCATTTGAATAACCTTCTGCATGTACGTGTATTAAGTGTCGTCGTAGAGGCCATCTATAAATTATATAAAACAATGGGAAATGAAATTTTAAAAGTAGTAATCTCGGAAAAATAGTTGTGGAGTGTGAAATATATTAATGTTGTTGGTGCATGTGTTGTGATGGTAGCGTATCTATATCAATTTATGTCCGACCTGAATCTTCATTGAAATACTCTCAGGTTGGAACTTTCTTTTAATTGATATAATGCACTTAGACCAGCATGTGATTCTTGGTGAATAGTTTTTATATCTACTATGTGATGTGAGATTATACAATTATTTAATAGTATAATCATTGAATTTTATTTTCATTATGTGAAGGAATTGGAAATAAGAATTTAGTTAAAAAAAAAGAAGTTAAAATTTGTTTTTATAAGTTTCGCTATTTTTGGCTCTGCGAGTGCATGATAAATATTTAGAATTGTTGGAGTAATATGGTGATACTTTTTATGCACATGTTTTAAACTGTATTCTGCAAATATGTTTTCATTCTAGTTTACATCCATAGTGGACCATGCTAGTCTCTACAATGTATTCTTCCACTGTATTTGTGGTGTGTCTGAATGGAGAGAATTCGTGCATTGACATTATTACTAGATTATCATTTGGGGTAACTTCGGTGAGAAATAATGAAGCTTGCTAATAAAGAATGTCTCCAAGGGAGTAGGCTGTATAGGACTATTAAACTTCGTAGGGCTATGTACAACCATATTAGATTATTAAACAAAATATCTTTAAGTAATATTTTCACCTATAATAAGATATATGATAGGGCAAGCAGTAAAGAGAATAGTGTTATCTCTCTTTTGACTATAGTTGGGTGCTGAAATTAAAGAAGTTTGATTAAATCTGCACAGTTTAAGAAAGCATGGAAACCCTTATATTTTGTCTAAAAACTCATTGTCATGTTTTAATAATTTTTTTTACATGAGGGTCCCTTTTGATCAACTCTTAAAAATTAATTTATACCAAGCAGTTTTCAGTTTTTCTTTTAATAATAGTCTGGCTATCATTTTTTTATATATGGTATGCTACTATAAATATTTAGTAGTGGTGTATTACATTTTCTTGGATGTTATTTTGTTTGTGGCGATAAGTGTTTCTCCTTACCTTTGATTAATCTTTTTGTTGATAATTTTTTTTTGCCTTGAAGTTGTATCATTAAGCTCTGCAAGATATTAAAAAAATGAAGTCATTTATTTATTGGATTGTCGAGTCATCATCGAAAAATCACTTGAAGAACTTCAATTTTATTTATAAATTTTGCCTAAGCAATGTTGTGTACTACAACTCTGTTTTCTAGTTTTCATAAATATTATCATACCTTAGAGACCTGGACTTTATAGATAGTATTTACACCTATGTCCGACTAATATATTAGGTATCCCAAAATAATAAAAATGTTATTTATACTTTTAAACTTCACATGTGTTATTACAAGGAAAATATGTGTTATTAAGATTCTTCTTTTAGGTTTGAGTGATTTTTGCGGTGACCTATGATATGAAATCTTTAATAGTTAGAAAACTTTGCTATACATTAGAAGTATGCATAGTATGAGTTTGAAAGACATGGATTAAATACTTGAGTTTGTTTTATAATAACCTTTGTCTATCATCTCATGATGTCTCATATAGACTAGAAAAATGTGTGCAATCAGTCTAAAAATTTTGAATCGTCAACAATGACAATGTTACTCCAAGACCAACCAAATAAGAATATAGAATCATCTCTTAAAATTTCTCGAGGAATGAATTAATTGGGAGTTGTGAGAATTTTCTTTAAGGATTATAGGGTTTATAAAATATGATGACCTTTCTGCTTCAAAAATACCAGTGATAATGAACTTTAAGTTACCTCTCATGTTTATGATAAATTTTAAAATAAATGCAATTATATTATATTGGTAACATAAGAGTTTGAGAATCGTGTAAATCTTGAAAACATATAACCATAGGAAAATGTAAAATTGTTGGTGGTTGTCTCATATTGATGGATGCATCTCTATGCGTACTTCAAATTTCCCTCACGTACCATGATATCTATAGTAAATTTACTATGTTTTATAAAATAAATTCTTATAGTAATATATGGTTATAATATTGTTATAAGAAGTTTAACTCCATATGTTATATATATAAATTTTGGTTAATGATGTAGACATCTATTGTAAAGGAAATTTAGCACTTCGTTTCTCTTTAGTATGTAGAGATACTTAGATAACTATTAAGGAATCATAGTCTAATTTTGTAGTTTAACTACCTTCTAAAATAAAAACCTTATTATACTAAATGATAACCTTTCTCATTTGTAGCTCTTTTGGAATATTAAAGTAAGTTTGTTCTTTATACATAAATTTTAAGTATGGAATAATGAGTAAGGTTTTCAAAAGTTGATTAAATAAATATCTTAAAAGTATATATCTTAAATGTCCAGGTAGAGATAAAATAAGTCACAAATATTTTTAGTTTCCATAAATTTAAAATAATGTCAAGATCAATTATGTCTATTGTATTTAGTAGATTTTTTTACTTCAAATATAGTGGAATGCCTGTCTTTCACAACAAAGTGGTAGATTAGTTACGAAGACTTGACTAAAGATCATATAATAAAGGAATTAAGCTTTATTTATGGGTACACTTATAGAAGTCCATTTAAAATATAATACTTTGAACTCTTATGTCAAGTAAACCATAGTAGTGAAAAGCAATAACAACTGAAAAATAAAATCTCTTTTCAAAATATTATTATTGTGAGTAAATACATGAGCCTTGAGGATCTCTAAACTAGGAGCATAAATAAGTTCCATAACTTTAAGTTTATGGAACCTAGAAACAATGTAAAACCATTCATATTTTGAATATCAAATGTAAACCACTATTGAAGAACATCAATAAAACTTGGCCACCAATAATGTCATTACAAGTATATTGAAATCATCGAGGAAGATGGTATATGCCATCTAGAAGGATGTCATCACCCAACTCCAGTAGCTCGTAGAGGTGACTATTGTGAATCAGGGACAATTGTTCTCTAGCATTACCAGAAGGATCATTGGATCCCATGCTATTGAGAGTAACGAACTATGGAATGGGACATCATTCTAGGTTATCATACAAAGTAGTATGTGAGGGTTTCTGTGAATCATAAACCAGTTGTGAAATTGCCAACAAATTCCAAGACTAGAGAGTTGGTCCTTGGGGTTGGAAGGTCTAGCGGTAGATGATATGGATAACATTACTGTCAACTAAGGTATGGTTTGGGACACCTGGTTCAAAAACTAGAGTATTGGCAAACCCTAATAATACCTTAGATGAAGGTCAATAATCAGGCACTAGCATAGCTACGCTAACTCTAGCATGGGCCTAAAGGTTTAATCATGAATTGAAAATTGGGTCAGTGGACCATTAGGACAAGAATTAGATCATAGATCTAAGTCCTCCATGCTATGAGATAGGGAAAATAATGCATCCATCCTTCTAGATGATATGGGCCCTAGAAGGGTAATCACATGCCAATATCTAGAATTCGAGTAAGGAGAGGAAGGGTCTCATGTATGGTAATCTATAGCGGGAAGTTGGATGGTCCCAAGCACTTGAGATTCTGTTTGCAATGGTTTAAGATCTTGAAGTGTGAACATCGATGCCTATGTACTAATATAAAGTTGGATGAGCTTACATCAATGTATGATATTTGTGTTTTAATATATCAAAATTTTAAAATTATGCTATTGACCACCAGGTGGGTAGACTTGGGTTGTTACAATTGGTATCAGAGCCTAGGTTGCAAAAATCCTAGGTTATAAATATTATTTGTTGAAAATTACATAGCTCTTTTGTCACACGAGATGGTGGGGATCTCGAGAAGAGTGAATGCTAATCTACAAGAGGAGGTTGCAAAATTTCCAAGGAAGGGACTAATATTATTTGTGATGGATTTGGAGTGATTACAAAGAACCGAAGTGCCAAGGTGTGTTATAAGAAAAGAAAAGGAGCTAGTGGTAGTAAGGACTGCTTAGAATGATGATAATATGACAAAAATGATACCATTAATGCAAGAACAACTGAATCAGCAAAGAGAACAAATGGAAATCCAAAGGGCTCAAATGAGTGAGATTATGGATCAGTAAAGAGCACATATGGCTCAAAAATAAGAGATAATTGTACAACAATAGAAGATCATAAAAAATTTGGCAAAGAGTAAGGAGACAGAAAGATTAAGTGAATTTCTTGAAGGATCTTCGAGAAGGAAGGTTGGCGTAGAATTGCAGAAAGAAATTAAGAAGCTGGATATATCCAATTTTTATGGAAAAGGTGATGGCAAAGCAACTATTAATTGGTTGAGTGAAGCTGAGGGGTACTTCTCTATTCAGTCCCTTTGTGCAGAATCAAAAACTACTTGGGTAGTAGTATATTTAACGGGTCTAGCTAGGGATTGGTGGACCACTTACAAGCAAACCAATCATATGGAAGTTGCCAATATCCCTTGGGATGTATTTCAAAAGGAATTTAAGGATCGATTCCTTAATCCATAATTCTATATTGAAAAGTACATCGAATTCACCAACTTGCACTAGGAGAATATATCAGTAATTAAATATTATCAATGATTTGTTCAACTTCTGAAATATGCACCAAAATGTGATAAGAGTGAGGAATTCAAAGCCCACAAATTTGTAATGGGTTTTTCATCCTAGAATTGGGACTCTTGTTGTTCGGGGTAAGCCCAAAGATTGGACAGCTTTTGATGTGGCTCATTATGAAGAGGTGATCCAAAAACATTAATAGGTTTACTATCAAAATTTTGAAAAGGAAGAACCTAAGAAAAGAAAATACCCAAACCCTGCTAAAGGTAAAGACCAATATAGAAAATATATGGATGGTGGCTATTATAGAGGAGAAAATAGAAATAAAGAAAAATTTTAGGATAATAAGGGAGAGTCAAACAAAATAAATTTTTCAGAGAAAGCTACACAGAGAGTTGTGACTTCGAAAATAGAAAAGAATGGTGCTAACTAGGACAAGGATAGAAAAAGAGAAAAGAATAGAGGTCCAAATGTGTGTTATGTCTATGGATAAATAGATCATTATGGTAGTAAATGCCCAAAAATATTAGATAAAAGGGAACCAGTTGAAGATGATCGTCTTAGGATTTAAGAAACTGTAGGTAACCACATCCTTTTATGAGAAAATGATATGACAATTTGAGTTAGGTTGAAAAGCAAGAGCAAATAATAATTTTTATTATTTGAGGGACATGTTGGAAAATCTTGGTATTATTTCAAATAGGTACTAGATCGAGTATGAATCTGATTCAACCTATTTATAGACTAAATTTCAATTAGTACTACTAATATTTAGTGACTAATAGGATACATCGAGAGGGTCAATTAGATAAATTGATATATTGTGAATTCATGCCAGGTTGGGCAAAACCCTATTAAAAAGCCTTTATGAGCGTAAGTATGAACACTTTTTGCCTTGAAAAAATTGGATGGTCGAGCATGACCAGACCATATAATATGAAAAGGAGGTCCAACTAAAATCTACCAATGGTTCAAGGAAGAGACAAACTGATAGAAGACCTATGTTAATTATGCTGAGGATAATAAAATCTTTTGAGAGATAAACCTACTAAGAATTCCACAAAAATCCATTAAACTTAGCCCCAAATTTGTTGGTCCATTTTGATATCATTACCAAAGTTAGTCTTGTTGCATACAAGCTAGCTTTACCACCTAATTTATCCAATATCCATAGTGTTTTCCATGTTTTCCTCCTTTGCAAATATGTGGTTGACCCATACCATATATTGGACGTTTCTCATTTGCAGACATTAGACCCATTGCTCATTGAGGTTTGACCTGTAAAAATCTTGGGATATAGAACTAAGTAGTTAAGAAAAAGAACTATTGACCAGTGTAGAGTCCAGTGGTATCTCTACTCAGAAAGGATTACCACATGGGAAAATGTGGCATAAATGAAAAGAAAATTTCCATTTTCATTTGAAAATTGATATTCATATGGACATTTGAATATTTGATATGATAATACTTGTATATTTTGGAATGATGATACATATTTTGATGTACTTATGTTTTAATGAATGTAACCTTTGATATAATGCATATGGTTGGTTATATGTGTATATGTTCAATTATTTTTGAAACCTACAAAAATATTTTGACTAACACAAAGACTGTGTTAAATTCTGGTGGGGAAGAATATCACATCCCCACTATTTGATTACTATATATTGGAAGAATGTGATATTGTTGTAAGTGTTTGTGAGTGCAGGTGTAGGTTTCCATTCCAAAGCAAGCATGTTGGATGAGAAGATAACCCACCCCTACGAAGACAGTGGTTGAAAGCATCAGGTAAGGTGGGATATGATGTCGTGCCTCATGCACCATGGTCTGTGGGTACATGGAAGCCCACTGAAAAATTCATATAGGTCATTCTTCCTACTTTTGCATTTTGTGCATATGCTTGATTGTGAAAGTAATTGAATGATTTGCTTCTACTGGGTGAACTTTGATTATTTATGGTGCCTCTATTAATAAAAATAAAATGTATATATATACATATATAAACTTAATTAAAAATGTCATTTAAATATTAAAAAATATACAATAAAAGTAATAATAAAATCATAATATATATATAATATATAAATAAAGGTACAAATTAATAATTAAAATATTTATATTTGGAGCAATGTCTAAATGGTTTTCTTTTATTATTCGACAGGATGAGGACACCACCACTTGGAATCCATTTGAATAACCTTATACATGTACGTGTATTAAGTGTCACCGTAGAGGTATAACTTATATAAAACGATGGGAAATGAAATTTTGAAAGCAGTAATCTGGGACAAAGAGTGGTGGAGTGTGAAAGAGATTAATTTTGTTGGTGTCTGTGTTGTGATGGTAGCATATCCATATCAATTTATGTCCGACCTGAACCTTCACTGAAATACTCTCAGGTTGGAACTTTCTTTTAATTGATATAATGCACTTAGAACACCATGTTATTCTTGGTGAATAGTTTTATATCTACGGTTTGATGTGAGATTATAAAATTATTTAAAAGTATAATCATTGAATTTATTTTCACTGTGTGAAGAAATTGGAAATAAGAATTTAGTTTAATTCTTATAAGTTTTGCTATTTTGGACTCTGTGAGTGCATGAGATATATTTAGAATTGTTGGAGTAATATGGTGATACTTTTTATGCACATGTTTTTAACTATATTCTGCAAAGATGTTTTCATTCTATTTTGCATCCATAGTAGGCCATTCTGATATCTACAACGCATTATTCCACTATCTCTGTGTTGTTTCTAAATGGAGAGAAGTTGTGCGCTAACAATATTACTAGATTATCATCTGGGGTAACTTTGGAAAGAAATAATGAAGCCTACTAATGAAGAATATCTCCAAGGGAGTAGGTTGTATAGGACTGTTAAACTCCATAGAGCTATGTATAGCCGTATTAGATTATTAAACAAAATATCTTTAAGTAATCTTTTCATCTGTAATAAGGTATCTGATAGGGCAAGCAATAAAGAGAATAGTTTTATCTCTCTTTTGACTATATTCGGGTGCTGAAATTAAAGAAGTGTTGGTATTTCTACAACATTGATGTCCTCTGCATATTTTTTACTATTCAGTAACTTCTCCTTCCTTGAAGCTTTCTTCTTTGTATAGAATGTATTTTCTCTTTCCTACTTTCTTTATCAGTAGTTTTTGGTTGTGCCCAAGGGTTGGTGTAGTTTTCTGTTCATTTAACATGTAGGGTACTTACCATGTCAAGGGCAAAGGTAGTTTTATGCCATGTTTCCAGTCGTAAGTTTGTTTCAGGGTAAAAGTAGAGTGCAGGCCCATTTTGAGCTAGAGAGCAGTAAAGGCCAATTTTAGGAGAGAAAACGTAAGGGCACCCATGCATTTTTTCCCTATTTGAAGAGCAAATGGCCCTTTGAATTTTCAAAGTGCAATAGTAGCTTCAAGAAAAAAGGCTAAGTATGGCCCTAAGGCATTTCGCTCAAACTTTCGAGTGCAAGGGAGTTTTAGAGTAAGTAGCAATGCAATGCCCCTTGACTTTTCAACTCTGGCACTGCTCCTAATGCTGCAAAGCATTTCACTCCACAATGCCAGTGTAATTCCATTTCAGAGCTGGAGAAGGCAAAATGACCTTTGAATTTTCAACAACACAACCCATCAATTGAAAAAATGCTAAGTGTTGAAACAATCGTTTCTCTCTATTTTTCAAGTGCAAAGCCAATTCAGAGCAAGTGGGAGTGCACTAACCTTTGAATTTTAAACTCTAGCACTGCTCCTGATGCTTTGAGATGTTTTGCTTCATATTTATAGTGCAAGGTGATTTTGATCCTACCAAGGGTGCAAGCACCTTTGAATTTTCCACATCGACACACCTCCCAAGGATCCAAAGTAGTTTTGCTTAGTTTTCCAAGTGTAATGTAATTTTGGAGCTGGAAGGAGAGAAATGGGCTTTGACGTTTCCATAGCACAAACCTGGTTGTCAGACCAAAAAATACTAATTGTGGATCAGGCTGTTTCACTCCAGTTTTTGAGTGCAAAGCAATTTCTGGGTAAGTGAAAGAGCAATGCTCGTTGAATTTTCAATGTCATCACTACTCCCGATGCTCCGAGATGTTTCACCCCAATCTTAAAATGCAAATCAATTTCAGGCCAAGTCTGAGTGCAAGCACCTTTGAATTTTCAAAATTTGGCACCCCTCCAGATGTATTAGGGCATTTCACTCATTTTTTTAGTGCAAAGCAAATTCAACCGAAGGAGGAGTGCAATCACCCTTGACTTTTCAATGATCGGTGCTACTCTCAATATGACAACTAGTTTCATTGTAATTTTGGAGTGCAAGCACTTTTGAATACTACATCAACAAAATGTAGGTTGGCCTATATCCAATAAGCATCTATTTCTATCATTCCCCCCACCTCAACCATAATTCCTCATGAATGGTCCACATCAATGAAGCAAGGTGCATCCTTATCCACTTAAACACAGTCGGTTTGAGAAACTTCTAGACTTGATGTTTCCATATTTTAGAATCCAATATTTCTTTGAAGCGGTTCCAGCAAGCAAGGAGAGGGTACCACCAGCTAAGCCTATCAGAATATTGAAGGAGTCAATCTATATTTTATCGAGTCATCTATTTCAGGCCATGCCTCATTATTGTTTAATGAGTGCTTATTTTTTAAATACTATCTTTCTAACCACTACAATATTTTATGGGTGTGCATTTATGTTTCAAGTGATAGGATTCTCTATAAAAGCCAACAATTCTAATGTAATATGATGAATGTTTTACTAGAATCTTGTTGTAACTTGAATTCTGCTATCAATACAGAGAATGTTTGGCTCTAATTCTGGACTTCTCTTTATGTGTATGTCTTCCACCTTATATTTCTATTAAATTCTCTATTCTGTATGTGGGTTATAATTCTATGTTTGGATTTGACTCCTGATAGAGGGTGAACGATAGAATAATTTTGGAGATTGCACATGTTAGATGCTTTGTTTTAATTTCTATTAGTTTTTTGTGTTGAGTGCTATTTGATTCAATGTGCAATTAAGTTATCATGTTGCTTTTCCATCACCCCTGTTCTACTTGGCCTAAGGCCATATTTCCCATCCTTTTTAGTCATTTATAATATCTTTCTTGTTCCTTAATCTCAAACCCCCAAGTTAGTATAGAAGGGGAACTAGCCCTTTCTGAATATTGGCACAGGAGGCATTTCTTCCTCTTGGTATTTCAATGTTGGTCGGGTCTAGGGTGCATGAATGAGACATTTTATACCTAAGGTGTATTTTTTACCAACAGCCCAATGGGATGCAAATGTTCCACATCAAAAGTAGTATTAATAAGTTGATGTTCATCTTGTTACTGTCAAATCCAAACATCTGGTGACTCATATAAACTTATAGGCCTCCAAATCTCAAATCTAGTTTAAAAGCCCACACCTTCATGTATATGAGATGGAAGGCTAAAAATCCAGAAGAAACAGTTGAGTTCTACGAGCTCAACATTGATGCTCTGGGAGAGCATCCTAGAATAGTCCTATCGAGTATCCCATTGGAGCAAGCACCCTCGCAAGTAGCTATTATATTTGCTCAGACTCCAAGTCCTGCCAACACTACAATTATCTTGCCCTCTCAATCGAATGTTCCAAACATTTTTATGCAACCAAATCCACCAAATCCATTGGTCTAGATGGTGCAGCCTCCATACAGGTAGTTCCTCACATGGAATCATTCAGGATCTCTAGCTTTGCAAGCTCAAAACCAAGTACCACTCACAATGTTGAAGGCTTTGCCCACATACAATAGTACAAGAAATATGGCTTATGAGCACATCCAGGATGTCATTGTGCTAACAACCATTCACCACATCATCAAAGAAGATATCATGGTGAGACTGATGGCTCTCTCACTCTAAGGTAAGATCCTCTACTGGTACTAGTCATTGTTGACCGACACCATCACTACATGGGACCAACTTATATAAAAATTGATAAGGGGCTTCAAATAATAGGTAGACCCCTTCTTTTTGTTGCACCAGTTCACCACCATCTAGAGGCATTCTCAAGATGAGGTAGTGGATTTCAATGTCAGGTTCACTCGAACCTAGTAGAGAGTCACTATCGGTCTTCGGTCCATTCTGAAGCAAGCGGTATTCTATTACTTAAGAGCTATCCATTCTAACATTAGCATGAGAATCCAATATGCTAATATCAACACTTTACCTTCCTTGTATGAGTAGGCACATAAGGTTGAGGTTGACCTAGTAGCTATCAAAAATTTACCTCCAAAGGTGACTATGTTGATTTATCCAGAATTTCCTTCGAATATGTATCCTAGTGCATCTTCTTAGTCCATGCCTACACCCATGATGTACCCAAATCCATAATAGAATCCAATCCTCAAAATCAAGATATACCCACTCCATAGTTTCAAGCACCCATTGTTCCTCAACTCCCAGGCTCCTTTTCCATATCTAGCATTACTTGCACCATTTGCACCATTGCCATTACCCGTACCTCAAGCAGCCTTGAATGCAGACCAGACCAGAGAATTGTAATATTTGTGAGCATCAATGAAGACGATGGTGAATGAGATGAATGTCATGAGGAGGAGTCACAATGATCAAATATTCCAACCAAGGAGATATGCTCATCCTCTCCCAATCACTAGGGAGAAAGTCGCTTCCACCAATAGGGCTCCTAAAAGAAATGTGCTATTAGAAAGTGAAGAAGTCGATTCATCTGGAAGAGCTTATTGGTGTTCGACCTACAACTTGCATGGTGCATCTTAAATATGTATAGACCCTTATAGATATTTCTCCTAGTGGGAAGTTAAATATGATATGGTACACTGATCACAATTTTATGATTCCCTCTATTAAGCAAGTCTCTGTCCTTATAAGGACTGGTAAGAAGCCCATTGAGGTCAATCTGGTTCAGATGGAACCATTGAAAGTGCCTACCACTTCCAAGATACCAAGTGAGAAGTCCCTGCCACTAGAGAAGGAGCCTATTTAAGTGTTAGAATTGGAAGATTCCACCCGATTAAAATACTTCCTATCTCTAAGAGCAAAAGGAAGAATTTCTCAACCATAGGCTTCAACCTCTCAATCCCAAACTGAAGCAAAGGATTAGGTGAAATAAAAACTTAGATATCCCTCACTAACCAAGAACCAAAGAGTAGAAGTGATGCATTAGTACCAGACTCGATATGAGATTGCTAAGGATGGAGTTAATTTTGGTACAAGAGTGTACAACATAGTCAAATATCTAAAGAATACTCCAGCTAAGGTAAGCATCTTCGATGCACTCCAACTACCCGATCAAGTTGACCTACTGTAGGAGTCATTGAAGCCTACCAAAGGCAATGGAAAGCCAACTCAGAATGTCTTAACGCATACGCTGACTACCTTAGCTACTAAGAAGAATAGGCCACTACCATTCTATATATCCCTCAGGATGGAGGGGTGGGTCGTGCATAATTGCATGATTATTTTTGGTGCTGCTACTATGATAATGCCTAAGGAATTTTGTGAGATTATGGGTGTGGAGTACACTAGGAACAATCTTGGAGTGCTTCAACTAGATGAAAAGCTAGTCAAAATAGTGGGAGTCATCAAAGATATCCCGATCGTGTTGCACAAGATGTCATAGATCACTGTAATTCAAGAAGTTGTGGTAGTAGATCTAGAGCCCTATTTTAGCATGCGCTTCTCAAGGGATTTCATTGTAAAACTTGGAGGTTATCTATCTCTAGACTATTTACACCTGGAAATCCCCTTGAGAGGAAGGAGGATTAATTTTTTTAATGAAAACCCATCCACCTTTCACATTGAAAGGATCCAAGATGCAAAAAAATAATTGGACTCGATCAATATGATCGAGGAAGTAGAGGAGGAAGAGAAAGTAGAGCTGATGGAAGAATATATGGATGAACTCTGCATAGAATATGAATTTTCTATGCATGAATTTAACACCATGATCGAGTTTGAGATTGGGTGTTATTCAATTACCAATCCTGAAAAGGCTAAGGTACCAAGTGATCAAGACCCCATGGCTGATCAACTATGGAAACTCTTTTTTGATGGTGCCCGATGTATGAATGGTATTGGGGTAGTATTTGTCCTTGTCTCTCCTTTAGGAAACCAAAAAATAAACTTGTATAGACTCACATGGAGCTGTAAAAATGATGCTACCGAGTATGAAGCCCTGTGTTTAAGGTTACAAAAGGTAGAGAAACTTAGAATAAAATAGTTGCAAATCTTCAAAGACTCAAAGCTGATCTGCAACCAAGTGACTAATAAGTGTGTTGCCAAGCAATACTATCTAAAAGCATACTATAATAAGGTATGGGATCTGCTTGAGTCCTTCTTGACTCTGAACATTTAGTTTATTTCATGAGATCAAAATAAGCATGCTAATGTCTTAGCATCTATCGGAGCTAGATGCTCCCCTATCGAGAACATATGTAAAAACCAAAGGTAGTGAGGGTGATCTATAGGCCCTCAGTGCTAGATAAAAATATTCATTGGTAGGTCTTTGATAGTGGCGAGCAGATCATCAATTTTTTTATCAATGAATCGGGTAATATTGAAGATAGAGCCCTCAATGATGAATAATATAGGGGCCTGATTCAGCTGAAGAACAATCACATCCTGAAGGATTTAATCACCCTTAAAATTTTGTTTGAATAGGATTATAGGTCCCTCACCCATAAAATCAAGGTGGATGCAAGAGAGGACGAGGACCCGAAGCTAGAATCTGAGAAATCCATCAATGTGGAAACTGATTGCACAATATTATAAATTGAGCAAATCATGACCCTATGCAAATAATACCAAGATATCATCCCTTGGAGCTATCAGGACCTAAAGGGGTATGACAAGAGTATCTTCCAGCACACTATTGAACTGCAGGAAGGGATCAAACCTTTTAGGCAAAAGCAATGACCAACTAATCTGAAAATAGAGGTGTTGATGAAGGTTGAACTCCTAAAGATGTTGGAGGTGAAGATCATTTACCCTATAAAGCACTCTTCCTAGGTGGTAAACCTGGTCCCAGTATGAAAAATAATGGTGACATCTGCCTATGCATCGACTTCCAAAACCTCAACCAGGCATCCCTAAAAGACCTAATTAGATTCTTCACGTAGCGGTGGGAGCATGGATATTTTCTCTATTGGATGGCTTCTTAGGGTATAATCAAATCTGGGATAAGTATTAAGACCAATACAAGAACACCTTCACCACAAAGTGGGGCACTTTCACCTACCAACGCATGTCATTTGGCCTCTCAAACATCGAAGCAACCTTCCAAAGAGCGATGAACTTAGCCTTCGGTGAGTTTCTCAATTGTATCATTGTGATTTATATTGATAACATGACTATTTTTCCCACAAAATGGAGGAACATGGTCTACATTTGCAACATGTGTTTGAGAAGTTTTGGGAGTTGGAAATCTCCATAAACCCAAAAAAGTCCATATTTGTGGTAAATGAAGGCAAGCTCCTGGGTCATGTGATATCCAAGAAGGGACTAGTTGTTGACCCTACTATAGGCCCAAAATGGCCACATACTTAGGAAAATTTTGAAAATTTTTCCTAAGGCATGAAGTTCTCATTTCGTACACTTTACAGTATATTTTGGAGGAAATCCACCCAACACTTGGTGAATTTTCGTACTTGGAGCAATTCCACATAATTTCTTATGTCTTTGGCTCTGGACTGGCGATGCGTCTTGAATTCATAAAAAAATTTGAAGGATGAATTTAGTGTAAAATAAGTGTGGATTGGTGATCACTTCATATTCTTTGATATATTTTGAGCGGCTAAGTGATGGAGAGCCCGATTTCAAAGAGCACATAGAATATTTTTTCTTGAAATGGTGATAGAAGGTGGAGTTCTATGTACAAGCAATGAAGATTTGTGTCGAAGGTCTTTTTGACTAATTTTCTTCTAGAATGGTGACAAACAATGCTTACTCTGAAGTCAGTGTGGAATGGAGGAAGAGTTCCTTTACATTGTATCGAGTCCAGAATGATGTTCGCAGGCCAATGCACTTGCTTAGGTCTAGAATGGAATCCATAGAAATTTTGGAGAAGATATGATGTCATCAACCTTTTTGTGTGGATTGGTGAATGATTCATCGCTAAAGAAGATAAAAAAAGGATAAGGAGTAGATTACATCCCACTTTACTTTCAAAGCATTTTAGTTTTGGATTTCCGTTCCACAAATTCCAAAGCATGAAAGGTGATGTCATCAATTTTTAAAATTGGAATGTCACTGTGTTCTCCCTCGCAATTATATTAAGCTTATATCAGATTTAATCATAACCATACGATGGGGAAGATCAATAGTGGAGATTTTTACAAGAAATTTGAAGCATATAAAAGTAATTTCTCATCGAAGTTAAAACATTCAGTTGGAGGATGAAGCTAAAGCATCAAGGATTTCAAGAAGACAAGAACCAAAGATGATTACAGATCGACAATGGCAAAATGTTTTCAAGATTGATCAATGATGCATATGCAGTCTTCAACAGTCAAAACTCTAGTTAGCGTTAAACAACCAACAATTTATAGAGGTTTCAAGCTACCATGGCGGTCCACTTGCAGTGAATTTATTGAAGATTGATCCAGTAAGAGAATGCCAGCAAGAAATCTCTGCTGAGCTATCAAATTTTCATATTTATAATGTTCTTTATTATTTTAATTTTGCAAAACTATAAATAGAGGTCAAACCCTCATTTTAAAGGGTCGACTCTAGTGTGTTTTCCTGTGCTACTGTAAATATTCCCAAGGGCTAATGGAAGGAGCATTACATTGATTTTCACCTCAAATTTTGTGTCTTCATAATTTGATATCAGAGGTTCCAATTATTTAGTTGCATTTATGTGAATACTTGAATGGTTAGAGTGTCAGGTCCACCATTTTAAACCACCTGGAAGAACAATTTAGTGCTATGGAAGGTGCCCTATAAAGGATGATTTTCACTCTTGTTAAGGGAAAAAACCCCATTTTTGTGCTTTAAGGAGTGAAAGCCAAGTCAAAACTGAAGGCCAAATCGATAAGTCAAATTCAAATGTTGTTTTGCCCCGACTTCCCAATGCAATATATTTTCCATAATTACCTACGTGAAAGTGCCTTTGAATTTTTAGCAGAAGTGCAACTCAGTCTTGGAGGAGAAAAGGCTCGATGGGGCCCAAGTCTATTTTGCCCTAGTTTTAAAGTGCAATTCCTTTTAGGGGGTCTGATAAGGTGACATAGTCGTTGACTAGCTGTTGACCCTACCAGGGCAAAAGCCCTCCTCAGGCTACCTCTACCAGCAAACAAGAAGGGCCTACAATCCTTTTTTGAGTAGATTAATTTTGTTTAGAAATTCATTTTCGACTTTTCCCAGGTACTAAAGTCGATGACTACACTCCTCAAGAAGGATGTCGAGTTTCAATGGATCAATGAGAGAAGGTGAGCATTCAAGGAGATAAAAGAAAGAATCGCTCAGGCCTCCATTCTGGTAAACCCCGACTACTCCAAGGATTTTATCCTTTACACCATTGGTGAATCAGAGAGCTACGTAGTTATCCTGACTTAGAAGAACAAGGATGGGGATGAGCGATCAATAGCCTTCCTGAGCCAAGTCATTCACCCGCATGAAGAAAAGTACAAATTCATTGAGAGGCAAGTGTATGCAGTGATGTGGTCGCTGAAGAAGATTCACCATTTTGTCTCCCAAAGTAAGACAATAGTGTACGTGGTGCACCTTGACGTTAGAAACTTCATAATTCAAAGTGAGCTTGGCAATAAGAGGGCAGGATGGATCTCTAAGATCCAAGAGTTTGACATAGAGGTCTGGCCCACTAAACTAGTCTATGGTCGAGCCTTATACCAAGAACTTGTCAGAAGTGTCGCATCGGAGGTGACAGCTTACCAATGGGATGATCCAGTGTAGAAGAGCCATCTCGTAAATCAGTCTTCATTCAGTAGAAACTGGATTGAAGACCTGGTGGAGTACTTTAGAAATGGATGGTGCCCTTTAGACCTCAATTATTTTTATAGGAGAATTTTCAGGATATAGGCCTACAAATATGTGTTGTTACCCAGCGGTTTATTTCATCGAAACATAGACGGTGTCCTCCTGAGATGTTTTAGGGGACAAAAAAGCATAAAATCATATATAATTTCCATTCTAGAATATTTGGGGGCCATTTTATTAAAATTTCTATGGCATTAAATATAATAAAATTAGGCTATTACTGGCCTACTATTTTTGTTGATACATTCGAGGTTAGAAAAAAGTGCGACAAATGTTAGTGGTACGTTGGCCACACTAGGAATGCTTCTTTACCCTTGCACCCAATTCAAGTCGAGGCTCCATTTAAGTAGTGGGGCTTGGACTTCATTGGGGTAATAGATCTAAATTCATCAATAGGGTATAAGTATATCCTGATGGCCATAGAATACTTTACCCAATGGGTAGAAGTAGTGCCCACCAAGCAGGCTAACCAAGATGTAGTTATCACCTTTTTGGAAGGGCTAATAACCTATTTTGGGATACCTGATGCGATAGTAACTGATAATGGCACTAATTTTATCGATGCCAAAATCTATGCATTTTCAAGTGTGGTATTTACCTAAAAATATCATCTAACTATTACCCATAAGGAAATAGTTTGGCAGAGTCTACAAATAAAATCTTGCTCAGGATCCTGAAAAGAACATTAGAAGGCAACAAGCGGAGTTGGCATTTTCTTCTAAACTTTTATTTATGGGCTAACCGTATTTCTATCAAGAAATCAATTAATACATCCCCATATTCTTTGGTATATAGGAAAAAAGTAGTTCTCCCCACGCACATCTAGTTTCCTGCATTATAGTCTCTCCGTTCTTTGGGTGACAAGGATGAAGAGTTAGATCCTATAAGTGTTAGGATAGCCCAAATACTGCAATTGGAGGAGGAAAGAGAGAAGGCCTATGAGGCTTTCATAAGGCATGTTGAGACCACACAAAATTGGTTTGACAAGAAGAACTCTGATCGAACCTTCCATATTGGTGACTTAGTACTGAAATGTAACAAGAAAAAGTCCAAGCCTAGAAATCATGATAAATTTAACACATTCTAGGAGGGTTAGTTTTGAATTTCTGAGGTCCATCACGCAAATTCTTTCACTCTTCAATATTTGAATGGGTTTCATCTGAAGGCATACTACTAGTGAGAGGTAGTATGAAAATATTTATCAAACTATGTACATATTTTTTATTCCTTTGTTTGCTTATACGTATTTGTTTTTCGAATTATAAGTCTCTTCGACCCCTTTCACACTATCAGTAGCGTAGTTTTGGGCCAGAGGCCTAGATGGTAGAGAAATGGTGCTAAAGAGCCTAAGTTGTTCTATTTTAGTTTATTTTATACATTTTTTAGTGTGCCAAGAAAAAAGAGGATAGTAGTTTTCAAGCACCCAAATTCAGCTAAGTAAAATTGTAGGTTTGCAAGAGTGTCAGGTCCACCATTTTAAACCACCTGGCAGAACATGCTATGGAAGGTGCATTGGCAAGGAGGAATTTCACTCTTTTTAAGGGGAAAAACCGTGTTTCAATGCTCTAAGGAGTGAAATCCAAGTAAAAACTGAAGGTCAAATAGATAAGTCAAATTCAAATGCCTTTTCACCCCAACTTCCTAGCACACTATATTTTCGATAGTTACCTAGGTGAAAGCGCCTTTAAATTTTTAGCAAAAGTATGACCCAGTATTGGAGGAGAAAAGACTCAGTGGGACCCAAGGCCATTTCACCCCAATTTTAGAGCGCAAGTCCTTTTGGGGGTCTGATAAGGTGAAATAGCCATTGAATTTTTCAAAGAAACACCCAAGAAGCAAAAATGTGTGTGGGCCCTATTCCCTTTTTTGCTCTAGTTAGCAAGTGCAAGGCGATTTCAGGCCTACTAAGAGAGAAAACCCCATTGACTTTTATTGCCCTAGAATCACTCCCAAGGTAGCCTTTCACTCCAGTTTGGGGGCACAACTCAATTTTGAGAGTTACGTGGGCGAATGGGCCTTTCACTCCACTTTCTAAGCAAAAGCCATTTTTGGCTCCTTGAAAATGATGAAAACATGTTTAAAGCAAGGGGGAATTTTGCTTTCTCTAATAGCATAGTCCCGTAGTCCAAGATAGTGCCTAGTGAGCACATGCCTCGAGGAAGGTCGTTGGAGCCCAAAATTTCATATGGAGATTTAAAAAAGGGTAATGCATCACACCTTCCAAGGATATTTTGGCCTCGTGCAGTAATTCATCATTGGGAGGTGGACTCAAAACACTAAGTAACATGCAGGAGATCCTCCACTATACCCCAATCACTCCAAGTATTTACTTTGCCCAAACACCATTAATACGGTGGGTAAATAGAAGGGCTATAAAAGGGGCCATCATTGTGCCTCAATCCAACTCAAATAAATTACTAGAGGTTTTACTGCAGAACTATTTTCCTAAATCAGAGTGAGAGAATTACTGATAAATTACACCATAAATAAGCAGTCATGCATTGTTTCTATCATTTTTAGAGAAAGTGTTTGGGCAAGTGTTAGGTCAAAATGGGAAAGAAGAGCACTGAGCCTAAGAAAGAGAAGATCTGAAAGAAAGAGAAGGCCCTGAAGAAGGCGAAGGGTGAGAAGAAAGTTAAGAAAGAGAAATTACCATCGCCCCCACCTGAAGATAAATTGAGAAGAACCTGAGACTGTGTGATCACCAGAACGAGCATGGAGAAGTTGTGCAAGATAGTTAAACTTATGCTCACAAAAGTGTCTACCGAAAGTGGGTGAACGAACGCCTATCATTCCCACCTATACTGGTACCTATGCACACCTATGCACCACTGCCCATAGTTGGTATGCACCATCACCAAATTCTATGACCCTCTAACCAGAACAATCTAAAATACCAAAAATAAGAAGTTATTCGCCATCTCTATCAAGGATATCCAGGAGGCTTTTGCCTATGGGGAAAATCTCCCTAAGGACTTAATAATCAGAAGAATTAGTTGTACTAAGTAGACTGAAAGGCACACCAACATGGTACAAATGCACCGATTTATGGAGATGCAACTGAAGGAAAAGCTGAAGTTGCCCAGAGTATTGCCAGACCTACCTAAATCCTTGAAGGTATTTAAACACTCTGACTTATACTCATTGTTGGTATGGGTTATGGGGCTCTCCTCGGATGTGAATATGTATAAGTGGCGGGTTTCACTTATCAAGTACATTTTGCATGGCAAGTTCTACTCACCCACCACTATAAATCTAGGTACTAGGCCCATATTTTTTGACTAGGTAGAATGGGTGGCATGGAAAATGCACTTTCGGTTGACCGATGTATAGAATGAGAGAAATTACATTCTAGCCCCACTCTTTTCTTGCATGATATTTCTTCTACCACATGCACAACTACTTTTCTTTCATTGACACAACCCGCATGAATGGAGAAGTCAAGGTGCTCCCTATTTATTAGTGGACTCAGAGTTTGTCAAGATGTGAGTCTTATTATAATTTTAATAGGATGTTCCTTAGTCTAGCCTTGGAGATTATTTATGACATCTACAAGTAGGTGCTAAGACATATGAAATATGAAGTAGTGCAGGGGGATATAAATGATGTTTTCCAACTCACTCAGGGCCTCATTGTTTGAATCTATGGGTTTACTAGAAAACCCTTCCTATTACCATACTACACAATGTAATACTTGTTCGCCCTCAAATTTTCTCGATAGTGCGACTTCACTGATGAAACATATGGCATGGGAGGAGTAAACCACACACCTACCCTTGGCATTTCCACCTTGGTGACATCAAGGTCACAGATAACAGGCAGAATATTTTTTAACAACAATATTATACAATTTTTATTTAGTTGAGCTTCCCTAGTGATGGAAGTACGATTTGCGGGATATCTTCAGGATGAATATTGGGGTAAAGAGCTTTCATAGCTATTCATGCCTAGATACTATGGCCCAGTGTAACAATCCTTTAGGGCATGATTTGGAGTGGCACGTGGATATGATGATGTCATTTCCCCCATGGCATGACTTCTATACAATAGAAGCAGAGTATGACCCCTTGTCAAATCCAAAACATGACCCTGATGATGAAATTTTCAAAGTGGTGAAGGACAAACGACCCGATTGGTCAGATGAAAAATTTCCAACTGGTGGATCATGAGGGTCCATAATAAAAAATATATGTTTGATCTAGGTCTTATGATAGACAAGAACTTCTCCTAGGCATATGATATAAATTGTGACACTTATCAACCTATCCTATTCATTGAAATTGTGCCTAGGAGTACACAAAGCCCTATCAAGGTGGAAGACATGATGAAAGTATAGGAGCAACACACTGAGTAAGACCCACTTGTCAAAAGGAAGGACAAGCAACTGCTCCCTAAAGAAGATGTCACTCCAAAAAAGAGGAGTGCTACTGCAACACTTTTGCCCATCAATATTGCAAATAAGCCTTAGATTGGTACAACCCACCCTTTTGGTATGAACCTTCCTACAACATCAACAACTATGGAAGGAAGTGCTATAGAAGTTCCTATGCCAACATAACAGGTGCGGTAAATTCAAAAAGTATAGAAAGTGCAACTGAAACAATGAGAGGTGCAGTTTATTGATCTAGAAATGGAAGTGTCTGATCAAGAAGAAGGAATGATTCCAATCATGCAAAATTTTTCCACTTTAGCTTGGGTAGTGTTTGAGCATGCAGGTGTATTCTCTCTCTCCCATTTCTCTTATGTTCCTCTGGTAACTTTCATTTTCAATGCTAAAACTCCAGTTTCCATCCAAGTTGCATACAACATCCTCATATTAGTCGCTCCTCACCCTGCATCCTAGTCATTTCCCACCTCATATTTACCCCCTATGTCTTAGACATTTGATGCTTTTGTGTTTATGTTTAATACATTTGCATTCCCTATATCTTATATCCCTACCCTTCAATATTTTTTCCACCCATTTATTGCATCTACTATTGCAATCAATCCTAGCCTATTATCCCCTCAGCCCATAGTACGTCAGTTACTGCTATGCAAACCCTAGCACCTTCCAAGGTTGCCACAGTCGCTTCAATAGCTATCCCTAAGTCATCTACTAAAGTCAATCCACAATGATCTTTGTTCCCTTTTGCGCTACTCTTTGGCATAGAGGAACCAATGGATATGGAGTTGGAGGTAATTCAAGAGGGTCTGAGTGTAGAAATAATATGCCTAGCATAGCAGATTTTCTCACGCTGGCTCAAGGATCAAAAAAGAAGAAAAATACAAGCTCCAACCTAGGTAAAAATGAGATTCATATTTGATCCAAAGAAAATGTAACTCCATAGAATGGAGAAGGTGCCCAAGGTCCAAAATCCCTTGGAGTAAATGATGCCAGTGGACTATTCCTTTTGGCATACAGTCAAAGACATGAAAACGATCAATGTAGCAGACAAGATAGAGAACATTGGGGTTGAAATGGGCACCATCTATTTTCATAGTGAGCATTACAAGACTCACTTCTACGAGGCTAAGTCTAAAAATGTAGAGCTGGAGGAGACCTTGGTGCACACAAGAGCACAACTATAAGAGGATCAGGCTAAATTTAAGCAATTGTAACAGAGTGTGACCAGCCTAGAGAAGGAAGTGGAGGATTACAAAAAATAATCTGAGTAGTGCCTCAAAGTGCATGCAGAAATAAAAATCCAATTACAAGCTTCAAATGCTTAGGTCTAGGAGCTATAGACCCAGTTGATAGAAAGAATAGTACAAACTAAGGTCTTCACAAAATATCGCATCAAAGATTCACCATCACTTCTTGTTAAACTTTAGAGCAAGGGCACACAAGGTGATAGCAATCCTCACATTCATTTGGGAAGCCAAGCAGAAGTTTTCTAATAGTATACCCATTGTGGAGGATGCTAAGAGGTACACTGAGCGATGGTTGGAGTTGGCGATGAAGGCACAATATTTAGAAAAAGTGAACTTCCAGATTGCTCCTATGTGCCTGCTTGCTCGGTCATGGGTGACTGCAAAGATGACATTACGAGCTTACTTCATGAAATAGAAAAGAGCCCAAGAAGCAAGAAATTTGTTAGATGTGTTCGACCAAGAAAGGCGTATATCTCAGATGTATTTTGATGCTCTCACATAGCTTGGTTTCCCTAGCTTCACTGGCGAGGATGAGACTATTTTGACAAAGGAAGATCTTAGCCCAGTGTGGGATGCCTTTGAGGATGATACTTTAGAGATCGATATTTGGAGTGAGCCTATTACAAAATCTCAGGTAATCCAGTTGATGATAAATTTCATGTGGATTTAATCCTATTTTGTGGATCTTAGCTATAGGGCTAACTTCGCTGATGCGGATCAGCTCAAAACTTTTGAATACCTGGTAAAAAAGATCTCCAAGATCATGCTCCATTCCAAGAAGAAGCCTGGGCCCTAGTCAAAGACACCTATGAATCAATTTGTGAGTTTCTCCCATAAATGGAGCCTCCCCAGTAGCATGAGGACCAAGAAGAGGAAGGAGGCCAAGGAGAAGAAGAGGGTCGTGAGCCCCAAAAAGAAGAGGAAGAAGCAGAAAGGGAGAGGTTGGAGGAAGAGTCTACTACCAGTAGTGAGCACTCGAAAGAGGACAACGATAATGACTCTAAGCCTAACAAATAAGGTCTGAGATCTTAACATTGATATGAGCTCAATTCCCCCATGAGCCACCAGATATGTTGGTATTCCTGCAACATTGATGTCCTCTGTACATTTTTTACTGTTCATTAACTTTTCATTTCCTAAAGCTTTCTTCTTTGTATAGAATATATTTTCTCTTTCCTACTTTCTTTGTTAGTAGTTATCAATTGTTCCCAAGGGCTGGTGTAGTTTTCTATTCATTTAACATCCAGGGTCCTTACCATGTCAAGGGCAAAGGTAGTTTCACACCATGTATCTAGGCATAAGTTTATTTCGATCTAGAGAGCAATAAAGGCCAATTTTGAGAGATAAAATGTAAGGGTACCCATGCCTTTTTACCCTATCTAAAGAGTGAATGGCACTTTGAATTTTCAAAGCACAACAACAACTCGAAGGAAAAAAGGGTATGTATGGCCCCAAGGTATTTCACTCAAAATTTTGAGCACAAGGCAATTTCGGAGTAAGTAGCAGTGCAATGTCCCTTGACTTTTCAACTCTGGCACTGCTTTCAATGTTGCAAAGCATTTTGCTCTACAATGCCAATGCAATTCCATTTCGAATCTGGAGAAGGTTAATTGACCTTTGACTTTTCAATAGTGCAACCAATCAAACGAAAAAATACCAAGTGTTGAAACAATTGTTTCTCTCTGTTTTTCAAACACAAATCCAATTCAGAGCAAGTGGGAGTGCACTAACCTTTGACTTTTCAACTTTGGTGCTACTCCCAATGCTTTGAGATGTTTTTTGCTTCATATTTCTAGTGCAAGGCAGTTTTGAGCTTGCCAAGGGTGAAAGCACCTTTGACTTTTCCACATCAACACACCTCCCAAGGCTCTAAAGTAGTTTTGCTTAGTTTTCCAGGCACAATGCAATTTCAGAGCTGGAAGGAGAAAAATGGGCTTTGACTTTTCCATAGCGCAAACCCGACTCTCAAACCAAGAAATGCTAAGTGTGGATCAGATTGTTTTCTTCCAATTTTTTAGCACAAAGTAATTTTGAGGTAAGTGAAAGCGTAATGCCCATTGACTTTTCAATGCTAGAACTACCCTCAATGCTTCGAGATGTTTCACCCCAATCTTCAAATGCAAATCAATTTTGGGCAAATTTTGAGTGCAAGCACCTTTGAATTTTCAAACTCTAGCATCCCTCCCAATGCAGTAGGGCATTTTTCTCGATTTTTTAGCACAAAGTAAATTTGTCCTAAGGAAGAGCACAATCACCCTTGACTTTTCAACGACAAATGTTGCTCTCAAGATAACAACTATTTTCACTATAGTTTTGGAGTGCAAGCACTTTTCAGAGACTACATCAACAAAACATAGGTTGGCATGCATCCACTAAGCATATGTTTTTGTCAGTCCCCTTGCCTCAGCCAAAATTCCTCATGAATGCTCCACATCAGTGAAGTAAGGTGCATTCTTATCCACTTAAACGTAATCGGTCTGAGAAGCTTCCAGACTTAATATTTCCAAATTATAGAATCCAATATTTCTTTGAAGCAGTTCCAGCAAGCAAGGAGAGGGTACCACCAGCTAAGCCTATCAGAACATTGAAGGAGTCCAGCTACATTTCAGCAAGTCATCTGTTTCATACCATGCCTCGTTACTATTTAATTATTGTTTATTTTAAAATCCTATATTTCCTACCACCATGATGTTTTGTGGGTGTACATTTATGTTTCAAGAAGCAAAATTCTCTATAAAATTTGGTAATTCTAATGTAATATTATGGAAATTTTGCTAAAAGCTTGCTATAACTTGAATTCTACTATCAATACAGATAATGTTTGGCTCTAATTCTAGACTTCTCTTTATGTGTATGTCTTCCACTTTATATTTCTATTGAATTCTATATTCTGTATGTGGGTTATAATTCTATGTCTAGATTTTAATCCCGAGAAAGGGTGAATGCTGGAATAATTTTGGAGATTGCACACGTTAGATGCCTGGTTTTAATTTTTGTTAGTTTTCTATGTTGAGTGCTATTTGATTCAATGTGTAGTTAAGTTATCATGCTACTTGTCCATCATCCCTATTCTACTTGGCCTAAGGCCATATTTCCCATCCCTTTTAGTCATTTATAATCTCTTTCCTATTCCTTAATCTCAAATCCCCCAAGTTAGAATAGAATGGGAACCAAACCTCTCTGGAGATTGGCACGGGAGGCATTTCTTCCTCTCGATATTTCAATGTTGGCCAGGTCTAGGGCACATGAATGAGACATTTCATACCTAAGGTAGATTCTTGACCAACAAGAATTTTGATTAAATATGCATAGTTTAAGAAAGCATGGAAACCCTTAGATTTTGTCTAAAAATTCACTGTCATGTTTTAACCATTTTTTTTATATATGAGGGTCTCTTTTGAACAACTCTTAAAAATTAATTTATACCAAGCAGTATTCAGTTTTTCTTTTAGTAATAGCCTAGCTATCATTTTTTTTAATATATGGTATGCTACTTAAATATTTAGTTGCGGCATATTACGTATTCTTGGATGTTATTTTGTTTGTGGTGATAAGTGTTTCTCCTTAAATTTGATTAATATTTTAGTTGAGAAAATTTTTTTGCCTTGAAGATGTATCATTAAGCTCTGCAAGATATTAAAGAAATGAAGTCATTTATTTCCTGGATAGTCGAGTCATCACCAAAAATCACTTGAAGAACTTCAATTTTATTTATAAATTTTGCCTAAGCAATGTTGTTTACTACAACTTTGTTTTCTAGTTTTCATAAACATTATCATACCTTAGAGAATTAGACTTTATAGATAGTATTTACACCCGTGTCCGACTAATATCTTAGGTATTTATTCATCTTTGAAAATAATAAAAAAGTTATTTATACTTTCAAAATTCACGTGTTATTACAAGGAAAATATGTGTTATTAAGATTCTTCTTTTAAGTTTGAGTGATTGATGTTGCGACCTATGATATGAAACCTTTAATAGGTAGAAAAATTTGATGTACATAAGAAGTATGCATAGTATGAGTTTCAAATATAGGGATTAAATACTTGAATGTTTTTTATAATAACCTTTGCCTATCATCTCATGACGTCTCATATAGACTAGAAAAATATGTGCAATCAATCTAAAAATTTTGAATTTTCGGTAGTGATAGTGTTACTCCAAGACCAGCCAAATAAGAATATAGAATCATGTCTTAAAATTTCTCAAGGAATGAATTAATTGGGAGCTATGAGAATTTTCTTGAAGGATTATAGTGTTTATAAAATAGGATGACCCGGTTGGAAGCCATCTTCTGCTTAGTATTTTTGTGTCTCAAAAATTCTAGCGATAATGAACTTTAAGTTACCTCTCATATTTATGATAAATTTTAAAAGAAATGCAATTATATTATATTGGTAACATAAGAGTTTGAGAATCGTGTAAATCTTGAAAACATAGAACCATAGGAAAATGTAAAATTGTTGGCAGTTGTCTCATCTTGATGGATGTGTCTCTATGCATACTTCAAATGTCCCTCATGTACCATTATATCTATAGTAAATTTACTATGTTTTATAAAATAAATTCTTATAGTAATAGATGGTTATAATATTATTATAAGAAGTTTAACTCCATATGTTATATATATAAATTTTGGTTAAGGATGTAGACATCTATTGTAAAGGAAATTTAGCACTTCGTTTCTCTTTAGTATGTAGAGATGCTTAGATAACTATTAAGGAATCATAGTCTAATCTTGTAGTTTAAATACCTTCTGAAATAAAAACCTTATTATACTAATTGATAACCTTTCTCATTTGTAGATATTTTGGAATATTAAAGTAAGTTAGTTATTTATACATAAATTTTAAGTATGGAATAATGAGTAAGGTTTTCAAAAGTTTATTAAATAAATATCTTAAAAGTATATATCTTAAATGTCCAAGTAGAAACAAAATAAGCCACAAATATTTTTAGTTTCCATAAATTTAAAATAATTTCATCATCAATTATGTCTATTGTATTTAGTAGATTTGTTTTACTTCAAAGATAGTGGAATGTTTGTCGTTGACAGCAAAGTGGTAGATTAGTTATGAAGACTTGACTAAATCTCATATAATAAATGAATTAAGATTTATTTCTGGGTAAGCTTATAGAAGTCTATTGAAAATATAATACTTTGAACTCTTATGTCAAGTAAACCATAGTAGTGAAAAGCAATAACATACCAAAAATAAAATCCCTTTTCAAAATATTATTATTATGAGTAAATACATGAGCCTTGAGGATCCCTAAACAAGGAGCATATATAAGTTCCATAACATAAACTTAATGGAACCTAGAAACAATGTAAAACCATTCATATTTTGAATATCAAATGTAAACCACTGTTGAAGAACATAAAAAAAAATTGGCCACCAATAATATCATTACAAGTATATTGAAATCATCGAGGAAGATAATAAACGTCATCAAGAAGAATTTAATCACCCAATTCCATCAACTCATAGAGGTGACTATTGTGAATTGAGGACAAATATTCTCTAGCATTAATAGAAGGATCAGTGGATCCCATGCTATTGAGAGTAACGAACAATGGAATGGGACATCATTCTAGGTTTTCTTACGAATTAGTACTTGAGGGTTCCTCTGAATCATAAACCAATTATGGAATTACCAATAGAACCCAAGACTATAGAGTTGATCCTTGGGGTTGGAAGGTCCAGTGGTAGATGGTATGGGCAACATTACCATCAACCGAGGTATGGTTAGAGACACCTAGTCCAGAAACCAAAGTATTGGTGGACCCTAATAATAACCTAGATGAAGGTCAATAATCAGGCACTGACATAGCTACGCTAACTCTAGCATGGGCCTAAATTTTTAATTATGAATTAAAAATTGGGTTAGTGGACCATTAGGACAAGAATTAGGTCATATATCTAAGTCCTCCATGCTACGATATGGGAAAAATAATGCGTCGTCCCTTCCATGTGATATGGGCCCTGGAAGGGTAACCCCATGCCAAGATCCAAAACTCGAGTAAGGAGAGGAAGGGTCTTATGTATGGTAATCTATAATGGGAATTTGGCCAATCTCTAGCACTTCAACGGTTTAAGATCTTAAAGTGTGAGCATCTATGCCTATGTACTAATACAAATTTGGGTGAGATTACATCAATGTATGGTATTTATGTTTTAATAAATCAAAATTTTGAAATTGTGCTATTGAAAACCAGGTGAGTAGACTTGGGTTGTTACAATTCCTAGGATTTTATGAACCCACATCTGGATTCCTATTCTCCATATTAGTTCGTCGTTTTTGCCTTGTCGATGGGGTAGCACTTCCTCTTCTCTTTGGTGGAATTATCCCTAGCCACATATAGAAGAGACAATAGGAATTCTTTAGCAATTACATCATAAAAAATTTTACCTACTACTAAATATTTACTCAATCATCTCAAGTAATTTAGGTAAATTTACTTCTAACAGGTATTCTATTGGCAAAGTTCTATTCCTTCATAAGTATGTTTTCTATTACATAACAAAACTAGTTTTTTTTTTATGTAGTGAACCTATTCTACTACAAACAATGCTCCAATACCAAAATGTCAACACCCAAAATTTTCCTTACTATAAAATTGGAGCACATATTTTATTTTATTTTATATTCTAGACTAAACATTAGAAGGTTTATACCAAGATAAACCCATCATTCAAAGGTTCTTCCCCAATTAAACATACATTTGTCTATCAATGTAAGTTTATTTGGTTTAAAGATTCACCCATCACTATACTTACCTTATTTTACCAAGGTAGTATACTAGGTGATGATCCATATCCTTTCCAGTCAATTGAAAATATCATGATATCCATTACACTCCACATAGGTCCTTTAATGTGGGTGATTATCACTTCAACTAACTCTTTAATCCATTAGATAAGCTAGATGTTCCTAAAAATACATTAACTAGCATATCTAACCACTATATATCATGGATACACCAAATCAATCATTCCTTTTTTTCCCATGAAGGCTTCTTTTAGATTCAATTAACTCAACTACCCACTATTTACTTTCATAAAAAATAGTATCCCAAATGATACTAAAATAGATAATTTTGAACCTTCTTTAGACTAGCTAGAAAAATTCCTCTAGTAATCGACCAACACATCAATGTACAATAAAGGATCGACTCTTACAAAGGCATTGCTTCCTAAGAGAAATCCACAATCTTTCTTTTAAAAAATATACTTTTTATGCTCTTGCAAAAGACATCAAAATATAACACATAATTATTTAAATAAAATTGGTTATTGAGGACCTTCGCAACATCAATATCCAACTCAATTTTAAAGTCTAAATTTACTTCCTTTAATCATTAGCACTCCATGGTTAATGATAATGAGATAGCTCACATTAAAAGGATTATCCACCAATAACTCTAATTTAAATACAACACGCTAGCGAATACTAAAGAAAATTGGAGTAATCCATTGTTATTACTTTCAATTATATAAGTTCCCAAGCAAACTTCTTTTTGAACCTTACATTACAACAAAAAATTGAGGTATTGTATTAACCATATTACAAATAATCTATCACATCATTTCTAATCCATTAATGATGTCATTAATATTTCAACAACGCACTCTTCAATTTATGATAGCAGGTTTACATCTTGAAAGCTTAAAGACATGATTCAACTTCTTCCAATAGCATTGAAATAAGGTATAGACCAATCCATGTCTTCACAATATGAATTGGATGTCCTCCTCTCTAGTGCATCCTTTAACTATCGATAAAATATTGCCTTACGAGGAGATCAGAGATGACACCAATTTCAAAGGTTTTGCACACTTCATTTTATGCAATTTTTTTTCATATATCATTCCTTAAGTAATGAAAAACCCAATGAAAAATTCCAACATTTACTTAGTATCCAGTTACCTTCCTTTTCCCAACGAAGTTTGCAAAAATAAAGAACATAATATTTCCTTTCTCTTTTTTGTTTTACTTGATTATAACTCAAAAACATTCAATGTTCAATCAATCTCAGTTCAAAGGTAAATCACACACAGCAATTACACAGACTGCAATATATAAATACATTTTCCTCACATAAAGGTTTGCATATTTGTCTACTCTTCTTTCCTCAGGCATAATACAAAATTTACAAGCATTATAGTTCATTCCACAAAAGAACAACAAGACATTCATTACCACCGAAAGCTTATAGAGAATCCAAATATCAAACAAATCATTTATTGCACCATTCATTGATAAAAACCCTTATCAATTCACCTAGAAGACTTCCTAATTTTTTTTCTTCTGTGAAAGCATATACATAAATACCTGATAGTTCACTCAACAAGGATAATTTCATTTCAAACATGTAAGGTACAAAGAAAACCTCCTACTTACAAAATGAATCCTCATTAACTTTAAACCACACATCTACCAAATATCTCATTCTGAGAAACACATACTACAATTTACAAACCTAGCATAACAACTACGTCAAGTAATCATTCATAAATAAAACAAGGACGAATGAAACCCATAACCGATTTTCATTTGAGGAACTTACGTATTCGAGCAACAAAGTAACCATATTTTCTTTCACATATACATAAACCTACAATATCCCTTAATTTTATATGAAAATAATTTCATTCAACTATTATCATATACACATATCATTTCTAAATCATAAACCAGTCAACAAGTTTACCGAAATACCTGATTTTGTCAACGATTCACCTTTGTTCGAGTTTTACTAGGGTTCTTCTTCCTTTATTTCGTAAACTCCTTTTCAAAATGAAAATCCCCCTTCAAAAAACTCTCCACTATATTTCTTCGGTGTCCTTACTGCCTTCACTTCCATCCCTCGATAATCGACCAAATTACCATTCAATATTACTCTTTTTTTCCCCCACTCTCGACACCATTACTTACCTCAAATACGAGGGAAGAAATTCTAGCCAAAGTCATCGTAATGCTTCATAAATTCTCCACTATGAACATGGTGCATAACATCAACTCCAAGTTCCCCACTTCTAACTAGTCTTTAACGAGGCATAAAAAACAATAAAAAATAATACAACATCCATTTCATTGATTTTTCTTTACTTATTGTTCCTACCTTTATCATTCAACAATACAAGGAAACAACCATCCATTCCTTCCATGATAATGCTTTTCTTTTCAAACAAAATTCCTTCATAAGCAATTATTATGCAGCTAAAGCAATTTAATATTTCTTTTATTATGCAAATCATGTTATGCATCTTCATGATATCCATGTTGCCTCCTAAAATATTTTGACAATTAACCCATCACATCATTTATCCAAGGTAATATTTTCTTGGTGGTTAATTCTTTTTGCCACCATGAAGAGACATATTCCTGCAAAATACACTTTCATTAGTAGCATCATATTCATATATAAAATGCAGGTTTTCACAAAACCAAACATGGAATTATCCTTCACTCCACATTAAGGTTCACATATCACTTTTCAATAAGGAACAAATATTTTTGCACAATAAAACTGAAATAGTCAATCATTTCATCCATAAGCCATATAGCAAACATAAATCCATTAAAATAAAAGTTTTCCAAAGGGTGGGTCATGACACGGATAATAATTTTCCTTTTAAAACCTTTAACTCCTATTACAACTATGCCACTTGATTTTGTTTATCATCTTCCAAATATTTTAATGCTCAATGCTCATACACTATATTTGGCTTACTCAATACATTTTTAGCTTCGCTATTTGCTTTTATATATCTGATAGTCATGTTTTACTATAACTGCTCTTTTGATAACATCATCTCGAAAGGCTTAACCCATGAAAAATATAGAGTTAACACCTATACTATATAGTCAACTAGAGTGATTGTTGATTTTCTTGGATCCATTAAAAGTGCCTTAATGACCAATAACTTTCTTTTCCTTTTTGTCTACTAGTATTGGTAGATCATATGTGTGAAGCTCTTGCTATTGGCATTATTTTATCAAATTACTTTATTTCCCCTTTGTATATATCCTTCCTCATAAAGTATTTCTATCATTTGATGAGGGAATGACTGATTAACATCAAGGATGATAAGCTCTTTTAGAGTGTGGATTACCTTGGATAGCATTATTGTTATTAGAGGAAATAGTATCATTGTACCTATAGTGACCAATGTATTGACAAGGGTGAGGATACAATTTTGGCATAACAACATAGACAATGGAATAAACTAGGTGGTGATGAATGATTTAAAGGGTCTAGATGAAGAACATGGGGTGAGAAAATGACTCGGTGTGTAGAGGACTAAAGGATGACTGCATGATAATAAAATAGTCGATAGTGGTGGCATTAATGATGATGAGACAAACTAGGGTGGATATGGTATGTGGGATAACCCCACACCCTGAATATATGAATCTATTAGTGATGCTATGGCTAGGGATGCACTTATTTGAGGTGAGATGGATACAATAGAAGAAGTTAAGGGATTTAAAAATTAATAATTAAATAATTAAAAGGAAAAAATATAATATTGACAAGAATTAAAAGAAATGAGGATGGAAGTGAGGTGAATATTATTATTGGAAAAATGGTGGAAGTGACTTTTACTTCTATATCAATGGCTTATATACTTGCTACTCTTTTCTTGATATGTGAACCTTTTTTTTTTAAAAGCTCTTCTCTTCAAGATTATTCAACCCTTCTTTATTTCCTTTTCTCCTTTTCCTTCCATCATAAAAGGTCTTACTAGGTTAGCAATAATCATCCTCCTTTTATTTTTCATTATAGTTTCTAGGAATAGCCATATTTACCAAATCCTATGTTGACTCCTAGGTTACCAGATTATCTTATCCATCTTAGGAAAGGAACTATTGTTTTTGAAAATATTTTCAACTAATCTTAGAATGTACAAGATGAAAAAAATGGATTATAATAATTCCTTACAATAATTTTCCTCATCCAAGATAGGAATTTTTTAAATATTTACAAAAAACCAAAAATAGAGGAATGAAAATTTATAAAAATAAGTACTTTAGCAACTATTTCATTAAGCATTTTTTTGTTGTTTATAGGCTAAATGAAATATCTATTGATACTTACGATTTCAATATTCTATATGAAACTTTTACAACACTTATGTAAACATCATAAATCAAACAATATTAATGGTACGTATGTATGGTCTTTACCATGGGATATTCCTCAATTTAGAGCTTCTTGAATTCATTCTTGGAGATAGTATTTCTACACCAAAAAATTAGGACTCTTGATGGATGTCATGGTCTAGGAATTTAATATAAAATTTTCTCCTATTATTCATTTTGTATCCACCTATTGATGCCAACCACTTTTAAAATGATACCCCTCTTTAGCTTAGAAGTGGCCAGTTTAGGTGATAGAACCTCTACCACTATGATAACTCTATATTTTTATCTCATTTTATGATGAATTTTTAATGTTGACTATAAATTTGGGCCCCTATATTTATTCAACCAATTAGTATATCATTACTATATAATAGTGGCTCATTATGTTGTTTTTTATTAACTCAGTATCATCCTTCAAGGTGTTAAACTATTGGAATGCAAGATTTACCCTAGTTGTGCTTCCCAATATTATGGAAAAATACCTAATATCTAGAATCATGGTCTTTTTATTACTCAATGTAACCCATTTATTTGGAACCACTTAAAAAACCTAAGGAGTCACAAGTGAATCATTATCTATGTGTTGAGGGGTGTCTACTTCTAAATTTTCATCTCCAAAAATAAATACTTTTATACAAGAGGGTCCCCATGATAATTTTCAAATCTTGTAAACTTATTTTTCTCCAAAATAAGGTTGTATGTTTCATACTTTGGCTCAATTTTTTCTTCAATCACTTCCATGGGTTTTAGTATAGATGTTAGATATATTAAAAATATCTCATATTTTTATTGAAAACATGCCTCTACTACTTCTATAGGATCTTCTTCCTCTAAAGATAAAATAAGTTCCTTATTTTATAGAAAATCAAATACTTCACATTCCTCAAATTTAAAATCTTTATTTTGTGTTTAAAATTTTCCCTCCGACTAAGGAAAATCCAACTCCCAATTTGTATATAGAATCTACTCCAATGAAGTTGTTATTTTATGAGGAGTAACATGGAAACATTTTGGAAAAGAAGTCATTTCCCATTCCAAGTGTTTCAATTGTTGCATTGACTTGTGATTCATAGAGCACCCTAGGAATCTGGTAATTCTCTTTTGAGAGTTTCTCTTAAAAGAAGTAGAATGCCTTCAAAAAATGGGATTCATAGTCAATTATTTAGACCTTGCAAATCTCGTTTTCTCTTTATATTTTGTCTCAATTTCTCTTTCCATAGCTCCTAGTTATTTAATTCATAAATTTAGAAAAACACTTTTACCTCATAATATGATCGTAAAATTACCTTTGTTACCTCCATAGGCACCACATTCTCAAGGGGAAAATCAAATTCCTTATATTTTGACTCAATTACTTCTCCCATGAGATTTATCCTGTAACAACCCAAAATTCCCAACCTAAATTTTAATCCTTATTGTGAGTAATATTTTTCCATAACCTTGTTAGGTTCTAACCCAATCCTTTCTCTTTAGGGATGTCATGTCTAAAGTTTGACTATAAAATTTAATGGTCCTTAACTATGTAGTTGAAAGGAATTGCAACTCAATTAAGCTATCAATCCCATTTTTCCAAATGAGCTAGCTTATCTCTTTCTATCTTTTGAAGGAGAATGCACCAATATTTACACCATACATATGTTAGAAATAGTGTATATTATATAATTTGGGTTATGTAAATGTATCTTCCAAGGTACATACTTAGAACATTAGATTAATTTAGGTGGAAGTTATCTAATTACTTAATGCAATGTAATAAATGCACAAGTTTCAATGTGCAAGTTGTATATGTACAAGTTGTCCCTTGCACATCTAGGTAGAGTGTTGGCCAAGGAACCTATTTTACTATATAATAAATATCTCATTGTAATACAAATATAGAGAGTCGGGTACATATTAGCTTAGAGCATAGTATAGTTCTATGTAGATCACCATCCAGTGGTTATGGGTGAAATGTAGATCAATAGCTTTATTAATAGAGTGTTCATTTCCTCCATAGCTACATTGTATTATTTTATATCTTTTTCATTTATTGCATATCTCAATATTCAAGTAGATTTACTTTCTTTTATATTATTTTGCATCTCATGATTGTTATCTCCCTTTGGTCATTACATCAAAAGCTAATAGTGGTATCAGAGCCATGGTAGATCTAGTCATAGTAGGTCTATAAGAATACCATCATTATTATTGAGCCTAAGTTTTTTATCAACTTGATGTGTCGTTGGACCAGTTACTATCAAAAACTCTCAAAAGAGTCTAGGTGGTAGAATTAGGGAGAGTCACAAGTGAGAACTGAAAGAAATATCAATTCTAAAAAATACTAAGATTGCATTTGACTAGTATTTCCATAAAGTTATAGGAAAACTCATGAATACCAGGACTCAACATTCAATCCACTAGATTGATAGATCATCTAGTGAATATCATCCAGGTTATCTAGAAATTTCTAACTATTACCCAAAATTTCTTTTGTTATTGATAATTAATTCTCAGAGGATTGGTACTCCTCCTAAAATAGAAATCTAGAAGAATCCAACTTAATTTCTTGAAGGTTGGTGTGCTCTCATAGTGCATATATTAGTTCCTTGCACAAGAGAAGAACACTACAGAAGAAGACTTCTGGAGAAGAGCTATGGTGAAGTTATGAGATAGAATATCTCCATTGCTAGATTGACGAACTTCATATTTGAAGAACAAGCCATAGAAGCCTTGATACAAAAAGGCCATAAAATCCTTGAAGAAAAGGCCATAGAAGCCTTGAAGAATAATCCATAGAAGTATTGATACTGAAAAGGCCACATAAGCCTTGATACTAAAAAGGCCACAAAAAACTTGATACTGAAAAGACCACAAAGGCCTTGATACTAAAAAGGCCATAGAATCCTTGATACTGAAAAGGCCACAGAAGCCTTGATACTAAAAAGGCCACAGAAGCCTAGATACTAAAAAAGGCTTTAGAAGCCTTGCTCTTGAAGAGGAATTCAAAAATAACATATGATTCAAAAGTAGATTAAGATTTTAGTACTAATATCTTTGTTGCAGGAAAAGAATATTTAGTGAGTTGAGAAACTTCCTACAAGAAATTTATGAAGAGTATCTTCTTTAGAATAAATTAAGGACCTGAAGCAAAATATATCAGGAGAATATATCATTTAAGAACTTCTAAACTTGGAAGAAGAAGAAGGACTAGGAGAGTCCTACTTGAATCCAGAAGCAACTAAATCAGAGATCTAGAAGATCTCACCACCAACACTTCCAAGAGCAAAAGGTTTAAGAGATCTTAAGGAAAGACCAAAAGAATCTACAAGATCAAAGAATATGGGAAGGTCTCATTGAGCATCCACTACAAGGCTAGGAGAGCCTTATTGTAGAAATCATCAAAGGAGAAATCATTGGAGAAATACACTACCAAGGATAAGCCCCTAATAGTGAAGGACTTGGGACAATTATCGCCATTCGACAACAAGCCCAAGAGAAGGAGAATTTGGAAAGGAGTGCCAAATCCAAGAAGAAAAATTTGTAAAGGAGTGCCAAATCCTAGAAGAAGAATCCAGTGAAGATCTAAATATATTCAGAATATTGATAAGAAAATCTTGCTTGAAGTTAGAATTCGACAAGAAGACTTGAAGATAGAAGAAGCTCACCAAATCTAGTATATTTGAAGATTACCTCTCACAGCAATAAGGTACCACTTTAGAGATAAATAATTATCCAATCTACAGTAGAAGGAGGATACCACAAGAGTAGAACAAGCCACTAAATCTTATGCTAGAGAAAGAAAGTTCAAGATCATCTTTTGGTGAAGAAGGAGCTATTCAAGATAGTCTATAAAAAGCTACAAGATCCTACTCGAAGTAGAAACCTGGTGATCTTAGATACTAATATCAACATCCTCTACAAAATTGGCAAAAGAGCTACATAAGCTTTTAAAAATGTATGAATCTATTGGTGCTAACTAACTCATTAATTTGATTACTTATTAGATTCATTAGAGCACCTTATTAGGATTAAAGTTGCAAGTAGGGAAAGTAGAATTACAGTCTTAAAAAGTGTAAAAAGGAAAAGGTTCATTTGCACATTAGGGGTTGATTAGATTTTAAAGTTATCTATAAACTACCTATATTTTACTTTGAAAAAAAAAAGAAAAATAAGACTTGATCCTACAACTATGTTTGTAGTGAAATATGCATGGGTTCATTCTAGATTATGCTTGAAAGGTTGCAGTGAAATTATTAAGTGCATTTTTAAGAGATTAGTGGAGCAATAAGGTGAGATTATTTTTACCATTGAAAGGTGCATTGTTAAGCACTATACTATTTGATTTATTAACTAGTTATCTCAATTAATCTATGTTGTTGAAAATACAAAAATTAGCACAAATATGTAGCACTTTCATGGCCTATAGAAGCCACCTTTGAAAGCAAAATGTGAAGAAGAAAACCACCATTGAAATCTTTGAAGGAAGCCTCAAATTAAGACTATGGAATTCTAAAAATTCAAGAAAATTATAAGGGATTTATTTTAGTGCAGAGAGCAGGAATTCCTATTCAAAATCAACATTAGCTTGGATCATCTATCATCCAAGAAAAGGTTTTTTTACGTAAAAACTCTTTATTTTGGTGCAAAAACTATATATTACTTATTCTTTTGGAAGGAAAAAAATATTATCTACATGTGGCAACAAATATGTTTTATCCAGCAAAAGAAATGAGCCATCAAAGTGCTCATACGTCCAAGGAGTCAAGGTGTTTACAAACACCGATTTTCAAACTTCAAATCAAGTCCTAGAAGAGTATGTATCACCTAAAGCATTGGAAGCATAAAAAGGAGCCAAAATCAGTTGAATATTCTGTAGAATGGTATCCTACAAGAAATAAATTACCTACATAAGAGGAGCATTATAAAATTCAAGCAAAAAGGAAGCATTTAGTTGTTGTAAAAATGAACCTGCAATAAAGGGAAAGGAAGTGCTATATCCAAGCCAAACATTCATCATTGAAAACTACAAGGAGCTACCATAGGACCACCATGGAGGAGCACCAAATATCTAAGATCCAATATGTAGAAGCAACCAAGGACACTGGGAGATTACTTGCATTTCAAGAAATAAGGTAAGTTTATGCAAAAGGTGAGATAAAGGCTCCAATAAATGTTACAAGAGAGGCTTACATGCATAAGCCTTAAGTGCCACTTGGCACATATGCTATATACTCTCCAATGTATGTGAAGACTCAAGCACTCACCAAAAATATGTTACACATGCTTGGAAGGAGTTACACATGCTTGGGAGGAGTTACAAATCTTGGGAGGTTACCACTAACCTCATCATTGCAAGGTTTACGTTGAAGGCATCTACAAAAAATATTTTAGGTGAAACTTGTCACAAAGTGCAAGAATCTCATCCTATTTAAGGTACTAAGGAGGTCAAAAAAAGCATATAGAAGGCAATACGTAGCTCATTTAGAAGGAGAAGACTATCCTCCAAATATACACCATTTATATGTGTAAGAAGTGCATTTAAAGCAATGCCATAAACAAGTGCTCGAATTTAGGAGGAAAGCACATTTCAAGGAGGAGGAGCATCATAAAAGGGAGAATAAAGTGTAGTTCAAAGGAGACTTTGACTCCCATAAGCATCTATGTTCAAGCATTGAAGACAAGGAATTCCAAAGCATCCCCATTGATTCTAGTGCCAAATGTAACCTTAATATTGTTGTTATATCTAGCAGAAAAAAAAGCACCCAATAGTGAGGATATTTAGCACCCAAAGGTAAGGTTTAATCCCATTTTATCATTGCTTTAATTTTTTGAGATATAAGGGTTATAAGCTAAGGTTAAAATCTAGATTTTGAAAGCAAAAGCTATAAGGGATAACTTATCAAATTGAAATAATATTTACAATTTAATCTAGGAGAAATAACGAATTCTACTTAGATTAAATTCTTTAATATTTTGCAAATATTATTACTTTTCTAATTTTCCAAATTTGTAAGTGATAAGGATTACAACATGAAACTAGGCTATTGGAAATTAGAAACACTTGAATAAAATCCTAAGGGTTACAAAAGAAGTTATTAAAGATTTTTTGTTAAGGTTGGAAATTTATAAAATTCTTGTCTCCAAATTTCTTAGAAGGGACAAAAGAAATCCAACATTAAAACCTCTTTAATATTGAAAAAGTGCTTAGTTCAATTAGGAGTAATAAGGTGTTAAAAATTTTAATTTTTGATCTTTACAAAACTGTGCAAAATAAACCATTAATTGAACTATATTTTATAAAAGCACTATATTATATTCCAAAATATTATGGAGACATAAGGAAGTCTACAAATCTAAGGTTTGATATTAGGAATATTTAAATGGCATCAAACAAATTCTTCCTAGCAGAATCTCAACTACTCAAGGGCCCTAATTATTTCTCTTGGAAAAATAAAGTGAAAGTAATCTTAGTATATGAAAAACTTTGGGATGTTTTCAAAGGGAAAACACTGAGACCTACCACAATGAAACTAAAATCCTGAAGTTTGAAGAAAATGATTTAAAAGCGCTAATTATAATAACCTTTGCTATCACTAATGAGATTCAAACTTATATCAATTTAGCAAAAACATCTTCAGATGCATGGACAAGCCTAGAGAAAATATTTGAAGGAAAGAATAAGGTAACTATTCTTCATCTCCAAACTCAACTTTACTCATTAAAATTGAATAGTGGATAAAGCATAGAACTGTTCCTAAAGAAGGTAGTAGATATTAAAGAGAAATTGTTGACCTTAGGAGAAATAGTTAAAGATACTTCTTACTCAAGTAACCATGAGAGAACTTCCAGATAGCTATAAGCAATTGGTAACATCTTTATAGGTTTTAAGTAAAGATACTTCTTTTGATGACCTAGTCAATATACTTCAAGAATATAAAGTAGAAAAAACTGTGAAATATGAGATGACTAACACTGCATTGGCATCAAAATATAATCCACAGGAAAATATTGTTCATCAGCAAGAGGACAAAAAATAATATATTATAAAATATGTGGAAAGAAAGATCATAGTACTAGCTATTGTGAATACAATCCCAAAAATTGAAACCAAAGAAATCATATGAAAAATGATAATCAATTTCAGCCTCGATAATTCCAAAGGAACCCTCATCAGCAGTAATTTTAGCGACCAACCAATTATCCTCAATGTTAGAAATAGATTATATTACATCATTTGGATCATGTAAATGCACCTTTCTTGGTACATACTTAGAAAATTAGATTACTTTCAAGAAAAGTTATCTAGTTACTTCGTGTAATGTAATAAATGCATAAGTATCAATGTGCAGGTTGTATATGTGCAAGTTTTCCCTTGCACAGCTAGGTAGAGTGTTGGCCAAGGAACCTATTTTCCTATATAAAGGTCCATAGACATAGAGCATAATATAGCAGTAGGAAGTAGTGTAGAATAGTGTGGTGTGATGTAGCAGAGTGTGATGTAATGTGATAGAGTGTGATATGCTCAAAGATCATTATTGAGAAATAGCTTCATTTATGGAGCATTTATTTCATCCATAGCTACTTTGTATACATTTCCATCATTCCTATTTATAGTATATTTTTAGTCATCTCATAGATTTACTTTATGTCATATTATTATGTATCTTGTGATTGCTATCTCCAATTACTTGCTATATCAAAAGCTAAAAGTGGTATTAGAGCTACAATAGATCAATAGTAAAACCATCATTATCATTGACCCTAAGTTTTTTAACAACCTGACGTGCCATTGGACCAGTCACTATCAAAAATTTACAGAAGAGTCTAGGTGGTAGAATTAGGGAGGGCCACAAGTAAATACTGAAAGAAATCTCAGTTTCTAAAATACTAATATTGCATATGGCTAGAGTCTTTCCACAAAGTTACAAGGGAAAACTTGTGAAGACTAGGACTCAACATTTGATCCACTAGTTTGATGAATCAACTAGTGAAGCTCATATAAAAGATCTGGAGAAATTTACCTGAAGTTTATTTTATTGTAGGGATATAATTCTCAAATGATTGGGACACCTCCTACAACAAAAATCTAGGAGATTTCAACTTTGGTGCCCAAAGTTTTGAGTAGCTTCATAGTGTAGATATTAATTACTGCAAGAGAAGAATACTATAAAAGAGACTTTTGGAGAAGATTCATGGTGAATTTGGGAGATAGGAGATCTCCATTGCTATATTGTAAACTTCATAAGAAGAAAAGTCCATATAAGCATTAATAAAAAAGAAGGCCATAAAATCCTTGATCCAGAATAAAAGGCCACATAAGCCTTGATACAGAAAAAGTCGTAGAAGCCTTGATATTGAAGAAAAGGCCATAGAATCCTTGATACTGAAAATACCATAAAAGCCTTTATTATGAAGAAGAATCCAAAAGAGAGTATCTACTTCATAAGTAGATTTCAATACTAATACTTTGTTGTAGGAATAGGAAGATTTAGTGAGTTGGGAAAGATTCCTATAAAAAGTATAGGAAGAGTATCTTCTTCAGAATCAATCCAATACCTAAAGCAAAAGATATCAGGAGAAGATATCATTAAATAACTTATAGAATTGGAAGAAGAAGGAGGACTAGGAGAGTCCTTCTCAAATATAGAAGCAACAAAATTAGAGATCTAGGAGAAGATCTTACCACCAACACTTCCAAAAGTAGAAGGTTGAATATAATATCTCAAGGAAGACCAGAAGAAGTTGCAATATCAAATGCCTTGGAGATATCTCTACGACCATCCAGTAAAAGGCTTGGGGAGCCTTACTGAAGATATCATCAAAGGATTTCCAAGGATAACTCATTGGATAAATTCACTATTGGAGATAGTGAAAGATTTGGGGTAATTATCGCCATCCAAAAACAAGCCCAAGAAGATAAATTTGGTGAGTGTCAATTCTTAGAAGACCTCAAGACATTCAAAATATTGAGATGAAGATCTTATTTGAAGTTAGAATTCAATAAGAATCTTGAAGGAAGATTCATATAGAAGAAGCCCACTAAATCTAGGAGATTTAGAGATTACCTCTCACAACAAGAAGGCATCACTTTAGAAACAAATATCTAAAATCTATAGCAAAAGGAGGATACTACAAGAGGATAACAAGCCACCAAAAACTTAGGCTTGTGAAAGATATTTTGAGACCATATTTTGGTGAAGATGAAGCTGTTCAGGGCAACCTACAAATAGTTTCAAGATCTTACTCATGGTAGCAACTTGGTGATATTAGACATCAAGATCTACATCCTCTACAGAAGAAATGAAAAAGGTTTTCAAAAAAAGGTGAGCAACTATTTGTCCAATTAGATTCATTAAAGTGGATTACTTATCATATTTGTTTAAGCACGTTAATTTGGATTAAAGTTGTAATAAGGAGAATTGAATTACAGTTTTAAAAAGTACAAAAAGAGAAAGGTATATTTAACGTTTATTTGCACTTTAGGAGTTGATTAGATTTTATAATTTCAAACTATCTATCAAATACCTATCATCTACTTTGTAAAGCAAAAGAATACTAGCTCCTACTACCTTACTTATAATATAATTGGAGAATAATTCTTGAATATTCATTTTAGATTATTCTTGATTAGCTACAGCAAATTGATTAAGTGCATTATTTTTTAGAGTTGATTGGAGTGATAAGGTGAAATTTTTAGTGCATTAAAAGTAAAATATTATTAGATTCATTTGCACTATTACAATGCTCTCAAAAATATTATTGTTGTGTTTGTGATAAGGGCACGAAAATAGAATTTTTCAAAGTGTCTAAATACATTAATAGTACACAAAAATCTGCAACTCATAGTGGCCAATATAAGCCACCAAAATTGGTTAGTACAAGTGGATAAAAACTAACTAAAAGAATCTTCAATTATTGAGACTTGGTGAGTCTCAAATCCAAAGCACTAAAGGGTTAAGTGTAGTAGAAAAAAACTTATATCTACAATATTTGTAAAGCTTGGATCTATCATTAAATATCCAAGCAAATAGGGCAAGGATTCTATCCAAAAGGATGCCCTCAAAACTCTCATTTATGCATTTAAAATCTGCTCCAAAATCAGACTACAAAACCTACAAGGAGTGTAAAAAGGGTGCAATAAGAATGTATTATTCTCATAGAATATTACAAGGTATTGCACTACATTGTTCACTGGAAAATGGCAGATTGAAGGTGCCACTAAAGGCATAAAAACTACAGGGAAATCCAGCCAAGAAAGGGTGAATGTAAAAAAATCCTCATCCACAACACAAGGAGCCATTATAAGGGGCTCATACTTCACATCTTGGATGGATGAACCTACAAAAAGGTAATGTACATATCAGTCGATCATGAACCTATATTTATGTAGATAGAAAAGGAGCTCTCTTTTACAAGTAAAAATGTGGTAGATTCTACCTCAATCAACGTGGACGAACAACATAAAAGGTGCACATTGAAGGGAACAAGAAACAAGGAGAACAGGTGATATATTCAAAGGTCACTAGCTTGGTGAAGATTGTCCACAAAAAGAAACACCTACAACACCATTCAAAGATCCAAAATCGCCTCAATGATCAATCAAGAGAAGAGGTTGCTTGCACTCCAAGAAATGTAGCAAGCAAAGAAGAGACATACAAAAAGGAGTTATACTCTCCTTGGAAGTGTTACAACAAAAGAACTCCATGCAAAAAGGTTTAAATCCACTTGGCATGAATTCTCTAAGGTGCCACCCCATTTCTTAATATCCAAGAAAAATCATGAAGTATTTACAATCTCTCACACAAAGGATTTTTAGTAGAGCATTATTAAAGGATTTTTATGGTACAAAGGATATATCTCATACGTAACGCTCAGTGACACTTGTCAAAGCCTTCACCACCTTAAAATATATCTTAACACAAAGAGACATTGGGTGAAGAAGAGAGGATAGCATAGTCAAAGAAATGCAGGAGAGAATAGCGTAGTGAAACATGTTCGAAGCACAACATGGAAGGAAGAAAGGAGAAACATTAAAGGCTCCTAGAAAAGAAGGTCAAACCTTCTCAAATTTGTAGTGCTCTTCACTCCAGCATTGAAGACAAGGTTGGCCCAATCCACACTCATCATATCAAGCACAAAAAGTTACATATTGTAGCTATTATATCCAACCTAAAGTAGAGGCATTCAAGTGTGGTGATAAAGGATCTAAGGTAAGTAATTTATCTCATTTAATATTTCTTTCAAATAAAGGAGATATAAGGTTTAAAATCAAGGATAAATTTTGATATTATGAAAGCAAAATACATAGGAGATAACTTACCAAGATAAAATAATATTTACAATATAAAACCTAGGAGTAATAAGGGTTTCTACTAGAATAAATATTAAATATTTGTAAATATTATTGTGGTCTATTTTTTCCAAAAATTAGGGAGTCATAAGGGTTACTACATCAAATTAATTTATTGGAAATTAGATACACTTAAATTAATTTCCAAAGGGTTATTTAAAAGAGAGGTTTATCATAGTATTTCAAAGGCTAAAAATTTATAAAATTAGTGTCTCAAACTTCTCAAAAGGAGACAAAATAGCCAACATTATAACCTCTTTAATATTTGGAAGAAGTCTTAGTTTAATAGGATCAATAAGGGATAATAGAAGTTGATTTTTTACAAAAATTTACAAAATCAACCAAATATTGAACTATAATTCACAAAAGCACTATATCTTATCCATGACATACTAGGGAGTCATAAGGCATTTTAAAAAATCTAAGGATTGATATTAGGGAATTTAAATGGCTTCAAACAAATTCTTCCTAGTATAATCTCAACTACTCAAGGGTCCTAATTATTTTTCCTGGAAGAATAAAGTGAAAACTATCTTGGTATAGGAAAAACTTTGGAATATTGTCAAATGAAAAATACAAATACCTACCACAGATAATATTAAAATCCTAAATTTCATATAAAATGATACAAAAGCTCTAATGATAATAACCTTTGCTATCACTGATGAAATACAACCCTATATCAGTTCAACAAAAACATCTTGGTGAAGGGCTACTCCACCCAACACTCCCACAATACACAAAAACACAACCAATTTCAAATAACAGTACTCAATAATAATACTTGATAACAATACTCAATAACAATACTTGATGAGGGGCTATAGAACCAGAAAATACAATCTTACGACCACAAGGGCCGATTTGATTACAAAGAAAAACGATCGAAAATCTGTAAGTTGGAGCCACAATCTATCATCCCGAACTACCTTCGGTAAATCTTTGTTCCCCCTTTAATAACTTCCATAGAATATTCTAGAAAACGTAACTCCCCTTTTCCCATCGTTCATTTTCGAAATAAATTGGGCATTTTAAAAATACCATCATTAATGAATAAATTGGGCATTTAAAAATACCATCATTAATGAAATAAATTGGGCATTAAAAAATACCATCATTAATGAATAAATTGGGCATTTTAAAAATACCATCATTAATGAATAAATTGGGCATTTAAAAATACCATCATTAATGAATAAATTGGGCATTTAAAAATACCATCATTAATGAATAAATTGGGCATTTAAAAATACCATCATTAATGAATAAATTGGGCATTTAAAAATACCATCATTAATGAATAAATTGGGCATTTAAAAATACCATCATTAATGAATAAATTGGGCATTTAAAAATACCATCATTAATGAATAAATTGGGCATTTAAAAATACCATCATTAATGAATAAATTGGGCATTAAAAATACCATCATTAATGAATAAATTGGGCATTAAAAAATGTTTTTTTTGGTGATGCAAGATTGTCCTTACACCACTGGATGCTCCTACATCAGACACCTAGGGTAAATTGAGAAGTGACCTTCACTTCTTTAGTGTTGGAGGAAAACCAAGATGGTCAACCTCTGCCTTAGACAACCATGATGAATCTTCAATAGGCCTTCCTTTCCACTTAACCAGATATTCTTCATACTACCTATTTCTTGTACTTCTACCCATATGACTATCCAAGATTTCCTCTATCTCTTCTTTCTCTGGAGTAGATGCTAGAATATTCCACCATTCTTCTACTGGTCCATCCTCATTGTCTCCTTCATGATACTCTATCAAGTCAGAAATGTTGAACACAGGTGATATGTTAATTCCACTTGGTAATTCCACCTCATATGCATTTCTTGAATCATGTTTCTTTATGATCCTGCATGGTCCAAACTTCTTCATTTTCAACTTGTTATATGTTTTAACAGGAAATATTTCTTTTCTCAGATGAACCATAACTTCATCTCCAACCTAGAATTCCTTAAACCTCCACTTTTGGTCTACCTTTACCTTGTACTGAGTATTCATCTTATTAATATGCTTCCTTACCTCTTCATGCAAGTTCTTCAGGTGCTCTGCAAAGTCCTCGACATCAACACTACTCTTTTCTCCTTTGTCCATCTTCCTCAACTCAGAAGCATTCCTTGGGCTGCTCCCATATACAATCTAGAATGGGGATTTACCAGTACTCCTATTGACAGAATTGTTGTAAGAAAATTCTACCTATGGTAAAATCAAATCCCATCCCTTGGGCTTATCTCCTACTAAGCATCTCAACAGGTTGCCCAAACTCCTATTCACCACCTCTATTTGTCCATCAATCTGTGGATGGTGTGCAGAACTGAACTTCAAATCTATCTTCAACTTCTTCCATAAGGTCCTCCAAAAATAACCAATAAATTTGGTATCTCTATCTGAAACTATACTCTTTGGTAGACCATGTAGTCGTACCACCTCTTTGAAAAACAACCCTACAATGTGAACTGCATCATTAGTTTTCTGGTAGGGAATGAAATGTGCCATCTTAGAAAACCTATCAACCACCACAAATATTGAGTCATGTCCTCTCTATGTCCTTGGTAAACCAAGAACAAAATCCATGCTAATATCTTCCCATGGTTTCTCTGGTATAGGTAATGGTTGATATAGCCCGATGTTTTGTCTTACACCTTTGGCCATCTAGCATACTCTACAAATTTGTACAAACTTCTTCACATCTTGTTGTAACTATGGCCAATAATAGTTCTCACTAACAAGGGCAATGGTCTTATCTCGACCAAAGTGTCCAGCCAACCCTCCACTATGCTTCTCCTTGATCAGGTTCTCTCTCATAGAACTCCTTGGAATGCACAACTGGTTTCCTCTAAACAACATCCCATCTTGGATTAAGAAATCCAACCATTTCATTCTATCCAAAGTAACAGGTTCCAAGCAAGCTCTCCAATCTTCTACAAAATCCAGATCTTCAGGGTACAAACTCTTGAGTTCGTCAAACCCAACAACCTCCACCATCAATCCTTTATTCAATAGCTCTTGAACTTATCTTTTCAACTCCTCATTCTCTATAGAGTCATTCTATGGGCTACCTTATTTGGTAAACTAGCTCCTAGTATCAAATCCATCTGGTGACTAATCTTCCTCACTAGTGGTAAACCTTCAGGTACATTATCTGATACAATATCTTGGAATTCTCCTAGTAGATCTGAGACTTCTACTGGTATATCTTCACATTTTTCTTCATTAACTCTAGGAATCAATGCATAGCACATATGCTCGTGCTTCATACCATCCAAAAATTTTCTACCATCAACTAAACAAATTCTTGCACTACTACATACCTTTTCTTCCACCTCCTTCAAGGGCTTCAACTTGTGGTGAACTCCATCCTTTGTCAGGGAATAAGTGTTGGCATGTCCATCATGTACTGCATGTCGATCAAATTGCCATGGCCTCCCCAATAGCATATGATAAGCATCCATAGGCATGATGTCACATAATACCTCATCATGGTAATTCCCAATATTGAACTTCACTAAACATTGCTCATTGACCAAAGCTCTATGGTCCTTCTGCAACCATGCAATCCGATATGGATGCGGATGTCTCCTTCTCTCCAACTGTAATTTGTTAACCATCCCCTCTGAAACTAGATTATCAGTGCTACCATTATCAATGATAACATTACAAACTTTACCTTCACATTTGCACCTTGTGCGAAATAAACTCTTCCTCTAAACTAGATCTTTCTCCTCATTTAGCAAGGCTCTCCTTGTGACAAGAACTTCTCCTCTTTCTACCTCTTCAGAATGCTCAGATTCAACACCTTCATCTACATAAGCAACTCGTGCATTACCTTCAAGTCTCTTATTTGTCCTTCCTTGATGTTGTGGACACTCGTATGCTCGATGTCCTTCTTCTCCACATTGGAAATAGGTTCCACGAAATCCTCCTCTTCCAGGTCCTCGTCCAAACCTTCCTCTTCCTCTTTGGTCACCATTATTTTTCTCACGAGGAGTGGTAGGCATTATCCCCTTTCTGGTTTTGACTGTTGCTAACTTCTCCATTCTTCTTTTGGTCTTCATTTCATCCTCCATATGGTCTTCCACTAGTCCTTCCACCATGACCTCTTTCTCTCTACTTGCTTTCAAATCTTCTATTCAACTTCTCTTCTACCTTCAGGGCAAACTGATAAGCATCTTCTATGGTAGTCATTCTGACCAAACTTAGCTCCTCTTGAATACTTGGCTTCAATCCATTTATATAATGGGCTACCTTCTCCTTGTTGGCCTCAGAATGGCCTATTCTGATCATGACCTTGTAGAACTCTTCTGTATACTCTTTGATAGACTTACCTGCCTACCTCAAACCTTGCATTTTCTTCAGCAAATCTAACTCGTAATCAACTGGAATGAACTATCTCTTTAACTTTTCCACCATCCGATCCCATCTTGTTATTCTTTCTTGTCCTCTTCTATTTCTATCTAGTTGTACTTCCTTCCACCAGATATTAGCGTGACCCTTCAACTTGGTCTTTGCAAATTTGACCCTCTCAAGATCTTCCACCTCCTCATACTCAAAGTACTCCTCCATATCATTGATCCAATCGATCAACTCTTCTGGGTTAAGATTCCTAGAAAATGTAGAAACATCAATCTTCAGCCTTTTTCCAATCTTGGAGATGGCCTTAAATAATCTGACTTGCTCAGGATCTACTACATCCTCTTCTTCTTCGAACTAGGCTTCTTCTTTAGCTTCATCTTCACTTTCATCTTCTCTTCTTGGCTCAAACCCTCTACGCAGCTCCTCTTGCAGTGCTTGAACTTGTCTCTGTAGGGCTCTAAAATCCTCTTCTAGTACCACAATATTTCTCCCACCACCATGGTTTCTTCGTGGAGGTATTCTGATCACTTTTCTCACAACCCACAACCACAAGTCCTAGTGCAAACTACCTCACATTCGATGATCTATTTACACACTCAAGAACTACCGCTCTGATACCACTTGGTGAAGGGCTACTCCACCCAACACTCACACAATACACAAAAACACAACCAATTTCAAATAACAATACTCAATAATAATACTTGATAACAATACTCAATAACAATACTTGATGAGGGGCTATAGAACCAAAAAATACAATCTTACGACCACAAGGGCCGATTTGATTACAAAGAAAAACGATCAGAAATCTGTAAGTTAGAGCCACAATCTATCATCTCAGACTACCTTTAATAAATATATATTCCCCCTTTAATAACTTCCATAGAATATTCTAGAAAATGTAACTCCCTTTTCCTACCATTCATTTTCAAAATAAATTGGGCATTTTAAAAATACCATCATTAATGAATAAATTGGGCATTTAAAAATACCATCATTAATGAAATAAATTGGGCATTAAAAAATACCATCATTAATGAATAAATTGGGCATTTTAAAAATACCATCATTAATGAATAAATTGGGCATTTAAAAATACCATCATTAATGAATAAATTGGGCATTTAAAAATACCATCATTAATGAATAAATTGGGCATTTAAAAATACCATCATTAATGAATAAATTAGGTATAAAAAAATATTTTTTTGGGTGATGCAAGATTGTCCTTACACCACTGGATGCTCCTGCATCACATATTCAGAGGCATGGAAAAGCCTAGAGAAAATATTTTAGGGAAATAATAAGGTAACCATTATTCATATTCAGTCTCAACTTTATTCATTAAATATGAATAATGGAGAAATCATAGAATTGTTCCTAAGGAAGGTGGTAGATATTAAAGGAAAATTATTTACCTTAGGAGAAATAGTTAAGGATGAACTTCTTACTCAAGTAACTATGAGAGCACTTCCAGACAATTATAAATATTTGGTAACATATTTACAAGTTCTAAGTAAATATACTTCTTTTGATGACTTAGTCAATATTCTATAGGAATATAAAGTGAAAAATATAGTTAAATATGAAATGTCTAACACTGCATTGGCATCTAAAGAAAATCCACAGAAAAACATTGTTTCTTCATCATATTGATAGAAAACATGGTACAATAGGTATTGCAAAATATGCAAGATAAAAGGCCATAGCACAAGCTACTGCAAGTTCAATCCAAAAAATTAGAATCAAGGAAATTAGATGAACAATGGGAACCAATTTCAGGCATGACAATATCAAAATCCTCATTAGCAACAATTCTAGCACCCAACCAATTATCCCCAATTGGAGTATCAAAAAAGAAATCAAAAGGGACATCTAGCTCAGAGGATAGAAGAAATTGAAGAACTGGAAGAATTGACAGATGATTATGAAATCAAAGCTCTTTCAGCAAGAATGATAGATTATGAAGATACTAATCACTTTCTTGAACAGGTTACAAGAAACAAAGAAGATTCAGAATCCCAAGGACAAGAAGATCCACATTCTTCAATATCCAAATAATGTAATACAAGGGGCTATTAGAAATAGATGATTTTACATCATTTGGATCATGTAAATGTACCTTTATTGGTACATACTTAGGACATTAGATTACTTTAGGCAAAATTTATCTAGTTACTTCATACAATGTAATAAATGCACAAGTGTCAATGTGCAAGTTGTATATGTGCAAGTTGTCCCTTGCACAGGTAGGTAGAGTGTTGGCCAAGGAACCTATTTTCCTATATAAAAGGGCCATAGACATAGAGCATGCTATAGCAATAGAAAGTAGTATAGAATAGTGTTGTGTGATGTAGCAGAGTGTGATGTAATGTGATGGAGTGTGATATGCTCTAAGATCATTCTTGAGTAGTATCTTTATACATGGAGTGTTCATTTCCTCCATAGCTACTTTGTATACATTTCCATAATTTCTATTTTAGTATATTTTTAGTCATCTCACATATTTACTTTGTCATATTATTCTACATCTTGTGATTGTTATCTCCCATTACTTGCTACATCAAAAGCTAACACTCAACTGGAATATCAGAAGAGAAATACAAAAGGTCATTGTTGGACATTTTGAGTGGATAAGTTGTCATTGATGTCAAGAGTGAGTGGTCATTGATGTCAATCTTTCAGCACCAGTGAGTGATAGTTTTAGGTTTTGTAATCAAGTGCAAAAGACAGACGACTTCCATATGGTCAAATGTGGTTTAAAGAGCAATTGGATGGCCCAAGCAAAATAATATTATAATATTTTATTATAATATTAAATGCCCAAAGTTATGTGACTTAAATAATTTAAATCATTTAATATTTAAATAATTTAAATTTAATATTTAAATATTTTTAATAAATTTGGGCGCCATCCTTAAAAGGTGTTGGTGGTTTAAAAGTCTAAAATATTAATTTAAATATTATAGTGGGCCAGCCACTAACACATCCCAACGACGTCGCCACTGATCTAGCACATCATCATCGACATCCCCTTGATAAAAGAAGGTACCTCATGTTATTAACATTTTTCGAAGTTATATAAATTTAACCTTAGCACATATAAAAAGGTGAAAAGTTTTGTAAAAAAATAGATTTGTACAATGTGATTTTTGCGCTCTTCGAAATCCCTTCGTGAAAGCAGAAATAAAAATATAGAACATTTTTAGCTCTTCGAGGCCATTTTAAAATTAAAATCATGCAGGAAGGAGTTTCAAACAAGTGGCTACTGCAGGTGGTGGACGAGGCTTGTGTAATACTTTGCATTGGACGGGTCGAGGGTTCGAAACCCGACATGGTTGATCTGTGAGAAGTAATTTCTTTTTTGAAATAATTTTTGAGGGACAAAGGGTTAATACCAGTATGTGCACATTGACCATTATATGGGTGCGTAGCCTAAGTGGTTGCCTAAACATAACTAGGGCGCTAGGAAAGGAGATCGCTCGTGTTCGAATCATGTGGATATCTTCTTAAGGTATGCCATAAAGTTTGTTTTGGGGGATGCTTAAGTATTGGTTTTTAGATTCTATAATAATGGGGGGATGCTTAAGTATTATTGGGAGGATTGGTTTTTAGATTCTATAATAATGGGGGGATGCTTAAGTATTATTGGGAGGATTGGTTTTTAGATTCTATAATAAAGGTTTTTAATATATAAGGAGAGAGGAAACCTTGTATTAAAGTAAGAAGCTAATTAAATTAAATATCAATTTAAAGAAAGGGAGCCATAAGGTGAGAGTGACGTAGAGAATTATTGATATAAGTATTTGAGGGAGTTATAAGGAAAATTGTTGTGTTTTTATTTTATTAAAATTATTATGTTTTATTTTGAACGTGTGGAGATTATAAGGTGTATTTAAGGATTATTATTTTTGTGTGAAAATTATTTGCAAGGAGATTTTGAGAAAGTTTTTTGCTATCTAATCATTGAAATTGGAAAGAAGGAAATTGTGAATGGGACAGGTTTTCTAAAGGGCACTTTTACATCAAACAAAAGGTATGGGCATATTCTTCCTTGGTCGAGTTGATTGGTTGATTTTCTAGAAAAGAGTGAAAAGGACTTAATTAGGTTTCCTTATTGAGTTATTGAGCTATATGTGAAGATTTTTTTATAAGCATTTTTAATGTATTTTGAATTAATGCTTCAATATTTTTTGGAATGAAGAATTGTTGATAAAACCTTGTTTGATAAGCATTGTTGTTAAAGCCATTGATTGAGTGAAAAACTTGAACTAGGGTTTGAAAATAAAATGAGTATCTTTTTTATGTGAAATTTGTTTATAAGCATTTTTGTTGAAGCCATTGGTTGAGTGAAGAACTTGAACTAGGGTTTGGAAAGAACATGAGTATCATTGTTATGTGAGATTGGTTGATAAGCATTGTTGGAAATATTTTGGGTGAGTGTTCATATGCTTGGACTAGGGTTTGTGAGCAAGGATTATTTCATTGAGTGATTGGTTGAATAGAGTTGGTTGAGCCTAGTCAAGTGGATGTGTGAAGTGATAGCTCAAGTTCTATGAAACAAATTATTCTATATTCTGAATTGATTTGAAAAAGAGGTTGAGTATTGATGAGTGTGAAACATATTGAGTCTCTAACAATTCTCTATATGTTTATATGATAAAATAGAGATTGGAAGTTATTGAGAGTTTATGAATGTGAAGCATATTGAGTCTCTAACAATTCTCTGTATGTTTCAAAAGAGTGATTGAGCATTGTGGTGAGTGTGAAGCATATTGAGTCTCTAACAATTCTCTATATGTTTTTAAAAGAGTGATTAAAAGTAATTAAGCATTGTGATGAGTGAGAAGCATATTGAGTCTTTAAAAATTCTCTTTATGTTTCTATGAGATTGGACAAGTTCTAGTGAGGACTTATTGAGCATATTTGGATAAGTTCTAGTTAGGACTTATAGAGAAGATTTGGACAAGTTCTAGTGAGGACTTGTAGAGCATATTTGGATAAGTTCTAGTGAGGACTTGTGGATAAATTAGTGTGAGATTTTGTGGAAGCTTACAAGGTAAATTTGAGGTAAGTCTTTGAGAAGACTTGAGAGCTGAGTTGATTGATTGATTTTTTCAAACCTTGGGTTAAGGTTTGGGGCAGATCTAGCAAAGTTGATTTGAGATTGAGTCAAGATTTTTGTTAAGGCTTGAGGAAAGAGATTGAGGATATATTTGTGCTAGACCGAAGGATTGTGTTTAGTGTAGATCAGAGGATATATATTGAGGATAGATTTGTGCTAGATCGAAGGACTATGTTTAGTACAAATTCAAGGATAGAGTTTGGTGTAGATTTTAGGATAGATTTATGCTAGACCAGAGATAGATATTGAGAAGATTTATGTTAGACCGAAGGACTATGTTTAGTATAGATTTGAGACAGAGCTTTAGAGATGACAGAGTATAGAGGATGATAGTCTCCAGTGGATAGAGATCCATTAGCCAAGGTTAGTGAGGACATGTGTCTTCAGTGGATAGAGATCCATTAGCCAAAGTTGTGGGGGCAACAATTCTTCTAGAAGATCATCAGTCAGAGAAAAGGAGAAAGGAGTTCTCCTGTGGATAGAGATCCATGAACTTGATTAAGGGATTAGTGTCTCCTTTGGATGGAGGTCCATAAACATTGTAATAGGGAAATGATTCCCAAGAGATTGATTGAGAAAATTTTAGTGAAATATTTTCTCCATAGAGTAACCCGCATTGGGTGAACCACATTAAATTGGTGTCTCTACTATATGTGATGATTTGTGCATTGCTTTAGTTATTGCTATTGATATTACCATTGATTATATTGAATAATACTATTTGGGAAAGAAAAGTAAAAAGTGTTCTTATATTGTTCAACTCCCCTCTTAGTATAAGCTTGTGTTCTTCAATTGGTATCAGAGTCGGTTCCTTCGAAAAAGGTTTAACAACTTGAAGGAAGATATTACAAGAACATAAATGGCAAAGAAAGGCAAATGCAGAACCATGAGACACAAGAAGAAAATAACACACATGGTCATGAAAGAAAAAGAAGATGAATTTGATATTGTTGTTTTGGGAGGAAAAATGGAAATAGATTCAAGAGATGAATCAAGCAATGAAGAAAAGGTCATATTGATAAAGTTTTGTACTAGATATAGGAATACAGGTCACCATGTAGCTTATTGTCCACAAGAAGGTGAAGAATTTTTTGTTTGTGGTCAACTCGGTCATGATGCAGGTTATTACAATGGGTTTAGTAGCGGTGAAGATGAAGATGATACTCTCAGAACTGAAGTCCTAGAGGTTGGTTCAGAAAAGGATAACAAGGACAATCAAAATAGGTATGAAGAAGAAACTCTACTTTTAGTAATAGAAGAAAATACTCCTATTGAAGACCAAATAAAAGAGAGAAATTTAGAAAAAGAGAAGGAGGAAGTCACTCTTAAGGAACTTGTTGAGTTAAAAAGGAAGAACTTAGAATTAAAAGCTCAAATACAAGAGGATGAGAAATGTAAGACAACTTCTACAAGATCTCTTTGACTTGAAATATGAGGTTGAAAAGGCAAGGAAAGTTGAAAAGGGTATGGTTGAACAGTTAAAGGTAAGGAGAGTGTGAAGACTTAGGTTACTCTTGAAAAAAAAGGAGAACTCAGGGTTAATATTTCAAGCTCAAGTAGATGAGAAAGCAAAAGAAAAGTCTCTACAATAACTCACCAACTTCAAAATCAAGGTTGAAGAGGCAAGAAGGATTGAAGAAGGTATGGCTGAAAAATTAAAGACAAAAGATCTAGAGTGTGAAAGATTAGAACATGAGATAGTTTCACTAAGGATGGAAGTGAAAGACTCTAAGGAAAAGCTACACAAGTTTGAGAAAAATTCAAAGACCTTGGACAAGATTATCATTGCACAAAGATCATTAGTCATCAAAACAAGACTTAGTTTTGAAGAAGAACAAGGGAAACAGAAGCAGAAAAAGGAGAGTCAAGCTCAAGCACCAAAGAAGAAGAAGTGTCAAAAGAAGAAAGTGAAAGAAAGAGTGAAACTTCTGAGGATAAGTTGGACAATAGAAAGTTCAACAAGGAAAGGAACAATACACAAGTAAGGAATAGATGGAACATGAAACAAGATAGGGTAGAAGAGACTAAGAGACCAATGGGGTCTAGGCAAGGTTTCTTCAATGGACGTTGCTTCTCATGTCATAAATTTGGGCACAAGGCTTCACAATGCAGGACACATGAAATATAGGAATATAGGAATTTCATAAACAAGTAGCTTTTGCATGGGTATTGCTACTCATGTAATCAATTTGGTCACAAGGCAATGAATTACAAGGTTCATGACAAGAACATATATGACTTCACCAGGAGAAATCCCAAGATATTTGCATCTCCAAGGAATAACAACATTAAGTGTTATAAGTGCAATAATTATGGGCATACAGCAAGGTGGTGTAGAGTAGACATTCTAAAATCAAGCATGAACAGGAACAGGAACATGAATAAGAATATGGACATGAACATGAATAGGAATATGGATATGAATAGGAATATGAATATAGATATGAATAGAAACAGGAATATGGACATGAACAGGGAAAGAAACAGGAATAGTCAAAGGAATCAGAAGGATCATATGAGAAGGAAAGAGGATAAAGGTAAATACCAGTGCTTGTTGGGAGTAAAGATACTCTCACCCAAAATTAACCATCTCAAAATGAGGTGGGTGAAAAGGATTGAAAATCCAACTAAGTTCATATTATTTACAAGCTCAATATATAGGCTCTAAAGGCCCAAAATACATAACCAAACCCACCAAATCATGGATTTGATCCAATATGCTTAACCATAAGCTACAATAGTGCAAAGGAGAATGCACGTAACTTCTAAGCTAAGAAAGAAAGGAAAGATGCTAACTAGAAGATCCTTTTAGCTATCTTGAAGTACACACTTCCTACTTTGAGTTCACACTTCCTAACTAACACTCCTAAGTGACAACTAGAAGACAACTAGTGCCCACAAGTGTATGTGAGAAGGAGACTCACTTACAATATTAATTTGCAAGAAATAAACTATGCAAACCTAGCTAGGAACTACTAGAGGGGTCATATGAGTGATCAAACATCAATCCTCATCATGCCTCCCCACAATAGAAGCATTGGCCTCCAATGCTTTCAGAAGAGTAGGAAAGTCATGGGACATCTGATGAAAAGAAATCCAATGAGCCTGATGCGGCAGTTGTCCTCGTCGAGCCACAAGATATGAGGTGGTAGACCCCTGGCGAGTCTGTCGAGTCTTCGTGTCATAGATCTGATCGAAATCCAATGGTAACTGAGAATCAGGAACCACGTCCACAGGATGACTGATAGCTGGTGCGGTCTCCAATGTAGAGTCAAAGTACAACTTCAAAAGATCTACATTGATGATGTCATGAATTCCCAAGTGTGCGGGAAGATCAAGGTGGAAAGCATTCTCGGACACCTATTGAAGAATAGTATAAGGCCCATAGCGAATCGGTTTGATTTTACTATGAGTCTTATCAATAAAACGTCGCTTGTCAAGATGCAACCAAACTTTGTCACCAACTTGAAATGGATGAGGAATTCGATGTCGATCCATGGCCTTTTTCTGCTACTTTTGTGTCTTTTGCAAAATCTCAATCACCTTTGATTGAAGATTGTGCAAGTGCTTAATAAATGAGTGTGCCTTGTCTTGCTCCTTCGAAGATGTGAAGTGACAGGAGAAGGCAAAGACAAAGGTAACTCATAAGGTGCCAAGGGCTGAAATCCCATACAAACCTCAAAAGGTGAGTGACCTGTAGAAGAATGTAGGGCCCTATTGTAGGCATGTTCAATATGAGTGAGACTCAAGTCCCACTTTCCTGGTGAAGTGTGATGATAGATTCGTAAACTTTGCACAAGTGTACGGTTTACCACTTCAGTCTGCCCATCGGACTACGGATGATAGGCGGTGGAAAAGTTAAGGGAAACTCCCAAAATTTTCCACAAAGAATGCCAAAAGTGACCCACAAAGCGTGAATCATGATCCGATATAATCGTTGGTAGGTAGACCAAAGGAACGCCAAATGCTGTGTCAAAGAACAATTGGGCTAAGTCTGCTATGAGAACTTGTCTTGCGGCATGGAATAAACTTAGCCATCTTATTGAATCTGTCAACCACCACGAACACACAATCATGTTGTCGCACTTTCATGGGAAAACCACTAACCAAATCCATGGAAATGCTTTCCCAAGGATGGGAAGGAATGGGCAAAGGCATGCCTAAGCCAAACTTCCTGTTAGCTGGTTTTGAACGACAACAAACTGCACACTGTTTGAGAAATCTCAACACATCCCTCTGCATTTTAGGCCAGTAAAAAAATCTTTGCAAGTGATGAAGTGTTTTGTGCTTCCCAAAGTGACCACCATAAAGTGTAGAATGAGCTTCCTTAAGAAGTGACACTCTAGGCTCACAAGGAACACAAACCTTGTCCAATTTGTAAAGAAGTCCTTCTTTGATGTAGAAATCTTGGAAAGGATGCAAATTGGAAGAAGAAGGCTTACTCACTTGCTCAAATATTTTCCCAAAATCAGGATCCTGTGAATACTGATTAGGCCAAGTCTTAAATCCCAAGTGTGAAGTGGACATAACTGTTAAGGCAAGAGCGGCAGGAGGCCTACTCAAACAATCAACAATAGTATTACTCTTCCCCTTTTTGTACTTGATCACCAAGTGAAATTGTTGGAGGTAAGAGGCCCACTTCATATGTCTTGATTCTTCAATTTTACTTTGAGATTGTAAAAACTTGAGAGGCATATGATCAGTGTGTACTACTGTATCTTTTCCCAAAAGATAATGTCTCCAGTACTTGATAGCTTGAACTAATGCATACAACTCCTTGTCATATGTAGAATAGTTCAACTTAGCAGCAGAAAAAGTTTCTGAATGATAAGCAATTGGATGACCATTCTGTTTGAGCACAACTCCTAAGGCAACTTTAGAGGCATCCATTTCAATCTCAAAAGGTTGAGAGAGGTCGGGTAAAGTTAACACAGGTGTTGTACAAAGTTTCTTTTTGAGTTTCTCAAAGGCAATCTCTTGGCTTTTCTCCCAATGAAATGGAACTTTAGACTTAGTGAGATAATGCAATGGAGCTGCAAGAGTGGAATATTGAGGAATGAACTTGCGATAAAAATTCGCAAGTCCTAGGAAACTCCTTAACTCGGTGAGAGTTGAAGGAGGGGACCACTTAAGTAAAACATCAACTTTAGTGGGATCTACCTGAATTCCACTTTCACTAATCACATAACCAAGGTAAGAAAGCTGAAGTATTGCCAAAAGAACACTTGGAAGAATTGGCATATAATTGATTCTTCGCAAGAAGATCAAGTGTATGATGGATATGCCCAAGGTGTTCCTCCCAAGTTTTTGAGAATATCAATATATCATCAAGATATATTATTACAAATTTGTCAAGTACATCATGAAATACATCATTCATCAACCTCATGAAGGTTGCGGGAGCATTAGTAAGACCGAAGGGCATGACCAACCATTCAAAGAGGCCCATCTTCATCTTAAAAGTTGTCTTCCATGTATCCTCGGCTTGGATACGCACTTGATGATATCCACTTTTGAGATCTATTTTTGAAAAGAACTTAGCTCCTTGGAGCTGATCTAATAAATCATCAATGCGTGGTAGTGGATATCTATTCTTTACAAAAATTATGTTCAAAGCATGAAAATCAATGCACAATCTCCAAGTGCCATCTTTTTTAAGAACCAACAAAATAGGTGAGGCACAAGCAGAAGTACTTTCCTTAATGAAACCCTTAGACAACAAATCTTCTATTTGCCTTTTAATTTCTTCATTTTGCAAAATAGATTGTCTATACATGGGTGCATTAGGTAGTGAAGAACCAGGAATGATTTCAATACTGTGATTAATTGTGCGAATTGGAGGAAGAGACTTTGGCTCCTGAAATATGTGTGAGTAATTTTGCAATATTTTATCCATTGAAGAGTGTTGCTTTGGAATGGAAGTGGATGTAGGAGTGTTTTGAGAGTGAATGAAAATTAGAGCAACGTCACCACCTTTTTTAATTGCCCTTTTTGTTTGCTTGGAATTTAGAATGATGTTAGGAGTGTTGGTGCTTTTAATGAGAAAGACCTTACCATATTTTTGAAGTGTGTAGGTTCTTTTGAAAGCATCATAAACAGCTCTCCGATCATATTGAAAAGGTTGTCCAAGCAAAATCCCACAACAATCCATAGGAGTCACATCACAAGTGACTTGATCTATGAAATGTGGGCCAAGTGCAAATTTTAATGTGCAAGTGTGAGTGATTTATGAGCCCCTTCCACTATCCTTCCAACCCAAAGAATAAGGTTGAGGATGAGGCTCCATAGGTAACTTCAATCGCTCGACAATGGACCTCGCAATTAGATTTTTCTGCGAGCCATTATCCACTATACAATCTGTTGCAAAATTATGGAGCAAATGAGCTCGAGTGATGAACAAAGCATCACGAGCGCCCCCTGATGAACTTACATTTACCAAGGTAACCTCATTGAGCTTACCTCGTAATTTCGTGTATACTCTACTTTCTCCCACTGACTCAAGGGGACCTTTGGAAGCATCCTCCTCTTGAGTAGTGATGACTAAACTCTTCTTCTTAAGCTTAAAACAATCAGCTTTTTCATGACCTTTTTTCTTACAATAGTTACAAAAATTTTTAGAAGAAGAAGGTTTGGAAGAAGAAGAAGAAGGAGTAGAAGCGGAAGGAGAAGGAGAAGAAGGAGATGGAGAAGAAACATTCTTCTTTTGAGCAAAATTCTTCTTTTGTGAGAAAGAATTATTCCCTTTTGATGAGTTTGCAACCACTTGAGTAGCAAGTGCGCGGAATGCCTGCGAATGCGCTTTGAACTTGTCCTCCGCAAGTTGCGCATGGTTGAAAATTGAATCCAATGTTTCCATAGAAACAAACATAATTTCCCTGTACAAATGCTCCAACAAGCCACTTTGAAATTTGAGAATCAAAGCTTTAATATCTTCCTCCACATTCAAAAGTATCATGTACCTATTGAATTGAAAGATATATTCCTGCACAATCATATTAGTACCTTGTCGAAATCGAAACCACTTAATTACCAATTCCTTAGAATAATTGGAAGGATAAAAATTGGTCTTAAGACAGTCTACAAGCTCCTCCCAAGAGGTGAGTTCATCATGACCTCTTTTTCTTTCAACAAGTACTTTAGCTAAACCAGAAAGTTTTAGCTTAGCATATGGAACCATATCATCATCTGAAAGTTGAGTGTAAGAAAACCAAGAACTCATGTCAAGAATCCAACTATTCAAGACTTTAGGGTTTTGGGATCCATCATAAAGTGGCACTTCACAATGAACTCTCAGGCGAGAATCATGAGCAGAAGTTGAAGCATTGTGGAGAGAAATATCATTTACCTTCATTGCAAGGTTACCAAGGACTTCTGCCATGGTAGTATCATTAGCTTTATCGGCTAAAGCATTCACAACATGTGCAAGTTCTGCCACTTGGGCAGCCAAGTCAGAAGCCATGTGAAACCGGGTATAAGCCAGGAGTAACAAGGAAAAAACACTTAAAAATCAGGGTAAAAATTGTGGAAATACCCTGTTACAATGTAGTGCCTTGAAAAATACCCCTAAGGCTAAATATTTTAAAAATTTAAACTAACCTAAGGTTTTAAAATTTAATAATTTATTAATTTAAAAATAACTTAATTAAAAATTAAATTTTAATTAATCAAAGATTAATTAAATTTAATTAAGTTATTAAAAAAATAAATTAATAAATAAAAAAATTACATGCAAACCTTAAGAATAGTAAAATTTAAAAAAATACAATAAGTTTTACCCTTGGTCTTGCCGAAACTGCACTCCACCCTCTGTTGCATGAAATTCTGCAACTGTTGTTGCACGTTTCTCGAGGCGATGCTAGTCAATGGTAATCCACAGTATTTCGTGCCCAATAAAAAATTTGTGCAAGTTTCTTGGTGCACAGTGAGCGACGCCCCAACGAGGCTAACTATTGCAGCCTCGTGGCTGCGTGCAGGCTGTAGTATGCCCGACCAATCAATAACTAGGCAAGGCGTTGACGCCTGTCAGATTTGGTAGGCATGACAGCGCCACCGCATTGGTGGTGACAGGCACAGCGACATCGACCTATCGTGATGGCAGGCTGACAACGCCTGTCGGCTTGCAGCGTCGGTAGGCACTGCGCTGTCGACCTACGACGTGACACAGCATGTCCGTCGGTGTGTTGAACGTCGATCGACATCCGTCGGCAGCCAACAGATGATGTTTGTCAGTCGACAGGCGTGGGCCGACGTAAGTAGGCGATGACGTTGAGTCATCCAAGCCGCCTACAAATATTGGCCCTCGGCTCCTGCTGAGATGGGGTCGAGGGGCCAAAAATCAATTTTTTTTTTTACAATAATATTTTAATTAATATATAAATAAAATAATATATTAATTAAAATTTAAGTTTTCTAAATAAAAAATGAAAATTTTAAATTAACCAGAAGGGTTAATTTAACAACATTGAAAACTTAAACTTTTACAAATATTAGCAATTTTTGAAGGTAAATTACCTTCAAATTTTCCTAACAAATTGCTAATTTTCTTTCATATCACCAAGACCCCTTCAGTAGCTCTCCTTTCAAGATCCAGTCGACACACGACCAGCGTTTGAAAGGCAACCAGACCCAAGTCGACACACGACCTGGTTTAGATGATGCTTGATCTTCAAGACTCCGAAATGGCAGGAACAAATGGCTCCCTAATGCGTATTTCACCGTAGGAGTAGTCCAAACCTGCCAAGGGATTTTTGTAAGACAGGAATCGGGGTAAAATTTTCCTATACCTCTTGAGCATAAGCAAAAAGTTGGAACGAGGAGTTTGACGCCTAAGGAACTTCCTTCTGCGAATGGTTTTCAAGCTCCCCTTGAGCTTGAACCGAGTCCTCAATGAGAAAGAATTTCTCATGAAAAACAATCTATCTCCTTCCCTCTCACCTCACAAGCCCTAGTGCAAACATAAACTAGGCTATGATACCAATGAAAAGGATTGAAAATCCAACTAACTTCATATTATTTACAAGCTCATTATATAGGCTCTAATGGCCCAAAATACATAACCAAACCCACCAAATCATGGATTTGATCCAATATGCTTAACCATAAGCTATAATAGTGCAAGGGAGAATGCACGTAACTTCTAAGCTAAGAAAGAAAGGAAAGATGCTAACTAGAAGATCCTTTTAGCTATCTTGAAGTACACACTTCCTACTTTGAGTTCACACTTCCTAACTAACACTCCTAAGTGACAACTAGAAGACAACTAGTGCCCACAAGTGTATGTGAGAAGGAGACTCACTTACAATATTAATTTGCAAGAAATAAACTATGCAAACCTAGCTAGGAACTACTAGAGGGGTCATATGAGTGATCAAACATCAATCCTCATCGGTGGGGAAGGGGCTAGGCTAAGAGACTCATTCTTAGCCCCGAGCCCCAAAGGTAACCCTTTTCCATTGATGTCAAAGGGGGAGAGATTTGAGTAAGAGGGAGATATTTGGTTTAAGGAGAGAGCATTGAGTCAAGGGGAGCAATTTCCCATGGGGAGCAGAACAGGAAAAAGGTCAAGTTTTGGTAAAAATAATTTGGGTTGCCATCAATGACAAATGGGGATATTGTTGGATATTTTGAGTGGATAATTTGTCGTTGATGTCAAGAGTGAGTGGTCATTGATGTCAAGATTTCAGCACCAGTGAGTGGCAGTTTTAGGTTCTGTAATCAAGTGCAAAAGATAGACGACTTCCAGATGGTTAGATGTGGTTTAAAGAGCAATTGGATGGCCCAAGAAAAATAATATTATAATATTTTATTATAATATTAAATGCCCAAAGTCATGTGACTTAAATAATTTAATATTAAATATTTAAATATTTTTTAATAAAGTTGGGTGCCATCCTTAAAAGGTATTGGTGGTTTATTAGGGGGCTAGCCACTAACACACATCCCAACAACGTCGCCACCGATCTAGCACGTCATCGTCGACATCCCCTTGATAAAATAAGGCACCTCATGTTATTAACATTCGTCGACGTTATATATATTCAACCTTAGCACATAAAAAAGGTGAAAATTTTTGTAAAAAAATAGATTTTTAGAATGTGATTTTTGCGCTCTTCGAAATCCCTCCATGAAAGAAGAGAAGAAAAAGACTGAAAATTTTTATCTCTTCGAGGTCATTGTAAAAATAGAATCGTGCATGAAGGAGTTTCAAACAAGGACTAGTGGAGGCAGTGGACAAGGCTTGTGTTAGACTTTGCATTGGACGGGTCAAGGGTTCGAAACTTGACGCAATTGATTTGTGAGAAGTAAATTTTTTTTGAAACAATTTTTGAGGGACGAAGGGTTAATACCACGTATGCGCACATTGTCCATTGTATGGGAGCGTAGCCCAAGTTGTTGCCTAGACGCAACAAGGGTGCTAGGAAAGGAGAGTGCTCGTGTTTGAATCATGAGGATACATCTTTTTAAGGTATGCCATAAAGTTTTTTTGGGGGTTATGATTAAGTATTATGAGAAGATTGGTTTTTAGATTTTATAATAAAGGTTTTTGAGATATAAGGAGAGAGGGAACCTTGTATTAAAGTAAGAAGCTAATTAAATTAAATATCAATTTAAATTAAGGGAGCCATAAGGTAAGAGTGACGTAGAGAATTATTGCTATAAGTATTTGAGGGAGTTATAAGGGAAATTGTTGTGTTTTTATTTTATTAAAATTATTGTGTTTTATTTTGAACGTGTGGAGACTATAAGGTGTATTTAAGGATTATTATTTTTGTGGGAAAAATATTTGCAAGGATATTTTGAGAAAGTTTTTTGCTACCTAACCATTGAAATTGGAAAGAAGGGAATTGTGAATGGGACAGGTTTTCTAAAGGGCACTTTTACATCAAACAAAAGGTATGGGCATATTCTTCCTTGGTTGAGTTGATTGGTTGGTTTTCTAGAAAAGAGTGAAAATGACTTAATTAGGTTTCCTTATTGATTTGTTGAGCTATATGTGAAGATTGTTTTATAAGTATTGTTGAATGTGTTTTTAATTAATGCTTCAAGGTTTTCTGGAATGAAGAGTTTTTGATAAAACCTTGTTTGATAAGCATTGTTGTTAAAGCCATTGATTGAGTGAAAAAATTGAACTAGGGTTTGAAAAGAATATGAGTATCATTGTTATGTGAGATTGGTTTATAAGCATTATTTTTGAATCCATTGGTTGAGTGAAGAACTTGAACTAGGGTTTTGAAAGAACATGAGTATCATTGATTGATAAGTATTTTTGGAAATATTTTGAGTGAGTGTTCATATGCTTGGACTAGGGTTTGTGAGCAAGGATTATTTTATTAAGTGATTGGTTGAATAGAGTTGGTTGAGCCTAGTCAAGTGGATGTGTGAAGTGATAGCTCAAGTTCTATGAAACAAATTATTCTATATTCTGAATTGATTTGAGAAAGAGGTTGAGTATTGATGAGTGTGAAACATATTGAGTCTCTAACAATTCTCTATATGTTTCTATGATAAAAGAGAGATTGGAAGTGATTGAGAGTTTGTGAATGTGAAGCATATTGAGTCTCTAACAATTCTCTGTATGTTTCAAAAGAGTGATTGAAAGTGATTGAGCATTGAGGTGAATGTGAAGCATATTGAGTCTTTAACAATTCTCTATATGTTTCTAAAAAGGTGATTAAAAGTAATTAAGCATTATGATGAGTGAGAAGCATATTGAGTCTCTAAAAATTCTCTTTATATTTCTATGATATTGGACAAGTTCTAGTGAGGAATTATTGAGCATATTTGGACAAGTTCTAGTGAGGACTTGTAGAGCAAATTTGGACAAGTTCTAGTGAGGACTTGTAGAGCAGATTTGGACAAGTTCTAGAGAGGACTTGTGGACAGATTAGTGTGAGCTTTTGTGGAATATTAAAAGACATATTTGAGAAGACTTGAGAGTAGAGTTGATTGATTGATTTATTCAAACCTTGAGTTAAGGTTTGGGGTAGATCCAATAGATTTGATTTGAGATTGAGTCAAGCTTTTTGTTAAGGCTTGAGGATAGATATTGAGGACAGATTTGTGCTAGACCGAAGGACTGTGTTTAGTGTAGATCAGAGGACAGATATCGAGGATATATTTGTGCTAGACCAAAGGATTGTGTTTATTACAGATTCAAATACAGAGTTTGGTGTAGATTTGAGGATAGGTTTGTGTCATACAAGAGACAGAGATTGAGCAGATTTATGCTAGACCAAAGGACTGTGTTTAGTACAGATTTGAGATAAATCTTTGGAGGTGAAAAAGTATAGAGAATGATAGTATCCAGTGGATAGAGATTCATTAGCCAGGGCAGTGAGGACAGGTGTCTTTAGTGGATAGAGATCCATTAGCTAGAGCAGTGGGGGTAACAATTCTTCTAGAAGATCATCAGCCAGAGCAAAGGAGAAAGAAGTTCTCATGTGGATAGAGATCCATGAACTTGATTAGGGTATTGGTGTCTCCTTTGGATAGAGATCCATAAACATTGTAATAGGGAAGGATTCCCAAGAGATTTATTGAAAAAAAATTAGTGAAATATTTTCTCCATGGAGCAGCCTGTATTGGGTGAGCCACATTAAATTGGTGTCTCTATTGTGTGATGATTTATGCATTGCTTTAGTTATTGCTATTGATATTGCCATTGATTATATTGAATAATACTATTTGGGAAATAAAAATAAAAACTGGTCTTATACTGTTCATTTTCCCCTCTCAGTATAAGCTTGTGTTCTTTAGCCACCTGGTTTAGAGGATAGAAGAAATTGAAGAATTGGAAGAACCCATAGAGGACTATGAGGTAAAATCTCTATAAAAAAATGTAGCATATTATAGAGACACTAACTATTTTCTTGAACATGTTACAAAGAATGCATAGGAAGAGTACAAAATTCAATATGAAGAAGAAGATTCATATTGAAGACTAAAGTCTTCAATACCCAAATAATGAAATACAGGGGATGTTAGAAATAGTGTATATTACATCATTTGGTTCATGTAAATGTATCTTCCAAGGTACATACTTAGGACATTATATTACTTTAAGGGGAAGTTATCTAGTTACTTCATGCAATGTAATAAATACACAAGTGTCAATGTGCAAGTTGTAAATGTGCCAAGTGTCCCTTGTATAGTTGTATATGTGCAAGTTGTTCCTTGCACAGGTAGGTAGAGTGTTGGCTAAAGAACCTATTAAAAGCCTCATTGTAATATAGATATAGAGTCGTGAACATAGTATCTTAGAGCATAGTATAGTTATGTGTAGATCACCATACAGTGGTGATGGGTGCAATGTTGTTCAGTAGCTTTATTAATGGAGTGTTCATTTCCTCCATAGCTACATTGTATTCATTTATATCATTTCTATTAATTGCATATCTCAATCTTCAAGCATATTTAGTTTGTTTTATATTATTCTGCATCTCATGATTTTTATCTTCATTTGGTCATTACATCAAAATATAACAACATAAGTCTATTTATATAGGTGCATTTGGCATGCTGAGAGCAATTTATCCATATCCTCTCTTGCAGAGTTAACCCATCCACTAAGGGTACCACACTTTATTTTAGAGAGTGTTCACTAGATAATAAATCCCTTTTCTAAAATAATACTAACCACCTCATGGAGACTTAATCGAGAATGGAACACATTTATGGAATCTTTCCAAATTACTCTCTATTTAGATACTTTTACTAGAAGCAAGGTCTTTTTTAGATACCTAAAAAGTTTCACCTCTCATGGGTACAAACAAAAATAGTGAGTTTAATTATCCTCAACTCCTAAACTTCAATGATTTTTCAATCTTTATTTAACCTCTCAAGGTCCTTTATTGAAAATTATTTCTCAATAAGTCATACAATTTGCACATTCCAATTCTATTCCAAGCTTTTGCACCCTAAGTTCGTAACTTGTGGAAGGTTAACTTTATTGTAACTCGAGTTAAATCCATTTTAAGGGAAATTAAAGACTATATCTCTCTTTTTTCTATATGAACCCTTCATATTTCAAGGTGCATAATATAAATCCATCACGACCATAACAGAAGTGTCTAAGAGACTAGCAAAGTGCTATACTTATTAAGTGTGGTTCCAGTTATATTTCCCTCATAATGTGTATGGTCATTCATTCCATAAAATAATAAGATAAATCATAATAAAGCCTAATGTCATTGAAAATTTGACTTTGCAATCATTTTCCCTAATAAAATTACTAAAGTAAAAGAAAAAGGAATAGTAATAATTTAGCTTTGATCAAAATACAAATAACTAAATAATATCATAACTAAATATCCCTCTTTGATATTATTAAACATAAGAACCCAACACAATAAATTTTATTAATTTCTCAACAAGTTACACGCCTTTCAATTTATTACAAAACCAACAACATTTTTGGTACTATACATGTATATAACACACTATTACAATTGATTATCCACCAATTACATTATCCACCCGTTGCATGGATTTCATAAAATAAACAAGTAATTCTTTCATATGTTTTGTCTATGTCTCCGAAGAGTCTTTGTCCATGGGTTCTCTTTAAACCAACCGAAGAAGAGATGTAATGAGGGATCAGAGATAGATCCATGCATGCAAATGCACTCCTTAATGCATTTCATTTAAAAAAAAAAGCATACAACACATGAACATATGCTAATTTTTCTTATTTTGATCTCTCTAGCATCTACAGTTAGAATATGCTTCTTTTCTTCCCATAAACAAGATTAACTAAATAAAACAAGCATTTCGTTTAGCACAATCGGCTCCATGCCATTCAAATCATGATAGTCCACAAGCATCCTCCACTTGTTTCATCCTGTATAAGGTCCCTTACTTTCTTGCTATCGAATGAAGTCCAATTTCACTCTATTTAGTAAAGATAACCTCATCATCATAGTTTTCTTATTCAAAGCCAAAAGTAAACCTATCCAATATAAATTCACTCAAACAAACTTTATTACATTTTCCTTTGAACCTACTCTACTTCCAGAGTATAATTTCACCAATATATAAACAAAGGTGAAGTATATAAAAGGAAAACATGAAATTATTTTTAAATCTAATAGTTAAAAATATATCAACCATAGAACAACAAAAAACATCCTTAACTCTTGAAGGAGCCTCTACATAATTATTTTACACCGTCCAACTCATTTCAATGTATTCCACTTCAACAACTTGTTGGAACAAAACTAGGTGAAAATACATGTCTCCCCTCAGTCGTTTTAGTTAGGTGAAAGATAAGGAAAAAGGTTTCCTACAGACTCGAACATAATATATAAGCTACAAAGGGCTGAACCACCCAAACAATCATCATAAAAATATTTACATTTGCTTGTAAGACGATTTAAATATATTACCTTCCCAAGAGTCATTTCTCGATAACAACTACTCAAAAACATAAGGAAATAATCTCATGAACAACTCATTATTATATATCCAAACTTGAAACATGCACCATGTTTGTTTAAAATACTAACACTACAATCTAATCTTACCACATTTTGCTAATGGATCTAGATCAATTACAGTTCCAAATTTGAATTAAAATCCAAGAACTCAGTTTATATAGACTCAATTTTCTTTCTTTTACCCCACATAGACTGATGATGAGAATTAACACCTAAATTTGTACATTTTCTAAAGCTTTCTTGACTACTATTTGTACAACTAGGTCTTTCTTTATTAAAAAAATTGATGAGTAGTGCGAACACAAGAGGATAAGCATCCAATGCAGTTTGAGCAATATGTATTTTACTATGGAACAAAGAGGAAAGTTGTAGAAACACACTTCATCTTGGAGTAAAATTTTTAAAATATTTCCTCAAATTTTTCAACTAAAAGAGACAAGTTTCAACATCTACCTGAAGCACGTAGCCCAATTCAATACAAAAAACATCCTGTAACAACTATGATCTTTTTTTAGCTTCTTCCCCCATTCTCACATTTTTTTTTATTTTTCTTCTCTAAGAAGTACCTTGCCCCACATCATCTAATATTTTTGTGTGACATCTGTGACTTTGCATTCTCTTAACAAACTCACGCATGTCCCCTTCTCTTTTTGTACATGGTGGCAACTACTAAACCGATACATGTTGGTGGGTTCTCTAAAACTTGCACCCACAACATGACAAACAATTTCACACATTATTATTTTTGATTGCTAGCTCCATAATAAAATTTCCCTTGGGTAAAATAATAACTCAACTAATCCAAAATATAAGGTTGACAAGACTTCACTCATGTTGTTTTTCCTTTAAGCATATTTTTCTTCCTTTGGTAAATCAGAACATTAAAGTCATTAATAATGATGTTAATGAACAACCTTAGCCACTGTTGAGTTCAAACAAATAATAATAGCAATTATACCTTCCATATTATTTTTCAATATTATCATAGCAACAAAACCATAATTTTATATCACATGAAATTTCATATCTAATAATGTTATAACCCATAAAAACACATCTAAATAAGGCTATCAAGCAACAAAAAATTCCATCCAAAACTTGATAAACCATCCACATGCAAATCATGATATGCAACTATATGAATAAAGCAATTATCAATGTTGCTCGAGATGCCTATGAAATAGATCATCATATCATTTCCCTTCCTTACAACATCTCATTCTCGGTGGTTAGTTCTTTCTTCCACCCACAAGAAAATTTATTCCTTAAAAAGTGTAAATCTATTAGCAACATCATATTCTTCCATAAAATATATGTTTTGTGGAAACTAAACATGAAATAATAAGTCATTCCATAAACAAGATACATCATTTCCTTTCATAAAATATATGTTTGTAGAAACTAAACATGAAATAGTCAGTCATTTCATCAACAAGACAACATCATTTTCTTCCATAAAATATATATTTGTAGAAACTAAACATGAAATAATGAGTCATTTTATCAACAAGACAACATAGTCAGTCATGAGTCCATCCTATAAAAAGTTTGTTAAGGAAGGTTCATGACATCCTACCCCCTTAGGATTAACACAATCATTTGTGTTTTCATTTAATTTTAAACATTAAACAATAATTACATGTCATTTTCAAATAGAAAAGGAAAATGTCTTTGCATATTTGCTACTTTCTCCCAGTCACATTTATTTTGGAGTAGTGATCCCACTAGACCTGACATGGCTCCAAAGTCCCCTTTCTCATCACCTTGGAGCAAAACTCAAGGATCTTCACTGGATGAACCTCAATGGTCTCTGGATATACCATCTACAATTTAGAAAGATCCCAAACATGATTAGGATTAGCAATATATTTTCTAAGCAAGGATATATGAAAGGTGTCATGAATCTTCAACAAATTGGGTGGTAAGGCGAGTATGTATGCTAGAAGACTAACATTTTCTATAATTTTAAAGGGTCCAACAAAATGAGGGTCTAGTTTTGTGGACTTTATAGCACTCTTCTTTGGTCTCACCCTTAGAAACACTTTGTCAACTACTAAAAACTCTCTTGGTGACCTCTTAATATTAATATAACTTTTTTGATGATCTATGACTTCCTTTAGCCTCTCTCTAATCATCCTTAATTGTTTCTTCATTTCTCTAATCATTTCTAGCCAAAGCACAACCCAATCCTCTATATTATCCCATGACAAGGGTGTCCTACATATTCTACCATACAAAGCTTCGAAAGGAGACATGCCCAAGGTCGAATGATGGCCATTATTGTATGCAAATTCTACCAAGTGTAGATAGTCTTCTCAATGAGAATTTTGATCCATACAATACATACAAAGCATGTCCTCCAACACCTGGTTCACCCTTTCTATTTGCCCATAAATTTTTGGATGATACATAAAACTAATATTTAACCTGGTACCTATGACATGGTGAAAAGCTTGTCAAAATTTTGACCTCGAGTCCTTATCTGAACTAATCACTTCTGAGAAACCATGAAGCCTGAATATTTCCTTGGAAAATTTATTAGCCATAACCAAGGTGTCATCCTTGGTATTATCGAGTATAAAATGTGCAACCTTGGTCAATTTGTCAACCACAACAAATATTGCATCATGTTGAAACATGGTTTTAGGAAAACCTACAATAAAGTCCATCAAAATCACCTACCATTTATGCATGGGTATGTCTTGTGAATACAATAGTCCTATAGGGTATCTATGTTCAACTTTAGCCTTTTGGTATTCAAGGTACTGGGTAATAAATTTAGTGATGTCCCTCATCATTCTTGGCCAGTAGAAATTTTTCTTCATGTTTTCTCTCATCTTAGCTTCCCTTGGGTGAGAGAAAAAAGAGGATCTATGTGCTTCATTCATGATCATTTTTCTTATATTACCTAATTCAATAATTATTACCTAATCCTTGAAGCATAAGAAACCATCCTTGATGCCAAAATCCTTACTTTCCTCAAGTTTTCTTTCCATATTTGCCCAATTTTGGTTGTAGTACACATCCTGATATTGCATTTCTTTTACTTGATCCATCAAATCTACATGGATGTGGATCAAAGTAGCAATGTGTCTTCTCCTAATTAGAGCATGAACAACATTATTTTCCTTCCCTTTGATGTATTTGATCCCAAATCCATCCATCTTCATTGCCTGGAATTGAGCAAAGGTTGAGTAAATATATATTTTAAACTTTGATGGTCAGTCCTCAATTCGAAGGATCTTCCCACCAGATAATGTCACAAAATTTTGAGAGCATATACAACCTTTGCTAATTCTAGGTCATGCGTAGCATAATTAACCTCATGCCTCTTGAGTTTTATTGAACCATATGCTACAACTACTTCATCTTGTAAAAGCACTCCACCCAAACCTTCCAAAGATGCATCTGTGCACGCTGAGAAATTACCATTGGGATCTAGATTTTTAAGATAGGTGCTATGGTGAGATTTTTTTTGATAATTTTTAAAGCTACATCACATTTATCTATCCACTTGAATTCTTTCCCCTTTCTTTGAATAATAGTTATTGTAGATGCTATCTTGGAGTAATCTTTCACGTAGTGCCTGTAATACCCAATCAAGCCCATGAATATCTAAACTTTAGTCATATTGGTGGGCATTAGCCAATTTAGTATAGCTTCTATATTTTTAGGGTCCAATGCTATCCCTTCATTTGATATAACATGTCCTAAGTACTAAACTTCCGACACATATAAGTCACACTTGGATATATTCTCATATAATTGGTTCTTCCTTAGTATGTTAGCTTTTGATATAATATGCAAAGGGAGATAACAATCATGAGATGCAGAATAATATGAAAGAAAGTAAATCTGCTAGATGACTGAGACATGCAATAAATAGAAATGATATAAATGAATACAATGTAGCTATGGAGGAAGTGAACACTCCATTAATAAAGCTACTGGACTACATTGCACCCATCACCACTGGATGGTGATCCACACAAAACTGTACTACCTACGAAGATGCTCTAAGCTACTATGTCCCCGACTCTCCTTATCTATATCTATCTAACAATGAGGCCTTCCTTATATAGGTAAAATAGGTTACTTGGCCAACACTCTATCTAGTTGTACAAGGGACACCTTGCACATTTACAACTTGCACATTGACACTTGTGCATTTATTACATTGCATGAAGTAACTAGATAACTTCCCCCTAAAGTAATCTAATGTCCTAAGTATGTACCTTGGAAGATACATTTACATAACCCAAATGATGGAATATAATCTATTTCTAACACCCCCTGTATTACATTATTTGGGTATTGAAGACTTTTAGTCTTCAATATGGATCTTCATCTTCATCTTGAGCTTTGTACTCTTCCTCTGCATTCTTTGTAACATGTTCAAGCAAATAGTCAGTGTTTCTGTAATATGTTACATTTGTTGATAGAGCTTTCACTTCATAATCCTCTATGGGTTCTTCCAGTTCTTCAATTTCTTCTATCCTCTGAACCAGGTGACCTTTCTGATTTCTCTTCTGATATTCCAGTTGAGGATAATTGGTTGGTCACTGAAATTATTGTTGATGAGGGTTCCTTTGGTATTGTCGTGGTCGAAATTGATTCCCATTATTCATCTGATTTCCTTGGTTCCTATTTTTGGGATTGTATCTGCAATAGCTGGTACTATGGCCTTTCTTTCTACATATCTGACAATACCATGCTTTCCATCCTCTTGTTGATGAAGCAATATTTCCCTATGGATTATCTTTTGATGCCAATGCAGTGTTAGTCATCTCATCTTTCAAAGTGTTTTCTACTTCATATTCTTGAAGTATATTGACTAGGTCATCAAAAGAAGTATATTTACTTAAGACATGTAAAGATGTTACCAAATGCTTATAGTTATCTGGAAGTGCTCTCATGGTTACTTGAGTAAGAAGTTCATCCTTGACTATTTCTCCTAAGGTCAACAATTTCCCTTTAATATCTGCTACCTTCCTTAGGAACAGTTCTATGCTTTCTCCACTATTCATTTTCAATGAGTGAAGTTGAGTTTGGAGATGAAGAATAGTTACCTTATTATTTCCTTCAAATATTTTCTCTAGGCTTGTCCATGCATCTGAAGATGTTTTAGCTGAACTGATATAAGGTTGAATCTCATCAGTGATAGCAAAGGTTATTATCATTAGAGCTTTTGAATCATTTTCTTCAAACTTTAGGATTTCAGTTTCACCTATGGTAGGCCTCTATGTTTTCCCTTTTACAACATCCCAAAGTTTTTCATACACTAAGATTGCTTTCACTTTATTTTTCCAAGAGAAATAATTAGGACCCTTGAGTAGTTGAGATTCTGCTAGGAAGAATTTGTTTGATGTCATTTAGATCTTCCTAATATCAAACCTTAGATTTGTAGGCTACCTTATATCTCCCTAATGTTTTTGGAATATGATATAGTGCTTTTGTAAAATAAAGTTCAATTTATGGTTGATTTTGTATAGTTTTGTAAAGATCAAAAATCAACTTTTCTAACACCTTATTTCTCCTAATTGAACTAAGCACTTTTCCAAATTTTGAAGAGGTTTTAATGTTGGATTCCTTTTGTCCCTTTTTGAGAAATTTAGAGACAAGAAAATCATAAATTTCCAACCTTAACAAAAAATATTTAATAACCTCTTTTTATAACCCTTAGGTTTTAATTTCTAATTTCCAAAGACCTAGTTTGATGTTGTAACCCTTATCACTCCCAAATTTGGAAAATTAGAAAATTAATAATATTTGCAAAATATTAAAGAAATTAATCCAAGTCGAATTCCTTATTTCTCCTAGGTTGAGATGCAAATATTATTTTAATTTGGTAAGTTATCCCTTATAGATTTTGCTTTCAAAAATCTAAATTTCAACCTTAGCTTATAACCCTTATATCTCCAAAATTGAAAGCAATAATAAAGTGGGATTTAAACCTTACCTTTTTTATGCTAATATCCTCACTATTCGATGCTTCCTTCAACTAAATATAACAATAGTATTAAAGTTCCCTTGGGTACTAGAATCAATGGAGATGCTCATCTTCAATGTTGGAATGTAGATGCTACAAAAATAGGAAGGTTTGACCTTCAAGACCAGGAGCCTTTAATGCTCCTTCTTCCTTCCTTCCACATTGTGCTTGACTAGATTTGACTACATTTCACTCTACTATGATCTTTGGACTTTGGGCACCTTTTATTGGAGGAGTAAACTTGAGCCTTGTGACATGTGTCACATCCATTACGTATGAGTGCTCCTTCTCCTTTTCTAACATAACTCTTTCTTGTTCAACACCTCTTGGTCACTCTATAATGTATGCTCACTCATGTGGGACTTGTGGAGGATAACAAGTGTCACCACATCTGTAACGTATGCTTGAGGTTGATGAGCATTGAGAGTTGAAATTCTTATAATGTATGCACCTTAGAAGATTGATGCCAAGTGGCATTCACACTCTCTGCATGAAGTCCTTCACTATAATACCTTCCAAGGAGATTATTATAACTCCTTAAGTCCTTTTGTATGCCATTCCTTTGCTTTGCTATGTTTCTTGAGCAGCAAGCAAACTTATCTTTTGTAGGTGGATTGATGAGGTGCTATGGAGCTTGAATAGTGATTTTGATGCTTCCTTTGGTGGATGATCTTCACCAAGTTTAAGGTTTTGAATGTAGCTCCTTTTCTCTTTATCTTCTATGCCTCCAACGTATTAATTCATGTGCTTCTTTGTAGTGTAGATAGTTGCTTGTTATGTTGTCCATCTCACGTTGGTAGAAGTAGATGCCTTCTCTTTGTAGTGTAGATGTTGTCCATCCCACATTGATAGATGTGGATTTTATCCCATTGGTATATGTGCACTCTTTTATCTACGTAAATGTAGCTTTGATGATAGCCTCTTGTGGGCTTTGTTTTTGTAGGTTCATCCATCCAAGATGAGCCCTTTGAGTGGCTCCTATTGCTTGGGAAGAAGAGTGCTTACATTCGACCTTTCTTGGCTGATTTTTCTTGTAGATATTGTGCCTTTTTGGGGCACATTCAAATATGCTCTTGGGCTGTAAAAAACCAGATTAAAGTAGTGCAATAAAATGTACTATAGATTGTACATAAACCTCCTTTGATGCACCTTCTTTTGCACTCTTATTTCAGATCTAAAATTCTGGTTTTATGGCAGATTTTTCTCCTACAATACAAGGGTTTTGAGGTTGTCTTTTATGAGTAGACACCTTCCCATTTTTTCTTGGACACTTTGATAACAAATCCAAGCTTAGATAACAGTAGATAGAAGCTTTTTAATTTATGCAATTTTCTGCACTTTCTTTTCTTGCATCCAATCTTGTAATGCTTTGGATTTGAGACTCACCAAGTCTCAATATTTGAAGCTTCTATTTCTATTTTTGGTTAGTTGTGTTCTTCTCCAAGTTTTGGAGGATTCTAACCTTTTTGGGTGGCTTCTTTTGGCCACTACGAGTTGCAGATTTTTATGCTTCAATAGTGTCTTTAGACACTTGATACAAATCAGATTTTGTGCCCTTCAAGAACACAAAACTAATTTCTTTTGAGAGTAGTATAATAGTGCAAATAAATCTAATAGAATTTATTTTTAATGCACTAACAATTTCACCTTATCACTCCAATCAACTCTCAAGATAATGCACTTAATCAATTTACTGCAACTAATCAAGAATAACCTAAAATGAATCTTCAAGAGTTATTCTGCAAATTCACTACAACTAATATTGTAGGGCTTAGTCTTATTTTATATTTCCAAAGTAGATGATAGGTAGTTGATAGATATAATTCTGAAATCTAATCAACTCCTAATTAATGTGCAAATGAACCTTAAAAAGAACCTTTTCCTTTTTGCACTTTTGAAGACTGTAATCTACTTTTTCTTCATGCAACTTTAATCCAAATAAGGTGCTCTAATGAATCTGATAAGTAGTCTAATTAATGAGTTAGTTAGCACTAGTAGTTGCATACCTTTTTAAAAACTTATATAGCTCCTTTTATCACTTCTATAGAGGATGTGGATCTTGGTGTCTAAGATCACCAAGTTGTTGCTTCGAGTAGGATCTTGTAACTCTTTGTAGACTATCTTGAACAACTCCTTCACCAAATGATGGTCTCAAACTTTCTTTCATGAGCCTAAGATTTGGTGGCTTGTTCTCCTCTTGTGATCTCCTCCTTCTACTATAGATTTGGAGAAGTCTCTATCTCTGAAGTGGTGCCTTCTTGCTATGAGAGGTAATCTTCAAATATCCTAGATTTGATGAGCTTCTTCTATCTTCAAGTCTTCTTGTCAAATTTTGACTTCAAGTAGGATCTTCTTCTCAAGATTCTAAATATCTTGAGGTCTTTCACTAGATTCTTCTTCTAAAATTTGGCACTCCTTGCCAAATTATTCTTCTCAGATTTGGCACTCCTTGCCAAATTCTCCTTCTCTTGGGCTTGTTGTTGGATGGCGATAATTGTCCCAAGTCCTTCACTATCAGGGGCTTCTCCTTGGTAGTGGATTTCTCTAGTGAGATCTCCTTTGATGATTTCTTCAGTAAGGCTTTCCTAGCCTTTTTTTGGATGCTCGATGAGACCTTCCCAAGGTCTTTGATCTTGCAACTTCTATTGGTCTTCCCTTGAGACCTCTTCAACCTTCTACTCTTGGAAGTGTTGGCGGTGTGATCTGCTCCTAGATCTCTGATTCTACTACTTCTGGATTCGAGTAGGACTCTCCTAGTCCTTCTTCTTCCAAGTCTGGAAGTCCTTCAATGAGATCTTCTAATATCTTTTGCTTCAAGTGTTGAATTGATTCTGAAGAAGATACTCTTCCTAACTTTCTTGTAGGAAGTTTCCCAACTCACTAAATCTTCTTTCCCTACAACAAAAATATTAATACTAAAATCTTAATCTACTTCTGAATCAGATATTCCTTTCAAATTCTTCTTCAAGATCAAGGCTTCTATGGCCTATTTTAGTATCAAGGCTTCTATGGCCTTTTCAATATCAAGGCTTCTATGGCCTTTTTAGTATCAAGGCTTCTGTGGCCTTTTTAGTATCAAGGCTTCTGTGGCTTCTACTTCAAGGCTTCTATGGCCTTTTCTTCAAGGCTACTATGGCCTTTTTGTATCAAGGCTTCTATGGCCTATTATTCAACTATGAAGTTCTTCAATCTAGCAATGGAGATCTTCAGTCTCCTAACTTCACCATGCCTCTTCTCTAGAAGTCTTCTTCCATAGTGTTCTTCTCTTGCACAAGGAACTAATATCTGCACTATGAGGGCACGTCGACCTTTGGGAATGAAGTTGGAGTCTCCTAGATTTCTATCGTAGGAGGAGTACCAATCCTCTGAGAATTAATTATCTACAACAAAAGAAACTTTGGGCAATAGTTAGCAAATTCTAGATATCCTGGATCTTCACTAGATGATCTATCAATCTAGTGGATTGAATGTTGAGTCCTGGTCTTCATGAGTTTTTCCTATAACTCTGTGGAAAGACTCTAGTCAAATGCAATCTCAGTATTTTCTGGAACTGAGATTTCTTTCAGTCCTCACTTGTGACTCTCCCTAATTCTACCACCTAGATTCTTCTGAGATATTTTGATAGTGACTGGTCCAATGGTGCGTCAGGTTGACAAAACACTCAGGCTCAATAATGATGGTGGTTTTCCTATAGACCTACATAGACTAGATCTACCATAGCTCTGATACCACTATTAGATTTTGATATAATATGCAAAGGGAGATAACAATCACGAGATGCAGAATAATATGAAAGAAAGTAAATCTGCTAGATGACTGAGACATGCAATAAATAGAAATGATATAAATGAATACAATGTAGCTATGGAGGAAGTGAACACTCCATTAATAAAGCTACTGGACTACATTGCACCCATCACCACTGGATGGTGATCCACACAGAACTGTACTACCTATGAAGATGCTCTAAGCTACTATGTCCTTGACTCTCCCTATTCTATATCTATCTAACAATGAGGCCTTCCTTATATAGGTAAAATAGGATACTTGGCCAACACTCTATCTAGTTGTACAAGGGACACCTTGCACATTTACAACTTGCACATTGACACTTGTGCATTTATTACATTGCATGAAGTAACTAGATAACTTCCCCCTAAAGTAATCTAATGTCCTAAGTATGTACCTTGGAAGATACATTTACATAACCCAAATGATGGAATATAATCTATTTCTAACATAGTAGCTCTAGCACAATTCTAAGATGTCTATCATGCTCCATATTATTCCAAGAATATACCAAAATAATATCCAAAAATACAAGGATGAATCGATCTAGATGGTTCCTAAAAATACTATTCATCAAGTTCATGAACATTGTTGGGGCACTCATCAGTCCAAACGGTAGAGCTATAAACTCATAGTGTCCATACAAAATTTTAAATGTTGTCTTAAGGGTATCCTCTTCACAGATTCTCAATTGATGATATCCAAATTTTAGATCGATATTTGAAAACATGGTAGCATCTCTTAGATGATCAAATAAATCTTCAATTTTGGATAGAGTATATTTGTTTTTAGTGGTTACCTTTTTGAGCATCTTGTAATCTATGCACAATTGCAATGAACCATCCTTTTTATTAACAAACAATACTATTGCACCCCATGGTGACACACTTAGCCTGATTAATCCCTTCTCCAGCAACCCTTGCAGTTGTACTTTTAGTTCTTACATCTCAATGGGATTCATTCTATAAGGAGCTCTATGAATAGACTTAGTTTTTGGTTTTAGTTCAATTGGGAAATCAAATTCACGTTTTCAAGGTAAATCCTCTAGGAAAACATTTCTAAATTATTGAAGTATTGGGTGTTTCTTAAACACCTATTCCTTCTTTGCCCTTTCAATTTCATTTATCTTAACCACATAAACTATTATTCCCTTTTATATGGATTTATTAAGTTGCATTACTGGGAGGATCTAAGGTTGAAAAGCCCCTTGTAGGCTATACACCCTTTGTAATTTTTTGCCATCCTCAGAATACTTAATCCATCTATCCTAGAAATTGATTACAACCTTAAGTACTTGTAACTAATCCATTCCTCGGACTACATGAAAAAGTATGTAGTGGTGCTACATAAATACATCAATAGTAGTAACACTAGATCTACAAAGTAGGTTTATCCTGAACCATACTCGACCTTCCACCCATGTACCAAGATTCTAAGTCTTTCTGGTACATCCTTAATCAAATTAGTAGAATCAAAGCTATCTGTAGCTCCATTATCTATCAAAATTTTTCATTTCTACCACAAATATTACCATTTATAAGCAAAGGAGTGACTTTTCCTTCCAAATTTTGACTCCCTATCACTGCATAGATCTCATGAATAGGTTCCTTGTGTGCAGGTTCTTTGTAAGTGTGTTCTTTTCCCTTAGAACTTGGTCCTACTCTGATCGGGTAATGGTTGGCATAATGTGGACCTCCATAATCAAAGCATCCCCTCTTAGTGCTTGGATGCATTTTTTGTTTTTGTCCCTCTACTTTCACTACTTAGTGGAGGATTAGGCTACCCTTGCATTGGTGACTTATCGTTGTTGTTGTTACAATTATTATTCTTTCCCTAGAATTTCTTCCTAAAATTTCACTATTTCTTGACGTTCCTTTTGTCCTACCCTTGGAAACTTTTGTTTATCTGTTCTCTCTCCCATTTCATGAAACCTGCATTATTTCTTTTCTTGAGTGCTAGTTTTTCTTGCTCGAAAGCTCCTTCATAGTAAAAATAGGTCTTAAGATAAGTCTCAACTTTCCTATCCAAGTCATAGGCCTTCTAAATAGTATTAGTTTGTCTCACGTTCACTTCATACCCTATTATGGGATCAAATCCTAATTTATGAATCTTCATATTCTCATTATACGTAGGCACATACTTCAATAGCTTAACAAATTTCTGGTAATAAGCCTCCACTGTCTTATTTTCCTATCAAATATTGGTGAATTCTTCAAACTTCTTGGCATAAAAATGCTCTGTGAGGAACCTCTCTTTAAAGGCTACCACAAAGTCCTCCCATTTTAGATCAACTGCTACCTTAATTCCTCTTTTTGTACTAAAAGTCTCCCACCAATCTAGTCCAACACCCTATAAATGTAAGGTGGCATAGGACATTTGGGTTCTAGTGGAGTAATTCTTCATATTACAAAAGGTTTCCAACTCCTTCAATCAGGCTTTAGCTGCATCACCACCTTCCTCTCCATTACACTTGGAGGATTTTATATGCTCTAAATCCTTACCCATTTCTACCTCTAACTGAATTTTAACTTGTTGTGCCTCTGTAGGGGGTTCATTAACTTGACCAAGTCTAGAGTCCCCAGCCTATAAATCTTGATTCACTATGGCTTCCAATAATTATTTTTGTGTTTCCATCTATTCACAAAGTAAAGCAACTATTACAGTGAGATCTTCCCCTTCGTTATTAGGATTGTTTGAACCTACATCTAGAGTTTTAACCTCAACATTAGTTCATCGTGTCTACCTCATTTATGGGGTAGCACTCCCTCTCCTCCTCTTTGGTGACATTGTACCTAACCACACACAAGAGAGATAGTAGGGATTAGGTCACAATTACATTCCCAAATTGTTCCTCCTACTACTAACTAAATACCTAGTTATCTTAACTAGAAAAATGGGGTTAATTTTTAGCAAATACTCTATTCATATAAAGTATAGCCTTACATGGGTATGTATCCTAATACACACCACCATATGGTCTTACATAAGGATGATTATATCCCTACAACCAAGCACTCTAATACCAAATGTAACAACCCAAAATTCCTAACCTAAATTTTAATCCTTCTCATGAGTAATTTTTTTTCCATAACCTTGTTAGGTTCTGAACTAGTCCTTTCTTGATAGGGAAGTCATATCTAAATTTTGACTATAAATTTTAATGATCCCTAACTAGGTAAATGTTCCCTCTCCATGTTGTGATAAATTGTCCCTCTTAGACCATTAAGGAGTTACAAATATACACATCTCTACAGCTTACACATGTTCATCTCTGTAAGTGTACTAGGTGTAGAGTTTAGTTGAGCTATCAATATCATTCTTCCCAAACAAGCTAGCCCATTCCTTTACATCCATTGAAAGGAATTGCAACTCAATTAAGCTATCAATCCCATTTTCCCAAATGAGCTAGCTTATCCCTTTCTATCTGTTGAAAGAGAATGCACTAATATTTACACCATACATAAGCCTATCTATGTATGTGCATTTTGTGTGTTGAGAGAAAGTTATCCATCTCCCCTCTTGCAGAGTTAACCCATATGCTAAGGGTACCACACTTTATTTTTAGAGTGGGTTTACTAGATAATAAATCCCTTTTCTAAAACAATACTAAGCATACCATGGAGACTTAATCGAGAATGGAACACATTTATAGAATAATCCCAAATTACTCTTAGATACTTTCACTAGAAGCAAGGTCTTTTTTAGATACCTAAAATGTTTTACCTCTCATGGGTACAAACAAACATAGTGAGCTTAATTATTTCCAGCTCCTGAACTTCAATGATTTTTCAATCTTTATTTAACCTCTCAGGGTCCTTTATTGAAAATTATTTCTCAATAAGCTCATACGGTGTGCACATTCCAATTCTATTCTAAGCTTTTGAACCATAAGTTCATTCCCTATGGAAAGTTAAATTTATCGTAACTTGAGTTAAATCCATTTTAATGGAAAGTAAAGACTATAAATATCTTTTTGCCATACAAACCCTTCAGATTTCAAGGTGCATAATATAAAGCCATCATGGCCATAATAGGAGCGTCTAAGAGACTAACAAAGTGCTATACTTATTGTGTAGTTTCAGTTATCTTTCCCTCATAATATTTTTGGTCATTCATTCCATAAAATAACAAGACAAATCATAATAAAGCCTAACATCTTTGAACATTTGACTTTGCAATCATTTTTCCCTGATAGCATTACTAAAGTAAAATATGAAGGAACAATAATAATTTAGCTTTGATCAAAATACAAACAACTAAATAATATCATAACTAAATATCCCTCTTCAATATTTCTTAGCAAGTTACACTCCTTTCAACTGATTACAAAACTAGCAACATTTTTTATATTATACATGTATACAACACCCTATTACAATTGATTATCTATCAATTACATTATCCACCCACCGCGTGGATTTCATAAAATAAATAAGTAATTCTTTCATATTTTTTGTCTACATCTCCAAAGAGCCTTCATCTATGAGTTCTATTTAAACCAACTAAAGAAGAGATGTAATGAGAAATCAAAGACAACTCCATGGATGCAAATGCACTCCTAAATGCATTTTTATTTTTTCAAAGAAAAATTCATATAACACATGAACATATCCTAGTTATTCGTATTTTACTCTCTCTAGCATATACAGTTAGAACATGTTTTTTTTCTTCCCGCAAACAAGATTAACTAAATAAAACAAGAATTTATTTTAGCACAATAGGCTTTGTGCCATTCAAATCATGATAGTCCGCAAGTGTCCTTTGCTTGTTTCATATTGTAGAAGTTCCCTTACGTTCTTGATATCAAACAAAGTCTAATTTCATTCCATTTAGTAAAGATAACATCATCATCATAATTTTATTATTCAAAGCAAAAATAAACTTATCCAATATTCGGTTACTTTTTCCTTTGAACCTAATCTACTTCCAGAGTATAATTTCACCAATATATAAACATAGGTGAAGTATATAAAAGGAAAACATGAAACCATCTCCATATCTAAAAAATAAACATATATCAATTATAGAAAAACAACTTGAAGGAGCCTCTACATAATTATTTTACACCGTCCAACTCATTCTGGCATATCCCATTTCAACAAATTGCTGGAACGAAACTAGGTGAAAACATGTCTCCCCTCAGTATTTTCAATCAAGTGAAATATAAGAAAAAAGGTTTCCCATAGATTCAAAACCATAATATATAAGCTACAAAGGACCGAACTATCCAAACAATTATCATAAAAAGCATTCATTCACCTAGAAGACAATTTAAATACATTACCTTCCCAAGAGTCGTTTCTCGGCCAAAACTACTCAAAAACATAAGGAAATAATCTCATGAACAACTCATTATTCTATATCCAAACTTGAAACATGCACCATGTTTTTTTAAAAGACTAACACTGCAACCCAATCTCACCACCTTTCGCTAACAAGTCTAGATCAGTTATAGTTGAATTCCAACTTTGAATTAAAAACCAAGAACTTGGTTTATATAGACTCAAGCTTCTTTCTTTTACCCACACAGACTGAACGATGACAATTAACACTTAAATTTGTACGTTGTCTAAAGCATTCTTGACTACTATCTCTTTAACGGGGTCTTGTTCTATTAAACAAATCTGATAAACAGTGTGTTGGGTCTTGTTCTATTAAACAAATTTGATAAGCAATGCATACACAGGAGGATAAGTTTTCAATGTAGTTATGTAGTTTGAGCAATATTCATTTTACTATGGAACAAAAAGAAAAATTGCAGAAACACACTTCATCATGGAGTAAAATTTATAGTATATTTCCTCAAGATTTTTCAACTAGAAGAGATAAGTTTCAAGGTCTACCTGAAGCATGCAGTCTAATTCAACCTAGAAAATGCCTTGTAACAACTCCGGTCTTTTTTTAGCTCCTTCTCCCATTCTCACATTTTTTTAATCTTCTTTTTCTTCTCTAAGAAGTACCTCCCCCTCCATCATCCAATATTTTTGGGAAACATCCACGGTTGTGCGTTCTCATAACAAATTCATGCACATCCCCTTCTCTTTCTAAGCATGGTGGTAACTACTAAACCAACACATGCTGGTGGGCTCTCTAAAACTTGCACCCATGACATGACAAATAATTTCACACACTATTATTTTTTATTGCTAGCTCCAGAATAAACTTTCCCTTGGGTAAAATAGTAACTCAATTAATCCAAAACATAAGGTTGACAAGACTTCACTCATGTGGTCTTTCCTTCAAGCATGTTTTTCTTCCTTTGGTAAATTAGAATAATAAAGTGAAGCAGAACTAAGATAAACACAGAGAAATTCATGCGAATTTCATTAACAGAGGTCTCGAACTCGAAAATACAACGGTTCTATTCAAAAATGGCCAAAAAGTCCCTTTTACAATGTATGCATTTCTCTTATAACAGACCCGACCCCCTTCGGACATCATTACACAGAATGCGGGATTCCCTGTAACCGCCCGCACGAGTGTTCTGTCGCCGCATGCATGTTGTGGCCAGGTATCTTCTTTCATCATGGCATGGGGTGGCGGAGTGCCCTGCAGCCGCTTGTGCATCCACCTGCCGAGTCATCATTCAAAGGAATGCTCCAGCCATCCCGTAATCTGCTACCACGTGCCCTCCTCGCCATGGCCTCTCGTAACCGCCTAGTGCTCTATGGCCGCCTGTGATTTGATGCCACGTGCCCTTCTGCAATGGTCTCTGCAACTGCCGGCTGGTCTGAAGTCGTGAGCGTTTTGTCGCGATATCGCGACGTGTTTGCTTCCTTACGCCCTCTCTCCTCTTCGGTCGCGATATCGCGACGTTTTGGCGTTCGGCCTCTGTTTTCTCCTTCGGGCCGCGAAACCGTGACATGTCACGATTTCGCGACCATTTTACCCCTTGGTGCCTTTGCCCCAAAAGTGTCACGATTTCGCGACCACTTTGCACCCTGACACCTTGCTTCCGAAAGTGTCACGATTTCGCGACCACTTTGCACCTTCGAGTCCAGCTTTCGAAAGTGTCACGATTTCGTGACCACTTTGCGCTTTCGAGCCCAGCTTTCGAAAGTGTCACGATTTCGTGACCACTTTGCGCCTTCGAGTCTTGCCTCCGAAAGTGTCACGATTTCGTGACCACTTTGCGCCTTCGAGCCCAGCTTTCGAAAGTGTCACGATTTCGCGACCACTTTGCGCCTTCGAGTCTTGCCTCCGAAAGTGTCACGATTTCGTGACCACTTTGCGCCTACGAGCCCAGCTTCCGAAAGTGTCACGATTTCGTGACCACTTTGCGCCTTCGAGTCTTGCCTCCGAAAGTGTCACGATTTCGCGACCACTTTGCGCCTTCGAGCCCAGCTTTCGAAAGTGTCACGATTTCGTGACCACTTTGCGCCTTCGAGTCTTGCCTCCGGAAGTGTCACGATTTCGTGACCACTTTGTGCCTTAGAGCTTTGCCTCCGAAAGTGTCACGATTTCGTGACCATTTTGCGCCTTGGCTCCATTGCTTTGAAAATGTCATGATTTCGCGACCATTTGGCGTCCAGACTGCTTTGCTTAGAAAATGTCATGATTTCGTGACCATTTTGCGTCCCTTTACTTCGAAAATGTCATGATTTCATGACCATTTTGCGTCCAGACTGCTTTGCTTAGAAAATGTCACGATTTCGCGACCATTTTGCGTCCAGGCTGCTTTACTTCGAAAATGTCATGATTTCGCGACCATTTTGCGTCCAGACTGCTTTGCTTAGAAAATGTCACGATTTCGTGACCATTTTGCGCCTTGGCCCCTTTTCTCAAAAAGCGTCGCGATATCGCGACAGTTTGACCCTTTGGCGCCCTTTCTCAAAAAAGTGTCACGATTTCGCGACAGCTTTGGCACTTAAAGAAAAAATATTTTTGGGTGATGCAAGATTGCTTTTCCACCTCCGGATGCTCCTGCATCAGACACCCGAGGTGAATTGAGAAGTGACCTTCACTTCTGATCTGTCTGAGGTAGACCCAGGCGGTCAACCTCTGCCTTCGACAACCAAGTCGCATCTTCGATGGGCCTGCCCTTCCATTTGATCAAATACTTAGAATAACTCCTGTTTCGAGTACTTCGGCCCTCACGCGTATCAAGGACTTCTTCTATCTCGTCTGTGACTGGAGTAACCGTGGGAATGCTCCACAAATCCGGGCTTGGTGTTGCACTGTTATCTCCTTCATGAAACTCGACCAAATCCAAAATGTTAAAAACTGGTGAGATGTTAAGTTCACTCGGCAACTCCACCTCATATGCATTACCCGAATCCCATTTTCCAATGATCCTGCATGGCCCAAACTTCTTCATTTTTAGCTTGTTATAGGTCTTGGCAGGAAACCTCTCTTTCCTTAGATGGACCATGACAGAATCTCCTACTTCAAACTCCTTAACCCGGCGTTTCTGGTCTGCCTTGGCCTTATACTGAGCATTCATCTTGGCAATGTGCCTTGTCACCTCCTCATGCACTCCCTTCAGGTGTTCAGCAAAGTCTTCAGCTTCAACACTGCATTTTTCTCTTATATCCATCCTTCTCAATTTTGAAGCGTTTCTTGGGCTGCTCCCATAGATTATCTGGAATGGCGACTTATTGGTACTCCTGTTGACTGAGCTGTTATAAGCGAATTCTGCCTGTGGCAAAACCAGATCCCATCCCTTGGGCTTGTCTCCGACCAAGCATCTCAGTAGATTGCCTAAACTCCTATTCACCACCTCTGTTTGACCATCTGTTTGGGGGTGGTATGCAGAACTAAATTTTAAATCCGTCTTCAGTTTCTTCCACAGGGTTCTCCAGAAATACCCTACAAATTTGGTATCTCTGTCCGAAACAATGCTCCTTGGCAGCCCATGAAGGCGTACCACTTCCTTGAAGAATAAACCAGCCACATGGACCGCATCGCTAGTCTTCTGGCAGGGAATGAAATGAGCCATTTTTGAAAACCTGTCCACTACCACAAATATGGAGTCGTGTCCCCTCTGCGTCTTGGGTAAACCAAGAATAAAATCCATGCTAATATCCTCCCATGGCCTTTCAGGTATAGGTAGTGGTTGATATAAACCAATAGGCTGCCTCACACCTTTTGCCATCTGGCATATCCTACAACTTTGCACAAATTTTGCCACATCTTGTTGCAATTGCGGCCAGTAGTAATTTTCACTAACAAGTGAGATGGTCTTGTCTCGACCAAAGTGTCCAGCTAAACCTCCACCGTGTTTTTCCTTGATGAGATTCTCCCGCATTGAGCTCCTCGAAATGCATAATTGGTTCCCTCTGAACAACATTCCATCTTGAGTCAAAAAATTCAACCACTTAGTCCTGTCCAATGTAACAGAGCAGCAGGCTTTCCAAGCTTCTACGAAGTCGGGGTCCGTAGGGTATAAACCCTTGAGCTCAAGCAAACCCTACAACCTCCACCTTCATCTCCATCAATAAACATTGCCTCCTACTCAAGGCATCCGCAACTCTGTTGGATCTCCCGCTCCGGTGCTTCAGCACAAAGGTGTAGCTCTACAGGAACTCCACCCATTTTAGGTGCCTCTGATTTAATTTCCCTTGACTGTTAATATACTGCAGTGCCTGATGATCAGTATAAAGGACAAACTCCTTTGGCAACAAATAATGCCTCCATTTCTTTAGAGCCTGAACTATGGCATAGAACTCCTGATCATATACCGAATACTTCCTTCTGGCATCATTGAGCTTCTCGCTAAAATAAGCAACAGGCTTACCCTCTTGGCTCAATACGGCTCCTATGGCACTGCCACTCGCATCACAGTCTACCTGAAACACCTTATTGAAATCTGGAAGTGCTAAGACAGGTTGTTCTGTGACCTTCTTCTTCAGACATAGCAAAGCTTTTGTCTGCTCCAGCTGTCCACTTGAATTCCTTCTTGTTCCCCTTCATTGTCTCAGTAAGGGATGCGCAAATACTGCTGAAGTTCCTAATGAACTTTCTGTAGAAACTGGCCAGACCGTGAAACGATCTCACCTCAGTCACGCTTCTTGGAGCAGGCCATTCTATGATAGCCCTCACCTTCTCGGGGTCCATTTTGAGACCATCTACTGAGATAACAAATCCCAGGTATACTAGCTCCCTCTTCACGAAGTTACACTTCTTCAGATTTATCAGCAGCTGCTCCTCCCGCAATTTCTCAAAAACCCTCCTGATGTGCATCAGGTGTTCCTCCAGGGTTTTGCTAAAAATCAGGATATCATCCAAGTAGACAATAACAAATTTGCCTAGAAATTCCTTCAAGACTTCATTCATTAACCGCATGAAGGTACTCGGTGCATTGGTTAGCCCAAATGGCATAACCAACCACTCATACAGCCCCTCTCTGGTTTTAAAGGCTGTCTTCCACTCATCCCCTTCTCTAATGCGGATCTGATGATAACCACTTTTTAGGTCAATCTTCGTGAAGTACTCAGCTCCACCCAAACAGTCCATGATATCATCCATCCTGGGCAATGGGAACCTGTATTTAATAGTGATCTTGTTAATTGCCCGAGAGTCTATGCACATTCTCCATTCCCCATCCTTCTTGGGTGCTAGCACTGCAGGTACTGCACATGGACTTAGACTCTCCCTAATCAATCCCTTCTTGAGCAGATCTTGAACCTGCCGGTTTAACTCCTCAGTTTCTACAGGCGTCATCCTGTGTGCAGCCTTATTCGGCAAGCTCGATCCAGGCACCAAATCTATGTGGTGACTGATCTTCCTAACAGGTGGTAAACCTTCAGGAACATTATCAAAAATGATATCTGGAAACTCCTCCAACAGTCCCATGACTTCCACTGGAGTTTCCTTACATTCTTCTTCCCTGACCCTAGGGATTATTGCATAGCACATACGATCTTGCTTCAGGCCATCTAGAAATTTTCTTCCATCAACTAGACAGACTCGTGCACTGCTGCATACCTTCTCATCCGTCTCCTTCAGGGGTTTCAACTTATGCCGAACTCCATTTTTTGACAAGGAATATGTATTAGCTCGACCATCATGTACAACACTTCGATCAAACTGCCATGGTCTCCCCAGCAGCAAGTGACATGCATCCATAGGCAAGATGTCACATAAGACCTCATCTCGATAAGTTCCAATGTTGAACTTCACCAGGCATTGCTCACTGACCAGCACCCGATGGTCCTTTTGCAACCATGCAATCCGATAAGGGTGCGGGTGTTTTCTCCTCTCTAGCTATAGTTTGGCAACCATCTCCTCAGAAACCAAGTTGTCGTTGCTTCCATTATCGATGATGATATTACGGACCTTGCCTCGCGCACTTGCATCTTGTGCGAAATAGGCTGTTCCTCTAGTCTACCTTCCTTTCTTCATTCAACAAGACTCTTTTGATGATCATCACCTCTCCTCTTTTTGCCTCCTCAGAGTGCTTAGATTCTACACCTTCGTCTACTACAGCAGCTCGGGCCTGACCCTCAGGTCTTCGATTAGGCCTTTCTTGATGCTGCGGGCAGTTGTATGCCCGATGTCCTTCTTCTCCGTAGTTGAAGTAGGTTCCTCGAAAGACACCTCTTCCAAACCCTCGCCTAGGCCTACCTCTTCCCCTTGGGTAGTTGTTGTTCTGATTGCGTGGCCGTGGGGTATTCTCCTCTTTCTCCTCTTTCTATTTTTGGCTACTGCTTACTTCACCAGTCTTCCCCACATCTCTCGTATCTTCCTCCATTGGTTCTTCCACCAGCTCTTCCTCCTTGATCCTTTCCTCTCTGCTTACCATCAAACCTCCTATTCAGCTTCTCCTCCACTTTTAATGCAAACCGGTATGCATCTTCAACCGTGCTCATCCTAACCAGACCCAGTTCTTCTTGAATGCTGGTTCTCAATCCATTGATGTATCGTGCGACTTTCTCCTTATTCGCCTCAGAATGGCCAGTTCTAATCAAAATCTGGTAGAACTCCTCCATGTACTCCTTGACAGATTTACTTGCCTATCTAAGACTCTCGCATCTTCCTCAACAAATCCAACTCATAATCTGCAGGGATGAATTGCCTTTTCAACTTCTCTACCATCCTATCCCACCTGGTGATCTTTTCCTTTCCCCTCCTGTTCCTTTCTAGCTGCACTCCTTTCCACCAGATGCTAGCATGCCCCTTCAACTTTGTTTTTGCGAACCTGATCCGATTTGGATCTGAGATCTCTTCATACTCGAAATACTCCTCCATGTCGTTGATCCAATCTATCAACTCCTCGGGATTAAGATTCCAAGAATAAGTAGAGACATCGAACTTCGGCTTCTTCCCGATCTGGGATATGGCCCTATACAGCCTAGCCTCTGCTGGATCCAATGCTTCTTCCTCATCAGATGGACCCTCTTCTTCCCAAACTTCATCTTCACCGGGTTCCTCCCTTCTTGGCTCAACTCCTCTTCTGATTTCCTCCTGTAGGGCTTCAACTTGCCTCTGCAAGGCTCTAAGATCGACCTCTGCTTGCCTGTTCCTCACACCACCACGGTTCCTACGTGGGGGCATCCTGTTCGCTTCCTCACACCCACAACCACAATCCTGGCGCAAACTGCCTCACTGTCGACGATCGGTTTGCGCACTCAGAACCTTCTGGCTCTGATACCACTTGAAGCAGAACTAAGATAAACACAGAGAAATTCATGCGAATTTCATTAACAGAGGTCTCAAACTCGGAAATACAGTGGTTCTATTCAAAATGGCCAAAAGTCCATTTTACAATGTATGCATTTCTCTTATAACAGACCCGACCCCCTTCGGACATCATTACATAGAATGCGGGATTCCCTGTAACCGCCCGCACGAGTGTTCTGTCGCCGCATGCATGTTGTGGCCAGGTATCTTCTTTCATCATGGCATGGGGTGGCGGAGTGCCCTGCAGCCGCCTGTGCATCCACCTGCCGAGTCATCATTCAAAGGAATGCTCCAGCCATCTGTAATCTGCTACCACGTGCCCTCCTGCCATGGCCTCTGTAACCGCCTAGTGCTCTATGGCCGCCTGTGATTTGATGCCACGTGCCCTTCTGCAATGGTCTCTGCAACTGCCGGCTGGTCTGAAGTCGTGAGCATTTTGTCATGATATCGCGACGTGTTTGCTTCCTTACGCCCTCTCTCCTCTTCGGTCACGATATCGCGACGTTTTGGCGTTCGGCCTCTGTTTTCTCCTTCGGGCCGCGAAACCGTGACATGTCACGATTTCGTGACCATTTTACCCCTTGGTGCCTTTGCCCCAAAAGTGTCACGATTTCGCGACCACTTTGCACCCTGACACCTTGCTTTCGAAAGTGTCACGATTTCGTGACCACTTTGCACCTTCGAGTCTAGCTTTCGAAAGTGTCACGATTTCATGACCACTTTGCGCCTTCGAGTCTTGCCTTCGAAAGTGTCACGATTTCGTGACCACTTTGCGCCTTCGAGCCTTGCCTCCGAAAGTGTCACGATTTCATGACCACTTTGCGCCTTCGAGCCTTCTGAAAGTGTCACGATTTCGTGACCACTTTGCGCCTTCGAGTCTTTGCTTCGAAAGTGTCACGATTTCGCGACCACTTTGCGCCTTCGAGCTCCATTGCTTCGAAAGTGTCACGATTTCGTGACCATTTTGCGTCCGAGTGCTTTGCTTAGAAAATGTCACGATTTCGCGACCATTTTGCGTCCAGGCTGCTTTGCTTCGAAAATGTCACGATTTCGCGACCATTTTGCGTCCAGACTGCTTTGCTTAGAAAATGTCACGATTTCGTGACCATTTTGCGCCTTGGCCCCTTTTCTCAAAAAGCGTCGCGATATCGCGATAGTTTGACCCTTTGGCGCCCTTTCTCAAAAAAGTGTCACGATTTCGCGATAGCTTTGGCACTTAAAGAAAAAAAAATATTTTGGGTGATGCAAGATTGCTTTTCCACCTCCGGATGCTCCTGCATCATAAAGTCATTAATAATGATGTTAATGAACAACCTTAGCCACTATTGAGTTCAAAAAAATAATAATATCAATGATCCCTCCCATATTATTTGTCAATACTATCATAGCAACAAAAATAATCATTTTATATCATATGAAATTTCATCTCCAATAAGATTATAACCCATTAAATGTAACACCCCAAAACTTAACCAGCCCAAGGATGCTAATATTTACTACTAATATTTTTTATAAAGTAATTAGCAACATCACATAATAACAACCACAATGAATCACAATTAAAGGAAATAAAGAACAATATAAACCAAGTACTAAAATCTGCTTGTTGTGGTGCAGTGGTAAATGCCCAGGGTGTTGGTAGAGGCCGACCCAGGTTCCATTCCCCTTGTCTCCATCCTATAGATATATGGTTTACATACAATCTATGCTAATTAACTTTAGCATAATCATATTTTCTCTTAAATACAATCTATGCTAATCAACTTTAGCATAATCATATTTCCATTTACATACAATCTATGTTAATTAACTTTAACATAATCATATTTTCTTTTATTATAAACATTTTAATCTATATTATTCAATATAAATTACATAATGAAATGCACTTTCATTAAAACACTTTAATCTATATTCTTCAATATAAATTACATAATGAAATGCACTTTCATTATAAACACTTTAATCTATATTCTTCAATATAAATTACATAATGAAATCCACTTTCATTAAAACTCTTTAATCTATATTCATAAATATAAATTACATAATGAAATACACTTTCATTAAATAATACACTTTAATATAAATTACATAATCATATTTTCTCTTAAATACAATATATGCTAATCAACTTTAGCATAATAATATTTCCATTTACATACAATCTATGTTAATTAACTTTAACATAATCATATTTTCTTTTATTATAAACACTTTAATCTATATTCTTCAATATAAATTACATAATGAAATCTACTTTCATTATAAACACTTTAATCTATATTCTTCAATATAAATTACATAATGAAATGCACTTTCATTATAAACACTTTAATCTATATTCTTCAATATAAATTACATAATGAAATGCACTTTCATTATAAACACTTTAATCTATATTCATAAATATAAATTACATAATGAAATCTACTTTCATTATAAACACTTTAATCTATATTCTTCAATATAAATTACATAATGAATCTACTTTCATTATAAACTTTTAATCTATATTAATCAATATAAATTACATAATGAAATCTACTTTCATTATAAACACTTTAATCTATATTCGTCAATATAAATTACATAATGAAATCTACTTTCATTAAAACACTTTAATCTATATTCTTTAATATAAATTACATAATGAAATGCACTTTCTTTAAAACACTTTAATCGATATTCATAAATATAAATTACATAATGAAATACACTTTTATTAAAACACTTTAATCTATATTCTTCAATATAAATTACATAATTATTCTACTTTCATTATAAAATTTTAATCTACATTCATCGCTATAAATCACATAATGAAATGCACTTTCATTAAAACACTTTAATCTATATTCTTCAATATAAATTACATAATGAAATGCACTTTCATTAAAATACTTTAATCTATATTCATCAATATAAATTACATAATGAAATGCACTTTCATTAAAACTCATTAGTCTATGTTAATAACAATAACATAATCATATCTATGTTAAACAACATAAATCATATACAATCTATGTTAACCAACTATAACATAAATTATATCTTTCCTTTTAAATGCAGTATGTGCTAATTAACTGTTTGTATTTCATTTGGTTTTAATAATCTTTCCAATATAAGCTATACAATTATAATGCATTTCATTTGGTTTTAATATCATTTGGTTTTGACTATAATATAATCTTCCCTATAGCTATATTGTAATTCTTTTATATACATTTATGCTTAAATTCATTTAAAGCATATTTATTTAATATAAAAATCTATGCTTAGTTTTATTTAAAGCATAATTAACTCTATGTTAATTTCATGCCAATGAAATCTATCACTTATTCCTATTCTTTTTCATGAAAACCTAAGTTATATTTATTTTATTTAAATATAACCCTCATGGAGATCCATGCTATTTTAATTTAAATATAACTTATTTATTTCCATTGAAAACCTAAGTTATATTATTTAATATAAATTCAATGGAAACCCAAGCTATTTTAATTCATTTAAATATAACTATTTATTTCCATTTACTTTCATGAAAACCTAAGTTATATTAATTCATTTAAATATAACTTTAGTGGAAACCTAAACTATATTAAATCATTTAAATATAACTTATTTGTTTTCTTTATTTCATAATCTCCCAAATATGGTTTAAATATTTCCTAGAATGTGCTACTGCATTGGCTGAGTCAGCTCAAACGTGAAAGACAAGTTTAAACTTAATGAATTATTTTTTAGTTAAACACTTTCAAAGCGTCTATGTTCAGCCAGATGATAGCAGGAACACTTCAGTTCATGGTGACACTTGCGAGTAGATCCTGGTAACCAGTAACAAACAACATTACGCAAGGTAAGGATGGAAGGAAGGGTTTAAATAGTGAAATAAAAAGATTTTATCACAACCCAAACACGGCAAAACTCTACCATTAAAAATCAAACCAAATCTCCCTCTCAATATTATTCAAGAACTAGTAAGAAAGGATCAAGCCCAAAATAAGGACAATCTGACGGAGCAACGGAGGAGTAGCAATGATAGTAGAGGAGGAAGTCGGATGATTGAAGGTGGGAAGGAATATCGGGAATAAGGCCATCAGGATGCTACAGATAAGGATCCAGAGGTAGGTAAGAATTATGAGGAACCAAAGGATGGACAGTATTCCATCCCTGAGCAAGTTGGCAAGGTATGAGGAACTGATCCCCCCGACAAAGATCCTGACAAAGGGACCCATCCAGGGATAGCGGGCCCCAAAAAATTTATCTCCTTCATAGAGACCCTTAAAGGTAAAAGGAGCAATTTCTTTGAATCCCTCCCACCTCTTATTCCTAAAAACAATAGGGTAATAGCTCTTGTAAACATCATGGATGGTTTCTTATCTCTGGAAACGTACTCCCTAGTTGGGAAGTTTTTAGGTGGAAGGCCTGATGTAGAGACCATAAGGTCATGGGTATTTTCCAAGTGGAGAACAACAAGAAATATGGATATTGTAGTGCTATCCAGAGTCTTTTTCATCATCCACCTCAATAACAAGGAAGATGTGAGTCGCATCTTAATATGAGGGCCATGGTTCCTTGGTAAGTGTAGCCTCTTCCTGAGACCCTAGGGGGAGGATTTCGATCCTTAAACACAGAGCATTAACATGGCCCCTATCTGGGTTCGTCTCCCTAATCTTCCCACCCAATTTTTCCATGAGTATTTCTTGAGAGGGATAGCAAAAACCATAGGGGAACTGGTAGTGATTGACCATCCTACCATGGCCAGGTCGAGGATGACCCATGTAAGAATATGCATGAATGCTAATCTTGACTTTGAGCTCCCCACTTTTGTGGAACTTGGATATGGAAAGTACCTGAGGAAGCAAGCTGTAGAATATGAAAACAAGTCAACCTTTTGTGTGGAGTGCCAAACTTAGGGCCACCTAAGGAACCAATGCCCAAGTCTGGAAACCCAAAAAGAAGCACCAAAGAAACCCAATTTGAGAGGGCTGAATGGTAGAAGCTACACAAGGAACCAAGGATCTCATATCCCACCTAGCAAAGGAGTATATAGGTCGACCAAAAATGACCAACACCATCAAGAGTAAGGAGATCCATCCCAACAGATGGACAAAGGGAAACAATAAGTTGAGAAAGACCAGGAGAACCAGGTAAGCCCTTTGATACCCAGTCATAATCAATTTGAAATTATAGCTGAGGTTGAGGCCGAGAAAGAAAATATGAGGGAAGGAACGAAAGATTCTCTGCTAGACCTCCCAAAAAACTTGGAATCACCCTCAAGATTAGGGTCCTCAAATGTTTTCCCAATCTTCCCCCCTCCAAACTACCCCTATGGCATGCCCAACAACCAAGGAGAATACAGACAGAGCATGGAGGGAGAAGATGCTAGGACTAAAATCATAGAAATGATAGTGAATGGAGGGTGTTCCAGCCCAGTCCTACAACAGATTCCCCCTCCAAAATTTAGTCCAAAATAGACAAGGAGTTCGATGAAATCTCCCATCGATTATGGTAGCAAAAAAAAGAGGGGAAGAATTTTTGAGGCTGAGAGGTATAGAATCAGGATTGAAAACGAGATTGCAAATGGGACACAAAGGACACTTTTTTCTCCAGTTATCACAAGCAAATATGATAACAAATCCAAAAAACCTCCTCCACCTCAGGGTAGGGGGAGAGGGAAGAATTCCAAGCAATCCAAATGAAGGTTCTCTCATGGAATGTGAGAGGCCTTAATGGTCTACCCAAGAAGAGGATGGCTAACTCATTAAGGAGAGAAATCAACCCTACAATATTTTTATTACAAGAAACAAAAATAGATGAAGTGCTATCAAAAGAAATCATAGCTAAAATATGGAGGCAAGGAGAAGTGGCTTTTAAGCAGGCTAGAGGAGCCTTAGGAGGACTAATGGTTTTGTGGGATCCAAGGAAACTGGAAGGCAGAGTCATTCAAGTAGATGACAGGGTCCTAAGTGTGTTGTTTCATGACATGGACAACAACCTGTCATGGATCTTGTCAAATATCTATGCACCCAACACTTTGCAAGGGAGAAAAACCCTATGGGAATATTTGAGTCACTTGAAAGAGGATTTCCATAACATCCCATGGGTGGTAGCAGGGGATTTTAACACACCCCCTATCACTCAGACAAGAGAGGAGGGTTAGGCCTACCCTCCAGGAGCATGGATGACTTTAATGACTTCATAAATGCTAATGATCTCATGGATGTCAAGCTAAAATATGCTAAGTACACATGGAGTAACAGATGAGTGGGGAATCAACTCATCCAAGAGATATTGGATAGGTTCCTATTGTCCCAGGAAGCCATCATAGTTTTTGGATATTCAACCCTTCACCCACTCCCCAAGATTGCGTTGGACCATAGTCCCATCCTTCTAGATGTGCCATAGGCCCATTCCTTGAGGAGATATTTTCACTTTGAGGCAATGTGGATAAAGCATCACGACCTAAGAGACTGCATCAACCAATGGTGGCAACAATCCTTCCAGGGAAGTCCCTCCTACAAAATTTCCCAAAAGTTGAGGATGGTGAAGGACAACCTCAAAATTTGGAACAAGGAGGTTTTTGGGAACCTGTTTGAGAACAAGAAAGTTGTGGGAGAAATATTGTCAGTCATCAAAAATAGAATTCAAAATGGAGCTTGTGATGAAGCAACTAGGGTAGAGGAAAGAAAAACACTAGCTGAGTATCACAATATTTTGGCTTGTGAGGAGACTTTTTGGAGGTAAAAATCCAGAGCCTTATGGCTCAAGGAAGGTGACTCCAATTCCAAATTCTTCCATGTTACCACCCTGAGGAATAGAAGCAACAATAGGATCAGGGAACTAGCTAAAGGGGATGACACCACCACCCAAGACATCCATGAGATCAGAGATGAAGTTGTCTCTTACTTTAGCTCCCTCCTTGGAGATGTCACTCCATGTCTAGCCACTGCCAAAGAGTCCACGTTACAATTCATTCCCCAATTGATCAATAGAGACAACGGGAAACTTAATGCTCCTTCCTTTTCTTTATGGACCCTGATAAGGCCCTGGGCCTAGATGGATTCCCACCTCATTTCTTTTAAACCTTTTGGGATGTGGTAGGACTGGATGTTTATCCATCCATTCATGAATTTCAATCTTCCAAGCATATTCCCTGGGGTTACAATTCAACGTTTATTTCTCTCATACCGAAAGGACCAGCCCCCAAATCCATGGTAGATTTTAGACCAGTTAGTCTCTGCAATGTCATTTATAAAATCCTCACTAAATCCATAGCCAATCGCATGAAAGAAGTCTTGCCCTTAATCATTGACTCATACCAAGAAAGTTTGGTTAAAGGAAGATCAATCCTAGATGGAGTCATAACTGTTCATGAGGCCCTCCATTCAGTGTCTCAGACAAAAAAGGCCACCTTTACCCTAAAATTAGACATGAACAAAGCCTATGACCGTATCAATTGGGAATTTGTTAATGCCATCTTGTTAAAATTTGGGTTCCACCCAGAATGGGTTAGACTTATCAAAGGATGCATCTACAATCCTTGGTTTTCTATCCTAGTTAATGGGTCAATTATAGGGTATTTCAAAAGTAGAAGAGGTCTCAGACAAGGGGATCCTATTAGTCCTATGCTCTTTATTATTGTCGTTGAAGCCCTAGGAAGAACAATTAAAGCTACTGGTTTGACAAGGCTCATATCTAGAATCAAAGCAACATCTCTTACCAACTCGGTCACCCATTAGCAGTTCATGGATGATACATTATTGTTGACCCTGCATTCAGTTGGAGAGGTCAAAACCATCAAACACATACTGAAGATGTATGAGGATGTTGCAGGCCAGAAGGTCAACTTCAACAAAAGCAAAATCTACTTCCTCAACACCTCGGGTCCTAGGTAGATCAAGATTACCAGGATATTGGAGTGTTCCATATCCACTCTCCCCACATCCTATCTAGGCCTTCTGTTATTCACAGGTGCTCCGGTTGAGTCAATGTGGGACAACGTGTTGGAGAGAATACAAAAAAATTAACAGGGTGGAAAGGACACCTATTGTCTCAGGTAGGAAAAGTGACCTTGACTATGGCCTCACTCCAAAGCATTCTAGTTTATTTTCTATCAGTTTTCAAGGCCTCGGCCAGGGTGTACCAAAATATTGAACAATACCAAAAAAACTTTCTTTGGTTAGGATCAAATTGAAACACGAATTCACTTAGTTGGGTGGAATAAGGTTTGCCAACCAAAAGAGAATGGAGGTCTAGGCCTGAGAAGAGTGTCTCACCTTAATACCACATTACTAGACAAATAAGCATGGTGAGTGATCACCAATGTTGAGAATGAATGGACTACGATCATAACAATAAAATACCTCCAAGGAATAGAGTTTTTGAACAACACTATTCAAAGTAGAGGATCAGATTTTTGGAAAGCCATCCTGACCAGCAGAGACACAGTCAGCAAAGGTATGAGGTGGATCATGGGAAATGGATAGAACATTAGGTTATGGGAGGACAAGTGGGCTAAGGAATAAGCACTCATTCAGGGCCCTTACCTAGCCCATCTAAAAGACCATATTGATGAAATCCTAGGGCAAAAAGTGGTAGAATTTATGAGGCAGGTAGGAAACAGACCCAAATGGAGACCGATAAATATTCAAGGCTTGGAGGCTGAATATGAGGCTCTAGAAAATATATTGAGGCAGCAATTTATTCCTCTAGAAGGAGGAGAATATCACATCCAATGGGCAAAAACAAAGAGTGGAGAATTTTTTGTTAAATCAACATACAAGCTACTGCTAAATCCAAAGGATCCTCCATTCCAGACACAATTAGTTTGGACCAAGAGGTTGATTTCCAAAATATCATTTTTTTCATGGCTTGTTATTCAAGGCAAAATTCTCACCATAGATAACATGTTAAAAAGAGGAATTATTGTTCCTAACAGATGTTGTCTTTGCAAGGCAAAATGGTAATCAATCCAGCATTTATTCCTTGAATGTCTTGTAGCCTCGACTATCCTAAATGGGTTATTCCAAGTTTTCAATATTTCCTGGGTCAAACCAACCTCCATATTAGAAGTTTTCTAGCAATGGCCCAACCCCTTTGTCAACATTAGGCTTAGATTCATGTGGAAAATTAGCCTCCACCACTTCCTGTGGTAAATTTGGCTTGAGAGGAACCATCGAGCTTTCAATGAGTCAAGAAGGGATCCTGCATCAATTACCAACAAAATTATTGCCTTTGCCAAAGAAAATGCCATAATTCATCCCTTATCCTCACAATTGGTCTCTATTAGTGAAAAGATCTTAGGTCAATCCTTAAGCATCCCACTCAAGAATACTTTAAGCTCCACTCAACCCAATCCTAGATTAGACTCTAAGTGGCTTCCTCCATCGCTATACTGGCTCAAGTTGAACTTTGATGGTGCGGTCAAGGGCAACCCAGGTAGAGCCAGGGTAGGAGGAGTTTTTAGGGATCATAAAAGTTGCATGGTGCTTGCCTTCGCTGAACAACTTGGAACCCAGACCAACAATGAAGTAGAAGCTAAAGCTCTATGGCAAGGAATGGAATTGATGCAAGAGATCCAAGGCAGACTCATAGTGGAAGGAGATTCACTCAACATCATAAATCTTCTTTGGAACAACAAAAACCCTCCATGGAGGATTGAGGCCTACATGAAGGAAGCAAGGATCTTGTTAGGCACCAGAGGAGACACGATGGTCCAACATGCCTTCTGAGAGTCCAATAAGGTAGCGAACAAGCTGGAAAACCTAGGAGTGAATGTTGATGGTTTAGTCACGTGGACACAAGGAGTGTCACATGATGTGGAGGTTCTTATTCAAAATGAGTATAGATGATGAGGATGATATGGACCATGAGCGGTAGAATCATGATCATGTTCTCACTCAAAGTTCATGGTGGACATCAGAATCATGCCCAAAGGAGGAGGTGCATATTTTGGTCGTTTTGGCCTGTCAGGTGCACGTGAGTGGACAACATGGAAAACCATATATTTTAGCTTGGGTGGCATAGACACATCGACAAAGCAGCCCATATTTTCCCTAGGGAGGACATTCACTATCGAACGTGGTTCTAAGGTGAGCGGTTGGAGGATCTCAACCATGCTCTTGGTGGAGTTGTCGTTTCAGGAGGACCTTGTTTTCCTGCCAAGTTTACCATTTCAAAAACTTCCATGATTACCAAGATAAGGGATCCTAATAGCAATAATATTTGGCATGCTAGCATGATACCCATATTTATAGAGAAGTCCAAGCGGATCATAATCTAGGTGGAAGTTGTTTCGATGCACATCCCAATATAGGGCACTCTCCACAATATTGATCCGAATCTGAGTCACGAAGGCATCCAAAAACTTCACCATATTTTATTAAATAGCAAGAGTCAGGGTACGTCAAGGACCATGAGGGCTGCCAGAGTGTTTTTGCATAGAATATTGGTGAGGTTGTTAGAGGCAAGGGGTGTGCACAAGGAAACCATGACTTACGTGGAGCCAAGTTGTGTGGAGATGGAACCTTTGGTAAAATCCATCCTTGATGAGAGGAAGTTCACCCCATTTTTTCACCTATTTTTAGGAGCAGACCATGAGATTACAACAGCTATGATGGAATCATGGGATAGTGGAAGAGTGGAAGTATGGGGGAGGGAATTCATTATTGATGTGAATATTCTAGCCACCATTATGGGACAATCACCCAAAGGAAGGTCTATTCATAGACAAAAGCATAATTGGGAGGTGGAGTTAAAAGAATTCAAGGATACCTCCAAAATTTACAAGGAAGCAAAAAATGTCCTGGTAAGGACTGATATCCCTACCCCGTGGAACTCTGTCATGAAAAACATGATGGAATTCATCATAGCCGAGGACCCAGGCAAGGTCCTCCTTATTTTTCATTATGCCTTCGTGAACTTCTTTCGTAATGTAAACCCCATAAGCATTCCTCAATTCCTAATGAACTCTATGAACTACACCATCAACTCGTGTAGGAGCAAGAAAGGGTCTAACTTTCCCTTGCACCAAGGCTTGTATAAGGTCATCTATAGTCATGTCATGGCCAATTACCCCCAGTATGACCTCCCTCCCAATCCCCAAGCTAAAAGTTCTAGAGGCAGGGATAACCCTGGACTACCTAGGCCTTACTCGGGGTCCCCGACAAAGAAGAGAGTGGGAGAGATTCTGGCCAAAGGAGGGCCAGCAAGGAAAAAATTGAGGATTTATGACTTCAAAGGCCCCACAAGATCTTTGTAGAGGCTGAAAAATAAGCAAATTTAGGGGAGCTCAAAAACCTCTTAGGTCAAGTCTGAGGATGAGGGTCCTGACCCAACTAATCTGGTCCTCAAGTGCTACATCATTTTGACTTTGATGAATATCATGCAGTAGATGAAGGGGCTCCTTGATGCACTAACTGAGGTATTCTTCAATGAAGGATACCAGGGCTAGAAGACTATGGAGGTCAATTTTGAGGTAGAGGCATAGGAGGAGGACAAGGACAACAAGTAGGATGAGGATGACGAAGAAGCCTAGCTTCCTTTGATTGGTTGCCCTACTACTTGGATGCCCTACGTAGGGGTTTTTTTGATGTTAGGATGTTAGGGTTTATGTTATGTTGCTTTTTGGTAATTGCCTTTTTGACTATTTTGATGTCTACCCAGTTACATAAAGGTTTTTTGAGAGGGTTGCTCAATGTCCAGCTAGTTGCTCTAATGTATTGCTAGTGGTTTAAGGATACTAGTAGAGATAGAGGATTAAGGGTCCTCAGGATTGTAAGAATTTTGTGCCTCAACGCCAAAGCTATATTTTGTACTAAGGTTTTGGATTAACCTATAAAACCCTTACGTAATGAAATCCTTAACTTAACAAAAAATAAAGGATCAAGCCCGAGTTGGGTTTATCCAGTACTTTTGATACATCAACAACACTAAGGGGGAAAAATAATATAGGTCGAAGGTTTACCAAACCTTAAAGAGAATGTGATAGGAAGGATTTAACCAGTCTAATGACTCAAATTCATTTGCACTAGAAGAGAACACATTCAACATTTAAAGCGATAACACAAGAATAAATATAAACTAGCATAATCCAAGTTTAGTAGGGGCAAGAAGAATCCTAACCTTAACCCCATGGTATCATTGATCCTTGTGAATTTTTTCTCCTACTTCCTTTATGCCATCGATTCCAAAAAATTTATCCCACCTTTGACTCCTCAGATATGTCTATCCCTCGAGATGCTCTAACATTCCTAAATGCAGGTCACAAGGCTATGGAGAACCATTTGGGTGTTCTTACTGCTCATCTCGGCCCTTGTGAACCTTTTTTTCCAACCCTACTATCATCCAGTCCTTTCCATATAAATGCACTTGCTTCTTCGAAGGAGAACCCCATCCCCTCTATGACAAGAGGTCATTTTTCTCATAAATTCCTACCTACCAGAATTAAAAGACCTCTTATCCTATTTTGCCAGGAGGTCTCCTCCTTCAATTAAAGCATCCCTTAAAACATTGAAGGCTGGCCACCCTTATGTCAAAAGGCTATTCTTCATAAATGCAAACCTGCTGCTCTTATCTAGAAGATGGCAGAAATATCTCTTTAATTATATATAAATATTTTATTATTAAACTACCCTTCCATTAGGGTAAAATAATATAATTTTATTTATAATAATCTTCTTTCAGGATAAATAATATCCTTTTAATATAATATTCTTATATTATATTTATAATATTTCCTTATCAAAATATATAATAGTTTATATTATAAATAAATCCCCTTTTTATTTATAGTATAAATTTTCGTTATTATATATAATAGATTATATTATAATTAAACCCTTTTAATTATAATATCCTATTTCCCTATTATATTATATATAATAGTATATATTATAATTAAACACCTTTTAATTATAATATCTTATTTCCCTATTATATTATAATTAAACACCTTTTAATTATAATATCTTATTTCCCTATTATATTATATATAATAGTTTATATTATAATTAAACACCTTTTAATTATAATTTATATTATATATAATAGTTTATATTATAATTAAACACATTTTAATTATAATATCTTATTTCTACTATTATACATATATAATAGTCTTTAGGGTTGATTCTATGCATGGCATAGCTGCAAAACTATGTACAAGCTATCTTTAATAGTACACAGTTTCTATGTCCCTAAGACCCACTAGGGAGGGTCATGACATTAAAACACATCTAAAGAAGGCTATCAAGCAACAAATAATTCCATCCAAAACTTGATATACCATCCTCATGCAAATCATGATATGCAACTACATGAATAGAGCAATTATCCATGTTGCTCGAGTTGTCGATGAAATAGATCATCATATCATTTCCCTTCCTTTCAACATCTCATTCATGGTGGTTAGTTCATTCTTCCACCCATAATAAAATTTGTTCCTCCAAGAGTGCAAATCTATTAGCAACATCATATTCTTCCATAAAATATATGTTTTGTGGAAACTAAACATAAAATAATCAGTCATTCCATCATCAAGATACATCATTTCCTTTCATAAAAAATATGTCCGCATAAACTAAACATGAAATAGTCAATCATTTAATAAAACAAGACAACATCATTTTCTTCCATAAAATATATATTTGTAGAAACTAAACATGAAATAGTTAGTCATTTCATCAACAAGATAACATAGTCAATCATGAGTCCATCCTATGAAAATTTTGCCAAGGGAGGGTCATGACATATCCTCCTATGGGAACACTAAACACATCATATTATTCGATAATATATGAATCCTCATCCAAGAAAGGATTAAATGATTCATAATCTTCTCTAACCCTTGATTCTTTATATTTAAAATCCTTGTTTTCAATTTCAAATATTTCCATACACCATAGGAAGCATATTTTTTAATGATATGATTAAGAATATTTTGTAGTATCTATTGATCTATTGGTATTTAAATATTTCTTTCTCATATTAGGTTCTCTCTTTGAATAGTCAGACCATTATTCCTAGGGAGTAGGTAGATTCTCCAAAAGAATTGTCAACTTGCCAAAATATAGATTGTACACTATTACACTTTGGGTAGGATATAACATCTACTCATTTTAGAAGCTCCAAGAACCACATAGGCTTGTGAAAAATTAACTTGAGGTGCAATCACTTGGTTTACCATTGGTTGGATTATCATGGATTTACCAACTATTACTAGACTAATGATAATATACTTATTTGTTTTTCTTGATGATTTAAAATTTTCATTCAAAATAGGTTTTGATAGGCTCCCAAACCCTGATTACATCAACAAAAAAAGTGTTGAAAAAGAAAAAGATAAGTGAGAAGAAAAAAATGGGGGAACGTAGTCCCATAGTAAGGAAGATAAAAAGGATAAAAAAAAAGAGAGGATGGGTAAAACATGAGGATGCCCTGAGACAAACAACAGGTCAAGCACAAAGAAGGCATTAGGCTTCCTCTTCAGCTTCAACATCTTCATCCTTAGGCTCTTATTTTATCTTGTCCTCACCTTCATCCTTAATGTTGTCAGAAGTCGTAGAGTTCTTGTCATCATCCTTGACTTCATCCATGGTGTTGTCCTTACCATCATCCTCGAAAAAACTTTTTGAAAAATAGAATATTTAGGGCATTACGGAGGTCCATAATGTGAGAAATGCAGTTGGAAATCGATTTAATGATGTACTACTTCAGGCATTGGTCAGTTACATCCTTGTTCTCCTCATTCGAGTCGATTACTAAGGTTTTCTTTTTCTGCATAATCTTTTCCAAATATGGTGAGGATCTTACGGCTCTCTTTGATTTCTCAGGGACCTCGAGTTTGATTTTCTTGACTACTTGATTTCTCAGACTTTTGACTTCTTCCATAGCCACTCTTTTCTTGGCTGACATAGCCAAGGAATAAGAGGGGGATAGATTGATCTAACTAGATTTGGCAGGGGTAGGACTAGGTTTTCCTTTGGTGGAATGAACGGTAGGGATGATAATGCCTTGAGGGTAGTGGATGAGCCAATGTTTATAAAGGACTTGGAAGAGGCCCTGATGTGAGGGCAAGTCATCACTTTTCTTTCTATGAATGTTATCTATGGAATAGCTAATGGAATTAAAGATAAATTAGGGTATGTTCATTGGATTGACATCCCTAAAGTGATTGTAGAAGGTAAAGTGAAAACTGCAAAGTACCTTCTCAAGATCATCAATTGTAACAAATTCCATAATTGGCTTCATTACATTGTTCCATGGGGTGGGGAGCTTTGTCCATTTCATTCCCATCCTCGCTTTCTTGCAGAGTTATTTATCCTTGATGTCCTTCAATTTTGCCTCCCAATTATGCTTCTCACACTGAATGGACCTCCCTTTCACCGGTTGGCCTGTTACTTCAGTGAGCATATTGATGTCAATATCATAATTTTTGTTGTGAATGATTACCTTGTCGTTGTTCCAACTATCTAGGATTACAGTGGTTATCTCGAAGTCATCCCTTGAAAATCTCTCAAAGAAAGGCATAAAACCTCTCTTAGTGATCATGGCTTCAGCAACAGAGTCCATGGCAATAGTAGTTGGCTCAACAAAACTCATGGTTGCTGGGCAAAATGGATGCTAGGGAATGGAGCAAAGGAATAATTATTGCAAGTGATAAGGTTTGGGTTCACTATAAATATATAACGCACTCTCTTGTTTGGGAAACCTTCCTTCTTGGATGAGGAGCCAAACAATCCGAATGATTTGAAAATTGTAGATATCGATGTGGGGATTCCCATGCATGCTTTGAAAATCCATGGAAAAAAGCTTACAATTGGAAGGCCTAACTACCTTGATGGGCCACGTGAAGAGGTAATTAAGGTAACAGTGGGGAATATGAAGTGTAACAAATAATATTGAGGTGTGGTTAGGGATACGAAGGAGTGGAGTGATGGTGCGAAGGGAGAGGTAGATGTGATTGGTGGGCAAATAGCACATGTGAGCATGGCAGACGAGGATACAATTGCCATATTGAAAAGAGGAAATGTGGATGTAGAGACTGAGAGTGGTGTGAGAGCTAAGGTGGTTGAGGCAAAAGGTAAAAATTTCTTGGAAATTAATAATGAAAAATCTAGAATTTTTTAAAACCTCACTAATGTTGATGGTGCCAAGTATCAAAGATACGTGGGTTCCGAGGAGGAAAAAAAGAGAAAAAATTACAATTGATTGGTCAAGCATAATTACTAGTTATCACAGATTTATCTTGATCCATAATATCAACGATATCTTGTGGCATGCCACTTGTACAAGTCATTAGACTCATGGCTTTGACACCATAATTAGCTAATTTGCTAGCAGCCTTGTTGCTTTCTCTAAATGTGTGTTGGAAAATAATATCTTGTTAATTTTGATTCAAAATCCTAGCTTTCTCAATGCAATCCTTAACCCTCCATGAAGGATTTTTGTTGTTCTTTAGGTAGTTGATTGTGTTGAGTGAGTCTCCCTTGACTATAAGCCTACTTAGTTGATTTTTTATGAGTAATCCTCTCCACATGCCTTTGGCTTCAACAACCTGGTTTGTATGAATCCCCAAGTGTTCCGCATAGCATAGTTGACCTACCACTTTTTGAATCATCATATAAACTTGGTGGATTGCCATAACATAGTTTGCTCATTCATGACCCATTTTATAGGTAAAGTATTAAAATTTAAATATTTATTTCCCATATCATTGTGCATCTAATTAGTCATCCACGTACTTCCTTTTAATATAATTTACAATTTTTTACTTTGAGTTCATAATCTTGTGCCTTGGTGATATCCAATGCTTTAAGAGACTCATTATATGTCAAATTTCCTTAGGAGTGGAAGATGGTAGGTCTTGTTATTGAGTTACTAGTCATTGACTCTTCGAATTTGTTAATTACATTCTTTTTTATTCATCTATCTACTAATTATCCTCTTTGAGTTTATGATCTTGTGCCATCAATACTTGAAAAATTATGAGGTATGGAATAAAATCCTTCAATATATTAATATCAAGAGTATATGTGCTTTGTTGTTTAGTCTTACATAGTTGAGGTGCTTGCTTATATTACATTTGTGAGTCGTACTATCCTTACCCATGTAAAATTTGGTATGTAGGTTGTCCCATTGGAGCATATGCTGCTTTCTATAAAGGATATTGAATTAATTGTTGATTTTGTGTAACTTGAAAATTTAAAGGTACGTTTTTGCATGAACTACCACATTGGTTTTTTTCTCTGATATACCTACTATAAACTAGGATTTTGCATTATCTTATGAGTTTTCATGTTTAGCTATTGAATCTATTGAGTCTGAGTGATATTTAAATTTTATAAAAATTATTTTAGACCTTGGAAAAGCTATAGATATTTGGGTTATTAAGGATTTGGAACCCATGGCATATTTTATATCATTTGAGGAATCCACCTAATTTTTTAATAACAAAACAACTAGATCATAATTGCATCTAGCAACTCATTTAAAAAGTATCAAAATATTCTATAAAGGGAAGTGAATTGCTCCTTTTAAAAAAACTTGGTAAACTTCCTTGGGGGATATTTAAGTCAATGCCAAATCCTCAATTATATAAATGATTTTAATCTAATATGACATAACAATAAGTCATTAAGGTTAATTACAAGTTATAATATGGGTTCAACCATAACAAGGTTAATTATGGACTATAGGTATTACATAATAAGATATTTAAATGCAATTATATAATGATTTTCCTTAGGCCTATACAAGATTACATCATACAATGTCATCCTTATCCATAAATTAGATTACACTTTCAACATCCCCCATAATTTGAACAAAGGGGACAAGAAAAGAAGATATTAGTGATAATAATATCTTCCCCCTATAATGGATGCTCTAGTGGGCTTCTATAGTTAAGGAAGATCCTTTTGAATCTCCCTCATCATCTAGAAGACATCCACCCATCTTCAAAAACTTAGCTTCAATCCTATGCAGTTTTAGCATGCAATCTTGGTTGGATGTTATTCCTTCTTATAGTACTTGTAAATGGTCTTTGACTTCTTTGAAGACTAATCCTAGCCCTTGGGCCTTTGGGTATTAGAATACTTAGGTTTAAATTCCTTTGTAGGAGCCTATACTTGAAAAGTACCATCATAATTCCTCATTTCTACCTAAAAGTAAACTATAAAAGGAAAATATGATCAACAGTAAGAGCTTTTCTAATTCTAATAATATAGAAAACATATGAACAATGAGGTTCAACATCTAAAAATAAGAAGAGATATTGGCGAGGATAATATTCATAAATTTTTCATCATCTTTTATTTTTCCTCTAGAAGATGCAATTTCTACTCTCAATACCTTAAATCTCATAATATATTTCTAAATATTATGAAATTCAACTAATTTGATAGAAGAAATATCCAATTCCAAGTGACTTACTTCAATTGCATTTATTGTCCTAAATAACTCATGCAATCTTGTCCATACCTTGTGAGGTTCATTCTCTTATTTTATATGGAAAAGTAATTCTACTACAATTAATAAGGATAATAGCCAAGAGATTCTTCTTACTTATATTGGCAAGTTTTTCATCAAGGGTTGATGCTTTATCTTATTGAAAGATGCACCACAAGTTCTCACTATGCAATAAGGTAATCATTTTAGCTAATCAAATACTATAATTTTATCCATTATGGTGTGCAACAAGGGCTTGATGATGCATCTTACATCATTTAACCCCTAACACTATAATAGATCATTTAATTGATGTTACAATGCATAGAGCATGCAAAATTATAGAATTAAAAAAATGGGCTTAGAATACATCCATAAGCAAAAGTTAAGATCTCTAAAAGTTTTGCCTCAATGGACCTCAAAATGAAAAACTAAGGCCACAAATACTAGATATGTAGAAATAAATCCCAACTTGCCACTTGATATTCTCTAATTTGTTGGTGTACTTCACTATTTTTTACCAATTTGGTTGCTCTAATTTTCTCACTTGTCAACACTTGTTTCAATATGACTGGGGCATGATATATATATAGAATAAGGATATGCATGGCACTAGGGATGGGCATGTCAACTAACATGTCAACCAGATATCTACCAATATTTTAAAAAGCTCCAAAAGATATAGGAGGGGTTCAAACCCTAGTCTCTCTTATGACAATCACAACATGCTAGCCATTTTTTGAAGCTCATGATTGAGAGGGATATTGCACCATATTGGACTTATTCCTTCTCCACTTGATGATGATTAAACAAAAAAACCAACATGGGATTCGAACATGGGACCATACTTTTAGAACCATTTCACTATCCAACTTGTCACTCCTTACCAACACAACAAAAAAATGATGCTCTTATATAATTCGGATAAAACGACCTCCTATGGTGGTAAAACAAAAAATATGTGCAATTTGAACTTGCACCCTCATGATTCCAAATGAAAACACATACCACCATAACACCAATATGATGATGTTTTGAGTAGATACCTCAAAGTGTTGTATTTTCCTCTTATATATAGATGAAAAGAATAAAGCCATTTTATTCCAAAAAATGCTTTATGGCAAGTCAAACCTACATATCTCATCTCCAAATACCTTAGCATGCTATATTATAGCAAAAATGGTATCCATCCTTATTATATGTATTTGCACCCGCTCCCTGGGAAGAAGGGATTTGTACACTTATTTTCAAAAGTGTACCAAGCCAAAGCTAAGTACACATGCCAAAGTACATATTTTGAGTTTGAAATTTACATGCCAATTTTTTGAAAGGTGCAATAACTCTCTCCATCATTTTTTTTCAAAAAATTTCAATGACATAAGACTAGAGTATTTCCAATTAGAAATTCTAAAGGTATTATTAAAAGAAACAAAGTATTTTTATCGAATACTTTTGGAAAAGTGGATAATAATAAATACAATAAAAAACACAGCTTGTCTCTTCTAAAAAATGGCTTATGAGACTTTGAGGAGAGATATGTGCAAGGGTTGGAAAGAAATATTGAAGGCTTTGAGCAACATTTATTCATGACCAAATGAGGTAGCTCCATACTAGCTCTAATACCATATTGAAATTCACAATATTTTCCAAAAATGAATAAAAATAAACCATTCACTCAAATATTATACAAAAAGCATAAAAGGATGAAAAACAAAAACAAGAGATATAGAATTGTGGGTGCCCTTTAGCACCATAAATAATCACTATGTTATCGATGGATAAGGATCACAATAATCCAGTACAATGGATGGAATGGTGGGGCTATTAATATCAATACTAAATCCCCAATTATATAAATGAGTTTAATATAAGCCAACATAACAAGAAGGTTTTAAGGTTAATTATAAGTTATAAGATGGTTTAACCATAACATGGTTAACCATGGCCCATACACCTTATATAATGAAATATTACAAAAAATTAAATATAATTGCGTAATTATTTTCCTTAGGGCTACACAAGATTATATCATACAATGTTGACCCTGGACATAAGACAAATTACACTTTTAATAATTAAAACTTTGGAAAAATTCTACAGTTTTTTGTAAATCTTTTTGCTATTGGTAAAATGTAATTTAGCACAAAAATTGGAAAAACTTGACGAATCTGCATGAAATTTGATGTCACTTTGTGATGAATTTAAATATTTGATAAAATTTAAAATGGAGTTGCCACTCATTAATTTCCTATAAAATTATATATAAAATTTAAAATATATGTAAAATTAGATTTTAATATGGGAATAAGATCAATTTCAATTTAGAAATCAAACCCTTGGTCCCATTTTGTATGCCAAAAACATCTATCAATCAAGGAATTGTTCAAATTCTTATGCACCTCAAAAACCTATTAATAGATTTTGGGAAAGGGATATCGTGCCCTTTTCAACTCCAGATTTAGGCCCACTCCTCATTATCCTTTATAACCTAGACTATTCTAATCTAATTATGGAAATAAATATATGAAAATAAATGCATGAAAGGTAAAGGTACAATAGATCAAAGTGAATTACCTCAAAATAAAACATGGTCATAGTAGTAGCAAGGAGAGTGTATGGTCAATCAACACATGAGAAAATTGAATAGGACTAGTGTGCTCCTACATGTATGAGATAGAAATAATAATAAATAATAAGAAGATATTAGGGCACTACCATGATCACCATGCATTCAATAATACAAAAGAGTGTGCCATAATTATAAATTAAATGTCCTACATAGTATCTTTATTATTTCCAAAGTTAAAGCAATTATAATATTGGTCTCATAAAGTGTATCTTTGATTTCCTTAAGGTTAAAAGATACCTACAATGGATCCCATTGATCCTATTTATAGGAATAATTCACCTAGGAGTTACATGTGGTAAGAAATTTCTATCCCTAGTATCAAGCCTTCTAATTTTCTTTTGGCACCAAGGGCCAAAATATCACTTTCTTGGCAATATTCCTTGGCATGCATGCATCCTTGTTCTAGTTGACCTATGATGAGTATTTTTCTCTTGATAAGGGAGTGAAACATTCATTCCAACAAAAAATTTAAACAATGGATGATGTGCCCATACCTCTTAATTGCTCTTGTGGAGATATATCTTCAAAAATCTATCTCACAAACAATTGATCTTTCTAGTGCCACTTCAAGAGTTAGATATCAAAATACTCTCTCAATCCATCCATTAAATTTTCTTCTCAAAAGATATTTCACCATACATAAATTATAATAAAATATCAAACCACTTTTACACCTTATTACTCCTATTCTTTCATTCAAAATAATGCTCAACAAAACAAACCAAAAATTACACACATGAATTTCACATATACACCTTATACCTCCTTATGAAAACAAAAATAATGCAGTTCAAATTTCAATAAGGCCAAAGAAATTATCACTTCATCTCATGCATCAACTAAGCACTAGAAATATAAAATTTCACCTTTCATCCCTTTCTAAAACAAAAATCAAATCACTTTACTATCCTTATACCTCCATAACCATTTCATATCATAATGATAAAAATTGACTAACCCTTATAACTCCCTAACCAGGCACAAAATGTATACCTTTTAAAAAATTTAATTCTATCCTCAAGCGCTACTGCTGCTACTCGAACTTACGATCTCATTTTCCCCTATGCCCTAGCACAAGGGAAAACACCACATGGGCTAGCCACCCACACAAGCCCAAGGAGCACGTGCTCCTTCTTCTCCTCTATCGTCAATGCAAAATATTTCGATCATGCAAAAATCCTCCGTGTGAATCGAATGTCGAACCTACCACCTACAACGTGCTCCACAAGCTAAGCTTACTAGCTAGGCTATCATCCTACGTTGGATGGTGTTTGGGAACCCTCCATATTAATCTTTGAACTACCTCAAAATTCATAAAATTCATGTATTCTTCCTCTCCGTTGAAAAACAATTGATAATATTTTGGATGCACAATTTCTCAATATTCAAGCCTCTCATTAACCACCTTAACATGCAATATTTATATGCCATAGTTGGCATTGAATTTGATGTCGATGCTCGAATTGCAAACCTTTGGCACCAATAAAATATTATATTTTAATTATAATAATTTAAATCCAAGGGATTCAAAAATTATAATTTCTCTTAGGAACTTTTTCTAGGTTAAAAATTTTGCCACCATAGTTAATCAATTTAACCTTTTTCTTTTGCAAAATTACCACCAAGGTAAATTAGATAGACCTTTTTATTTTTCCTTTTTCAAATACCATCATGGTAAATCAACTTGATCCTTTTATTTTTCTTTTTCAAATACCACCATGGAGAAGGCTTTTCTTTCTTCTTGTTGCCTCATGCCTCATGTGCCCTTTTAAGAATATTCTCACAAACATTACCATCAACTTAGGATGTCAAACCTTTTGACATCAATGACAACACAACATTCTCAAATTTCCAACATCATTGATATCCCTCTATTATTTGGTATATGTCTGGCTAAATGTCTTGTCAAGCAGTCTTCAATTTATTTTTTCCAAGGGTTGAATAAGATAAAAATCCTTGGAGTAAAAAAATTAGTTAATATGTGTAGTTAAAGACTCCAACCTTTCTTTATTGAAAGATACAAACATCACCAAGTAATTTTGCTAAAGGAATTTGACTATGGTATAATGGTAGAGAAAAATATTTTTTTGCAAGAAGATCAGTTATAGTACTGTCAAAAATTTTCAAATCAGAAGTTACAAAAGATACCTTCGATGAGTTTTTATCCTTATAGGAAGACAAAAAATCATGATTTTTTTCATTCCTATTTAGTTCATCAAGAAGAATTGTCGAAAGCAAAAGTTAAGGTTGAAGCATTACAACAAGAGAATTCATGGAGGAGCAAACATTTAGGAAGGAATATATATTTAGAATGGATTAAAAATGAACTTAAAAATAGATTTCAAATATTAGAAATTAAATTTAAAGAAAATATTAAGTTTGGTGCTATCTGGTTTGGACATTGTAGATTCAGAGGATAAGTTCACAAAATCTCTGGAGCTAGGCATGGGCACACATGCCATATTTTTATGTATATAGCCGACAAGTAAATAAAGTGGTTGACTACAATCATAATGAATAAGTAGGGTGAGCTCGTGTGAGAGTGTATACCTTACCACACAATGTACATATACTTAATATGAATGAGAGGAAATTCATATGGTAGGCTCAACAAATTGTAAGATACTCCACAGGATCAGAAACTTGGTGGATTAGATGTATTATCTATTGCAACTATCAAAACATAATGCACAACACCTTCTTCTTGTGTTTGTTTTTCTTTTCTCATAAAGTGTGTTTCTTATCTCCTCTCCTTTTTCCCCATAATTACTTTCTCAATTTTGAAACCCAATGGATAAATACATGATATTTCCAGTAATAGAAGATATACCCAAAAATTTGATATGACATCAACCATACTGACAAGATCCATGTTAGATAAAATACCATCCAGTATGCAATATGATGCTAGTAGAATGCAAAGTAGCACAAGTATGAAATTTAGCTAACATATGAATAGATAGCCTGAAGAATGTCGAAGATTTTTAAATCAGAGAAGAATAATTTTACCAATATCAATAGACAAAATGGCTTCACCTAACTCAACCTTAAAAAGGCGGACAACAAAAAAATAGCAAAGCCCAAGTTGTTTTACAAAGTTGAATAAAAGAAGAAAATAGCAATATCAATAGACAAAATGGCTTCACCTAACTCAACCTTAAATAAGGTCGAGTATACAATCATAAAAAATATATAATTTGAGGCATGAATATGGATCTGAAGCTACAAATGTTGTTTTACAAAGAAATATATGATCAATTAAAGAAGTTCCTACTTGCCTGCACTGGGAGGCAAGGGAAGCACAATAAAAATAGATGATGGCCAATGAATGATTGGATTAACAATCATTGGTAATGTGTTTGTTCTTGAAATAACTTAGAGTGGCAGTAGAGTATACTCATGGAGATGCATTTTTATTTGGATGGTCCATAATTTGGGTATCCCTAATTCTTATATTTGTTCTCTTTTATCTATCTCCAAAACTATAGTGCTGCTTCCTCATGATCACCTGTAAAATACTCCACAAGCTCCTTAGTTTTTCAACACCTCTATCACCCCTCACCACCATTTTATATAATTTTTTATGTATGTTTTATCCCTATCCTTTGCAACTTTTTATAATTGTGCATTTACCTTAGTTTCATCCCACCTAGTATTCACCTTCATTTTGTACCCATTAGTAGTTTTAATTCTTCTTGTATAGTCTCTTCTTCCTCCCCCAGTGTATCTTCTAGTTTCCTTTTGTCCTTTAGAAAGTGTTGGCTACAAGATAATACTATCTGAGTTTTACCACTTTGCAAAGAATGTTCCTCGAGAGGCACCACATATGTAGGTCAATTTTTGATCACATTGTAGAGATGAGAGAAATTCTAAGAAGAAAGGGCTATATTGAAATATTAGATTGTCAATTTTTTAAAAAAATAGCTAAGTGTTCAGTTGGTGGCCCAAAACCACTAGTTGTTTTAAAATTGCACTCATTTGGGTAAAAAAATGGATGAAGTCTTCAGGAGATTATGGCCATGGATCGTAAAACACAATACCACATTTTTCCTTCAAGCCACCGAAGAGTTGGCAAAATTTAATTTCAGAAGCAAAATATGGCCGATTGTAATTCATTTAACTCAAAACCACGATTGTCCATGAATCCGTGATGAATTGGGCCATGTTGATACAAAGTTTATTTTCTTGCACGATCATAAGATTTCCTTTGTAAGTAGCACGATTGGGAGAATTTTGAAATAAGATACTAGAATCCATAAAAAATGCAAATCCATGGTAAGAATGGTAAAAGTGGGCCAAGGTTCACTTTGGAGAGTAGCTGCTTGTTTTCCTTGTTAACAATATGCTAATGAGAAAAGTCTTTGGAAGCATAAATGTGATGGTTAGAGTGATTCAAAGCTATTGATTTGCACGAATTTGTAGAAGAATTTATCAAAACAATTCAAATTGCAATTTGATCCATGGTAGATAAAATTCCTTTGTTAGCAACACAACCACAAGGAAAGAGTAGAATGAGGGCATAAATCCATGCATTTTCTCATCATGACAGTCTATTCAATTAAGGAAAATGGCTCTAGATCTCAAAATCGCATGCAGCCTTAAGGAAAGGTGAAGAAGTAAACATGGTTTTCCATGGTCATGAGTTAGGTAGTCCAAAAGAAATCAAGGCTTAAAAATTACAATTTTCTTCATTTTCATGCCTAGATTTGTCAAAAGCTACCAAAAGTAAAAATTGAGCATGGCTTCAAGAAATATAAAGGTTGAGTCATAGTCATGATCTAAGTTATGCATCAATTAAAATCTCTAGTAGACCAAATTGGCCAAATTGGCCAAGAACACTCAAAAAACAAAATGGCTGGTAATTCTGGATTTCAAATTGCTGAAGGTGGGAAGGCTTTTTTTCAAATTTTTGGCAGGCGGGAGGATGGCCCTCTCTCTGTTGATGCGGACATTTCCCTGTCCTCCGCTCAGGAGGTGGGCTCCATTTGCCCCCTTGAGAATGGAACCGGGCTTACTCAAACTATTGGAGGAAATGTGGTTGTTTCCAACGTTGGTCCCACTTCTACGCTAGCTGGCATTTCCTCCTCCTCTACTCAGGTTGTGGGCTCCACTGAATCTCTTAAGGACCAGATTTATGAAAATCATCTCCTATCCTCAAGGTGGGAGGAAGCTTCTAAAACCTCTGAGCACTCAAAATATCAGATTCAAGCGGTACCTGACAAGGCAGAGCTTCGGGGGGGAGCATGTTCCTTCTTCTCCCAAGCCTTCATTCGCAAAGGTTTTAGGTGGGCCTTCCTCCTCTTCCTTTTCTCCCCCACCATTTGAGGTTTCTAGGAACAGGGTCAAGATTCCTGCTGACATTGCTAAAAAATTCATTGTTGAAGAATCCCTTTCCTTGGTAGGGAAAGTGGTTGGAGGTAATCCAAATCTTGACATTATCAGGTGATGGGCTTTTTCCCATTGGAAAGTTTGTGGAACCTTGCAAATTTTTGGCCTTTCTAGGGGTTTTTTTGGAGTCTGCATCAACACCCATGAAGGTGTTGGCCACATTCTGTCTGGAGGACCTTGGTTCCTTGGGTCCAAGAGTGTTTTTCTGATGAAATGGAATCCAGATTTCAACCCAGAAATGCAAAGCATTAACTTTGCTCCTATCTGGGTCAGATTTCCAAACTTACCTTGGCACCTTTGGTGGGAATCTATTTTCAAATCCATGGCTTCGACTATTGGAGATCTGCTTCTCATTGACAAGGTAACTCTTTCCAGATCAAGGATGCATGTTGCCCGCCTTTGTATTATGGCCAATCTAGATTCTGCACTCCCTACCTTTGTGGAATTGGAACTTGGTTCATCACTTTTCAAACAAGCCATTGAGTATGAGAACAAACCTCCTTTCTGCATTGAATGTCGAACTCAGGGCCATCTTCATGCTCATTGTCCTTCTCTCACTAAGAATGTGGCCTCTTCTGAGTGACTGAATGATTCTAATCCTATGGCTAAGGAGAATGCCTTTCAGGCTTCGTCAAAGAAGGATAAAAGGAAATTTCCTCCGTCCAGAGGAATAAGTTTCAAGCCTACCAAAGAATATAGAATCAAAGAAGGACATAACTCTGCCCCTTTCATCAACTCTCCTGATGATAAAGGGAAAAATATTTCTTCGACAAATGCATCTAATGAGGTCAGTATTTTTTCTCACCCTTTTCAATTTCAAATTCTTGCGGATTTAAACTCTGAGGATTTTTTTGATAAAAACAATGATCCAAATCCCAATCCCAATCCTCCTTTGGATCCGAAGAATCTCATTCAAGAACCATCTTCTGAGCCATTGACTGAGAACCCTGAACCATTGGCTGAGGACCTCTCTTTAAAAGAAGACCAACCCTTGATAGAAGATGCTTCTATTCCTTCTTCCTTCCTCGAACCTGTCAGTCCTGTGATTCAGCGAATATCCTCTTCCACTTTTAGTCCCAAAATTCTTCGAAGCCAAAAGAGGTCTCCTATAGATTGTGGAATGGAAAAAAAGAGGGGAAGACCTTCTCATTCTGATCAAAGGAATCAAGATGTGCATGAAGATATTGCTAATGGCATTCAAAAAACTCTGTTTTCTACTGGAATCAATATCTCCAAGGAAGAAATGAAGTGCACCAAACCTCCCCAACCACATGGAAAGGGAGGCAAAAAACTCTCCAAATCCTCCAAATGAAGATCCTCTCATGGAATGTGAGAGGCCTTAATGGTATAGCCAAGCAGCGGCTAGCTAAATCATTAAGGAAAGAAATCAGACCGACTATTTTTGTGATTCAAGAATCTAAAATTAGTGAACCTCTTGATAAAAATATTTGCAATTTCATTTGGAAAAATAGTGATTTCTGTGCTTGCAATGCCAGGGGTGCTTCTGGAGGCCTCCTATGCTTATGGAATCCTTCTCTCATGAGAGGAAATCTTATCCATTCCAATGATGAGATTTTGAGCATTCATTTTTGTGATCAAGACAACAATTGTTCTTGGGTCCTGACCAATATCTATGCTCCCAATTCCATTTTTGGGAGGTCCCATATGTGGAACACTTTATCCTCTATCAGAAATGCTTTCTCTAATCTACCTTGGATCCTTATTGGTGACTTCAACACCCCTTTGTTTCCTTCTGACAAAAGGGGAGGAGTTGGCTCCTTTTCTAAGAGTATGGAGGACTTCCAGGATTTCATTAATGCACAGAATTTGATTGATGTCAATCTGAAAGGCAATCAGTTCACATGGTCAAATAGAAGGTGTGGATCTCAGCTAATCCAAGTTAAATTAGATAGGGTGTTGTTTTCTCAGGAAGCCTTTGACAACTAGGGAGATGCCACTCTTCAATCACTCCTTAAAATTGGTTCTGATCATAGTCCCATTCTTTTGGACACAAATAATCCAAAAATTTACAAAACCCCATTCAGGTTCGAAGCAATGTGGATGCAACATCCTGATTTTAAGGAAAGAATCAACCAATGGTGGCAAACCGACATTCAAGGAAAACCTTCCTACATTCTGGCCCAGAAACTCAAAATCATTAAAGAGAACATTAAAGTATGGAACAAAGACATATTTGGTAACCTTTTCCATAATAAGCAGGATGTAATGTTGAGGCTCTCCTTGATCGAAAAAAATAATCAGGAGAATGGTGATTTCACTGCTGAGATTAAAAAAGAAGAGAAGGAATTGTTAGCCAAGTATCACAATATTCTCCAATGTGAAGAAATTTTTTGGAGACAAAAATCCCATGACTTATGGCTCAAAAAAGGGGATTCTAATACCAAAATTTTCCACACTTCTACTATGAGACACCGAAGCAATAACAAAATTAAGGAAATCCATACTCAGGAAGGAGAAATCATCAATGATATCAAAGAAATCAGGAAGGAAGGCATCTCCCATTTCATGCAACTACTTCAGGCTGAGAACAGACCAAACTCTCAGATGGCAAAATATTTTTTCCTCCAGTTCATTCCTCATATCATATCTGATAGTATCAATAGTAGACTTATGGCTACTCTTTCTGATGAGGAAATTAAAGATGCTTTATTCTCCATGGATCCTGACAAAGCTCCTGGCCCAGATGGTTTTTCCCCAAGGTTCTATCAAGCCTTTTGGGATCTTGTCAACAGGGATGTTTGCAAAGCCATAAGAGAGATCCAACATTCTAAAATTATTCCAAGAGGCTTCAATTCCACCTTCATTGCACTTATACCAAAAAATCCTAATGCTTGTAATTTCAATGATTTCAGGCCAATAAGTCTTTGCAATGTCATTTACAAGATTTTAACAAAAGCCATCACCATCCGCATGAGGGAAGTCATGCCTTTGATTATTAATCAGAGCCAAGGTAGTTCTATCAAAGGTAGATCCATCCTAGATGACATCATTTCAGTGCATGAAGCAATTCATTCAGTCTCAATCAACAAAAAAGTAGCCTTTCTTCTCAAGTTAGACATGAACAAGGCTTATGACAGACTAAATTGGGATTTCCTTTTTGCTATTCTGAACAAGTTTGGCTTCCATCCTGAATGGATTTCTCTAATTAAAGGTTGCATCTCCTCTACTTGGTTTTTGGTCCTCATTAATGGTTCTCCTGTAGGATATTTTCAAAATAGTCGAGGTCTAAGGCAAGGAGATCCTTTATCTCCTCTCTTATTTATAATTGTTGCTGAGGCTCTGGGAAGAGCAATTATTGAAGAAAAAAATGTTGGTCTCCTCTCTGGAATACAGACAACTTCCCAATGCGATCCTATCACACATCAACAATTTGTTGATGATACTCTATTGTCCACAATTGCATCTGTCAATGAAGCAAATATTATCAAGAGGATACTCTTCCTATATGAGCTTGTTGCAGGTCAAAGGATTAATTTTCAAAAGAGTAAACTTTACTTCCTCAATACTCCGCCAAGAAGATAGAACATCATTGCTGACATCCTTAATTTTTCCATAGCTTCTTTGCCTTCTACCTATCTGGGTTTACCTCTCTTCACTAGGAATGTCAAAGATAGCTTATGGGACAATGTCATTGAGAGGTTACAAAAAAACTCACTACTTGGAGAAGCAATATTTTATCTCAAGCGGGGAAAATTACTCTCACCATGGCTTACCTCCAGAGCATTCCTGTTTACTTCCTTTCTTTGTTCAAAGCTCCAGTAAGTGTTTATGAAAAAATGGAAAAAATTCAAAAACACTTCCTCTGGACAGGATCTGAAAATAAGCACAGATTTCATTTGGTAGCTTGGGATAAAGTGTGCAAGCCTAAAGAATGTGGAGGATTAGGTCTTAGAAGAATTTATCCTCTCAATCTCTCCCTTCTTGCTAAGCAAGCCTGGCGGTTGATTTCTAATGAGAATGTTCTTTGGGTCAAGATCATAAAAAGGAAATATCTTTAGGGATCACATTTCCCTCATGGGGAGGTACCTTCATCCGGATCTGCTTTCTGGAAGGCTATTTGTGAAGCTCGTTCCCTTTTGATCAAAGGTCTAAGGTGGCAATTTGGTAATGGCACTTCTATTTCTTTCTGGGATGACAAATGGATAGGGGATCAACCTCTCAATCAAAATCCTATGTTTCAAAGGCTGAGGAATACTACTATTCAATTGGCTGGACCTCTAGCGGTAGATTTCATTTATTCTACTAATGGTCATAAAATATGGAGAAGGATTAATATCCCTGATCATGAAAATGAAATTGCCTATTTATACAATCTACTTTCTACTATCAAAATTCCTTTAAATGACCAGACTGATTGTCCTATTTGGGAACCTACTGATTCTGGAGATTTCATGGTCAAATCAACTTACTTGCTTTCTCTCAATAGTATTGATAATCCTATCCCATTCAAGCTTGTCTGGACCAAATATTTGATTCCTAAGATTACCTCCTTTTCCTGGTTATGTATTCAAGATCGCATCCTTACCATGGAGAATCTCATTAAAAGAGGTATTCCTTTGCCTAACAGATGCCATCTCTACCTTTCTGATTGGGAATGTACTTCTCATATCTTCTTATTTTGTTCCTACTCAAGAATGGTGCTTAACAAACTTTTCCATACCTTCAAGATTGCCTGGGCCTGTCCTCCTTCAATTGTTGATTTATTCCAATAGTGGCCAATTCCTTTCAAAAATCCCATACTCAGAGGACTTTGGAAGTTTTGTTTGCATCATTTCCTTTGGAAGATATGGTTAGAATGCAATAAAAGAATATTTGACTTGAAATCTTTGGATGCCAACATTATTGCCAGTAAAATCATCCTTTATGCTAAGGAAAATGCCCTTGTTGCTCCTTTTGATCCTTTTCCTTGTTCATATTTTGAGAAGGGCATCCTAAAGTCTTGTGATATTTGCATTGATGTCCCAAGGCCTATTACTCAGTCTTCATCTAGGACCAACATCAAATGGCAACCTCCTCCCTTTGGGTGGGTCAAGCTTAATTTTGATGGTGCTGCAAAAGGCAATCCTGGCATTGTTGGGGCTGGAGGAATCCTTCGAGATCACAGTGGCAATTCCATATTTGCCTTTTTTGAACCTTTAGGAATCCAATCAAATCATTCTGTTGAAGCTAAAGCGGTGTGGAGAGGCCTTCAATTTCTAAAGGACATTCTAGGAAAAATCATTGTTGAAGGAGATTCTCTTAATATCATAAATTTTTTAAAAACATCCAAACCCAAAGAGTTGGAGGATCAGGAATCTTATCGAAGAAAGTAAGCAAATTCTTCGTCAGCAAGTCAATGTTGTGGTTCAACACATTTTTAGGGAGGGCAATTCTGTAGCTGACAAATTAGCCAACATTGGCGTTAATGCTCAAGGTTTGATGACTTGGACGGATGTCCTCCCCAATGAAGTTGTTGAGTTGGCAAATTATGATCAAAATACCATCTACCATGATGAATCTCGAAATCCTTGATTTTTACATTACCCAAGACCTCCTTTTTTTCATGATTCATTGGGCCCATGTCCAAAGTTCCAAAAAATTCCAAAATGTAGATTTTATTCATCATTCTCATTATCTTCCTTTGAAAAGGGGTTCTATGTTGATAATTTCAAGTTCTCCATCGCCTCTTACTTATGCCCCTTCTTTTTTGATAATCATTTCCATGAGGAATCCCGATGCTATGTCCACCCTAATTTTAAATCATTTCATTCTCATGTGGAATGATGCTTGTAATTTTACCTTTTTGAGAACCCTATCTAAACGCTTTACCTTTCGCATTCTCCCGAGGCTTTCTGGAATGTGCATCCCAATCCCTTCTAGGTTTTGTGCCTACTTTTGCCATTGGCCTTATTACGTGAGTATCACCAGAAGATCCATCTTCCTTGGGATGGTGATCTGCCCTATTATTCCTACCCATTTTCATCACCCTTTTTTGCATTATGCCCAATGTTCTAACCATCATTATCCTTTTTGCCAAGGTTTTCCTTTTTGGTCAAGCATCACTTTCTATTTATTCCTCCTGTGGTCTTTTCAGCAAACATATCATTTCATTTATGTTCCTTTCGATCTGTGTCTTTTTCCACCCATTTACCTTCCTTCCTTAATTCCTTTTGTCACCATGAAGGAAGGGAAAGTTATTTTCATTGAGCCTGAAACTGTTGAACTGGATTCCATTTCTACTGATATGTTTAAGGATAAGCATGGGATCATCAATTTTTTCAATCTATTCTATGGAGTGGATGATGAGGTTACTAAGGCTTTCATGACAACTTGGGACAATGGTTTGGTTTCCATCCATGGCATCCAGTTCCAAATTTCCTTTGAGCTGCTGGTGAACCTGACAGGGCAAGATTTGGATGAAAAAATCATCAGAAGAAACAAGCACAACTGGGAGGTGGAGTTGACACTCTTCGAGAAAAATTCACCCATCCACAAGAAGGTAAAAAAAGGTTTGTTTCGCCATGACTTGTCAACACCCTGGAAAGAAATCCTTAAGCCAATAATGCAATATTTTACTTGTGATAACCCTGAGTCTCAATTATGTTGTTTTCATCTTGCATTTGTAAATCATTTTTGGGACTCAAAAATGATGAACATTCCTGCTACCCTATTCTGGTCCATGGACTATACCATCACCACCAACCATTCCAAAAAGGATGAGGCCAAACCTTGCCACCAGGGTCTTTTTAAGGTCCTTTACAAGTACCTCCTTCTGCAATTCCCTTCAGGTAATCTCCCTGCCCCTGATTCTGATGAGGAGAATTCATCCTCAACCCCGAGCCCTAAAACCTCCAAATCCAAAAGAAAAGAGAAAGGGGGCAAATCTATTTCTGAGTTCTCCACCAGGAAGAAGGCCAAAGTTGAAAATACCCCTGTCCGTAGTTCCCAGAGGCTGAAACATAAAGAAGTCGCCAAAACCCCTTCGTCCACCTCTATAAAAACTCCAAAGGATAAGTCTAATTCTCCTGACCTTGTCGAAAGGTATCTTCACAAGTTGGTTGTGCATGCTACTTCTGCCACCATTGACCATCTTGAAACTGCTCACTTGGCCATTGGAAAGGTGATTTCAACCCTCAAAGAATAGCGCCATGCACTTAGCCTCTTGTTCTTCTATGACAATTTCGAAAATGTTTCAGCCCTGGCCGGTGCTGAGGTGTCCTTCGACACCAAAATTGACGTCAAAGATGTTGTCAACGATGAATATGTAATGGATATTGCTAAGGAGGCATGCACTATTATTCCCAAGGATAGCACTAAGGATATTTCTAAAATAGATGTGAAAGTTGCTGGTCTGGAAGGTGTTGCTTCGTCCCTCATGCAGTTGGATATTCCCCTTGATGGCTGATGGTTCTTCCTCTATTTTTTGGGTCCTCTGCGGTGGTGGATCGCATATTTTTGAGTTCCTTTTTGGTCGAGGACCGCTTCTTTTTGAGCTCTGGCGTTTCTCTCAGTGCCTGTTTGTCTAAGGTTGTTGGCTCCTTTTAGTCTGAGGATGTATTTTTGAGGTTGTAATTCTGTTTTAGCTTGCAGTTCAAAGTTTCTTTCTTCTATTCCTTTTTTATCCTCTGTTGTACAAGGCGTTAGGGCACCTTTCAAATGCCCTGGTTTTAATAAATTTATTAATCTACCAAAAAAAATTTATGCATCAATTGATCATAAATATTCATCTCTAAATCGATAACGGATGTCAATCTTGCTTTGAATCTCAAATTTTAAATGTAATTCTCACATGATTGCATGATAGAATGAGCAAATGGGATTGAATCATATGCCATGGAAGCTAAACTGTCAGGAAGATAAAATTTTGCAATCAAAAATCTTATAGAACTCACTATCCAACTGACTCAGTTGTAGATCTATGGTCATGAATATGTTGCAAGAATAGAATATGATTGAGATTGATTCTATTTCAAATTTACTATAATTTTTTCGAGAATATATAGCTAGATGTCATCTATGATAAGCAAGTTGTAAGAAAATCAAGAAACTTTGAAAATGCCCTATAATGCTCAAAATATAAAGACTATAAATATATAAATGGAAGTGAAACCCTCATTTTAGGGGGTTGGATCTAAAGTTTTTGTGTGTGCTACTATTGTATATTCCTACAAATTAATGAAAAGAAGCATTACTTGGAATGTTTGCCTCATACTTGCATTTCCTTATCTTCTGAATACTATCTAGTGAAGTCATTTCTACTATTGCTGCTATGGTTAGTTTATTTTGCTAATTTAGATTGCTAACTTAGAGCAAATTAGAATTATTCATATCTGAATGTACGCTTGGAAAGAATTCTTTTTTCGTTAGTCATAGTGTTAATCTAATTCTGCTAATTTGGATTGTTAATACTCTAGATGTTTGGAATAATTTTTGAAGTATACAAGTGTCTTAATGTTGAATATGGCTAAGTTGTGAATGTTTTTAGTTCCAAGTATCATTTTGAAAGTTAAGCTATCAAAATTTATATCAAAGATAAGCAGGTAGAGTCTACTATAGTTCATATAGTAGAATAAAACAATTTTATAGAACAACAAGCATTAGATACAAGTTAATGCCTCTGATGTGAAAAATATTCTAAAACTAAAAAAATTGAAGCCACCTCCATTCTATGTGACACTCAAGATAAAGAATCATCTTCTTAGTTGGTACATAGTGGATTTAGGTATAATAGTCATAATTATGCCTAAGGTTGTTTACAAATATATGGATCGTCCTTACACCAAGATGGCAAGAAATTCAATTTAGATGGATGGAACAAGAGTTAATTAAGTAAGCATTCTCAAGTATCTTATCATGATCATATCTCGATATCCTAAAATTATAGTAGTTCAAGAGGTGATAGTCCTATTGGACTAAACTATGTTATTATTGTGGAAAGGTGTTGCACATATTGATTTTAGTCAAATGTAACAACCCAAGTCTAACACACTTGGTTGTTCAACCCATTCTTGCACATCGAATTCATAAAGAGAAAATTTTAGTAAGGTACATGGCTAGACCAAACTCAAGGTAAAAATTTTTATGTAAAAGGTTAAATGATCACCCAAAATTTTATTAGTATGAGGTATAGGAAGCCTACTTTTGGGAATACTAACCACTGTGGATGGTCTCTCAAGTGGATGATATTAGCCAAATCTTGTAGAAGGTGCCTTTTTGTGAACCTATCTTCTCATTCATGAGAGCACAAGTTCATAGCTAGGGTTATCCTCTAGGGCCCATAACACCTAGAGGGTGGATGCATACTCTCCCTGTCCCTTAGCATGAATGGCTTAGGTTATTTTTTACCTAATTTATATCCTAGATTTAAAAACATGCAAGGTGTTAACATATTATGCCTTGTACCTAGTTGAGAGTCCTTCATTGGAGTCAAAGAGGGCCCACCATTACACTGGATTAGGACTTGGTATCTCTTATCATGGCACAATTAACGATGAGTTGTTTCATACCAAATTTTTGAATAAACTAGCATCGGTATCTTGCTATATTTATCATAATCATCCAATGAGCAAGGGATCCATCATCGTACTACTCGTTCGGTGACCTAGAGGTGATGTCTCATACCATCCCTTCTTACCTTCACATCTTGACCTCTCATATCAAGAATGCAATCACTCCTAAATCATAGTGATTATCTTACTCTCAATCACCAGTATTGGGTATTTAGAATTTTTCCATCCTCCATGATGGTTTAACATCATCGTTCATGATGAACAAGCTTGAAGGTAGATTTTCTAGGAACTTAATAGGACTTATACTCAGCATTTTTTCAAACCAAAGTATTCTCATGAAAATTGAAGGTTTAATATTGTTCAAAAGTGGATCATTATAAGAGATTTTATATCCAAGTGATTCAACTTGCTTTCAAAATAGATCAAACTATTTTCTTCAATAATTTAAGATTACTCACTCTAGCATTCAATAAAAATTAAAGAAATAAACTAAACCTTCATATCAAACAAAATCTCACAAGTCTAGTTTTAATATTAAAGTCTAAAACTATAAAATTATTTTAAAGACAAATGAAAAACTTCACTAAATTGATTAATACCAAACTAAACATTCTTAGGTCTCCTATTTTTTAACTCATTTCATTTAAATCTACATTGCATTCCAGCTTTTCACTATCTCAATCAAAGCATCATTAAAAGGTCATAGCATTATTAAGACCATTATTTTATTTTTTGCTTGACAATAAGGGGTTGCACTCGGGTCCCCTACCCTTAAAAAAATACATATATCTTCTTTATAGCTTGAGAGTTTACAAATAGATACACTTCTCATCTCAATTGAGATGTTATAGCTATAAACCTACATCATTTTACATAAAATATCTAAATTATTGATTTTTATTTTTTGGATATTTTCAAATCTTTGTATGAATACAATTACTCCAAAATTTAGCATCTTTCTTGAAATTTTTCTATAGCAGCTTTCACAATGCCAAAAATTCACCTCTACTATCCATGCCTTGCATCTTAGTAGAGTAATATTTCCAAAATATCACACTATCGTAGTCCACTTTACCAAATATGGATTGCTAGTTTCCTTCTTGAAACACAAGTGCAACCAAAAAAATTATAATAAATAGTCTAATTCAACACACATTATTGTTACAAAATAAAATAGATATTACCAATGGAAAATATTAAAGTAAATATTAATCATTAATTGATTTAGGCAACCAAAATTTTTTGTTAGATTCAACTAAATTTTCTACTTCCTCTAACCATGGAAAGAAGATGTTCACTTCACGATCCTCAATCAAAACCCCTCTATTGGCTAGCTTATTGCACAATTGTTTCATTCCCTTAATATATGTGTAAATTTGATTCCTTCAAAATCTTTAGCAAGATCTTGAATTTCCATAATTATCTCTTGTATGTTCCATGGAGCCTTTGCTTTCCTCAAAATTGTATTTATTACTATGATAGAATCACCTTCCATCCATACTCTATTCCATTTCATTTGTTTACATATTTTTAACCCTTCTAAAATTACCCAAGCTTCAACTTCATTATTTTTCTTAAATCCACAATTGAATGCATAATGAGATAAAATATCTCCTCTATTATTTCTAATTATTCGTCTTCCTCCTATTGGTCCTGGATTTATTTTATATGCTCCATCAAAATTGAATTTAACCCACTCCGCATCTAGTGGTTTCCACTTTATGTTCTTTACCTTATTTTTGCTTATCTTTTACCCAACATCATAATTCCATTTAATGATTTGACTCCATCTATCAAGACTCTCTACTTCCAAATTAGGTATTGGGTGAGTTGATAGGGTTGGTTTAGACTCCTCTATGGCTAAACATATCTTATTTTTCATTACCTCTAAACTGCTTTCCTTTCCTTTAAATATTCTTCTATTCCTTTTTATCCATATAGTCCAAAGTATTGTATCTTTTGATATATCCCATATTGTCTATAAAGCCTCACTTATATAAGTGCTCTGCCATTGCTTTAACCAATATTCAATTATGCTACTTATCACCATGAATTTACCAAACATATTAAGAATCCATTTCCATAGATTCCAAACTATTGATTAATATCCCAAGAGATGGTCAATACTCTCCCCTTCCTTATTATAGAAAACACATTGAGAGGGGCCATGAAAACCCCTTTTCATTAGGTTATCCCAAGATAAAATTCTTCTATGACCTACTATCCAAAAAAATATTTTGACTTTAGGAATCCTTGGGCTATCCCAAATATCTCTACATATTCTAGTGACATTATTATTATTTTGGTGTTGAACATAATATCCACTTCTAGTTGTGTATTCTCCTGAGCTATTCAACTCCCAAATCAATTTATCCTTGGGTCCCCTAAAAATAATCACAATTTTTATATTTCTACTCAATTGCCTCCTAACATCAATGTCTTGTATACTTATAAAAAAATATTCTTTTCATTTGTATCTTCCTTCTCAATCCTTGTACAAAATTTTTGAAACACTATCATCATATTTGTCTTGAAGAAATCTCATCCAAGGTTTCAAAATTGGATCTAAATTTAGTGATTTTTTATCACACCAAGTATCCATCCAAATAGAAATTTTTTCTCCAGTTCCCATCACCCATATTAAACCTCTAATCATAAGATCAATAGATTTTTATAAACCATTCCAAAGATCAGAACCATTTGGAAGAGAGAATGCAGTAAATATTAAACTTGGGTCATTGGGATCAACATAGAAAATTTTTTGCCCATTATCTTTGACTCTCTTTGGACAATATCCAAAAAAAATTTCCCCTAAAAGCTAAGTTTACATCCATAAGAGCTCTTAAACCAAGACTTTTCCTAGATTTATCATCACATAACTTGCTCAAAATTTCATTTTATCATATAAACCCGACCATAAAAAGGATCGCATAATAAAGATTAAAAATTTTTCAACTAAATTTGGCATAGAATACAATGACATATAATAATTTGGAATGGCTTTTAAGATTGACTTAATTAATTGTACTATTCCTGCTAATGATAACCATCTACCTTTCCAAGCTGGAAGTTTATTTTGAACTTTACTAATAACTGGATTCCATAAATCTATCCTCATTCTTCCCTCAAACAAAGGCATCCCTAGATAATTTGTTGTCAAATTTGCCTCCTCCATTTGAATCAACCTACAAATTCTTGCTTTGATATTAGCAAAAGTGTTAAGGAAGTAAATTTTGGATTTAGTCCTATTAATTTTTTGCCATGAAGCTCTTTTGTACTCTTTTAAAAAGTTATTCAAAGCTCTGGCCTCATTTATCCTTGCCCTTCCAAAAAGGGTTGTATCATCTACAAATTGTTGATGGGTGATGTTATCGATGTTATTACTAACCTTAAATCCACTTATGAGCCCATCTTTGTAAGCCTTATTTAAGGTCCTACTCAAAACTTTTGCCATAATAATGAACAAATAAGGAGATATAGGATCTCCTTGTATAATGCCCCTCTTGGCTTTAAAATATTCTATCACTAACCCATTGACCAAAACTAAATAAGAAATTGTAGAGACACAAGCTTTAATCCATCTAACCCATTTCTTCCCAAAACCAAACTTATCTAGAATTGCAAAAAGAAAATCCCATTTAACCCTATCATAGGCTTTACACATATCAAGTTTTAAGATCATAACTTTATCTTTTCTTGAAGCTGTTGAATGTATAACTTCATGAACTACTATGATCCCATCCAAAAATTGTTTTCCTTTTACAAATCCTCCTTGCTCTTACGAAATGATTTTTTCTAACAATGGCTTTAATTTATTCGCCATCACTTTGGAAATAATCTTATAAGCCATATTACATAGGCTTATGGGTCTAAAAAGATCAAACAATTCAGCATACTTCTTTTTTGGAATTAGGGTAATATAAATTACATTTATTTTATAACGAATAATTAAGACCTTTATTATTTACCTATGTGAAAGGTATAACCTAATTTGGGCTAATCAATGTATTAAGAAATGATATAAAATAATATAAGGTTTATCAATACTTTGTTGATTTATTCCTATCACTCCAGTTTTATGGTTAAGCCAACGTAGAATCCAATGCAACTCTCTAGTTTTAGGGTTTAAACCAATGCAAAATCCAATGCGATAGTTGGATTTTTTAATGAAATTAAGGACTAGGTAGCATTCTAGCAATTTGCTTCTACATTTGTGTGAGAGAATTTGAAAACAAAGAGAGAAAAATATTTAAAATGAATATTTCACCTCCAGATTTATAGTTCAAATATCTTTCATTTATAATTATACTAATTGCTTTGTAGATGTTTTGACAATTTGATTAATAAGTCCATTTTAGATCTAAAGTTTACTTACCATATTATCACATTTCTATATTAATATGGCAATAATAACTATTTTACATGAGAAGGTGGCTTTACATTTCAATATTGCTTTTATAAAGGTCGGGTAGTTGGAATACGCACATGATAAAGGCTTACTATAGTTCTAATAAAAACATAGTATCAAGAGCAAATTTCAAAGCTAAAACTCAATGTTGCAATGCCCATAATACAAGGTATAAAGTATAATATAATTGTAGATATATGTTTGCTATGTCTTAACCAAAATGATTATAAAATAAATAGAAGTTTTTTGATAATTCATTAAAAAGGTTCCAAACTAAATTTCAAAATATTCATAGTTTGGTATGTTTTATGCGGATGACACAAAGCAAAGCCAAGTGCTGACTTAGATAAGCATTCCAAAGTCAGTGCTACCAATGGAGAAAGACAATTAAGCTACCTAAAAATAAATATTGTTTCTGTATTTATACTCCATACCGAACGTCAAGAAAAGAAAACTAAATTACAAAATTTCAATTCACTATGGACTAAATTTAGAAACCAAAATGTGATTTCATATTAGAATATTACAATGTATTAAAGCACTGCCTAACATAAACAAATATCTATAGATTTCATGGGGACATAAGGTGAACTAAATTAAAACTAATTACACATATCACTTGGGAATTAACCGGATTATAATATGATTACAAGCTTTAAAAGAAAGCTCATATTTCCAATTGGATTGACCCCTCATAAAAACTTTATAGATTTAGATTCGGTGTCCAAGATCAAACACACTAGTTTTTAGGGATCTATTTCTCATGTTGGAGAAGATGGATTCAACCAATACCAAACAAATTTTTCCTCCGTTGTCGCATCCAACATAGTGGGTCAAGGAGTGTCATTGGATTAGAATGGCTGAGATGCATATAATGAATGCATATATTCTACTTTGCACACAATTTAGAAATAACCAAACATAATATTTGCAAGTACCAATATTTAAATAACACAACATTGAGCAATTCAAAAGAACATCCATCAATTGAGTTCTTCAACCTTTTCCACTCAAACATAAGGATTTTTATAAATAGACTATGATGTCTTCATTAAGCTCTTTCATAGCATATATATAAGAGATGTTTAATTCTAATTACTCTCCCCATTTTACTGATAAGACAACAAGTTATAAGTAAAACTTTGATGCTTATTTTATTACACAATGAACTCAACGTTTGGGCTTGTTTCAAATAAAATAAAGAAATGAGTTCTAGAAAAATAAAATCAACCATAAACATCTTCAAGCAAAGCATTTTATACATAGTCACACATTAAATTTAGAAACCCTAACTTGGTTCAGTTTAGCTAAAAATTTTGTAGTTCTTCTTTACTAAACAAACTCTCTTCTCAATTTGAATGCAGTCAAAAACTCAGCATAACATGCTCAATGATATCATATGATATGATGATCCCCTTTTTGTTACAATCACACTAGTTTTATATAAAAACATAACAGAGAATGGTAACACCTAGATAATCATGCATATTACCAACTTTCTTCCTTAAACTTTACCAAGTGGAGATAAATTTATATGGTTATGAAAGTATCCACCATACATGTATATATATAATTATATTTTATATTTCCTATCTTATATCAAGCATAAAATAATTAAAATATTTATTCTTTCAAAGGAAATAATGGTACACAATCCAACAAATAAAGCATACACATAATGTAGTTATCAGTCAAAAAGCTCCTATATGAATGCAACTATGAGCTTCCATATACTCACGAGTCATGGTACTTTTTTATACCTCCATCATATCTCTCCTTAGCTCTTGTGGTCAACCTTGAACTATCCTCCTAAAGGAGGGTACCTAGTCCTCTCGATCCTACTTTGTCTACCTAAAGGTAGACTCATGGTCCTACAATCACAAATCCATCAGCATTACCTCATCCTAGGAATAAAAGCAAGTATAGGTTATTGTTAAAATAATAATTGTTCTAGTAGGGCTATTACATTCTCTCCAACTAGGAATAAACATAGTCCCTATGTTTTAATGCATTCACAAACCATAAAAAATTATACATTTTTTATAATTTCATAACAAATAAATACATATAATAATAAAATAAGTTCATATTCATTCAAAAAGATAAGGAAATTATCTTTTCATATCAGCCACATTCTCCCATGTGGCATTCTTCTTAGAGTATTGGTCCCACTGGACCTTACATTGATCAATTTTTTATTTTCTTAATTGTTTAGTTTGGAATCCAAGAATCTTAATTGGTTATACCTCAATGTGATGGGGATTTGGCATCTGCAAATGAGAAATATTCCAAATATTAGAAGGATCAGCAACATATCTCCTAAGGAGGGACACATTGAAGGTGTCATGAATTTTTAGCAGATTGGGTGGTAAGGCCAGCTTATAGACAACAAGACTAATTTTGTCAACAATCTCAAAGGGCCCTACAAATCTAGGGTCAAGCTTGGAAGACTCAATAGACTTTTAGAAGGTTTCACCCATAAGAAAAATTTATCTTCTATAGAGAATTTTCTTGATGTTCTTTTAAGATTAGCAGGGCTCTTCTAACAATTTGAGGCTTCCTTGAGCCTTTGATATATTTCTCATTATTGTTCCTCCATCTACTTGATAGTGTCTGGTCCAATCACTACACAATATTCTAGATAGAGGAGTCCTACACCTTCTCTTGTATAGGGATTTGAATGGAACCATACCCAATATGACATGATAACTATTTTTTTAAGCAAACTCTACCAAAAATAGGTAGTCTTACCATTTAGTTGGTGGTCCATGCAATACATACATAATATATATTCTAGGATCTGATTGATCCTCTTTGTCTTCCCATCTCTCTCAGGATGATATGCAGAGCTATTATTTATCTTTGTACCCTAGGCTTGGTGTAAATCTTGTCAAAACTCATATATAAATCAAGAATCGCTATCAAAAATGATAACCTCTAGGAACCCATGTAGTCGAACTACTTCCTTGGAAAATTTTATTAGCTTTTGATGTAGTATGCAATGGGAGATAACATTCACAAGATGCAAAATAATATGAAAGAAATTAAATCTATGAGATGACTGAAATATGCTATAAATAGAAATTATGGAAATGAATACAATGTAGCTATGGAAGAAATGGACACTCCATGAACAAAGCTACTGGACTACATTACACCCATAACCAATAAATGGTGATCTACACAACACTATGCTACTACCTATGAATATGCTCTAAGCTTCTCTATATCCTACTTGTTACAATGAGACCCTTTTTATATAGGAAGATAAGTTCCTTGGCCAACACTCTACCTAATTGTGCAAGGGATGGCTTGCACATTGGCACTTGTGTATTTATTACATTGCATGAATTAAGTAGATAAATTCCCTCAAAAGCAATCTAATGTCCTAAGTATGTACCTAGGAAGGTACATTTGCATGACCCAAATGATGTAATATAATCTATTTCTAACACCACCCTATATTATATTATTTGGGTATTGAAGACTTTAGTCTTTAATGTGGATCTCCTTCCATTGGATATGGAATTTTTATTCTCCTTCATTGCTTATTGTGATCAGGTTCATCAGGTAATCTATGTCTTCATATGATGCAAATTAAGCTATAGATAAAGCTAAAAGATCTTCTTTTAGTTGACTTTGCATTGTATTCCTCCTTTATCTGCTTCATCTTCTTCTTTGCCTTTGATTCTAGTTTTTGTGCTTTCATAGGTGGTTGTGCCGCTACTTGGTTATTATAAGGAATATTCTTCTTTTCAATCTATACAGAAGCTTTTGAACCACCACTTAAGGTATCATGATAAGATCTTGAGTTAGTAGAACCTAAAGTGCCAATGTTGCATGAGGATTAAAAAAGCTTTTCTAGATATGATTCATTAAGTTCTACCTTTCTTTTGAGGAGTTCTATCAATCAATTTTGTTCTACATTTTCATTCTTGTAGTGTTTATATGTGAGCAATGCCATGTATAATATGCTCACAAATTCTAGGGAAAGTGAAATGTCACTTTTTCCATTGTCAATTGCTTCATTGAGACAAGCTTGAAGATAACATTCCATAGTATCAAATTTATCTTCTAAGGCTTCACTATGAATTACCTTTGAATGTAGATCTAACATTCCTTCGGATTTCATGAGTAGATTCATGATCCCAAGTTTTATGGCACTGGCCTTCTCTTTTCTAAAGGAATTATTAGTGTTTGTTGTGTTTTGAGAAGTAGACATCCTTATAGCTCCCTAGTTTTAGATATGGTAGGATATAATTCCCTAATATATAAGCTTGATTTGATAAAACCTATATTAATCCTTAGGTTTTTAGGCTTCCTTATGTATCCCTAATAATGAGAGTATATACACCTAATGGAATTTTAGGTTTTGTAGAAAGCTTATATTTTCCAATGAATTTACAACCTGATAATCTTTGATAAATGCTGATATTACCAAGTTTTGTATAATCCCTTATGACTCTCTAGTATATTTTGGATAAGATATGAAAGGTATATAGTACTTTTGTAAAATGTAGTTAAATTTTTGGTTTATTTTGTAAAGTTTCTATAAATCTTAAAATCAACTTCTATTGTCCCTTATTGCTCCTATTGAACTAAGCATTTTTCCAAAATTTGAAGAGGTTTTAATGTTGGATTTCTTTTGTCCCTTTTGAGAAATTTTGAGACAAGAATATTATTATTTTCCAACCTTGGAAAAAACATTAATAACCTCTTTTAATATCCCTTAGGATTTTATTTTAGTGTTTCTAATTTTTAATAACCTAATTTTGTGTTGTAACCCTTATAGCTTCCAAATATAGAAAATTAGAACACAATAATATTTACAAATATTTAAAAAATTAATTTCCAGTAGAAATCCTTATTTCTCCTATGGTTAATATTACAAATACTATATTAATTTTGATGCTTTGCTTTCAATATGGTTAATTTCTTCTAAGTTTAACCTTGGTTTATCAGCCTTATAACTCCCTAAAATGAAAGCACATTAAAGTAGGAAATAAATCTCACCTTGCAATATTTAAATACATGTTGTTTTTGGATGTGAGATGGCTGCACTGTGAGTATATTTACCTTTACCATTCCCTCCAATAGAAATCTTGGATTTAATCTTCGCCTATAGTGCCTTCTGCCTTTGACTTCTTTTGACCATAGCATTTAAGGCTCTTCCTCCTTGCTTCCACGCTGCAACTCGGCCTTGTGCACGAAAACTACAAAATATTGAATGTCAATGCTTTTAAATGCTTTCAAATGTTGTGTTATCCCTGGTCCAAGGTGCATTTAATAGGTGGTAAATATTTTTATGAGTGACAAGTGTCACAACAATTACATTCAACGCTTCAAAGATGTTCTTGGATGTTTGTTACAAGTGTAACTTTTAAATCATTTTTACTCCTTGATAATGTGTTGTCCATAAGGATTACTTCTATAGTACCAAATTATGTTCTACATTACTGTTTATGCTTCAACTAATTTTGAGGAAAAAAGAAGATAGTGGAAGAATATAACTTATATTATCTCTCATTTTCTTGAAGCTTGGATCTTGATCGGAGGATATTTTAATACCATCCTCTCTCTAGATGATAAAATGAGGGGAAATAGAAATTTGGATAGGAGCACTGACCTCATGAGAAAATATATTGTAAACCTCCATCTTGTGGACATCCAACTAGATAGTGGCCTTAATAATTGGTCTAATAGAAAGCAAGGCTTATCATGTATAATGGAGATATTGGATAAGTTCTTGCTCTCTAATAATTTCTTAATCCATGGTCACATTCCTAAAGTGAATACTCTTAACAATGTTGGTTCGGATCACTGGCCAATCATGGTGGAAATGTGGAAAACCAATGTGAGTTTCTCTCCTTTTCAATTTTAGTTAATGTGGCTTAGATATAGTTCCTTTAAACCTCAAATGCAACAATTATGTAAGGAAGGTAAACCTAGGTATGGAACTAAGATGTTCTATTTTACCAAAATATTGCAATACATTAAATCCAAAATCAAGACTTGGAACTGGAAGGAGTTTTGGGATGTTCATAAAAACAATATGAAGTTATTGCTCAGCTTGAAAATTTAAATAAGAAAATCCATTTAGATGGCCTCACAAAGAGTACAAGTTCAGATGAAATTAAACTCACAGCTTAGTTAGAGGAATGGGAAAAAAGAGAAGAACTCTTATGGAAGAAAAAATCTAGAATTCAATGGCTCAAAGAAGGTGATCGAAACACAAATTTATTCCACAAATCTCTTATAGCTTGAATATCTCACAAATTTATTTCTTCCCTAAAATCATATTGTAGAGATGTTGTCTACACTTGGGATGGAATGAACTCTATTGTTGTCAATTACTTTTCCAATATTTTTGTTTCTACTCCTCTTGACTTGGCTTCTCAACAAAATGTTCTTCAAGAAATCCCTTCTCTTATCACTTCTGAGGAGAAATCTATTTTTACTGCTCCTATTACTATCAATGAGCTTCAACAGGTAGTTTTTAAAATGTAAAAATGGAAAACCCCAGGTCCTAATGGTTTTCCCATTGAGTTCTACCAAGAGTTTTGGGATATCCTTCATGATAATTTATTAGAGGTGGTAAAAGAAGCCAGGAAAGCCAGAGAAATTTTAAAGGTTATTAATAAAACTTATATTACTCTTATTTCAAAAGCTCAAGAGGCTAAACATATCTCATCTTTTAGACCTATTACTTTATGTAATGTTCTTCTCAAAATAATTACTAATATCATGGTAGAAAGGTTAAAGCCTCTTTTACATAAGATTTTTTTCCCTGAACAAGGGGGTTATGTAGAAGGGTGTCAAATAGTGGATGAGATATTTCTTGCTCAATAAGCCATCCATTCCATGGATATGCAAAAATATCCTTCCATGTTCATTCGGTTAGACTTATACAAAGCTTATGACAGAGTGGATTGGCACTTCCTTATCAATTTTGAGGCAATTTGGTTTCTCTCAGGATTGGATGGATTGGATTATGGGATGTATATCTTCAATTTTCTACTTAGTTCTTATCAATGGTAGGCCTTCTCAATTGTTCCCAGCTTCCATATGTATTAGGAAATGTGACCCCTATCCCCTTATTTATTCATCATTATTGTTGAATGTTTAGGTAGGACTATAACCAAAAAGAGAGAAAATAAAACCCTTGATGGAGTTACCATTGCTCATGGAGCTAAACCTATCTCTCATATTCAATTTGTTAATGACTCTACTCTTTTAGGTAAATCTATAGTTAAGGAAGCTTCTAATATTAATAAAACCATTAGCTATTTTTCTAAGGCTATCGAGAAATTGATCAATGAAGATAAATCTAAATTCATTTTCTTTCACTGCTCTTCCAGAGAATAATCCATGGTATTGGATAAATTAATATATAAGAATACCTCCCTTCCAATCACTTATTTAGGCATTCCCATAAATATTCTAAGATAGAAAAAAATATTGGAATTGGTTGTTGAACAAAGTCAAGAAGAAAATTGGAAAGTGGATTAATAGGTGGCTTTCTTCTGGGGGTAGAATCACCTTGGTAATATTAGATCTTTAGGATATTACTATTTATGTTTCTACCGTGTTGAATATCCCAAATGTTGTTCTTCAAGAACTAGATCAAATTAGTCATCAGTTCCTTTGGATTGGTACTAAGGAGAAAAGAAAATGGGCCTTGGTGAAATGGGACACTTTATGTCTTCCTAAGAATCAAGGGGGTTAGGATTCAAGTCTGTTATTAATAACAACAAAGTTTTAGCTACTAAATTATATTAGAGGATTTTGCATAACCCCAATTCTCTTTGGGCCAAAAATCTCCATGCTAAATATGATGAGAACAAAATTCCTGAAGATCTTGTTCGCTATCAATTGCCTTCCAAAGGTTCTTCCATTTTAGCAGTTCTTAAGACTAGTCAAAATTTGATAAAAAAAATTATTTTTGATCATTCATAATGGTCAACAGGTAAATTTTTGGACATATTCTTGGGATGGTCACAAGCCTTTGATAACTTAGTTTCCTGGTTGGATGCCTTGGATGGAGGAGCTTCACCGAGCTAACTATATAAAGGTGGCTAATTATTGTCGATACCATACTAGTAATACATAGGTTGGTAGATATTGGATCCCTATTGAGGACTGGCCTATTCAAATATTGAAAAGGCAAAGACAAGATATCCAATTCATCCTTCATATGATATATCTCTCTTGGTCTTATGATAAATATTGTTTTGGATGGAACGACACTACTAAGGGTGAGTATTCAGTTGCTCAAGGTTATTTGGCCTTATGCCATAATAATCCTAACCAATCATCTGACATATTTTTTTAGTTTTGGGCTCAAAATCTCTAGCCTAAGGTGAGGTTATTTACTTGGCTTTTATTACATTGTAGGGTGCTTACTGTGGAGCATCTTATGAAGTGTGGTTTTCATGGACCTTTTAGATGTGAAATGTGTGGAGAGAATATGGAAACTCTCGACCATTTTTTTATTGAGTGTATTTTAGCCTCTAAGTTATGGAGGAGAATGGCCACCTTACTTGGCTTATAGTGGTCCAATTTTTTTACTTTTGAATAACTTTTGAGGGATTGGCCTAATCAAGAGGGTGTTGATAATTTTATTAGGTAGTTAGTTTGTATGGGTTCTACCATTCTTCTTTGGAATATATGGAATGAAAGGAACAATCAAATTTTTAATCAAGAAAGGAAGGATATTCACTATATCTAGAAAAAGACCATTGCCAACTTAGTTAAATCAGTCCATCAACTCCTTAATTACCCCCAAAACTCCCACCAAATATGGGATCAAGTGATGCAAATATTGAAGATTAACTCTTCTAAGATAAACCACTTTAAATAAAATGAGAGTAATTACAAGATGGATAGAACAAATAATTGGCAACCTCCTCCTAAGGATTTTGGAAAAGTCAATACTGATGGAGCCTCTAGAGGGAACCCTGGAAAAGCTAGTACGGGAGGAATTGGTAGACTTTTAGATGGCTCTCTAGTTTTTATTTTTGCTAAGAATTTGGGTATTCTATCCAATAACCTTGCTGAGGGGTATGGTATCCTTAGAGGCCTTCAAGAGGCTACTAAGGTTGGATGGGAAAAGGTGTTAGTTGAGTCTAACTCTCAACTCATGATTACTATTTTGAAGACTCCTACGAATCATATGGTTGATTGGAGAATAAAAAGAATTATTGAGAAGATTCAGTTAATCCAGATGGGATTTTTAAAATTTGATTACAATCATGTGGTCAGAGATTAGAATAAGAGTGTTGATACTTTATCTAATTGAGCTTTGTACAAAGGTGATCTTACTTGCTACGGCCACCCTCCTATATGGTGGGCTTCACAAATAAGGGAAGCTCTTCTTTCTATCATTTCTTTGGATGGCTCTAGTTTTGGAGGTACCTAGTTTCTTCTTGTTTTATTTTTGTTTCTCTTTGGTTTGGTTAGGGTATTTTAGTTGCCTAGCTCAAACTAATATTTTTTTGTTTCCTCTGTTGATTCTTTTCTTAAAAGTTTGTTGGTCTAGAAAGGTCATTGTTGTGTTCTATTTTTTTCTTTTTTCTTTTATTTTTATGTATGTTTTTTTTTTGTTTTTTTTTTATGTTTTTTGTGTTGTTTTTTGGTGTTCTTGTGTTTTTATTGTTTTGTATTTTTTGTTGTTGTTCTTGTGTTTTTGTTTCTTTATGTTTGTGCTAATTGGTGTTTTTGTGTTTTGATGTGTGAGTGTTTTCTTTGTTTTTGTTTTTCTTTGTTGTTTGTTGTTGATTTTTTTTTAATTTTTTTTTATTTTTTAAGTTTTGGTTGTTTTTGTTTTTCATGTTTTTGGTGGTTGTGTCTTTGTAGCATTCTGTTGTTTTTTGTTATGTTGTTCTTGTGTTTTTCTATGTGGTGTTGTATTTTTTTTATATTATTGTGTGTGTTTGGTTGTGCTTTATCTTTTTGACACACTCAAGGAGCATTTTTTTTAATCTTTTTGTGTGTTTGTGTTTGTGTTTGTGTTTGTGTGTTCTTGTTTTTTATTGTTTTAGGTTTTCTCCTTGAGTATGTCAAATGTGGTAGTCCAGGTGCGATCCCTAGGTGATTTTGGCAGAAGAGATACCCCTGCCTCCTTGGGTTTTACCCAAAAGTGGTATCCCTTCTGGGATGTTTTCCACACAAAAAAAAAACTCAAGGTAGATACCTTATTTAATTAAAAGATGAAACTTTTATTTAAATAATAGTAAGGTCATACTCTAATAATAAAATATTATTATATATATAAGAGGAAAACAAATCTTCAATTAATAAAGTTGGTAACATTGTAAGAGAATAGGAAGAATAATTTGACTTGAAGAAGCTTCAACCGACCATGGGTGGAATTCGATAAATGGAAAGATTTGATAAATCTCAAGATAATGATTTTAACCCTCACCGATTGAACGAATGGGAACAACATTGATGGAAGGCTAGATAAGGAGTAATGAGATGGGACAAGAGACGGTGGGAAGGAGGGACTCAAACCATGTGTAGAGGGAGATTGTGAAAGTTTTGTAAGGAGATGGTGGGAAGTGTAGAGGAACACAAAAGTTTTGGAAAGAAGAGTTGTTCACCGTGTGAGAATAGAAAGTGGCTTGCTATGAGAAAATTATTCATTATTTGAAAGGAGAGTTTCTCATCGCTATTTGAAGGGAGAGTTGCTCACTATTGTTTGAAGGGATATTTGCTCGCTATTATTTGAAGGGAGAGTTGCTCACCACTATTTGAAGGGATAGTTGCTCGTTGTGTGAAGGGAGAGTTGCTCACTATTATTTGAAGGGAAATTTATCACTATGTGAAGGGATATTTGCTCATCGTTGTTTGAAGGGAGAGTTACTCACTATGTGAAAGGAGAGTTGCTCACCATATAGAAAATGGAGTTACTTATTGTGTGAAGAAATAGTTGCTCACTACGTGAGATAAGGGATGACTGCTCATGAGAAAGAATGAGGTATGGTACGAAGGGGGTCAATGAGTTGAAAGCAAAGGTAGATGACCTTACTATAGATGTTGGTTAACCGAATTTATCTTTGCACCTAGATTAAAAGAAAGAAAATGAATGAGTTGTTTATATTTGTTTGATGTTGTCCTCTACCTTGTAGTAAACGAGGGCCTATTGTAAACCTCTATTCATCATGTTAAAATCTAAAAGTTATCCTACCAATCATTTTAGAAGAACCCTCTTCCCTTCCTATCGAATATCTCTTTCCTCTATAGAACTGGTGCTTGAACCTCTTTTGTTATAGTTGGCCTATTGTAATAACAATAGTGGTTATCAGTTGCTCCAAGTTTGTTAAGCTTTGGAATAGTTTCCCTTGCTAGCTTTGGTTGTATGGTACGTTGGGTCGTTTTGGTTGGTTGTGTTGACGAAAATTGTGCTTTGGAGTCTCCTTAGATACCTATCATTTGTTTAGTGCTCTTCAGCCAAGCTTTGGTTGGTCAAGAAAGGTCATTGCGGGTAGACCATCACCTACGACTTGTAGCAAAAAGTGGTTGATCGATCTTGATGCCGGGTTGGTTATGAGGTAATTTTTTTCTAGGTCATCAGGCCCTTTGAATTCCAAATCCCCCTCCTATAGCTTAGGTTTTTTTAAATATTTGATCGAGGGTTTATCTTTGGGAAGGAATTCTAAATATATTTAATTAACTTTAGAATTGAAATTTTAGTTAATTAAATTAATGCATTTACAAATATATTTAATTAACTTTAGAATTGAAACTTTAGTTAATTAAATTAATGCATTTCTAAATATGCTAAATTAAATTTAGAATTGAAACTTTAGTTAATTAAATTAATTCATTTCTAGATATATTTGATTAACTTTAGAATTGAAACTTTAGTTAATTTATTCAATGTATTTCTAAATATATTTTATTAACTTTAGAATTGAAACTTTAGTTAATTAAATTAATGCATTTCTAAATATGTTTGATTAAATTTAGAATTGAAACTTTAGTTCATTAAATTAATGTATTTCTAAATATATTGATTAACTTTAGAATTAAACTTTAGTTAATTAAATTAATGCATATTTAAATATTGAGTAATTAAAGAAAGGAATCTTTAATTATGTTGGATGAAGGAAAAATAGTTCATTTACATAATTAAGGGTATGGGACTTTAATTATGTTGATTGAAGGAAAAGTAGTTTATTTACATGATTAAGGGTATGGGACTTTAATTATGTTGGATGAAGTAAAAGTAGTTTATTTACATGATTAAGGGTATATGACTTTAATTATGTTGGATGAAGGAAAAATAGTTCATTTACATGATTAAGGGTATGGGACTTTAATTATGTTGAATGAAGGAAAAATAGTTTATTTACATGATTAAGGGTATGGGACTTTAATTATGTTGGATGAATGAAAATAGTTCATTTACATGATTAAGGGTATGGGACTTTAATTATGTTGGATGAAAGAAAAAGAGTTAATTTACATGATTAAGGGTATGGGAATTTAACTATGTTGGATGAAGTAAAAATAGTTCATTTACATGATTAAGGGTATGGGACTTTAATTATGTTGGATGAAGGAAAAATATTTTACTTACATGATTAAGGGTATGGGACTTTAATTATGTTGGATGAAGGAAAAATAGTTTATTTACATAATTAAGGGTATGGGACTTTGGTTATGATAAATCAGGCTCTGCAATGATTGATTAAAGTAATATTTGTGATCTAGTCATTTATGTTGAAATATTCTCTTGAGCAAAGGAGAGTGGAAAATATAAATGAGAATATTTTTATGATTTAGCTAAACAGTTTATGGATACATACTTTAATTGTTAGAGTTAGAGTATATTACATCATTTGGGTCATGTAAATGTACCACCTTTGGTACATAGTTAGAATAGGAGATTACTTTAGGGGGAAGTTAGCTAGTTACTTCAAGCAATGTAATAAATGCACAAGTGTCAATGTGCATGTTGTAATGTGCAAGGTGTCCACTTGTACAGCTAGGTAGAGTGTTGGCCAAGGAACCTATCTTCCTATATAAAGGGCCTCATAGTGATAGATCATAATCAAGCTCATATCAAGTTCTTATCAAGTGCATAGTAGATAGGAGTAGAACTCTTGTATGGAGTACAATGTAGTTCTCTAGCTGATATTAATGGAGTGACCATTACCTCCATACTGCATTGTATTTTCATCATTTCTATTTATAGTATATTTCAGTCATATTGCAGAATTCCATTCTTTCATATTTTTTGCATCTTATTAGGACCTGTGTTAGATCTCTCCCACTGCATATATCCTCAAAAGCTAAAAGTGGTATCAGAGCCACGATGAATCAAGATAGGAATAGGAGGACCTACATCCATCATAGTTCCTCTTTGCATTTTTGTAAACCAGACTTGCCATTGTGCACCGCCACTTACAAAAATCATCATAAGAGAAGTCCAGTAGGTCAATAGGAATAGGGAGAGCCACAATAGTCAATAGAGAGAGTCACAAGTGAGGACTGAAATAAATCTCAGTTACAAAAATTCTGAGATTACATTTGGCTAGAGTCTTTCCACAGAGTTGCAGAAAAACTCGTGAAGACTAGGACTCAACATTCATACCACTAGATTGACAAATCAACTAGTGAAGATTATTATCTCCAGAATTATAAATTCTTTCATTCTAGTTTCTAACAACTTGTTGCAGGAAAAGGAGATTCAGGAAAAGGTTGGGAAGCTTCCTACAAGAGAGTTAGGAAGAATATCTTCTTAGAATCATTCCAGCACTTGCAGCAACAAGGAGAAGATTGAATATTTCAAAGACCTACAAAAAAGGTCCCATTACAAGAGCTAAAATCCTGCAAATTGCAAAGATAAAGAAAAAGGCCACAGTAGCCTTATAGCAGACTCAAGGAAGAAGAGACTCTAGAAGATGAGTCAAGGAGGAGATAGGAGATTGGTGATCTCCATTCAAGATCAAATACCTATAGAGTGTAGAAGCAGAAAAGGCCATAGAAGCCTTGATCAAGAAGAAGGCCATAGAAGCCCTAATTTTGAAGAAGACTTTAGAGAAGATTTCTTGATTTAGAAGAAATATTCTTGATTTAGAAGAAAACTCCAAAGAAGAGTTCCTGAAGAAGACTCTAGAGAAGAGTCCATGAAATAGGAGATTGGTGATCTCCTTTATTGATTAAAGACTTCTTTTAGAAGAAGTTAAAGAGATCAGGAGAAGATATCATTGAAGAACTTCCATTCTTGGAAGAAAGATAAGGACTAGGAGAGTCTTGTTCAAATCCAAAAGCAACAAATTTTAGAGATCCGAGAAGAAGATCTCATCACCAACACTTCCAGAAGTAGAAGGTTGAAGAAAAGGTCTCAGTTGGAAGACCAGAGAAGCTACAAGATAGAAGACCTTGGAGAGGTCTCAAGGAGTAAAAAGAAGAAGGCTTGGAGAGCCTTGTTGTAGAGCTCATAGAAGTATCATCAAAAGAGTTCCTAGGAGAACTCATTGGAGAAATCCACTACCAAGGAGAAGCTCCTGATAGTGAAGGACTTGGGACAATTGTCACCATATGACAACAAGCCCAAGAGAAGAAGAATTTGGCAAGGAGTGCCAAATACCAGAAGAAGAATCTAATGAAGACCTCAAGATATTCAAAATCTTGAGAAGGAGAAGATCTTGTTTGAAGTCAAAATTCGACAAGAAGATTGAAGGAAGATTCAGATAGAAGAAGCCTACCAAATCTAGGAGATTTGGATATTATCTCTTACAACAAGAAGGCACAGTTTAGAGAAAATATTTCTCTGAATCTACAACAAAATATAGAATATCACTGGAAGGATCAAGCCACCAAACTCTAGGCTCAAGATAGAAAGTTCAAGACCATAGTTTGGTGAAGCAAGAAGTTATTCTGGATAACCAACAAGAAGCTATGAATTCATCTACTACAAGGTAGCAACTTGGTGAATCAAAACACCAAGATCTACATCATCTACAAAAGCCATTAAAGGTAAGCAACTAGGGTGCAATTAGTTGAACTTCAAATTAGGGTTCATTATCAAATTCCATTAAGCACCATATTTGGATTAAAGTTGCAAGGAGAAGGGCTCATATTATAGTCTTCAAGAAAGTGCAAAAAGGAGAATTCATTTTAAGATATATTTGCACATTAAATAGGAGTTGGATATTTTTTGAAAGAAATAAAATTATCACCTACCTATTATCTATCTAGAAAGCAAGAAGACTACATCCTACAATATTGATTGTAGTGAAAATTATAGAATATTCATTAAGGGTTCATTACAGATTACTCTTAAAAGTTGTAGAGATTATTAAGTGCATTTGAAATTACTTTGAGAGCTTATTTACAGGAGCAATAAGGTGAGATTATTGTTACCTTTAAAAGTGCATTAAGTTGGAGATATTATCCATTTGCACTATACTAGTTGATATTTAACTAGCTACTCTCAAAAGGATTAGTTTGTGTTCTTTGATTGTTAAAGATCAAGGGCACAAAACCAACAGATTATCAAAGTGTCTAGAGACACTATTTGGTGCACAAAACCTGCAGCATTTCGTGGCCCAAAGAAGCCACCAAAATCAGATCAGATTCCTCCAAGGAGTGGAGAAGAAAGCCACCATCAAAATCAGTAAAAGAAGCTACAAATCGAGACTTGGTGAGTCTCAGATTTGAGGTGCACTAAAGGTTTTTATACATGTGAAAATTAGTGCAAAAATTACTTCTACAAGAGCTTCTATCTACATGGTTATTACTAGATTAATCAAGCAAAAGGAGAGAGTTGTCCAACAAAGGAGACAATGTCAAATCAGCCCTTGCCTACAAGAAAGCCACCATTAAAACCAGCAGAAAGAGATTGCAAAAGGAGGTGCAAAAAAGGTATTGTATTTACAAAGTCTATTTACATTGTCTTGCACCATGATATTCTATCCTACATAGGAAAAAGGACAAAGCTTCAGTGTCACAAAGACACATTCTTCACAAGGAAGAAGCATCTCAAAGTGGTCATAGAAAAGCATCATCAAAGCAAGGCTAAAAGAGCCATCAAAAGGCTCACATCACCCATGGTTTGGACAACCACAATAGGTAACCTGCAAACACACAAAGCAAAGCACAAGGAAGGAGATATATCATTCACAAAGGAAGAAACCTAGTAACTTGGAAGCAGGAGAAAATCAAAGCAAGCAATACCAGAGCTAGATGTACGTCCAAGGAGCATTCCATATCATCATTGGAGCATCACGAAGTCTCCATCGAAGTGCTGCTCATTACTCTAGCCACTTGAGCTCCATAGAAGCACTACTCAAAGCCACTCAAGCTCCACCAAAGCACTTCTCAAAGCCACTCATAGCATTGCTTAGCTAGAACCAACTCAACACCATCAAAACACAACAAAGGAAAAGGTGGAAACATACATTGGAGAAGCTTGCAAGAATACATTAATAAGGTTGGGACATGCAAAGGAAAGAAGGTGCCACTTGTCACCTTAGAAGAAACCCTAACACCTTCATATGAGCATTCAAAATAATATTCAAAATTCCACACGCATGAAAGGAATAATCCAAAGAAGCGTTACGTAGGTCAGCATTGGGAGTATTAGAGAAGGGGTGACACTTGTAACCAAGGTATACAAGCATTTACATAAAGACTATAATGTCTCCATTCTACAGTGAATTCCAAGTGTCTAATAGCATCGTTGAGCATTGAAAGAAACCATCATGACACTTGTCCTTCTCAAGAAGATCATCCTCCTATTTAAGGTACCTAAAACCAAGGAGGAAACAACATTCAAAGTAGCAATGAGTTGTAGTAAGAAGAGCATTAAAAGCTCTCGGTCAAGGTATTCAAAGTAGGTCAAAGAGGCCAGAATTGAGGTGCCACCATTCAAGCATTGAAGTCAAGGGAGAATCAAAGTCTACCATTGCTCATAGCACCCAAGAGAAACGTTGAATATTGCTGCCATACACGTCCGAATCCATCATCGAATACATAGAGATTTGAAGCATCATAAAGGTAAGAATTTACCTTGTCTAATTTACTTTCATTAAAAGGAGTTATAAGGGTATAATATAAGGTTGAAACTATTGGGAAATCAACCATATTTGAAAGCAATATTAAAAGAAAAATATATATCAAAATAGCCTAATATTTGCAATTTAAAACATAGGAGAAATAAGGATTTCTACTTGGAAAAATTAGAATTTCTATTATTGCAAATATTATTGTTTTCTAATATTCCATATTAGGGAGTTATAAGGAATACTACATCAAAGTAGGTAATTGGAATTTAGAAACATTAAATATCAAATTATTAAAGGCTATAAAAGGAGGTTTATTAAGGAATATCAAGAGTTGGAAATTAATTGGTATACTTGTCTCAAAACACATTAAAGGGACAAAAGAAATCCAACCATTAAGACCTCATCAAATTAGAAAGTGCTTAAGTTCAATAGGAGTAATAAGGTGTAATAGAAGTTGATTTTTGCTACTTACAAAACATTACAAAATCAACTCAAAATTGAACTACTATTCTCAAAAGCACTTTATTAATCATAAAGCATATCCAAAATCACTAGGGAGACATAAGGCATTCTACAAAACTTGATAATAATAGCATTCATCAAATATTATCAAGTACTTAATCCATTTGGGAGTCATAAGGACCTCTACAAAATAATTCTTCAAGAATTAAATCAAATTCACATCTCTTAACTAGGGAGATATAAGGAAGCCTACAAAACCTAAGCTCTATAAAGGTTTTATCAAATCAAATCCACATACTCTAAACTAGGGAGTCATAAGGTAGACCACTTAGAATATTCTATCTAATCAGATACAAGATCCATCAAAGCACTCTATACTCTAATCCAAGGAGCTAAAAGAATGTCTACCTCAAGTAATACAGTGAACAATGATATGAACAACACTATTAGAAAAGAAAGAGCAAGTGTCATAAAAAGTGGAATCAAGAATTCACTTATAAAATCTGAAGGAAACTTAGATCCTACCTCAAAAAGGATACATAGTGAAGCTCTAAAAGATAGGTTTGAAACAATGGAACATTATCTACATGCTCGACTCACTAAAGCAATTGATAATGGAAAGAATGAAATTCAAATTCCTTTAGAATATGGAAGCATACTATACATGGCACTACTTACATTCAAATTTTATAAGGATAAAAATATGGAACATAAAGGATTGATAGAATTACTTAAACTGAAAATAGAAATGGATGAATCATCCCTAGAAAAGATATTTCAATCCTCATGCAATATTAGTACTTCAAGTTCTACTAACTCAAAATCTTATCATGATGCTCTAAGTGTATGTTCAGAAGCATCTATACAGGACACAAAAAATGATGACAAGGACAAAAGCAAAGAGAAAATACCCTTGCAAGAATCAAGTGATAGCTAATCCACCTATGAAAGTACCAACTCCAATAAATAAGAACCAATTCAAGAAGGCATACAATGCAATGTGAATTAAAGAGGATACAAAGGACCACATCAAACTGAAGAACATCTAAAGAAAGAAGATCCATATTGAAGATTGAAATATTCAATACCCAAATAATGTAATACAAGGGGGTGTTAGAGTTAGAGTATATTACATCATTTGGATCATGTAAATGTACCACCTTTGGTACATAGTTAGAATAGGAGATTACTTTAGGGGGAAGTTAGCTAGTTACTTCAAGCAATGTAATAAATGCACAAGTGTCAATGTGCAAGTTGTAATGTGCAAGGTGTCCACTTGTACAACTAGGTAGAGTGTTGGCCAAGAAATCTATCTTCCTATATAAAGGGCCTCATAGTGATAGATAATAATCAAGCTCATATCAAGTTCCTATCAAGTGCATAGTAGATAGGAGTAGAACTCCTGTATGGAGTACAATGTAGTTATCTAGCTAATATTAATGGAGTGACCATTACCTCCATACTGCATTGTATTTTTCATCATTTCTATTTATAGTATATTTTAGTCATATTGTAAAATTTCATTCTTTCATATTTTCTACATCTTATTAGGACCTGTGTTAGATCTCTCCCACTACATATATCCTCAAAAGCTAACATTAATTGAATTTTTATAGTTGCAATTTGGCAAAGTATTCGGTAAATGCGTTAGTTCATGTTACTAGTAGATGCATTTATATGCATGTCAATCCTAGAACCATGAGTTGCCCTAATCCCCTTCTATCCTCAAATGAAATATGGAAATACATGGAGGTCTAAAGGGGCGACTGGATTGTATGCCTCGGTTTGATTTACTTTTGTAATGATTTATTTATGTTCATGATAGACTATACTTGGAGGAAGAAATCCCTGAATGTTCATAGATGTATTGCTTTAATATTTTAAAAAGTATGGAGGTTTTATCATACTTGTAATATGTATATTAATGTGTGGAATGAATGGGATGTAAAATCTTAATCTATTTTTATGATTCATCTTCTATTTGTTATCTAGTTATTTCTTTTACTCTATGCTTTCTTTCATTTAATTGTTGCTCCTTTCTATTCATCTTTATGTGCTTTATGAGTTTTATTCTTTGGTTGATTTAGTTATAGAGTTAATCTATATTCATGTCAATTAATGAAAAAAAAAACCTAAGGAAAAGGAACCATAGGGTGAACCTGTATTAGACCTAATAGTTTAAGACCTCTTAGGGTGAATGTAGAAAGACCTAAGGGATTGAGACCCATTTGGGAGAATTTTAGCTAAGTAAATTGAAATATAACATCATGAGTTAAGATATCTCATCATGAATATGATTTGTATAGCTTAACTCACAATATTTGTACCATACCTACATAGGTAAATTATGCACAGTATGGTGATGGGCGTATACCTTCGACTATATTTAAAGTGATAAGTTTAGCTCATCAAGAATGGTGAGATGGATAAGATTATTTGTGGTATCACTTAGAATGCCTACACAGATGGACTTGTGAAAGGCTTCAAGTGATGTGTAACTCTTTCAAGGATTTTGGAAACTTAGTGGTCAAAATAGTAGTTTAACCAAAGGTTAGATGGGGATTTATGAATCCCTCTCCATAGAAAAAAAAAATTGTGTGTTTTTCTTTATAGCTAGTTTTGTGGTCATTACATTTGATATCATAGATCTAGGTACAAGGGTATATAGCTTCTTAACATATTTTAGGAATATGGATGTATTTCTTTGAAGGCTTGCGTAAGTATAAGCTAAAATCAAAAAGACCTAGAATCCCTTGCTTGCTAGAATACAATGGGGATAAACCCTAAGGGTAATTGGACTGTTATGATACCTTACTATTAATAGGTATGGAATTTGATATTGAAGTTACATCATAATATTGGAGCACTACCCTAAATAGATTATTTATGTTTTAGCAAGAGAAATTTATGTTAAGATTTTAATTAGTAGTACAGTTTAGGTTGAAGTTGTAACCTAATTTTCTATTTTTTGGTTATGGTTAGGATAAATGGCACCCAAGATGAGAGGAGAAAATATTTCTCTCCCAAATAAACAACATTGTAAGGATAATGTTAAGAAAAATACCCAAGAAAGCAGTTCGAGAGACAAGCAAATAGGTGGAAAACCTCATCACTATTGCTACAGTGTTGCAAGAGCAAATTGAACAACAAGGGGAGCTAATAGAACAACAAAGAGAACAAATACAACATAAGAAACTGATTGATTCCTATTTTGTAGAACTATCAAAGAAGAATCAACAATACCAAAGGGGAAGAGAAAGTGATGGTTATTTAGAGTGGAAAGGTCAGCAGAAAAGATGAGTGATCCAACTCAAACATGCTCAACTGAAGAAAAGTGTAGAGATCAAAGGAAACTAAAGGTACCCCAAGTAGGGCAATTTGTAAAGCAAAATTTAAAAAAACATGAGAGACCCAAGTAAGGTTTTCATATATGTGGAGGACCTCATTATGCAATCAAATACCTCAATAAAATAAATATGAGCAAGTGGATAGAGGGGTCAATCCCAAAACCCACCCAACCTGGAGGAAGAGGGATAAATGAAAGCACCTCAAAAAATGTAATTGGAAAATGTATTTCGAAAAGAACAAAAAAACCCCAAGGGAGACTGCTACTGGTGTGGAGGCCCTCATTATATTGCCAATTTTCCAAGCATTCTAGTTGAATGAAAAAAACCTAGGATACAGGTGACAACAGAAAATCGGGACTAGAATTGAGCACCAATGCCATTGATATGGGAATGTAAATCTTCTTCACCCATCTAAGAAATATTTTAATTTTAGGTAGAATTATTTTTCCTAGTTTTATTTTGGCAAGGTATATGCTAGAAAAGACCAGGATATTTGGATCAAGGATGGAAGGTTGAGTATTGTTTTGGATAAGCCTACTTGGTAAACCAATGTTTTCCAATGAGAGAAATTACTTTAGCTAACGGTATCACTAAGGGTTGTTTGTACGTAGCTCCACTTCATGCTTTTAATGTGATATTAGAGATGGATTGGTTATAGGTCCATAAAGCCTTGATCAAATTCCAAGATAGATGGATGGAGTATTTAAAAAATGGCAAGGAGAGACTAAGAATTTATAGAAAGAAGGGGGTATTCAAACCCCAGATGTTATCAGCTATGCAGTTGAATAAAGCCCTCAAGAAGGGAGGGATAGTCTATGTCATGAACTCAATAAAGTAGGAGAAGATAATAAAAGGGAAGTGTTGGAGAAACACTCAATCTTGTAGGATTTTAAGGATGTATTTCTTGAGGATCTACCTAGGCTCCCTCCTGTGCAAGAATTTAACTTTACTATTGGCCTTATACCAGGAGTGAACCTATCCATAGATCCCCATATAGGATTAATCCTATTGAGATGTAGGAATTAAAGGTGCAACTTCAAGGGCTATTCCTTGGGATGCACTGATTTCATTTGTGAAGAAGGATAGTTCTTTGAGACTATGTATTGATTATAGGATGCTTAACAAGGAAACAATCAAGAACCGATATCCTCTACCTAGAATTGAATATTTGTTAGACCAATTGAGAGGTGCCACAATATTCACAAAAATTGATCTAAGGTCAGGATAACATCAACTAAGAATACATGAGGAGGACACTCACAAAACGATATTCAAGACTAGGTATGGGCACTATGAGTTTACAGTCCTACTCTTTGGACTAACTAACACCCTAGCTGTGTTCATGAATCTAATGAACAGTGTGTTTAAGAGGTATCTAGATTATTTTATCCTCATATTTCTATATGATATTTTAATTTACTCTTGATACAAGGAAGAACACAGTAAACATCTCAAGATTGTGTTAGAATTGCTAAGATAAAACCAACTCTATGGAAATCTAACAAGAAGTGATTTCTATGTCTCAGAGGTGTGATATCTTGGGTACATTATATCAGTACAAGGAATCACTATAGATCAAGAGAAAATTTAAGTCATTCTGAATTGGCCACCCCTTACCAATATGATAGAAGTACGAAGATTCATGGGATTTAAAAGCTATTATAGACGTTATATAAAGGACTATTCTAAGATTACATAAACAATAACCAACCTCTAGAAGAAAGGGAAGGAATTTAAGTTGTTAGAAAAGTGTGAATTTGCCTTTACATTGCTAAAACTTAAATTCACTATAGCACCAATATTAAAAATTCCAGACCCTTAAAGGAATTTTTTAGTATACATGAATGCATCACTAGAAGGATTAGGAAGAGTACTCTCTCAAGATGAGTCGGTAGTAGCATACACTTCAAGGAAGCTTAAGAAGCATAAAATTAATTATGCTACACATGATTTAGAGCTTGTAGTAGTGGTGCATTCTTTAAAAAACGAGTACCACTACTTGGTAGGAAGGCCCTTTGAGTTAAAAATTGACCATCAAATTTTGAGGTATATATTCACTCAACGTATACTCAATGCAAGACAAAGAAGATGGTTTAAATTTCTTATTGAATAACCCAGGTTTTGTAGATGAGTTGGAGAGGAGAGGGCAATCCTCCAAGGGAGGTCCCAGGTTCGAATCTCCACCCTACCAAAAAGCTGAATTGGGTATCCAAAATCCAATTGATAATGTTGGTGCGGGCAGGGTCGAGTGCGACTCCTGGGTGACTTTGATGGTGTAGAACCCCCTGTTCATGGTCTCTCAGACCAAGGCAGCCCCACAAGGGGTTTTTTGCTTAAAAAAAAAAAACTTATTTAATATAACTTTGAGATTGAGTATAAGGGAAGGAGAATAAGGGTTTTTATGCTTTAAGCAGAAGGAAGCACATAATTGCCATAACTAGGAGTCACATGGATCTAATGGATCAGGTGATGGAAGGGCAATATAAATATGAGTATTGCAAGGAGATTCAATCTAAATTGATCAAATATCCTAAGGGTAATAGGGAATTTGGTATGAATAATGACCTTTTGTGTTACAAAGGTAGAATCATCATACCAAAAATAGGTGGTTTAGGGAAGTTAATAATGCATAAAACCTATAAATCCCCTTATTTTGCTCACCTTGGAGGGATCAAAATGAGGGAAAATATGAAAAGAACCTTCTTCTAGATAGGGATGAAGAAGGATAATACTAATTTTTTCACTTAGTGTCTTGAATGTTAGAAGGTTAAGGTTGCATGTAGGAATCTCATAGGATAGTTGTATCCACGTGGTGTGCCAACCCAAAAATGGCAAGTTATATCCATGGATTTTATAGTAGGGTTACCCAAGATCATATATCAACATTATGTAATCTTTGTAGTAGTTGACAGATTGACTAAGGTTACGCATTTCATACCAGAAAACATCAAATATGATGCTCAAGTAGTGGCTAACCAATTTGCTAAAGAGGTATTTCGGTTGTATGAATTTCTTGAATAATTATTTTAGATAGGAATTTAAGGTTAACTTTTGAATTTTGGAAAGACCTTCATCCTAAAGTAGGCATGAAACTAAACATGAGTTTGGCATACCACCTTGAGACATATGGTCGAATAGAATGAGTAAACCAAGTACTTGAAGACATGCTTTGTATGTACTGCATGGATCAAAAGTCAGGTTGGTAAGACTATCTTCATCTTGTGGAATTCACCTACAATAATGGACATCACACCTCTCTAGGAATGGCTCATTTTGATGCCTTGTATGGATAAAAGTGTTGAAATCCATTGTCTTGGGATAATCTAAAATATAAAGTTGTAAATGGACCAGCTATGGTCAAAAAAATGGAGGATCAATTGAAGGTAATTAGGCAAAGGCTGAAAGAAATTGTTGATTGATAAAAAAGTTATGTTGATCTAAAAAGAACCCCGAGAGAATACTTGATAGGTGATAAAGTATTCTTAATGGTTAAACCAAAGAAGAGTGCTATTAATTCCATAAAGTTGGATCCTCGATATGTGGTACCCTTTGAGATCATTGAGAAAATTAGCTCGGTTGCATACCGACTTGCATTACCGCCCAACTTGTCAAAAATCCATGACACCTTCTACATTTCCTTGCTTAGGAAATATGTTGGAGAAGGTAGAAGCGTCCACTAGATGTGGGGTGCTTGAGATTGAGAAAGTGATGACTAAGATAAATTGGGGGTAACATGGATGGATACCTTCATATAGGTATGCATTATTGGTTAATAATAATCATCAATTAGCTAGCCACCTAGAGCCTCAACTGATAGCTTAAGAGCTATCATAAATTCTCTAACTGAGATGGGTGACTAGGTTGATGGAAAGACTCCCTCTTTGCTTGTTGCATCTGTTTGTTTATCTTTTACTTCATCACTTAAAAACATCTTGATTTTGAAATATGTGCATGATTATGGTCGCCTTTGAATTACCTTGTTAACGTACCATTTTGCTAGTTGGTAAAAGAGTTTATTATGATTAAAAAGATACCTATATTAAATAAAAGTGGAGCTTCATTTAAATAGATAATGGAATCTATGTTAAATAATTTAATTATGAACTCTTATTTTTAATAAATAATAAGACCTTATTCAAATAAAGGAAATTGTTTATAGATCTTCCAATTAATAATAGATTTCCATTATTTGGAGCAAATGATAAATTCATAATATGAATTTAACCTAGCTATGAAGATTGAGTTTCATTTGAAAATAATAATAATAAAGACTTTATTTAAACTCAAGGTAGATACCTTATTTAATTAAAATATGGAACTTTTATTTAAATAATAGTAAGGTTATACTCTAATAATAAAATATTATTATTATATATATAAGAGGAAAAGAAATCTTCAATTAACAAGGTTGGGAACTTCGTAAGAGATCAGGGAGAATTGTTTGATCTGAAGAATATTTAGCTAACCATGGGGTGGGATTTAATGAATGGCAAGATTTGGTAAATCTCAAGATAATGTTTTTACCCCTTTTCAACCAAAAGGATGGAAATAATATTGATGGTATATTGGTGGAGTAATGGGAAGAGACAAGAGACAGTGGAAAGAAGGGACTTGAACTACGTGTGGAGGAAGATCATGGGCAGTGTTGTAAGGGGATGGTGGACAGTGTAGAGTGACACAAAAGTTTTGGAAATAAGAGTTGTTCATCATGTGAGAATATAAAGTGGCTCATTGTGAGAAAATTGTTTGTTATTTGAAAGGAGAGTTGCTCGTCATTGTTTGAAGGGAGAGTTGCTCATCGTTGTTTTAATGGAGAGTTGCTCATCATGTGAAGGGAGAGTTGCTCATTTTTTTTGAATGGAAATTTGCTCGTTGTATGAAGGGAGAGTTGTTCACCATTGTTTTAAGGGATATTTTCTCATCGTGCAAAGGGAGAGTTGCTCACCATGTAGAAAAGGAAGTTGCTCATTGTGTGAAGAGAGAGTTACTCACTATGTGAGGGAAGGGACAATCACTCATGAGAAAGAATGAGGTACGATGTGAAGAGAGTTAGTGAGTTGAAAGCAAAGGTAGACGTCCTTACTACAGAGGTTGGTTGACCAAATCTATCTTTGCACCTAGGTTAAAATAAGGAAAATGAATGGGTTGTTTATCTTTGTTTGATGTTGTCCACTACCTGGTAGTAAGTGAGGGTCTAGTGTAAGCCTTTGTTTGCCATGTTAAAATATGAGATTTATCTAGCCAGTCCATTTTGAGGAAGCCTCTTCTCTTCCCATCAGATGTCTCTTTTCTCTATAGAATCGATGCTCGAACCTCTTTTGTTATAGTTGGCCTATTGTAATAACAGTAGTGGCTATTAGTTGCTCCAACTATGTTAGGCTTTGGAATAGTTTCCCGCTGCTATCTTTGGTTGTATGTTGTGTTTGGTCATTTCATTTGGTTGTATGTTGACAAAACTTGTGCTTTGGAGTTGCCTTAGAGACCTATCGTTTGTTCAGTGCTCTTCAATCGATCTTTGGTTGGTCAAAAAAGATTGTTGCGAGTAGACCATCACCTACAAATTGTAGCAGAGCATGGTTAATTGGTCTCAATGCCTGGTTGGTTGTGAGGTAATCGTTTTCCAGGTTGTTGAGCCCTTCGAAGTCCAAATCCCCCTCCTATAGCTTAAGCTTGTTAAATCTTTGATCGAGGGTTTATCTTTGGGAAGGAATTCTAAATATATTTAATTAACTTTAGAATTGAAACTTTAGTTAATAAAATTAATGCATTTATAAATATATTTAATTAACTTTAGAATTTAAACTTTAGTTAATTAAATTAATGCATTTCTAAATATATTTGATTAACTTTAGAATTGAAACTTTAGTTAATTAAATTAATGCATTTCTAAATATGTTTAATTAACTTTAGAATTGAAACTTTAGTTAATTAAACTAATGCATTTCTAAATATATTTTATCAACTTTAGAATTGAAACTTTAGTTAATTAAACTAATGCATTTCTAAATATATTTGATTAACTTTAGAATTGAAACTTTAGTTAATTAAAGTAATTCATTTCTAAATATGTTTGATTAACTTTAGAATTGAAACTTTAGTTAATTAAATTTATGCATTTCTAAATATGTTTGATTAACTTTAGAATTGAAACTTTAGTTAATTAAATTAATGCATTTCTAAATATATTTTATTAACTTTACAAATGAAACTTTAGTTAATTAAATTAATGCATTTTTAAATATTGAGTAATTAAAGAAGGGAATCTTTAATTATGTTGGATGAAGGAAAAATAGTTCATTTACATGATTAAGGGTATGGGACTTTAATTATGTTGATGAAGGAAAAATAGTTCATGTACATGATGAAGGGTGTGTGACTTTATTTATGTTGGATGAAAGAAAAATAGTTCTTTTACATGATTAAGGGTATAGGAAAAATAGTTCATTTACATGATTAAGGGCATAGGACTTTAATTATGTTGGATGAAGGAAAAATAATTCATTTGCATGATTAAGGGTATGGGACTTTAATTATATTAGATGAAGGAAAAATAGTTCATTTACATGATTAAGCGTATGGGACTTTAATTATGTTGGATGAAGGAAAAATAGTTCATTTACATGATTAAGGGTATGGGGCTTTAATTATGTTGGATGAAGGAAAAATAGTTCACTTACATGATTAAGGGTATGGGACTTTAATTATGTTGGATGAAGGAAAAATAGTTCATTTACATGATTAAGGGTATGGGACTTTAATTATGTTGGATGAAGAAAAAAAAGTTTATTTACATAACTAAGGGTATGGGACTTTGATTATGATAAATAAGGCTTTGCAATGTTTGATTAAAGTAATATTTGTGATCTAGTCATTTATGTTGAAAGACTCTCTTGAGCAAAGGAGAGGGAAAAATAAAAATGAGATTTTTATAATTCAGCTAAACAGTTTATGGATGCATACTTTAATTGAATTTGTATAGTTGCAATTTGGCAAAGTATTTGGTAAATGCACTAGTTCATGTTACTAGTAGATGCATTTAGATGCATGTCTATCCTAGAACCATGAGTTACCCTGATCCCCTACTATCCTCAAACAAAATATGGAAAGACATGGAGGTTCAAAGTGGTAGTTGGATCGTATGCCTTGGTTTGATTTACTTTTGCAATGATTTATTTATGTTCATGATAGACTATACTTGGAGGGAGAAATCCTTAAATTTTCATATATGTATTGCTTCAATATTTTTAAAAGTATGGAGGTTTTACCATACTTGGAATATGTATATTAATGTGTGGAATGAATGGGATGTAAACTCTTAATCTATTGTTATGATTCATATTCTATATGTTATCTAGTTGTTTCTTTTACTCTATGCTTTCTTTCATTTAATTGTTGCTTATTTCTATGCATATTTGTGTGCTTTATGAGTTTTGTTCTTTGGTTTATTTAGTTATAGATTTAATTTTTCTTCATATCAATTAAAGAAAAAAAAACTAAAGAAAGGAACTATAGAGTGAACCTAGATTAGACCTAAGAGATTAAGACCTCTTAGGGTGAACATAGAAAGACCTAAGGGATTAAGACCCCTTGGGGAGAATGTCAGCTAAGTAAACTAAAATATTACATCATGAGTTAAGATAGCTCGTTATGAAAATGAGATGAATATATTAACTTGCAATACACATAGCATGCCTACACAGGTAAACTGTGCATGGTATACCTTCGACTGTACTGAAGGTGATAATTTTAGATCAAGAATGGTGATATGGATAAGCTTGTTGTTGATATCACTTAGAATGCCTACATATATGGACTTGTGGAGGGTTTCAAGTGATATGTAACTCTTTCGAGGAGTTGGGAAACTTAGTGGTCAAAATGGCAGTTTAACCAAAGGTTAGATGGGGATTTCTAAATCCCTCTCTAGAGAAAAAAAAATTCTTTTCTGTGTGTTTTTCTTTATAGCTAGTTTTGTGGTCATTACATTTGATATCAGAGCTCTAGGTACAAGGTTATATAGCTTATTAATATATTTCAAAAATTTTGATATCTTTCTTTGAAGACTTTCGTAAGTATAAGTTAGCGTCGAAAAGACCTATAATTCCTTGCTTACTAGAATCTAATGGGGATTAACCCCAAGGGTAATTGGACTATTATGATACCTTACTATTAGTAGGTATGGAATTTGATATTGAAGTTAAATCATAACATTGGAGCACTACCCTAACTAGATTATTAATATTTTAGCAGGAGAAATCTATGTTAAGATTTAAATTAGTGGTACATTTTAGGTTGAAGTTGTAACTTAATTTTCTATTTTTTGGTTATGGTTAGGATAAATGGCACCCAATATGAGAGGAGGAAATATTTCTCTCCCAAATGAACAACATTGTAAGGATAATGCTAAGAAAATGATCCAAGAAAGGGGTTCAAGAGACTTAAGCAAAGAGGTGGAAAATCTCATCACTGGTACGATAGTGTTGCAAGAGCAAACAGAACAATAGGGGGAGCTAATAGAATAACAAATACAACAACATAAGCAATTGAATGATTCCTATTTTGTAGAACCATCAAAGAAGAATTGACAATACCAAAGGGGAAGAAAATTTGTTGGTTATTTAGAGTGGGGATATTAGCAAAAAATGCGAGTGAGCCAACTCAAACCTGCTCAACTAAAGAAAAGTGTAACTAAGCCAAGTTATGGAGGAGATAAAAGAAACTAAAGGCACCCCAAGTAGGGCAATTTGTAAAGCAAAAATAGAAAAATCATGAGGTACCAAAGGAAGGTTGCCACATATGCAGAGGACCTCATTATGTGATCAAATGCCCCAATAAAACAAATATGAGTAAGTGGATAGAGGGATCAATCTCCAAAACCCATCCAACATAGAGGAAAGAGGGATAGATGGAAACACCTCAAACAATGCAATTGGAAAATGTATTTGGGGAAGAACAAAAAACCCCCAAGGAAGGCTACTACCGATGTGGAGGCCCTCATTATGTTGTCAATTTTCCAAGAATTTTGGCTAAAGGTACAAACCCTGGGATACTAGTGACCACAGAAAATTAGGACTAGAATCGAGCACCAATGCCATTGATCTGGGAATGTAAATCATCTTTACCCCTCTAAAAAAATATTTTAATTTTAGTTAGAATTGGTTTTCCTAGTTTTATTTTGGCAAGGGATATGTTGAAAAATTCCATGATATTTGGCTCAAATATGGAAGGTCAAATATGTTTTTGGACAAACCTGCTTGGTAAACCAATATTTTCCAATGATAGAAATTACTTTAGCTAACAAGTATCACTAAGGGTTGTTTGTACATAGCTCCACTTCATACTTTTGATGTGATATTAGGGATGAATTGGTTACAATCCCATAAATCCTTGATCAACTTCCAAGATAGATGGATGGATTATTCAGAAAATGGTAAGGAGAGACTAAGAATTTATAGCAAGCAGGGGGCATTCAAACCCCAAATGTTATTAGCTGTGCAATTGAAGAAATTCCTCAAGAAGGGAGGGATAGTCTATGTCATGAAACTCAATGAAGTATGAGAAGATAAGAAAATATAAGTGTTGGAGAAATAGCCAATTTTATAGGATTTTAAAGATGTGTTTCTTGAGGATATACCTGGGCTCCCTCCTATGCAAGAATTTGACTTTACTATTGACCTTATGCCAGGAGTGGAACCTATCCATAGGTCCATGTATAGGATGAATCCTATTGAGATGTAGGAATTAAATATGCAACTTCAGGGGCTATTAGAAAATGGATTAGTAAAACCAAGTATGTCAACTTGGGGTGCACCAGTTTAATTTGTGGACGGTTCTTTGATACTATGTATATATTACAAGATGCTTAACAAGGCAATAATCAAGAACTGATATCATCTACCTAGGATCAAATATTTGTTCAACCAATTGAGATATGCCATGATATTCACAAAAATTGATCTAAAGTCAGGATATCATCAACAAATAATATGTGAGAAAGACACTCACAAAACGACATTCAAGACTAGGTATAGGAACTATGAGTTTACAATCCTACCCTTTGGACTAACTAACACCCTAGTTGTGTTCATGAATTTGATGAACAATGTGTTTAGGAGGCATCTAGATTAGTTTGTCCTCATATTTCTAGATGATATTTTAATTAACTCTTGTGACCAGGAAGAACACGATAAACATCTCAAGATTGTGTTAGAATTTCTAAGAGAAAACCAACTCTATGGAAATCTAACAAGAAGTGATTTCTATGTTTAAAGGTGCGATATATTGGGTACATTATATCAACAAAAGGAATCATTGTAGATCTAGAGAAAATTGAAGCCATTCTAAATTGGCCATCCTCTACCAATGTGACATAAGTGCAAAACTGCATGGGATTAACGAGCTACTATAGACGTTATATAAATAACTATTCTAAGATTGTAGTAGTAATAACCAACCTCCAGAAGAAAGAAAAGGAATTTAAGTGGTCAAAAAAGTGTGAAGCTACCTTTTCATTGCTAAAACTTAAATTCACTACAACACCAATATTAAAAATTCCAAACCCTCAAGGGAATTTTTTAGTATTCACGGATGCATCACTGGAAGGGTTAGGATTAATACTCTCTTAATATGAGTCAGTGATAGCATACACTTAAAGGAAGCTTAAGAAGCATGAAATTAATTATGCCATGCATGATTTAGAGCTTGCGGTAGTGGTGCATGCTCTAAAATCCTAGCACTACTACTTGGTAGGAAGACCCTTTAACTTAAAAAATGACCATAAAAGTTTGAGGTATATATTCACCCAACCTATACTCAATGCGAGATAGAGAAGATGGGTCGAATTTCACACTAAATACAACTTTGATATTGAGTATATGAAAGGGAAGGAGAATGAGGTTTTTGATGCTTTAAGCAGAAGGAAGCACATAGTTGTCATAACCAGGTGCTACATGGATCTAATGGATCAAGTGAGGGAAGGGAAATCTCAAGATGAGTATTGCAAGGAGATTTGATCTAAATTGAGTAGAGATCCTAAGGGTAATAGGGATTTTGGCATGAATAATGACCTTTTGTGTTACAAAGGTAGAATCATTATACCAAAAATAGGTAGTTTAGGGAAGTTAATAATGCAAGAAGGCCATAGATCCCCTTATTTAGCTCACCCTAGAGGAGCCAAAATGAGGTAAAATATGAAAAGAACCTTCTTCTAGACAGGGATGAAGAAGGATATCACCGATTTTATCACTTGATGTCTTGAATATCAGAAGGTTAAGGTTGAACGTAGGCATCCCATAGGACAATTGTATCCACATGATGTGCCAATCCAAAATTGGAAAGTTATATCTATGGATTTTATAGTATGGTTACCCATGACCAGGTATCAACATGATGCAATCCTTGTAGTAGTTGGCAGGTTGACTAAGGTTATGTATTTCATACCAGGAAACATCAAGGATGATGCTCAGGTAGTGTCTAACCGATTTGATAAAGAGGTATTTTGATTGTATGGATTTTTTGAATAATTATTTCAGATAGAAATTCCAGGTTACTTTTGAATTCTGGAAAGCCCTTCAGCGTGTAGTAGGCATGAAACTAAATATGAGTTTGGCATACCACCTTGAGATAGATGATCAAGAATAATGGGTAAACCAAGTACTTGAAGATATGCTTCGCATATACTGCATGGATCAAAAGTCTCATTAGGAAGACTATCTTCATCTTGTGGAAATCACCTACAATAATGGACATCACACCCCTCTAGCAATGGCTCCTTTTGATGCCTTGTATGGGTGAAAGTGTAGAACACCATTGTCTTGGGATAATCTAGAATATCAGGTTGTAAATGGGCTAGCTATGGTCCAAGAAATGGAGGATCAATTGAAGGTAATTAGGCAGAGGTTGAAAGAAGCCACTAATCGATATAAAAGTTATGTTGATCTAAAAATAACCTCGAGAGAATGCTCGGTAGGTGATAAAGTGTTCTTAAGGGTTAAACCAAATAAGAGTGCTATTAGATCCACAAAGTTGAATCCTTGGTATGTGGGACCCTTTGAGATCACTTAGAAAATCATCCTGATTGTGTATCGACTTGTGTTACCATCCAACTTTGTCAAAAATCCATGACACCTTCTACATATCCTTGTTTAGAAAATATGTTGAAGGTAGAATCATCCACTAGAAGTGGGTTATTTGAGGTTGGGGAAGTGATTACTAAGGCAACTTGGGGGTAACATGGATGGATACCTTCATATAGGTATGCATTATCGGTTAGGGATAATCGTCAATTAGATAGCCACCTATAGCCTTAGTTGATAGCCTAGTAGCTATCATAAATTCTTCAGCTAATATGAGTGACTATGTTGATAGAAATACTACCTCTTTGCATCTATTTTTTTATCTTTTACTTCATAACTTAATGGCATATTGATTTTGGAATATGTGCATGGCCTTTGAATTCCCCCCCAAAAAATAGAAATTGTTGTTAGTGTAGTATTTTGATAGTTGGTAAAATAGCTTATGATGATTAATAAGAAACCTATATTAAATAAAAGTGGAGCTTCACTTAAATAGATAATGAGATCTATATTAAATAATAATTGTGAACTCTTATTTTTAATAAATAAGAAGACCTTATTCAAATAAAGGAAATTGTTTATAGATCTTCCAATTAATAATAAATTTCCATTATTTGGAGCAAATGATAAATTCATAATATAAATTTAACTTAGGTATAAAGATTGAGTTTCATTCAAAAATAATAATAATAAATACTTTATTTAAAATCAAGGTAGATACCTTATTTAATTAAAATATGGAACTTTTATTTAAATAATAGTAAGTTCATGCTCTAATAATAAAATATTATTACTATATATGAAAGAGGAAAATAAATCTGCAATTAATAAGGTTGATAGCTTTGTAAGAGATCGGGGAGAATCATTTGACCTAAAGAAGCATCAGTCGACCATGGGGTGGAATTCGATTAATGGCAAGATTTGATAAATCATAGGATAATGTTTTTAACCCTCATTGTTCGAATGGATGGGAACAACACTGATGGTAAGTTGGTGAAGGAGTAATGGGAAGGGACAAGAGATAGTGGAAAGGAGGGACATGAACCACATATGGAGGGAGATCATGGGAAATTGTAAGGAGATGGTGGGCAATGTAGAGGGATGCACAATTTTTGGGAAGAAAAGTTGCTCACTATGTGAGAATAGAAAGTGGCTCATTGTGATAAAATCATCCATTGTTTGAAAGGAATGTTGCTCGTCATTATTTAAAGGGAGAGTTTCTCATCATTTTTTGAAGGAAGAGTTGCTCACCATGTGAAGAGAGAGTTGCTCACCACTATTTGAAGGAAAATTTGCTCATCATGTGAAGGAAGAGTTGCTCATCGCTATTTGAAGGGAGAGTTGCTCATCGCTATTTGAAGGGAGATTTGCTCATCGTGTGAGAGGAGAATTGCTCACCATATAGAAAAGGAATTTGCTCATTGTGTGAATGGAGAGTTACTGCATGAGAGAAGGAATGACCACTCATAAGAAAGAATGAGGTGTGGTGCAAAGAGGGTCAATGAGTTGAAAGCAAAGGCAGACGCCCTTATTACAGAGGTTGGTTGACCAAATCTATATTTGCACCTAGGTTAAAATAAGGAAAATGAATGGTTTTTTTATCTTTGTTTGATGGTTTCCACTACTTGTTAGTAAGCAAGGGCCTATTATAAGCCTTTGTTCATCATGTTAAAATTTGAGAGTTGTCCTACCAGCCCATTTTTGAGGAAGCATCTTCCCTTCCTATCAGATTTCTCTTTCCTCCATAAAACTGATGATCGAACCTCTTTTGTTATAGTTGGACTATTGTAATAATAGTAGTGGTTGTCAGTTGCTCCAAGTTTGTTAGGCTTTGGAATAGTTTCCCCTGCTATATTTGGTTGTATGTCGCGTTGGATCATTTTGGTTGATTGTGTGTTGATGAAACTCGTGCTTTGGAGTCACCTTAGAGACCTATCATTCGTTTAGTGCTCTTCAGCCAAGCTTTGTTTGGTCAAGAAAGGTTGTTGCGGGTAGACCGTCACCTATGACTTGTAGTATAGCATGGTTGATCGACCTCGATGCCTAGTTGGCTGTGAGGTAATCATTTTCTAGGTTGTCGAGCCCTTCAAAGTCCAAAGCCCCCTCCTATAGCTTAGGCTTGTTTAAATATTTGATCAAGGATTTATCTTTGGAAAGGAAATAGAATTAAAACTTTATTAATTAAATTAATGCATTTCTAAATATGGTTGATTAAATTTAGAATTGAAACTTTAGTTAATTAAATTAATGCATTTCTAAATATGTTTGATTAACTTTAGAATTGAAACTTTAGTTAATTAAATTAATGCATTTCTAAATATTTTTGATTAACTTTAGAATTGAAACTTTAGTTATTTAAATTAATGCATTTCTAAATATGTTTGATTAACTTTAGAATTGAAACTTTAGTTATTTAAATTAATGCATTTCTAAATATGTTTGATTAACTTTAGAATTGAAACTTTAGTTAATTAAATTAATGCATTTCTAAATATGGTTGATTAACTTTAGAATTGAAACTTTAGTTAATTAAATTAATGCATTTCTAAATATGTTTGATTAACTTTAGAATTGAAACTTTAGTTAATTAAATTAATGCATTTCTAAATATGGTTGATTAACTTTAGAATTGAAACTTTAGTTAATTAAATTAATGCATTTCTAAATATGTTTGATTAACTTTAGAATTGAAACTTTAGTTAATTAAATTATTGCATTTTTAAATATTTTTGATTAACTTTAGAATTGAAACTATAGTTAATTAAATTAATGCATTTTTAAATATATTTGATTAACTTTAGAATTGAAACTTTAATTAAATTAAATTAATGCATTTTTAAATTTTGAGTGATTAAAGAAAAGAATCTTTAATTATGTTGGATGAAGGAAAAATAGTTCATTTACATGATTAAGGGTATGGGACTTTAATTATGTTGGATGAAGGAAAAATAGTTCATTTACATGATTAAGGGTATGGGACTTTAATTATGTTGGATGAAGGAAAAATAGTTCATTTACATGATTAAGGGTATGGGGATTTTAATTATGTTGGATGAAAGAAAAATAGTTCATTTACATGATTAAGGGTATGGGACTTTAATTATGTTGGATGAAGGAAAAATAGTTCATTTACATGATTAAGGGTATGGGACTTTAATTATGTTGGATGAAGGAAAAATAGTTCATTTACATGATTAAGGGTATGGGACTTTAATTATGTTGGATGAAGGAAAAATAGTTCATTTACATGATTAAGGGTATGGGACTTTAATTATGTTGGATGAAGTAAAAATAGTTTATTTACATGATTAAGGGTATGGGACTTTAATTATGTTGGATGAAGGAAAAATAGTTTATTTACATGATTAAGGGTATGGGACTTTGATTATGATAAATAAGGTTTTGTAATGTTTGATTAAAATAAGATTTGTGATCTAGTCTTTTATGTTGAAAGTAAAAATGAGGATATTTTTATGATTCAACTAAACAATTTATGGATACATACTTTAACTAAATTTGTATAGTTGCAATTTGGCAAAGTATTTGATAAATGCACTAGTTCATATTACTAGTAGATGCATTTAGATACATGTCTATCCTAGAACCATGAGTTATCCTGATCCCCTACTATCCTCAAACGAAATATGGAAAGACATGGAGGTCTGAAGTGGTAGTTGGATCGTATGCCTTGGTTTGATTTACTTTTGCAATGATTTATTTATGTTCATGATAGACTATACTTGGAGGGAGAAATCCTTAAATTTTCATATATGTATTGCTTCAATATTTTTAAAAGTATGGAGGTTTTACCATACTTGGAATATGTATATTAATGTGTGGAATGAATGGGATGTAAACTCTTTATCTATTGTTATTATTCATATTTTATTTGTTATCTAGTTGTTTCTTTTACTCTATGTTTTATTTCATTTTATTGTTGCTCCTTTCTAAGCATCTTTGTGTGCTTTATGATTTTTTTTCTTTGGTTGATTTAGTTATAGAGTTAATATGTATTCATATCAATTAAAGAAAAAAACCCCAAGGAAAAGGAACCATAGGGTGAACCTAGATTGGATCGAAGATATTAAGACCTCTTACGGTGAATGCAGAAAGACCTAAGGGATTGAGACCCATTGGAGAGAATATCAACTAAGTAAACTAAAATATAACATCATGAGTTAATATAGCTTATCATGAAGACAATATGGATAGCTTACCTTGCAATACGTGTAGTATATCTACATAGGTAAACTGTGCATGATATGGTGATGGGCGTATACCTTCGATTGTATTCAAGGTGATAATTTTAGCTCATCAAGAATGGTGAGATGGATAAACTTGTTTTTGGTATCACTTAGAATGCCTACACAGATGGACTTGTGGAGGGCTTCAAGTGATATATAACTCTTTTGAGGAGTTGAGAAATTTAGTGGTCAAAACAATAGTTTAATCAAAGGTTATATGGAGATTTATGAATCCCTCTCTGTAGAAAAAAAATATTTTCTTTTCTATGTGTTTTTCTTTATAGCTATTTTTGTGGTCATTACACTAAAAGGGGATATTATTTGCATGATTGAAAAGCTTGGAATTATCATCGTAAAGTTAACCAAGCAAAGGAGTTAGAGGAGAGAGTTGCCTAGTACAAGCAGGTAATACTAAATCACTATTTACCATCAAGGGATAGAGAAGAAGCCGCCATACTAATGTTGGCAATTTTGGGTATGTTGTCTAGCTTCATGTTTGTGAGTTGTCATTGATGTCAAAAGGAGTTTGTGTTGATGTCAAAAGAAATTTTGTGCTGATGTCAAAAAGATTTTGGTGCCAAAAATATCTTAAAAGTTCCATGATGTTTGTTTAAGGGTTTTTATTAAAACCATGGTGACAAGGTTAAAGGTTTTTCTTAAAACCATCTGGACTCATTAAGGGTTTTTATTAAAACCATCTTGGTTTAATGAAAAGGTTTTGCTCCTTGAAAAAAACTTAAAAGTCCAATTTGATTATTAATAAATAAATTAACTCAAACCTTTGAAAAGGTTTTAAGTTAAGTTTATTATTAATAAAATAATAATTATTAATTTAATAATTATTATTGAAAGGGTTTCTAAACCCTTAGCGGCACTCATGTGGAAGACTTACAGTGTCGACGTCAACTTGCATGGGATGCAAAAGACTATTAAAGGGCATTATTTCCTAAGGTTTTAAGCACCTTCGATTTGCGCGATTACCTTCAAATTTGTATTGCTTTGTGACCTTTAATTTTGGATTGCGTTGTGATTTTTGAGTTTCATTTTGCTTTGTTTTAATTTTTGATTTCGTGCGCCAGTGAGGAAGACAAATCTGGTATGTGTTAAATTCCAATTTTGTGCGCAGTGAGGAAGACAAATCTGGTCTATATTAAATTCGAATTTCGTGCGCTTGTGAGGAAGGAAATTATGGTTGTCTTTTGCAAGCAAAGGGAAGGTAAAATGATGAGTAGCGTTTGAGAGTTTTGTTAGGCACTTGTGCTCCAACAACGGAGGCAGTGGAGCAAAGGCGCTCGCTAAGCAGATGTGCTGAGTTCGATTCGTGACAGGTGTGTTTCAGTTTTTTTTTGTCACGGTTATTGTGCAAGTGGTACGGTGGTTGCTTTGGGCCACAATTTTAGAGGAGGAAGCACTTTGGCACTTATTTTGGTGTCTCCACACTTCTCCTAAGGTTGGAGAATTTATTTTTGGCCAAGGTAGATCTTTTGTTGATAATGTGGAATATTTAATTTGACTTGGCAATTATTGTTGGTAATTGGATGGAGGTATAAGGTTAAATAGAAATATTGCTTTGACATTGTTATTATTGATGCTAAATGTTTATGTGGTAAATTCATTTAGAAGTAAAAGTATTTTAGGAGTTATAAGGGTTTAAGGAATAATTGTGCTTAATGTCATATTGGGGTTAGAGAGCCTTTGGAGTTATTGAGTGGATATTCTCTTGTAATTATTTTTTAGGTTGAAGTTATTTTGTGATATATTAAGTAGGAGTTATAAGGTGTAAAGGAATATTGTTGATATGTATATTTGTGAGTTTTTATTATTGATGATTTGGAGTGATAAGGTGTTATTAGGACTCTTATCATTGTGCATTATTCCATTATTGCTAACTCTAATTTGTGGTAAATTGAGAGTTAGTGTTGTGACATATTTTGAGTTCTCCTTCTTCATCAAAGTAAAGGTATGGGCACATTCTTCCATGGTTATTATTGATTGATGGTTTTTTGAAAATAAGTTTGGAGTGAAAAGTATTAAATTAAGTTTCCTTATTTGGAGTGGATCTTATTTTCTAAAAGTGGAAGTATTGATTATGCATTATGAGATCATGATGAGTTTATAAGTTATTGCATAAGTCTGGTTTATGAGAGTGGAAGCATTTGAAATTTTCTTTAGGGTTTTTGAGTGAGAAGCGTATGCCATTGCTATAAGTTGTTGAAACCCTAATTGAGTTGTTTGGTTGTTGAGAGTTTGGTTTTGAGATTGCTTCCATTGATATTGAGTTGATCAAGTTATGCTTTACTTGATACATGAGTTGGGCTTGCTCCTTTGAGATTTAATTTTATCAAGTTATACTTTGCTTGATAAACTTGGTTGTGTGGTTAAGTTGAGCATTCCCATTTGAGAGAAGTTGGAAATATCTTGAACCCCTTTTTGATGCTTAGAGAGAGATTTCTTTGAGTTCTTGAAAACTAACTTGGCAAGGATTTGATAGAAAGTTATGGTTCTATGTTGGAGGAGTTGATTCCTTGATATTGCATTATTGACAATTGTTGGGTCATGGTTTAAGATCTTGTGAAAGTATACTACATCTATCTTTATTCTTATTTGAGAAAGAGTTTGTTTTTGAGTTGAAGTATAGAACATATTGAGTCTCTAACAATTCTCTTTATGCTTCTATGAGATTGATTTGAGTTGAGATTGAGAGTTGAAGGATATAACATATTGAGTCTCTAACAATTCTCTTTATGCTTCTATGATATTGATTTGAGTTGAGATTGAAAGTTGAAGGATAGAACATATTGAGTCTCTAACAATTCTCTTTATGCTTATATGAGATTGATTTGATATGATTGGATGAAACACATTGGGTCTCTAACAATTCTCTTTGTGTGTTCACATTGGGCAAGTTTCTTGGTAAACTTGCTTGAGCTGATTTGGGCAAGTTCTTGGTGAGCTTGCTAGGACAGATTTGGACAGGTTCTTGTGGAGAACTTGTGGACTGATTTGGACATGTTCTTGTGGAGAACTTGTGGACTGATTTGGACATGTTCTTGTGGAGAACTTGTGGACTTATTTGGATAGGTTCTTGTGGAGAACTTGTGGACTTATGGAAAGGTTCTTGTGGAGAACTTGTGGACTAATTTGGACAGGTTCTGGTGGAGAACTTGTGGACTGATTTGGACAAGTTCTTGTTGAAGAACTTGTGGATATATTTGATGAATTCTTGGTGAAGACTTGTGAGCAGTTGTGATTGATTTGTTCAAGCTTTTGGCTTAAGCTTGGGACAGATCTGATAGAGATTTGAGAGCAGATTTGTGTTGGACCAGAGGACTGAGTTTGGTGTAGATTTGTGACAGAGTTTGAGAGGACTTGTGTTGGACCAACTGACTGTGTTTAGTACAGGTGTTGATGAGCAACTATGGAGGTGATTAGTGAGGACATAAGTATCTAGAGCCAGAGCAAGGAGGACAGGATGTCTTTTGTGGAAAGGAGTTCCACCTGCTAGCGATAGAAGAGGCAGTGATCTTCTGAAGTATCATTTCCAGAGCTTTGGGGGATAGGACATCTCCTTTGGGTAGGAGGCTCATAAATACTTCTTTTGGGGATAGGACATCTCCTTTGGGTAGGAGGCTCATAAATATTTGATTAGGGGAAGGATTCTCCTTTGGACAAGAAGTCCATAAACATTGTAATTGGGAAGGATTCCCAAAGGATTTGATTGAAAAAATTTAGTGAAAGATTTTCTCTGTGGAGTAGCCCACCTTGGGTGAACCACGTTATATTGGTGTCTCAATTGTGTGATGACTTGTACATTGGTTTGATTACTGCTTTGATTTTGTTATTGGTTCATTGCATTGCTTTTTGAAGTAAAAGGAAAAATTTTAAAAGTGGTCTTATAGTGTTCACCCCCCCCTCTCAGTATAATCTTGTGATATTCAACTAAAGGAGACCAATATAGCTTCAAAAAGAAGACCAAAAAGTCTTAAAAAAATTGGTGCAAATTAATGTATTTTATCATAATTATTACAGATTTATTTACATAGCAAAATAAGGACAAAAGTTAGAGGTTATTAAGGTATTAAAATAACAAGTAAATTATAATCATGAAATGGTCGTATCATCAAGGTTGAAGAAAAAACTTTGAAGCAAAGAGAAAAGAGCCAACCAAGGGCTCAAAAGCAGAGTATTCAATGTAAAGACATCAAATTCAATGCCATCGATCTCATGAAAGTAGTGCTCATAGTGCAAGAATAACCTCCAACTAAAAAGAGACCAAGTAAGGGTAGCATAATGGCATTAGCAAGGATAATATAACACAATAGTAGTGCAAGTTGCAAGGAGAACAACGTAAAGAAATAACATAAGTAGCAAAAATCAAGGTGCAAATAGCAAGGTGCATTACCCAAGCTAATAAGGATAAAAGCTTGGATGAACAGCCACCTAGGAGATAGCATTGAAGCACCTTAGAGCCACCTTCGTTGGATTAGAGCTAACTTAATTGGAGTAGAGTCACCATTTGTTGGAGAGGAGCCACCATACATTGGAGAAACCTTACTAAGCGAAACAACTAGCAAAAGTTGGCAAGAACTAGTGATAAGGAATATTGAAGAGGTTGGTTGCATGCAAGGAAAGGAGCCTCCAGTTGCCACACAAACCAAAGGAATCTTGTGCCACTTGGCACAAAGGAAGAAGAGCACCTCATTTATATAACACATACACAAAGGTAAGAAGAACCCCAGGTTTGGAGTAACACTTCATTCAAAGCCAAGACGAGATATTAATCATTAATTCAATGCTCAAAGGCCTGCACCACCTAAAAATAAAGCTTGCAAAATGTTGTAACCTCTAAACACCACCTAGTAAGTGATACTACATTCTAGTGCAATGTAAAGTGCCATGTGTCACACATTTCAATAAATAATGGTGTATTAATAGCCTAGTCTAAAGAAGAGTGCACTGATATAGCTTACATGATGGTCAAAGTGCATTGAAGTAGGATAAGACTATCATAAGGTGCCCATTGAATGTAAGAGCATTCAATTCTCATTATCATACGTTGAATACAAGTAGATACAACTTCTAAATCTTGGATAGAGAAGTTAAAATAGGAGTCAATCATCTAGTAGCCTACAACATTACAAGAAAGGTATACTTTTACATGAATTTAATATTTACCTTCTATTAAATGCAAGGATATATAAGGTGCATTATATAAGGTTGATTTTATTTATTATTGCATTGGAAATATAAGCAAATAATAATTTTAGTGAGTTAGAAAGCAAATCTAAACAAGGAGTTTATATCCTTAAGTGATATTTCAAAAGTGCATTAGTTGAAATACAAATTTCATAATATTTGCAAATAATTAAAATAAGAGATATAAGGTTTTCTACCTTGGAAAAATTAAAACATTATTCTTTCTCAAATATTATCATTTTCTAAAATTCCAAATTAGGGAGATATAAGGAGTTCTACATCAAAATTTAGATTATTGGAATTTAGAAAATTAAACCACTAAAAATTTAAGGATAAAGGAATAAAAATCATGAATTGATTTAAAGTTGGAACTTATTGTGTATACTTGTCTCATATACAAATTAAAGGAACAAAAGGAATCCAACCATAGAGTTTTTGAAAATAGAGAACTTCATCAAATTGAAAAGTGCATATTTCAATAGGGAGAAATAAGGTGAAATAGGAGTTGATCATTATATTACCATTGTCTTCAAAACATTAAGGAATCAACTCAAAAGGAAATATAATAGATGTTAAGCACTTTATCAAGACCATAGCATACTCTAAACACTTGGGAGATATAAGGGATTCTACAAAATCTAATATTTGATAAGGTTTTATCAGGCTTGATCACATACTTTAAACTAGGGAATCATAAGGTAGTCAACCTCAAAGGTTTAGAATTTTAAAATCCTATCAAAATTATTCCTTCTTAACAAGAAAGACAACTTCAAAAGAACCATGTAAAAGCTTATTAAGTATATAGGTTTCAAGAAATCAAAATGGTTCAGAGACATGCTTGATTCTAGAAATGAAAATAAGGAAAATGTAATTAGAATAGAAGAACCAATATGGTTTAGAAATATTTCTAAGAATTCACAAACTAATAGTTTGGCAAAATTAAATTCTTTAAAAATATCTTCCAATGAAATAATGAAAGGAATTGATGACAACTATACTAATGAAGATATTGAAAACCATATTCAAAAGGAAGAAAATATTGATCAAAAAGATATTCTATAGATTTATGAAAGAAGTAAATATGGGATAGCTTCAATTGTACATATATGGTTTAACTATTTCATCAAGGAAATAGATGGACTTGACTTTCCTAGAATAAGTAACAAAGAAGTTAGGATATCTTCATTATGCACTTATTACAACAAATTTGGTCATGAGAAAGCAAACTACTAGAGTTTCCATCCATGTAAATATTGTGGAGGAAAATATCACTCATATTTATTTTGTTATTATAAAGACATACTATAAAAAATTTGAAAAAAATATTGATATTTAGATTAGATTGTTTCTTTCAAAATCTGATTTTAGAAGCATCCATTAACAATAAGTTCAAGATTGAAAATTTTGAAGAACAAGGAGATAGATCATTCAAAAATCCAAAGGAGATAAAATGGAGCAACTCTGATCCACTTATGGCTTGCAATATTATGAGATCTCTAGTTCATTAAAGGTACTTGGAAGACTTCACGAACAAATATTCTACCAAATACTTCAAAATACAAAAAAGTAGTGAAATGAAGAAGACAAAAAAAAGACAACATGAAGATTGAAGTAGAGGAAGAAGAAGAAGAAGAAGGACCATTTCAAACTAAAGAGTACTTGAAATATGAAGACCCATATTGAATACTAAAGTCTTCAATACCCAAATAATGTAATACAAGGAGGTTTTGGAGTATATTACATTATTTGGTACATGCCAATGTACCACCTTAGGTGTTAGAGTATATTACATTATTTGGTTATGTAATGTACAAGAGATTACTTCATAAGGAAGTTAGCTAGTTACTTCAAGCAATGTAATAAATGCACAAGTGTCAATGTGCAAGTTGTAATGTGCAAGGTGTCTCCTTGTACAACTAGGTAGAGTGTTGGACAAGGAATCTATATCTTCCTATAAAGAGCCATACAACTCCATCCAAATGTATCACTTCATTCTCAATAATATATGTTGCTTTTCTCTCTTTCTCTCTTTCTCTTGATATGATGGAATGGTGCTAAAACCATCAGTGGTATCAGAGCCACGATGAATCTAGAGAGAGCACTACTGCTAAAAGAGAGGTTGAGAAAAGAGAAGCCTACCTTTTCTTACTAAATCTATAAAATAAGATTGAGCCTTCATTGAATACTACCAAGGAGAAAGCTTCTAATAGTGAAGAACTTGGGACAATTGTTTCCATTTGAAAACAAGCCCAAGAGAAGAAGAATTTAGCAAGGAGTGCCAAATCCCAGAAGAAGAATCCAATGAAGATCTCAAGACATTCAGAATCTTGAGAAGAAGATCCTATTTGAAGGAAGATTCATATATAAGAATCCTACCAAATCTAGGAGATTTGGAGATTGCCTCTAAAATATAAAAAGGATCTAATCTATAGAAAGAGAAGAATCAAGCCATCAAATCCAAGGCTCAAGATAGAAAGATCAAGGCTACAGTTTGGTGAAGCATGAAGTTATTTTAGACAACCAACAAGAAGCTATGAATTCAACCATTACAAGGTAGCAACTTGGTGAATAAAAAACACCAAGATCTACATCTACTTTAGAAGCCATAAAAAAGGTAAGCAACTAGGGTGCAATTAGTTGAACTTCAAATTAGGGTTCATTATCAAATTCTATTAAGCACCATATTTGGATTAAAAGTTGCAGAAAGATAGATTGCATTATAGTCTTCAAAGTGCAAAAATGGAAAATTCATTTTAAGGATTATTTGCACATTAAATAGGAGTTGGATATTTTTGAAAAGAAAGAAAATTATCATCTACCTATCTAGAAAGAAAGAAGACTATATCCTACAATATTGATTGTAGTGAAAAAATGTAGAATATTCATTAAGGGTAAATTATAGATTACTCTTAAAAGTTGTAGAGATTATTAAGTGCATATAAAATTATTTTGAGAGTTCATTTACTAGAGCAATAAGGTGAGATTATTGTTACTATTAAAATTGCATTAGCACTATACTAGTTGATCTCTAACTAGTTACTCTCAAAAGGGTTAGTTTCTATTTTTTGATTAAAGATCAAGGACACAAAAAAACTAGCAGATTAAAAGTGTCTAGAGACACTATTTGGTGCATAAAACCTGCAACATTTCATGGCCCAAAGAAGCCACAAAAATCAGATCAGATTCCTCCAAGGAGTGGAGAAGAAAGCCACCATCAAAATCAATAATAGAAGCTTCAAATCGAGACTTGGTGAGTCTCAGATTCAAAGTGCACTAAAGGCTATTTACAAAAAAAGTGCAGAAATTACTTCTACAAAAAAAGCTTCTATCTAAGTGGTTACTAGCTTGGGTTTATTACCAAAGTTACAAAGAAATGGAGAGAGTTGTCTAGCAAAAGAGACAACATCAAATCAACCATTGCCTACTTCAAAAGTTGCCATAAAACCAAAAAATCAAATTGTAAAAAGTGGTGCAAAGAGGTATTATATTATCAAAAGTATTTACATTATATTGCACTACTCTAATATACCCTATATAGGAAGAAGGATAGGTTTTCAGTGCCAAAAGGGCACACTCTTCACAAGGAGAAAAATAGTCCAAGGTAGTCGTGTAAAAGCATTCTCCAAGCAAGGTGAAAAGGTCTTCCAAAAGGCTCATATCTTCTACATTTGGATAGTCGAACCTGCAAGTAAACAAAGTACAAAGAAAGGAGAAGTGTTATTCAAAGGTAATAGTATCTACAAATAGTATGTAATAGGAAAAGGAGGCATACATACATCCAAGGAGCACCATTGGAGTGGCTCAAACTCCATAAAAGCATCACTTGAAGCCTTCAAGATCATAGCTCAGATTCTAGCTCCAATTTTCCAAGACGTTGCTCATCGTTCCAACTGGGAACAACTCACTCCAAATGCAATCAAATGCATACAAAAAAGGATTATTTGGTTATATTGTATTGTTAATAAGGGTATTGCAAAGATACGTTGAAGAGGTATTACGTAGAAATCTCATGCACAAAAGGAAGGTGACACTTGTCACCTAGAAGGAAACCCTAATGTTTCCACACGAGCACCCATCCATTGCAAGCTTGACCAAGAAGGCATTACAAGGAAGAAGGTTGGTGCATTAGAAGAAAATAAACACTTGTCACCAAGAAGCATGAGTGCCCATTCAAGAATATAATGCTCTTTCCCAAGCTTTAAAGGAAATAGACATGACACTTGTCACTTACCTCAATATTCAAGTCCTATCTGAGGCATCAAAGACCAAAAAACAATAACATTGAAGGCTGAGTTCATAACAACATCATAAGTTGAGCTCATGGTAGAATTACACAATAGCATCGATATCATAGCAGTAGTAGGAAGAGAGCATTTAATGCTCCTAGTCAAAGCGATCAGATGTGAGGCATCCATTGTCCAAGTAATGTCATCAAAGGTATCAAGAAATAAATCATCATCCAAGTTAAAGAGAAGCTAAAGCCTATACCCATACATTGGAGATAACGATCAAAAGAGCACTAAAGAGTGCTATCATATACATCTAAGAATCAATGCTAGATACGTAGAGGTTTGGGACATCACAAAGGTAAGACTTTACCTTATTTAATTTACTTTCATTAATAAGGAGATATAAGGTATAATATAAGGTTGAAACATTAAGAGAAATCAACCATATTTGAAAGCAATATTAAAAAGGAATATATATATATATATATATATATATATATATATATATATATATATATATATAGCCTAATATTTGCAATCTAAAACATAGGAGAAATAAGGATTTCTACCTGGATAGATTAATTATCTAATATTACAAATATCATTGTTTTCTAATATTCCATATTAGGGAGTCATAAGGAATACTACACCAAAGTAGGTAATTGGAATTTAGAAACATTAAATATCAAATTATTAAAGGCTATAAAAGGAGGTTTATTAAGGAAAATCAAGAGTTGGAAACTAATTGATATACTTGTCTCAAAACTACATTAAAGGGACAAAAGAAATCCAACAAATAGAACCTCATCAAATTAGAAAGTGCTTAAGTTCAATAGGAGAAATAAGGTGTAAAAGAAGTTGATTTTTGCTATTCACAAAAATTTACAAAATCAACTCAAAATTGAACTACTATTCTCAAAAGCACTTTATCTATCATATAACATATCCAAAATCACTAGGGAGACATAAGGAATTCAACAAGGTCCTAGTTCTTAGACCCTTATCAAGGAAAATCATGGATTATTGGTATATAGACTCAGGAGCAAGTAAGCACATGATTGGAAATATTCATTGGTTCAATTCCCTAAAGAAGGTAAATGAGAAACCAGTTGTTGTAGAAGATAGCAAAACATATGAGGTAAAGGGAATTGGGAACATCTCAATAAACCTAAAAGAAGGAAAAGGGATAATCAAAAATGTATTGTATGTCCCTGGATTAACTACTAATCTTCTTTCCGTCTCTCAACTCATGGATCAAAATATAACTGTTGAGTTTAAAGTCCTCACTAAAAGGAAACAATGTCACATTTCTAAACAAGGAAAAAGGATAGCATCAAGATCTTATAGAAATGGTCTATTTGTTCTAGATATTGCTACACACTCAACTTTTTTAGTCAAAACATCAGATTTATGGCATAAGCGATTAGGACATACTAGTGATTCCTCAATGAAAGAATTATTCAAGTATCAAATGGTTGAAGGAATACCTAATTTTTCTTCAGAAGCTACTGTATGTCCAGAATGTTTAGCAAGAAAACAACACAGAGTTCCCTTCGAACTCCATCAACACAGGGCTCAACAACCCTTGGAAATAATATATACAGATTTATGTGGACCAATGAAAATTGATAGTATTGGAGGATATAAGTACTTTCAATTATTCGTTGATGATCACACCAAAAAAATGTGGGTGTATTTCATGAAGTACAAATTAGAAGCATTTAGTCGTTTCAAACAATTCAAGCTTCAAGTGGAGAAGGAATCAAGAAAGACTATAAAAGCACTTCACTTAGACAGAGGAGGAGAATTTATTTCAAAAGAGTTTGATTCATTCTTAGAAGAAAATGGAATTAAAATATAACTTACTACAACATATTCACCTCAAAAAAATGGAATTGCAGAGAGAAGAAATAGATCAATAATGGAAATGGTAAGATGCATGTTGAAAGAGGCTCAACTTGATCATCAATATTGGGCAGAAGTAATACAAACAATAGTCTACATACAAAATAGATTACCTACAAGAATACTCAAACACACTACACCAGAAGAAGCATGGTCAGGACAAAAGCCAAATATAGGAAAACTGAAGATTTTTGGGTGTAAAGCTTACATGCATATTCCAAAACAAAAGAGAACAAAATTAGATGACAAAACCATGGTAGGAATATTTGTTGGTTATGACAATGAATCTATAGGGTACATAATATTGGATCCATACACAAAGAAAGGTTTACATTAGTAGAGATGTAATCTTTGATGAAAATATCAAAATTAATACAAAAAAGACCAGTAATGATACAAAAATTCTTCTAAATCCTTCCAATGAAGACACAACAAGTGAGGAGTCAGAATCAGAATCTCAAGAACAAGATACAAATGCATCTACAGTCCCTCCTAGGAGAGAACCAATATGGCTCAGAGATACTCTCAAAGAATCAAATCTAGAAAGGATGCCAGATCTTACCACTACTAGACCTCAAACTCGAAGTTTGACCAGAATGAATAGAGGAATGCTTAGCAATATAGTGGAACCAACATCGACACTTCAGGCACTGAACAACTCACACTAGAAAGTAGCTATGGAATCAGAATATACTTCACTTCAAAAGAATAAGATATGGGATCTAGTAAAACTACCTCTAGGGAAGAAAATAGTAGGTTGCAAATGGGTTTACAAGATCAAATACAAAGCAGATGGAACACTTGACAAATACAAAGCTCGACTAGTAGCCAAAGGATATACTCAAATAGAGGGAATCGATTATGAAGAAACATTTGCACCAACAGCCAGAATGACTACCATCAGAATAGTTTGTGCACTAGCAGCTCATCAAGGTTGGAAACTTCATCAGATGGATGTAAAAAGTGCCTTCCTTAATGGTGACTTAGAAGAAGAAGTCTACATGTCACAACCAGAAGGATTCATCATCAAGGGACAGGAAAATAAGGTATGCAAATTGAACAAATCTCTTTATGGTTTAAAACAAGCTCCTAGAGCATGGAATATAAAGATCAACAATCACTTATTACAACATAACTTCAAAAGGAGCACGTCAGATCCCAATTTATATACCAAGAAAATTGGAAACGATATACTCATTCTCATAGTATATGTAGATGATATAGTAATTATTGGAAGTTCTAAAAAATTAATAAGTGACATCAAAGGGGATCTAGAAAAAGCATTTGAAATGATAGATCTAGGTCTAATGAACTATTGTCTTGGTCTAGAGATTCATCAAGGAAAGGACAAGATAACTATCACTCAATCAAAGTATGCAGAAGCCTTGCTCGAAAAGTATAGAATGAAAGAATGTAAGTCTAAAGATACACCAATGGAACAAGGGATCCAATTGTCCAAAAATGATGAAACACCATTGGTCTCAGCAACTATGTATCACCAGCTAATTGGAAGTCTTCTATACCTAATGAATAGTCGACCAGACATAGCATTTGTAGTAAATTATCTTTCACGATTCATGCAAGAACCAAGAGAAAGTCATTGGAAAGCTACAAAAAGAATATTGCAATATGTCAAAAAAACTATTGATTATGGACTAACTTATTTAAAGAATGACAAATATTTTCACCTACAGGGATACTCAGACTTAGATTATGTAGGATCCATTGATGATAGGAAATCTACCTCAGGGTATGTCTTCTACCTTGGGTCAAGGCCCATATCTTGGCACAGTAAGAAACAACATACAGTGGCACAATCATCAACAGAAGCAGAATATCGAGCAACAAGAGATACAACCTATGAAGCCTTATGGTTACAATACATATTATCAGATATGGGGATCAAACGAACTCCAACGATGATCTTCTGTGATAATCAAGGAGCACTCAACCTGATCAAAAATCCAATTATACATGAAAGGACCAAACACATTGAAGCTCAATGTCATTTCATTAGAGAATATTTTCAGAACCATCATATCATCCTCAAGCATGTCTCTACAGAAGATCAACTAGCAAATATTTTTATAAAAGCACTTGGAAAAACCAAGTTTCAAACATTCAAAAATCATCTATGCAATCCAAGAGAACTTCATACCAAATAATGTAATACAGGGGGTGTTAGAGTATATTACATTATTTGGTTATGTAATGTACAAGAGATTACTTCATAAGGAAGTTAGCTAGTTACTCCAAGTAGTAAATGCACAAGTGTCAATGTGCAAGTTGTAATGTGCAAGGTGTCTCCTTGTACAACTAGGTAGAGTGTTGGGCAAGGAATCTATCTCCCTATAAAGAGCTATACAACTCCATCCAAATGTATCACTTCATTCTCAATAATATATGTTGCTTTTCTCCTCTTTCTCTCTTTCTCTTGATATGATGGAATGGTGCTAAAACCATCATTGGGTACATAACTAGAGTAGGAGTTTACCTTAGAGTGAGGTTTGAGTAGTTACTTCATGCAATGTAATATATGCACAAGTGTTAGAACATGCAATGATGTAAATGTGCATGTAGTCCACATGTACATGAGTCATGGGTTAGGTAGATGAAGAGTCATGGGTAGATGAAAGGCCAAGGGACTTCTTCCTATATGTTCCTTTAGGAGAGTTGAGTGTAGTTGAATGAAGTAGCATTAGTAGCTAGTTAGTATAGTGAGTACAATGCAGATCCTTCATGTATGTTTTGGAGTGTTCATGTCCTCCATTATATTACATTGTACTATTTTCATGATCTTTCATTAATGGCATATTTTTAAGTTATTGCAAAAGTTTCTTATATATTTTTCCTGCATATTATAGTGCCATTACCATATAGTTATCATTACTTGCTCATTTTACATCTTGTGGTTGCATTTCCTTTAATATATATCATCAAAAGCTAACTCTACCCATTCTTCGTCTGTAGGAGTCTTGATCCTACTAGTTTGATCCTATATTCTCTTCAACTAATAAATTTTTTCATATGAAGGGTATTCATATCTTCTAGCTATTTCTTGAAGTTTTAATTGTAGCTAAGCTAATCTATTTAATAGCTCCATTACTTGAGTTTCTCCTATGGGTTCTTGTAGATAATCTATCTCAAACTCATCGTTAGCAATTGCTTCTATCTAGGCCTAAACTTCTTCTTTGAACAAGATTTGTACATCTTGGTCCTAGAAATTGGGTAAACCAAGTGATAGGAGCTCCCACATGGGTTCCATAATCTTGTTATATTTATTCTACAATCTCCTGATTACTTGCATCTCTTCTTGCTTTAATCTATATTTATCGATCACAACTTGGGAAGTGCTTCTTGTTGCACTCTATTGTAGGATGGGAATATATTTGGTTGTTTACTCAAACCTCCTTTTAGATATTTCCATTAGGTTTTCAACCTGTAGGAACAAATTTTCTAATCCAAATTGTTCAAATGTTGCTCTAGCTTCTTTAATGGTTTATCCACAAAAATCGAGGTAATCTACAACCATGTAGGCTTCAAGAGCAAATTCAAGGATTACTCCAACTATCTTTCCTCAACTACCTAAGAGTATCTTTGGAGAAGCTAGAGATCTTTATTTTTTCCTTTCACCTTGCAGTTGTTGTTGCAATTCTTGAACCTATTTTGACAATGATTTATTTTGCTCATGTAACTTGTTATTTTGCATAGCCATATCAAATACCTTGCTTTTTCTTTTTTGTACTTCACGGTTAAGATATTTCTTTACATTTTTATCTTCTTTTGTTATTTCATCTAGCTCTTTCTATTTCTCCTCTAAATATTTTCACCTATATCGTAGTCTATCTCCTTGCAAGTATATGGTGCTTACATGTGCCTTAAAATTTAGCAGGGTATCTTCCAGTGGTAGTTGAGTGATATCTACCACCTGGGTCTCAATATGATAGTCATCAAGAGTCATCTCTACTTTTGGATTTTTGAATTTTAGTATAGCCACAGTTCTCATCTCCTAATATGTAGTGGGATCTATAGCAGTCATTTGCCGTAGAACGATATGTCCTTTAGTTTGCTTGGGCATCTTCTCTTTCCACCATTTTTAAGCATTACGACCCATTTTTGTGAGTGTATTGATGGTAGTGATAGTGGGATGATATGATGGATGATTAATGGTGAGGAATGGTTGTATGAGCAAGAATGGGTATGGAGAATCTTCTTGAATGGGTTAAGTAGTGATGGTTAGCAGATTTTGAATGAATGTGAGAGATGTGATGGGAATGGTTTCTATTATAGAGGCCTTTATGACACTTCCCTCCAATGTAGTACTTCTCAATGGAATAGAAGAGGAGGGATTTATATCTAGGATGAGAGGAAAAGGAAGAGAATTTGAAGAGTAAAGAATTTTCATACATGCTTTTGTCATCAAAATTTGTTTTTTTATTTGCTCGATCATTGTTTTGGGTGGTGATTCTTGGATTTTTATTTTTCAACTTCATCTTATGATTCCTTGGGTGACTTAGCCTTTCACTTTTCTATTGCCTTTTGAGATGGAGGAGTAAGGGTTTCAACTATGGGCAATTATTGTTAAGTAGAGGAAAGGAGGTCTCCAATCCTGGGTAATTCCTAAACTTTGGGGGAGATGTTACCTTTTGCAACTTCATCACTACAAGTGGGTTGGTCTAGTGTTTATGCACTCTTTGTAAGTTTCCTTTGCAACATAGAAAATTTACCAATCCATTGAATATTTCATTGACCTTTTATGAACTTTACAGGTGATCTGGTAGGAATTTTTTATGCAAATCACCTGGTTCTTTTACTTTTGAATTTTAGCATCGAGGAACTTTGAAAGGGTGCACCTCAAGTCATCTTTGCTCTACTTCAATGATAGCTTGAGGACTAGTATGAATTTTTCCTAATCCTTTCCCTTTGTAACCCATTCTGCTTAATATGTGTGAGCCTAGAGGGTAGAATTGATGTAGCAGCTCTGATGGTACAAAAAGTTTGGTTGGTGAATTTGGTTGATGAAGTTCTTTTGTGATTTCTTATTGCTTAGGCATTCCTATCAATTCTTTTGCCACATGTTATTTATTAAATATATAAGTTTCTACCTTAGTTGTTTTTCCTTCAAGAACATGTTGTTATGGAGATATTTCTTTTTCTATTATTGATAGCAACATTTTTTTTTCTGTTATGTTCTATAGTAGAGAAGTTGGAATATCTATTTGTTTGACCTTATCTTTCCATGTATTTACATTTTCATCGTATCTTATATAAAATTTCTTGTCTATTGCAGTGTTGATTTTAGAATTAGAGGTTTTTTTTTCTCTACCTTGAATATCCACCACTCTATTACTTTAAGTATTAGCCATCTAGTCTTTCTTACCCATGAAGCTAATTTTTGGTCAGACAGGGAATGTGTTGGGTTTTTTTGGGATCATAATATTCCTCTTGTTCGTACCAATATCTCAATGGTGACAACTCTGGTAATTGACTGATATTCCACTTTAACTCATTTTTTTCATGATTATTTTCTAGCCTTTCAACCTCTAGTCTGCTTATCTTCTTAAAAACTGGGGGCTTGTCTGAGTTAATTAGACATAGTTTTTCATTGAATTTATCTATAGGATCATATCTCCATCTATGTGGTACTACTTGTAACCCTAACTCTTGTAATTTTTTATCCAATTCCTCTACTTGACCTTTGGAGTTCACAATGATTAGACCATAAGTGGGTATTCACAAGTACTTTTCTTATTTATACTTGAGCCATAGGTCATATTGATGTAATTTATCTGTCTACAATATTCCATTGTAAATATCCTATCAGTTACATAGTATGGTAATAAAAATAGTTTCTCTATGAAGCCATATAACCTGATGATAGTACCATCTACAAGAAAATATCAGTCTCCTTCTACATGTTTGGCCTATAGTAGACTCTCGGCTTGGTTATACAGACGAGAAAATTTGCATAAAATAATTTTTAAGACTAACCCCAAGAATTCCCTATTAAAATAAAAATAGAATTCTAATTTTTCTAGCAAATTTGACCATTCTACCATGGGGATATTTTTTCCTTCATTGTCAACTTTGTTATGAGCTACCCATGGCATGGAGTCTACATTGTGATAGAAGAACAACCATGCAAGATGTGAGTAGTAGCGAAAAGTGCCATGTGGAGATAACTACAACTAAGTTAGCCACTCACGAATCTTGTCACATAATAAATTGACCCAATCAAAGAAAATAAGGTTTTGTGCAAAGTCTAGGTTAGACTCATCATAGTACCTAGGATTAGAAATGGTATAGGCTATTGCTATTTGATAGTCATGGACCTCCCTATCTAAAGGTAAACCAAAAATGATTGCTAGCATGGAATATAGCTCCATATTTTTGAAATCTAAAATTTTTAGTGGTGTTTTTAGGAGTTTATCCTCGTATGGGGGTTTATGGAGCTAGGAATGTAACCATTTCCTAAAAAAATTACTCTTTTCTAGGTATTTTCTAGACTCATAATATTTGCTTTGGGTATGGCCATTAATAGGTTTGGGAGTAACCCTAGGTTTCTCTCCTATGACAAAAGCATCTCTAATGCAATCTAGAGTGAGATGGAAAATAACCTTTCCTTTAGCATCTTGAACCATTTTCAATTGCACATTGTAATATTTTGAGATGGCCAAAGCCAACTCTGGACAAGAATAAAAAAATTTATGGATATAACGAGACAAGAAAGAGTAATAAGGGAAGTCACTAGGAATATTAGGAGACACATCTTTGTGTAGAGGGGAAAACTATCCTATCATGTACGATTCTCAGTTGGATATGCTAGGAGCCGAGGTAACCTTAGGGTTTTATTATATTCTCTACACTCAAGAGCTTGGGTATCAAAGGGTTCACCTTAAGGACTCGCTCCAAGTCCGAGGTGGAAATGTTTAATGTGTAAATTGAGCAAACACCTATGTTTGGCCTTTCTAAAAGCTAATCTATGAAAATGAAAGAACAATGCAAACAAACATAAATGCAAGCAAACAAAGACTAACCCTAGGATGATTCTTTATTTTTTATGATGACTAAGCCCTAACTTGCAATAAAATAAATCTTTCTCTTAGGGATTTAAGAGAATGCACAAACAAATTTAACCTAGAGTGCAAACTATATGCTTTTATCCTTTCAAATGCCTATATTGTAACTAAATATTTTCTCTTTATTTATGATATAGATTTTAAAACAATTATAAACAAAAATCAATTAGCAAATAGTCTAAGAGATTAACTTAGAGCGCTTATCTTATCCAATAGTGGACATTAGCTTTTAACTTGCATCTAAATATGTCCAGCAGCTTCACAAACCCTATAAAATTTGATCAACATTGGGGGGACTGCTTAGGCCAATGTAAGACTAAGCTTAGAGGCATAGAAGTCAAGCCCCTTTGGTACTTTTAGTTGACCATTCAAAACAAAAGTGATTGTTGATATTTTTTTGGAAACAAACAAGACAAGATGCAATGAAATGAAATAGTGCAAAAAGCAAAATGCAAACAATAGTATTATGGCCTAAATGGAACATGCAAGTGCAAATTGAGGGTTTGTTAGAAAAATTATACCCTAAACATGATGAAACCAAGATCGCACCCCGTAATGGATGACCATGGTTTCAAATTCTATTGAAATCACACCCTATACATAAGGGACACAATTTTGCAATAAAGGTGCAAAAATGACAGATGGATGCAAAATTACATGCAAAATGCAGAATAAATAGTTTCAAAAATATAAAATATGAGAATAAACCAAAGGTAACTCAGTTGATGTAGAAGGAAGCAAAGTGACAAATAGAAAAAAAGAGCACCAAAGAGGAGAGAGAAAAAGAAAAAAGGAGAATTAAAAGGTAAAGAGGTGAAACCCTAAATCATTTTCACCGTGCGGAGGAGAGAAGAAGAGATCTAGAGAAAAAGATAAATGGTGATACCCACACACCATTCAGTCATTGTGAGGGGTAAGGCTGGCATAGTAGTGGAGCAAGCATGGGTAAGAACTAAAATCCTTCCTCTATACTAGGCTAGATTAGGTTTTTAGTACTTTTTAAAGCATTTTTGTCTTTTTGGAAGAAATCGTTGCACATAACCCTAGCACGATTTCAGGGGTTGATCGTGATTTTGGTTGGTTCATCACAATGATCAAAGTTGTGCCTCAGAACTATATGATAATTTCTTGAATTCACATCGTACAAGCACGAGGCATGATTTTGGAAGAAGAGGGAAACAGATGTTAGAAATAGATTATATTCCATCATTTGGGTTATATAAATGTATCTTCCAAGGTACATATTTAGGACATTAGATTACTTTAGGAATAAGTTATCTAGTTACTTCATGCAATGTAATATATGAATAAGTGTTAATGTAAATATGCAAGGTTTCCCTTGTACATCTGGATAGAGTGTTGGCCAAGTATCCTATTTTACCTATATAAGGAAGGCCTCATTGTTAGATAGATATAGAACAGAGATAGTCAATGATATAGTAACTTAGAGTATCTTTATAGGTAGTACAGTTCTATGTGGATCACCATCCAATGGTGATGGGTGCAATGTAGTCTAGTAGCTTTATTAATGGAGTGTTCACTTCCTCCATAGCTACATTGTATTCATTTATATCATTTCTATTTATTTCATATCTTAGTCTTCTAGCAGATTTACTTTCTTTCATATTATTTTGCATCTTTTGATTTCTATCTTCCTTTACATATTATATCAAAAGCTAACAGTAATATCAAAGCTACAATAGATCTAGTATGTGTAGGTCTATAGGAAAACCACCGTCATTATTGAGCTTGAGTGTTTTGTCAACCTGACACATTGTTGGACCAATCATTATCAAAAAAATTCAAAAGAATCTAGGTGGTAAAATTAGGGAGAGTCACAAGTGAGGACTGAAAGAAATATCAGTTCCAAAAAATACTAAGATTGTAAATTGACTATAGCCTTTCCACAAAGTTATAGGAAAAATCATGAACACCAAGACTCAACATTCAATTCACTAGATTGATAAATCATCTAGTGAAAATCTTGGATATCTGGAATTTGCTAATTGTTACCCAAATTTTCTTTTGTTTTAGATAATTAATTCTTAGAGGATTAGTACTCCTCCTATGATAGAAATATAGGAGACTCCAACTTAATTACTTGAAGGTTAGCATGCCCTCATAGTGCAGAGATTAGTTCCTTGTGCGGGAGAAGAACACTACGAAAGAAGACATTTGAAGAAGAGGTGTGGTGAAGTTAGGAGACTGAAGATCTCTATTGCAGATTGAAGAACTTTACACTTGAAGAATGGGTTGTAGAAGCCTTGATACAAAAAGGTCATAGTAGCCTTGAAGAAAATGCCATAGAAGCCTTGAAGCATAAGCCATAGAAGTGTTGATACTAAAAATACCATAAAAGCCTTGATACTAAAAAGGCCACGTAAGCCTTGATACTGAAATAGGCCACAGAAGACTTGATCCTAAAGAAGGATTCGAACGAAATATCTGATTCAAAAGCTTATTAAGGTTTTAGTACTAATATTTTTTTTGCAAGGAAAGAAGATTCAGTGAGTTGAGAAACTTCCTACAAGAAAATTAGGAAGGATATCTTCTTTAGAATCAACTTGGCACATAAAGCAAAAGAGATCAGGATAGGATCTCATTGAAGGACTTCCAGAATTGGAAGAAGAATATAGACTAGGAGAGTCCTGCTCGAATCCAGAAGCAATAGAATCAGAGATCTAGGAGTAGATCACACCGCTAATACTTTCTAAAGTAGAAGGTTGAAGAGGTCTCAAGGGAAGACCAACAGAAGTTGTAAGATCAAATAACTTGGGAAGGTCTCATCGAACATCCAAAAAATGCAAGGGAAGCCTTACTAAAGAAATCATCAAAGGAGATCTCACTGGAGAAATCCACTACCAAGGAGAAGCTCCTGATAGTGAAGGACTTGGGACAATTATCACCATCCAACAACAAGCCCAAGAGAAGGAGAATTTGGGAAGGAGTACCAAATTTTAGAAGAAGAATCTAGTGAAAGACTTCAAGACATTTAAAATATTGAGAATAAGATCCTTCTTGAAGTCAAAATTTGATAAGAAGAATTGAAGACATAAGAAGCTCATCAAATCTAGGATATTTTAATATTACCTCTCACAACAAGGAGGCACCGCTTTAGAGATAGAGACTTATCCAAATCTATAGTAGAAGGAGAATGCCACAAAGAGGAAAAAAAGCCACCAAATATTAGGCTCGTAAAAGAAATTTTGAGACCATCATTTGGTGAAGAAGAAGTTCAAAATAGTCTACAAAAAGTTACAAGATCCTATTCGAAGTAGTAACTTGCTGATCTTAGACACCAAAATCCACATACTCTACAGAAATGACAAAAGGAGCTACAAAAGTTTATAAAAAATGTATGCAACTACTAGTGCTAACTAACTCATTAATTAGACTACGTATCATATTCATTAGAGCACCTTATCTGGATTAAAGTTGCATGAAGAAAAAGTAGATTACAGTCTTCAAAAGTGCAAAAAGGAAAAGGTTGTTTTTAAGGTTCATTTACACATTAATTAGGAGTTGATTATATTTTAGAATTATATCTATCAACTACGTATAATCTACTTTGTAAAATAAAAGAAGACTAAACCCTACAATATTAGTTGTAGTGAAGTTGCAGAATAACTCTTGAATATCCATTTTCAGTAAATTGATTAAGTGCATTATCTTAAGAGTTGATTGGAGTGATAAGGTGAAATTTTTAGTGCATTAAAAAAAGGATTCTATTAGATTTTTTTGCACTATTATACCACTCTCAAAAGAAATTAGTTTTGTATTCTTGAAGGGCACAAAATATGATTTGTATCAAGTGTATGAAGACACTATTGAAGCACAAAAATCTGCAACTCGTAGTGTCCAAAAGAAGCCACCTAAAAAATGTTAGAATCCTCCAAAAATTGGAGAAGAACACTACTAACCAAAAATAGAAAAATAAGCTTCAAATATTGAGACTTTGTGAGTCTCAAATCCAAAGCATTACAAGATTGGATGCAAGAAAATAAAATGCAGAAAAGTGAATAAATGTAAAAGCTTCTATCTACTGTTATCTAAGCTTGGATTTGTTATCAAAGTGTCCAAGGAAAAAGGGGAAGGTGTCTACTCATAAAAGACAACCTCAAAACCCTTGCATTATAGGAAAATAATCTGCCATAAAACCTGAAATTTTGATCTAAAATAAGAGTGCAAAAGAAGATGCATCAAAGGAGGATTATGTACAATCTATAGTACATTTTATTGTACTACTTTAATATGGAATTTTATAGCCCAAGAGCAGATTCAAATGTGCCTCAAAAAGGCACAATATCTTTAGGAAAAAGCAGCCAAGAAAGGTTGAATGTAAGCACTCTTCTTCCAAGAAATAGGAGCCACTCAAAGGGCTCATATTGGATGGATGAACCTACAAAAACAAAGCCCATAAGAGGCTATCGTCAAAGCTACATTTACGTAGATAAAAGAGTGCTCATATACCAATGTAGGATGGATAGCATCCACATCTATCAATGTGGGATAAACAACATCTACACTACAAAGAAGCATAGAAATTAATAAGCTACATTCAAAACCTTAAACTTGGTGAAGATCGTCCACCAAAGGAAGCATCAAAATCGTTATTCAAGCTCCACAAGCGCCTCATCAATCCACCTGTAGAAGATAATTTTGCTTTTTGCTCAAGAAATATAGTAAAGCAAAGGAATGGCATATGAAAGGACTTAAGAAGTTATAATAATCTCCTTGGAAGGCATTACAGGGAAGGACTTCATGCAGAGAATGTGAATGCCACTTGGCATCAATATTCTAAGGCACATACATTATAAGGATTTCGACGCTCAATGCTCATCAACATCAAGCATACATTACATACATGGTGATAGTTGTTATCCTCCAAAAGGTCCTGCATGTGTAAGCAGATGTTACAACGTGATCAAGAGGTGTTGAGCAAGAAAGAGGTATGTTAGAAAAGGAGGAGTGCTCATAAGTAACGAATGTGACATATGTCACAAGGCTTAAATTTAATCCTCCAATAAAAGGTTCTCAAAGTCCAAAGACCATAACACAACAAAACGTAGTCAAATCCAGTTAAGCACATCATGGAAGGAAGGCAGAAGGATCATTAAATTCTCCTGGTTTTGAAGGTCAAACCTTCCTATTTTTTAAAAAATCTATTGGAAATCTCTAAAAAGAACCCAAAACCACCATACAAAGGGCCATTGCAAAATACCAAACATGTGGGCCGAAAGAACACCTCAACCCCCACTATAATAGGCATGTGGTCTCCCTCAAGAGTTTGGGTCAGGTAGGGCAAGATCATGAATGACAAGGAGAGATGGACTATCAAGCACACACCTCCAACAAATATCTCCAACAACTTAGTTGAACCTCCCAAACTATCAGAGACAATGGCTGCTAGCACAAGCCAAATCCAATGGCCAAAAATGCACAGTGTCTCCTATAGGGGTTTGGAATAGGAGGGCAAGACCAAAAATATGAAGGGAGAGACCTATCTAACAACGATTGCAATTGACAACCAAGAGGTCCAACCAATAAAGTCGTACTAGGCATCCAACAACCAGATAATCATCTGCCATAGTCACACTGGATGGCAGCTTCATAGGGGAACCCTCTCCGCAAGGGAGAGGGGAGGTACACTCTAATCAACATTACAAGTTTCATCACAGGGAGCAGCTCTAGTATTTTGAAAATAGCAAAAAGACTCTTACAAATGAGCTCTTAGGTCTAATTTATAATAGTTTAATCTAACTCTTATTGAGGTAGAAATAATTCTATCATGATAAAGTTCTAATTTGGTAATATATTTTAGCAAAAATGATGCTTGGCCAACCAAAATTGATTATCAACCCATTTAAAATGATTTTAGCAACTCCACTAATCCATTAGTGCCACTTAAAGATAAAAAAAATTAATTTTAGTTTGTTACCTTGAACTTCATGTATTTTTTTATTAATAGATTAAGAAGGGGATTGAAAGGCTCCCATCCCTTTTACATAAACTTCCTTACAAGTAGATCATAAAAGATGAAGAAAATAGGGTTTCACGTCCATCTGAACTATTAAAAATCATAAAGAACCAACTTAAAGCACATGAAAAAACACACAAACTACACTGCCAATAACAAGAGTAACCTGACAACAGTCTGCCACTTATGGATCATGTCACCTATAATAGTTTACCTCAAGAGATGATCCCCAAGATTTATCTTCTTCTAACTGGAAATTGAACATCATTGGCCTGCTTTGGCTTCTCCTTAGCCACAAATTCAATAAGTTGAGATGGAAAATTATCTTCCCATATAATAATATCCTAAGCCTCCACCCCCATGTTTGCCAATAAATCTACAACTCCATTCCCCTCTCAATAAACATGCTTCAACTGAAGGTTGTGATAAGACTGCAAGATCTCTTTCATCTCCACAACCATATCTGTAATGCTCCAACCAACTTCTTGTCTTCCTTTCAAAATATGTATAAGGTTTAGGGAGTCCCCTTCCATAATAATGTTTCTATAACAATCTTCTTTTATTAAATTAGCCCTTTTTAAAAAGGCTTGAACCTCAACGAAATGGTTGGATTGGATGGATAGAGGTTAAAAAAAGGCTTGCACAACCATCCTCCTAGAATCCCTAAAACCTCCACCTACACTAGCATGCCCCGAGTTCCCTTTTGCAATGCCATCCACATTCAATTTGATCCACCCATCCTGGAGGGGGTTCCCAATTAAATTTCGACCTTAAAGACCTCAATAGATTCACACAGATTAAAGGCTTCAAATTATAGCGAACAACATGGCTTCCTCGAGTCTACTTTCAACTACCTCAAGAAAGGATAAGGTTTGATAGTTCTCCACAACAACATTGAGGATACAAAAAGCAACCATAGAAGCCTCTCTTTTCCTATTTTCAAAAGCCCTCTTATTCTGCTCCTTCCAAATTCTCCAAAGAAAATGGGGGAGACAACCTCTAGAGATTTCAATCTACCACTGTCGAAAGGAGGATCCCATTGCACACATAAATCTCCTATAGTGGCTAGGAAGACCCAAGGAACATCAAAGGGTTCCAAAACCTTCTTTAGAATCTATCTAAGGAACATTCGAGAAAAAGATAATGAACATATTCTAAATTTGGTTCACACAAATAACATCTATTTATAATAGGGATGTCTCTTTTGTGTAAGTTATCAATCATTAATATTCTATTTTGAGCCACCAACCATAAGAAGAAAGCTATTTTAGGGATGAGCCCTTTAATCCAAATTTTTCTCACTAGAAACCAACCTCTACCTTTTGTCTCAAGCAAATGGTATCCAGACTTAACAAAGTATTTTCCATTACATTTCTCCTTCCAAATAGTCAAATCACTGAAATGAGAGGATAGTTGAGGATACAAATGAAGACATTTTTCATATTTTTAATATGGCCAACCCAATTTGGGTCTAAATCTGGAGCAGATAAATCTTTCTAGATTTTTTTACTATTTTTGGTTGTTATATAATCAACAACTTTGATACCAAAATGGAGGGACAAAGCAGGTTCCAAGGCACTTACCTCTGGGTCCTCCAAGAGGGGAATGTCCTTCAACCAATGATCTTTCCAAAAGTTCACTTGATTGCCATCTCCAATAAGCTAGCGAAGCCCTTTACATAACAGATGTCTACTATCCATAAGACCTTAGATCCATTGCAAATGACCTTTTTCTCACATCTTGTCTTAGGGAGCTATTTACTTTTCAAGATCACAACAATTTGATCTTTGGGCCAATGAGCAAATTGACCCCTTCCAGAAAACTATTTTTGCACTATAAAATGAATCATAGTTATTATGCCTTTGTCAATTTTAGGATTATTTCTCACCCTTTTGTTGACATTGTAATCTCAACTCTATTTTGATTGAGACCACCTCAATTTCTGCCCCCATCTCTTTTTGCATAACTATTTTCAATGTTGGAGTGCAATGACAATAGTTTTACTATATAAACAAAGATTAACTTTAATATAATTGATGAACAAGTAAAGAGGAAATTGTCATCCATGAGACAAGAAGTCATGTTCAAATTAAGATTGTGGGTATTAGTAGTGATGTAGGTACAATAGTATGAAGCTACTTTATTCATGAAATGCAAGTAATATATAGGATTACATAGGAATCTCACGTAGGTTAAGTGGTTGCAACAATCTGCCAAACATGGCCAACCACTTAACTACTAGTTAACCAAATGCTAACTATGGATGTCCACTAACTGCTAGAAGACAAACAAGATCTCTAACAGTTAACTAACATCTAACAACATGCTAACAACATGCTAACAACCTATTTCTAACATGGGCATACTATGCCTCATGTGAATATAAAGTGCAAGAAATAGGAATAATAATAAATAATAATAATTAACTTAGGCTTAAGTGGATAAGCCTAAGTTATCCTCAACAAGTAGGTTTGGTAAATAGAGGTATAGGAAATACAAAGAAGGAGAACCTCAAGAATTAGCTATACATGTTAGTATTCAATTTATTAATTTCGTTGAACCAATATGGGAAGATTTTTTTAAATGATATTTACATCCCACCAATGTTAAGGATAAATTGAAGATAGATGCCTCTTAAAATGACTAGAAATTTAACTATACATAAAGTCCAAGGTTTAATAATATAAAAAGCTATTAGTTATATTAGTTTATTTAGACCATATCTCACATCATAAATCTTCATAGCAAACACTTTAAATGATCTAAGAATACAACTTGACTAGGTCTAATAGTAAGACATTGGAACTCTAAATAGGAGATTCAAGGTTTAGATCCAACAAGGTAGAGTCGCACACCAGAGAGTAAAAACTAGTTTACCTTTACAGTAATGTTATTTATGTGTTATAATAAAAAGAAGAAGAAGCATAACCATGAGATAAAGAAAAATAAGACCTTAGAAAAATAAGACCTTCAAACAGAATATACTTACATTAATATTTTATATTATACCTTATTTAAATATAAATGCATTTGATATATTTTTTTGGTTACATAGGAGAGTTGGTCACAATTTGTGTGATTTGAATTGGAGTTGCATGGACCAGCACCGTACGGATCATGTTTCTCAATTGGCCGCCTCACATCAACTCGGCTACGCACTCATCCTTATTGCATTTAATATTTTTACCATTATCTTATTTTCAATAATTTTAGTAAGACATTGGAACTCTAAATAGGAGATTCAAGGTACAGATCCAGCAAAGTCGAGTCGCACACCATAAAGTAAAAACTAGTTTACCTTTACCGTAATGTTATTTGTGTTATAATAAAAAAAAAGAAGCATGACCATGAGATAAAGAAAAATAAGGCCTTCAAATAGAATATACTTACATTAATATTTTATATTATATTTTATTTAAATATAAATGCATTTGATATTTTTTTTGGTTACATACGAGAGTTGGTCACAACCACACTTTTAAAAAAAGGGTTTGTGTGATTTGAATCAGAGTTGCGTGGACTGGCACCACCGTACGGATCACGTTTCTCAATTGGCCGACTCGGCTACGCTCTCACCCTTATTGCATTTGATATTTTTAACATTATCTTATTTTCAATAATTTTAGCTTATAATATTTTTTTCATACATAAGGGAGTTGGTTACATCCACACTATTTTTAGTAACTGCCAAATGCAAGGTTCAAACCATAAGGGTTGCTCCCAACAAACCTATACCACCTCGTTATTGTTGACCATCGGTTGCTTGGGATTCATACCATCTTCGTTACTTTGACACACACTTAAAGGATTCAGATCAAACTACTACCTTTACAATATGTATGCCATTACGGGTTTGAACATAAGTCTCTTCTTGGTAAGTGTCTGATCAAACAAACAATTAACAATCCACCTAGCCCTTGGGGGATAGTTTATTATATTATTATTATTATTTTGATCCATAGGGAGTTGGTTACATCCACAATCATTTTTTACTACTAAGTAGGGTTCAAATCCTAGGGTTGCTTCCAACAACACCTATTCCACCTCATTGTTTTATAACCCGATGACCATCGGTCCTAACAACACCTATTCCACGTCGTTGTTTTATAACCCGGTGCAAAGAGAACCACCAGTCGTTTGAGATTTATACCACCGTCGTCGGGTTAGCACACACTCAACGAATTTAGATCAGACTTCTATCGTTACAAACATACATGCCCTGAACCTAAGTTTCTTCTTGGTAAGCGCCAAAACATACCGATCCACCTAACCTCTAGAGACTTAGTTTATTATATTATTACCCTGCTTCATTCCCATTTAAAAATAAAATATTAAATTACTATTAATTATTAATTTTCAATGGTTTAGAAACATGATTAAAAAATATAAATTTACAACTTACATTAAAATGGTCTTGGTGAAAGAAAAAAAAAACAAAAATAATTTGATAATTTTAAATTTATTTAAAGTAAAATAATATTTAATATGGTTCTAGGGGGAACAATGTAATGGTTCGCGAGGTTCAAAATTAAAACTACGGTGGGCAAGTGTGAGGGGTGGGTGTGTGTTAAATTCCCTATTGATAAGCATAGCTCTAGGCTTTAGGAGGGGTTATGTTTGGGGAAGTCTGCTCAACCCTGTGCGTTGGTCTTGGTGGTAGGAGTTTCTAACACTAACCAAAAAAATATTTAATATTTAATATTTACAGGGTGATAGATCTAATAGACAACGTGCTTATCCAAATATTTATCTTTCTATTTTAATATATTTTTATTTTTTTCCTGGTGCTTTCAACGGCGTAAAAGGTTTAAAATGATTGTGGCATGGCGGTTATAGGGGAGGATTGTGCGAAGATCTGTGTTGTGGCTTCCAGGGCGGACAGCGCAAAATACTGTGACGACCATAAAAGCTGGATAGCCTGTCCGGATTCGTGGCGCTTACTCGATTTAAAAATATATATATATATATATATATATATATATATATATATATATATATATATATATATATATATATAATTTTTAAATATATAAAAAAAAAAGTTAATATTTGCAAGCTTATAGTTCAAATGAATAATTTAATTGACTAACCCCTATGGGCTAGGTGGATTGGTAAAGACTTGATTGCTCAAGTACTTGCCAAGACCTAGGTTCAAACTTCAAGGGCATGCTGCCAACCTTAGCAAAGGTAGTAGTCCGTGCTGAATATTCTGAGTGCACGTCAAAATGACGACGGTACAAAACCTAAACAACTGGTACAAACCCTGAACAACTGGTGGTCTCCATCTTATATCGAGTCAACAACCTGAGCAACCAGTGGTCTCCATCTCACACCGAGTCAAAATGACGACGGTACAAACCTTGAACAACCGACACAAACCCTGAACAACCGGTGGTCTCCATCTCATATCGAGTCAACAACAACCCGAGCAACCAGTGGTCTCCATCTCACGTCGAGTCAACAACAACGAGATGAATAAGTTGTTGGAAGCAATCCCTGTAATTTGAACCCTGAATTTGCTAATTACTAAAATGAGTGGTTGTACCGGCAAGGATGCCACTTGCGTTATCCGTGATGTAACCAACTTCTCTATGTATAAGAAGTATTACTTAAAAAAAGTATTACTTAAAATAAGTATAAGAAGTATTACTTCTCTATGTATAAGAAGGATGGTGGATGTGTATAAGAAGTATTACTTAAAAAAAGTGGTTGCAACCAACTTTTCTATGTAACCAAAAAAATTTAATTGACTTTCAATTATCAATCTTACTTTGTTCGTTTAGGATAGCACAGTGGTTAAGGTTTTGGTCTCTTTTTAAAAAATTCATGATTAGGACATTGGCTTTTCTTTGAATTCAACCAAAAAAAAATAACAGGGAAATAATTACCCACCAAACTAAAATTATATAAACAACATCCAATAATTTACAGGTTTTAGAAGTTAAGATATGCAACCCCACTTTTTCATATTTACGCTTGAACCTCCTATTAAGTCGAGTGATACGGGAAACGGAGACCTACGCTGCCTTACAAAATATTCATGGACACGTTTTGGTAGGTGATTTGCTTCACTTAACACGTAAGGAAAATCATAAGAAAGACACATTAGTGTACAGAGAGCCTGACGGTGGAGAGGAAGGTGCGGTGCATGGGCCATGCTTGCAACAAGGGCTGCCTTAAAGTTATCGTCATCATCAGTAATAGTAGCACCCTTTTTATTATTATCGTGTCGTGAATATCCTTCTCCCAGGTACCTTCTATGTAGCCAATCATACACCCATTTTTTATTCAGCTTTCAGTCTTCAATCATAATAATCATAATGCAGCTTTATCTGGGCTCTATTACTCAGATTTAGGAGCAGGTGCTGGTTGTATGTAATTTGTTTAGATTGTTTCATCCCTTTTAACTTTAGTTAGTTATTTTCATTGCATGATATGACTGAAATCGTCATTTGACTTAATCCTCCGAGCCTATTAGTGGTGGAAGATGTTTACGTTGATTGTTGATTTTCTATTAATTGAACCAAGTTACCAACCATCTCCCAAGTAGTGGACAGAGGATAAGTGGAATGGATAGAAGTGAAATTTGTATTTTCTGGAAGTAACACAGTTTTGAAAATCAAAAGTACAATATGGAATAATCTTTGATGAAACATGGAAAATGCAAGAAACACAGAGGATTTGAAATACTATGGAAAAGGGGAAAAATTGGAATCAGAAGATTTCACATAAGACATTTTGGAAATTAATGAGTCGTTGAACATGAGGAACGATAGGGATAAAAAGTTACAAGTTGAGGATGGAGAACTAGCATTCTTAGAGATAAGATCAGCAGAATTAAATCAAAGGACTAAGGAGAAGAACCTTAATGAGGAATCACCATCAAGAACCCACGGCCAAAGACTAGATTTAGAAGAAATGATAGGGATACCCAGCTCAGTCAAGACTAATGAACCCAAGGAAATTCCCAGTGCTAAAAGAAGGAAGAAATGTGTAAAGCGGAAGAAGGAAAGGGTAAATTTAGTGCTGGGAGGGGTAAGCTCATGGAAATGGAAGACAAAACCCTTATTGGAAGGTTATACGGAAGATTATGCTCAGAACAAATAGTAAAAGTGGATTGAAAAAGTTTGGGGTCCTTTTCTTGGATATGTCTTTCTTGGTTAAAGGATGGTTGGCCTTCACCCTTAGAGTGGTAGAATACGCGAGACTCATAATAAAAAATGGTTTTGGGGTCCAACTACACTATCATTGAGGTGGTGGACTCTATGTTTTGATCCATAGAGGGAAATAGGAGCAATGGGTTAAATTGTTAGGATTGTCATTAGAGCTGTGGCCATTGAATTGGGAATAAAATAGGATCTTTCATAAAAATGGATGATTGTACTTTAACCAATTCTTCCATAACTATAGCAAGGATTTTGGTTGAAATGGATTTGAGGGAAGGGCTTCCGGACAGCATGGACATTGAAGTAGGGAAATGGAAATATACTCAGGACCCTTTAGGATATACCCAGGACCTTAAATACGTAAAGGTGCCCTTTAGGTGTGCTTGATGCCATGTATATGGACATGTGGCAAGTTAATGTTCTCTAAATTTCACCAGAGGAAGATGGAGGAAGAAAGATTCCATGATCCCAAGTTAAAATCACACAAATGATGGGAAGGAATCCACAAGAAGAGGTAATCCATAGGAAGTATCAAAAGAAGGGCAAAATACTTGTTTCAGAGCCAAAAAAGAAGAAGAAATACCTTATGAAAAAGGAAGGAATAAACATAAGGGAGGACAAGAGAGGGAAGGTGGCAAGCAGGTGGAACCAGTTCAGGGGGAAGAAAAGAGAGGTCTTATGTGGAGGAGAGCTTAACACTACAGTTTCTTAACCATGGTTAGAAAGATAAAATGACACACACAAACTACACTTGAACCAATAAGCCCAGCAAATCTTACCTAGGAGTTTTGCCCTGCTCTAGAAGACTCTTATTAGAACACATAGAACTACAGGGTTAGGAACAGGGGGGCAAGAGAATACGAAAGAAAAGCGGAAGATAAGGTGACCAAGGAGGACACAATATCCGTCAGGAATACAGTCTTATCATTCCAAAAGAATCCAAATGATCTTCTTCCACCTCAAAGGATGACTTAATGATTAATGGGAAGAATCACTTTTTCCTAAGATCACAAAGAATAAAAGAAGGAAGGTGTAGCAATGGAAGGAGGCATAGCTTCAGATTTTGGAAGTGGTGGGAACACCTCAACACGGAGTAGAAAATATTACCTAAGCATTGCCAAAGACAAAGCATTAAGAGATATATAAAATGCGAAGCATAAAACCATATTTGCGGTTCTTAGAGCAAGTCAAACCCTTGGGAAGTCTAAATAATAATAATAATCTCTCTCAATTTTAGGGGGACTGGGCAATACCTCAAAAGAGAATGCCTTGAACAGGTTAGTACGGGTGCAAAAACTAAATATACTGATGTGGCAAGAAACAATGGGGGAAGGCTGGAAAGTCAAAGGAGATCTATACAAATTCATGAAGGATTGAGAATTCCTTTCTGTAGATGCAGAAGGGAGGTTAGGGGGTCTGATTTTGGGACGGAGAAAAAGAGCTTGTCAACTTGTAAATTTAGGAAATTTTGACTCAGGAATAGCAACAATATTACATCTACCAGAATTTGGAATACAACTTTCTTGTAAGAACGCATACAAATTTTTTTTGATGCGGTATATGAAGAATTTTTCAATGGCATTCCATGCCATTGCACTACGTTTGGATGCCACAGCATATGAAAAGATTTTGTTTCCCAAATTGAATCCTCCACAAATGATATTGGAAGGAGCGCCTCCTATTTTCTGTTGGGTACATGTAGCCCCATTGATGAAGATTGGACCGATGAGAAAATCAAAATTGAGGAAGAAGGCGACAATGAAGAAGTGGAAGGTAGTAATAGTTTTGTCATTGGAGTTGTTGGAAGAAGATGGAGATATTGATGCACTGGCTAAAGAGAGTAAATATTATGATGGAGCAAAGGAACAATTGGAAAGTGTTGAGGAGTCGGTTAGAAGGGAGAAGCAAAAGAAGCAATTGGAGTAGTAGTGGCAACATATGGGAGAGCAGCAACAACAACAGCCCCAACAACATCCTTAGTATCAATTGATGAGTCAAAGTATCAAAGTGTTTCCATTCTCAAGACCACAAGACGCCACTGTGGTTGGGACGGTTGGTGGAAATTCGCAAGGAATTGTGGCAGGTCAGCATTATAAGTTGTGTGGAATGACTTATGTTGTAGTGTCATTGGGCACTTCAGCACAATCAGGAGGCTAGATTGTGCGAGGAGGCACTACAGGTGCCATTGTAGGTACAAGGAAAGTGGCTTCAACTGAGGCTGCCAAGGGAGGATAGTAGCCAAAACAATCAGGAGTTATTGTGCAAGGAGTTCAGTGTGCAGGAGGAGCACAACAACCATAAATACGAAGAACTGTGCAGGAGCAAACACAAGAAACACAAGTAATCGTAGACGTAGAGGACATGCAGACTATAGTTGATGCAATGGAGGCATTACTACCATTGGAGGAAGCACCTGTGATACATGGAGGAGAATATGTGGGTGACATCACAATGACGATGAATGTGGATATGTTGGAAAGCAATGCCACTACATCATTGTGGCAATTTGCGGAGGAAGTGGATAGGTGTGATTCACCTCCTTTGGATGAGGGACCATGAGTGGAGATTGTATATAAGACAACCAATATAGACCACAACACCGACTTCATCTGTGCCTAAAGAAAGTAGAGGAGAAAAGGGAAAACAACCTGCATCAGAGCATATATGGTGGTAGAAGGGCTAATAGCAGTCAATGGCTTGAGGACAAGCCATTCAAGGGCAAGGAGACGACAAATACCGTTGATAAAGAGGCTTATGTACAGGGAGAAAAAGAACCAAATATTTAGGAAGGAAAAACCATCAAGAAGAAAATCAACCTAAAAAGTCAAGGTGGGGAAGATGTTGAAGAGACGATTGCAGAGGATGACACGGAGGATGAGTTTGAGCATGGTGAAACAAGTGAGCATTTTGTACTTGAAGTGCCTAACTTGTGACAGCCTCAAGTTCATGGGGAACAAATAAACGAACAATTGATGCATTTTTTGAGAAGGTAAGTGGATTGTTAGACAGGGTCAGGAGTGAATTCTGAGTTGGATGTGTTGGTGACTGGGGACTGTGGCAATTATGGATGGAAACGAAATTGGTCAAGTTGGTGAGTTGGCCCAAGAGGAAGAGCAAATGAAGAAATTTTTAGAGATCCATCAAGTGCAGTCTTGGGAGCTTGGTGCTGGCAACAGGAGCATTCAATCAATGCTGGAAGTGATGGAGCTGCCAAAAGGAACTCCGACTTTGTATTCCATAAAGTGCACTAATGGGAACAACAACATTCAGTCAATGCTAGAAGTGATGGAGCTGCCAGAAGGAACTCCAATTTGTATTGACATCCACCAAGAGTGTACATTGGCAAAGGAGTCATGGATGAATTTCCAAATTTATTGGGCATCAAGAAATTTAAATTGGCATAAGAATTGGTGAAATAATATGCTAGAATAAAATTGTAGCACAATGGTGAAGATTCCCAATGACGAGGGAATGACAAATTAAAGGCCAACAAAACTGTAGTCAAGGAGGTTATAGGAACTCATCCGAGACAACGATATCCACCAAACGACAAGGTATAGACGCAAGATGATAGGGCTAGCCAGCTCAGATGACACACTCTAGGATGTCGTCCCTAGACTGCATGCTCTAGATGGCATAATCTCAGATGATGTCCTCCAACAAGCACAATTTCAGACGACATTAGTTATGATGGCATGACAACACTTCGTGACGGCATGACGAAATGATGCATATGGCATTCGTCAGGCGACAATCACTCAGATGACAACCTTACTCCTTACCATGTCGGCTCACTTCGACAACGAACTTCATCTATTGGCGTTTGCAACTCCATTTGTCTCAGCCTTCCAACCTACAATCTATCACCTTGGAATACCACTCTTATAGTCTAGTCACAAGTTAAACATCAATACACAATCACACACAATGAGAGCATAAAACATATATTACATTAATGAGTCTGACACAATGGCGTACAATGCAGAGATCTGTCTATCTCTGTGATTCCAACATATTTGTTTATGCACGACAATACATCTACCCTCAAACTCTCGCTTTGCTCACCTAGAGATCCTATATCTGCTATATCTCTATATCTACACACGTCTGTATATATGCGTATGCTTACAAAATGAAAAGGGGTTCCTATTTATGATGCAGTCCTATTTGTTGGCAACAACGGTTTCCAGGACATGTTGCCTATAACTATTTACCCCATTCCTACATACAAAACATATATGCGCCAACTTTATACTATATGCATATTTCCTAACTTATAACAACTTGGATAATATTTCCATTACATTACATTGACAATTATTTTCATTTCATTTAATTTCGATTTAAACTTAGCTTAATGCCTTATTGCTTAGACATTTCTGCAAACACTTTCACTTCTGCTTCTGTCTAGAACTGGTGCCTACATCTGTCCTCCCCTTTAAATTGGTCGACGTCCTCGTCGACTTTCTCCTTTGCTCTGGTGGGGTTGAACTTGGCTGTTGAGGTTGTGACTGGGGAACAAGTACTCCTAATTCAGCAATTTGCAGCTTTAAGGCCTCCTTCTCGTCCTTGAGTCTCTTGGTGTAATTAAAGTACTTGGCCCATTCAAGACCAAAATGGTTGGCCTTCTTCTCCATCTCTGCCAACTTCATCAAGATCTCCTCCTCCCTCTTTGCGAAGACCTCACTTGCAGTCCCCTGCATCAATGCTGCAATTTGCTCATCCTGTTTTGCAATCAACTAGTCCTTGTGCTCCAGCTCCTTTGATTTTGCTTCCCAAAGCTGTTCTCTTATTGAGCATTAGGATCTCAGATGTGTGATCTTTTCTTCCTATTCCTCAATGATCTTGTTCTTCTCCTCTATTTCCTTGTTCTTTTCTTCCAGTTCTCGTTGCTTTTCTTGCATCTCCTCAAGCTGTTGTTTCAACTTGGTCAGTTCTAATTCCACTGCCTCACTTGCCTGCTGAAATTTTGCTTCTGTTGTTTGCAGTAGGTTAGCCTTCTCTTGTCCCACACTGTGCAATTTCTTAATACCTGCAGCTAACCATTGCACTAAATATGCCAAAAAATTAATATTAGCATAAGTTGGAAATAACTCTGGTGCCAGTTCTATATGCTATATATTTTCATCATTTGCTGGGCAAGATAAACTGTGACTGCCATTGATATACACACAGGTTGGTTTAGTGTACATTGTTTCCGTTCCTTTTGGTAATTGCTTCACCCTGACCATTGTTCTAACACTGCCGGTATCTAACTCCCATGGTTGCACTTGATAAATGCTGGTAATTTTTGTTATCCATTGTTCCTCTTGGATCCAATTTTCCAACTTTTCAGCTTCATTTTTTGCCTTCAATTGCCTTTGTTTTCATTGTCCAACATAGCATATCTCAAATTCCAGCTTCAATCTGTTAACGACTCTAGAAAACTTATTGAGACAAGTATAAACTTGTGCATTAATGTGCACCCCATCTCCGGTGGTTGCCTAAAATTTGGCACTTCAATCAGCACATGTTCACTTAAATCATCCTCTGCCTCATTTTCTGTGGTAGCTTCTACCACTTGCTCTTCATCTTGTGCTGACAGATTGATAGGCCTCTTTACTGCTTTGCCCTCTGTTATTGTTTTCTCAGGTCTTTCAACCAATCTACTCTTCCGTTGGCTATTTCCCCCTCTAAACATGTCGCATCTCCAAGAAAGCTCAGTGTTGGGGGTCTGACCTTTGCTACGCTAGCTGTTCCGGATCTGTCTCTTTCCCTTTCTTTGGTGTCTTTGTTGGCTCAGTTGGATTTTCCTTTTCTGGTGTTTTAGTAAGCGTAACTCGTTTTCGAGCCTGCACTTCCTCTATTTTGGATGTGACTTCAAAATGAGGTTCGCCCTACATTGGAGGTGATGCCATCGGATCAAACTGCTGAATTTCTGCTAAAAATTCAGTCATTCCGTTCTGCACATTCCTTATTGTATCCATTGTTTGTTGGATTTCCTTGTCCATGGGCACAACTTTTGGAAATTCCCAATCTTGTTGCCGGCCAACTGCAGCTTCTTCCTCAGCTACTCTAGCTATTTCATCTACTTGCTGTTGTTTTTCCTCTACAGTTTGTTGCAACATGTCATCTACTTCCACTGCAACCTGTTTGATTGTAGCCTGTTATGGAGATTGTGATTGTTTTTGTTGAACAATTTTCCTTCTCTTTATCTACTTTTAGGCCGGATTTGGCCTTGGTAGTGATGCTTCCTCCTATGAATCCTCACTAGGCGCATCAACTAGTAATTTCCTCAATATCTTCTATGTTCTTTTTGCCAAAGTACTTTTTTTTTTTGTTGTGGGTGTGTTTTTATCGACCTCAGTATTGTCGATCCTAATTCTGGTAACTCTCTTGGAGGATCCATTCTAGGAATCTCAATCTTTGCCTGTGATACAACATTTAGTAACAAGCCAATGGCATGGAATACCATAGAGAAGTTCTTCGTACTTCACATCAAAGTGGTCTTAATGTGATACGAAAGGTAAGATGCCCAGTCATAAGCTTCACCCACCACAACTCCTTGCATTTATGGTATAAGCCATATGGATAACTTTGAAGCCCTTTTTCCTTCAGAATCTTGCCATTATCACGTTCATTGCACACTGCAACTCTTCACTTTTCATCTGTTGCTGCTTAACTCCTCGGCTTCCATGCGACATTAATTTCTAAATCTCTTCCGAATTGAGAGTTGTTAACATTTTGAATCAGTTGCCTATCCGGTTACAATCAACTACATCCTTTACAACTGGAACTTCTTGATTTGACAGACCAAACGTTCTCATAAAATTTCTGGCAAAAAAAACAACAGTCAATTGCTGACTTCCCGCTTGTACCTTGCTTGAATTTTGTTGCAAGTCATAAATCTCCAACATCTGTAATAGGTAGTCCTTGAAAAATTCTTGATCAAAATTCGGTATTTGCAGGATATAATTTACTCCTGTGTCCTGCAACGTTTCCCGCAATACATGATCCTTTGGTGTTTCCTCCCCCCATGTTCGATAGTATTATCCTGTGGAATGTACCCAAGTTACGTATTTTAGTGGTATCTTCTCCTTCTCACTTTGCTTGGCATCCCTTCCTCTATCTTTTGGAATGCTCACCTCTCGTCGCCGTGATTGCTTTTCCTGAGCTTGTCCTATATTGAAATCGTATTCCCATCACCTGCTTGTGAATGTGCTCCTTGTCTATACCTCATTCTTTCTTTCGATACAATCTCTTGTGGGACTCTTCTTTGTTGCTCCATATACCTAATCCATTTGGGGATCGTAGGTTTCTTATACATTCTTGTTAATCAGGGTTTTGACGTCAATACTTGCAGTTTTTTTTCGGCACTTCTTTTCAGACGATACACTTTTGCGTACTTAGACGACACTATACCACCTCCTCAGACAACTCTACTACATCCTCAGACGACGTTTCTAGATTGTTGACGTTCCTTCCTTGACAACACTTCTAGACTGCAAGTCTGCCGACGACACTTCCCTTTTGATGGCATCACTCAACTATAAGCCTATTGACGACAATTTCCAGACAGCCAACTACTGCTCACCTTTCAGACGATGCGGTCCTTTTTGCTGATGCAGAAGGGGTTTGTCCATACGATGTCTTTAGACGACAACTCTCCGGTGTCCAGCCTTAGATGGCCCTTTAGACGACAGCTTCTTCGTTCCTCTTGAAAATAGCTCCTTTGACCCTTAGCCCCTAATGGCAATTCCGGCAGCAACTCGTTTTTTTTTCCTCATCTGATAGCAACTTATTGAGCAACAATTACCCTTCTGTGTGCTTAATTTTTTTTGAAGTAATTTGTTAAATTTGGATGTTGTCTTCAATATGTATGACTCTACGTCCTTCGTCTGGATTCTTCTCCTTCTCTCCTTAGCGTATAGGTACTGCTCCATATGTTTGAAAAACCCTTTCTTGGACTTGACTTTCTTCCGCATCGTCCTGCTTTCCACAATACTTGTCCTCCTTTTTGCCTCTACAATCTTCTATGTTTATGAATTCGGTTCTTTTTCACATAATTATCTGCACGTTATAAGTATGTAAAACTTGCAACTATCATCAATATATTTGAATATGGTTGAGCCCAACTCTGGTTACTGTGAAGCTGGAAAATATATCTATAGCAGTATTAAGGGTGTCAAGACAATGAACTTTTGATGTTGGGTCTGCACACTATCCATCCATAAAATCGAGAATAAAAAAATTTGCTTAATAAATTGTTCAGGCTATTACAGTACCTAAAAGGGTCTTTACTGAAATCATGTTGTATGGCTTCTCCATGCTCAATACGACTCGTATCTTATCCGGATCAGTTTTCAATCCTTCCTTACAGACAATATGCCCCAACAACTTGTCATAAGGAACCAACAACATACACTTTGCAGGATTCAATGCTAAACAAGATTTTTCGACACAAACCCATACATTCTTCTAATGCTTGTAAATGTTCAGTTGTCTTCCCGTATAAGGACCAATCATCTAGGAAAGCCTTAAACTTTCCTATGGACATTTGATTGAAGATATACAAAATAATCCTTTGAAAAGTGGCAAGTGCATTGCACAACCCAAAAGGCATCCAGTTATATGCATAAATGCCATTCTCTACTAGAAAGGATGTCTTCAGCTTATCATCCTTGGCAATACTGATCTGATTGTAATTCAAGAATCAATTGAAAAAGGAATAGATCTCATGTCTGGCTACTTCTTCCAATATGGAATCTGTAAATGGGATGCGGAGAGTATCTTTTATTGTGACGACATTCAAGCTCCGGAAATCCATACAAATTTGAATCCGATTAGCCTCTTTCTTCAAAGTGATCACTATAGGTGACTCCCACTCACTAATTGTCACTTTGAAGATGATGCCATCTTCTAACATCTTTTCAATCTCCGCATTCACCTGGGCTGCATACTTCAGGTTCATCCTGTATGGCTGTCTCCTTGCTAGCTACGCACTCGAAATCAAGGGAAATTGATGTACGCACAACTTTGGTGGTATCCCCTTCAGATCCTTGTAAGTCCATGCAAATACATCCTTGTATTCCAGGAAAATATTGAAAGTTGTTGCTTTCAACAGAGGATCCCATTTGTCTCCACAATGTATAATATTTTCCTTCCCTTCTTCACTGAGGTTTACTTGTATTATCTTCGATCCCTCATACTTCAAAATATTTGGTTCTTCTGTTGCTTTGAGTATATCGATCGGATGAGTTGGTTTGTCTTCAATGACTACATCTCCTACCTTGTACTCTGCAAATTTTTTTAGAAATGTCCACTTCTCCTTTTCTTCCTCCTTCATTGTCATGGGATTCCTTCGACTACTTCCACCGACTCATCCTAGTTCTCCTCTTTTGTGTGGAGGCAAAAACAATATGGCGTGAACACTTTGTAATCTTCCATTTGCCAATGGAAAAGTCCTTTGTCAAAATCTTCCTCATCTTCCGTACAATCTTCAAGTTCCAACACTCCATGTGGCTCATATCTACTTTCTTCATCTGACGACGAGCTTCTTGATTCATCGAAAGTCACTATCTTGACTGACGGACGAATTCTTCAAATTGATCATATATTTTTGTTGGCCCTTCTTGAAGGCGAGGCATTCTTTCTACCAATTATGATTCACTTTGGCCATCCTTAGCCATCCACGTCCTAGCAATGCATCGTAAGCTAGTTTTACCGCAAAAACTAGTATAAAGTCTTGATCTACTATCTTTACTTTCTGATTTTTCAGTACGCCCTTCATCTCTATTCCGTACTGATCCGCTCCATACAACTGAAAATTTGGAGACCACAAAAAAGGTGCCTCAATATCTTTCCAAGTCTTTATCGGCATAACATTCATGCTAGATCCTCCATCAACAATTACTTGCGTTAGCTTATGATCCAATAATTCCATGTGAATCAAAGCTAGCTTCTTTCCTGCTTTAATCATCAATATTGTAGGATCACTAAATTGGTATTTCTTAATTGTCGCTACTTCCTTTGGCTCCTCCGCCTTCTTTGTTCACGCAATTTCTCCTACCTTTGCATATAACTCGGGTGTCGCACGCACCAAGTAAACTGAACACCTTCACCTCAATTGTTGTGTTCAGTAATTGTGCTACCAACTGCTTTGTTGATGATTATTTTCTCAATGTTTTCTCAAGTTTCTTCAATGTCTTTTCATGGAGTAGTCTATCTTGTTTTGTTTTCTCCAGTTGTTTTATCATATCATGCGCTTCTTGCCATTGCTCCTTCTCCTTGGTAGGGTTTGGGTACTGCTCAGTCTTCCTTGCTTGAGCCCTTGTTACTGCCAACACATGCTTCTCTTTCTGCTGTTGGTTTATAGGTTCACCTATATCAATCAAATTGACATTTTGAGTTCCACTAGAACTTGCTTTCTTTGGACAATTAACTTCCTTGTGGTTGCTTGGTCCGCACCATCTACACTTGTGCATTGTGTTACTCCCATTCATTCTTCCTGTTTGTGGGTTAGGACAATTTTTGCAAAATGTCTCCATTCCTGGAAATTTCGACATTGAATGATTGGCTTCCCATTCGAGTTGTACTGTAATCGACTTTGTCCTTGTCGATTATTTTTTGTGTAGTTGTCCACCACGACGATTATTCTGATAACCACCACTAGTTGCACTTTGCGCATTCTTTTAGGTATTCAACTTTTCTTCTTCTTTCTACATCGTCATGGTGTGATCTCTTCTTCCTCTTAAATTAAATGGATATTCTGTGACAGCATGCCCCAACACATCGCATATATTACAGTATGTATTCTTGGGACATGTTACATTTGTGTGCCCTTTTGTCTTACAATCCAAGCACCATATCTCCTTTTCTTTCTTTACTTCACCCTTCACTTCCTTAATCATCCTCTCAAAATCCTTCCTCATTGATTGGATTGCCACATGGACGTCTTCCTTGTCACTATCCGAGTCTTCACTTCTATAGTGACCTCCAATACCAATTGCTTTTTGTTTTGCTTCACTTTCGAAGTTCCATACTCGTTAATAAGCTTCATCATATGTTGAGCATGGGACAATGTTCATTTTCTTCTTATATTTTGGTAGTATCTTGAAAGATGCAAAACGCAACACCCAAACAATGCTTGAACAAATGAAATACAAGGAAACACAAGATTGCACAATAGAATAATTTTCATTGACGGGGGGAGCCTAGAAACTCCATTGTTAACAAGCTTGGATCCTTGAGTCCTTTTGATACAATATTACAAGGGGTTAGGGTTCTCCGAAACCCTAACAAGCAAAGCTGTGATGTCTTCAAGCGTGTCTTGATCCCAACAGGGTTGAGTGGGCTTTTTGATATCCAAGTCTGGGCCACTCCAGATGCTGATGTAGTACTTTCAGATCTGCACACATGGACACAACAAAATAGTTAGTAATACCTGCGAGGGCTCCACAGTGTGAGGCCCTCTGTAAGCAATAATAAATCCTAACTAAGTGCTGCAAATAGAGTGAACAGACACAAAAGCACATGCATAAAATAATAAATGATGGATTTGTTTTACTTACTGTGCTCTGATGTGCGATATTTGATGCAGGTGGCTGATGCGGCGATGCCCTGGCGTCGCCTGAAGGTAGGAGGCTTTTAGAAGGGTTTACGTAAAACGCCCGCGGGCACCTGACGGCTACGAAAAATGCCAGTGGGCACTTGGTGCTGGTAGGGAGGCGCCCAAAGGCGCCTGGCGTTGACAGAAAGCGCCCGGAGGTGCCGACGGATGATGGAGGATTTTGCAGAAGCAGATGGGGCAAGGGCGCGGGATGCGGCGGTGGTGACAGCGAGCGAGGGGCAGAGAATATTGTTGATGGAATGGGATTAGGGCACAAAAGGCGTGGTAAAAGGCTTAAGGCACTTAGGAACTCAGGAACTTAGGGAATTCGAACACTTAGACACTCAGGGGTTGAGCCATCAAAATGGCTCCTATTTATAATCTAACCTAGGGCATGCTAGGGTTTCAACGACACTAATCGTGTGGCTGATATTAAAGCACATCTAAGGGTAGATAATAAATCTAGGGTGTGGCATGGATTGATGTAAATGGGTGGTAGGGATTAAATGGAATTGGATGGTTGGGATTAATTCACTTAAATAAATACATATTTATTAAACATATATTAAAATATAATATAAAATATTATATTATATATATATATATATATATATATATATATATATAAAATAAATATACTTAAATAAATGTGAATAATATTCGGAAATGGCGGGAAATAGGGATGGTGTACAAATGACTATGTTTTGGTGGTGGAAATGGCGGGAAAGCATAGATGGAGGACAAATGGCTAGATTTTGGTGTCTACAGATGCCCCTTTTTGTACTGCGTTGCGTGGAACACAATGTAGTGCAAAAATACAAGACACCTATTTTGGCCAGGTGTAGAAGCAGCTTCTCTTGGGATGTGGAGCGCGAGCTTGAAGACAAAAGAATAAAAGAATTTTGAGTTTTTGTGTAGCTTACCCCCTCAATTGGTGAATGAGGTTACGAATGAATCTCATGAGCCAATTGAAAAATCTGTGCAAATGGAATGTGGACGATATGAATGATGTAAAATGTGATACCGTTATTGCCCCAACAGTGGGAAGGGGGTTGGTGAAAAATGTGTCTACTTTTGCCCCAACAGATGAAGGGATTTTTGTCAAGTGTAGTTGCCATGATCCTGTAATATGTATCCCATTGTGGGAAAGTCAAAACCAAATGTGGTTGCCCCAAATTTGGGGTGATTTGATGTTGAAAAATATGCCTTCTGGTGTCATTGATATGCAAAGAAAGAAGAATCAACCTTGGAGGGTCTGCTAGTGACTGTTTGAATAATTCCCATGATTGGAACCAATCATCCTAGCTAGTGCCTATCTCCGTGGTGTTAGGGAGTTTTTGAATGATGAAATTTGAGTTTTGTCCATGTTTTAAGCCCCACGAACTAGGCCATCAATGACAACGGTTGTGCAAATTGTTCTTGGCAATGTTTCACAAATATGAGGTACCAAATATGATTGTGATCTCAAGCAAGGAGATAAGTGATGATGATCATGGACAAGTGTCCTTATGGTAAGCTATTCATCTTACCAAATTGCATGGATGTAAATCGCTGCAATCGCCAATTATATAGAATAACCCACTATATACAAGATTCACTTGAATGTTATGTGAACTTGGCAAATATGTAAATGATGATGTGAAATGAGGTGGAGATGATGTATGAATGATGAAAATGCTGATGATCATCGTTTTGTGAAGATTTGGACTTTCCTCATGTGCTTTTGTAGCGTGTTTGGTGAATTTGCAAAATGTTGTCGCAAGCAAAAATTATGCATCCATTGATGTTCACACAATGACACTGAGAGGGGGGGTGAATCAGTGTAGCTATTAATTTTTATATCTACAACATTTAATATGAAATAAAGAGAACTTGAAAACTGGAAAAACAACTTGAACAAGAGAGCACACCACAACACTCAATATACCGAGGTTCACCAATTTGGCTACTCCTCAAAAATGACTGCTTGGACTCCAATCCAAATCCAGTCTTTGCAAAATATCAATTTTACAAATACTTTACCAGCATCAACTGGAAGGAGCACCAACCCCTGTAATTTTCTGCTGCAACAGATGGAGCACCAACCCCTAGTACCAAGCACCAACTTGGACTGCAATTCTGATCAATTTAGAATGACATAAAAATGTCTTCACTTCATGCACGACCCTGACTGGTCTGCAATTAACCCAACTCTGCACACTCTCACGGCTCTGCTAATTTTTCTCTTGATTCTTTTCTAACCCTCCTTTTACAGCAATTTCTCTCTAACAGCAGCAACATATTCTCTGTACGACTATTCTTTTTATAATCTTTCATCCTCTCATCGAAATCCATGACTTCATTGCGTTTCAATCCATGCAATCGTTCGGTTCCATGCACTTTCCGTTCGAATCCCTTTCTCCTGTTCGAATCCATGCAATCCTTTCGTTCCACATCCTTTTTCGACCCCTTTAATCCATTCTTTATGTTTCGAATGCTGCAAATACGTTCTTTTAAAGCTTTTCTGATCCATTCCATATTCGCATGTTCAATTTCTTCGAATACGGCTGTTCGAATGCTTTTTCGAAACTGCATATATGATGCATCGAATGCTTTTCAATCATGCATTTACATCTGTTCCCATGCATGTACGACACCTGTCAACGTGTAACGACATCAGTTACTTTTTACGTAACTGGCTGCATGATTTTCTGTCGGCTTTTTCGACACGTGTCACCTTGCATGCTCCTGCGGGTTTTACCCGCCAGATCGTTACCTGTCGCGATATCGTGACACTTTTTGAAGCCGTACACTTCATGCCCTTTTGTCGCGAAATCGTGACCATTTTGGCTCTTGAAAGCTTTCCCTGCATCATGTCGCGATATCGCGACACTTAGAACTTTGCTGACGTCATCCTTAAGCATGTCGTGAAATCGTGACCATTTTGGCTCTTGAAAGCTTTCCCTGCATCTTGTCGCGATATCGTGACACTTTCAACATTGTTGATGTCATCATTCTTCTTGTCGTGAAATCGTGACCTTACTTTGGCTCTCCTTCTTGAACCCATCACATGTCCAAATCTGACACTTCCTTCGTACAACTCCTCCTTGCAAACTTCAGCGAAAATGGAACATGTCGCGAAATCGTAACCTCTCTTACACCCCAAATGGAACATTCGAAATCGCGCTTCCTTCCGTACACTCTTTGTTTCATGCGGTAGCGAAATCGCTACAACTTTGTGCCTTGTGCTTTTGACTTGTTACATCTTTAATTTTTACAACTTTGAATGGTAGCGAAATCGCTACACCTTTGTTTTTACACTTTATTTGTAGGAAATCGCTACATGTAGCGAAATCGCTACACCTTTGTGCCATGTATTTCCATCATGCAGCGAAATCGCTACACCTTTGTTTCCATTCATTTCAACATGTAGCGAAATCGCTACACCTTTGTTGCTGAGCATTCTCTCTCCTCTTCGGGTCGCGAAAACCCGACGTGTCGCGATATCGCGACACTTTTCGTTGCTAGCTCCTTTCCTCCATTTATGTCGTGAAATCGTGACATCTTTTCACCTTGCTTCCCTCTCAGCCAGCATGTCGCGAAATCGTGACAGTTTACCTTTCACTTTCTCTCTCCTCTGCCATGTCGCGAAATCGCGACAATTTTCCTTGCATTTTCTCTCTCCTTGGCAATGTCGCGAAATCGCGACAATCTTCCTTGCATTTTCTCTCTCTTCTGTTTTGTCGCGATATCGCGACAGAAAACATGTCGCGATATCGCGACAGTTTTCTTCCTTGTCTTTTTCTGCCAATTTCTGAATCTGGGTCACCTCTGTTTTTCTTGAAATTCACTGCACTTGATCTGACTGACCTCTGAACTGCATCAACTGCATCAATCTGTCTGTGTTGACAACAATGACAATACTTTTGCAATTCTTTTGCTGCACCTTGCTCAACAATCTCCCCCTTTGGAATTGTTGGCAACACATTGCAACCTTGCTTAATTTCTTCTCCCCCTTTGCCAATAATACCAAAGGGCTGCTGTAAGACTCCCCCGAGTCTATGCACAACATTCTCGAGACTTAAAAAGTTTGAATGCTCCCCATGAGAATGTGTTTCCCATAGCTAGTCGGTGCTTGGGTGGTGTGACTACTCCCAACTTCTTCCGAAGGTATTCAAATACTTCCTTTGGCAAAGGTTTTGTGAATATATCAGCTACTTGCTCTGTAGTTGGAACAAAATCCAATTTAACCTCTCCTTCTGCAACTTTATCCTTCAAGAAATGATATCGGATTGCAATATGTTTGGTTCTTGAATGCATTACTTGATTCTTGGATATGTTGATAGCACTAGTGTTATCACATTTAATTGAAATTGGCTCTTTGAAATGAATACCAAGATCTTTCAACGTTTGTCTCATCCATAATATCTGAGTACGACATGTTGTTGCTTGCAATGTATTCTGCCTCTGCGGTGGATAGAGATACTTGATTCTTGTTTCTTGTTGTGCCATGCTACCAGCTGTCTCCAAGATAAAATGCTCCTCCACTTGTGCTCTTTCTGTCATCAATACATCCTGCCCAATCTGCATCAGAATATGCAATCAAAGTGAAATCTTTACCTTTTGGGTACCACAACCCATAATCCATAGTGCCCTTGAGATATCCGAAGATCCTCTTTACAATTGTTACATGAGTTTCTTTGGGACTGGCCTGAAATCTTGCAACCATGCATATTGCTTGTAATATATCTGGTCTAGTGGCTGTTAAATACAGCAGGCTTCCAATCATAGACCTGTACATTGTTTGATCTACATCTGGGGATTTATCATCCTTGCTCAACTTGCAACCTGTTGTCATGGGAGTGCTAACCGGTTTCCTGTCTTCCATTGTGAACTTTTTCAGCATTTCTTTTACATATTTAACTTGAGAAATAAAAATGCCTTTTTCATTTTGATTGACCTGCAATCCTAGGAAATAAGAAAGTTCACCAATCATAGACATCTCAAATTCTTTCTTCATTTTAGTTGATATGTCTTTGCGGTATTCATCCATCGCTGCTGCCAAATATTATATCATCTACATAAACAACAAGAACAATAAGATGGCCCTTCTCTGTTTTGACATATAAGTTGTTGTCCACCAAACCTTTCTTGAACCCTTGTTTAATTAGATAATTATCCAGACCTTGCATACCATGCTCTGGGTGCCTGTTTCAAACCATATAATGCTTTCTTTAACCTGCAAACAAAATCTGGGTTTTCACCAAGTTGGAAGCCATCTGGCTGTTCAATGTAAACCTCTTCTTCCAGTTTTCCATTCAAAAATGCTGATTTTACATCCATTTGATATACTTTGAAGTTTTTATGAACTGCTAATGCAGAAACATTCTGATTGCCTCTAGTTCGGCTACCGGTGCAAAAGTTTCCTCAAAATCAATGCCTTCAACTTTGAGCATAGCCTTTACTGAGACCAATCTTGCCTTATTTACGACAACTTTGTCCATCTTCATTTAATTTATTTCGAAAAACCCATTTAGTGCCAATTATGTTTTTATTTGTTGGTCTAGGTACTAATTCCCAGGTATTGTTTTTCTCAATCTGATCTAGTTCTTCATTAATTGCCTTCAACCAACTTTCATCAGTGCTTGCTTCAGCAACATTTTTAGGTTCAATGCTAGATAACGAGAGAATAGTTCCAGCTTGCTTTGCTCTTCTTGTCTGAATACCATCTGTGGGATCCCCAATAATCTGTTCACTTGGATGATTTTTCTGCCAGTTGCCTGTTTTAAATTTCCTGTTTTCTTCTTCTTCAGATTCAGTTTTTACACCATCTGGATCAATTTTCTGATTCTTCTCTGTTTCTTTTTCATCATCACCTTCAATGACTTCTTCATAGATGGGGTAGTTTTCTTGATAAGTAATTTCTTGTTCTCTACCTTCATCAACTTTCACATCGGCACTCTCAACAATTTTCTTTAGCCTTTTGTTGTAACATGTGTAGGCTTTGCTTTTTGTTGAGTAACCAAGAAAGATACCTTCATCGGCTCTATTTTCAAATTTACCGAGATTATCTTCGATCCGTTTGATGTAGCACTTGCTTGCCAAATACTTTGAAATGTCTTGTTGTTGCCTTTACGCCAAACCACGGCTCATAAGGTGTTTTGCTTTCATGTGGTCTTAGCATGCACCTGTTTTGAATGTAAACTGCAGTATGTCTTGCCTCTTTCCAAAATCTATCAGCTATTTTGTTCTCAGCCGACATTGTCCGTGCCATTTCCTGCACTGTCCTATTCTTCCTTTCTACAACTCCATTCTGCTGAGGTGTTCTAGCTGCTGAAAACTGTCTTCTTATCCCATATTTTTGACAGTATTCTGCAAATTCTTCTGAAATAAACTCTCCTCCTCTGTCTCGATCTTAGGCATTTAATTCTTTGTCTTGATTGATTCTCAACAAGATTTTTGAAGGTTTTAAACATCTCAAAGGCTTCGATTTAAGTTTCAGAAATAGTACCCATGTCATTCTTGAGTAGTCATCTATACACGGCATAAAATATTTGTGTCCATTTATGCTTTCGGTTCTCATGGGTCCACATAAATCAGTGTGAATTAATTCTAATGGCTTGCTCATGAAATATTATTTTGCTTTGAAAGTGGCTCTGGTTTGTTTTCCCTTTTGGCATGACTCACAAATACTGTTTGAAGGTTTACCAATAGTTGGTATGTCTCTTATTGCCCCTTTTGAGCTGATTTTTACCAGATTATCAAAGCTTATGTGACCGAGTCTCTTGTGCCACAGCCAGTTTTCTTCTTCCTGACCAACCAAGCAAGTTCCTTCTGAAGTCTCTGAAAGTGTATACAGATTTCCAGAAGTTCTCGATCCAGTGGCTATTAACTTTCCATTTTTTGTCTTTCTTACTTCATAACCCTCCTTCTTGAAGATTACATCATGACCTCTGTCACAGATTTTACTGACACTCAGCAAGTTATGCTTCAGACCAATCACAAACAAGACTTCTTTTGATTTTATATTGCCATCACTGATCTTGGCTGATCCCTTTCCAACAATCTTTGCTCCATCATTATTTCCAAATTTCACAGAACCACCTTCATAATTCTGCAAATTCTCAAATTTTTGCTTGTCACCTGTCATGTGACTGGAGCAACCACTATCAAGTATCCAAGGTGCAGATTTGTTATGAGCTTTAAAGGCAGTCTGAACAATCAAAGATTCCTTTTCTTTCCATTCTGGTTTGATAGCAGATTTGGCTACTTGTTTTGCCTTTGTCCTTTCATTAGCTTGTGCTTGTTTTTCAGGAAATTTCTTGTTTTGTTTCAACCCACTTGGTTGAGATTTTCTACCCTGATAATTATTTGATGCAAAAGTGCTTCTGCAGTTTCTAGCAATATGTCCAAAATTATGACAATTATAACATTCAACTGCATAATTCATTAAAGGAGAAAAAACATTTCTGCTGGTGAAATTCCTTTGAGATACATTATGTCTGCAATCTGAAATCTTATGGCCATAAGCATTGCATTTAAAACAATAACCAGAAAAGGAGTGATTAAACCTGGGTGCCGGTCTTTGCCAGTTTGAAGTAGAAGCCATGAATCTTCTCTTTCTTGGATGTATGACTTTTGTGAATCCATCTTTGTCAGTATTCTTCTTGATTCTGGCATTATTGTTTTCTTTGGCATGATTTGTTTTTTCTAGTTCAACCATGATCTTTTCTTCTTTCTTTATGGGTTCTAAATTCAAGTTCTTTGAATCCTTTGATGATTCTCCTTCATCAAAGCCTAAACCAAATTTGATGTCGGAAGGCCTTTGGTTATTTAACATTTTATCCAGCTTTACAGTGCTTTCTTCAAACTTATGAAAACAGTTCAATTTTCTATTCATTTCCTCTAGCTGCATTCTTAACTTAACAATGTCTTCCTCTAGCTTGCTTCATTCAACTGTCTTTACAGTTAATTGTTCATCAAGAACTTCAAACATTTTCTTGAATTCCTCTATCTGTATTTTTAAACTGTTTATTATGTCAGTGGCATCTTCTAGTTTTCTTGAAAACTTTTTGTTCTTTTTCCTTTCTACACTCAACTCTTCAAGTGCAGCAACCAATTCTCCTTCCAGATAAACTTCAGCCTCATCTTTAAAGTTTTCATCACCTTCCTGATTTTCTTCTGTTCTTTCCTCTTCAAGTGCCATGAACAGAGCTTCACCTTTTCTTCTTCAGAATCCTCATCTGAGCTTTCTTCGAAGTACTGACATTCTTGGATATGAAGCTTTTCTTCTTGAGGTTGTTCTTTCTGAAATTTTGTTTCTTCTTCCAGTCACCTTTTTCTTGGTGTGAGCCTTCACCATTTTTAGTTTTCTCATGCATTGGACATTTGGCTGCAAAATGACCGACTCCTCCACAGTTGAAGCATTTGAAAGGTAGCTTTCCTCTATATTTTCCTTTTCCTTTTGTGAGTTTTCGAACAAAATTAGCTTCTGTTTCATCCGAGTCTCTTCATCCTCAGATTCATGTTCAGCTTTTATATTCTTGTGTGCTTTAAAAGCTGCTTCTCTGTCTATAGACTTGGTTTGTCCTATTCTCATTTCATATTCTATTAGAGAACCATGCATCTCATCCAAGCTGAAGTTGTTCGAGATCTTTTGCCTCTTCTATTGCAGAAACTTTGGAGTTAAATCTTTTGTGCGGTGTTACGAGAACCTTTTTCACAACAAGTGCATCATCAATTTCTTCACCGAGTCCTCCGATTGCATTAATGATTCCGTTGACTCTCGGCATATAAGCCTCTATGTTCTCATCTTCATTCATTTGCAGTGCTTTGAACTGTGCTCGATGAGTTTGCAGTTTTGCTTCCTTGATCTTGCTGTCTCCTTCATGGATGCTTTTCAGTTTATCCCACATGTCTTTTGCTGATTTACAGCTCATGACTCTTATCAGTTCACTTTCAACAAGCCCACACATTATGGCATTCTTAGCTTTGGAGTTGTTCTCAAATTTTTTCTTCTCAGCAGTATCTGTTGGAGGAGTAGTGGGTGCTGTGTATCCACTATCTACAGAATCCCAAATATCATATCCCAATGCACTCAGATATGTTTGCATCCTGAGTTTCCAGAAAGTGTAATTTGTTCCATCGAATAAGGGAGCTTTGTTGGATGAGAATCCTTCACCGCTTGCCATTGTTTCTTCCAAGATCTCCTTAGCTGATTAAGCTTGAACAAGGAACCTTGCTCTGATACCAATTGATGTTCACACAATGACACTGAGAGGGGGGGGTGAATCAGTGTAGCTATTAATTTTTATATCTACAACATTTAATATGAAATAAAGAGAACTTGAAAACTGGAAAAACAACTTGAACAAGAGAGCACACCACAACACTCAATATACCGAGGTTCACCAATTTGGCTACTCCTCAAAAATGACTGCTTGGACTCCAATCCAAATCCAGTCTTTGCAAAATATCAATTTTACAAATACTTTACCAGCATCAACTGGAAGGAGCACCAACCCCTGTAATTTTCTGCTGCAACAGATGGAGCACCAACCCCTAGTACCAAGCACCAACTTGGACTGCAATTCGGATCAATTTAGAATGACATAAAAATGTCTTCACTTCATGCACGACCACTGGTGGTCTGCAATTAACCCAACTCTGCACACTCTCACGGCTCTGCTAATTTTTCTCTTGATTCTTTTCTAACCCTCCTTTTACAGCAATTTCTCTCTAACGATGACAACATATTCTCTGTACGACTATTCTTTTTATAACCTATTCAATCTTCTGCATCGAATCAACTCTTCGTCTCCGGTCTTCAATCCATGCATTACATTCGGTTCCATGCACTCTTTCAACCTCCATGCTGTGTTGAATCCTTGCCAAACCTGTTCGGTTCGCATGCACTTCACTTTCGAAACCCTCAAACTTTTGATCCTTCCTTTTTGTGGTTTCAATCCTGCAAATACGTTTATTTTAATCATCTGTTCTAAAGCTTTCGATCCTTCATATTGGCTGTTCGAATTTCTTCAAATACGGCCTTTCGAATGCTTTTTTGAAACTGTATATGTGATACATCGAATGCTTTTTAATCCTGCATATACAATTGTTCCCATGCATGATCAGACACCTGTCAATTTGTAACTGCTGATCAGACATCAGTTACTTTTTACATAACTGGCTGCATGATTTTCTGTCGGCTTTTTCGACACGTGTCACCTTGCATGCTCCTGCGGGTTTTACCTGCCAGACTGTTACCTGTCGCGATATCGCGACACTTTTTGAAGCCGTACCCTTCATGCCCTTGCTGTCGCGAAATCGTGACCATTTTGGCTCTTGAAAGCTTTCCCTCTGTTCATGTCGCGATATCGCGACACTTTCAACTTCTTTGACGTCATCCTTAAGCATGTCGCGAAATCGTGACCATTTTGGCTCTTGAAAGCTTTCCCTGCATCTTGTCGTGATATCGTGACACTTTCAACATTCTTGATGTCATCCTACACTGTCCAAACTTCTCTCTCTGTCCGAAATCGCGACCTACATTCCTTAACATGTCCAAATCGACCTCTTACACTCTCCTTCACAAAATGGAACATGTCGCGAAATCGTGACACTTTGCTCTTCCGTACAACTCTCCTTGAAGACTCCAGGAAAATGGAACATGTCGCGAAATCGTGACGTTCACTGCTTCCGTACACTCTTTGTTTCATGCAGTAGCGAAATCGCTACAACTTTGTGCCTTGTGCTTTTGACTTGTTACATCTTTAATTTTTACAACTTTGAATGGTAGCGAAATCGCTACACCTTTGTTTTTATACATTTTTTCATGCAACGAAATCGCTACATCTTTGTTTTCTGCACTTCCTATTTGTAGCGAAATCGCTACACCTTTGTGCCATGTATTTCCATCATGCAGCGAAATCGCTACACCTTTGTTTCCATTCATTTCAACATGTAGCGAAATCGCTACACCTTTGTTTTTGAGCATTCTCTCTCCTCTTCGGGTCGTGAAAACCCGACGTGTCGCGATATCGCGACACTTTTCGTTGCTAGCTCCTTTCCTCCATTTATGTCACGAAATCGTGACATCTTTTCACCTTGCTTCCCTCTCTGCCAGCATGTCGCGAAATCGTGACAGTTTACCTTTCACTTTCTCTCTCCTCTGCCATGTCGCGATATCGCGACAATTTTCCTTGCATTTTCTCTCTCCTTGGCAATGTCGCGAAATCGCGACAATTTTCCTTGCATTTTCTCTCTCCTTGGCAATGTCGCGAAATCGCGACAATCTTCCTTGCATTTTCTCTCTCTTCTGTTTTGTCGCGATATCGCGACAGTTTTCTTCCTTGTCTTTTTCTGCCAATTTCTGAATCTGGGTCACCTCTGTTTTTCTTGAAATTCACTGCACTTGATCTGACTGACCTCTGAACTGCATCAACTGCATCAATCTGTCTGTGTTGACAACAATGACAATACTTTTGCAATTCTTTTGCTGCACCTTGCTCAACATCCATATCAATTGGAATCTTCACAAAACCTGATAACATGATGAAATGTATTGATGAATGAAATTTGGAGTGATTTGGTTGGGGGCAGCTATTGTTTTGTGCCAATTTTGTCTTTTGTTAATGCTGACGCGAAATGCTCGCGGGCGCTTGCGGTCTGCAGAAACGCCCGCGAGCACTACAGCGCGCCAGGAAACGCCCATGGGCGCCCCAAAGCGCCTGAAGCAGCTATAAATAGCTTGCTAGGCGAGATTTAAGCTCATTTGTGCGTTTGGGAGTTCGAGAAGCTACGTTTATGGCGGCGCAGGGAGCTGGTGTGGAGGTCGGGGCCTGCGGCTGGGGCGCTAGTTGTTGAGGTAACCCATTGTTTATTATGCTTTTTGTATTGTGCAAAGTTTTTTTTTTTTTTTTGGTAGTGGTGAAAACCATTGTTTTTGAATTATGTACATATGTTACAAGTTGGCTTATGGAATGGCTTAATGGAATGGAGGTGGTGGTTCACCGATAGGGGCGGCTCGCTCTTGTGGAAGAAGCAAGCGATAGATGGGTTCATGGATGGGGAACATGTTGAGATAAAACTCATCTTGTTCGGAATGGCGAATGATGGGCTCCGATTCTTCTTTAGATTCATCCGAAATTATTGACATAAGCTCGAATTCTTCATAGATGTCATCATCAAAATTATCGGGATGGAAGGCTTCTTCTTCTGAATTGAGGTTGAGCCTTTGGAAGGCTTGTTCAAAAGAAGAGGTGGTAGGTAATGGGTGGTAGCCTAAGCCTGAACGGTCGTGCACCTCTTGATATGGAAATCAATAGGTTGATGCACTCCTTGTTCATGCAATCCTAAGGCATGGCCTTGCCAATTGACAATGTGGAAATATCAAGATGGAAATCCCGTCATGTTTGGAATATTGGCAAGTTGTGGTTCTTTGTGCTCTTCTATGGGTGCTGGAATTGATGAAGAGTCAATCCCCCCATATACAAAATTTATGCTATTTGGAGCTGAACCCATATTGTAAACTGCTCCTATTGCTAAAGGTTGGTCACGTGGGCGACCAAAATCTTTAGCACTAGGGATGGTGAGGGGTGTGACGGTAATGTCTTGGACCACGTATTCACCAATACCAGGATTAGTGAGATGGACCTTGACTTGGGATGACATGGAATGATTATGGTCAGGCGATGGATCGGGAAATGGTGGAAATGGAAGTATCTCACAATCCGTCAATTTGACTTGTGAAACATTGGGTGATGGCGATGGATTGGATATAAGTTTTATCAATATAAAACGAGCCACATCTATTTTATTATATCATTATGAATATTTATACAGGAGTGTGGGTAGTCCGAAGGGACGCACCCTTACATAAATGCCCTTACATTAATTAAGCTAATGTATTATTCTAACATACCCCCCCATAATACATTAGGTGGGATAATGTATTATGTTCTTGCTTTGTTGAGCTGCTCTGGCTCTTGGCTCTGGCTACTCTTGCTTAGGTGAGTACCTCTAGGTCCACCTCTGGGTTGATCGCTTTTGGGTCTATCTTTGGGTCTACCTCTGGGTTTGCCTCTGGGTCTACCTCTGGGTTTGCGTCTCGGTCATTTGCCTCTGGATTTGCCTCTCGGTCGTTTGCCACTGGGTCGTCCTTTAGGTCTAAGCAAAGTAGGGTATGTTCCCCCTAGAGGGAAAATGCGGTGGATAGTTGCTCCTGATGAACAAGAGCAAAATCCTCAGTTTCCTCCTCATCGTCAGTATTGGCAACATTCCCTTGTTGTTGGTGTTGTGGTCGACGTTGGTTCCATTCTCCCTGGTTCTTAGGAGGTGGTCCTCTTTGTGTAGGATTCTTGTTACTCGAATCTCCCTGAGTAAAAGTATTATACCAACATTCGTGCAAGTCATGGCCCTTTTTACCACAAATCAAACAACTTTTCTTTGGCTTGTTGGGATTTTGGTTGCCTTTTCCTTGGTGGAATGACATCGTGCCCATATGATTCGTTATCATGGCTTGCTCTTCTTCATTTGAGTTCTCATGGAATGCTTCCTCTTGTTGCAATAGGTTGACCAATTCTTCAAAATCTGGCTTCTGCTTCAGGATGTTCAAGGATGTCACAAAGGTGCAATACAACTCCGAGAGTGCTCTCAGGACAATGGGTACAAGGAGCTTATCTTCCACAGTCTCTCCTAGTGCTTGTAGGGAGGCACGAAGCGTAGCTACTCGACGAAGAAATGATTCCAATTTTTCACCACCTTTCAACTTTAGAGTGTGCAATTGTCCTTGAAGATGAAGAATTTGATTTTGATTCTTGGACTCATATACTTGCTGCAACTTCATCCATACTTCAGTAGAAGTCTTAGCATCTCAAACATGAGGTTGGACATCGTCCGAGATACCAAGAAGAAGGATCATACGAGCTTTGCGGTTCCAGTGATCAAATGTCTCCTGATCTTTTCCAGCTATTTGTGGACGTTGCTCAGTCCCAGTAACAATCTCCCATAGGCCTTCGAATTCAAGAATGGCTTGAATCTTTGTTTTCCAGGCCGCATAATTGTCACCTTTGAGGACTTGAGAATCGGAGAGCAGAATTTTGGGAGCAGTTGATATCGCCATTTCATGAAGGCAAAATATTCACTGTCACTTTTTTTTTTTTAATTAGATTTATAAATATTTTATAAAGTTATTTTTATAAAATAACTTTATATATTTATATTATAACTTATAAAGTTTATATATTATAACTTTATAGTTATAAATTTAATATTTAAAAATGTAAATATTTTATAAGGTAACTTTATACAGTTACCATATATCTGTGGATAACGAGCGCGGAGTGGTTCTTTATACAGTTACCATATATCTATTGGACGGTAGCCGTGTGCAGGTTATTAAAGTGACTTTAATATTGTCTTAAATTTTTTTTATCTTGTTGTTTTTTTTTTTTTTTCCTCGCCTCCGTCAAGCCCTACTACGCCGACAAATCCCCGGTCATGCGAACCCTAATAGTGATCAAAGGCGGAACTGTTACGTTATACACGTTCAACCAATTGTTTTGGCTTATAGTACCAGGACGACGTTTTCGGTTTGAGCGACAAGATTGAGCGAATGGAGAATATTAAGTTCTCTCCTTTAGTCAATTAATTGGATGAACTTTAATTCTCCGTATGTGCTTTAATTGGCAGAAATAGCAGTGGTTGCAGATGTGAATAAAATCCCGTTGCGCAACTACATTACCTGAACTACGAGCAACGGAAGGCGGTGGTTGTCAAGATTGACGGCGCCGTCGAGGGCAAAGACGTCCGCTGTGGTCAGGTCTGCAATACTGAGAGGTTGTGTAGAGGTTTCGATGAAGTCCTCAAAGATTACTTCAACGCCTTCTCTGATCCCTGCATTCCAGAATTCCAAGACGGTTGGGTGTTATCCAATGCTGCAAGGCTTGTTAACAATGTTTCCTAGTGCTGTAGGCACGAACAAAGACTTGTTTAATTTTCTCCTTTGCTCTTAAAAGTGTATGCAAACAGCTATTGATGGTCTCGTGCATTGTATCCTTTCGCGCGATCTCTGACGGATCTCCTAGGTTTTGCTTCACATTTCGTAGTACACGTTCCATGAACTTGTTTCTGATGCACTGGTTGAAAAACAACTCACTGTATCCTACTGTGACACTTGGACCCCAACAGCTATCCGCCTCTATGTTGTATACGTTATGCTGGTCAAACTAACATCAGCATCCTGCGGATATGCGCTCAGAAGCTAACGTCGCTGTGCTCCCTTCCGCTGCGGCGTTCGTTGCTGGTCATATCTATTGACGCAGGTCCTCTACTTTAACTCTTTTGTTTTCTAGAGCGAAGAAAGAGAAAACTGTTATATAGATGTCCCTCTATCGTAACGCTTCCGCTGCATCAATTGCTGGGCTCAAATCTGGTTGGGCATTGGATGCTCCAGTCCTTCATAGGTCTGATGGCAAACCTGGGTGCTCTGATACCATATAAGTTTTATTAATATAAAACGAGGCACATCTATTTTATTATTTCAGTATGAATATTTATACAGGAGTGTGGGTAGTCCGAAGGGACGCACCCTTACATAAATGCCCTTACATTAATTAAGCTAATGTATTATTCTAACATTAAATTGGGAAGGTTGCTGAGTGTATAGTGATGATGTGGATGGCAATGATGTTGATGATGTGGACTGACTGTGACCATATGTGCATGTAGTCAATGATGACGATGATGGGGAATCAGTAAAACAAATCATAAATAGAAAATCGTAGAGGGTCCCACTGTGATCGCCATTTTAAAGATGCAAAACGCAACACCCAAACAATGCTTGAACAAATGAAATACAAGGAAACACAAGATTGCACAATAGAATAATTTTCATTGACAGGGGGAGCCTAGAAACTCCATTGTTTACAAGCTTGGATCCTTGAATCCTTTTGATACAATATTACAAGGGGTTAGGGTTCTTCGAAACCCTAACAAGCAAAGCTGTGATGTCTTCAAGCATGTCTTGATCCCAACAGGGTTGAGTGGGCTTTTTGATATCCAAGTCTGGGCCACTCTAGATGCTGATGTAGTACTTTCAGATCTGCACACAAGGACACAATAAAATAGTTAGTAATACCTGCGAGGGCTCCACAGCGTGAGGCCCTCTATAAGCAATAATAAAACCTAAGTGCTGCAAATAGAGTGAACAGACACAAAAGCACATGCATAAAATAATAAATGATGGATCTGTTTTACTTACTGTGCTCTGATATGCGATATCTAATGCAGGTGGTTGATGCGGGGTGATGCCCTAGCATCGCCCGAAGGTAGGAGGCTTTCAGAAGGGCTTGCGTAAAACGCTTGCGGGCACCTGGCGGTTATGAAAAACGCCCGTGGGCACTTGGTGTTGGTAGGGAGGCGCCCAAAGGCGCCTGGCGTTGACAGAAAGCGCTCAGAGGCGCCCGACGGATGATGGAGGATTCTGCAGAAGCAGATCGGGCGAGGGCGCGGGATGCGGCGACGGTGATAGCGAGCGAGGGGCAGAGAATATGGTTGATGGAATGGGATTAGGGCACAAGAGGCTTAAGGCACTTAGGAACTCAGGGACTTAGGGAATTCGAACACTTAGACACTCAGGGGTTGAGCCATCAAAATGGCTCCTATTTATAATCTAACCTAGGGCATGCTAGGGTTTCAACGACACTAATCGTGTGGCTGATATTAAAGCACATCTAAGGGTAGATAATAAATCTAGGTTGTGGCATGGATTGATGTAAATGGGTGGTCGGGATTAAATGGAATTGGATGGCTGGGATTAATTCACTTAAATAAATACATATTTATTAAACATATATTAAAATATAATATAAAATATTATATTTAAATATATATAAAATAAATATACATAAATAAATGTGAATAATATTCGGAAATAGCGGGAAATAGGGATGGTGGACAAATGACTATGTTTTGGTGGTGGAAATGGCGGGAAAGCATAGATGGAGGACAAATGGCTAGATTTTGGTGTCTACAAATCCATTGATGAACCGGATTTTTACCATGCCATCGACCGATTTCAATTTTAGTTTATCTGTTAGTTTCTTTTAACTAATAGTTGTAGGTTTTGATATCTTCATCTTTCTTTTACTTAGGGGAGTATATTTTTGTTATAATTTCCATGTCATCTCGTATCGGTATAAATTCTTTCTTGAATTCCTCTACTAAATTGTCCTATGTCTTGAAAGGTTGAGTTGTTGCCTTCTTCAAATACCAGTCTATTGCAATCCCTCATAATGTTGTTGGGAATAATTGTAACCAAGCTTTTGGGTCTGTTACCCCCTTTGCCTTCCAAATTGTTGTACAAGTTCCAATATGTTGTGTTGGATCTTCCTTACCTTCTTCGGTGAAGGGTGGGCACTTTTGCTTTCCTGTTTGATTTGCAATATTCGCCATTAGTGAATGATCCTCACTCCTTGGCTTGTATGGCGGTTCTTCTTGTTGCTCTTCTCCTTGTACCTCTACTCTTGGTACTTCGTTACCTCGAGATGCTTCTTGTCCTTCAAATAGCCTTCATCCTAGTTTAGGTGCACCAACACTTCGCAACCTTCTTCACAAATATACAAATGGTGGATTCATCCTCCTTGCCCAAACACTCTTAGGTGGTTATTCTGGTGCCTGAATCCACTCGTCTACACCCCTCGACAAACTTCAATTTGCTTGCTCAGGCGTGATCATCCACCCTTTGTCTCCTTGTGCTTGCTCCACGTTGGCATCTTGACTTATGCAAACGTTCTTGTTGTCTCTTTGATGTAATTCTTTTTCAACCTTGTCCTTCGTCGTTAGAAACAATGTCCACCAACTTTCGTTTTCCTCCCTCGTACTATCGTCTTCCTGAGGATTCGACACTCACTCTACTTCTAGTTGTGTAAGTTCTATTCTTGGTTACAATCCTTGGGTGGCAATTCTCGCAGTTCTCCTTACAGGTTGCTCCGAAGTTCTTTCTTGATTTCTTCTTTGTCGTTTGTGCAACCTCAAATCTATCATTCACCTCCTTATTGACAAATGCTAAGCCTAATGCTTCAATCTCCACCAACCCGTACTTTGATTAGGAAATGACGCCAAATGTAGCATAGCGGAGAGGATTCCTAATGACGAGGGAATGACAGATTAAAGTCCAGCAAAATTGCAGTCAAGGAGGTTATGGGAACTCATCCTAGACGGTGATATCCACCAGACGACAAGGTATAGACTCAAGACGGTAGGGTTAACAAACTTAGACGACACACTCCAAGACAACATCCCTAGACAACATCCTCCAACATGCACAGTCTTAGACGACATTAGCCATGATGGCATGACGACACTCTGTGATAGCATGACAACATGATGCAGACGGCATTTGTTAGACAATGATCACTTAGACGACAATCTTACTCCTTACCACGTCGGCTCATACCGACGACGAACTTTGTCTATTGGCATCTGCAACTTTGGTTGTCTGAACCTCCCACCTTGCAATCTATCACCTTGCAATACCACTAATAGTCTAGTCACAAGTTAAACATCAATAGGCAATCGCGCACAATGAGAGCATAAAACGTATATTGCATTAATGAGTTTGCCACAATGGTGTACAATGCAGAGATCTGTCTATCTCTATGATTCTAGCATATTTGTTTATACACAACAATACATCTATCCTTAGACTTGCTCTGCTTACCCAGAGATCCTATATCTGCTATATCTTTATATCCACACATGTCTGCATATATGTGTATGCTTACAAAATGAAAGGGGGTCCTATTTATAACGCAGTCCTGGCCGTTGGCAACAACGGTTTCCAGGGCACGTCGTCACCTACCCCATTCCTACACATAAAACATAAATGCGCCAACTTTGTACCATATGCATATTTCCTAACTTATAACAAGTTGGCATAATATTTCCATTACATTACATTGACATAACATTTCATTTCCACTTAAACTTAGCTTAATGCCTTGTTGCTTAGACATTTCTGCAAACACTTTCACTTTTGCTTCTGTCTAGAACTGGTGCCTACATAAACATCTTGGCATATTTGATTTAGTGGTTGGCAGTAGGCCTGGAGACATTTCAGCAGATGGTTAACAGCCTGAAGTTGAAGGAAGAAGAGCAAGCCAACCAATTGCAATTTGTGGAAGGATAGCTTTGGCAGGTTCAGTAGGAGGCCGAAGTAGAACTAGTGAGAATGAGGAAAGAAATGGAGAATATGAGGCAAGTGCAGGAACAGTAGGATCAACTGATTGGCCAGTTGAAATAAGAGTGCATGGTGAGGGAACAAGCCCTTGAAGTGAAGATGCAGGAGATTACTCACCGGGACCAGCAGATTGTGGAGCATGATTTGTAGCTTGCGGAAGCTGCAAGGAAGGAAGCTGAAGCAACAGAAAAAGAGGCCAGGTTGAAGGCTAGACTGGCAGAATTTGAGCAGAAGTTATGAAATGTAAATGCATGACAAAGGTAATGTAAGAAATGATGAGGTGTTGGGTTGGCAGTTAGGGGAGTAACTACCTCCCAAATGTATAAAGAGGAGCCCTCATTCATTCAAAAGGGAGACATACATAGATATACATAGAGAGAGTACGGAGAAAACAGGAGTTGCATGCTATCATGAGATACTTGCATTGTATACCAGACATGTATTCTTTCTGATAATAATATTTCCATTCAGCCATTGTTGTGCAGACTGTGTAAGCATTGTGCATGTGATTGCAAGTGATTGTCATTGCTGTAGATAGATTATCCAAACTGTTTCCACTTTATTCTGTTTACTATAGACGTACAGATTGGGCCTATTTGGAATGTTGATCCAGGCCGTCGCATGCAAAGCCAAGGCCGTCTGAACTGAACCAAAGGCCATCTGAACTGCAGACAAGGCCCTCTAACTTGTTCTATTGTGCAGGGCCATCAAGGATAAGTTGACTGTGTTGCAGGTTGTCTAGGGTGGAATACGAGGCCATCTGAGTGTTGCTTTGACTGCATGTTGATGAATTGTGTTGCTGATTTACTCTGTCATTCGTTCTCTGTTCCTTCAAATGCGGAATACCACCTCCGCGCTACAGTTATTATGCGTAACTTTTGTCGTCCAAAGACACATCTTTGAATACACAGTATAGTGCAAATAACAATAACTTTACCTCTAACACAAAAAACCTCATATGATTGATGGAACACATTTCTGTTAATATAAGAATAAGTATTTCCTTTTTGAATTGAAGGTTTAATTACTGGGGGACGCGTCCCGTTTCCCGCGTCCCCCAGCACGGGGGGACGTTTCCCCCGTCCCCCTTTTTGGGGGACGGCTGAGGCCTGTGGCCTCCCGTCCCCGGGACGTCCCCCTTTTTGGGGCGTCCCCCATGGGGCCCGGCCGTCCCCGGGGACGGCCGGAGCGTCCCCCATGGGGCCCGGCCGTCCCCGGGGACGCCCAGCCATCCCCGGGGACGGTCTGAGCGTCCCCCATGGGGCCCAGCCGTCCCCCACGGCTGGGCATCCTCACCCAAGGGGGGAAAAAAAAAAAAAAAATTAACTTAAAAAATGGTAAGGGTCTTTGGAATTATGCTATAATGCCATCATTACAAGACTAAAAGGAGGTTTATTTAAACAATACCAATTCTTTTGGTATAGTGACTGAAAATTTGAACAGTTAGTGACAGTTAGTGACTGAAATTTTTTAAAAATGACAAGTCTTTGTTTGAACATTGGTGGCTGAAAAAATGATGACTGTTATTACTTAAAATGATGACTGTTTGAACATTGTTTGCACTTGATATCCTTGGCTGAACCTTCAAGTTATAGTTGTTGAACTTGAAACAATTAAATGGCTGCATATTAGTAACTAATATGAATATGAAAATGTTAAATGACTCAATTATGGCTGCACTTATGTGTTAGTAACTAATCTGAATATGAATGGCTGCACTTATGTGTTAGTAACTAATCTGAATATGAATGGCTGCACTTACATAATTGATTAGTAATATGAAATATCATTTTTGTTGGGTGTAGAATTCTGAATGTGTAGATTATTCTAAATTTCTAAAAAAATTCAATTTTTATAGTATTATACTAGCCGTCCCCCCCAGCCGTCCTCGAGCCGTCCCCTAAAATCGTCCCCCCGTCCCCCACCGTCCCCCCGTCCCCCAGGCTCGTGGAACCTTGTGTTAAGGTAATTAAATCTGGGCAAAAGATCACAATAGCTTTTATCGTAATATCTAGGCCTCTTGGTATGATGTTTGTGTTACTGCTTGTGCTACCCCCTTCCTTATATTCTCTTGAACTTAAGAGTTTTAGATATTCAGCATGTTTGAGAGATTCTAATGCGCATTGATGGTTTATGTATAATGAAAAAGCAGGGTTTGTCTGAAACTTTCTACGTATCACATGGGGAAATTCTGTGAGTCAGATAGGAAAAAACTGCATGCCAAACTGCATTTGCATAAGATTGCCGGGTATGGAAGTTGGTTCCTTCATAATTTTCAAATTGGATTCATATATGTTGTTATTTCACAGTTAGGATTAGATTTATTTTTTATTTTTTAAGTGGACCTAGACTGATGTTCCATCTGGGAGGTTTTAGGTCGGAAATAAAACTGCAAAATGACAATTATTGGTTGAGTAAGCCACTTAAATATCAGGCAGGTGTAGAGAATGCAGGAGGAAAATTGAATGTAATGTCATCAATGCTACAGGCACATGACTGAAATACTGGAGTTTCAGGCAGAAAATCCATCCTTTCACGTTTTGTTTATTCCTGGAAATCCAGGTCTTATTGCTGTCTTTTCTATCATAGAATTGTCCTTTATATACGTTACCTGCTTAACAATTGTACTTCCTGAATATGTAGATTTAGTGATGGCAATGCATTTTACAGATCTTTATTCATTTATTAGTCTGAATTTTTTTGTGAATGATATCTATTCTTTAAATGTCCACGTGTCTATTTAGGAATTGTCTCCTTCTATCAAGGCTATCTAGAAGGCGTATATGAGCTTCTTGATCGGAAAGCTTCCGTAACAGGTAAGTTCTATAATTGATAAATATGCGTCAGTTGAGATCTTTTTTGTCGTGAAGAAACATCTATGAGCTTTGGCATATTTCCAGTAATAGTATTAATCAAATTCATGGTTTTTTGCCTTAACTAATTTGTCAAATTTTATACTTGTTTTTTATGGCAAATTTTGCAGCCATTGGACACATAGCTCACACATCAAAGGTTAGTATTTTTGATGCTTAACAGTATGTCAAAATAGTAGATCATTACCGGAGATGGGAGTCTTTCATGCTTTTATCTGAAACTTGCACATGTATCTGTTTATGCTATTATTGTTTTTTTTTCCAATGGAAAAATTATACCATAATTCAAGTACATTAGTGTAGATGGCATGGTAATTTGTGAATTTTGGGAACTCCTGGAAATTCACATACACAAAATTTTAAGCTTGAGCTTCTTATTCCAATCACAAGTAAGAGACCAAACTGGTTTTCTCTAATTAGATCCAGGGAAAATTAAGCTCCTCATGTCATGAGGGATATTGGATATCCTATACAAATCTATTAAATATAGCTGGTGACCACACTTGACCAAACACAAAATGTGTGACCGATAAGAAAACTTCTAGACTCTAATTTCTAGCTGCAAAATAACCAAAAAAGAAAAAAATGCAAGCTAAAATGTCTTCAATCTCAAACATTTGGATAGATTGAATTCCTTCTGTAGATGTGTTTTTCTTACTTCACATGCTTTATTCTAGTAGTACGAGGGATAACTGTAGGAGCTAGTTCAGATGTGGTGCCATCTCAAGCACCACCACAGAATTAATGCAGTGTGTCAGAAGTCAAGTATGTGCACAAGAAATTTTGTTATGTAATAGTTTTGACATTTTGAGTTGTTTTGTTATACATATGAGAAGTGTTTGATGAAATGTCGTATGTATAATTAATAAGTCATGAAATGTAAATGTAAGTCAAATGCATGTCAAATGTAATTCAAGAAAATGATGAGGTGTCGGGTAGTTAGTTGGAGGGAGTTGAGGAAGCAACTACCTCCTAGGTTGTATAAATAAGACCCCTCATTCATTCATTTGAGGATATACAAGCACATTCAGAGAGATATAGAGGTGTATGCCTATGGAGAGAGAGTACGAAGGTGTAATCAGATATGTATTCTTGCAGAGAATAACTCCATTCAGCTATTGTTGTAGACTTATGCTATCATTGTGCATGTGCCTATGAATAGTTCTAGTAGTTAAGCACTGCTGCATATGACCGTCTAGACTATGTGCACTGTTGAATGCTTGCTGTAACAAGGTCGTCTGAGTTGCTGTGCTGAGCCATCTGGACTGCTGAACCAGGCCGTTTGATGCTGAACCAAGCCATTTGATGCTGAACAAGGCTGTCTGACCCTTGTGCAAGGTCGTCTAACTTATGCTGTGTGTGTGCAGGGCTGTCTAACGAATATTCGTAGGGCATTTGAGGCTGTTCTAAGGTTTACATGTTGATGTCAAGTGCTCGAAATGTACTGTGTTCATGATTTTCTCTGTCATCCTTCATTCTCTGTTCCTTCAATTGCAGAATACCATTGCTGTGCTACATTTGGCGCCATTGCCCTCTAAAGTTTGAACTGGTGATCGTGTGGACATCAAAGACGGGAGAGGTGAATAACAAATAACCTGACGTGAGGACGTGGGAGACATGGATGCATGAGGACAATTGAACAATCGACAATAATAAGCTTGAGGATCGCACAACAAGTGGAAGGAGAGTCTGGATGTGTGATACGTGTAGAGGAGTTGCATGTTGGCGAAGCAAGCAACGCGGAAGAGTTGCATGTTGATGAAGCAAGCAACGCGGAAGAGTTTGTTGGTCAAGAATCCGCCTTAGGTATGGAATGTTTCATCCATGCGCCCTAGACCCGACCAACATTGAAAGGCCGAAAGGAAGAGATGCCTCCCGTGCCAATCTCCAGAGAGGGCTGGTTCCCTTACTATTCTAACTTGGGGATTTGAGATTAAGGAACAGGAAAGAGATTAGAAATGACTGAAAGGGATGGGAAATATGGCCTCAAGCCAGATGAACAGGGGTGATGAACAAACAACACGATAACTTAATTGCACTCTGAACCAATAGCACTTCACACAAAGAAAGTAACAGAAATTAAAACCAGATATCTTATATGTGCAATCTCCAGAATTATTCCAGTGTTCACCCTCTATCGGAAGCTAAATCCAGACATAGAATTATAGCCCACAGACAAAGAAGAGAATTTGATAGAAATATAGGATAGAAAACATACACATAAAGAGAAGTCCAGAATTAGAGCCAAGGTTTCTTTGTATTCATAGCAGAATTCATGTACAACAAGTCTCTAGCAAAACGTCCATCATATTACATTAGAATTGCTAGCTTTTATAGAGGATTCCGCCTCTGAAACATAAATGCTCACCCACAAAACATCGCGGTGGCAGCAAAGATAGGATTTCAGCACTCATCAAAAAGTAATGAGGCATGGCCTGAATTCGATGACTCATGGAGAAGTGGTTGCATGGCTTCAATGCGACGATATGATTCGCCTGTAGCGCCGCCTCCTCACTTGCTGGAACCGCCTCAACGGAAGATCGGATTCTGAGATCCGGGAAAATCAAATCCGGAAGCTTCTCCGACCGACTGCAATTAAACTGGTGAGGGCGCGCCTTCTTTCGTCGTTGAGAAGCATTTTCGGAGGAATTCTGGTTGAGGCAGGGGAGTTAGACTGGAAACAGGCGCTTTGCGGATGCAGGCCCCACCTACGTTTCGCCCATGCAAGCTCCGAAAAGGGCTTGCGCTCAAAACTACGAGGAAACACTTTGCTATCTTGGGAGTAGCGCTGACGTGGAAAAGTCAAAGGCGCTTTCTCCCTCACTAGGTCCGAAAATGACTTGCACTTGAAAACTGGAGCGAAACACCTTGCTGCCTTGGGAGTAGTGCTGGAGTGAGAAAAGTCAAAGGCTCTTTCTCCTTATCAAACCCCAAATTGATTTGCTTGGAAAATTGGAGCGAAACACTTCGAATCCCACTTGCATTTTTCTTTGAGAAGTTGCACCTTGGAAAATTAAAGGCGCTTTCACCTTTCAAAAACTCGAAATAAATTGTGCTCAAATTGAGGCGAAATCACTTGGGCCCCACTCAGCTTTGGCCAACTTCTAGCCCGAAATGGGCTTGCGCTCCAAGTTAAGGCAAAAACACTTTGGGCCCACGCCATTTAAAATAGGTCTGCTGACTTGAAAGGTCAAAGGCCTTTCGCCCCTCCTTGCTCCGAAATTGATTTGCGCTCTCACATAGGGGCGAAAAGGAAATGGGCCCCACCTTGGTTTAAAGCAGATTTGCATTGATTTTTAGAACAAAATGAAGGCATTTTCGCCCAAGTTAGCCCCGAAAAGGCATTGCGCTCTCCAGCTGGGGCGAAAACACTTGGGCCCACTTAGCATCTTTTCTTTTGAAACTGAGTTTCGCCCAATACAATTGCGCTCTCACACAGGGTCGAAAAGGCCTGGGCCCCACTTGGGCTTCTCTCCAAAACAGGTTTCGCTGTTTTCTGGCCCGAAATGGGCTTGCGCTCTACTTTTGCCCCGAAATCAATTTGCGCTTGGAGACTTGGTGCGAAACTACTTCTCGCCCTCGAAAAGACAAAGACCCTATATGAGTGAACAGGAAAAACTGCACACTCCCTTGGGCGCAACCAACAAATTTTGACAGAACATAGGAAACAAAGGATACATTTTGAAGAAAGAACAGAGTTTCAGGGAAGAAGAAATTACTGAATAGCAAAATATTACAGAGGAAATCAATGTGGCAGGGATGCCAACATCTCTGGCGGCTCGTGGGGGATTGAGCTCGCCTCAATGTGAAGATCCTAAGCCTTATCTGTTGGGCTCAGAGTCATCATCGCTGTCCTTTTCTGAATGCTCACTGCTGGCAGTAGACTCTTCCTCCAACTTCTCCCTTTCTGCTTCTTCCTCTTCTCTTTGGCGCTCATGGTCCTCTTCTTCTCCTTGGTCTCCTTCCTGTGCTTGATCTCCATGCTGCTGGGAAGGCTCCGATTGTGGGAGACGCTCATGGATACGATCATAGGTTGCTTGGACCAAGGCCCAGGCATCTTCTTGGAGTGTGCCACGATCTTGGAGCTCTCTGACCAGGTATCCGAAAGTCTCAAGTTGGTCTACGTCAGCGTAGTTAGCTCTCTGGTTGAGGTCTACCAAACAAGATTCAATCCGTGCGAACCTGGTTATTAACTCCATTACCTGGTGTTCTGAAATAGGCTCCTCCCAACTGTCAATCTCCGAAGTATCACTTTCAAAGGTGTCCCAAACTGGCTTCAACTCTTCCTTTGTCAAAATAGCTTCTTCCTCGTCAGTGAAGCCAGGGAAACCGAGTTGCGCGAGAGCTTCGAAATACATCAGAGAGATGCGCCTTTCCCGCTCAAACACTTCCAACAACCTTCTCGCCTCTCGGGCTGTTTCCATTTTCGCGAAGTAAGCCCGCAGTGTTACCTTTGTAGTTGCCCATGACCGAGCAAGTGGGCACATTGGAGTAAGCTCGAGGTCCATTTTTTCTAGGGTTTGCACCTTCATAGCCAGCTCCAGCCATCGGTCAATGTCCTTTTCAGCATCCTCCACGATAGGTGCGCCGTAAGTGACTGATTGCTTGGCCTCCCAAATGAACGTTAGGACTGCTATTGCTTTGCGTGCCCTTGTTCGGAAGTTTGTCAGGAAGTGATGGCGAACCTCCTTAATACGGTCTTTTGTGAAGACCTCTGATTGCACCGCCCTCTGTGTCAACTGGGCTTGCAGTTCCTGGATCTGAGCATTCAAGGCTTGCAACTGGCTTTCCGCTTTTGCATGCGCTTTGAGGTGATGTTCATTTTCTTTCTTGTAATTATCCACCTCCTGCTCCAGACTGGTCACGCGTTGCTGCAACTGCTCGGATTTGGACTGAGCCTCTTCGAGTTGTGCCCTTGTGTGCGCCAAGGTCTCTTCAAGCTCTACGTTTTTGGCCTCAGCCTCGTAGAAGCGAGCTTTGTAGTGCTCCCCGTGGAAATAGATGGAGCCCATTTCAACCTGGATATTCCCCATCTTCTCTGTTGCATCGATCGTTCTCATGTCTTCAACTGTATGATGGTAGGAATAATCTGCTGGTGTCATCTCCTCTAGGGGCTTTTGGATCTTGGGCACCTTCTCCATTTTGTGGAGTTGCATCTTCTGCGGGTCGAACATAGCCCTCTTTTCCACCTGGGCTAGAGCCTGCGCATTTTTTCTTTTCCGGCCCTTAAGCCAGCTTGAGGAACTCTGACGCGCCCGACGTATACTCTCCGCAATTGGGCCCTCCTGCAGAACTTCTAGCTCCATTTCCATCGGTTCCTGTACTCCAAAGAGTGGCGTGAAGGGGAACAGAGCTCGCTGGGGGTTTGCTTCGACAGATGAATCAGGAACAGCCGGGGCAGCGACTACGGCGACCTTGGGAGACGTCGGGGTTTGGATAGCTGCGACTGAAGTACTAGGACCTGGGGTTGGAATATCAAGGGGCGCCGTTGCTGCAACTGAGGAGGTGCATGAGGGCAAAAACAGGTTTGGATTGACGGCAACGACAGATGCAGCGACTGGATTGACAGAAACTTGAGGAGGGGTAGGGGCGGATGATGCAGGAAACGCAAATGCGTTGGAGATAGACGCAAAGGAACTAAACGTCTGAGAAACAGGAGGGAATGTTGAGGGGAGCGATGATTGGGATGCAGGGAAAGGCATGGCAGACATGGGGACGTCGAATGCAAGTTGGGTGGAAATGAGGGTTTCGACGTTGGAAGGGATAGTTGCCAGAGGTACAGAAGTAAGAGAAGGAGAAAGAGAGAATGCACCTGCGGGCTCGGGCGCTGCCAGAGCCAAAATGGTGAACTGCTGCGTGATAGGGCTTGCTCTTCCTTCTTCTGTCTGATGGTTCAGCTTCTAGGTCAATGAACTCTACCTCTTGCCGCGCTTGCTGTGCCGGAACGGAGACTTCAGGGACGCTTGCTTCCATGGCTGCCGATGTTGCAGAAGGGTTTGTGTTGAGAGGTCGGGCTGCACCAGTCCGAGGCTTCTTTGCAACATGGGGGAGCGAAAGTGTTGCACCAGCGCTCCTCTTCCTCGGAGTGACCTCTTCTTTAAGGAGCAGCTGCTTGCCCTTCTCCTTGACAAGTGGGTCTTGTTCAGTGTGCTGCCCCTGTCCTTCCGCCGCGTCTTCCACTCTGCTAGGGCTTTGAGTACTTCTAGGCACGATGTCAGCAAACAAGACGGGTCGGTAAGTGTCACAATTTGCGTCATACATCTCGGAGAAGTTCTCGTCCAACACAAGAAACTGATCGGATGCCTCCTTTTTATTGTGGACCCTCATGATCCACCAGTTTGCAATTTTTTCATCCGACCAGTCGGGCACTTTGTTCTTCATCGCCTTAAACACTTCCTCATCAGGGGCATGCGCCGGGTTTTGTGCAGGGTCATACTCGGCCTCTATCGTGTAGAAGTCATGCCACGGGGGAAGTGACATCATCCTCTCCACGTGCCATTCCAGGTCGCGCCCTGAGGGATTGTTGCGTTGCGCTTCGATGTCTGGGCGTGGACAGCTATGGAAGCTTTTTGCCCCGATCTTCTGCCTGAAAACGTCTAGTGGGTCGTACTTCCAGCGGTGGGGGAGATCGATCAAGCCAAACTCGTACAATGTTACCGCCAGAAAAGTGTTCTGCCCGTTGACCGACACCTTAATGTCGCCGAAGTGGAAAGGAAAAGCGCATGTGTGCGGCTTCCTTCTCCCGTGCCCATATGTGTCATCAGCGAAGTCGCTCTGCCGGGCAACTTCGAGGGCGAATAAGTACTCCGTGGTGTAGTACGGCAACAGGAAGGGTTTTCCGATAAACCCGTAAATTCGACAAGGCCCTGCGTCAGTTGGAATACGTCACCCAACCTCCCTTGCACTACCTCGTCTCTCATCCGCCTCGGCACTCGTTCACAAACATCATAGATGAGCTCCAAAGCTGGACCGAGGAACATCCTGTTGAAATTGTAGTAGGACTCACGCTTTGACAGACTTAGAGTCCACTGATAAATTGGGAGCGCTTTGCCTTCTTTATTTGTGTTGTTCTTGGCGATGAAGGCAAAACGGCTGCGCATGTGGTAGAAGTACCACGCAAGGAAAGAGTAGACTCGGAATGACATGTCCTTTTCGCTCTTTACGCCACTCAGTTGGATATGCATCTGCCGCGCCACCCATTCTGCCCAGTCAAAAAATACAGGCTTTGTCTTCGGCTTCATGGCAGCGGGAGAATAGAACTCACCATGCGAAATACATTCGGCAAGTGAAACCTGCCACTTATACACTGTTGCATCCGTGGAGAGCCCCATAACCCATGCCAACATGGAGTATATGTCAGGATTTTTAAATATCTTCAAGGGTTTGGGGAGGTCTGGCAATACTCCGGGCATCGACTTCTCCAACAACTGCGTCTCCATGAACTGCCGCATTTGTGTTGTCGGCGTGTATCTTTCATTCTGCTCGGTATTGTTGATCTTTCTGATTATGTAGTCAGCAGGGGGCTTTTCTCCACAAGCGAAAGCCTCTCGAACGTCTTGGGCAGAGATGGAGAACAACTTGTCTCCTTTGGCATCTCGGACCGTCCTGGTCCGCGGGTCGTAGAATTTAGCAATTCCGTACACCAGCTCCGGGCAATGATGCACAGGTGTGCACAGGTACCAGTAGAGGTGAGAGTGATAGGCGGCTGTCCGCCTGCTTTCGGCAGACACCTTGGTCATCATAATGTCAACAGTCTGGCGCAACTTCTCCACACTCGTTTTGGTGAGCACACAATCCCGGATTCTGCTCAACCTATCTTCGGGTGGGGGCGGCGGCACTCTTTCTTTTCCTTCTTATGTTTCTTCTCGCCTTCCGCCTTCTTCGAGGCCTTCTCCTTCTTGGGCTCAGTGCTCTTCTTGCCCATTCTGACTATGTATTAGCTCAAGCGCTCGCTCTGAAAAGGACAGCGCCTCACTGCTGCTCAACGCACTGCGTTTTATCAGCAACTCTCTCGCTCTGATTTGGCAAGGTAAATAGCGCTACTGCAAAACCCTCAATAATTTCTTTGAGTTCATTTGAGGTGCAGCGATGGCCCTCTTATAGCACTGCAATTTACCCACCATATTAATTACGCTTTGGGGCGGAGTAAATGCCTGGAGGGATTATGGGCAAGGTGGGAGATCTCCTACGCGTTAACCGGTGGTGGAGCGCACCTCCCAATGTTGCCCAACTACGTAGGCCGTAATCTTCCTTGAAAGACGAGACACACCACCCTTTTTAAATTTATTTCATGCTTCAACGACCTCTTTGGGGAGTGCGCTTGCTAAGCTTTACTTTGGACTGCGTGCTCGTGGCATTGGAGAAAGCAAAACCCTTTCGTTCTAGCAACGTTTTCATCATTTCCAAGAGCCAAAAATGCTTTTAAACCTAATAATTTCCTTGGAGAAAATCATTTCCTTTAACCTCCACGTGGCGCTTGCATCAAAAAATTGAAGGGCATGATTTTGAATTTCACCCACAAAGAGAGCGAAATGCCTTTCGCTCAACCCAAAGATTTACCTTCCTGCTTTCCCTAAGCCCCAAAATCGCCTTTGACTTTTTGGTTCTGGCTTTTTGGTTTTGACTTAGCCCCACCTCCGTTCATAGCTTTCGCTCCCTAGAGCGCCGAAACGTGGTTTCGCCCCTAAACAAGAGCGAAACTCCCTCTCGCCAGATGACAGGGCGCTTTTCATAACGTTGAACTGTTCTTGCTAGGCGATGCTAAAAACGGTGAAACGAACTCCTCTGCTCAAAGGCAGAGCGAAAACACCTTAGCTGAATATGGGCGCCTGAAACTGCTATTTTCCTTGGAGCGCTAAAAACACACAACTAAACTAAAAAAACTTTTATTCAAACTCTTCAGCACCATTTCCTTGCCAACTCGACCCTCACCATAGCGAGGAGTCTGGCCAAAAATGCACCACTGATAGCGCGAAAGGGAGCGAAGAGACTTATACTCCGAGAAAAAAGATATATACAAGCAAACAAAGGAATAAAAAATATGTACATAGCTGAGAAAATTTTTCAACTACCCCTTACTGGTAGTACGCCTTCAGATGAAGGCCATTGACCGATATTGGAAGAGTAAACCCATTTAAATCTTGGAGAATGAAAGAGTTCACCTGATTGACCCCAGAAATTCGAAATGGACCCTCCCAGAATGCATCAAATTTATCGTGATTTCTTGGCTTGGATTTTTTCTCATTCCATTTCAGCACCAAGTCACCAATCTGGAAGGTCCGGTCGGAGGTCCTCTTGCCGAACCAATTTTTTGTGGTCTCGGCGTGCTTCATGAAAGCCTCGTAGGCCTTTTCTCTTTCTTCTTCCAACTGCAGCAGTTGGGCTATCCTGACACTTATGGGATCAAACTCTTCATCCTCGCCATCTAAAGACCGGAGAGACTGCAACGCAGGCAACTCAATATGCGTGGGGAGAACTGCTTCCTTCCCGTATACCAGGGAATATGGGGACGTCTTGATTGATTTCTTAATGGAAATGCGGTCAGCCCATAAAGCTAAGTCCAGAAGCAGATGCCAGCTCCGCTTGTTGCCTTCCAATGTTCTCTTCAGGATCTTGAGTAAGTTTTTATTTGTGGACTCCGCCAAACCATTGCCCTGCGGGTAATAATTAGACGAAGTCTTTAAGTAAATACCATACTTGCGAATGCGCAGATTTTGGCACCGGTGAAATGGGTGCCATTGTCAGTTACTATTGCATCCGGTATCCCGAAACGGGTTATCAGTCCTTCCAAAAAGGCGATGACTACATCCTGGTTAGCTTGCTTGGTTGGCACTACTTCGGCCCATCGGGTAAAATAATCTGTAGCCGTCAGGATGTACTTATGCCCGCGGAGGAATTGGGATCTATCACCCCAATGAAGTCTAAGCCCCACTGCTGAAATGGAGCTTCGACCTGAATTGGGTGCAAGGGCAAAGAAGCATTCCTGCTCCGACCAACGTACCTCTGGCATTTATCGCACTTTTGGCTAACCTCGAAGGTATCAAAAAAAATAGTAGGCCAGTAATAGCCTGCTTTTATTATCTTTAAGGCCATAGGCCTTCCGGTGAAATGTCCTCCTGACATTCCAGAATGAAACTCATCTAGGACCCTCTGTTTTTCTGTCCCCTTGACACATCTCAGGAGGACTCCGTCTATATTTTTATGAAACAAACCACTCGGTAACAACACATATCTGCAGGCTTGGAGCCTGAACCTTCTCCTCTGCGAAGCATTGAGGTCAGAAGGGCACCTTCCAGTATTGAAGTATTCCACCAGGTCTTCTGTCCAATCCCTGCCGAGTACAGACCGATTTGCAAGATTGCTCTCCTGTGCTGGATCATCCCACTGGCAAGCTATCACCTCGGATGCGGCGCTCCTGGCGAGTTCTTGGCATAAGGCTCAGTCGCGGACCAGTTTAGTGGGCCGGACCTCTATGTCGAACTCTTGGATCTTGGAGACCCATCCTACCCTTTTATTGCCAAGCTCACCTTGAATGATGAAGTTTCTGACGTCAGGGTGCACCACGTACACTATCGTCTTGCTCTGGGAGACGAAATGGCGAAACTTCTTTAATGACCGCATCACCGCATGCACTTGCCTCTCAATGAAGTTGTACTTTTCCTCGTGCGGGTGGATGACTTGGCTCAGGAATGCTATCGGTCGCTCGTCCCCGTCCTCGTTCTTCTGAGTAAGGACAGCTGCATAGCTCTCCGGTTCACCGACGACGTAAAGGATAAAGTCCTTGGAGTAGTCGGGGTTCACCAGAACGGGGGCTTGAGCGATTCTCTCTTTGATCTCTCTGAATGCCCGCTTCCTTTCCTCGGTCCACTGAAACTCAGCATCCTTCTTGAGGAGTTCGGTCATCGGCTTTACTACCTAGGCGAAATCAGAGATGAACTTCCTAACAAAATTAATCTGCCCGAAGAAGGATTGGAGGCCCTTCTTGTTCGCTGGCAGAGGTAGCTTGAGGAGGGCTTCCGCCCTGGCAGGATCAACAACTAGTCCCTTCTCCGATATTACATGGCCCAGGAGCTTGCCTTCTTTTACCGTGAAAATGGACTTTTTCGGGTTTATGGAGATTTCGAACTCTCGGCACTTCTCAAATACCTGACGCAAATGTAGACCATGTTCCTCCCTTTTGTGGGAGAAAACAGTCATGTCATCTAGATAAATCACAATGATGCGATTGAGTAACTCACCAAAGGCTAAGTCCATCGCTCTTTGGAAGGTCGCCCGACATTTGAGAGGTCGAACGACATGCGTTGGTAGGCGAAAGTGCCCCACTTGGTGGTGAAGGCGGTCTTGTACTGATCTTCATCCTTTACCCAGATTTGATTGTACCCGGAGAAGCCATCCAACAGAGAGAACCTCTGTGCTCCCGCCACTACGTGAAGAATTTGATCGATTTGGGGCAGCGGGTAGTGGTCCTTCAGAGATGCTTGGTTGAGGTTCCGAAAGTCAACGCACAAGCGGATGTCCCCATTCTTTTTTCGGACTGGGACCAAGTTTGCCACCCAAGAAGAGTGCTTGATAGGATAGATAATCTTTGCCTCCAACATCTTTAGGAGCTCGGCCTTCATCAACACTTCTATCTTTGGGTTGACCGGCCTTTGCTTCTTCTGAAAGGTTTGACCCCTTCCTGCAGCTCGATCGTGTATTGGAAGACACTCTTATCGTACCCCTTCAGGTCTCGATAGCTCCAAGCGACAATATCCGGGTATTCTTTGCACAAGGTCCTGATTTGCTCAATCTCCAACGGCGTGCAATCGGTTCCCACCTTGATGACTTTCCCGGGTTCTAACTCTAGCTCCTTGTACTCTCTCACGTCCACTTTGATCTTGTGAGCGAGTGACCTATCATCTTGATCAAACAAACTTTCAAGGGTGATTAAGCCCTTCGGGACGTGGTTATTCTTCAGCTGAATCAACCCCTCATACTCTTCTTCATTGAGGGTCCTGTCTTCAATATTGCTGGCTTCGTTGATCAAAAAATTGACGATCTGCTCATCGTTGTCAAACACCTGCCAATGAATATTTTTGTCCGGTACCGAAGGCCTGTAGATCACCCTCACTGTCTTCGGCTTTTGCATCATGTTTTCGGCAGGGGAGTATCTGGCTCCAATAGACGCTAAGACGTCAGCATGCTTATTCCGCTCTCGCGAAATAGACCGGATATTCAGGGTCGAGAAAGACTCGAGCAGGTCCCATACCTTATTACGGTATGCTTTCAGATAGTGTTGCTTTGCAACACACTTATTGGTTACTTGGTTGCAGATCAACTCCGAGTCTCCGAAGATCTGCAACTGCTTAATTCCAAGTTTTTCTGCCTTTCGTAACCCCAAACACAGGGCTTCATACTCAGCAGCGTTATTCGTACAGCTCCATGCGAGTCTGTAAGAGTAAGTTTTCTGGTTTCCCGAAGGAGAGACAAGGACAACTCCTGCCCCGACGCCATTCTTACATCGGGCGCCGTCAAAGAAGAGCTTCCATAGTTGATCGGCGATGGGGTCTTCATCACTCGGTACCTTAGCCTTTTCGGGCTTGGTGATCGAGTAGCACCCTATCTCGGATTCGATCATGGCATTAAAGTCGCGCATAGAAAATTCATCTTCTATGCGGAGCTCGTCCAGAGCTTCTTCCATCAGCTCTATTCCTCCTTCCTCTACTTCCTCAATCATATTGACTGAGTCCAATTGTTTCTCCGCATCCTGGATCCTTTCAATGTGAAAGGTAGAGGGCTTTTCATTAAAAATTTTAATCCTCCTTCCTCTGAAGGGGATTTCCAGGTGCGAATAATCCAGAGACAAATAGCCTCCAAGTTTGGCGGTGAATTCCCTTGATAGGCACATACTAAAATAGGGCTCTAAATCCACCACCACAACTTCTTGTATCACGGTGATCTGCGACATCTTGTGCAATACGATCGGGATATCCTTGATCACCCCCACTGTCTTGACCGGAGTTCCGTCCAGTTGAAGCACTCCAGGACTACTCCTCGTGTACTCCATGCCCATAATCTCGCAAACAGCCTTGGGCATCACAGTAGTAGCAGCGCCAGAATCGATCATGCAGTTATGCACAACCCACCCCTCCATCCTGAGGGACAGGTAGAATGGCGGTGGCCTGTTCTTTCTGGTGGCTGAGGTAGTCAACGTCTGCGTCAAGACAGTCTGAGTCGGCTTTCCCTTGCCTTTAGCAGACTTCAGCGATTCTTGCAATAGATCGACTTGATCGGGTAGTTGAAGCGCATCGAAGAGGCTTACCTTAGCTGGAGTCTTCTTTAGCTCTTCGACGATGTTGTACGCTCCTGTACCAGACTCACCTCCCTCCTTCGCAGTCTCGTATCTGGTCCGATACTGTTGTGTCGCTTCTACCCTCTGACGCTTGGTCAGCGAGGGATATCTGAGCTTTTCTCTCGCTTGATCCCTCGCCTCGGTTTGGGGTTGAGAGGGCGAAGCCTGTGGTTGAGGAATTCTCCCTTTTGCTCTTGGAGGCAAGAAATCCTTTAATAAGACGGAATCCCCCGGTTCTGACACCTGGACAGGCTCTTTTTCTGGCGGCAACGCCTTCTCGCTTGGCGGCTTGGAACTGGCAGGCACCTTCAACGGTTCCATTTGAACCGGATCAACTTCGATGGGCTTCTTACCCGTCCTCATAAGGACGGAGACCTGCTCGACAGGGGGAATCATAAAGTTGCGATCTGTTTCCCTTATCATATTTACTTGCCCACCAGGAGCGTTGTCCGCAAGGGTCTGTACATAGTTCAGATGGACCATGCAAGTCTCTTCGCCGTGCGGGTCATTGCAGGTGGAGCACCAATAAGCTCTGTCGGATGGACCAACTTCTTCATTTTCCAACATCGCCGCATTTCTCTCGGGAGCCCTACTAGTGGAAGCAGCTTGCTCCCTAGTGATCGGGGGAGGAGGAGCGAATCTCCTTGGCTGGAAGCTTTGATCATTTTGCCTCCTCCTTAAGACGGTGATCTCATTCACCATTGTCTTCATTGATGATCGTAGATCCTGCAATTCTTTGGCTTGATCCGGATTTGCGGCTGCCGGAGGCGCGGGTAATGGCAATGGTGCCAATGGTGCAGGTAATGCCGGATATGGGATAGGAGCTGGAAGCTGAGGAACAACGGGTGCTTGAAACTGTGGGGTGGATACCGCTTGATTCTAAGGATTGGGATTCACCAGTTGTCACCAATTGGCTGTGGTGAGGATGTGGCTGTCACCAATTGTGATCACCTTGAAGAAAGAAGGTAATTAGATCTTCATATGTTTAAACTTTAGAGGTCTAAATGCGTTGACCATAAAAGATCCCTTTCCCATACCCTTTACTGATTCAATTCTGGAGGAGGTAGCTGGACATGAAATCTATTCCTTTTTGGATGAATTTTTAGGCTATAATCAAATCAGCACAACCGAGGAGGACAAGTTGAAGACTACATTTGTAGTAGAAAACAACATATACACCTATAATCGAATGCCATTTGGTTTATGGAATGCCTTAACCACATTCCAAAGAATCATTTTGTATATTTTTGAACAAATGTTCACAGGGAAGTTCAAAGTCTTCTTGGATGACTGGTCTTTGTATGGCAGAAAGGACGAGCATTTGAAAGCACTAGAGGAATGTATGAAGTTGTGCATGAATGCTTGGTTATCCCCAAATCCAAAGAAGTGTAAATTGTTGGTTCCGTATGGGAAGTTGTTGGGACATGTGGTGTGCAAAGAAGGGTTGAAGACGGATCCCAACAAGATCAGAGTTGTGATGAGCATGGAAGAGCCATACGACGTCAGTTTGTTGAAGTCCTTTTTAGGACACTCGTTGTCAAGCCCATATTACCCAAGGGCAAATGGGCAAGTAGAGGCAACTAACAAGGTCTTGGTTTCCATCATGGACAAGACATGTATTGAAGGTGCTGACTGGGAGGAGAGATTGCCAACAATTTTGTGGGCATACAAAACTACATTCAAGCAAACAACAAACCATACACCATTCTAGTTGATGTACAGACAGGAGAAAGTTGTGTTGGTGGAGTTTTTGGTACCTAGTCTAAAAGTGGCAACACAAAACTGTTTGGGTGACCAAGAAAGCCTAGATGAGAGGCTAGTAGCACTAGTGAGATTGGAATGAGAAGAGGGTGATGGCACAATGGGCGATGAAGATCTGCCCAATGTCGAAGGAAGTTTTGACATGACAAGCACATGAGAAAGATGAAGTTGAAGCCAGGTGACTTGGTGTTGAAGTTCAATGACAAGCGAGAAATCAAGCAAAGTAAATTAAAGACCTTGTGGCTTGACCCTTCTAGGTTGTAGAGATGATGGAAAATGGCGCAACAAAATTGAAGAAACTGGACAGGACATTGTGTCTTGAGATAGTTAATGGCTCAATATTAAAGCCATACAAAATAAAAGCTCAAGTGAATATGGTTAATCTTGAACCAGTAGAAGAGGAGACGAGTATAGGAAGGCTGACTACAGCACCAAATCAGCCTTTAGAACCTTTTGAAGGTGTGTTGGTCCACAAAGAGGGTGAGTCGAGCAAGACCAAAGAAGAAGATGGTGCCAAAGAGGACAGTGACTCAAAGTTAGCCTAGCTATTTGGCGATGGGAATGGCAAACAAACTGTAATTGAATAGGAAGAATTGGAACCACTTCGTACAAAATGTAGAAGAATACGGGTACATGTAATATTTCCAAGTACGAAAGAAGAAAACAGGTTGAGATCACTGGAAGAAGAGGAAACACAAAGAATGGTGGTGGTGGATGACATACAAGAAGAGCCACTAGACCATGAACCTCGGAGTAGAGTGGATATGAAAGAATGCGTTTGTTGGCAAGAATTGGACTTGTGCAACAAAGAACGTGTAGGGAAACACAACAATTGCAGGAGCAAAGTGAACAGTTGCACAAAAGAAATGAAAAGTTAATGGAACAAACTGACCAAGAAATTGAGAGGCTACAAGATGATATTTGAGCCAGAAAACTTGTAAAAAATGAAGTGCTATGGAGGGATATATTTGAAATACCTTCATCAACTGCAGAAGTAAGGAATTGGAGAACAAAGTTCAGTTGTATGTCCTTGACAAGTTCTAAAAATAACAAAGAAGACTTGAACAGTGACAGTTTAAGCGGAGAACTCAAAAGAAGAGTAAGGACGGATACACCAAGGACACAACAAATTCTCTAAGTTGCAGATAGTATGAATGAAGATAGCAAAATACCTTTGAAGAAGCAAGGCGGATAAGGAGGATTGGTAATTCACCAACAAATTTGAATGGTTCCTTGGAAAGTCAAAGTGGTCTACAAGGACTGCTAGACAATCCAAGGCGTATGCATGGAATAGGCAATTTAGGCAGTTTGGGAGGACTATCAGGTTCTTTGGGCCGTCTAAGTTTGCATGGCCAAGGGGTGAGGTTGGTTGGCCACTTTCCTGGTAGTTTGAGGGGAATATTTTTCCCTCCGATTGCCCCTAGGTCACGTAGTCAGCAGATTGGCCAGTCAGGACCACCATCTAACAACATAAGAAACAACCAAATGCCCCACAACCATCAAGTTGGCTCATCAAGACCACCTCTTGGTTGTCACCAAAACAAAATTAGACGAAGAAATAGGAGACCTTGGACAATCTGAAGTGAGGATCAAACTGTCACAAGTCATTGAAGGCTTTTTGAGAGGAGTGAATAGAGAAATGACTGTAGTTGAGTTTGAAGGACCATCACACAGTAGGTGAAGACGAAGACGACCAAGGAAGAGGGATGGTGATCAGTCAGACCACCCAGGCTGTACACAACAAAATGACAAATGATGATGATAGGATAGGTAGGAAGGTATGGCAGGCTATTGTACAAGTGAGGGAAGGATGGCAAACCACCGTATAAATGTTGCTTGTACGATAGACTGCCGTACAAATCAAGTGTGCCGTACAAGTGGAGCCTACCGTACAGCTGGAGCCCTGTATAGACGAGGTCTACCATACAAATGGAATTTGCGGTACCGATGGAGACAGCCATAGAAACGAGAGGTGTTGTACAAGTGAGGCATATCGCCCTATAGGTAAGGCATATATGAAAAAAAGTCATAGGATACCAACGCAGGATAATGAATGCTATTAGAAGGAAAAAAAAGAGTTGTTGATAGAGCAAACAATCTGATTGGATGCCTGAGTTGCCATATGACTGACGTGGCAAGGATGGCTCAATTGCACAACAAAACAAGAAAAAAAAGGGAAAAAGCTCGATGTTCAACTATAGGCAAAGGTGGCAAAGTGGCAGTTAAGAGGTAGTTCGTGCGTGAAAGCCAACTACCCTCTCCACTTCACCAATTTATAAATACATGCTTGAGGAAGGCATGAGCACTCAAACGCGTAGTGCTTGACGGAGAGGAGAGGAAACTAGCGTGTATGGAGCTGTCAATAGAGGACTGAGTAGTGGAATAGACACACCCTAATGAGGAAGCCTTAATGCGAGGAGCGACATCGAGGAGGACAGTGCTATAGATAGGAGTGAAGGGTTTTGTAGATGGTTGAATTTTGCAAGTGTACAAGCCATATAGGTCGTATGGATGCTGTTGTACAAATCATGCACAAAAGGGTGGAGGCAATAGACACCATACAAAGTAGGTGTGCACGTAAGAGGAAGAAATGTACAAACGCTATCATACAAATCATGCACAAAGGATGTCGTGTAAGCGGAGGTATGTACGACAGGGCTGTACAAGGTGAAGCGGTTGATGTTGTATGAGTAGGAGGATTGTACAACAATGTTGTACAAGCTAGGGTGTGATGGTAGTTGTCGTACAAGTAGAGGATGTGTACGGTAGGGCTGTACAAGTGGAAGTAAAAGTTGTAGCCATACAAATGGGAGTTGGTGGCAGTAGCTGTGATGCAAAGAAGGCCAAGGATTGTGGAAAGAATCCAATGGGTGGGACAATAGCAGAGGAGGGTTCCACTTGAGGTAGTGTTCAGTTAGAACCTTGCTCACGAGGGGAGGGTGTTAGAGTCAGCTTTGGGAGAGGCCTAGTAGAACGCGTGCATGTTAGAAAGAGGGAACACGGTATGGATGCCAAGCGAGACCCAATAAGGCAACATGGAGGAGAGCCAAGAGGAAGGCCTAAAACCAGCACACCAGAGGAAAGAGAAGCAAAAGCTTTACCTTAGGAGAGGTAGAAAGGCAAGAGAAGAGAAAGGATGCAGATACCCTTGTAGGAGATGTCATGGCAACAACCCGTTGGAGAATTTTGCATAAACTGGTGGTAGGAGAATCCGTTAGAGCATTTTTTGAAGATTGTGTTTAAGAATGCAGTATTGTATCATATCTTGCAAATTCCTACTTTTTAGGAGTCTTTCAAGTCATTTTGGCTACAGATGCTACAAACGTACAATTCAGAGTCCAAACCATCATTTGAGTAGAGTCATGATTGGTAATAGACAGGTTCAGGTGGTATTCTTACCCGACAATTTCCAAGACTTTCGGGTAGCTAAATTCTAAGATATTGGTGAAAAAAGAGGCAATTGACTAGCTTTGATGGAAGAATCTGGTAGATAAGGTTACTAATCTCAATTCAGAAGAGGCGAAAAAGTTGATGAAGCATGTAATGTCCCCTTTTTCTAGGCAGTCAGTGTGTAGAACAGTTTAGCCTACTCACGGGTTCCCGTAGGCTAGGGCAGATTGCAGGGGAGCCTAACTAGAGTTTTGGGAGCGGATAATTGAGCGAAATGGGTATTCGAATCCACTCTCAGATGTTGAATCGGATGGACAGAGCCTTGACTTACTATTTTTAGTAAGTTAGTTTTTAGGGTTTCGGGCAAAACGGATAGTGCGGTGATATTCTTCATCGAAATGGGTGTCCGTATCTATCCTCGCTTACGGATCGGATAATCAGAAGGCCAAGTTTTTAATGTGCGAAGGTTTAATTATATAAAGTAAAATTATTTAAATACTTTATATAGTTTAAAACCTTATTTTATAAAAAGGGGATGTGGGACTTAAAAAAGAGTTATGTTTCATGATTTATCCCACATTGAGCGTGCAAAAGGAGTTTGTTGTGGAGGAGTCTATTTATTCGGTGGCTTGGTCTCATTTCATTATATTCTGGATTTTAGTTATTTCCTCTAGAGTTTGAGGCCGGTGGTCGAGACTTCTTCTCCGAAGGGACGGAAATGCCAACGGTGTGGCTGAGGACGAAACCCCTCAGATTTTTGGAGCTGGACGAAACCCCAGTTCTCTGTTGGTGAATTCACACAGGATTCACACTTGGAGCTTCATCAATCTTCAGAGGTATGTTTCCATGTTTGCTGATTTAATATATTTCAAGGGTTTGCAGACATATTGTGGAAAGATTATATTTTTAAAATATTGTAATCTGAACACTATTTTGAAAGAAATTTGAAAAATAAAATTGTTAGTTATTTCTTGTTTCCTGGAGTTGTATTTTTTGATTTTAAGAAACAGTATAGTGTCCCAAATATTAAAAATATCAGAACAAGGGGGGGACATTACAGGTGGTATCAGAGCTGGTTTTTCCTGCTAACTTGTTCAGGGTTTGATGAAAATTTCAGAAATGATTTCAGTATTGTGTGAAAAAAAATAAAAAAAAATTGTAGCAGCCGTGAGTATTTTTCAGACTTGGAAGTTAGGGTTTGGTTGCCGTTTCAAATCTAGGGTTTCCAGTTTCTGGGTATTGGTGATTTGAATACCCATTTGGTTGTTTGGGGCTTTAAGAGTTCTGGGTATTGTTAATTCAGAGCTCAGCTTATTCTGCCAGCCTGTGGAAGCCTAAGTAAATTTCAGACTCATTGAGTCTTATAATGATTGGTCTAGGAGACAATGTGATTGGGATAGGACTCAGAGTGAGATACAAAAATCCATCAATCAATTAACTGCAATGATGCAAATTTCTCTACCTACAAATCTTCCTAAGGTAAAGGTTGAGCCTATAGTCATTGAATTATTTGATCAGTTCCAGCAAGAGTGGAGGGCTCATGATGATGATTTTCGTGCCCTTATGTTAATGAAAATTATATTGATATGCGTATGAGGCAACAACCCAATGGAAATGAAAAAATGAACCTTCTTGAGAAGATCAAAAATTCAAAACACAATGAAGAGCCTGCTGTCCCAGAAAAGTTGGAGAAGCCAGTTGATAGTGACGTAGATTCCCAATCAGCTCATGATGATATTCACCCATCACATTGTAATGGTGACAGTTCAGAAGAACATGGGTTGGATATTCACACTGAACCCATTATGAAGATAGCTATATCTTCTTTGGATATTTGCAAAGTGAGCGGAATATGGAATCAGTTATGCATGATACACATGATGGTGTTGTTACAGGTTACGTGGCAGCCCCTTCTGATGAAGACAGGCATGATTTTTCAGATCATAACACAGTTGAGGTTGTTGCTGATTTTAAATCAGCTTATGATGATATTTCATCTCACCAGGACAGCCATGAAAATTCAATGCATGATGAGTCTAGTGTTGATTTACAAAATTTGAAGACAGCCGTAGAAACTATGAAGTTAGACTTCATGAGCACTCTTGCAGATAGAGATCACTATGCCAAGCTTGTTGAAGAGACCCCTAGTGCATACAGGAGCAAAGAATAAGTTAGTCAGCTAACTGAAGAGCTTGAGCAGACTAGAAGTTCTTTGTCGGAGGCTCGTCTTTCATTGCATGAGACAGAGTTGAAACTCAATTCTGTTTTAGAATCCACTAAACAACTGAATCAGGAGAGAGCCAGGGAGATTGGGCGGATTGTTGTCGAACTAGATTGCATTCAGGAGGACTATAACTTAACACATTGTCCCATGAGATCAGATTACACAATTTCGGATTAGTGGATTGGCTGTGATAAGCACGAGAGTGATAATAATTTCTCATGGACTGACAATCCGCTGTATGAGATGAATCATGATACATCTTTTGATAATCCTCTTTTTGAGATGAAGAGTGTTGATTCTTTTCCTGTGATAGATCATGAGGATACATTGTTTGAGACAGGGTGTCTATTTCGACATGAGTCTGAGATTGATTTCATGAGCATTTTCCAGCCTAATCATGATGATCGGGGATTGAGTTCTCTTACCCAGGATCGTATGCTTCCATTGATGAGCATCGAGGGCGATGGTAGGAGCATTATATGGGTGATAGTTGATCATGGGTATGAGAGATATGTCGATGTTCGCTATTTGGGCAGCCATAACATTTACTTGATGGAGGTTGGTCAGCAGTTTGGTTGGCATTATATGGAGTATCCTACTTCTTATTTGAACACCATGTTCTCTCAGGGGGTCAACTTAATCAATGAGCAGGAGTGGAGTATGGATGGTCTTTCAGGAGTCTCACAGATAAAATTACACCCTACTTGAGTATGATGAGGGACGTCATCTTTCCAGAGGATATTTTGTTGACTGCAGTAGATTGGGCTACATGGGATTATCTGGGTTATTCCAAGAGTGTGAATGCTGAGTTGAGCTGGTCAGGTGATGACTATGGAGGCACTTCCAACATTGTATTTGCAGTGGTTTATGATGATGATTTCTTGGATATGACGTGGCACATGATATTTCATCTCAGTTTAGATAGGCGGACTAGTGCCAGGTTGGGGAGAGATTTCATCATGCTATTGCAGTTGAGACTTCAACAACTTAACCATGTCAGAGGGACAGTGATGATCAGAGTAGCGCAGCGTCGGCGTGGCAGTTACTTTCTGAGATTGTTATGGGATCCAAGGATTTGATGGACCTTATCCAGGATGCAGACACTTGACTGGAGTATGTATGAATATTGCTTGAGGACAAGCAATCTTTGGGAAGGGCGGACTGTAATGTCCCCTTTTTCTAGGCAGTCAGTGTGTAGAACAGTTTAGCCTATTCACGGGTTCCCGTAGGCTAGGGCAGATTGCAGGGGAGCCTAACTGGAGTTTTGGGAGTGGATAATTGAGCGAAATGGGTATTCAAATCCACTCTCAGATGTTGAATCGGATGGACAGAGCCTTGACTTACTATTTTTAGTAAGTTAGTTTTTAGGGTTTTGGGCAAAACGGACAGTGCAGTGATATTCTTCACTGAAATGGGTGTCCGTATCTATCCTCGGTTTGCGGATCGGATAATCAGAAGGCCAAGTTTTTAATGTGCGAAGGTTTAATTATATAAAGTAAAATTATTTAAATACTTTATATAGTATAAAACCTTATTTTATAAAAAGGGGACGTGGGACTTAAAAAAGAGTTATGTTTGATGATTTATCCCACATTGATCGTGCAAAAGGAGTTTGTTGTGGAGGAGTCTATTTATTCGGTGGCTTGGTCTCATTTCATTATATTCTGGATTTTAGTTATTTCCTCTAGAGTTTGAGGCCAGTGGTTGAGACTTCTTCTCCGAAGGGACGAAAATCCCAACGGTGTAGCTGAGGACGAAACCCCTGAGATTTTTGGAGCTGGACGAAACCCCAGTTCTCTGTTGGTGAATTCACACAAGATTCACACTTGGAGCTTCATCAATCTTCAGAGGTATCTTTCCATGTTTGCTGATTTAGTATATTTCAAGGGTTTGCAGACATATTGTGGAAAGATTATATTTTTAAAATATTGTAATCCGAACCCTATTTTGAAAGAAATTTGAAAAATAAAATTGTTAGTTATTTCCTGTTTCCTGGAGTTGTATTTTTTGATTTTAAGAAACAGTATAGTGTCCCAAATATTAAAAATATCAAAATAGGGGGGGACATTACAAAGCATGGGAGCCACGGTCTAAGAATGCAGTAGTTGAAGTCAAGTGAATTGCAATGTACAATGAACGTGATCATGTCGAAGCTGACCAATGAACGAGCCACAAAGATGCCCACTTGGCTCATACCATACATGAAGGGAATTATGGCAGGGTGTCATATGATTGGGCATCATATCTGACAAATTGCATTCAGAATTTTCTGATGCAGTACATGAGAAGTTTTTAAATGGATTTACACGCTATTGCGATGATGATGAATGCTATGACTCAGGAAAAGCTACAGTTTCTAGGGTTGTATCCCCCTAGAGTGATTTTGGAGCATGCACCAACTATATTCATGTGGATTCATGTGATGCCACTGATGAAGGAGAGCACTCTGGTTAAGAGGAAGAAGAGTATCATGAGGAAGAGGAAGGTACAAGAAGCCTCAAGAGATGAAGTGAGGATTTGGAGGAAGCTGAATAGCCATAGACAAAGGAGCTGTTGCAAAGGGAAAAGCGGTGCAGGAGGTGAGAACAGCAGTGGATGGAAGACCAACTACAGTCCCAGGATTAGTAGGAAGAGTGACAATAGTCACAAAAAGAACCCCCATAGTAGGCCATAACAAGAGAAGGTGGCAGTGCAAGTTAGAAGATGGAGGGTCGACATAAGATTCGTGGGATGTCAGAGGAGGCAATGCAAGAGAAAGTTCTTGCACAGCCAAGGACTCAAGATGTGCAAGAGGCATCATAGGTATTGGTTCGAGTACCAGGAGATTAACTCTTGAGAGGGCTGCAGTGCGTGAACAACAAACAAGGGAGCTTGTTGCGTAGAAAGTATAGGCAAAGGAGAGGAGAGCGCAATAGTCAGAGGAGAGGACTGTGTAGCAGCAGGCACAGGATCCTATGGTTGTTGTAGATGTTGTGAATGAAGAGGTTCAAACTGCAGTGGATACAGTGCGAGCGTCATCACTAGAGAAGAGAGGAAATAGTGCAGGTGGAAAATTGTAATTCACCAGATGGTTTTGAGGGTACACCCATGCACTTTGTGCAACAAGTGGATCAATGTGGATCACCTCCATTGGATAAAGAAGCTCATATTGAAATCACATCTACAACACAGGAGATGGCACCGAGTGCAGTTGTGCCGGAGGAAAGGAGGAATAAGGGTTAACAAAACGTATCGGAGTTTAGAGTTTGGCAACAAGGTGAAAGTAGCCAGCTGTCAAAGGAGGAACCTAAGAAGAGACAAGGGATGGTGGCAGAAACTGGAAGGACTATTGATGCGGGTCGGTTGATCGAGGAGGGTAAGACAACCAAATGGCCAATCAACTTGACAGGTCATGGTGGGGAGAATGTGGAGGATACTACCACCAAGACGATACCTATATGGAACTGGCAGAGGGGAGTAGTGACCATTTCATCCTTCAAGTGCCAAATTTGATGATAGCACTAGTTATGGTGGAGAGGATAAATGAGCAAGTTGATATATTCTTAGGTAGGTTGACTGGAGTATTGGAGAGAGTGCATTATTGAGTTCAGATTTTGTTGTATACGAGATTGGTGATTGTGGCAGTTGAAGGTGAAGAATGAATTGGGCAAGCTAGTGCATTGGGCTTGAGACGAGGAGCGGATGAAGAAGCTTGCCGAAATTCATTAGACAACCATGGGAGTTGGAGACTTGTAGTGTTAAGTTGATGTTGGGAGTGAAGAACTTGCCAGAAGGAATTCAAGTAATCTATCGACACCCAACCCTTGTGTATGTAGATGAAGGACATTTGGTGGCCCATCTTGGAGAGGAAGCAGATGTTAAGTGCATCAAAATTGCACTTTAATTGGTGAAGTTATATGCCAAGATGAATTTTTTGGCATATTTGATTTAGTGGTTAGCTATAGGGTTGGATGAATGTTTTGGCATATTTGATCAAGTGGTTAGCTACAGGGTTGGAGAAGTTTCAGTAGACGGTTCGCAATCAGAAGCTTAAGGAAGAACTAGCTAACCAGATTCAAATGGTGGAGGCACGACTTCGGTAGGTGAAGGAGGATGTTGAAGTAGAACTAGCAGAGTTGAGAAAGGAGGTTGAAGAAAATAAAAAGGCATAGGAGGAATAGGATCAGTTGATTAGACAGCTAAAGTCCGAGTGTGAGGTGAGGGAGCAGTTTTTGGAAGCAAAGAAAATTGAGGTTACTCACCGGGATCAACTGATAGAAGGAAGAGATGAGTAGTTAGCAACTGCAGTAAGAAGGGAAGTAGTAGTTAAGAAATATTCTAAAGCAGCTAAGAGGGAAGCCGAGGCTGAAGTTGCGAAAAGAGAAACTGATTTGAAGGCTATGGTGGCAGAGTTTGAACATAAGTCGAATCATAGCGGCTTGCAGTGGGCTTGATACCATGCCTATGCGAAATGGTTAAAGGGAGAGATCGAGGCTTTGAAGCTGCAAATCTAAGAGCTAGGAGGTGTACTTGTTCCCACACCTAAACCTCAACAAAACCTGAGTCCCTAGGAACAGAGGCAGTCGTTGACGAGGACATCGACCAATTTTAAGGTGAAGGTAGATGTAGGAGCTAGTTTTGATCAGCCTCAAATAAAGAAATAATGTAGAAAAGTCAAATAAGTGCAACGTGCACAAATCTAAATGAAAATGTAATTTTGTAATGTTTGATGTCAAGGATGATGATGTAAGCATTTGATAATTTAAAGTTTGTAATGTACGGAAAAATGCATGTGATTATGTATGAATGGAGGGTAGTTAGATGATGTGTTGACCAATTTAAAGGTGAAGGTAGATGTAGGAGCTAGTTTTGATTAGCCACAAATAAAGAAATAATGCAGAAAAGTCAAATAAGTACAATGTGCACAAATGTAAATGAAATGTAATTTTGTAATGTTTGATGTCAAGGATGATGATGTAAGCATTTGATAATTTAAAGTTTGTAATGTACGACAAAATGCATGTGATTAAGTATGTGTGAACGAAGGTTAGTTAGATGATGTGTCTAGGTGGCAATTGTTGTTAACTACCAACCCTACTAGCCCTCAAGGATAAATAGGACCCCCCATTCATTGAATGAAAAACCCACCATGGATGTATAGTGTATCTATCATAGCCCATCGCAAACAAAGATGTAATGCAAGTGCCATATAGGCAAATGCAATACTATCCATTTCATCCTTCATCTATGTGATTGTGTATATTGTGTGTGATGTCATTGTTGTAGCAAGGTAGATCTGTATGTGTTCTTTCCAAGTTCTATGTGCAGGATTGAAGCAGTAGTTGCAATCCAAAAGTGTTGTACGAAGATTGTCACACAAGTCTTGTTGACGAAGGTTGCCATACAAATGGAGTCAATGTCATACAAGTGGATTGTCGTACAAGTGATTGTCATTCAACTCAGTTGCCATTCAAGTTGCTTGTTGTTCAAGTGACTGCCATCCAAGTGGGAGCAAGTTGCCGTCCAAGTGACTACCGTATGAGTCACTTGTCGTACAAGTGAAGAGATTGATGATTGCAGTCTTGGTTGACCATTGAATCTGTCATATCAAATTGTTCCTCCAACCGTTGGAATACTCACAATCGTGCTATAGAGACAACCTATGCGCAACTATCCAGGCCATGTAGAAGGACTGGAAAGAATGATTAATGATATGAAGGTGGAAAAGAAGAGAGGAAAGACATTTGGTGTTCAGATTGCAAATTTGAACGATGATTAATGTGAACTATCCAAGGAAAGCATATTGTAATTGTTGGTCACGAATCCGCCACGAGGAAAGGATTTTGTCGTTATTGCGCCCTGGACCCGCGAACCAACATTGAAAGGCCGGAAGGAAGGGATGCCTTCCGGGCCAATCTCCGGAGAAGGCCGGCTCCTTTTGGGGGGGGTTAGTAAGATGAGAGTACAGGAAAGAGATAAATGTACAGAAAGAATATACAAATATACTTGGAGGTTGGTGGGGGGAACTAACAGTACGACAACCAGCAATCACCAATACTCACTGCATTATAAATATAAAGCACGACTGAGAACTGCAAAATCTAACGTATACTTCCGATACCTAAGCAGTGTACGCACGGCTACAACGGCTCCCTAACAGACATTCCCTACAAGGAACTAACAGTACGGCAACACGTCAATCACCACCTACGGACACTAACATGGGTAGAAAGCAATCATAGAGATATCAGAGCCAGGTATATGTGTCGTGTAGAGAATTTAACCGCACAGCCTTCAATGGCTCCCTAACGTACATTCCCTACAAGGAACTAACAAGACGGCAGACGCACCAATCACCGTGATACGGACCAAGAACTTAACACACAACTGATGAAACTGCTACTACATCCATTCTATGTATCCTTTTAACTAATGAAGTACAGGGGGTGCTTTAAACAAGCAATGCTAGAGGCACCTGCTCACCAAATGCTGAAATGAATCAGCGAGCCGTGACAGGTTAGCCTAAGGCATGAATATAAAGAAAGGCAAAGATAAAAAAAAGCATGCAGTAACGTAACCAGTGCATACAAATTATATTTATAAGCAGAAGCACGGTTACATTGGTTCCCTAACAGACATTCCCCATCCACCACTTACAATGAAAACGTGGTGGGTATTTATAGCCCAAAGTTCCCCCGTTACATTAATGGGCACAAAGTCCCAGCCAAACATTAGCTGACAAAAGCAGCCGCGGAACTGCCGATGCCGACTCTGTCGGCCGGATCGTACTCTCGGCATGGTCTCCCCGAAGGTTGAACAGCCCACGTGGCAGGCGCGTTGGGTAGAACTTTATATTGACAGGAATGCGGGTAGCTGAGGCAGGTGGAAACTCACGTCAGTCTTAAATGAGGCAGCTGGCATAAGTAGTGCGGCCCATGCTTGTCCTTTTGCTCGGCATGTCTTGGCTCGGATCCCAAAGTTGGACACTTGTCGGATGATAACGCTTGACACGTGTCTGCCTTGCAAGGCAGTCTATCCAACTTCGCCCGGGATTAGAGCACAATCGGGTAGCACAGGTGAAAAACAACGCAGTCGGGTAGCACTATTTCCCTACTGCGCACCGGTCAAAGGGCGCAGTCCGACTTCGCTGCGAAGTCGGGTTGCGCACCGGCACTTGCTGATTCTCACCGCCGTTCGGACTTCGCTCCAGCACTTAGTCGTTTTTCTCGCCAGCCTCGCCGCTACAAGGTGCGCCCGTAAAGAGGGGCAACAAATCGGGCGAAGCGCGCACTTCGCACCAAAACTGGGCGAAGTGCGCACTTCGCACAAAAACTCGGGTTTCCCGGTTCAGCCTTCCGGGGCCATAACTTTTGATCCGCTGACCCGATCGCCTATTATAATATATCGTTGGAAAGCTTGCGAGAAGATCTGCAATAATAAAATATCCAGGGCTCATTTTGTCCATTTTATCGCCCCCGTTTATGGCCCGCAAAATCCCGAACACCTCAAGGATGCCCTGACACTTAGCCATTTTTCAGGGCAACTGTCGTCAATTTTGAGAAGAATGAGAATGTAGGGAAGAGAGAGAAAGGGGGAGAAGGAAGAGCAGCTCTCTTACAAAAATTGAAAACATTGCACCCCGTGCAAAATGTGACAACATTTCTGGCGGCTCGCGGGGTGTCGAGCTCGCCTCGGCGCAAAGAACCCATGCCTTCATCCATTGGGCAACAGAGTCACCCTCGCTGCAATCGCTCTTCAGATCCACCTCCGCAACTGCCTCCTCGGAACACTTAAAAAGAAAACACTGCACAGACTGAAATAAGAAAAACAACTAAAACTTTGAATACTAGCCGGATTATTTACACAAAATTTTGCGGCATTACTGGCATGCCGCCACCACAAATCCAGCTTCGGTTGCCTATCCGGTGAACCTGCAGTGCCCGACTCAGATCTGATTGTACTTCAGATGATCTTTGAAGTCCGGCTGGCCTCCCAAAGCTTGCCAGGTCGCGAACATGGTGCAACGTGGCAGATTGTCATTCATGCCGGTACCCGTACAATTGATGAACAATGTGGCAAGGAGATTTTTCAGACGGGAGCCCTCTTTGGGTACCGGTTGTGGTGATGGTTGGAGCCAATACCACCACGGTGGAGACTGTAGGTGAACATTCATTTCTCCGCTTGTGAGGTCAAGGCTGCTCACCAAACCTTGATTCCTCCGGGGTGTCTTCTATTAGCTTAAAAAAAGGGCGCCTGCGATCAAGAAATCTGGATCTTCACTCGACTCGAGTCGCCAGTGATTTTGCCGGATGAAGGCAAGCCAAAGATTCACCAACTCGGGCTTCCTTAAAATATGGAGACCGATCGTCTCACCTCACGGATTCGTCTATGCGAGCTTGGTAATCAGCCAGCTTGACGCGCTCGCCTGGAGCGTTGGTATTAATTTCGTAAAGTCAGGCTGGTTTCCCGGGTTCCTCGCTCGCCACCTTCTTGCTTGAATGAAGGCGTTAGGACCGGTCTTTTGGACTCAGAGAATATGAACGTGCAGAGTCGCCAGGTGCTCTGATTTTGAACAGCAATGAAGCGAGCACCAGTGCTTCAATTCTGTTTGGGGGTGAGAAACCTCCTTGTCCCACCGAGCATTCGGAAAGAAACTGTCACCCGAGTGAGGACGAGCTTGAGATCTTCCAAATGCGAGACAAAGAGTCCCACCGGCGTGCCAAAAACTGTTGGTCACGAATCCGCCACGAGGAAAGGATTTTGTCGTTATTGCGCCCTGGACCCGCGAACCAACATTGAAAGGCCGGAAGGAAGAGATGCCTTCCGGGCCAATCTCCGGAGAAGGCCGGCTCCTTTTGGGGGGGTTAGTAAGATGAGAGTACAGGAAAGAGATAAATGTACAGAAAGAATATACAAATATACTTGGAGGTTGGTGGGGGGGAACTAACAGTACGGCAACCAACAATCACCAATACTCACTGCATTATAAATATAAAGCACGACTGAGAACTGCAAAATCTAACGTATACTTCCGATACCCAAGCAATGTACGCACGGCTACAACGGCTCCCTAACGGACATTCCCTACAAGGAACTAACAGTACGGCAACACGTCAATCACCACCTACGGACACTAACATGGGTAGAAAGCAATCATAGAGATATCAGAGCCAGGTATATGTGTCGTGTAGAGAATTTAACCGCACAACTTCAATGGCTCCCTAACAGACATTCCCTACAAGGAACTAACAAGACTGGCAGCAGCACCAATCACCGGATACGGACCAAGCAACTTAACACACAACTGATGAAACTGCTACTACATCCATTCTATGTATCCTTTTAACTGATGAAGTACAGGGGGTGCTTTAAACAAGCAATGCTAGAGGCACGTGCTCACCAAATGCTGAAATGAATCAGCGAGCCGTGACAAGTTAGCCTAAGGCATGAATATAAAGAAAGGCAAAGATAAAAAACGAAGGCAGTAACGTAACCAGGCATACAAATTATATTTATAAGCAGAAGCACGGTTACATTGGTTCCCTAACAGACATTCCCCATCCACCACTTACAATGAAAACGTGGTGGCTATTTATAGCCCAAAGTTCCCCCCGTTACATTAATGGGCACAAAGTCCCAGTCAAACATTAGCTGACAAAAGCAGCCGCGGAACTGCTGATGCTGACTTCTGTTGGGCTGGATTGTACTCTCGGCATGGTCTCCCTGAAGGTTGAACAGCCACGTGGCAGCGCGTTGGGTAGAACTTTATATTGACAGGAATGCGGGTAGCTGAGGCAGGTGGAAACTCACGTCAGTCTTAAATGAGGCAGCTGGCATAAGTAGTGCGGCCCATGCTTGTCCTTTTGCTCGGCATGTCTTGGCTCGGATCCCAAAGTTGGACACTTGTTCTGATGATAACGCTTGACACGTGTCTGCCTTGCAAGGCAGTCTATCCAACTTCGCCCGGGATTAGAGCACAATCGGGTAGCACAGGTGAAAAACAGCGCAGTCGGGTAGCACTATTTCCCTACTGCGCACCGGTCAAAGGGCGCAGTCCGACTTCGCTGCGAAGTCGGGTTGCGCACCGGCACTTGCTGATTCTCACCGCCGTTCGGACTTCGCTCCAGCACTTAGTCGTTTTTCTGCCAGCCTGCTACAAGGTGCGCCCAGAAAGAGGGGCGAAGTCGGACTTCGCACCAAAACTGGGCGAAGCGCGAACTTCGCACCAAAACAGGGCGAAGCGCGCACTTCGCACCAAAACTGGGCGAAGCGCGCACTTCGCACCAAAACTGGGTTTCCCGGTTCAGCCTTCCCGGGCCATAACTTTTGATCCGCCGACCCGATCGCCTATTATAATATATCGTTGGAAAGCTTGCGAGAAGATCTGCAATAATAAAATATCCAGGGCTCATTTTGTCCATTTTATCGCCCCGTTTATGGCCCGCAAAATCCCGAACACCTCAAAGATGCCCCGACACTTAGCCATTTTTCAGTGGCAACTGATGTCAATTTTGAGAAGAATGAGAATGTAGGGAAGAGAGAGAAAGGGGGAGAAGGAAGAGCAGCTCTCTTACAAAAATTGAAAACATTGCACCCCGTGCAAAATGTGACAACAAGTAATATTTGTGAAATTGCAAGTCACGTGATTGTTGTTTGCCTGTTCAACTTGTGAAGTGTGCGACACTAGTCGATGACGATGTAGAAGGAAGAGAAAGAGGAGAAACCTAGCACTTCGGAGAGGAGACAATGAGTGATAGTGGTAGATACCAGGACAACCACCAAGGAAGAAGGCAACCACAATCTAGGAATCAGACTGCAGGAAGTGGAGGTGAAGTAAGATTGCAATATGATTCAGATGGTGGGCCAATCATGTAGCCCAAAAAATGTCAAGACTTGGGACATTTTGTACAAAATTGTACAAATTCACCAATGAGAGGAGTTGGGAGCAACACAACGATGATGTGGGCCTAGCTGCCACAAAGAGGTGAATTGTCCAAAGAAGGCAAATACAAGTAACTCACAGAATGTCAATTTTATTGACATAGAAGAGCCTCAAGTGGATTAGCAGCAACTAAACAAAGACAAACATGTATGGGCAGTGATTTGGGCATAAGCGCAAAATATGGAGAAATACATGAACCTTGCCAAGGAGAAGGAGAAATGGCAGGAAGCATGTGTGCACGTAGAGGAAGAAATGCTAAAGACCAGTCATGAGAATAAGTTGAAGGAACCCATCATAATTAAAGATGAGACGTCAACAAAACAATTGGCAATGAAAGTGCTGGATACAAATGATGCAGTGAAGATGTCCAGCCTACTGTACGTAGTACTAGAGTTTTATGCGATGGTCAATGTAATCATATGGACAAGAAAAGCATTAGCCACAATGTCAAGTGGAGGCGAGGAAATGGGCAAAGGATCAATATAATGACCTGACAGTGTTGATGATTGATGTCGGGAAGAAACCAACATTTATCCATATTGAATTGTTAATCATAAGCTGATGTAAATAATTGTTGATGGGGGTTTGAGCGTGAATGCATTGCCTAAGAAGACGTGGAAAGACTTTAGGGCACCATTTTTGTGGTCTTCCAATTATGGGTTATATGGCACAGACCAATACAACATCAAGATGAAGGATATTTTCTATGCAAAAGGTAAAAATTGCTGATCAAATGTTCATTCTAAACTTTGTGGTGATTGCTATGGCAAAACTAGTCGACGATGCATTGTTGGGGTTTGGTGGTTACTCTTGACAAAGGTAAATCACAATTAGGAGAAGGATCGCTTGACATTCAAGGAAGGCGAGCACAAGTATGTGATAAACTTGAACTAGTTCGTCAACAACAAGGTCCAATGAATCTAGCAACTCCTTATTGGAGGAAGAGGATCGGGCTGGTGGACGGGAACCAAATGAAGAGGCGTACGGGAGTTGGAAGAGTGCATGGAGGATGAAGGGCACTTGGATAGCAAACTTGTCCATTGGCAAGTGGAAGATTATGAAGCTTTCCAGTCTAGCTGTATGTGCAGTAATGCAGAAGAGGAAATCTAGGATGAAGGACCTCGCAATGTGTATGGATTCGGTGAGAGCAGTCAATGAGTTAAGCCAACCATGAAAGTCAAAGAAGAAGGAAAGATAACCTTTCCAAAGAATTTTGCATGGTGTTGGTGATGCCCAAATTGATAAGAAGTCAACACACCCCTTTGATGTGGCAAAAGTGGAAAAAGAACCTGACACAATAAAGTACAAAGGACCAAAGATGGTGTAGGTAAACCTTGGTGAAGATGAAGAAGAAAGATCTATTGTAGAGATGTGTGGCACATAGTTTTAAATTTCTTTTTTCTTGGTTGTTTCTAGATTTATGGTAGGAGAAATTTGGTGCATATACTGTTGAGCAAGGTGCAGCAAAAGAATTGCAAAAGTATTGTCATTGTTGTCAACACAGACAGATTGATGCAGTTGATGCAGTTTAGAGGTCAGTCAGATCAAGTGCAGTGAATTTCAAGGAAAACAGAGGTGACCCAGATTCAGAAATTGGCAGAAAAAGACAAGGAAGAAAACATGTCGCGATATCGCGACATGTTTTCTGTCGCGATATCGCGACAAAACAGAGGAGAGAGAAAATGCAAGAAAAATTGTCGCGATTTCGCGACATTGCCGAGGAGAGAGAAAATGCAAGAAAAATTGTCGCGATTTCGCGACATGGCCGAGGAGAGAGAAAGTGAAAGGCAAACTGTCGCGATTTCGCGACATGCGGGCAGAGAAGGAAGCAAGGTGAAAAGATGTCGCGATTTCGCGACATAAATGGAGGAAAGGAGCTTGCAACGAAAAGTGTCGCGATATCGCGACACGTCGGGTTTTCGCGACCCGAAGAGGAGAGAGAATGCAAGGAACAAAGGTGTAGCGATTTCGCTACATAGTGAAATGAATGGGAACAAAGGTGTAGCGATTTCGCACGCATGATAAAATGAATGGCAACAAAGGTGTAGCGATTTCGCTACAAGTCCAAAATGCACAACGTGAAGGTGTAGCGATTTCGCTACCAAAAATTGCAAACTGAAAGATGTAGCAAGTCGAAAGCACAAGGCACAAAGTTGTAGCGATTTCGCTACTGCATAAAGCAAAGATTGTACGGAAGCCAGAAGCGTCGCGATTTCGCGACAAAGTTGAGGATGACGTCAGCAAAATTGAAACTGTCGCGATTTCGCGATAGGGTGCAAGGAAAGCCGCTGAAGTCCGGAAGCGTCGCGATTTCGCGACAAGAATGATGATGACATCAGCCAAAGTCGAAAGTGTCACGATTTCGCGACAAGGTGCAAGGAAAGCCAGAAGCCGAAGCGTCGCGATTTCGCGACAACTTTGATGATGACGTCAGCAAAGCCGAAAGTGTCGCGATTTCGCGACAAGTTGCGAAGGAGAAGCCTCAGGAAGCCGGAAGCGTCGCGATTTCGCGACAACATTAAGGATGACGTCAACAAAGTTCGAAGTGTCACGATTTCGCGACATGAACGGTGGGAAAGCTTTCAAAAGCCAAAATGGTCGCGATTTCGCGACAAGGGCATGAAGGGTACGGCTACAAAAAGTGTCGCGATATCGCGACAGGTAACAGTTTGGCGGGTAAAAGCCGAAAAAGCATGCAAGGTGACACGTGTCAGAAAAAGCAGACAGGAAAATCATGCAGCCAGTTACGTAAAAAGTAACTGATGTCAGATCTGCAGTTACAGATTGACAAGTGTTAGTCATGCACTAGAACAGCTGTATATGCACGACTGGAAAAGCATTCGAAGAATCAAATATGAAGGATCGGAAAAGCTTTCTAAAAGACATTTTTGCAGCATTCGAAAAGCCGAATTTGTAGGGTTTCGAACAGCCGTATTGCAGGGTTTCGAACAGTCGTATTGCTTGGAATCGAACAACCGTATTGAATGGATTCGAACAGCCAAATATGCAGAATAGAAAAAGTATTCGAATGGTCGTATTTGATGTATTCGAACAACCGCTTATTGGGAAGAGAAAAAGAATTCGAACAACTCGAGAATGTCATCCGACTGTATGCAGGATTGAAACGCTATAGAAGTCAAAGAGTCCCGATGAGAAAAGGAAGGTTATAAAAGAACAGTCATACAGAGAATAAAGTTGCTGCTGTAAGAGGGAAATTGCTATAAAAAGAGGGTTAGAAAAGAGTCAAGAGAAAAATTAGCAGAGCCGTGAGAGTGTGCAGAGTTGGGTTAATTGCGCACCGACCAGTGGTCGTGGCATGAAGTGAAGACATTCTTATGTCATTTTAAATTGATCAGAATTGTAGTCCAAGTTGGTGCTTGGTACTAGGGGTTGGTGCTCCATCTGTTGCAGCAAAAAATTAAGGGGTTGGTGCTCCTTCCAATAGATGCTGGTAAAGTATTTGTAAAATTGGTATTTTGCAAAGACTCGATTTGGATTGGAGTCCAAGCAGTCATTTTTGAGGAGTAGCCAAATTGGTGAACCTCGGTATATTGAGTGTTGTGGTGTGCTCTCTTGTTCAATTTGTTTTTCTAGTTTTCAAGTTCTCTTTATTTCATATTAAATGTTGTAGATATTAAAATTAATAGCTACACTGATTCACCCCCCCTCTCAGTGTCATTGTGTGAATATCAATTGGTATCAGAGCAAGGTGCCTTGTTCAAGCTTAATCAGCTTAGGAGATCTTGGAAGAAACAATGGCAAACGGTGAAGGATTCTCATCCAACAAAGCTCCCTTATTTGATGGAACAAATTACACTTTCTGGAAACTCGGGATGCAAACATATCCGAGTGCATTGGGATATGATATTTGGGATTCTGTAGATAGTGGATACACAAGCACCCACTACTCCTCCAACAGATATCGCCGAGAAGAAAAAATTTGAGAACAACTCCAAAGCTAAGAATGCCATAATGTGTGGGCTTGTTGACAAGTGAACTGATAAGAGTCATGAGCTGTAAATCAGCAAAAGACATGTGGGATAAATCGAAGAGCATCCATGAAGGAGACAAGCAAGATCAAGGAAGCCAAGCTGCAAACTCATCGAGCACAGTTCGAAGCACTGCAAATGAATGAAGATGAGAACATAGAGGCTTATATGCTAAGAGTCAACGGAATCATTAATGCAATCAGAGGACTCGATGAAGAAATTGATGATGCAATTGTTGTGAAAAAGGTTCTCAGAACACTGCACAAAAGATTTAACTCCAAAGTTTCTGCAATAGAAGAGGCAAAAGATCTAAACAACTTCAGCTTGGATGAGATGCATGGTTCCCTGACAAGCATATGAAATGAGAATAGGACAAACCAAGTCTATAGACAGAGAAGCAGACTTTTAAAGCACACAAGAATATAAAAGCTGAACATGAATCCGAGGATGAAGAGACACCTGGATGAAACAGAAGCTAATTTTGTTCGAAAACTCACAAAGGGAAAAGGAAAATATAGAGGAAAGCTACCTTTTAAGTGCTTCAATTGTGGAGGAGTCGGTCATTTTGCAGCCAAATGTCCAATGCATGAGAAAACCAAAAATGGTGAAGGTTCACACCAAGAAAAAGGTGATTGGAAGAAGAAACAAAATTTCAGAAAGAACAACTTCAAGAAGAAAAGCTTCATATCCAAGAATGTCAAGCACTTCGAAGAAAGCTCGGATGAGGATTCTGAAGAAGAAAAAGGTGAAGCTCTGTTCATGGCACTTGAAGAGGAAAGAACAGAAGAAAATCAAGAAGGTGATGAAAACTTTAAATATGAGGCTGAAGTTTATCTGGAAGGAGAATTGGTTGCTGCACTTGAAGAGTTGAGTGCAGAAAGAAAAAAGAACAAAAAGTTTTCAAGAAAACTAGAGGATGCCACCGACATAATAAACAGCTTTAAAAATACGATACAGAGGAATTCAAGAAAATGTCCGAAGTTCTTGATGAACAATTAACTCAGTAAAGACAGCTTGAATGCAAGCAAGCTAGAGGAAGATATTGTTAAGTTAAGGATGCAGCTAGAGGAGATGAATAGAAAATTGAGCTGTTTTCATAAGTTTGAAGAAAGTACTGTAAAGCTGGATAAAATGTTAAATAACCAAAGGCCTTCCGGCATCAAATTTGGTTTAGGCTTCGATGAAGGAGAATCATCAAAGGGTTCAAAGGCCTTGAATGTAGAACCCATAAAGAAAGAAGAAAAGATCAGGGTTGACCTAGAAAAAACAAATCATGCCAAAGAAAGCAACAATGCCAGACTCAAGAAAAGTACTCGACAAAGATGGATTCACAAAAGTCACACATCCAAGAAGGAAAAGATTCATGGCTCCCACTTCAAACTGGCAAAGACCTGCACCCAGGTTTAATCATTCCTTTTCTGGTTATTGTTTTAAATGCAATGCTTATGGTCATAAGATTTCAGATTGCAGGCATAATGTATCTCAAAGGAATTTCACCAAGCAGAAATGTTTTTTCTCCTTTAATGAATTATGCAATTGAATGTTATAATTGTCATAATTTTGGACATATTGCTAGAAACTCGTAGAAGCACTTTTGCAGCAAATAATCATCAGGGTAGAAAATCTCAACCAAGTGGGTTGAAACAAAACAAGAAATTTCCTGAAAAACAGGCACATGCTAATGAAAGGACAAAGGCAAAACAAGTAGACAAATCTGCTATCAAACCGTAATGGAAAGAAAAGGAATCTTTGATTGTTCAGACTGCCTTTAAAGCTCGGAACAAATCTGCACCTTGGATACTTGACAGTGGTTGCTCCAACCACATGACAGTGACAAGCAAAAATTTGAGAATTTACAGAATTATGAAGGTGGTTCTGTGAAATTTGGAAATAATGATGGAGCAAAGATTATGGGAAAGGGATCAGCCAAGATCGGTGATGGCAATATAAAATCAAAAGAAGTCTTGTTTGTGATTGGTCCGAAGCATAACTTGCTCGAGTGTAAGTCAAATCGTGACAGAGGTCATGATGTAATCTTCAAGAAGGAGGGTCATGAAGTAAGAAAGACAAAAAATGGAAAGTTAATAGCCACCTGGATCGAGAACTTCTGGAAATATGTATACTCTTTCAGAGAATTCGGAAGGAGCTTGTTTGGTTGGTCGGGAAGAAGAAAACTGGCTGTGGCACAAGAGACTCGGTCACATAAGCTTTGATAATCTGGTAAAAATCAGCTCAAAAGGGGCAGTAAGAGACATACCAACTATTGGTAAACCTTCAAACAGTATTTGTGAGTCATGCCAAAAGGGAAAACAAACCAGAGCCACTTTCAAAGCAAAAGAATATTTCACGAGCAAGCCATTAGAACTAATTCACACCGATTTATGTGGACCCATGAGAACCGAAAGCATAAATGGACACAAATATTTTATGTCGTGTATAGATGACTACTCAAGAATGACATGGGTACTATTTTTGAAACTTAAATCGAAGCCTTTGAGATGTTTAAAACCTTCAAAAATCTTGTTGAGAATCAATCAGAAAAAGAATTAAATGCCTAAGATCGGACAGAGGAGGAGAGTTTATTTCGGAAGAATTTGCAGAATACTCGTCAAAAATATGGGATAAGAAGACAAGTTTCAGCAGCTAGAACACCTCAGCAGTAATGGTGTTGTAGAAAGGAAGAATAGGACAAGTGCAGGAAATGGCACGGACAATGTCGAGCCGAGAACAAAATAGCCGACAGATTTTGGAAAGAGGCAAGACATACCGCAGCTTTACATTCAAAACAGGTGCATGCTAAGACCACATGAAAGCAAAACACCTTATGAGCCGTGGTTTGGCGTAAAGGCAACAACAAGACATTTCAAAGTATTTGGCAGCAAGTGCTACATCAAACGGATTGAAGATAATCTCGGTAAATTTGAAAATAGAGCTGATGAAGGTATCTTTCTTGGTTACTCAACAAAAAGCAAAGCCTACACATGTTACAACAAAAGGCTAAAGAAAATTGTTGAGAGTGCTGATGTGAAAGTTGATGAAGGTAGAGAACAAGAAATTACTTATCAAGAAAACTACCCCATCTATGAAGAAGTCATTGAAGGTGATGATGAAAAGGAAACAGATAAGAATCAGAAAATTGATCCGGATGGTGTAAAAACTGAATCGAAGAAGAAGAAAACAGGAAATTTAAAACAGGCAACTGGCAGAAAAATCATCCAAGTGAACAGATTATTGGGGATCCCAAAGATGGTATTCAGACAAGAAGAGCAGTAGTGCGGAACTATTCTCTGTTATCTAGCATTGAACCTAAAAATGTTGCTGAAGCAAGCACTGATGAAAGTTGGTTGAAGGCAATTAATGAAGAACTAGATCAGATTGAGAAAAACAATACCTGGGAATTAGTACCTAGACCAACAAATAAAAACATAATTGGCACTAAATGGGTTTTTCGAAATAAATTAAATGAAGATGGACAGAGTTGTCGTAAATAAGGCAAGATTGGTCTCGTAAAGGCTATGCTCAAAGTTGAAGGCATTGATTTTGAGGAAACTTTTGCACCGGTAGCCGGACTAGAGGCAATCGGAATGTTTCCGGCATTAGCAGCTCATAAAAACTTCAAAGTATATCAAATGGATGTAAAATCAGCATTTTTGAATGGAAAACTGGAAGAAGAGGTTTACATTGAACAGCCGGATGGCTTCCAACTTGGTGACAACCCGGATTTTGTTTGCAGTGTTAAAGAAAGCATTATATGGTTTGAAACAGTGCACCCAGAGCATGGTATGCAAGGTCGGATAACTATCTAATTAAACAAGGGTTCAAGAAAGGTTTGGTGGACAACAACTTATATGTCAAAACAGAGAAGGGCCATCTTATTGTTCTTGTTGTTTATGTAGATGATATAATATTTGGCAGCAGAGATGGATGAATACCTGCAAAGACATATCAACTAAAATGAAGAAAGAATTTGAGATGTCTATGATTGGTGAACTTTCTTATTTCCTAGGATCTGCAGGTCAATCAAAATGAAAAAGGCATTTTTATTTCTCAAGTTAAATATGTAAAAGAAATGCTGAAAAAGTTCACAATGGAAGACAAGAAACCGGCTTAGCACTCCCATGACAACAAGTCGCAAGTTGAGCAAGGATGACAAATCCCCGGATGTAGATCAAACAATGTACAGTGTCTATGATTGGAAGCCTCGCTGTATTTAATAACCACTAGACCAGATATATTACAAGCGATATGCATGGTTGCAAGATTTCAGAGCCAGTCCCAAAGAAACTCATGTAACAACTGTAAAGAGGATCTTCGGATATCTCAAGGGCACTATGGATTATGGGTTGTGGTACCCAAAAGGTAAAGATTTCACTTTGATTGCATATTCGATGCAGATTGGGCAGGATGTATTGATGACGAAAAGAGCACAAGTGGAGGAGCATTTTATCTTGGAGACAGGTCGGTAGCATGGCACAGCAAGAAACAAGAATCAGTATCTCTATCCACTGCAGAGGCAGAATACATTGCAGCAACAACATGTTGTACTCAGATATTATGGATGAGACAAACGTTGAAAGATCTTGGTATTCATTTCAAAGAGCCAATTTCAATTAAATGTGATAACACTAGTGCTATCAACATATCCAAGAATCCAATAATGCATTCAAGAACCAAACATATTGCAATCCGATATCATTTCTTGAAGGATAAAGTTGCAGAAGGAGAGGTCAAATTGGATTTTGTTCCAACTACAGAGCAAGTAGCCGATATATTCACAAAACCTTTGCCAAAGGAAGTATTTGAATACCTTCGGAAGAAGTTGGGAGTAGTCACACCACCCAAGCACTGACTAGCTATGGGAAACACATTCTCGTGGGGAGCATTCAAACTTTTTAAGCCTGAGAATGTTGTGCATAGACTCAGGGGGAGTCTGCAGCAGCCCTTTGGTATTATTGGCAAAGGGGGAGAAGAAATTGAGCAAGGTTGCAGTGTGTTGCCAACAATTCCAAAGGGGGAGATTGTTGAGCAAGGTGCAGCAAAAGAATTGCAAAAGTATTGTCATTGTTGTCAACACAGCATGCATTGATGCAGTTGATGCAGTTCAGAGGTCAGACAGATCAAGTGCAGTGAATTTCAAGGAAAACAGAGGTGACCCAGATTCAGAAATTGGCAAAAAAAGACAAGGAAGAAAACTGTCGCGATATCGCGACATGTTTTCTGTCGCGATATCGCGACAAAACAGAGGAGAGAGAAAATGCAAGAAAATTTGTCGCGATTTCGCGACATTGCCGAGGAGAGAGAAAATGCAAGAAAAATTGTCACGATTTCACGACATTGCCGAGGAGAGAGAAAGTGCTTGCCAAATTGTCGCGATTTCGCGACATGGCCGAGGAGAGAGAAAGTGAAAGGCAAACTGTCGCGATTTCGTGACATGCTGGCAGAGAAGGAAGCAAGGTGAAAAGATGTCACGATTTCATGACATAAATGGAGGAAAGGAGCTTGCAACGAAAAGTGTCGTGATATCGCGACACGTCGGGTTTTCGCGACCCGAAGAGGAGAGAGAATGCTCAAGGTGTGAGGGATTTTCGCATGTTGAAATGAATGGCAACAAAGGTGTAGCGATTTCCGCATGATAAAATGAATGGCAACAAAGGTGTAGCGATTTCGCTACAAGTCCAAAATGCACAACGTGAAGGTGTAGCGATTTCGCTACAACCAAAATTGCAAACTGAAAGATGTAGCAAGTCGAAAGCACAAGGCACAAAGTTGTAGCGATTTCGCTACTGCATAAAGCAAAGATTGTACGGAAGCCAGAAGCGTCGCGATTTCGCGACAAAGCGAGGATGACGCAAAAATTGAAAGTCGCGATTTCGCGACAGGTGCAAGGAAAGCCGGCGGAAGTGTCGCGATTTCGCGACAAGAATGATGATGACGTCAGAAAAAGCTGAAAGTGTCGCGATTTCGCGACAAGGTGCAAGGAAAGCCCGGAAGCCGAAGTCGCGATTTCGCGACAACATTGAGGATGACGTCAGCAAAAGCTGAAAGTGTCGCGATTTCGCGACAAGTTGCGAGAGAAGCCTCAGGAAGCCGGAAGCGTCGCGATTTCGCGACAACATTAAGGATGACGTCAGCAAAAGTTCGAAGTGTCGCGATTTCGCGACATGAACGGTGGGAAAGCTTTCAAAAGCCAAAATGGTCGCGATTTCGCGACAGCAAGGGCATGAAGGGTACGGCTACAAAAAGTGTCGCGATATCGCGACAGGTAACAGTTTGGCGGGTAAAAGCCGAAAAAGCATGCAAGGTGACACGTGTCAGAAAAAGCAGACAGGAAAATCATGCAACGCGTTACGTAAAAAGTAACTGATGTCAGATCTGCAGTTACATGATTGACAAGTGTTAGTCATGCACTAGAACAACTGTATATGCACGACTGGAAAAGCATTCGAAGAATCAAATATGAAGGATCGGAAAAGCTTTCTAAAAGACATTTTTGCAGCATTCGAAAAGCCGAATTTGCAGGGTTTCGAACAGTCGTATTGCTTGGAATCGAACAGATCGTATTGAATGGATTCGAACAACCAAATATGCAGAATAGAAAAAGTATTCGAATGGTCGTATTTGATGTATTCGAACAGCCGCTTATTGGGAAGAGAAAAAGAATTCGAACAGCTCGAGAATGTCATCCGACTGTATGCAGGATTGAAACGCTATAGAAGTCAAAGAGTCCCGATGAGAAAAGGAAGGTTATAAAAGAACAATCATATAGAGAATAAAGTTGTCACTGTAAGAGGGAAATTGTCTGTAAAAAGAGGGTTAGAAAAGAGTCAAGAGAAAAATTAGCAGAGCCGTGAGAGTGTGCAGAGTTGGGTTAATTGCAGCACCACCAGTGGTCGTGCATGAAGTGAAGACATTCTTATGTCATTTTAAATTGATCGGAATTGCAGTCCAAGTTGGTGCTTGGTACTAGGGGTTGGTGCTCCATCTATTGCAACAGAAAATTAAGGGGTTGGTGCTCCTTCCAATAGATGCTGGTAAAGTATTTGTAAAATTGGTATTTTGCAAAGACTGGATTTGGATTGGAGTCCAAGCAGTCATTTTTGAGGAGTAGCCAAATTGGTGAACCTCGGTATATTGAGTGTTGTGGTGTGCTCTCTTGTTCAATTTGTTTTTCTAGTTTTCAAGTTCTCTTTATTTCATATTAAATGTTGTAGATATTAAAATTAATAGCTACACTGATTCACCCCCCCTCTCAGTGTCATTGTGTGAATATCATATACGCCCAATCTATAGAGCTTCGCTGTCAAAATTTAATCTCAACCATGCAACGCCTCAAGCTGGGAGTGCAATTGGAGTATGTTTGAGCACATACACTCCAAGAAGCGCAATTGGCTTACATAACAAAAATTGAATGGTCTTGTGTTTGTTCATTACAACCTTCACCTCCACCAGAAAAAAATTATAGGAACAAGTAATGAGGCCATTGACCTAGACAAAATTGATCCACCATCCGAATGGATCATAGGGCCACAACAGGAGCAGCAACAAGAGCCTCTCTTCTGCATGGATGATTTTGAAAGCATGGCAAAGGAGTTAGTAGCCAAGGCACAAGAAGAAGAATAGGCACAACGACAAAGAGAGAATAGAGCTTTTGCTAGGGCAAAGGGCAAAGGCATTCAAAGATCTTGAGGCATTGTATTTGTCATGACTCGTAACAAATTTTGTAATTTGTACCTTTTTTATATTATAAGCAATACAATATTTGAATTTTGGACAAATTATAATTTCTTTATTTAAGATGTGCTTTGTCACTTTCATGTGTAGTTTAAGGCTCTAAGCTTGTATCACTTGCCACTTTCATGTGTAGTTTTAGCTTGTATCACTTGCAGTATTAATTTTTTATTTGCATAATGTTTATTCATTGTGATACGAATGAAAAAAACTGTTTTTCAATGAAAAATTGCATTTTCTTTGGCTTTTTTTTTTGCCGATTTTTTGCTAAGTCCTGAGTTTTTTCGACTCTTTTGCCTGCCGATTCCGATTTTCTCGAGAAAGATTTATATATTGTGCTCTTCTGCTTGTAGGGTGCTTAAAGAGCTAGGAATTTTGTGTAGGTATTATTATTTTATCTGTTGACAATCAGCTAAAAGCATAGGGTTGGGAGCTATCTTGAACAAAAAAATATGGATGTTGTATTTGATACAGTAACATATTAAAGGGAGTTCATACGTTTTCGTTCATGAAACTCTTAGAGGGTGCATATGTGATAACTCCTTTTGCCAAATAGATAATCCAAAGAAAAAGAAATGTATAGAAGTAAATATTCAATATGATATTCAGTTACAAATGCAATCCTCCTTAGAACTAGGTGCATGCAGTAGCCAATTGTTTCATGAAATGAACTTGGGGAATTTAATTTTTTTGCTTGCTTTCATTAACATGTTTTTTTCGCTTTTTATTTTTTTGGGATGGAAGGAGATGATTATAATTTATTGTTGGCTTCTTCATTTGAACAGGATTGGGAGGATGGTAGATTATTTTCATTGAAGGAGCAAATCAACCACAAGGTATAAATTGAATTTGACGACTTAAATATTTTGGAAAAAGATCATAAGTGCAGTTTGAGCACTTGAAACTTAAAAATTTTCCCATATGCTTTTCAAAATGCTTCAAATGGATCACAACTAGAAGGAATGTTGGATGTCTTTTTTCACAAATTTATGTTTAGGACAACCTTTGGAACATTATTATTTTGAATATAATTTGACCCCTTTCTAATAAAAGTATTGAGTATTTGAATATTTAAGAGTAGTGCATAAATTGAAAGGGTGCTTGTTTTTAAGATTAACGTCGTGATTAATGTCCTCTTAAATGGTTAAATTTTGTTTCTTTTAAATCAATAAGACGATAAACCTACCCTACAAAGGTTACTGGATTTGTCCCCTGCTCTTGCATTGGAAGTTCAGTTTCAAAATTGCAAAAGTGGTGATTCACATCAGAATCACTATGAGGAGATTCCAAGGATTCCCCACTGCCCCCAGTAAATGTTTTGAGGGCCAACCAAAAAAACAATGCTCTAATCATCCTCACTCGACACATGGCTATTAAAGGAGGTGACAAAGTATATTCATAGATTGGAAGCGTTTTCTTGCAAATTGTAGACATGGGAAAAGGGGTAAAATTTAAAGGAAACTTTAAAAAAAGAAGTGAAGTGTGGTTCAGAGTATGGGACTCAACTTTCTCAAACCCTAGTGCCTAAAATCACAAAAACAAGATACAGTTCTAATTTTTTCACAATAGTAATTGGCTTTGAAACAGAGGAGCAGTGATAATGGTTATCGTGCAAGTTTTTTCTCAAAGAAGTATTTTTTTCACATTTTTGTGGGCCGAGGACATGGTAATACCACTTGTGGGCCAATTGGAAACTGAAGATAAACCTCCTCCTTCCCATTTTTTAGCCTTTTGGGTGCAAAAGAACCAATTTTTTGGGGCTGATTTTAGTTGTGAGGCTTCAGACATAGCATTTGTTTACATGCTACCTTGTTCCTACCTACTTCTAATGTTCACAAAGACAAAGGAGTAGGAATGAGGGTTTGAAATGGGCTCTGGATCATGGCAGGATTTGAGTGTTTCGAAGAAATTGACTAGAGGGTTCAGTTCCTTTAGGTAGTTTTCATTCACTCTTCTAGAGTGGGTTAGACTTTCCTGGCTTCCTTTGAGGAGTTGCCATTCACCATTATAATCTGGGTTTTCTTTGTTTCCTTTCAAGGATTTTGGCATGAGCAAATCAGAGACTTCCTTGACATGAATCACCTGACTTAGAATTACAAAGAAACTAGTTATGCTCAAATTTGTTTAGATCTTGACCTTTTCAAGACTCCAGTATGTTTATGATACCTAGGTTTTTGTTGACAACAAAAAGGATGACTTGGATGGATCATATGATCTGTCCACAAGTCCTTTTCATATCACCCGTCGGACAAGTCCATGTAATCTCTGTGGCGGGAATTGGTACTTTTCCACCTTGCTGGACTTCCTTGCTCCTTTTGCTAGCCAATTCTGCTACCTCCCTCCGCATTCTCGTCTGCCCTGGGTTCTCCACTTGTCCACGCACCTCGTGCTCCAGGTGATGTCGCAGCCTCTTTGCCGACACGGACTTTGTTTCCGATTCTGCCTCGACTTGGAGCCTTGCCGGATCCGTGACTCATCTTTCCCACTCCAATTGCTCGACTGCCTTCCTAGCCGTCTGTCCTTTCCAGCCAGACGTCTGCCTTACCAGGATGCCAGACGTCTGCAATTTCAGTTTGGACGTCTGCTTCCTGGTCCAGACATCTACCTGGACGTCTACTCTTCTTGCCCAGACGTCTGCCTGGCTGTTTGCCAGACGTCCACTATTCCTACCCAGACGTCTACCGGGCTGTCTGTCAGATGTCAGTTCTTCCTGCCCAGACGTCTGCCTGGCTGTCTGCCAGACGTCCACTCTTCCTGCCCAGACGTCTGCCTGCCTAGTCCGTCTGACGGCTGTCCTCCTGGGCTAGACGTCTGCTATGCCCTAGACGTCTGCTCAGACGTCTGTTTGCCTAGCCCGTCTGACGGCAATCCTCCTGGGCTAGACGTCTACTTTGCCCTAGACGTCTGCTGTGGCACGCGCTAGCTTCACCACCTTCTTGGCTGCTTCCTCTCCTGCCAACTGTGCTCCTTGCCTTCTCCTCTACCTGCAACTGTTTGGAATGGTGAAAATGGATGTTTAGCCTCTTCTTATAGCCTCTTGTGCATGCCATAACGGTTTCCCCAACCGCCACCTAGCAACCGTTTCTTCTATGCGCGCCACCTAGCTAGACGTCTAGGGGTGCTGTTTTGTCCTTTTTTTTTTTTGATCATTTAATATCTCCGACTAAACAGCATAGCCATGCTGACGCAGATTTCGAAGATATCTGGCATCTCATTCCTGCTATGACGGCTTCGACTGTCAAAACTGCTAAAACCGTCATCACCCCCTCGTTTCGCTTCATCCGACTCTTGTCGTCTCCGACGATTACTTTGTCCGTGGCGGGTTTCGGGCTGAGGTTGCTCCGGGCGTCTAACTCTATACCTTGGTACAATTCGCCAGTCCGGCTGCTCTGCTTTCGGTTGTTGTCTGGCTCCTTGTTCTGGTAACTGGTGCCTACTTCCTTGACGTCCCGTGTTCTGCCGGCTTCTTTCTGCCGCCACCCGTATTTGCTCCATCCAATCCTCTACCATACAGATTTCTCTTTCGTTTGGACTGTCGGTTTTTGGATCAAATTCTTCAATTACATCCTCCAGGGGTCTACTCACATTGCTTTGATGTGCCAGTTCTACTGCTGGGGGATCCGGATGTCTCTGCCATAGAATCCGTTCCGTGCTTCCGTCATGGCACTGGATGATTACACAATCATCCAAGTAATGAAACATTTCCATTCTCTGTTCAGGTCGATCAAGTATATTGTGGTCAGGCTGTTGGGGTCTCGATTGTCTCCGATTTTGGTTATTTCTTCTGGCTCTTCTGCCTCTTCCTTGGATTTCGCCATTCCGTGGTTGCTCAACAGCTCTTACTTGATTTCTTCGTTACGGATTAATATGCCCATTCCAGGTTCCTCTCCTCCCTTGAACCTGGTTCCTGTGGCCTCGGCCTCTTTCCGATTGAATCTCCCTATTGTAGGGTTGTTGTACTCCCAACTGCTCGAGATTCAGTCGGTCCCTATGTCGTTCCTGACGACGTCTTCGGTTCCTACGAGCTCGCTGAGGTTGGCCCATAGGACTAACCTCAGGAGCACGTAGTGATGGGTTAACTGTGGCCATACCCACTGCGGTTCAGCAAGTGGTCTGGTCGACCTAGGGGTATCCTGAGTTGATTTCTCCCACTTTGGTTACCGGGATGGAGGTTAACCACACTCCTCCCTTGGTCAGGTAAGTCTTGGTCACCGAGTGGCTCTGATGAACCCTCTGGATTCCTCAAAATACCTCTATTTCGGCGTTGATTAATGAGTTCGGCCCGAGAACCCCTTCTTGGCGTTGGTTTTTTGGGGTTACTTTATGCAGAATTCGCAACCTTCGGTCCTCTCTTAGCAATCTCCTTCGCCACCTGGCTTCCTCGAAGCGCCGCTGAGGTGCACATTGTGCTAAGGCTACCTGATATTGTTCTGAAAATTCTGAATCAGTACTTGAATTGTTCGCGTTTTCATATGCAGATATGGGCCAATTGGAAGTCTCGTGGACTCGATGTTCCTGCCTTCTCACTTCTCTCCTGTGTTGCCTGAGGTCCAATTCTGCTAGCTTGTATCGGGCTACTTCTTCGCGTTCAGTAGGACGCTGCATGGGTGCGGAATATGGAGTTTTGAATTGTCGAGGTACTGACAATTCTGCTGTTTCATCTGTACTTGTGTTAGCAATGTTCAGTCCTTCTTCTGAAGAACTTCCACTCTCAATCACCTATGTTTCATCTGCAAACCGTACTCTTGTCTGTTGATAATGAGTCAGGTGCCGTGGGCTTCTTTGGGGACTTACTTGGGGAATATCGGGATCAGGTTGATTTTCATCACTACTTGATTTATCCTGCCAACCTCTTTTTCTTGTTCCCTTTGTTGCTACCTGGACATCCTTCCAATTGATTGCTGCCATCTCTTCTTTTGTTATTCTATAATTGGCAGTTGAACTTTGTCCTGCTTCCCAAACTCTCGGTCTGTCAGGTGATTCCACTTGTTCTTCAGATCTTGCGATTTGTGCATCGTCTGAGTTTGCTGAATCTTCCGAGTTCAGTGTTATCCTTAATGTGGCTGAGGATGAACTCATGGACTGGTCGTTTGATGCTACTGCCTTCTATCTCACCCTCTCCCCTTGGTCTGCATTGGTTAAGGAAAATAGACTACTTGCTGGGGAATTGCCCGATTCAGTCCTTCGATCTTCATCCTCCTGTTCCGCCCATTCATCTCTGCGTACCTCCTGACGTTCTTCAATTTTCTCCATAGTGGTCTCCAACTCCTGGATGACTTGCTCTCGCAATCGGCTATTGTACTCGTCTCGTAGTTTCATACTCTTCGTGCAATCTCCGAGTTTCCAACCGCATTTGTTGCAGAATTCTCGCCCCCTCTTCGTTCCGTCCTTCCGGAATTTGTAGGACAACTTCTGCTGGTACCTGAAGTTGTTCCTCTTCGCTATTCGGAGCGGGTTGTTGTAACTGTCGTTGTTCACCTCTTCCGGTTACCGGTCCTCCTTTGGTTCCAAATAGCCATTCCAGGTTATGACTTCCCTCCTCCCGAACAACATCACTCTGCTCGTCATTGTCTGGATTTTGGGTACCTAGATTTGATTCATCTCTCCTGGTTCCGGGATTCTGATTGTTCTAAACCAATCATGTTTATGTGAACATGGGGCCTGTATAATTTTAGTTTAGAACTGTTTATTGCTTCGGGGCAGACTGTTCCGTCCAGTTTCCTCAGTTTGACTGCCAATACCTCTTCCACTTGGAAGGGTCCAAGCCATAAGGTTTTCAATTTCCCAGGCTTGATCTCTCTTTTTCCATTATATTTGAGGACCAATTCACCAACCTTTAGGTCCATCTTCCGAAGATGCTTGTCATGCCAAAATTTTCTCCTTTTCTGCGATATCTCCGTTGCCCACTGTGCCATGACCCTTTTCTCCCCTAGTCAAACCAATGCTGTTAGCCACTCCCCGATGCTCTCTTCTTCACTTGGTTGTCGACTGCTACCCTCAGGCTTGGTACCAAAAACTCTACCGGTACCACTGCTTCTTCCCCGTACGTTAGCTAAAAGGGTGTATGGTTCGTTGTTGGTTTGAAAGTAGTCCTGTAGGCCCACAGTATTGCTGGTAATCGTTCCTCCCGCTCGGCTCCTTCCACGCCGCATGTCTTGTACATGATAGAAACCAAGATTTTGTTAGTTGCCTCTCGCTTGCTCGTTCGCCCTTGGGTAATACGGGCTGGACAAGGAATGAAAAATCTTGAATTCCTTCGTTAAGTTCTGAATAATCTCGTTCACGAAATGGCCTCCTCTGTCACTTGTCAGATGAAGGGGTATCCCAAATCTGGTGATCACTTGTTCGTACAAGAAACGAGCCGTGCTTCTTGTCCAGTTGTCAGGTAGGGCTCTAGCTTCCACCCATTTCGCGAGGTATTCTGTAGTGACTACAATATATCTGCATTTTCTTCTGCGACTTGTCCGTAATGGACCTACAAAATCCAACCCCCATCTTTCGAAGAGTTCCTGAGGTTGTGTCGGATGCAAAGGCATGAAGTCCCTCTTCAATGGCTTCCCCGTTCTCTGACATGTATCACATGCCTTGACAAAAGCTGTCGCATCGTGATAGAGGGTGGGCCACCATAGACCTGCCAACAACACTTTCCTTGTTGTTGCATCTGGTCCCATGTGTCCTACCATTCCCTCATGTGTCTCCTTTAGGGTCTGTTGAACTTCGTCCTCCATTATTCATCTTCGGAGAATCTGATCCTCCCCCATCTTGTAAAGCAATCCTGCAACCAAGGTGAAGGGTGCTGACTTTGCAATCACTTTTCTTTGTTCTCGCCGTCGTCATTTCTTTCAGCAACTCTCCTGTCGATAGGTATTCCCCTATGTGTTTATACCATGCCGGTATGGTACTGATCGCAAATAATTGCGCATCGGGGAATTCGTCAGGTATTCCTCCTTTTGCAGGTTCGCCGGAGTGTATCCTTGATAACTGATCGACTATTACGTGCTTCTTTCCTGGTCTGACAACTATCCGAAGCACAAACTCCTGCAAGGTGACGAGCCATCGACTTACTCATCCGTATATTGTTGGCTTGTTTATCAAGTATAACAGGGCCTGATGATCCACCTAGAAAGCAAATGGGTTAGCCAATAAATAATGTCTAAACTTTTGCACTGCATACACCATTCCCAATGCTTCCCTCTCTGTTGTATTGTAGTTTTTCTCGGCTCTGGACAGTAGCCAACTTGCGAAATATATGGGCTGATCTAACCCAAATTGGCCCTACTGAGCCAAGGCACATCCTATTGCAAAGTTTGAGGCGTCGACATGTACATGAAACTCCCTTTCCCAGTCTGGAAAAACTAGGATTGGTGCCTTCACCAAATGTCCTTTCAACCCCTCAAATGCTTCTTGGTGTTCTTCTCGTCCATCTAAACGGGACACCCCTCCATGTAAGAGCATCCAAGTGGGTGTGACATGAGAGCATAGTTCCGGATGAACCTCCTGTAGTACCCCATTGTTCCCAAAAAGGTCTTTACTGAGCTCACATCATGTGGCTCCTCCATCAGCTGTACTACCCAAATTTTGTCCAGGTCGGGTTTCAATCCCTGTTGGCACACTATATGCCCTAACAGTTTCCGTAAGGCACCATCAGGACGCACTTATCTGGATTCAGCGAAATGCGGGCGTTCCTGCATAGTCCCATACACTCTTCTAATGCCTTTAAGTGTTCTTGCGTTCGGCCATAGAGTGACCAATCATCCAAAAAAGCTTTGAAGTTGCCTGTAGCCATCTTGTCGAATATGTATAAGATGATTCTCTGGAAGGTGGCTGGTGCATTGCACAGTCCAAACAACATTCGGTTGTAAGCGTATATCCCGTTCTCCACCACAAAGGTTGTCTTTAGCTTATCCTCCTCCGCAATGCTGATTTGGTTGTACCCCGAGAATACATCCAAAAATGAATATATCTCGTGGCCTGCTACCTCTTCTAGAATGGAGTCTGTGAATGGGATTGGGAAGGGGTCCTTAATAGTTACAGCATTCAAACTTCTGAAATCCACGCAGATTCAGATTTTGTCTGCTTCCCGTTTGAGCGTGATTACGATGGGAGACACCCATTTGCTTGTTGTAACTTTAAAAATTATGCCTGCATCCAAAGATCTTTGCAATCTCCGTGTTCACTCGAGCTGCGTACTTGGGGTTCATCCTGTATGGTCGCCTCCTAACAGGTTGAGCTCCATCAATCAGCGTAATCTTGTGTACATATAGTTCGGGTGGAACTCCCTTTAGGTCCTTATATGTCCAGGCAAAAACATCTTTATACTTCATAAAGATCTTAATTGCAGCCGCCTTCAGCAGTGGATCCCAATCATCTCCACACTTAATCATCTTATTCTCATCTCTTGATGGGTCGTACCCATATATGGTTGTAAATGAATTTTGTGATGGCCTTAGCCTTCCTTACAACCTCTGCCACCCAAGATAATTTCCCAATGTCCTCGAGGAGCAAATCGAGACAATGGGCTGCACATGGGGTCCAAAAAATAGTGGGGAATCTCTCCTCCAAAATCCTCTCGGCTGCGTTGTTAGTGATGATTTGGACAACATTCTCCCCAACCACCAACACAACCTCCTCCAACAACCCTACAAGCATTTTGACACTCTTAACTTGAGGAATGCAGTTCCTCCTGACTTGAGGAATGCAGTTCCTCCTGTAGATGCAACCAAAAAATTAATCAGGGTTCTTCCCTCCCATCCGTCCAGCCATCAGACATTATAATGCAACCCTTGCTCCTCCACACCCTACGTTGGTTTTCAAGCACAACTTGAAGTATAAAAAAAAAAAATTAGTCATGCACATTGCATATTGATATTATCATATATATATATATATATATATATAAAATAAGTCATGCCATATATATATAATAATAATAATAACATAGTCGTCATTGTGTTAATCGACTAACTAGGCAGGTTAGACATCTAGTTTGTTAAGACATCTGGTTAGTGTTTAGACGTCTAGTTTAGCATTAAGACGTCTAACAAGTGGTTAAGATGGTTGGGCGGTTGGGAGCGAAGTAGTTGCAGTAACTACTTCGCCTCCCTATTTATACCCCCTTCAAAATTGTAAAGATTATCATCATTCTGCTTATAATACCAATGCTCTTGTACGGAATGCGTGTCCTGTGTGTATGGTGATGTTGTGAAGGTTTTGTTGCATTGCATGTTGTGTTGTGAATGGCTCTAAGTGGCAATATTGTAGAGTTACTTTGATGCTTACTTGCAGGTTCTGTGCAGCGTCAAAGAGGAAAATCTAAGTGTTATCATTGCAGGTACAAAATACTGGAAAAGGAAGATTGCAGACGTCTTGCTTTGACGTCTAAACCAGTCGTCCGACGGTTAGCCGTCTAGCCTATCGTACTAGATGTCTAACCTGGTCTCAGACGTCCTGTGACGTCTGACTTTGTACCAAACGTCTATCCCCCTGTGCTTGACGTATCATGTAGCCTTAGATGTCTAGACCTGTAGACGTCTAACCCAGTGCTACACGTCTAGATGTCCAACTATCTCACATTCAATCTGAAAAGCAAGAGGCATCAAACATTGGCTATACAGCAGGAGGAGTAGCCAAATACGCCAAGGAATGGACAAGGAGTGATGAGTGGAGGATATAGGAATAGTCGCCGAGGAGGAAGACAAGGAGGGCAGAGTCGACTACAGTATGACTTTGATGGTCGGCCGATTATTCAATGTCGGAATTGTCAGGAATGGGGACATTTTGCGAAGAATTGTTCCAAACCCCAGAATGCAGGTAATAACAGTGGTAATAATACCACTCAAATGTGTAAATGGTGTGGTCTTGGAAACCACAAGGAAGCCAATTGTCCGAAGAAGGCAAGTACCAGTGGAACTCAGAATATCAACCTCATTGGCATTGGAGAGGTGACAGAGGTAAATAATGAAGTCTTGGCTGTAACAAGAGCACAGACCAAGAAGACGGAACAATACCCAAATCCTGCCAAGGAGAAAGAACGATGGCGAGAAGCCCAAAAACTAATCAAAACAGAACTAGCAAAGGAGAAGCAGTGGTCAACTAGTTTTGGAGAAAATATCGAAGAGACCGGAGATCACCAAGAAGGCATCAGTAGAAGGCTTGGTAACAAAGGTACTAAACACGAAGGTGGAAATGAAGGTTGCCAACCTGTTTAGTAAAGTACCTGAGTTGTATGCTACAATCGGGGAAGCCATCAAGAAGAAGGATGAAACTCGACAGGTAGCAACTATCAAGCAAGGACAATTCATTGATCCGACAATCCTTATGATTGAAGCCGGGAGGAGGCCAGGTATAGTCCAGATGGAGGTTTTGGACCATAGACTGAATCAGGTGATTGTAGATGGAGGGTCTAGTGTGAATGTGATGCCAGAGAAGACATGGCGGATTATTGGGCAACCCGCCTTACGATGTCCAAATTCCAAATTATATGGCGCTGATCAATATGGCATTGAAACAATAGGCGTCTTGATGAATCAAAAGGTACGCATAGCAGAGCAGGACTTCATCTTGGATTTTGTGGTCATTGCTATGCAGAAACCCACATATGATGCACTGCTAGGACGAGGATGGTTGAGAACAACAAAAGTCAACCACGATTGGGAGAAAGAACGTCTATTCTTCAAGCAAGGGCAGCACAAATATATAATTAATCTGAAGAATCAAACAGTTAGTCAAGACATAGCAACTTCAGATGATCGTAGGTCCTTTAAAAACAAGTCGAAGAAGGAAATGCCGAAATATCGTAGTTGCCACAGAGTATCTCACAAAATGGTCAGAAGCAAAAGCTTTACCTAACAACTCGGCAAAGAGTACGACTCGCTTTTTGTACGAGGAAGTGATTACAAGGTTCGGGATACCTCTACAATTGACAAGTGACAGAGGAGGCCATTTTGTGAATGCAATTATTCAGAATTTGACGGAAGAATTCAGAATTTTTCATTCCTTGTCAAGTCCATATTACCCCAGAGCAAATGGGTAGGCGGAAGCGACAAATAAAATTCTGGTTTCAATCATGTATAAGACATGCGGAGCTGGGAGGAATGATTACCAGCAGTATTATGGGCATACAAAACCACTTTCAAGCCCACCACGAACCACACACCCTTTCAACTGATGTACGGACAGGAGGCGGTAGTACCAATTGAATTCCTTGTACCAAGTTTAAGGGTAGCAGTCAACAATCGGTTGAATGACGAAGAACGCATTCAAGAGCGACTGACAACATTGGTACAGTTGGACGAGAAGAGGGTAATGGCACAATGGGTAATGAAGATCGCACAAAAGAGAAGGAAGTTTTGGCATGATTAGCATCTCCGGAAGATGGATCTCAAGGCTGGTGAACTAGTTCTCAAATACAATGGTAAGACAGAACTCAAGCCAGGAAAATTGAAAAGCCTGTGGCTTGGACCCTTCCAGTAGAGGAAGTAATCGAGAATGGGGCAGTGAAACCGAGAAAACTGGATGCAACACTATGCCCTAAGGTAATCAATGGTTCTAAGTTGAAGGTATATAAGCCGCATGCTCAAGTAAATATGATCAACTTGGAGCAATCAAGAACTTCCGGAACAAGAACAGGAGTAGTAAATCTAGGAACACAATCTCGTGAAAATGACGAGTAGAGTAATGCTGTTTGAGAGGAGGAAACTCATAACCTGGATTGGTTATTTGGGACTGAAGGAGGACCAACAATTGAACGAAGGGAAGGAGAGCAGCGAAGGTTGCAATTACATGTTCAATTTCCAAATGACAACGAGGAAGACCGACTCCAAGCTCTAACGGAGGTCGCTCTACAAGAAGTTCCAAAATAAGAAGGAGAAGAAGATGAAGAAGAAGGAGCTAGACTTTTGCAACGAATGGGATTGAAGACGCAGAGGTTGCAAGAAGAATATGAAACTCTGAGACAGTACAATAACCAGTTGCGGGAACAGGTGATGCAGGAGTTGGACACAACCATGCAACGAGTGAATGAACGACATGAAGCACGTCAAGCAGAATGGGCAGAACTAGAACAAGGAAAACTAAGAGGAAGTGCAACAGGCAACTCTTTGGAAAGCAGTCTATTTTCCTTAGCAGAAGAAGAGCAGGAAGATACTGTAAGCCCAGTTGAAAATAGAAGTGGAAAAACAATAGCAACAGATGCACGCTCTAGGAGTTCTTCAGACACATTAAAAATCGTGTTGAATTCGAAAGAGTCCTCAAGCTCGAAGTCAGTGAACCATCAAGAGATGAGAGACGTCTAGTCTTCTGGCCTATCTACATCACCCCGATAAAGTCCAAGCCCTATTTCTGGAAAGGGGCTTCAACCTGGATCGGGTGCAGGGGCAAAGGGGCATTTCTGTCCCGGCCGACATCCTTCTGACACCTGTCACACTTTCGGCTAACTGAGAATGCATCGGCAAAAACTGTGGGCCAATAATAGCCCGCTCTGATGATTTTTAAGGCCATCGGCCTTCCAGCCAAGTGGCCCCCCTATATTCTAGCATGGAACTCATCGAGGATTTTTCCTTTTTCGGTTCCCCTAACACATCTTAGGAGAACCTCATCAATGTTCTTGAAAAAAAACACCTCTGGGCGCAATACATACCTGCGAGCTTGGAGTCTGAACCTCCTCCTCTGTGAGGCATTGAGACGGTCTGGGCATCTCCCGGTGTTGAAGTACCTTATTAGGTCATTTGTCCAGTCTTCGTCGTTCGCAGGTTGGTTGGCGAAGTTACCCTCTGATGCTGGATCTTCCTATTGACAGGCCGTCACTTCCGCAGCGGCGCTCTTTGCGAGTTCTTGGCAAAGTGTATGACCGTGGATCAACTTGGTGGGTCGGACCTCAATATCGAACTCCTGGATTTTAGTGACCCAACCAGCCCTTTTGTTGCCCATCTCTCCTTGAATGATAAAATTCCTTACGTCTGGATGAACAAATATACCGTTGTCTTGCTCTGGGAGACGAATTGTTGGAATTTTTTTAGGGACCTCATCGTTGCGTGTACTTGCTTTTCAATGAAGTTGTACCTTTCTTCATGCGGTTGGATGACCTGGCTCAAGAATGCGATAGGGCGCTCCTCGCCATATTCCCCCTTCTGCGTTAGAACTGCAGCATAACTCTTAGGCTCCCCGACTGCGTAAATGATGAAGTCTTTTGAGTAGTCGAGGTTGACTAAGACAAGGTCTTGGGAAATCCGAGCCTTGATTTCTTCAAATGCCTTCTTCCTTTATTTTGTCCAAGTGAACTCGGCGTCTTTCTTCAACAGTTCGGTCATCGGTTTGACGACCTGGGCGAAATCAGGCACGAACTTCCTCACAAAGTTGATCTGGCCAAAGAAAGACTGCAGGCCCAGGTGCGCATAAAATTGGGAGCGCAGCCCGACTTCGCTGCGAAGTCGGGCAGCTCAACACTTAGTGTTTTTTATGGTCTCAGCTCCACACGTCGGCTTCCCAAGTGCTCATGGAACTAGGAGCGCAGCCCGATTTCGCTGCGAAGTTGGGCGGCTCCACACTTAGAGAATTTCTGGGCACGCTTCTGACAATCCCGCCTGTGTGCGCATGGATAGGCGAGCGCGGCTCGACTCGTCACTGCGCAATCGGGCGAACAACAACACTTAGAAAATTTTGGGCTGTTTGCCCTCCTCGCAGAAACAATCGTAAGTATGGGGGGGGGGGAAATGGAGAAAATGAAACTGATGGCAAAAAAGATAGGGGATAGTGGAGAAAGGGAGAGAAGAAAGAGGGAAGGGAATGTAGTATCCTTACAAAAATTTCGAAGACATGGCACCCCGTGCAAAATATGGCAACATTCCTGGCGGCTCGTGGGGTGTCAAGCTCGCCTCGATGCAACGAACCAGGCCTTTATCCTTTGGGCGCAGAGGAACTCCCTTCCCCTGCATCCTGCTGCTAAGCTCCCTTTCTGGGCAACCGTTCTTCTTCGGGCTCGCTCTCGGCAGTCTCTTCTTTCGATCCTTCCTCTTCTTCTCTTTATGAGCCTGACTGCTCAGTACCACCATCGCCCTCTTGTTCGGCAGGCTGCTCCCGCTCGCGGACGTGCTCGTATGTGGTCTTGGCCTGATCCCAAGCTGCTGCCTGGAAGGGCTCTAAATCGCTGATATCCGTCAGTGCTGCTTTGAACGCCGCAACCATGTGCACGTCAATGGTGTCATACCTCTCTCCCAGCTTTTGGAGGCAGGTGTTAATTTTGCAAAATCTTGACACCATTTGGGTCACCGGTGCCTCTTAGACTGGGTCAGTCCAGCCATCAATCTCTGATGTGTTTGCTTCAAAAAACAGCCAGTCTTGCGTTACTTGCTCTAGGGGCAAAAATTCCCCATCCTTGACAAAGCTCAGAAATCTGAGCGCAGAAAGAGTGTTGAAGGGGGCCAGACAGATATTCATTTCGTGGTTCAGTACATCCAGCATCTTCCTGGCAGCCCTAATCTTCTCAGTTTTTTCAAAGTAATTTTGCAAGGTTACCCTCGCATCTGCCCAGTCTAGAGCAATTCGGGACATAGGAGGAAATCGGAGGCCCTTGCGCGCAAATTCTTCAAGTTTTATTGCCAAGTCTAGCCACTGCCTCGCTTGGCGTTCAACCTCCTCTACCGCAGGCTTTCCCTAGGCAGATACTTCTTGAATTTCGGATGCGAAATCCAGGACGGACAGGGACCTGACCACATCGGTCCCGTAGTCCTGCAGCAAACTAGCCCGCATCTCCTTGTTCTTGTCCTTTGAAAAGTCAGCCGCCTGGGACGTTTTCTCCTTCAGCTGGGATTGAGTTTGCTTCAGAAAATCTTGCAACTGAGCAACATGCTCCAGTGCTGCCCTCTTCTCTTTTCACAGCTGTTCGGCTGTCTTCCTCTGTGTTGCCGCCTCCTGCTGGGACGCGGCAAGCTGATCTTTTAAATCTTTAATCTCTTTCTGAGCAGATTCCAGCTGTGTGGTGGCATTGGCCAGATCCTCTTCCAGCTGTCTTGAATTGTTTTGAAGCTGAAACAGCTTCTCCTGATTCTCGAGCCGCGTAACAAGGAGATTATCAGTCTTTCAATGAATACCATTGATTTCATATTCCTCGCTTATATCGTTGAAACTCTTCTCCTTGGTTTGGTGTTCATAATTTGCCTCAATCATCTCCCGGAGAGGCTTCTTGACTTTCGGGATTAGCTTCTCCGTTCGTAGCACCCTCCTGTCCAAGCCAAAATTGGTGCGCTTCACAGGGATGGCTATTTCCTCGACTCTTCTCTTCTTTACGCCTGGAGGAAAGAGGCAGAACATCCTATGACCTTCGCGGCTAGAGGTTGGTCGTGCGTAACTTGCAGTTGTTCTCCCATTAGGTCCAGCTCTGCCAGCATAGGGTATGGCGAGGCCAAATCCTGCTGCGGCATCCTTCTTGAAAACAATGAAGTAGGAGATATTCCAGAAGATAAGGCCGCTTTTGAGGGTGACCGGGTCCTAGGGGAAACGGGCGGCTGCGTAGGAGGTGGAGATGGGGTTTTGAATGCGGCGGGTGAGCGGCGTGGCGATGTAGATATAGCTTCAGCGCTGGCCGCGGGTGAGAGGTTTAGGGTTTGACCTAGGGTTTGGAAAAAATTAGGGTCCTGGGCAAAATGTCCAAAGGAATGGGGACTGTGGAGGGACTGGGCGATAGGTGATATGGATGATGTGACTAAGGCGTGCCCTGATGCAGAGGAGGAAGGCATTATGGCAGGGCCAACTGGGGTTTGTGAAACAGGGGAAGAGGACGTACATACGTGCTCCGCCTGAGTCGGTGCTTGGATGACACCTGCTGCCCAGACCTCTGCTTCCTTCACTGGACTATCCAGAGAGATTATTTCGGGTGCGACCGCTCCTGCCCGTGGGGCTGCTACTATCTGTTGCTGCTCTGTCTCCTTTTCCGGCCGCTTTATCTTGCTCTTCTCGCCCCTTTTCCTTTTCTTTTCTCCTGGGGCGGCAGTTTGTTCGGTGGAGGCAGAGGCGGTTGGCGCGGCGGGTAACGAAGTGCCCACGGTAAACTTGTACTTGGGCTTTGACGGAGGGATGCCCGTTACTGCTGCCTCGCCGGTTGACCCTTCTAGCTCCCTCTCCGTTTGAGGCGACTTTTCGGGAGCTGGAGACAACATTGGGCCCACCTGTGTGCTTTTTGGCGCTTTGCTGCTGGGTGGCTTTCGAATGGACAAATGTTGTGGTGGGGGTTTCCTTTTATCTCTCTGCCTGGCGCCTAGGGGAACGCAATCTCGAAATGCGAACGACTCTCATTTGCTGGCGTATTTATCATACAAGGCCAAAAAATCATCATCATGGCCAATGTCTTTTTGTTGGATTTATCGTGTTGCATGCGACACCTCATCTTCCAGCATTCAATGATTTTGTCCTTTTCCTAGCCGAGGGGCGCCACCTTCGTGAGGAACTTTCTGAAACCGGCTGAGTCTAGCCTGTGATCTGGATTATGCTTTGGATCGTAATCTACCTCCACACAGTAGAAGTCGTGCCATGGTGGCCATGACTGCATTCGTTCAATGTGGCACTCCAGGTCTGCCCCTGTCTTGTTGCACCTCTATTCTATGATTTCTGCTCGAGGGCAAACATGTACAAATTTTCCCCTGACCCCAATTGGGTCGTATTTCCACCGCTGCGGTAGTTGTATCAGGCCTATGTCGAGGAGTGCCTGCTCCAGGTAGATGTGCTGCCCAATTTCATGGACTTGAATGTTCGCCCAGGTAAAAGGGTATTTGAAAATATGGCCCTTCTTTTTTCCCTGGCCAAATTCCTCCTCGACGTAGTCCATCTGCCGCGCTGTCTCCATGCCGAATTGGTGCTCAGTGCAAAAATAGGGCAGCAAGAACGGCTTCCCTTTGAATTCGTAGATTTTGATAACAACGCCCTGAGTCAACCTGAAAGTATCCCCGCATTTGTATTTCCTTAGGTACTTCGTCATGGCCAAGGGAGGGCGAGACGCCTTGCCGTTGAACAGTGCCAGGGTCATTCCCAAGAATTTTCGGGCGGCTCAACACTTAGTGTTTTTTCTGGGCTCAGCTCCACGCGTCGGCTTCCCAAGTGCGCATGGAACTAGGAGCGCAGCCCGACTTCGCTGCGAAGTTGGGCGACTCCACACTTAGAGAATTTCTGGGTAGGCTTCTGACAATCTTACCCAGGTGCGCACAGATAGACGAGCGAGTCCCGACTGCGCTGCGCAGTCGGGCGAACAACAAGACTTAGAAAATTTTGGGCTCTTTGCCCTCTCAAAGAAACAGTCAGAAGTATGGGGGTGGGGGGAATGGAGAAAATGAAACTGATGGGAGAAAAGATAGGGGATAGTGGGGAAAGGGAGAGAAGAAAGAGGCAAGGGAAAGCAACATCCTTACAAAAATTTCGAAGACATGGCACCCCGTGCAAAATATGGCAACAATTACTAATAAAAATATTATATCAATGTGGAAGATACACCCTATTGGACAATATTACTATAAAGCACTGCTAAATGTTCATAGAGACAACTGCTGACAATATTTAAGAATTCTATCCTTGGGACTGCTGGGCTAGTTTCCTATAACATCAATCATCATAAATCTTTTGGAAAGTTGCATCTCCGATTTCTACCATCAATTTTGAAGACCATGGATCTCAACTGGGGCTACAACCAAACATGGAGCATCTTAAAACCGAGTAATACTAATTCCTTAAACAAGCTTGGAAAATATTCTTGTTCCACATGTAATTTGATGGAAAGAAAGAATGTGAAGACGGAATGGTGAATGTGTGTGTGTTGAGGGGCACACTCGCTATAAAGAGGTCAAGGGTTCTAGTCCCCTTAGCACTCAACAGTACCCCTCATGGTCTCAGGTCCCTGTGTGCATGTGTAACATCTCTAACAAAAAGAAGAGGAAAAAAAAATTAGTCTATTGGCTAAATTATGTTTAGATTTTTTGTGATTGGTTCCAGGCCATTATCCCTCAGGGTAAAAAGCTCCAAATTTCAAGTCCACACAAGCAAAATATAATTTGATGGATAATTTCCTAAAAGTGACAAGTGTTTCATTCAATTTGACAAAACTATGCTTAGAAATCTTTAGATTTTTGAGTTTCTTCATCCTGTGGCCATAATATTGGTTAGACCATTATATTTTCATTATGCAATGAAAATTTTATCCAAAGGTTAACGTATGTAGGGTCTTGAGGTTTTGTGTAAAATTTAATTGCTGGTTACAGTCACTTTGAAAGATTATATGCAAGTGAACGCTGACTAGGAAAAGTGGACATGTAAACAAGGAGGCTTAGAAGGATGTTACAAAGGAAAGTACACTCAAATTACGTAAAAAATAAATGGTTTTAGTAACGTGAAAACTTTAGGTGAAACCAGGTCAATTTTCCCAAAACGCGAGCGATATCTTTTGGTATCAATGATCTCATTTATAAGTTTTTTGCTTCTGCACATGCAGTTATAGCCCTTTTAAATCTGTGCATTATAACTTGTTTACGCTTGTGTGCATGCAATGCATGAAAAACTACTCATAAATCTATCTTTTGGTTTATAATATTGTTTGTATGAAGAACACAAGCTTATACTGAGAGGGGGGGGGTGAACAGTCTAAGACCTCTTTTTACTTTTTCCTTTATACTTCAAAACAATAAAGCAATATACCCAAAGCAATATCAAAACAAAGCACAATATCATCCACAAAGTGACACCAATTTTAACGTGGTTCACCTAGAAAGCCTGGGCTACGTCCACAAAACTTTTCTCTAAAAGTTATCTCAAAGTTCTTTGGGAAACCTTCCCAATTACAATGTTTATGAGCCTCGGCCCAAAGGAGATACCTTCCCCCAATCTGAATTTATGAGCCTCTGCTCAAAGGAGATACCTTCCCCTCTATCTGAATTTATGAGCCTTTGCTCAAAGGAGATACCTTCCCTCTCGCCTCCGGAAATGATCCCTCGAAGATCAACTCGCCTCTACCTCTTGCCAGCACGTGGAACTCCTTTCCATCGAAGACCTCCTCTCCTCAATGCTTAGCCTAAGAGACCTCTCGCCTTCTATGATCACATCCACAGCAGCTCAAGAACTCTGTACCAAACACAGTCGATCGGTCTAGTACAAGTCTTCCTCTGTCTGTCAGATCTGTCCAACACTTGAACAAATCAATCCTCTGCACACAAGCCTTCTCAAAGACTTGCCAAATCTGCCTCAGGTTCTTCTCAAAGAACCAATGCACCTCTGTCCTCAAGTTCTCTGATAGAACTCTCAAACTCAGCTCACAAGTCCTCTGCTAGGACCTGTCCAAATCTGCTCACAAGTCCCCACCGGAACCTGTCCAAAACCTGCTCACAAGTCCCCACCGGAACCTGTCCAAAACCTCAACAAGCTCACCAAGAAAAACTTGCTTAGCATGAACCCACAAAGAGAATTGTTAGAGACCCAATGTGATTCATCAACCTCATAGAAGCATAAAGAGAATTGTTAGAGACTCAATATGTTCTATACTTAACTCCCAAACTCAATCTCAATCTCAACAGAATAAGATAGATGTAGTATGCTTTTCTCAAGAACATGAAACACAACCCAACAATTGCCAACCATGCAATATCTCATATAACAATGATACTCATGTTCTTTCCACAACCATTTAGGGTTCTAACAACAATGCTCATCAAACAAGGTTTAGTCAACCAACACCATTCAAGTCAACATCAACTTTGAAGCATTCAACCAATCATCACAAGAAAAGGAAACAAGTAGAAATCCTTTTCCCTCCACACTTATTTTCAGAAAACCATCAATCAATAACAACCATGGAAGAATGTGCCCATACCTTTACTTTGATGAAGAAGGAGAACTCAAAAACTGTCACAACATTAACTCTCAATTTACCACCAATTAGAGTTAGCAACTATACAATAATACACAATAATAAAGATCCAAAATAACACCTTATTACTCCAACTTAATATTAACCACCAAAAATATAATTTACATACAAAGTAAAATCTCTTTACACCTTATTACTCCACATAAGCATCAAGCATTAATAATAACAATGTCAAAACAAAGATTACAACTTAACCTTATACCTCCATCAATAATTCTTGATCAAATCAACTCAAATATCCCAAGTCAACAATAAAAAGATTTACCTTGGCAATACTTAGTTCTCCAACCTTAGGAGAAATGAGGAGCCACCACTATAAGCGCTAAAGCGCATTCTCCTCTACTTACGTAGCCCAATCACAGCCGCTCTCCTTCGTGCATCGCAACAAAAAGAAAAATGCACTCGACGTGATTCGAAACCTGTATCTCTGCCTAGCAAGCGCCTTTACTCAAACTCCATCGACGTTGGAGCACAAGTGCTCAACAAAGAAATATTAAACTATCCTTTGTTTTATCTTCACTTGATTGTAGGATATGGAAAACGTATTCGTTTTCCTAGCACTGTCCAAAACATAAGTCACTGAATGCTTGCATTAATCATCTCACAAAGATACCGAAAAACACAGTTCAGTGCAATTGCCAATCCACTAACGTCAAGCAAAAAAGTAAGGATGCAGCCCAAGCTCAAATCCGAGTATGCCAAGCACGGTTTCCAAGACACAGATCAAGCACGATTTCAAAGACGTCAATTGGAGATTCGAAGACATAGAGCAAGCACAAATCGAAGACACCAAGCGCTATTCGAATGATACAGAGCAAACGCAAATCGAAGACACCAAGCGTTATTCGAATGATACAGAGCAAACGCAAATCGAAGACACCAAGCGCTATTCGAATGATACAGAGCAAACGCAAATCGAAGACTCCAAATAATCGGTGGTGCTCTGACTTTAGAAAAACATCCCCACTTATATAGCCATTTCTCCTTAACTGTTTGACGTCGGCGCTCCTCCAACGATGGCAACACGTCGGCGAAAGAAAACTTTATCTGCATCGCTTAAGGGTTAATGTTGTCACATTTTGCACGGGGTGCAATGTCTTCAGTATTGTAACAGTGCTGCTCTTCTTTTTCCTTCTTCCCCTATTTTCCTTCCTTCTCCTCTCCCTTTCCTTTTCTTTCCCGCAGTCTCTTTCTTTCCCCCCTTTCTTGGAGTCCCCGGTTGATTTTTCAACTTTCCAGCAAGTTACTTGAAAAATGGCTAAGTGTTGGTGCGAAGTTCGCACTTCGCCCAGTTTTGGTGCGAAGTTCGCACTTCGCCCAGTTTTGGTGCGAAGTCCGACTTCGCACCACTTTCTGGGCACACCTTGCAACTGGCAGATTGACAGGTTGGCAGGCTGACAGAAGATGACAAACGCCGGAGCAGAGTCCGTACGGCGGCAGACACCAGTTCCCACCTGTGCGCAGTCCGACTTCGCAGCGAAGTCGGAGTGCGCCCTTGACAGGTGCGCAGTAGGGAAACAAAGTCAGAAAAACTTCTAAGGCATGAAGGCCTTCCCGACTGCACTGCATTCTGCACGCGCATCCCGAGGTGTTCCGATCCCAAGCGAAGTTGAATGAAATGCCCTCCAAGGCAGACACGTGTCAAACAGCATCATCCATCATCTGACAAGTGTCCAGCTTCGGGATTAGAGCCGAAACGTGCCGAGCAAAAGGACAAGCATGGGCTGCACTGCCCATGCCCGTAGCCTCATTTAAAGCTGATCTGAGGTTTCATCTGCTCCAGCTACCCGCATCACTGCCAGAATTGAAGTCCTGCCCAGCGCACCGCCATGTAGCTGTCCAGCTTCCAGGAAGACCATGCTGCGGGTACAGTTCCAATCCGACAAAAGGTCAGCATTTGCAGCTCTTTCGCCGCTTTTGTCAGCTTATGTTTGATCGGGACCTTGTGCCCATTAATGTAACGGGAGGGACTCGGGCTATAAAAGCCCATCATGAATTCATTGTAAAGGGTGGAAAGGGGAATGTCTGTTAGGGAACTACTGTGCTTATTGTAACCGTGCTTCTGCTTATAAATATAATCTGTATGCCTGGTTCTGTTCTGTTGTCTTTATTCTTTTATGCTGTCTTTCATTATATGCCTTAGGCTAACCTGTCACGGCTTGTTGATTCATTTCAGCATTTGGTGAGCAGGTCCCTCTAGCATTGCTTGTTTAAAGCACCCTCTGTATTTCATTAATTTAAAGCATATATAGAATAGATGCGGTAGCAGTTCCATCAGTTATGTGTTTTGTTGCTGGTCCGTATCTGGTGATTGATGCGATCCCGTACTGTTAGTTCCTTGTAGGGAATGTCTGTTAGGGAGCCATTGAAGCTGTGCGGTTAAATTCTCTACATAAACACATATACCTGGCTCTGATATCTCTAAGTCTGCTTTCTACTCATGTTAGTGTACGTATCTGGTAAACCGGTGCATTGCCATGCTGTTAGTTCCTTGTAGGGAATGTTTGCTAGGGGATCATTGGAGCTGTGCATACACTGCATGAGTATCGGAAGTACACATAGTTTTTGCAGTTCCTGTCATGCTCTATGTTTATAATGCAGTAAGTAGCGGTAATTAGTGTGTTCCCGTACTGTTAGTTCCCCCCACCAACATCTGGACATATTTGTAATTTCTTTCTGTACATTTGTCCCTTTCTGTACATTTATCTCTTTCCTGTACTCTTAGCTTAAATCAGAAAACCCCCCCCAAAGGAGCCGGCCTTCTCCGGAGATTGGCTCGGAAGGCATCTCTTCCTTCCGGCCTTTCATGCTGGTGGGCGAATCTGGGCGCATTAACCCAAATCCTTTCCTCATGGCAGATTCGTAACCAACAGTTAAAAGACCCTTTAATAATAATTAAAATAATAATAATTATTATTTTATTAATAATAAATTAAACTTAGACCTTTGTCAAAGGTTTGAGTTAATTTAATTATTAATAATAAACATGGACCTTCAAGGTTTTTCAAGAAGCAAAAACCTTTGCATTAAGTTAAGCTTGGTTTTAATAAAAACCCTTAATGAGTCCAAATGGTTTTAAGAAAAAACCTTTAACCTTGTCACCATGGTTTTAATAAAAACCCTTTAACAATATGAAGCTTTCTCAAGATATTTTTGACATCACACTCTTTTTGATATCAACACAAAAATGCCTTTTGACATCAATGACAACTTATACACTTGAGCAAAAGCAATGTACCCAAAGTACCCAAAATTGCCAACATTGTATAGTTCGATCAATGATGTGTGTTGATGAAAAGTGCCATTCCAGTTTGATTGATGCATAACAAACATCTCTGTATTCAAGACTTCCTTTTGCAGGGATTTAAATCTTATATAGGTCAGAATTATTTATTGGTTGTGTTTTAGTAATAAGATACTAATCTTTGTGAATCAACTCATATATGATGTCAATAGGCTTTATTTTTTGATTTTGGAGTAAGAGTCAATGTGTTATGTATTGCTGTTTGAGTAGGTGGAATTTATAAAAGAGGAATTGCTACCACGGGATATACCAATATTGCTGGTAAGCAATTCTTTCATGGTAAATTTCTGTGCATATATTCTACTTTTATGTACTTAGTACTAATTAGAGGAAAAAACCCCATATTGGTTTCTTGCTGGGAGGAGTTTATTGAAACATTAGTCTTATGTATTTCCAATAATAGAAATATTCAATCTTATGTAGTTCACTTATTTTCCTTCTTTTTTCTTCCTTAAAATAATTAATTAATTTATAGCCAACCATCTTGTATTGCAAATATTTCCTTCATGTAGGCATTTTTCGCCCCCTTTAGATGGAATCCCAGTGCTTGTGTAGATATTATCATCGAACTTCTTAATGACTAAGATCAATCATTGTCCATGATTCTCACTCTTGGATGGGTTGGAAAAGATATCTTTTGAACTTCCTCATGACTAAGATCAATCATCCTCTGCGATATTCACTCTCCTAGAGGGGCAGGAGAAGATTTCTTTAAAAATTTATCAGTCACCAATCTCATGTGTAGCATGGTGTTGGTCTTCCACCCTTGGAGGAACAATTTGGATTGATAGTTTAATTATTCAGAACTTGCAGTGATGCAGCTGTACGACTTGCATCATCTCTTTGTCTCAGACGGCCTTGTTCAATGCTCCAGACAGACTAATCTGAGAATTAGACGACCTGCACTCTTTCTAGACGGCTGGCCTTCAGTATTGATGGCCTGGCAACTGCACTGTACGGCTTGACAACTGCACTGTACGGCTTGGCAACTGTGCTGGATGGCCTAGTAACTGCCTAGACGACCTTGTACAATAGAACTTGGAAAAGAATACAAATAACAGGGTTGAATCTAAATCTACTGCAGCAATCAATCAATAGCAATACATACAGATCACACACAATAGCAATAGCAAATGATGAACAAGTATGAATAGATATTGCATTAATGATAGCCTGTACAGTGAACTGCGTACAACATCTTCCTACATACACAGTATCTGATCCTGTGCAGAATACCTCCAATGCACTCTACACTATCTCTTCTTGGCATACACAATGCAATGCCTGTGCAAATGTATCTACTCTCCATGTCTACAATGTACTCTCTTTGGCATGTACCCACTCAAATGAATGAGGGGGTCTATTTAAACTATGGGGACAGTAGTTACAAACAACTACCACCCCCGACACCTCACCTCCTAACTACAAGACAAACTGGGTGATAACTACCCTTGCATGACTATGTTTGCACATAACTCCAACTTGAGTCATTATTACATGCATTATTACAACGTACATCTTTTATTCAAATTACAAAACTTAACATATGCATACTTGACATCCACGCATATTCTATTTCCAGCTTTTCTTTTGCTGAGGTGGCATGTCAGAACTAGTGCCTACATCTGCCCTCCCCTCTAGATTGGTCGACGTCCTCATTGACGATTCTTGCTACTTCTGGGGACTTTGGCTCTGTTGAGGTTGATGCGATGGAATAGGTATTTCTCCAAGATTCTGAATCTGTAGCTTCAAAGCTTCGTTCTATCCCTTGAGCCTCTAGCATAGGCCTGGTAATGAGACCACTGAAAGCCATAGTGATGCGACTTCTGCCTGATCTCTGCCAGCCTAGCTTTCAGCTCAGACTCTTGCTTTCCTGCCTTTGCTTCCTTCGTTGCAGCTTTTGCCAGCTACTCATCCCATTATATAATCCGTTGGTCCTTATGGGCAAGCTCCTTTATCTTGCCTTCGATAGTTTGTTCCCTTACTATGCTTTCGGACTTAAACTTTCCTATCAACCGATCCTGCTGTTTGTGTAATTGCCTCATATCCTCTATCTCATTTCTCAACTTTGCTAGTTCTGCTTCGTCAACCTTCTATACTTCTTGAAGTTGACCATCCACCATCTGCACCTAGTTAGTCAGATCCTCCTCCAACTTAAAGTTGCAAGTCATTTGCTGAAACGTCTCCAATCCTGCTGCTAACCACTGAATCAGATATGCCAAAAAGTCCATCCTGGCATATGATATCATCAATTCAGGTGCCAGCTTCACATAACACCTGGAATTTCAGGATAAGGCACCATATTCCCTTCATCAACATAAACTCGTGATGGATATCGGTATAGTGCCTGAGTTCTTTCTGGCAAATGTCTGATTTGCAACATCAAATCGATATCGTTATCGCTAGATCCTAGCTCCCATGGCTAAATCTGTTTAATTGTGGCAAACTTCTTCATACTCTTATCATCATGAGCTCAATACACTAGTTTGCTCAACTCAAATTCCATTTGCAATTGTCATAGTCGCAAGTCCCCAACACATCCAACTCCGAACTCACTTTGGACTCTTTCAAACAATCCCTCACTTTTTCAAAGAATATATCAACCTGTTCATTGATATTTTCTCCTAGAACTGGTGGTCTCCTCAAGTTTGGCACTTCTATGATGAAATGCTCACTTGTTTCCTCCTTTGCCAGTTCCATATCTGTATCGTCCTCGGTGGTAGTCTCCTCCACATCTTCCCCACCGTGACTTGTCAGGTTGATTTTCTGTTTGGATGCTTTCTCTCTTGATTCTTATCTCCTGCTGCATCAATAGTTTTCTTTTGTTCTTCTGGCGGTTCACTTGCTTGACCTTCTCATATTCTGTACTCTAATACAGGCTGTTTCCCTTTTTCCCAACTCTCCTCCGACACTACTTAACTTGGTGCTGTGGTCTATGTTGTTGTAGATGTAAACTCCATTGGTGGTCTCTTGTCCAACGGATGTGATCCACATCTATCCAGTGTCTGCATCTTGCCTTAGCTGTGTGGTGTTGTAACTTTTTGGTGTATCAATGTTATCCACCTTCATTGAAACATCACCAACGGAGTCTCCTCCGATGCTCTATCCAATGGTGGTGATGCTTCCATCGCATTGACTGCAATTTGAACTTCTGCATCTACATTTACTATCACCATTGTTTCCTGTGCAAAATGCTATGCAATTTTCTTATCCAATTGTTGCCCTGTCTTTTCCACACACTACACATTTCACGCAATAGTTTCTTGCAATTTTGGCTGCTATGCACTCATGGCAGCCTCACTTGAAGTCATTTTGGTACCTACAATGTAATGTCCTACCCCTTTCGAAGGCAAATAAATTTGCCACCCAAAGAGCCAGGTTCCGATCTTGGGTTCCAAACTGAAAACTTGAATGTCTTGTTTGCTGATTGCTTTGATATCACGTGATTTATGCAAATATGAATTTTTTATACTTTTTGCAATAATACAAATTCTGGAAATAAAAATAGCAGCAAACTAGAAATGCTTCTATCTTAAAAACTACTCCTCCAATGACTACGAAATTTAAGCACAAACTTCTTCTAATGATATTGAGCAAACCCAATGAAGGAAATTGTACAAGGATAAGTGTACCCGGAGATCTAAAGGCCTGATATAATTCTGGAAGTTAACACCAGCAACAGCAAACTTATATATTCATTAAATATGCTTGTAATACAATTTCTCCAGCATACTAATTGTTGTTTGGCTGTCCAACAAAGAGAAGACCTCATACAACACAATGAATACTCCAAATGGGAGGCGTTTGGCCTCAATAAGTGCACGCCCTTCACTGCAACTGGTACGGCCTGTTAAAAACCCTTCACAAATGACATAGATCCCTTCCAAACTGCTGAAGTGTACGGCTGATAAGCTGATAAAAAACTATGAATAATCAGCAATACAAGATTCTTCAAAACCCAAGCAATCTAATTCAAAATAGCCTCTAATGGTTTGGCCTCACTGGAAACATCTGCAATCTGAAGTAACTCTAAAAATTGCACCAAGTGCACCCCAAAACTCATCAACAAATAGCCACTTTGAAGCTCAAATCATTCCCCGTCACGGAAATGCCACAATCACTCCAAGGATATCTTGCAATCCCAAAAGTGATGTTCCTACTGGAGGGTTTCGTCTCCAAACAAGCCAAATCTGCCCTTGCCTGTGGTTTTTCGTCACAAACAAGCTGGATATCTTCCTGCAAACTCTGCTGCAAGCAAGCTCCTTTCTCCAAACATGAAATGTAATAACCAAAGATGTCACAATCAACTCTTCAATGCCACTTTTATCCTTTCCCAAAGCTGGTTGATCCATTCACTTCTTGAATGTGGGATAATTTATCTTTCCAAATGCTACGTTGCACCTTGAAGGCATTCTTTTTACCATAAATTGTAATATATTTCACTTTTTACTTTCCAAGGAGACCATACCACTTTTATGACATTAGAAATATGAAATTTATAAAATCCCCTTTAATTCAAGTGGTTACATGACCCCTTCTAAGATTAAATTAATGCCCAACATTAATATATTTAACTTTTATATTTAAATATAACATTATAAATCTTCGGGCATTAAAATTATTGCTCTCCCAACATCCAACCACCAAACAACTTACGGAAACGGATACCCATTAAGCCGAAGATGCCAGTCGTACTTTCCGTTTCCCGAGAATCCAACCCTAACTGACTTACTAAAAATAGTAAGTCTTTGAAAATACCGCTGTAAACGGTCCTGAAAGCTGACAACTGTGAATGCAGATCGTCCAACAATATCTCCATAACACCTAGTGGTTCCTAAACACTCGACATTGCCTACGGAACCTTATGAATAGGCAAGTCCATATTACGCTCCGTTAGCTGACTAGGATGGGGACATTACATACAATGGCACTTGCAGTGCCTTCTTGCACAACCTGGCTTCCTGGTTGTGCTGGAGTTCCCCTCTACACTGCTTGCTGCAATGTTCCACACTTTTCACTCTGTTGGCCCACCATTACCTTTTGTACACTACCACCTTTTGTTTTCTTTCCTGTAGTCTAGTGTGGGGGTCCTTGACTCACTGGATTTTGTTGCTATTGCGGTTGTTGTTGCGCTCCCATCTATTGCCATTTCTGCTCCAATTGTCTTCGCCTCTTCTCTTTTCTACCCAACTCTACAATTGGTAGCTGTTCCTCAACTCCATCAGACTTCTCATTTCCTTTAGCTACAACATCCATTTCATTACCTAATGCTTCCTGTGCCTTTATCTTCTTTGAAGCACTTTTGTTTTTCTTCCCTAGAGTATTGGCTTTCATCAATGGGACATGTACCCATCTGAAAATCGTTGGTGCATGTTCTGAAATAGTATGAGGAGGATTCAGCCCTGGAAACTGAATCTTCTCTTATGACATTGCATCCAAATTCAGAGCAATGCCAAAGAAAGCCATTGAAAATTCTTGGTATACTGAATCAGAAAATTTTGAATGTGGTGTGACAAAATGTAGCCCAATCATACAATTCCCCAACCTTGATTCCTTCCATAAATGGTATGAGCCAAGTGGGCATCTTTGAGGCTCTTTGCTCGTCGAATAGTCTATGATCACATTCATTGTACATCGTAGTTCATCAGACTTCAAATGGTGCATTTTCAATCCACAGATCCCATGCTTTGTCAGCTTAGCCCCTTCCTACGAATTGATATTGTCAACCTTATCAATAAAATTCCTTAACTAGCAGGGCTCCACTTCTTCCTTCTTCACCAATCTTGTGGAATTTAGCAATCCAAAAATTCTTCGAAAATTGCTTGGGGAAAATGACACTCAAATCTCTTTTCTATCAATCATTATTTTGCTTTGGATTTCGCTCAACATCATAGGTCTGTAGTAATTCTAACAAGTACGACTTGAAGAAATCTTTGTCAAAGCCTAGCACTTGCAAAATAAACTGCACTTTTGCATTCTAAAATGCGATCTACAGGTGATCCATTGGATGCTCCAACCACCATGTTCTGCAAAAGTCTCCCGTTGGTGTTGTCTAGGTTATTTCTTCCAAGGGGATTTGCATCCTCTCCTTCCCCTTATTCTTCACCTTAGGTGAAGTTGCTTGCTTCTTGCCACGACGTTCATCAGGAGTGCTAGACATGACGCAGTTTGAATTTTCAATGGTAGCACAAGAGTTGATAGGAGATATAGAGGTGCCTGAAGTACCGGAAATACTAGTGAAGGGCAAGGAAAATGGAATTTCATAAGAACTAGAGAAAAAGAAGAAAGCAAAATATATAGTATTCAAGAAAGGTAGTGTAGCCAATGGCCAACCAACATTGAGAATCAGCCAGAGCCACAAGAAGAGGTATTAAAGTGGAACGAAATTCCAACATAGGAATATGAAAAACCTATCAACCAAAGGGAAGAAAGAAGGGAAGAAGAAGTAAATGTAGGACATGAAGAAGAGGACACACCTACGACATTAGGCAAACATTTTTTAATTGAAGTGCCTAGTTTTGGGTTGTCAGCAGAAGAAGGTGATCATATTGACGATCAAGTTGATGAGTTCTTTGGAAAAATGATGCAAGTTTTGACTCTGCAAGATTACAGTTTCAAATAGGCTATGTAGGACAGTTAAGGCAATGGTGATTCATGGTTTATGATGAGATAGAGAAAGCAGTATAGAGGGCCCAAGACAATGAGAGGACGAAGAAGCTCACTGAAATTTGTCAAAAAGAGCCATGAGAGATGGAAGCTAGAGCATTGGCAAAGATGACAAAAGTAAAAGAGATACCAAATGGTATGTAGACAATTTACAGGTTGCCATAGATAGTGTATATAAATGCAGGTATATTGGATCCTTTTCCAGAAGATACAACAAAAGTGGAATATAGGAAAATTCCATCGGAGTTGGCACCATTGTATATGAAGATTAACTTCTTAGCACATTGGATTAATTGGTTAACGGTTGGGTTGGAAAAGACTTACCAATCCAAGGAAGAGCAGGTTAACCAATGCCAAGAAGAGTTGCAGAAGATGAAGGGGGAAGCAGAAACAGAAATTGCTAGCCTAAGACAAAGTTTTGAAGAACAAATGAAAGCAAAGGAGGACGAACTTGCTATAGTAAGGAAGGATATGGAAAAACGTAATGAAGTAATTACCCAGATGAGAGCTGAACTAGCAGTTTGAGAATAGGTGTATGAAGCTCGAGAAATGAAGTTGGATCTCCACCATAATCAAAATCCACAAAATTTTAGTGAAAGAATATCTTGTAGTGGACTTTCACCCATCTCTATCTCCACCATAATCAAAATTCACAAAACCTTTAACTTGCAAATCTGCCGATCCGAAGTAAATGGCAACATCTGAAGTGCCTCTTAAATATCTAAATATCCACTTCACTGCATTCCAATGCTCTTTACCTGGATTCGGCATGTACCGGCTGACTACTCCCACTGCTTGGGCAATATTTGGTCTAGTGCTCACAATGGCGTACATGAGGCTTCCTACTGCTGATGAATACGGTACACGAGACATGCTTGTCTTCTCTGCTTATGTTCTAGGACACTGTTTGGAAGACAACTTGAAGTGTGGAGGAAGCGGGGTATTGACTGGTTTTGCATTCTGCATATTGAAGCGTTGCAGAATCTTTTTTATGTATGTCTTTTGACGTAACAATATTTTCCTTCCCGTTCTGTCCTTGTGTATCTTCATCCCTAAAATTTGGTTTGCTGCTCCTAAATCCTTCATATCAAACTTCCTAGCCATATGAGCCTTAAGATCACTGATTTTCTTCATTCTAGGGCTTGCAACTAGCATATCATCAACATACAACAACAAGATAATAAAACTGCCATCATCAAACCTTTTATAGTATGCACAGTGGTCAGATTTACTTCTACTGAAACTTTGGATCTTCATGAAGGTGTCAAATTTTCTGTACCACATCCTTGGCACCTGTTTCAACCCATACAGAGATTTCTTCAGTCTGCAAACCAAATGCTCTTTGCCTCTTTCTTCATAGCCCTCAGGTTGATCCATATAAATTTCCTCCTCAAGATCACCATGCAGGAAAGCAGTCTTTACATCAAGCTGCTCCAGTTCTTAATCCTGTGCTGACTTTTGCACATGGCCTTTTGCCACCAAGCGAGTTTTATAGCGTTCAACAACCCATCGCTGTTTTTCTTTACTTTGTAAACCCACTTGTTTCCAACAGCCTTTCTTCTAGGTGGGAGATCCACAAGTTCCCACGTTTTATTCTTGCGAAGTGCCTCGATTTCCTCCTCCATGGATTTCCTCCACTTTTCTGCATTCTCAGACTCTTTAGCTTCCTGAAATGAATTAGGCTTACCATCATCAGTTAACAAAGCAAAAGATGACTGATAAACATGAGAATACCTTTCCGGACACTTTTGTGGACGTGTAGATCTTCTAACCCAATGATCTGTTGATTGTGGCTCTTGGTCTTGTGACTGTTGTGGCTGCTCTACTTACTGTTCTACTTGCTGTTCTGCATGCTGGTCAAAAATTTCAGCGTGCTGATTTTCATTTTCATCTTCGTTCATGTCTACTTCGACTAGTACAACATTAGGTGTTTGCTGTACCTCCTTACTTTGCATGGATTTTCATCAAGAAAAACATCTCGGCTAATAATTACCTTGTGGGTAGTAGGATCCCACAGTCTATACCCCTTTACTGCATCTTCATAGCCGAGAAAAACACATTTGCTTGACTTTGGGTCAAGTTTGGACCTTTTTTCTTTAGGCACATGGGCAAATGCATCACAACCAAAGGTACGCAAATGAGAGTAATCAAATGGCTTACAACACCAAACCTCCTCTGGAATCTGTCCATCCAACGCAGCTGTAGGTGACCTGTTATTGAGGTAAACAAATGTATTAATGCCTAGAACCTCTTATCCAACATGGATGCGCTGAGCATGCTTCTTACACGTTCCATGATTGTGCGATTCATCCGCCCAGCCACGCCATTTTGTTGTGGAGTATATGGTACAGTCTTCTGGTGCTTAATTCCTTCCTGCGTACAAAATTTATCAAATTCCTTGGAGCAATATTCACCCCCATTATCTGACCTAAGACATAAAACAAGCTTGCCCAAACTTTTCTCTACTCGAGCTTTGAACTCTTTAAATTTATGCAAAGCTTTCGACTTCTTCCTCAGAAAATAAACCCACACTCCTAGAATAATCATTTATAAAAGTCAAAAAATAGATGGCACCATTTAAGGACTGAGTGGGGACTGGTCTAAATATATCCGAATGTATAAGTTGTAGAAAATCAGAACTCTTACCAGGGCTTGCAGTAAACCGAACCCTCTTTTGTTTACCAAAAATACAATGCTCACACAAGTCTAAATTGCAAGACTTAATCCCAGAAAGCATACCTCTGTCATGTAGAATTTTTAGACCTTTTTCACTCATATGGCCTAGGCGTTGATGCCATAGCATTACCGCATCTTGAACAGAAGTTGCTGCTGTTGCATGGTTTGTCATCATATCACCGCATAAACGATAAAGGGTCTCATAAGATTCTCCCTTTGCTACTACAATAGCTCCTTTGGTAATTTTGCAATAGTTGTTACCGAAAGTGATAGAATACCCTATCTTATCCATCATCTTGATTGAGAGCAAATTCTTCCGCAAATCTGGCACATGTCGTACATCACATAACATCCTTTCTCTACCATCGTCCTGCTTGATCCTTATGTCTCCTCTTCCCACAATTTCTAAAGGGTGATCATCACCCAAGTAGACCTTCCCACCACTATATGGCTGATATTTGTCAAACTAGTCTCTGTGAGGAGACATGTGGAAAGATGCACCCGAGTCCAAAACCCGGGTATATAAAACAAATCTTCTGTTGCTGATACAGAAAGCCTCACATGTTGTCGTCTCTCCAGAAGTTACTGTACTGGCCTCAGCTGATGGCTAAAATTGCTTTTCACAATCTTTTTCCTTTTTTAACTACCAACAGTCCTTCTTTGAGTGCCCTGGCTTCCCACAATGCCAACACTTCCCTTTTAGCTTGCGTCCTTTAGACTTAGATCTGGACTGTGATCTACCTTGTTGACTCTTCTTGAAAGATCGACCTCTCATAGCTAGGGCTTCCTTGGTTGAGGGTTCCAAAGACGTTTTCCGCCTCAACTCTTTTGCCAACAAAGCGACTACCACATCATCAAAAGTTAGAGCTCTTGATGATGAATTGTTGATGGTCATCACCAAATGATCCCAAGTCTTTGGGAGGGAACAAAGTAGGGTGATAGCTCTGTCCTCATCCTCCATCTTCACATTAACTGAAACCAGTTTACTGATAAGGGTATTAAACTCATTCAAGTGATCTGCCACAGGTGAACCCTCCTTCATCCTTTGGCTGTAAAGCTGTTTTTTCAGAAAAACCTTATTTGTTGCAGATTTTGTCTCATACAATTTTTCAAGCTTCTTCCAAAGGGCTTCCGCGGTCTTTTCTTCAACAACATTGAACAAGACGGAGTCCGCTAGGCATAGAGGGGTTGTAGAAACCGCCTTCCTATCCAGCGTTGCCCACTCCTCATCTTTCATGCTGCTTGGTTTACTCGCGACCCCTTTCAAGGCTAGGGCTTGGTCATTTTGAACCAACAAATCCTCCACCTTCATCTTCCATAGGGCGAAGTTCCTGCCATCAAACTTTTCAATCTCAAACTTGGTTACACTTCCAATCATTGTTGCAACTCCCACTCGCACAAAACCCTAGGCTTTGATACCAGATGTTAGAAAATATAGCAAAATTATGTGCAAGCAGAAAAACACAATAACGTAGAATAAAACAGTAACATAAATTTTATGTGGAAAACCTGCAATGTGCAGGAAAAACCACGGGGCAATGGCAGCTTGATCTTTTATTGATTTCGGCAGAATTATATTCAATCAACATTTACATGCTAGGGGTCATTCCCCTTTTATAGAAAAAACAAACTGTTCGTTTCCTCTCTAAAAGGAAGACTTCAAAAACTGTTCGTTTCCTCTTCCAAAGGAAGAGTCCAAAAAACTGTTCGTTTCCTCTCCCAAAGGAAGACTGCAGAAAACTGTTTGTTTCCTCTCCATAAGATGCACCACCGTGCACCTCTCTGCTGAAGAACATTGGAGATCTGGATATTGACTTCACCTCCTAACAGGTTTATGGAGTGACTTCTTCCAAGGTTTTGGAAGAAGATGCATGTGGTCCCCACCACCATAATGTAGTATGGGGTAGTCGATAGAGCTCTCAATGTGGAGAGCTAGTACAAGATTGCAGTGGGAGTTGGAGTCAAGTGATGGACGACTCCAACGACAATAGTGATACATATGCATATTTGTTTGGCTTAATCAGCTGTCGCTTTATATGTGTGTATAATGCTATTTATGTTAGAAATATACAATGTTTGGATAATAAAGAAGCTCTAGTGAAGGATTATAAGGAAAGGATGAACTTATTATCAAGCAATGCTTTACCTTTATGTGGGGGATCTCTGAGGGTAAAGTAAACTTAAACAATGTTAATGGACATGGAAGCCTCATTGAGGCATAAAATGAGCTTTTCGTCTGAATGCTGATGACTGTTGAGGGATGTTGTGAGTTTATTGCTATCTTTCTAGATTCATTCAATAGCAAGATTGACGACGCATCATAACAAATCTGGCTATAGCATTACTGTGGTTCCTAAGTAGGATACCCTTCATATATGATTTACCATACTGAATTGAATTAAATTTAAATGATACATTGCCTTTAGGTTAAATGAAGGGATGGTTGTTTAAGTTAAGGTGAAATGGCAAAAGAAGCAGATGACTAAAAATAAGAAAAATGAACACACACACATATGCAAATAATTTAGAATATAACAAATGCATAGAAATATTAAAAAATTATCAATTATGAATTGCATTATAATGTTTAATGTCAAATCTTAGCCTTTATAGATGAAACAATATATGTCAAGTTAAAACAAATAATACTGAAAGCATTGTTAATATAACTCTTAATTTTCAAAATTGTCAAAAACAGGGAACATAATGTGAAGACACATTTTTAATACCTTCACTAAAATTTTCATGAAAAGGATGTTTACAATCCTTGATATCAAGTTAGTTCAACAAGTCCACTGTGGAATTTTTTGAATCTCTGTCTCCCAATCTTTTGTTTGCCCTTTTGCCTATTCTCCTGTCTTGTGGATGTGATTAAAATTAGAATGTACAAAATCCAGATCCTTTTCCTTCTCTAATCTGAACCTGTTTTATTCTCAATTTATTGTTTTTATTAGTTTTTCCCGTCTCAATATGGGAAGCATTAGTAATATAACTCTTAATTTTCAAGATTGTCCAATTCAGGGAACATAATGAGAAGATGCATCTCTAATATCTTCAGTAAAATTTGCATGAGAAGGATGTTCACAATCCTTAATATCAAGTTGGTCCAAGAAGTCAAAAGTGGAATTATTAGGATCTATGTCTCCCAATCTTCTGTTTGCCCTTTTGCCTATTCTCCTTTCTTGTGGATGTGATGAAAATTAACAATGTACAAAATTCAAATCCTTTTCCTTCTCTAATCTGAAACTGTTATATTTTCAATTTATTCATTTTATTTGATTGTCCCTTGTCTCATGGCATTGTTTTATAAAGCAAATAATTTTCACTGCAAAAAGGTGGCCGTGCAACTTCCCAGCCCCCCATATCTAGATGGCTTTCCATTTAAAATGTTGAGAAATGCCCACAAATGTGGCAAGTCTAGATAATGAATTTAGGGGAGATTTCAGGGACTTCCTAAATGGTATCTATTTTCAAAGGATTCCCAAAACAAGAAATATGGGTCTCCCAGGAGTTCGTTGCAACATAACTCTGAAACATTTATTTTTTAGTCAATATGAACTCTAGTTATTGGTTATAATTGCATGTTTTCGTGCATGGAATTGTTAACAAAGACAATTTCAAGCTATTGGTCAGAACCGTGCTTCAATGTTGGTTACATGGTCATTGGCCGAAGTCCCACTTCTTTTGAGATTGGACTTTAAAATGATCACATACTTCTCCCTGTGGTCGTGATTGGTAAAACCAATTTGAGGAAACTTGTTTCAATGTTCATGGTACTTTTTGGTGACAAGTTACCTTATAGTTTGTTAAAACAGTGGTGGTTTATTATTCAAATGGTTAATGAAATCCTATGACATAACAATATAGTTGGGGGCTTATGATAGTTTGTACAACTAACTGAATTTATTTTTCTACTGCAGTCTCTAAATAAGTAATTTTTTTCAGTTCAAGAAATGTTTGGTTATTGCTTTTCTAACTTCTGAATTTTGAATGATATATGTACTTTTCTTGTGAAGGCTGGTCATTCAATAGGTGCATACATATCATTGGAGATATTTAAGTTTTTTCCAGAGAAGGTTGTGGCACTATGAACTTCATATGTACTAGGTGACACCTGCCTTATGGTTCCTTTAATTTACGAAACATGTTGCATTCATGACTAGATATTTCCATATAGGAATGCTAAGCTTTTCATGATTGGAAGGTATTTTTTTTATAGTAATCTTTAATATCAATAATGTACTTCACTATGTTAAATGTCTTTATTTCTATAACTTGACAAACAACATTGATTAAATTACCTGTTTGATCTGATTCTATAGCATTCTTGTGCCAGTGCAGGTTTCATATATGATTGGGATGTATCCCTTCTTGACGCTAAATAGAGAATCCCAATGGCAGTCTTTGCTAACAAAATCAGCCAAGTAAACTCTTTTCAAATGAATTCTTTATTTATCATTATATCTATATCCTATAGGTTGTTATTTTTTTCAGGAGCATTGGTAATGTTTCTTTTATGTTGTACCCCAGATATTTCTTTATTGCAGGTAATAGTTGATTCTTCTTAGTGTTACTGTTACATATTGGCTTCTCAGACCTAAAACACTATGGCCAGAATGATAGGATTAGCATGAATGTATGTCTGAACCAATCAACGGAATTGATAAGAATTGCACTGTCTATGGCAAGATGGTGAGAGTGCCTTTTACGAAATTTGATCCGTCAACCTGACCTACCCTAGAGTAGTTTACAGTCGTTCTACTTTAGAGTAGTTTACAGTCGTTCTACTTTAGAGTAGTTTACACTAAATTCTTTACTCTAGTTTAGCTTATTTTCGTAGTGCTTTGTGGTTACTTCAATGCATTGTAATTTGTAACAGATCTTTTCAATGAGTCCCATTGACCTACTTTGGCCATCTGTGGACATTAATAGAATTATCTTATCTAATGGTCAATGCTACACTGTTTAAAGTCTTGTTTGCACATGCTAGATGGATCTTATTGTAAAAGAGAAACTATTGTATAGGTTTTGTGTATCCAAAGTCACACACACAGAATAATGAGTAGAACAGAAAAGAACATTCAGCATAAATAAATATACAACAATATGAAGACAACGATACCAATTTTGGTGTGTCATTATCTTTGCAAAAGTACACTGATGATCCAGCCTTGTAACATATGGCAACAATAGCTCTGCACAACACACATTTATGTATGCACTACACTTAAAAACAGGAATGTGTGATGAACATAAAACCAACACCAAGGACACTAAAATGGGACAAATGTATAGGAGAAAAGATTACGGGTGGTATTTGGGAATGCCTAAACACCTAACTACCTGACACCCGTGTACATACATACAAAATAAAGTCCTGTTGAATTTTTAATATAGTTGGCATGCATCATTACAAACACTTAGGTTTGCATGTATACACATGGCAACCAACTGACAACACACATATATGACAAAACTCATATAACCATAGTAGAGAAACTCGGACTTGGCACAGACTCAACAAGGCCAATTTTTGACTTAGGCTCGGCAAAAACAAAAAGGGAAGAAAATGCAATTATCATTGAATTTTTTTTTTTTTCTTGCATATAACAATTAATTAACATTATAGGAATTCAAAATTAATTTTTTAAGTGATACAATCTTCAACTACACATGGAAGTGACAAAACACACTTCAATTGAAGAAATTTTAATGCTTCCAAATATTCTTGTATTGCTTATGATATAAAAAGGTACAAAATGTGTCAAAATGCCTCAATAGGCCCACTACAATAGTCAACTAATCTATCTAGCATCTTGCAATGCCTTTGTCCTTTGCCCTAGCTGAAGCTCTAGTCCTCTCTCTTTGTGCCCATGCCCATGCCTCTTCCTTTGCCTTTGCCGCTAACTCCTCCGCCATACTTTCAAAATCATCCATTGAAAAGAGAGGCTCTTGCTGCTCCTCCTTTGGCTATGTGATCCATTCAAATGATGGATCAATCTCATCAAAATCAATGGCTTCATAATTTGATCCTGCAATTTTTTTGTGGCGGAACCGAAGGTTGTAATGAACAAATACAAGATCATTCAACTTCTGCTGCATGAGTTTATTGTGCTTCTTGGAATGAATGTGCTCAAACATACTCCAACTGCGCTCACAATCTGAAGTGCTGCATGGTTGACATAAAATTTTCTTTGCAAAGCACTGAAGATTGGGCATATACACACCAAAGTGCTCCCACCATAAATCTAGAAAATGCCAAGAAAATTTAAATTTAATAATTTATGTAAAATTGTAAATTGAGATTATTTTTGAAAACAAAATCAATAATAATTCAATCCATAAGGGTTACTTGGCCTCAAAGTTGTCCCTCCTCGAATGTAGTATGGGGTTGTGAAAAGGTAGGCTCTCCCATCTCTTGTAATCTTGCAACTCATGTTGTATCATATTGCGGGTGTTCTCATCTAGTACCATCAAGGTAAAGCATTGTTGAAGCTCTGACATCACCTCATAGTCAGCCTTGAATGAATCATCATAAAAGAATTTGGGGTTGAGGTAGTACCTCGTTGCATGTAGTGGGCTATGGAGCTGAGAAGTCCATCGCCGATCAATTAGTTCCCAAATGGGATTGTATTTGGGCTCGAAATAATTATAAAATGAGGCAATTGCCTCTTTGGCGCTATCCATGGCTTCATTTGTGTATCCCAGTGGTGATTTTTCTCCATCAATAAGATGGAGAACCCTCACCAAAGGGTTTGACACCTGAAGTCAAATGAGAGCTTTTAGTTGTTTTAGCAACTTAGCTATTTGAAATTTGGATTACAATTCATAATTTGCAAATGGAAAAACAAAACCACAACTTAGTCTTGTACCTTGATTGCCTCATTTATAGCTGTCTAGAAGGGCTCCTCAAACACATAATCGTACACCTTCTAGCCGTCATTGTGTAATGTGCTGCCCTATTCTGTGTTTGGTGTTTTTGCAATGTTTTGGGTTTTGTGTGATATTCTGATTTTTTTTAATTTTTTCTAAGTATGAAATATGCAGAAAATGCATGAACAACAAACTTTGGAAAGCTATAACTTACAAACTACTCAGTCATTCAACATGAAATTTGGAGCCAAGATAATACATACATATAACTACGAACCCTTTAAAGGAAATGATAAAAAATTAAAGTACCCGAATTTTATTGGAATCTAGAATTTCAGTCTGAGTTCTTATCAACAGGTACAGAAATCAAATTTCTAATCATAAGCTTCAAACTATGGACTTCTCCACCCAAATGATGTACAGCCTGTACTGGAACTGTACGGCCAACAAAAAGAAGACTCCAAAATGCCACGAAACTGTCCACAAAACCCTTGAAAACTGGTTGCTGGGGTTTATTGATGAAGTTCAACCAATAACATGCTCAAACCCTTGTCCAATCTCGTTGAAAATCAACAACATTGATGCACAATGCACTCTCTAAGATGAGAATCCCTAGAATCACCCTGAGAGTGTCTTTCAACTCCGAAGATGATGTTCCTGTAGGTGGTTTTCGTCACCAACAAGCTGAAAATCCCTGCAAGAAACCCTTCTGCAAGTCTTCTTCTCAAATCATCAATATCAATAGCCAAAAAGATACAAATGAATTTCCAAACTCTCCTTTTATTTCCTCCTTCAAATGAGTCGGCCAAAATGGAAGGGAAACTTATAATATAAATTATTCATTTTAATTAAATGGAACCCCTAGAGGGGCGTATCATGTCTAGGCCTCCTTAATTTAATACTTTATGACATGACCTTTCTTTTAAGTGGTTATATGAACCCCTTATAATATCCCATTAATAAAATATAATACCCAACATTAGAAAATTACATTTTATTTAATATTTACTACATTAATATTCTTCGGGCATTAAAATAATTTGTCTCCATATGCCGGACCCATGATATAAAAGTAGAAACGGATACCCATTTATCCATCCGTAACATCCGTTTCTCGAGATTCCAACCCTAACCGACTTACTAAAAATAGTAAGTCCCTGCAATTATGCTCAAAACGGACCGAGAAACTGGAAATTTGAAGCACTGTCCGCTTTGACATCAACTGAAATATCCCAATGGGCTCCCCTGCATCCGATTTAGCCTACGGATGCTAATCTGCTTTGCACACTATCTGCCTAGAAAAAGGGGACATTACAGTCCGCCCTTCCCAAAGATTGCTTGTCCTCAAGCAATATGCTTACATACTCTAGTCAAGTGTCTGCATCTTGGCTGAGGTCCATCAAATCCCTGGATCCCATAACAATCTCAGCAAGTAACTGCCACGCCGACACTGCGCTACTTTGATCATCACTGTCCCTATGACATGGTTAAGCTGTTGAATTCTCAATTGCAATAGCATGATGAAATCTCTCCCCAACCTGGCACTAATCCGCCTATCTAAACTGAGATGAAATATTATGTGCCACGTCATATTCAAGAAATCATCATCATAAACCACTGCAAATACAATGCTGGAAGTGCCTCCATAGTCATCACCTGACCAGCTCAACTCAGCGTTCACACTCTTGGAATAACCCAGATAATCCCATATAGCCCAATCTACTGCAGTCAACAAAATCTCCTCTGGAAAGATGACGTCCCTCATCATACTCAACCAAGTAGGGTGTAAATTTATCTGTGAGACTCCTGAAAGACCATCCATACTACACTCCTGCAATTCCATAAGAAGCTCAACCTCATAATCAAAACTGGTATGCCCATAATGACTGAACTTTGTGCCAAGAAACATCTGATGCATAGGTGACTCAACCAGGCCTACCTGCTCACTGATTAAACTGACCCCCTGAGAGAACACGGTGTTCAAATAAGAAGTAGGATACTCCATATAATGCCAACCAAACTGCTGACCAATCTCCATCAAGTAAATGTTATGGCTGCCCAAAAAGCGAACATCGACATATCTCTCATACCCATGATCAACTATCACCCATATAATGCTCCTACCATCGCCCTCGATGCTCATCAATGCAAGCATACGATCCTGGGTAAGAGAACTCAATCCCCGATCATCCTGATTAGGCTGGAAGATGCTCATGAAATCACTCTCAGACTCATGTCGAAATAGACACCCTGTCTCAAACAATGTATCCTCATGATCTATCATAGGAAAAGAATCAACACTCTTCATCTCAAAAATAGGATTATCAAAAGATGTATCATGATCCATCTCATATAGCGGATTGTCAGTCCATGAGAAATTATTATCACTCTCGTGCTTATCACAGCCAATCCACTGATCCGAAATTGTGTAATCTGATATCGTGGGACAATGTGTTAAGTTATAGTCCTCCTGAATGCAATCTAGTTCGACAACAATCAGCCCAATCTCCCTGGCTCTCTCCTGATTCAGTTGGTCAGTGGATTCTAAAACAGAATTGAGTTTCAACTCTGTCTCATGCAATGAAAGACGAGCCTCCGACAAAGAGCTTCTAGTCTGCTCAAGCTCTTCAGTTAGCTAACTAACTTCTTCTTTGCTCCTGTATGCACTAGGGGTCTCTTCAACAAGCTTGGCATAGTGATCTCTATTTGCAAGAGTGCTCATGAAGTCTGACTTCATAGTTTCTAAGGCTGCCTTCAAATTTTGTAAATCAGCACTAGACTCATCATGCATTGAATTTTCATGGCTGTCCTGGTGAGATGAAATATCATCATAAGCTGATTTAAAATCAGCAACAACCTCAACTGTGTTATGATTTGAAAAATCATGCCTGTCTTCATCAGAAGAGGCTGCCACGTAACTTGTAACAACACCATCATGTGTATCATGCATAACTGATTCCATATTCAGCTCACTCTGCAAATCTCCGAAGAAGATATAGCTATCCGGTGCATGCATCATCATGGGTTGCTGGTTTAGAGTCTTCATCATGTGTTTTTTCATCATGTGAGAGAGCATGCTTATCAATAGAAACCATCTGTGACTCCATCATACATACCTCATGAGAAATGGATTCTACTTCAACACAAACATCGTATTTGATTTCTTTTTCAGCGGTAGCCCTTGTATTTATAGCTTCAACATCAACAAGTTTTGATTCTTTGTTCATCTTTTCAAGGAGTTTCACTTTCTCATCTCCATTTGGTTGTTGCCTCATACACATATCAATGTAATCTTCATAAGTCATAAGGGCGTGATAACCCTCATCAAGAGCTTTCCACTCCTGCTGAAACTGATCAAGTAATTCAAAGATTGTAGGCTCAACCTTTACCTGAGGAGGAATTGTAAGTGGAGAATTTGTCATCATAGCAACCAACTGATTAATGGACTATTGCATCTTTCTCTGATCCTCCAAAAACTCACGCATAAACCTATCCCAATCACTGAGTGGCTCCATTTTCACACCGGATAAGAACCCATACAGGCTGGCAGAATAAGCTGAGCTTTGATACCACTGTAACGTGCTGCCCTGTTCTGTGTTTGGTGTTTTTGCAATGTTTTGGGTTTTGTGTGATATTTTGATTTTTTTAAATTTTTTCTAAGTATGAAATATGCAGAAAATGCATGAACAACAAACTTTGGAAAGCTATAACTTACAAAATCCTCAGCCAATCAACATGAAATTTGGAGCCAAGATAATACATACATATAACTACAAACCCTTTAAAGGAAATGATCAAAAATTAAAGTACCCGAATTTTATTGGAATATGGAATTTTAGTCTGAGTTCTTATCAACAGGTACAAAAATCAAATTTCTAATCATAAGCTTCAAACTATGGACTTCTCTATCCAAATGATGTACAGCCTGTGCTGGAACTGTACGACCAACAAAAAGAAGACTCCAAAATGCCACGAAACTGTCCACAAAACCCTTGAAAACTGGTTGTTGGGGTTTATTGATGAAGTTCAACCAATAACATGCTCAAACCCTTGTCCAATCTCGCTGAAAATCAACAACATTGATGCACAATGCACTCTCTAAGATGAGAATGCCCAAAATCACCCTGAGAGTGTCTTTCAACTCCGAAGATGATGTTCCTGTAGGTGGTTTTCGTCACCAACAAGCTGAAAATCCCTGCAAGAAACCCTTCTGCAAGTCTTCTCCTCAAATCATCAATATCAATAGCCAAAAAGATACAAATGAATTTCCAAACTCTCCTTTTATTTCGTCCTTCAAATGAGTCGGCCAAAATGGAAGGGAAACTTATAATTTAAATTATTCATTTTAATTAAATGGTACCCCTAGAGGGGCATATCATGTCTAGGCCTCCTTAATTTAATACTTTATAACATGACCTTTCTTTTCAGTGGTTATATGACCCCCTTATAATATCCCATTAATAAAATATAATACCCAACATTAGAAAATTACATTTTATTTAATATTTACTATATTAATATTCTTCGGGCATTAAAATAATCTGTCTCCATATGCCGGACCCATGATATAAAAGTAGAAACGGATACCCATTTCGTCGAACTATCCATCCGTAACATCCGTTTCTCGAGATTCCAACCCTAACCGACTTACTAAAAATAGTAAGTCCCTGCAATTATGCTCAAAACGGACCGAGAAACTGGCAATTTGAAGCACTGTCCGCCTTGACATCAACTGAACTATCCCAATGGGCTCCCGTACATCCGATTTAGCCTACGAGAGCTCATGTATAGGCTAATTTGCTCTGCACACTGACTGCCTAGAAAAAGGGGACATTACACATTGGAGAATTGATATGTAGCAACATCTTATTCATTTCACTCCTCGCTCACAAACATCCTCTTCAATGCCCCCTTTGCATCAAAGATGCTCTGCAATGTAATGAAATTTGTGGCAAATTGTGTAACTCCAACTTGCACAAGCTTCCTCCCATTAGTGAACTGCCTCATCAGTTGGAGAACCCACATATGGTTGTAGATGAATTTTGTAATACATTTGGCCTTATTTACAACCTCGGACACCCAAGGTAATTTCCCAATGTCTTTGAGAAGCAAATTGAGACAATAGGCTGCACATGGTGTCCAAAAAATCATGGGGAATCTTTCCTCCAAAAGTCTTCCAGCTGCCACATATGCTGCTATGTTGTCCATGATAACATGGACAACATTTTCTTGCCCCACTTCCAACATAACCTCCTCCAATAACCTAGCAAGCATTTTGGCACTCTTAACTTGTGCCAATGCATCCATTGACTTGAGGAACACAATTCCTCTTGTAGAAGCAACCAAAAAATTAATCAATGTTCGATTCTTCCCATCGGTCCACCCATTGGACATGATCATGCAACCCCTTTTTCTCCATATCCTGCGTTGCTCTTCAACCAAGTGTTGGATATTCTCCATGGATTCCTGAAAGAGAGGGCTCCTAAAATCGTCATAAGTGGGCAGCTTAAATTCTGGGCTATAAACTGAGAGGGCATCAATCAACCATTCCTTCCCAATATGGAGGCCTGGTCATATTGAAGGGAATGTTGGAAGAATACCAAAAGCTTTCACAAGCCTTCCTTGCGGCCTTGTGCCTCTTCTGGTTCCATGCAATCATACCCTAAATCGTGCATTGTGAGCCTAACGTGGAACGTTCCACAAAAATGACTCCTCTATCCCACTCACTGGGTTTTCAATAGATGGACTCAATCCACTATGGTGCTGCTGAAAACGAAAGGGGCTGCTGCTACCCTTTGTACAAGGCCGAGAAGGAGAAGCCATAGCTTCGCTTGTTTTTCTTTATAATTCCCTTTGTACTTCAGGTTCCACATTATCACATAGCTTGACGTCATGATCAGCTATCTTCGCCAAGTGGTATTTGAGGCGGTTTATGCCTCCATGAATTTTTTCACCACAAAAGTTACAATAGACCTCCCCTTTCTTCGAACCATCCTTCGCATACTTCCAAGTTGGGTCTCTTTTTCCAGTCACTTTATTTCAATGTGGCTGCACATGGAAACAATAATCAAGTAGTTAGAAACTTCAAAAAAAAAAAAAAAGTCCTAGGGTTTAAGCATTGACAACTGAAACTTTGTTTTTTCTTTTACCTCAAATGTAATTGTTGGGTGGCTGTTAGATTCTTGAAAACTAGGAAACATTTGTGTTTAGGATGCAAATGAGTGTTTTTGTGGGTCTGATTTCACCTTATCTCTGCTTTCTCTGCAAGTAGGAACAGCAAAAATGAGGCCAATTTGGAAAAAAAAAGTATTTATGCCATTTTCCTGTCATTTTGCCGCTGCAACTGGGTTTTTTTCCTGACTCGTGAGTCAAAAACAAAACCTTGGCGAGTCCAGAAAAACTTTTCAAGCCGAGTCAAAAAAATTTGGAAGGGCTGACTCAGTTTCGGACTCGGCGAGTTTCATAACTATGCCTACAACAGTGTGTACATAATGCAACTTACTCTAACTCATGGCTGTTGTGGCATTTAAGCTGGCACCACATCATCAAGTCTATTGCCTCCAACTTTCCCCTTCTTTCAATCAGGTAGTCTCCTTGCCATTGCATCACTAGAGCAACATCTGGGGCAGACTGAGTAGCAAGAACAGGTATCTATGTGGATGAACTGGCAAGGGCAGCATGCAACTGTACCTCTTCTGCAATTTACTTGCCGTAATTGTGGTCAAGGAATCATGGCCTCTCAGTCTCTTCTAACTTCTGCATTGTTCCATCTAACTGTTGAGTGAACTGCTGTATGCTCTTCACTAGCTGTTGCCTTGCTTCACCAAACTACTGGTCATGTTCTTCCATCTTGGACTCTAGAGCGATGAGACCCTGTGTATGCTCCTCATTTTGGCGACTTAATGAATCAATCTCCTTTCCATCCCGAGTCACCTCACACTGGACTCTCTCCTTGACGAGTTGAGTTATCCTTCGACATGTCAAGCCGAGCTTGACGCATCTGAGAGTCGGCTAGCCCTGGTAAGTGCTTATTCTTGTCCAACTGAATATGAAAGCTAGATAGGTAACATTGGCAACATAATGCCAGGAAGTTAAGCTGGCAACTCAAGCTTCTTAGGGATGGTGCTGCACCAAACTGATAGTCCTAGCTGCACTACTGACTGAGCCTGTCCAAGATATACCATGAGAGGCTTGCGATACAAGACCACAGTGTCAAGTGCTACTGATTGCATTCCAAGTATGCTTTACGTTTGGATCTCTAATGAATATCTATCACTTAGGCTGCCCAAATTTGTCAACCTCTGCATGACCAACTGTAAAACTTTTTGATCTCGCAGGTCAAACTCGCAGCCCACATCTGCCACTCCTGCATAGGGCTCAACAAGGCATCCTCTTGGATGCTGGTGATAACATCTATTAGCTTGTTAAGGAATCCCAACTATGCATGCATATTCTATGCTTCTTGAAACCTTTGGGTCACCTAGTGTATGTAACACCACCAATACTTGTATGGGGGGCACTCAGCTACATCATCACTTGATGAAGGCTGTTGTTTTGAAGAAGGAACAAGTCCATTGCCTTTGGCAACTGATCGAATCACCACTTGTGTGTGACTTATCTTCCTCACAATAGTTTGCAACTGCTGGGTTGCCTGGCAAGGCTCTCCATCCCTCTTTTTGGCTTCTCCTGTGTCTCTAGATTAGGAAACGGGTTTGCCTGTTGCATGTCTGTAGATCATGAGTCATAAGGCACTGCCATTTGTTTCAATTTACTTCAAAACATCTTGCAGTTATGAGCACAATTGAATGTCCAAATCACCTGATCCATCAACATCCATTGTTTGTGTTTCATTGAACAATATGGGATTGCTGTTGTCACCCTCTTGTCAATCACCATAGTGTACAGCATGTAATTCCTAATTATACTCGTGAACAGAGGAGTTAGTAAAATATATGGCTTCTTTGAAACTACTGGTGCTGCGGTAGATGGTATTGTTGCCACATTTGGCACGGGGTGCCATGTTTTCAGTTTTGTAAGTAGTCTGCTCTTTCCCTTCCTTCCTCTCTTCCCCTTTTCTTCACTTCTCCCTTTCTCCCTCTTCCTTGCAGTCTTATTCCTCCCTCTTCCCCTTAAACTCCCTCCAGCAAAGTTTCCAGCAAGCGTTCCCTGAAAATGGCTAAGTGTCAGGGCGCACCCCGACTTCGCAGCGAAGTCGGAGTGCGCCCTCCAGACGGAGCGCAGTAGGGACAGTGCGAAGTGTGACAAAACAGGAAAATGGGCAAAAATTGACTAAGTGTTGGGGCGCAACCCGACTTCGCAGCGAAGTCGGGGTGCGCCCTTCTTTTGGGCGCACTAGGGAAGCAGTGTAGCAGAAAAATGACTAAGTGTTGGGGTGCAACCCGACTTCGCAGCGAAGTCGGAGTGCGCCCGCCTCTTAGTGCGCAGTCCGAACAGCAAAGAAGACAGCAAGTGCCGGTGCGCAACCCGACTTCGCAGCGAAGTCGGGGTGCGCCCTCTGACCGGTGCGCAGTTGGGGAAGCAAGACCAGAAAATGACTAAGGCAAGATGACCCTCCCTACTGCGCTGTTTTCTACCTGCGCAATCCGACAGCGCTCAGATCCTGGGCGAAGTTGGATAAACTACCTTTCAAGGCAGACACGTGTCATTCATCAGCATCCGACAAGTGTCCAACTTCGGGGATCGAGCCAAGACATGACCGGGATAAGGACAAAGCATGGGCTGCACTATCTGCGCCAACTGCCACCATTTAAGTTGATGTAAAGTGCCATCTGCCGCACCTACCCGCATTCTTGCTGACCAAAGGTTTGACCCGACATATCGCCACGTAGCTGTACAGCCTTCAGGGACACCACGTCGCAAGTACAATCCTGCCCGACAGCAGTCAGCATCAGCAGCTCCTCAGCCGCTTGTGTCAGCTAATGTTCAGTCTGGGACTTTGTGCCCGAGAATGTAATCGGGGGGAACTTGGGCTATAAATAGCCACCACATTTTCATTGTAAGTGGTGGAAGGGGAATATATTGCTAGGGAACAATTGTAGCTGTGCGTTTGCCTCTAATACAAGCATATACTTGGCTCTGCTTACTATCTTTTATCTTGTATGTTGCCTCTCCTTGTCATTTCTGCCTCATGTTTCTTGTATCATTGCTTACTGTTGTACTGAACTCTGGACTCCTGTATTTGATGGTCAAGTATTCTTGGAATGCATAGATAGAGGATACATAGGATTAATGATAGCTGTAGTTTCAATGTGTGCTTTGTAAAGGAATGCTGTTAGTAGCGGTGATTGATTTGTTGCCGTGCTGCTTATTCCCCCCACCCAACTCCAATCACATTTGGATTCTCTTTCCGCACTTTTATCTCTTTCCCTGCACTCTTATCTTAACACTAAAAACCCCACGGAAGCCGGCCTTCTCCGGAGATTGGCACGGAAGGCATTCCTTCCTTCCGGCCTTTCAATCTGGTGGGCGAATCTGGGCGCAATAACAACAAATCCTTTCCTCATGGCAGATTCATAACCAACAGGTATCTCCATGACAACTTCCACATTGTCATCTATATTGTGATGGATGCTTTGTACCAACAGGTACATCTGTCTGCTTTGTCATAGGGGGTGAATCATCCTCTGTAAGGAAGAGATGGTGGTATGATGTTTATGCGAGAGCGCTTGCAGTGCTGTAGAGTCTGCTTTGGAGTGTTCAAGATGTTAGGCTAGGAAAAATCGAACACACACATGAATTCTTCGAGCACGAATGTGATGCACAAAGTCCATAATCCCCCTTATGCTTTGTCCGACTTGTAGGTCAGAAGTACACATCGTCTCTATTAGTTATCTCTGAAAATGGTCATCACTGAAAGCAGGAATATGCAAACTATAGTGAACTGAAGCATACCTTAGTGTTTGCTGCAATTCATGCTTGTTGGCATGCCACTTCTACAAATCTCTGCACCGATTAGTTGACGTCCTCCATGTGACCTCATTAGGACTGACCTTCTGCTTGTCACCATCTCCTCCCTTTCCTTTGCCTTTCCCCTTTGCCAAGGATGGTGACACCTCCTGTCAACGTTGTTTAAAATATTGTTGCGCAGATGGGCCTCCGCTTTCAAGATCGATATACATGATCCCACTCGTCATTTGGGGCTTGAGCATACCATGAGTTCTTAGTTGCCTCTTTATCGATATTGTCAAGACTCAACACTAAGCATGGTGATGGGACGTTGTGAGATGCTACTCTTGTTGTCTCTCTTGCACATCTTGTCAAAGTGCTTGGGAACATTGTGTCAGACAACATCCATGCAAACAACTTGGGTGCAGGGCACAAACCCATGCACAACTCGATAACAACATAGGTGTTTGGAATGTGACTGTCGTTTTCATGATACAGACAACACTGTCAGGTTATCTTGAGACACTTAGGTGGGGAACATGAGAGGGATGACAATGAAGGGGCTATCTTTTACTGGTGTCATAGGGGTTTGTTGTTATCACCAGAACCTAAATTGCCACCTACCTATCATGGTAACCCAATCCAGTTGACTGCTCAAATAGCCCTTGTATATAAGTGGGTAGAATGATATAGGGAAAGAAGAAAGTAAGAAACGTGTCGTTATGCTGCTAAAATAGTTTTAGGGTAATTAAGTTTAGAAGTAATATAGTCAAGGGAACTGCTTATGTCCCATTTTGTACTATGTAGTTGTCTACCCTATGATAATATAATGAAGTTGTTTTCTAATTGTGTGTTCTGTGAGTAGAAGTATTGTTTGCATGAAGATTTGTGTTTTTTTTGTATCCATTCCACTTAGTTTAACTGTATCCATTGCAATTAGTTTAATGTAACCAAGTACCACCATTCTTTTGATGATCTTGCATTTCGATAGTCCTTGATGGGATACATTTACCTCAAATGAATAGTGGATGGGTACTCATTCAGGGGAAGCCTCGTTTGTATGGAGCAGAGTTTACCACATTTGCCATGGGTTATGGATTTTGAGAATCTATAAAAGTGCAGAGACCCTGTGTGTACACTCTGTCATGTAACCCAAGGTCTGAAGTCTGAACCTTGGTATGCTTCAGATGAGGCCAGTGCAGTGCTGATTTTTTTAGTGTTGTCCATGGGCACACACCTAAGTTCTAAAATGGCTAACATTGCTGTTTTCCTTGATTGATTTCAATAAGCATTTGCATATACTCCACCAGAATTAGTTTTTGTTTGCAATGAGGGTTGAAGCTTCTTATTATGCTTTCTTTTATGTGAACATTCTATCTAATTTTCTAGCCTTTTAATATTTTTGATTAGTATGCACCTGTTGGTTACGAATCTGCCACTTAGGAAAGGATTTTAATCTTTTGCACCCTAGATTCGCCCAGCAGATTGAAAGGCCGGAAGGAAGGGATGCCTTCCGTGCCAATCTCCGGAGAAGGCCGGCTCCTATGCTACACTACTTTGATTTTTAGATTAGGGAACAGGAAAGAGATAAACAGATGCAGAAAGAGATGTAAATGTCATGTGTTTCGGGTGGGAAAGAACAAGCAACACGATCACTAGCTAGTACACAAACCAACAACAATCAAAACAAGGCATGTAACAAAAACTGTTACTGCAATTCTTTCCTATGTATCCTTTAGTTTCGTATTCCAGATTCAATTAAATGCCAATGCTGTGATCCAGGATTCAGAATGACAGCAATCAGAAAAATAAATGAACATGAGGCAGAAATACTAGCAAAAGGCAGCATAAAAGAAAGAGACAAGAAACAGAGCCAAGGATGCTTTTGTATTGGAAGCAAATGTCTGATACAGCAGAGCTCTCTAGCAATATGTTCCCCCTCCACCCTTTTACAATGAAGTTCATCTGCTATTTATAGCAGGAATTTCCCCCCAAATTACAATTGATGCACGAAACTCAAGGACCGGCAAAAGCTGCCAGGATTAGACCTCTGTCGACCGTAGGTGTACTTGCAATATGGCTCTTCTGAAATCCGTACGGGTCCGGTCAGATATGGTGGGCTGGAAAGTCAGGTCCGGTTAAATGCGGTAGATGTGGTACAGTTTGTCCTTCAATGTCCATCTACCCCGTACTCTAGCAGCACACTTTCTGTCTCATCCTGACAGGCCCGAATCCCGAAATCCGTGTGTAGCTTGGCCCAGGTCTGAAGTTTGCTGACGAAAGGGGGTCTGACCAAAGTCGCCTCTGAAGAGAGCGACCCGGGAGTCGCTCCAGGATGGAGCGAACTCGGGAGACACCCTGACTTAGAAATTTTAGCAACTTGGTCCTTCTTTCTCACATTTGCTGATCTGGGGAGAGGCGACGGCGGTCGTTGGAAAAAGGCAGCGACGACGGGCGGCGCTCGAAAAATGAGCGACCGACGTCGGTCGCTCCCTTGATGCCTTAGCCAAATTTTGAGCCTCCTTGCTTGCTGTCGCTGAAAAATGGCAGCGACGCCCGGCGTCGCCTCCAAAACGGAGCGCCGCCGCGCTTGGCGAACTTGAGCGACGATGGGAGGCGCTGGCGACCTTGAGCGACGACGGGAGTCGCGCTACACTTAGAATATTTTTCATTTTCTCCTTTTCTTCCTCCGCCCATGGTCGCTCGAAAAGGGGAGCGACGATGGGAGTCGCTCCAAAATGGAGCGACGACGGGAGTCGCTCCCAAGCCAACACTTAGAGAATTTTGCAATTTTTACTCCCCGTCTACCTTATCGCTTGAAATGCCGCCGGTCGCTGGAGGAAAAGGCGAAGCTGGGAATCGCCCGGAAGAGGGAGCGACTCCCGGAATCGCTCCAAAATGGAGCGACCACGGGAGTGCCCAACACTTAGAAATTTTTGGGCTTTTCACCAAGCTTGCCGAAACTGCTGGAAATCTTGAAAAACAAAGCTGAAAACAGAAAGCATAGAAACTGGAAACTGCATGAAGGAAGCTGGAAAGGAAGGAAGGAGGGAGGCAGCAACAATTTTACAAATTTTTCAGAATTTGTACCCCTTAGCAAAATGTGGCAACATTCCTGGCGGCTCGCGGGGTATCGAGCTCGCCTCGATGCAAGGACCCATGCCTTCATCCTTTGGGCGCAGAGTCATCTCCGGTCCCTGCTTCTTTCTGTTGCTGCTGCTCTTGCTCAACTTCTTGCTGCTGCTCCTCTTCTTGACTGTCCTCTGCGGACTCTTCTCCTGAATCTTCTTCTCCTCCCTCTGAATCCTCCCCAGAGTGCTCCTCGCTTTCTTTGTTTTCTTGCTCAGGGGGATCAATGCGATCGCGGACATGCTCATAAGTGGCCCGAGCCTGGGCCCAAGCTGCCTCCTGGAAGGGCTCTAAGTCGCTGACTTCTTTCAGCATACGCTTGAATGCCGCGACCTGGAGCATGTCAATAGTATTGAATCTTTCCCCCAATTCGTGGAGGCAGGTGCTGATTTTGCAGAATCTGGACACCAACTGTGTGACCTGCTCCTCCAGAACTGGATCTGCCCAGTTGTCTATCTCTGAGGTGTCAGCCTCGAAGGCTTCCCAGATCGGCATCAATGTCTCCCTGGGCAGGCAGTCTCCACCTGGGCCGAAGAACTCTGGAAATCCAAGTGATGAAAGGTCCTGGAAAGGGACCAGGCAGATGTTCTTCTCCTTCTCCAATGCATTCAGCATCCTCCTGGCCTTCCGAATTCTTTCTGTTTTTTCAAAATACGAATGCAAGGTTGCCCTTGCATCAGCCCAGTCTAGGGCGATCTGTGACATGGGAACAAATTGGAAGCCTTTGCGCTCACATTCTTCAAGTTTAATCGCCAAGTCCAGCCACTGCTTCGCTTGGCGCTCGACTTCCTCTACCACAGGCTTACCCTGGGCAGATACATCTTGCACCTTGGAGATGAAGGTGAAGACTGCGAGGGCTCTGGAGACGTGGGTTCTGAAACCCTTCAGTAGGCCAGCTCTAATTTCTTTAATTCTTTCTTTCGAGAAGGCAGCGGCTTGTGACGCTTTCTCCTCCAGCTGCCTTTGAATTTCTTGGAGCTGCCCTTGCAATTGGGCAACATGCACTCAACGCTCCTTCCTTCTCCTCGGCCAACTGTTCAGCGATTGCCTTTTGATCTGTTGTCTCCTTTTGCGAGGCCGCAAGTTGGTCTTTCAAATTTTGGACCTCCTCTTGGGCGGTCTCCAGCTGCGCTCGCGACTTAGCCAAATCCTCCTCCAGCTGCCTCTTTTCGTCCTCGACCTGGTAGAGGTGTTGTTTCGCCTCCTGTTGCTTTATGAACAGCGTATCAGCCCTCCTACGGATCCCGCCTATCTCATTTTCCACGACGACGTCGTCCAGGCTTTTGTCCTTGCGGTGATAGTCATAGTCGTCGGTGGTCATGTCCTTGATAGGCTTCTTCACTTTGGGGACCCTTTTCTCAATCTGGATCACCCTCTTGTCCAGGTCGAACCTGGCTCGCTTTTCCACCACAGCCAGTTCTTCACCCCTCCTCTTCCTGACTCCTTGGAGAAATCTGCGAGAGCTTTGAGCCGCCTTGGCTGCCATGGGCTGATCGTCTGTTGTCTGCAGTTGTCGTTCTACAAGCTCCAGTTCTCCATACAAGGGGTATGCCAGAGACAAGTCCTGCTGAGGCATTTTCTCAATCGCGAACAGAGAAATGGGGGCGGCGCCTGGTGATTGAGTCGCTTTTGAGGGCGACTGGGCTTGGGAAACAGTGGGCGGTTCTTGAGGGAGGAGACGGGTTTTCAGGGAATGCAGCCGCGGGAGATGTAGGGCGAGGGGAACTAGGGACTTCCTCAGCAACGGAGGCCGACTGTGAATGGCCTAGGGTTTGGAAAGCGTTGGGGTCTAGGGCAAAGTGGCCAAATGTCTGTAGGCCTGGCTGTGCGGAAGCAGGGGGCTGTGTGATAGGGGACTGAGAGGAAGCGGCGACAACGGGTTCGGCGGATGAGGAGGAAGGTGCGATGGGTAGAGGGCCAGAAGACTGTTGAGGGGAAAGAGGAGACGTACCTGCGTGCTCAGAATGAGCTGGCGTCTTGATAACTTGGGTTGCCCACGCTTCCGCCTCCTTCTCTGGGCTGTCCTCGACGATAGTTACAACCTCCTTGGCGGCAACCTCTTTCTGCGGAGTCGCCTTGGTCTGCTGTACAGTCTCTTTTCTAGGCGTGGACCGCTTCTCCTTCGTCTTTTCAGACCTCTTCCTCTTTTTCTCTCTAGGTGCAGCCGCCTTTTCTGGTGCAGTGGCAGCGGCTGAGGCTGGGGCGTCGGGTGCCGTGCTGGAAACCGTGAATCTGAACTTTGGCTTTGACCTCAATGGCTTCAAGCTCTCCTCTGCTGCTTGGGTAGACTGTTCAGGTTCCCGCGGCTTTTCAGATTGCTGCGACTTCTCAGGAGTTGAATGCACCATGGGGCCCACTCCTTGGCTCCTTTGTACTTCACTGCTTGAACTCCCTTGCGCAACTGACCGTTGGGGTGGGGTCCCCTTTTTATGCTTGCGACGGACGCCTCGGGGTACGATGTCACGGAAAACGAGCGGCTGCCACGTGTCAACGTTTTTGTCATATAGGTCAGAGAACTCGTAGTCATTGGCCAGCAACTTTTCTGACTTTTCTTTCTTTGTATGGCATCTCGTTATCCAACACTGCGCTATCTTGTCATCGTTCCAGCCCAGCGCTTTCACTTTCGATAGCATCCTTTTGTAGCCCGCGGAGTCTGTTTTGTGATCATCATTATGCTCAGGATCATACTCCGCCTCTATGCAGTAGAAATCTAGCCACGGTGGTAGCGACTGCATTTTTTCAATATGCCACTCCAGGTCGCTCCCTGTTGGGTTATTCCTTTCTCCCATTATCTCTTGTCGCGGGCAGGAGTGTGTGAATTTCTTTATTGCTTCGATCGGATCATACTTCCAGCGCTGGGGAAGCTCCACCAGGCCGAAACTCAGGAGGGTGGCTGTCAGATATTGGTGTTGCCCGCCCACATGGACCTCGACGTCGCCCCAGATGATCGGATACTTGAAGATGTGGCCTTTTCTTCGCCCCTGACCATATTCCTGGTCTACGTAGTCCATCTGCCGCGCTGCCTCCAGGGCGAAATGATATTCAGTGCAGAAGTACGGCAGGAGAAAGGGTTTGCCTTTGAATCCGAACACCCTGATGACAACGCCCTGCGTCAGCTTAAAGGTGTCGCCAATTTCTTCTCGGACAAGATAATTTCTCATGTCTAGAGGAGGGCGCGTGCATATGCCGTTGAGGAGGGCCAGGGCGGCGCCCAGGAATTTCAAATTAAACAGGTAGTGCGATTCCCTCCTATACAAGATATTGGTCCACTCGTAGACCGGAAGTTGCACGCCATCCTGGTCCTTGGCCTGGACCGGAACCGTATTCATTTTGTTGTGCATGTGGAACAGGAACAACCATGCCAGGAACGAACAATGTCTGAATTCCGTGCTCCTTTCCTCCTTCAGCTCCACGAGGCTTGAATGAATTCCATAAGCGACGCAATCTGCCCAGTCGAAGAAGACTGGCCTCGTTCCTGATTTCGGGGCGTTGGGGTCGTAAAATTCCCCATGCAAGATGCACTCTGCGAGAGAAATCTGATATGGGTGGACCACTGCGTCAGTGCCGCAGCCTAAAACCCAGGCCAGCATGGCATAGATGGACTGGCTCTTGAAGCGCTCCTGAGGTATCGGCTGCGTCGGCCATTCTTTGGCTGGCAGTGGTTGTTGCAGCTGGGCGTTGAGGAAATTCCTCATTTTCTGGTTGTCGATGCATCTGTCTCTCTGTTCGCCCAAGCTGACCCTTCTGACAATGCAATTCCGGTCAGGCGAATGCCCTGGCGCGAAAGCCATCTGTACGCTCTCCTTGTAGAGGGAAAACAACACCTTCCCCTCGCGGTCGCAAACTTGTCGGGTGCTGGGCTTGTAGTATCTGGCGACGGCCTCAACCAGCTCCGGGCAATGGTGAACTGGCGGGCACAGGAACCAGAACAGGTTCGAGTGGTATGATGCACCGAAAGGATGCGAGGTCGGGACCTTCATCCACCATTCTTTCACAGTGAGTCGCAGCTGCGTAATGTTGTGCGAGTAGTCGCCGTCTCTGTATTCCCCCAGGCGGTCTACAGGCGGCGGAGGAGGATCTTTCTTCGCTGCGCTCTTTGCTTTTCCTTTGCCCTTCTTTTCCTTCTGCAATTCGCTCTCAGGCGAGCTCGAAGCTGCTTGCTCCTGCGATGGACTCCGAGGCGCGCTAGAAGCCGCCTGCTCGGGGGCTTTTCCCTTTTCTGCATCGGACTTCTTACCCATGGCAGCGAGATAATTCGAAATTTCAATTGCTTGCTAGTAAAATTTGGAGTTTTATCTTTATGGTGCAGCTCGAATTTTAACTGGTTTAACAATGATGGTAAAATGAGCGACTGGGCCCTTTTTATGGAGATAGGTGCAAAGGTGTCATTAATGGCGAGCGCTGGACTTAAAGCCCGGGTGCGCGAAGTGGGTGAGGAGCGCCGTTATTTTTCGTGGGCCGTGCGTAAAATCTCCATTGGGGAACGCACCTCATCATTGATTGGCCCAACATTCGTCCTTGCCTTTAATGCAATCTGCCTTGGAAACCGCGCAGTCATTCCTTTCTTTTAAAACGTGTGCTTTGATGACGTCACTGGGCGCCACCTAGGCACGCGCCACGAGGTCGGTTAATTTTGAAAACTGCGTTGGGAACAACGGTCGCTTGGAACTGGGGGCGATTCCTAGAATCGCTGAAAAAATGGGCGAACTTGAGCTTTTGGCGTCTCGGCGAGCGACCGGCGTCCGCTGGGACTTAGCGAAATTTTAAATTTTCTTTCCTCACTTGAAGTCTCCACCTTCGCCGAGGGTCGCTCAAAAATGAGCGACGACCGGCGTCGCTCGAAAAAGGAGCGACCATGGGAGTCGCTCGAAAATGGAGCGACAGCGCGGTGTCCACACTTAGAAAATTTCTTCATCATTTTTCTTCGCCTTTGAAATGGCCCGTCGAGTTCGCTCAAAAATGTGAGCGACTCCCGACGTCGCTCAAAAATTGAGCGACCTCGGGCAGCTCTTCCACACTTAGAGACTTTTCGGCCTGCCTTCCCTTGGCGCACCTCGGCCATCGAACTCGCGCTTTGACCACGCGATTCCCGGAATCGCTTGATTGAGTGAGCGATCTTGAGCTTTTTTAGGCTTTTGGAGCGATCGCTGACTTCTCTCTTCACTTCGGCACCTCCCAGGATCGCGAATTTTTCAAGGCGACATCCGTCGTCGCCGAGTTTTGGAGCGACAGCGGGCATGAGCCCTTGCCTTAGTCATTTTTTCTTGCTTTCGCCTCCCGAGGTCGCTGAATTTGGAGGGCGATTCCCGGAGTCGCTGAAAAATCGAGTGACGACGGGCTCCTAGGGAGTTAGACAAATTTTTTCCCTCTTCCCATTGGTTGAGCCGCCCTTAGCACATGGCTAGAGTTCGCTTGAAATCTTGCGCGATGATGGGCGTCGCTAGTCGAATTGGGCGAACCTCGGCATCTCCCTCTCCATGGACACTTAGTGAAATTTTACAATTTCTTAATCCTCCATGATTTCTTCAGCCTTAGGAGTTTGCTACCAGGCACTCTTCTACACAAGACACTTGGCTCTTTTTCTTGGATTAAAGCAGGAAACTACCTCTACTGAAAGCAATATTTACATTCAGGAAAAGAAACAAACTTAAACTGCAGAAAAGAAAATATGTACAAGGAGAAACCTCTGGAACTTCTCAATGATGATAGGCTTTCAGATGAAAGCCATTAACTAGAATCGGAAGGATATGACCCTCCATGTCTCTCAACACAAAGGAGTTGAACTGGTTCACCCGGGCAACCTGAAAGGGGCCTTGCCAGAAGGCATCAAATTTGTCATGGTTGCCTGGTTTTGCCTTCAAGGCATCCCATTTCAGCACTAGATCGCCAATCTTGAAGACTCGGGCCGTAGTTCCTTTTGAGAACCAGTTCCGTGTGGTTTCGGTGTGCTTCATAAAAGCTTGATAAGCTTTTTCTCTTTCCTCTTCGAGTTGCAGCAATTGAGCCAGCCGGGCATCAACAGGGTCCATGTCACCCTTTTCATCCTCTAACAGCCAGAGCGCGGGCATCTCAATGTGGGTAGGCAAGACAACCTCCTTTCCGTAAACTAGCGCATATGGCGACGTCTTGATTGATTTCTTGAAGGAGATACGGTCTGCCCACAACGCTCGATCCAGGTACAGGTGCCACGACCTCTTGTTCCTCTCCAGAGTCTTCTTTATGATTTTCATCAGGTTCTTATTGGTAGACTCGGCTAGGCCGTTTCCCTGCGGGTAGTAGTTGGAGGACATCTTATGATAAATCCCGTATTTGCTGGTGAACTCTGTGAGTACAGCTCCAGCGAAACCTGGCCCATTGTCTGTCACTATCGCTTCTGGGATCCCGAAGCGAGTGATTAAGCTTTCAAGGAAGCTGATGACTGTCTCTTGGTCGGCATGCTTGGTAGGTATCGCCTCTGCCCACCGGGTGAAGTAATCCGTGGTTGTAAGAATGAACTTATGCCCTGCCGAGGAATTAGGCGATATGGTTCCGATGAAATCAAGGCCCCATTGCTGGAACGGAGCCTCAGCCTGGATCGGCTGGAGGGGCATAGGTGCATTCCTATTTCTGTCGGCGAACCTTTGACATTTCTCACATTTTTGGCAGACTGCATATGCATCTGCGAAGAGGGTGGGCCAGTAATAGCCCGCTCTGATGATTTTTAAGGCCGTTGGCCTTCCTGAGTGATGTCCTCCCGACATTCCAGAATGGAACTCGCCTAGGACCTTCTGCTTATCGGATTCTTTGACGCATCGCAAGAGGATGCCGTCCATGTTTTTGAAATACAGCCCCTCGGGGCGCAGAACATACTTTAGAGCATTGAGCCTAAACCTCCTTCTTTGTGAGGCAGTGAGCTGATCTGGACATCTCCCTGTGTTGAAGTACCACACTATATCATCGGTCCAGTCACTCTCCTCTGATAAGGAGTTGGCAAAGTTACCTTCCATCACTGGATCTTCCCACTGACAAGCAGACACTTCGGCGGCAACACTTCTGGCTAATTCCTGGCATAGAGCCCGACCTCGGATTAGCTTGGTGGGTCGCACCTCTATGTCGAATTCTTGGATTTTAGCAATCCATCCTGCCCTCTTGTGACCTGGTTCCCCTTGAATGATAAAATTTCTGACATCGGGGTGTATCACAAAAACTGTAATCCGGCTCTGAGAGACAAAGTGCTTAAACTTCTTCAAGGATCTCATGACTGCATGCACTTGTCGCTCAATGAAATTATATCTTTCTTCATGCGGCTGGATTACTTGGCTCAAGAAGGCTATTGGTCGCTCTTCGCCGTCATCTCCTTTCTGGGTCAAGACTGCAGCGTAGCTCTCAGGTTCCCCAACTGCATAAAGGATGAAATCTTTAGAGTAGTCCGGGTTTATCAACACGGGCGCCTGAGCAATCCTAGCCTTGATCTCTTCAAAGGCCTGCTTTCTCTCCTCAGTCCAGACAAAATCGGCGTCCTTTTTTAATAGTTCGGCCATAGGTTTGATGACTTGAGCGAAATCAGGCACGAACTTCCTCACGAAGTTGATTTGGCCGAAGAAGGACTGGAGCCCTTTCTTGTCCACTGGGATGGGGAGTTTCAGGAGAGCTTCTGCTCTGTCAGGATCAACTGCTAGCCCTTTTTCGGAAATGACATGACCTAACAGCTTCCCCTCCTTGACCGCGAAGACTGATTTCTTGGGATTGATGGATATGCCGAACTCCCGGCACCTTTCAAACACTTGTTCCAGATGAGAGGTGTGTTCTTCCCTCTTGTGGGAAAACACGGTCATGTCATCTAAATAAATGACAATGATTTTATTTAGCAGCTCCCGAAATGCAAGGTCCATGGCCCTCTGGAATGTGGCCCCAGCGTTGGATAAGCCGAAGGGCATGCGCTGATAGGCGAACGTTCCCCATTTGGTGGTGAACGCCGTCTTGTGTTGGTCCTCGTCTTTCACCCAGATTTGGTTGTAGCCAGAAAATCCGTCTAGGAGAGAGAATCGCTGAGCTCCTGCGACCACATGAAGAATTTGGTCGATCTGCGGGAGCGGATAGTGATCCTTGAGGGAGGCCTTATTCAAATTGCGGAAGTCAACACAGAGGCGGATATCCCCGTTCTTCTTTCTGACTGGGACCAAATTAGCGACCCAAGAAGAATGCTTGATAGGATATATGATCTTGGCTTCTAGCATCTTCAGAAGCTCTGCCTTCATCATAGCCTCGATCTTTGGGTTAACCGCTCTTTGTTTCTGTCTAAAGGGCTTAACCCCTTCTTCTAGTTCTATGGTGTGTTGTATAATCTCTCTGTCATACCCCTTTAGGTCCTGATAACACCAAGCTACAATATCTGGATACTTTCTGCACAAGGCCCGAATCTGTTCCAGTTCCTCTGGGGTGCAGTCTGTTCCAACTTTGATCACCTTTCTTGGTTCAAGTTCCAGATCTCTGTATTGCTTGGAGTCAACCTTGATCCTGTGGGATATAGCTCTATCATTTTGATAAAACAGGCTTTCAAGGGTGATGAGTCCCTTAGGGACATGGTTATTCTTCAACTGTATCAACCCCTCATATCGCTCGTCATCAGGGTCTCTACCTTCGATTGAACTTGCTTCATGGATTAAAAAATTGATGATCTGCTCATCAGAATCGAACACCTGCCAGTGGGTGTCCTTATCAGGCACAGAAGGCCTGTAAATAGTGCGAACCGGCTTCGGCTTCTGCATAGTGTCATCAGCCGGAACGTACCTGGCTCCAACAGACGCCAAGATGTCAGCATGTTTATTCTTCTCCCAGGAGATAGCTTTGACATTCGGGGAGTCGAATGACTCCATCGAGTCCCAGACACGGTTGCGGTACGCCTTGAGGTAATGCTTCTTGGAGGAGCACTTGTTTGTTATCTTCTTGCACACTAGCTCCGAATCTCCAAAGATCTGAAGCTGCTTGATCCCCAGTCTCTCCGCTTTCTTCAAGCCTAAGCACAAGGCTTCATACTCGGCCGCATTGTTTGTGCAACTCCATGCCAGCCTATAGCAATAATCCTTTTGTATTCCAGATGGCGAGACTAGAAGGACCCCTGCCCCAACGCCGTTCTTGCATCGGGCGCCGTCAAAATATAGCTTCCACAACTCATTGGGGGCAGGACCTATTTCTTCTTTAGCTGTCTCCTTTGGCTTCTCGGGCTGGGTGATGGAGTAGCAACCTATGTCTGATTCAATCATGGCGTTGAAATCCAGCAAGGAGAACTCATCCTCCACTTGTAGCTGCTCTATGGCCTCTTCCACCAGGTCCACTTCTGCCAACTCCTCGGTCATTAGATGGACCGTTTCATTATGCTGCCCTTCCTCGGGTATCTGCTCAACTAGGAAAGTGGATGGTTTGTCATTGTATATTTTCACTTTCCTCCCTTTGAAAGGGACTTCCATGTGTGAGTAATCAAGAGACAAGTATCCGCCCAGCTTGGCGGTAAACTCCCTCGAGAGGCACATGCCGAAGTAGGGCTCCAGGTCCACGACCACAACCTCTTGGATCACCACGATCTCGGGCGCTTTGTGCAACTGGATAGGAATGTCTTTGATGACACCCACCGTTTTCACAGGAGTGCCATCTAGCTGCAAGACGCCTTGACTGCTCCGCGTATATTCCATGCCGATTTCTTCACAGACAGCCCTTGGCATGACAGTGGTTGAGGCACCGGAGTCAATCATGCAATTGTGTACCACATGACCCTCCATCCGCAGAGACAGGTAGAAAGGCGGTGGTCTGTTCTTTCCGGTGATTGAAGTTGTCAGGGGCTGAGCTAACACGGGCTGTGGTGGCTTTCCTCCTTTAACGGTCTTCAGTGACTCTTGCAACAGGTCCACCTGACCAGGGAGCTGAAGGGCATCATACATGCTGATCTTCGTCGGGGTCTTCTTGAGCTCGTCAACAATGTTGTAGGCCGAAGTAGATGGGCCCTCAGTTTCTTTCACTGGCTCATACTTGGTGCGGTACTGCTGCGTTGCCTCAACCCTTTGCCGCTTTGTCAGCGACGGGTACTTAAGCTTTTCTCGAGCTTGCTCTTTGGTTTCGGCCGGAGGTTGAGTCACAAGAGCCTTGGCTGGTGGTGCCTTCTCTTTGGCGGGTGGAGGCAATGGTGCTTTATCAGGAGCTTCCGCGGCAGGTTGCACCTTTTCTCTTCTGGTGTACACCTTCAAAGGCTGCATTTGGGCCGCATCCGCCTCCATTGGCTTCTTTCCACCCTTGGTCAGAATTGACACAGGATCCTCTTCTGAGACCGCAAAGTTGCGCTCTTCTTCCCGAATCATATTAACTTGCTCCTCCGGGTTGCTGCTTGCAAGAGTTTGGACATAATGTTGATGCAGCATGCAGGTAGCTTCTCCGTGAGGGTCATTGCATGTAGAGCACCAGTGCACATTGTCTGGAGTGCTCGGTCCCGCATTGTTAGCAGCATTTCTAGCCGGAGGCCTATTGGCCTGAGGTACTTGATCTCTTGTCAGCGCGGGAGGAGGATATGGTCTCCTAGGAATAAATTCCTGTTGGGCCTGCTTTTTCTTCATCACAGCCATGTCGTTGGACAGTGTTCGGCAGACGGAAGTAAGCGACTCTACCTGTTGCAGAATCTTGGACTGCACATCAATATCGGGTTGTGCTGACTGGGCAGGCGGAGGCAATGGTGCCAATGGCGGTGGTGGAGGCAATGCCGGGTATTGTGGAGGAGCGGGAAGTGATGGATATTGCGGGGTAGATGGGAGCTGAGGTGCCGGTGGCGTGGGAAAATGCACTTGAGGAGGACCAAATTGAGACACAACTGGTGCGGGATTCCATGGTGGATTGTGATATGCAGTAGACGAAGAAGACGTTTGAGCAGACGCCGGTGGATATTGTGATTGAGGGAAATCTGGGTAGATCGGCGGCTGCATCTTGTGCGGAAGTCTACCTATGGCAATCATATCTAGCTCTGCTCTCTGAGCTACCTCATACAACTCGGGGAAAGTGTTAACGCGGGCCAACTTGATGACCAAACTGATGTCCGAGTTAAACGCTCTGAGGTAGTAGTGGGCAGCTTGTCCATCGGTGGGACGTAGCTCAATGGGCACTCTTTTCCAGGACCGCGCAAACCTCACATTGAAGTCTGATATCTCCTCTTGCGGATGCCGTTGAATGGTTTGAAACTGGTGCAGCAACGAGGACGGATCAGCGGATTCATTGAACCCTTTGACTAGCTGTCCGGCCAGTTGGGCCCATCCCGTAATAGTGCCGTTCGGCAAGGATCTGTACCAGTATAGGAGCTTCCCTCGCAGAGAGAGAGCCAACAACCGGGTCTTGACACTTTCATTTGTGATGGCATGCAGCGCAGCTAGAGCTAAGATATCCTGGATATGTTCATAGGCCGTCTTCCCAGTTCCATCATATGTGGGAAGGGCCTTTAAAGCAGCAGTTGGAACAACATCTTGCCCAGCTAGATTGAGGGGTCCAGTGGAGTCAACGGCTGGGAATAGCTCAGGAGCATTTGGCTGAGGATTTGCCATGTCTGCGTTTTGATCGGGCTGATCAGGATCGTGGTAGTCCTCAGTGCTTTCCAAAGTTGTATCTTGCTCTTCAATTTCAGCTTCCTGCTCCAAAGCTTCGTCTTGGTAGGCTTGATAATCAATCAGCCTCGGGTGCTCTCCAGCAGCGTTGATGTCAAGCTCATAAAACTCAGGCACTTCCTGTCCCGCGTTCCTAGCTCTCCATCTTGTATGCATGAAGGAGCTTTTGATATTGGACCAGTCTTCGAGACTCAGAGAATATTCAGGTTCAGCAGAGTCGCCAGGTGTTCTGATTTGACAGCACTGAAGCGAACACCGATGCTTCAATACTGCTTATGGGGTGGGACACTCGTGTCCCACCGGGCGTGCCAGAGAAACTGTTGGTTACGAATCTGCCATTAGGAAAGGATTTTAATCTTTTGCGCCCTAGATTCGCCCAGCAGATTGAAAGGCCGGAAGGAAGGGATGCCTTCCGTGCCAATCTCCGGAGAAGGCCGGCTCCTATGCTACACTACTTTGATTTTTAGATAAGGGAACAGGAAAGAGATAAACAAATGCAGAAAGAAATGTAAATATCATGTATTTCGGGTGGGAAAGAACAAGCAACACGATTACTAGCTAGTACACAAACCAACAACAATCAAAACAAGGCATGTAACAGAAACTGTTACTGCAATTCTTTCCTATGTATCCTTTAGTTTCGTATTCCAGATTCAATTAAATGCCAATGTTGTGATCCAGGATTCAGAATGACAGCAATCAGAAAAATAAATGAACATGAGGCAGAAATACTAGCAAAAGGCAGCATAAAAGAAAGAGACAAGTAACAGAGCCAAGGATGCTTTTGTATTGGAAGCAAATGTCTGATACAGCAGAGCTCTCTAGCAATATGTTCCCCCTCCACCCTTTTACAATGAAGTTCATCTGCTATTTATAGCAGAATTTTCCCCCAAATTACAATTGATGCACGGAACTCAAGAACCGGCAAAAGCTGCAAAAGCTGCCAGGATTAGACCTCCATCGGCCGTAGGTGTACTTGCAATATGGCTCTTCTGAAATCCGTACGGGTCCGGTCAGATATGGTGGGCTGGAAAGTCAGGTCCGGTTAAATGCGGTAGATGTGGTACAGTTTGTCCTTCAATGTCCATCTACCCTGTACTCTGGCAGCACACCTTCTGTCTCATCCTGACAGGCGCGAATCCCGAAATCCGTGTGTAGCTTGGCCCAGGTCTGAAGTTTGCTGATGAAAGGGGGTCTGACCAAAGTCGCCTGCTGAAGAGAGCGCCTCTGGGAGTCGCTCCAGGATGGAGCGAACTCGGGAGACACCCTGACTTAGAAATTTTGGCAACTTGGTCCTTCTTTCTCACATTCGCTGACTGGGGGAGAGGCGACGGCGGTCGCTAGGAAAAGGCAGCAACGACGGGCGGCGCTCGAAAAATGAGCGACCGACGTCGGTCGCTCCTTTGATGCCTTAGCCAAATTTTGAGCCTCCTTGCTTGCTGTCGCTGAAAAAGGGCAGCGACGCCCGGCGTCGCTCCAAAACGGAGCGACCGACGTCTATCTTTGAATGCTGCCTTGACCTGAGTATGCTTGGCGAAGACGGGCGATGACGGACGACGCTGGCGAACTTGAGCGACGATGGGAGGCGCTGGCGAAACTGAGCGATGATGGGAGTCGTGCTATACTTAGAATATTTTTCATTTTCTCCTTTTCTTCCTCCGCCCATGGTCGCTCGAAAAGGGGAGCGACGACGGAGTCGCTCCCAAGCCAACACTTAGAGGATTTTGCATTTTTTATCCCCGTATCAAGCTTGTCGCTTGAAATGCCGCTGGTCGCTGGAGGAAAAGGCAAAGCTGGGAATCGCCCGGAAGAGGGAGCGACTCCCGGAATCGCTCCAAAATGGAGCGACCACGGGAGTGCCCAACACTTAGGAATTTTTGGGCTTTTCACCAAGCTTGCCGAAACTGCTGGAAATCTTGAAAAACAAAGTTGAAAACAGAAAGCATAGAAACTGAAAACTGCATGAAGGAAGCTGGAAAGGAAGGAAGGAGGGAGGCAGCAGCAATTTTACAAATTTTCAGAATCTTTACCCCTTAGCAAAATGTGACAACAACACCCTCATTCTCTGTTATTCATTATGAAAGTGTATTGACTAGTTGTTTTAAAATGCAGGCAAATATCTCAGCCAACATATAGTTATGCTATTAAACATGCTTGATGGGATATAGATGTCAACAGCCTCAGTGATAGTGCCCATGGGATATTGATATTCGAACTTTCCATGTTGCATATGTCAACCTAGAATTTTGAAAGCCAGTCCATATTATTTATTTTCCAAGATATCAAACACACCAAGAAAACCATAAAACCGAAAACAGACAATGCCCTTCGAAATTTCAAAAAATCTGAAAAAAATAACTTTAATGGGTCTGTTAGTAGTTGGGCTGATTTCATTCTGATTCTTCATTGTTTTTGGCATTGTAAATTGAATGCAATCCGTTAACCATTCACTGGTCATTGGTGGTCAATATTAATTATCTTGTTTATTATTTCCAGTCCTACCGTTTATTTTGCGATCCATGAACAGAAATTGCAAATTATTGGGTGGTTAAAATTCTTGTTTCAGTTTGATTTTTTTCTATGATGAACTGTGTAGAATTTTCACATGAAGAGATTTTAGCAATCAGTTACATTTCATAGGATTGTGACAATGGTCTGGTTCACATATGAGATCTATCTTGCAGGTCACCAATTATTTCTGCAGGCGTAAGCTCTTTTGCAGGTTTACTGGGCTTGTTTCCTGCTTGGTTTCATAGGGGTCTTTTAAAACATTTACTTGGGCGCTCATGGTCTTCTGATGCAGTTCATGTTGCATGCACTTATCTGCTCCGGGTAAATCCTTGTTCCGTATATTTTTGAATCATTTGCTGTGTTAGTGATCTATAGTTTACATGCATGCTTAATCAGGTAAATCTTATATATATCAGAGTGCTCCATACACTCTTCTCAATGACTGTACAATGTGGTTTAAAGCAATTCAATGACTCCAAAAATGCAAGATCTGCATGGAGTCCTATTTTCTAATTTTAGTAAACTAGAGTGAATACATTAGTTCTTTATTTTTTAGAGAGAGAAACATGAACTCTTACTAAATGTATTTTCTTATTTGTATAATAACTAAGAACTTTTGCTTCTCCTTAGAAAAATCAATTGTGTGTCTCCTTCTTCCATTTACAGCATCATTTGTGACTTGAGATAACATCTATTATCCGGGACTGAACATTGTTAACATTTGTCTAATTTGCTTGACACTTCAATACTGCTATCATTAGCTTCAGGTCTGTTTATCCAACATTCTTGAAAGTGATGAAGCTGCATGGTGAATCCCATTACAACATAATCTTCATAATCATCAGATATTGACTGAAAATAGCCTTCAAAACAACCATATATATTGGATGTTTATATCACTTAGTGGAAAAAATGCATATTGCATGGAGCAATAGGTGAGACCATAGTTGACAAAATTGGAATTGACAAAGAATCGGCATTTTTTAAAAATCGGAAAAAATCGGGAATTGGCAAAAAATCAGGGAAAGAATCGGCAAAAATAAAATTAAAGAAAACGAAAATTTTCATTGAAAAAAAGTTTTTTTTCATGAATATTACAATGAATTAACATTATGCATATCAAATATTGCAATAAAAGCAACAATTCATGTCAAGACATCATACAAGGCTCAAGATTTAAGTATACATGAAAGTGACAAAACACCTTGTATTGCTTATAATATGAAAAGGTACAAATTACAAAATGTGTCAAAATTAAATACCTCAATAGGCCTGTTGCCACATTTTGCACGGGGTGCCATGTCTTCATTTTTATTGTAAGTATGCTGCTCTCCCTTCCCTCCTCCTCCTTTCCCTTTCTCCACTATCCCCTTTCTCCCCTTCTGTCAGTTTCATTCCCGTCATTTCCCCTTTTTCCTCTTGTACTTTCTTCGGTCAATTTCCCAAAAAAAGAGCAAAATGCCCCTAAAAATTCTAAGTACAAGAGCGCAACCCGACTTTGCAGCGAAGTCGGGGTGCGCCCTTAAGTTTGAGCGCACTCGGGGATGCGAAGTGCGGAAAATGATCGGAATTCGGCTAAGTGCAAGAGCGCAACCTGACTTCGCAGCGAAGTCGGGGTGCGCTCTCATTTCTGTGCGCACTTGGGAAGCAGCGGATCCTGAAATTTCTAAGTACCAGAGCGCAACCCGACTTCGCTGCGAAGTCGGGGTGCGCTCTCATCTTTGTGCGCAGTCGGAGCGGTAAGCAAAATTAGCTAAGTGTTGAGTGCGCAACCCAACTTCACAGCGAAGTCGGGCTGTGCCCTCTTACTTGTGCGCACTCAAGCAGGATGTTGCAAGCGGCCCAAAAACTGTCTAAGGCACGGAGGCCTCCCCAACTGCGTTGATTCCCCCTTGCGCTGTTTAATTGCGCTCCAATTCCGGGCGAAGTCGGACATGAAAGACAGACTGTCTTTCAAGGTAGATTTGTCGCTTATGAGATTTTGACAAGTGTCCAGCCTCGGGATTCGAGTCAGAGATGTGACGGGGAAAGGGCAAGCGTGAGCCAAATTATTATACCGTAGCTACCCTCATTCAAGCTGACTCAAAGTTTCATCTACCGCAGCTACCCGCATTCAAGCTGACTCAAAGTTTCATCTACCGCACTGCCACGTAGCTGCCAAGTTTTCAGGTGGACCTTGCTGCAAGTACAGTCCCTATCTGCAGAGGTCAACATCAACAGCTCTTTTGCCGTTTTTGTCAGCTTTGTCAGCCATTGTCAGGTCTGGGATCCTGTGCCCGGAGGTGTAATTGGGGGGAAATTGCGCTATAAATAGCTGCGCCATATCATTGTAAAAGGGGTGGAAGGGGATATACTGCTAGGGAACCATTGTAGCTGTACGTTTGCTTCTGAATACAAGATACACTTGGCTCTATTGACTGTTCTTGTTCTTTATGCTGCCTTTATTTAGCATTTCTGCCTCATGTTGCTTATGTTATTGCTTACTGTTATTCTGCTATCTGGATACCGGTATTTGATGTTTAAGTATTCCTGGAATGCATAGTTAGAGGATACATAGAATGAATTACATTGGTAGTTTCTGTAATGTATTCTGTATTTAGTTGCTGTTAGTAGTGGTGATTGATAGTTGCTGTGCTGCTTATCCTCTCCACCCAACACAAATCACATTTATATTTCTTTCCTGCACTTTGAGCTTAAAACCACTTGAGAAAACATATAGGAAGCCGACCTTCTATGGAGATTGGCATGGAAGGCATTCCTTCCTTCCGGCCTTTCAATCTGTTGGGCGAATCTAGGGCGCATTGCACTAAATCCTATCCTAGTGGTAGATTCGTAACCAACAGTTTCTCTGACACGCACGGTGGGACCCGAAAGTTTCCCACCCAAAACAGAATCGAAGCATCGGTGTTCGCTTCATTGCTGTTAAATCTAAACACCTGGTGACTCTGCAAGTACCGAATATTCTCTGAGTCCGTGAGACCGGTCCAAGCGCCTTCATGCATACAAGAAGGTGGAGAGCAAGGAATCCGGGAAACTAGCCTGATCTCTACGAAATTGACATCAACGCTCCTGGAGAGCGCGTAAGGCTAGCTGACTACCAAGCCCGCATAGACGAATCCGAAACCGAAATCGAAGAGGCCGAAGTTGAAGAGCAACCTACATCTTCGGACGACATCGATACCGAGTACACGATCGGAGGAGAAGAAGACATGGCTGCCCAGAAAAATGATGACGACCTCTTCCCAGCGGTTGACTCTACAGGGCCCTTGGCCCTAGTCGGACAAGAGGCTGTACCCCCCGCTGCCTTGAAGGCCATCCCTACTTACGATGGCTACGGCAAAACGACATATGAACACATCCAGGACATTCTGGCCTTGGCTGTGCTACACTCTATTACAAATGAGAGTGTCAAGACTCGTCTATTGGCTCTTTCTCTGAGGGGGAAGCTGCTCTACTGGTGGAGATCCTTGCCAGAAGGATCTATCACAGGGTGGCCTCAGTTGGCAGGCAGACTCGTCAAAGGATGGAACGAGTCTGCCGACCCCTCTTCATTGTTGCATCAGTTTCAGAGTATCCAACGTCACCCACAAGAGGAGGTATCAGACTTCAACATAAGGTTTGCGAGGTCTTGGAAAAGAGTACCTCGCGAACTGCGACCTTCGACGGGTCAAGCTGCACACTATTACTTGAGGTCTTTCAATTTGGATATCTGTCTACTTCTTAAGATAGCCCGAGTCGATACCTTCCTTGCCCTATACGAAGCTGCCCAACAAGCAAAATTAGATATAATCTCCATAGGCAAACTTCCACATAGAGTGCAGCCCCCATTTATCCTGATTTTCCTCAGTCCCAGTATCCATCGGCCTCTGGTGTGATGCCATCATCCTCAAGTCAGCACCCCCAGCAGCCATGGAATCCGGCACCAGTTATAAACCCCTACGGCCCGCCTCAGATTCATTATCCTAACCCACCACCTCCGCCTCCGCAGTATCCCGCACTCCCAGCTCCCCCTCATTACGCGGCGTATTCTGCACCTCCGCCATTAGCTGCAATACCTCCGCCGGCCCGGTTGGCGCCTGCAGATAATGATATTCAGAATAAAATCCTTCAAGAGGTACGGGCTCTGGCCTCTGGGTATCATACTATTTCCAACGATATGACGATAATGAAGAAGAAGCAAGCCCAGATGGAGTTCCTCCCAAGGAGACCATATTCTCCCTCGGCGCTAACAAAAGATCAAGCTGCACAAGCTCAAAGACACCCCCCGATGAGGAATGCTGCCAATGAGGATCAACCTGGCACTTTTGACCAGGTTAACTAGTGCTCCACATGCAACGATCCACACTCAGAGGAGGGTTGCACGCTACATCAGCATTATCTTCAGACCCTTGCGGGCAACGCCATAGAGGATGAAGCATACATGATCCTGGACGACGAAGGCAACTTTACGGTCCCAGAAGAAGATCCTGCGTTGCTCTTGACCAAGGAAGGCGTAAAGCCCATTGAGGCTGCCACGGCCCAAGCAAAGCCATTGAAGGTATACGCCAGAAGAGAGAAGGCGCAACCTGCTGGGCTACCACCTGACAAGTCACCTTGGCCTCCAACAGCCAAAGAAAGGTCCCCTACGCTCAAGGCTCCCGCGGTAAAAAATCCCGCAACCCAACCTCTCGCCGAAACAAAAGAACAAGCTCAGGAGAAGCTGAGATATCCGTCGCTGACGAAGAGACAGAGAGTCGAAGCCACGCAGCAATACCGGACGAAGTATGAGCCTGCGAAAGAAATAGAGGGAGCCGACACTTCAACCTACAATATAGTTGATGAGCTAAAAAGGACCCCGGCGAAGATAAGTATGTACGAAGCTCTTCTGCTCCCAAGGCAAGTTGATCTGCTGCAGGAATCCTTGAAAAGCGTAAAGGAGCGAAAGCCAACGCAGCCTACTGTGTTAGCTCAGCCCCTGACAGTTTTTGCCACCGGAAAAAACAGGCCACCTCCTTTCTATCTGTCATTGCGGATGGAAGGCTATATAGTACACATCTGCATGGTGGATTCTGGTGCTTCCACGACTGTCATGCCGAGAGCAGTCTGCGAAGAGATCGGTATGGAATATACAAGGAGCAGCCAAGGTGTGCTGCAGCTAGATGGCACCCCTGTCAAGACAGTTGGTGTCGTCAAGGATATCCCGATCCGACTGCATAAAGCCCTCGACATTGTGGTCATACAGGAAGTCGTTGTGGTCGACTTGGAACCCTACTTCGGCATGTGTCTCTCCAGGGAGTTCACGGTAAAGCTGGGTGGATATCTGTCTCTGGACTACTCACATATGGAAGTGCCCTTCAAAGGAAGGAGATTAAAGATCTATAATGAAAATCCTTCCACATTTCTAGTAGAGAAGATACCCGGAGAAGAGCCACAGAACGGCATGGTTCAGCTGACAACTGAAGAACTGGTAGTGGTTGATATGACAGAAGAGGCCCTTGAGCTGTTACAAGTAGAGGATGAGTTCTCCTTGCTGGACTTCAATGCCATGATTGAGACTGAGCAAGGCTGTTACTCCGTCACCTAGCCTGAAAGAATTGACCAGTCAGCAAGAAAAGAGGTTGGACCTGCACCATAAAAGCTATGGAAGTTGTTCTTTGATGGCGCCCGATGCAAAAATGGCGCCGGTGCAGGTGTACTCCTGGTTTCCCCGTCCGGGATCCAGAAGGACTACACTTACAAGCTGGCTTGGAGCTGTACTAATAACGCTACGGAGTATGAGGCTTTGTGCTTAGGTTTGAGAAAGGCAGAGAGACTGGGGGTGAGGCATTTGCAGATCTTTGGCAACTCAGAGCTGGTGTGCAACCAGATTACGAATAAGTGCGCCTCCAAGAAGCATTACCTCAAGGCATACCGTAATCGTGTCTGGGACCTGATGGAGTCATTTGACTCTTTGAATGTCAAAGCCATATCACGTGAGAAGAATAAACATGCTGACATTCTGGCGTCTGTTGGAGCCAGGTACGTTCCGGCTGATGACACTGTCCAGAAGCCGAAGCCGAAGCCGGTTCGTACCATCTACAAGCTTTTTAAGTACAAGAGCGCAACCCGACTTCGCAGCGAAGTCGGGGTGCGCCCTTAAGTTTGAGCACACTCAGGGATGCGAAGTGCGGAAAATGATCGAAATTCGGCTAAGTGCAAGAGCGCAACCCGACTTCGCAGCGAAGTCGGGGTGCGCTCTCATTTCTGTGCGCACTTGGGAAGCAGCGGATCCTGAAATTTCTAAGTACCAGAGCGCAACCCGACTTCGCTGCGAAGTCGGGGTGCACTCTCATCTTTGTGCGCAGTCGGAGCGGTAAGCAAAATTAGCTAAGTGTTGAGTGCGCAACCCGACTTCGCAGCGAAGTCGGGCTGCGCCCTCTTACTTGTGCGCACTCGGGCAGGATGTTGCAAGCAGCCCAAAAACTGTCTAAGGCACGGAGGCCTCCCCAACTGCGCTGATTCCCCCTTGCGCTGTTTAATTGCGCTCCAATTCCGGGCGAAGTCGGACATGAAAGAGAGACTGTCTTTCAAGGCAGATTCGTCCCTTATCAGATTTTGACAAGTGTCCAGCCTCGGGATTCGAGTCGGAGATGTGACGGGGAAAGGGCAAGCGTGAGCCAAATTATTATACCGCAGCTACCCTCATTTAAGCTGACTCAAAGTTTCATCTACCGCAGCTACCCGCATTCAAGCTGACTCAAAGTTTCATCTACCGCACTGCCACGTAGCTGCCAAGTTTTCAGGTGGACCTTGCTGCAAGTACAGTCCCTATCTGCAGGGGTCAACATCAGCAGCTCTTTTGCCGTTTTTGTCAGCTTTGTCAGCTATTGTCAGGTCTGGGATCCTGTGCCCAAAGGTGTAATTGGGGGGAAATTGCGCTATAAATAGCTGCGCCATATCATTGTAAAAGGGGTGGAAGGGGATATACTGCTAGGGAACCATTGTAGCTGTACGTTTGCTTCTGAATACAAGATACACTTGGCTCTATTGACTGTTCTTGTTCTTTATGCTGCCTTTATTTAGCATTTCTGCCTCATGTTGCTTATGTTATTGCTTACTGTTATTCTGCTATCTGGATACCGGTATTTGATGATTAAGTATTCCTGGAATGCATAGTTAGAGGATACATAGAATGAATGACATTGGTAGTTTTTGTAATGTATTCTGTATTTAGTTGCTGTTAGTAGTGGTGATTGATAGTTGTTGTGCTGCTTATCCTCCCCACCCAACACAAATCACATTTATATTTCTTTCTGCATTTCTAATTTATTTCCTGCACTTTGAGCTTAAAACCACTTGAGAAAACATATAGGAAGCCGGCCTTCTCCGGAGATTGGCACGGCAGGCATTCCTTCCTTCCGGCCTTTCAATCTGCTGGGCGAATCTAAGGCGCATTGCACTAAATCCTATCCTAGTGGCAGATTCGTAACCAACAAGGCCCACACACTAATGTCTTTTAATTCCTTTGCCCTTTGTCCTAGCATAAGCCCTAGTCTCTCTTTGTTGATGTGTGCTTGTAGTTGCTAACGCCACTTGTGCTAATGCCTCTTGTTGGTCCCTTGTTGCTATCTCCTCCACTAGGTTTCTCATATTTTTCTAAATATTCCATGGTGAATAGAGGTTCTTGCTGTTCCTGCTGCTCCTGTGCTGCATCTGCGATCCATTCAGATGATGGATCAATCTCACTTAGGTCAATGGGCTCAATATTTGTTTTTTCAAAAGTTTTTTGGTGGAGACGAAGGTTGTAATGCACAAACACAAGATCATTTAACTTTTCTTATGTAAGTTTGTTGTGCTTCTTGGAGTGTATGTGCTCAAACATACTCCAATTGCACTCACAACCTGAAGAGCTACATGGTTGAGATAAGATTCTAACGGCCATGTACTGCAAATTGGGCGTAAAATCACCAAAGTCGTCCCACCATAAATCTAGAAACAACAACAACAAAAACAAAAAATTAATATTTCACATGTAATAGCTTAAAAGTTTAAAACAATTACCTAGCCTCAATATCTCAATAACATATATGCATTGCTCATATGGGAATTGGCGGCCACGATGTTCCTTATGATCTTGTATCTCTGCATAAGTTTTATCGTGCAATTGTGTACTAGTTGAGAACATGCGGTCAATGCAATCTTGAAGGCCAACCTTCACCTCATAATCGACATGAAGTGTAGCAGAATAAAAGATTTTGGGGTTCGAATAGTAACCCGCTACATGAAGAGGGCTATGGATTTGTGATGTTCATCGGTTATCAATGATAGTCCAAATGGCATAATATTTGGTGTGGGAATATCCATAAAATGCAGCAATTGCCTCTTTTGCCCTGTCCATAGCCTCCTATACAAATTTCATTGGAAATTCTTGTCCATCAACAAGACGAAGAACCTTCACCAAAGGCTCTGAAACCTGAAAAGAAAAGAAAAAATAATTTAAAGAAAAATATTTTACAACATAAATAAAAATAAAATAATTTAATAAGTGTAGTCTTGTACCTTGATGGATCCATGGCCATCTAGAAGTACTCCTCAAACAAATAAGTATAGACATTATGTCCCTCAGGTGACGTTCGACATCTTCAAGCTACTTCAGAATTCCAATCATCACTCACAAACATTTGCTTCAGTGACCCTCTTGCATCAGAAATTCTCTGCAATGTCACAAAGTTTCTGGTGAAGCGTGTAATGCCAGGCTGCACTAGCTCCCTCCCATTAGTAAATCGTGTCATGAGGCTAAGGACCCATGTATGGTTGTAAATGAATTTTGTGATGGCCTTAGCCTTCCTTATAACCTCTGCCACCCAAGATAATTTCCCAATGTCCTCGAGGAGCAAATCGAGACAATGGGCTGCACATGGGGTCCAAAAAATAGTGGGGAATCTCTCCTCCAAAATCCTCTCAGCTGCGTTGTCAGTGATGATTTGGACAACATTCTCCCCAACCACCAACACAACCTCCTCCAACAACCCTGCAAGCATTTCGACACTCTTGACTTGAGGAATGCAGTTCCTCCTGACTTGAGGAATGCAGTTCCTCCTGTAGATGCAACCAAAAAATTAATCAGGGTTCTTCACCTCCCATCCATCCAGCCATCAGACATAATAATGCAACCCTTGCTTCTCCACACCCTACGTTGGTTTTCAAGCACAACTTGAAGTATAAAAAAAAAAAAAATTTGTCATGCACATTGCATATTGATATTGTCATATTAATATATATATATATATATATATATATATATATATAGACAAGCACAATGCCACAACCTGAATGTTGTCCACATATTGTTGAAGGAGAGGACCCCAAAGGTCATCATAAGTCGGTGCCTTAAATCCTACGCGGCAAATTGTGACGACATCTATCATGCACCGCCAATATGGATACCTTGCCACACTGAAGGGAATGTCGGAAAAATACCAAAAAGTGGCAATGGCTGTCCTCGTTGCATTGTGCTTCTCTTGGTTCCACACGGCCATACCCTCAAAGGTGGATTGTGCCCCTGGCACGGAGCGGTCTACAAAATAGGACTCTCCCATCCCACTAGCTGCTTGTGCACTTGAAGGACTCGAACTAGTTTGTTGAAACCAGCTAAAGCTGGCGCGAGTACGAGGAGCTCGGGAGGGGGGGGATGAGATGGCATCGCTATGACTTCTTTTGAGACTACTTTTTTTATCCGCTGCAACGATCATGGTGTTTACTTTATTTTTAATTTCTTTTGGCACCGTATCGCATACCTTGAAATTGTAGACAACAGTTCTAAGCAAGATAAACCATGAAGAACTGACTGAGAATAATGTCCATCAATTTTGGCATGTTATTTGGTCTTATGAATTTGTAAAATCAGCCAATAAATGCAAAGGCTTGATTACATACAATGAGCACTAAAAGACAAAAGTAGTCGTCATTGTGTTAATCGACTAACTAGGCAGGTTAGACATGTAGTTTGTTAAGACATCTAGTTAGTGTTTAGACGTCTAGTTTAGCATTAAAACGTCTAACAAGTGGTTAAGATGGTTGGGCGGTTGGGAGCGAAGTAGTTGCAATAACTACTTCGCCTCCCTATTTATACCCCCTTCAAAATTGTAAATATTATCATCATTCTGCTTATAATACCAATGCTCTTGTACGGAATGCGTGTCCTGTGTGTATGGTGATGTTGTGAAGGTTTTGTTGCATTGCATGTTGTGTTGTGAATGGCTCTAAGTGGCAATATTGCAGAGTTACTTTGATGCTTACTTGCAGGTTCTGTGCAGCGTCAAAGAGGAAAATCTAAGTGTTATCATTGCAGGTACAAAATACTGGAAAAGGAAGATTGCAGACGTCTTGCTTTGACGTCTAAACCAGCCGTCCGACGGTTAGCCGTCTAGCCTATCGTACTAGATGTCTAACCTGGTCTCAGACGTCCTGTGACGTCTGACTTTGTACCAAACGTCTATCCCCCTGTGCTTGACGTATCATGTAGCCTTAGATGTCTAGACCTGTAGACGTCTAACCCAGTGCTACACGTCTAGATGTCCAACTATCTCACATTCAATCTGAAAAGCAAGAGGCATCAAACATTGGCTATACAGCAGGAGGAGTAGCCAAATACGCCAAGGAATGGACAAGGAGTGATGAGTGGAGGATATAGGAATAGTCGCCGAGGAGGAAGACAAGGAGGGCAGAGTCGACTACAGTATGACTTTGATGGTCGGCCGATTATTCAATGTCGGAATTGTCAGGAATGGGGACATTTTGCGAAGAATTGTTCCAAACCCCAGAATGCAGGTAATAACAGTGGTAATAATACCACTCAAATGTGTAAATGGTGTGGTCCGGGAAACCACAAGGAAGCCAATTGTCCGAAGAAGGCAAGTACCAGTGGAACTCAGAATATCAACCTCATTGGCATTGGAGAGGTGACGGAGGTAGATAATGAAGTCTTGGCTGTAACAAGAGCACATACCAAGAAGACGGAACAATACCCAAATCCTGCCAAGGAGAAAGAACGATGGCAGGAAGCCCAAAAACTAATCAAAACAGAACTAGCAAAGGAGAAGCAGGGTCAACTAGTTTTGGAGAAAATACTGAAGAGACCGGAGATCACCAAGAAGGCATCAGTAGAAGGCTTGGTAACAAAGGTACTAAACACGAAGGTGGAAATGAAGGTTGCCAACCTGTTTAGTATAGTACCTGAGTTGTATGCTACAATCGGGGAAGCCATCAAGAAGAAGGATGAAACTCGACAGGTAGGAACTATCAAGCAAGGACAATTCATCGATCCGACAATCCTGATGATTGAAGCTGGGAGGAGGCCAGGTATAGTCCAGATGGAGGTTTTGGACCATAGACTAAATCAGGTGATTGTAGATGGAGGGTCTAGTGTGAATGTGATGCCGGAGAAGACATGGCGGATTATTGGGCAACCCGCCTTTCAATGTCCAAATTTCAAATTATATGGCGCTGATCAATATGGCATTGAAACAATAGACGTCTTGATGAATCAGAAGGTACGCATAGCAGAGCAGGACTTCATCTTGGATTTTGTGGTCATTGCTATGCAGAAACCCACATATGATGCACTGCTAGGACGAGGATGGTTGAGAACAGCAAAAGTCAACCACAATTGGGAGAAAGAACGTCTATCCTTCAAGCAAGGGCAGCAAAAATATATAATTAATTTGAAGAATCAAACAGTGATTCAAGACATAGCAACTTCAAATGATTGTAGGTCCTTTAAAAACAAGTCGAAGAAGGAAATGCCGATATATCGTAGTTGCCACGGAGTACCTCACAAAATGGGTAGAAGCAAGAGCTTTACCAAACAACTCGGCAAAGAGTACGGCTCGCTTTTTGTACGAGCAAGTGATTACAAGGTTCGGGATACCTTTACAATTGACAAGTGACAGAGGAGGCCATTTTGTGAATGCAATTATTCAGAACTTGACGGAAGAATTCAGAATTTTCACTCCTTGTCAAGTCCATATTACCCCAGAGCAAATGGGTAGGCGGAAGCGACAAATAAAATTCTGGTTTCAATCATGTATAAGACATGCGGAGTAGAAGGAGCCGACTGGGAGGAATGATTACTAGCAGTATTATGGGCATACATAACCACTTTCAAGCCCACCACGAACCACACACCCTTTCAACTGATGTACGGACAGGAGGCAGTAGTACCAATTGAATTCCTTGTACCAAGTTTAAGGGTAGCAGTCAACAATCGGTTGAATGACGAAGAACGCATTCAAGAGCGACTGACAACATTGGTACAGTTGGACGAGAAGAGGGTAATGGCACAATGGGCAACGAAGATCGCACAAAAGAGAAGGAAGTTCTGGCATGATAAGCATCTCCGGAAGATGGATCTCAAGGCTGGTGAACTAGTTCTCAAATACAATGGTAAGAGAGAACTCAAGCCAGGAAAATTGAAAACCCTGTGGCTTGGACCCTTCCAGGTGGAGGAAGTACTCGAGAATGGGGCAGTGAAACTGAGAAAACTGGATGGAACACTATGCCCTGAGGTAATCAATGGTTCTAAGTTGAAGGTATATAAGCCACATGCTCAAGTAAATATGATCAACTTGGAGCAATCAAGAACTTCCGGAACAAGAACAGGAGAAGTAGATCCAGGAACACAATCTCCTGAAAATGACGAGCAGAGTAATGTTGTTCGAGAGGAGGAAACTCATAACCTGGATTGGTTATTTGGGACTGAAGGAGGACCAACAATTGAACGAAGGGAAGGAGAGCAGCGAAGGTTGCAGTTACACGTTCAATTTCCAAATGACAACGAGGAAGACCGACTCCAAGCTCTGACGGAGGTCGCTCTACAAGAAGTTCCAAGAAGAAGAAGAAGAAGAAGATGAAGAAGAGGGAGCTAGACTTCTGCAACGAATGCGATTGGAGACACAAAGGTTGCAAGAAGAATATGAAACGCTGAGACAATACAATAACCAGCTGCGGGAACAGGTGATTCAGGAGTTGGACACAACCATGCAACGAGTGAATGAACGACATGAAGCACGTCAAGCGGAATGGGCAGAACTAGAACAAGGAGAACTAAGAGGAAGTGCAACAGGCAACTCTTCGGAAAGCAGTCTATTTTCCTTAGCGGAAGAAGAGCAGGAAGATATTGTAAGCCCAGTTGAAAATAGAAGGGGAAAAGCAATAGCAACAGATGCACGCTCTAGGAGTTCTTCTTCACCCACATTAAAAATCGTGCTTAATTCGCAAGAGTCCTCAAGCTCGGAGTCAGTGAACCATCAGGAGATGAGAGAATCTCCAGAAAGACCTAGGGTATGGGAAGCAGGACAAAGTTCGATTGCCAAACATCAGATGAGCAGGGAGGAAATGGCAGCAATCATATGGAAGGATATCGAGACAGTACCAGAAAAACCAAAAACCGGAGGTTGGTGGGAGGAGTCAAGTAGTGACGAAAACCTACCACAGATTCCTGATATACCATATGCCAGTCCTAACCCGGATCGTAGGAGACAGAGAGATGAAGTTCGCAGTCGACAAGCAGGTGTCAGATTCATAGAAACTGCACACATAATTGAAGATGATGCTTCACTAAGTCCACAAGACGAGTACAACGGAGGATTGAATGAGGACACGATGCAGAAGTACCACCACCTCGTGCATGGAGAACACCATATGTTGGAGCCATGAGACGTCCAACAGAACGGGAAGAGGTAGCCAGGTATCGGATGGCTGCACTTGACTTACGACAACATAGGAGAGAAGTAAGAAGATTGCAACAATGGGTTCAAGAAACCTCAGAATGGCCAATGAACACGGCCAGAGAAGGAAATGACTCAAGTACCGATTCAGTCTTTTCAGAAGAATATCAAGAAAACTTAACTCATTGTGCCATGCAATGACACTTTGAGGAAACTAGATGGAGACGAAGGCTGATAAGGGCCGATAGGAGGCTGAGAATCTTGCACCAACTAACACCTGCGCATTTACACCATCCACCAGAAACAAGAGCACAACTGATAAACGAAGCCCGTAGTAGAGATAACTTAGGTACTCTCGGAAGACCGTCAGGAATTCCGAGATCACCTGACCAAGGGAGGAGCGTGGTTGACCTCCATCCCGGTAGCTCGAGAGGAAGAAATTCCCCTCCGGCTACCCATAGGTCGACTGGTTCTCAGTTTGGACCGCAAGGACCATCTGAGAACTTAGTCCAAGCCAACCCATTACTACGTGCTCCTGAGAACAGACCAATAGGTCCGCCTCAGCGAGCTCGTAGGAACCGAAGACGTCGTCAAGAACGACTGAGGGACCGACCGAATCTCGGGCAGCTGGGAGTAAGGCAGCCCAACACTAGGGAGATTCGATCGGAAAGAGGCCGAGGACGCGGTAACCAGGTCCGCGGAAGAGGAAATTGGGACAGAAATCTCAATCTAGAACAAAGGGATCAAGAGAGGGCAGTTGCAGGAAATGACAGAGGCCGAGGAAGAGGCCCAAGAGCAAGACGACTCCACCAAAATAGGGGGCACCAAAGACAGCAACAACCCAATCAAAATGAACTTGATCAACAGGCGCAAGAAGGGGAGAGGTTTCACTACTTGGATGATTGCATAATAATCCGACGAATTGATGGAAGTACGGAACGGATTCCACGGGAGGGAGCCCGCCCATCCAGAAAATGACATCACACGCCCAAATTTGACCAGTAGACACCTGGAGGATGTAGTTGAACACCTGGATAACAATAATGCTAACCCGGAAGAAGGAGAAATCCGCATGGTAGAAGAATGGATGGAACAAACACGTCTGGCAGCGGAAAGAAATCAGCAAGCCACTAATAATGACAGACGACGAGCCAGTAACTACCAACCTTGTGAGCCAGAAACACGACATCAGTTAGAAGGAGAACGACCAGACTGGCGTATTGTACCGAGAAATACTAGAAGGCGTCAGCAGCAGTCACGACCGAAAACCCCCCAAGACGGAATAATCGCCGAAGACGTCAGCCGACAGAAAGAACAGAAACTGACGACGAAGACGACTTCAGCAGTTTCGGAGGAAGTAGTCGTCATCAAGAAAACAACACGTCTGACGCATGGGAGCTACGTATTGGCTTGGCCATACGTTTCACCCGCCAACGTTGAGGAAAAGACGTCAGGCGCAAAAGCAATTTTGAAAAAAATAATAAAAACAAAATAAAAAGAAGAAAAAGTCAAAAAGAAAAAGAAAAAACAAAGAGTCAAAATAAAAGAAAAAGACAAAGAGAGAATAAGACAAAAAGTGAATAAAGATGAACGAAAACCCTAGACGTCTAGATTGGACGAGGTGGCGTGCATGCAAGGAACGGTTGCAAGGTGGCGGTTGTAAAATGGTTTGAGGAACGACCGCTCAACTATAAAAGGAGAGGAGACAAATTTTGCATATCGTTTTCATTGTGCAGGAGAGTAGAGGAGAAATTGGGACGAAGGAGTGAGCGCCTAGATGGAGAACAGTGAACGACATAAGATAGGGTGACTTGACATCTAGGAGGCGCAGAATCGACATCTAGGAGGCGCAGAATCGACGGCTAGGAGGCGTAGACAGTGCGCAAGCATTAGACGGTGAGAGAGACGTTTAGGGCAGAGAAGACGTCTAGGACGGAAGATTGACAGACGTCTAGAAGGCAACAAGAGACGTCTAGGGCAGAAGGTTGACAGACTTTTAGGAGGAAGATACAGTTGACGTCTGACGACAAAGGTAGACGTCCGACAACAGGTAGACATTTGACGGCAGTAGACGTCTAGCAGAAATGTAGACGTCTAGCAGAAATACAGACGTCTAATGGCAGCAAGACGTCTAGCAAGGAAGAGAAGACGTTTGACGGACGGCGTGACGGCTAGCTGGCGGAATTGACGTCTGCAACAGGTTGACGTCTAGCTGGACACGGCGGACGGGATTGACGTCTGGCGAAGTGTGGAGCTGAGGAACAAGGGAGGGGAACTGATAAGGCAAATGGCACACCAGAAATCTGGCAAGACCCCAATCCGGTCAGAACCCGAACCTGAATCAGTGGTTGCTAAAAGACTGAGGCATCAACAGGAGCATGGGATGCGCGGTCAGATTGAAAGCCCGGACAAAGGACAGGTTCGAAGTAAAAGAGAAGCAACGGAGGTGGCTACTCGCAAAAATAAGGAAATCCACCGCAGTAGCAAAGAGCCGATCCCTATTGACGAGATTACCTGGATATGTCCAACGGGCGATTTTTGCCGTCAATGGTGGGCGGAAGCACCAACAGATGACCCGACATGAGCAAAGATCAAACAAGCAGGGGTGCATTTCATTTTGCAAGCTCCAAACTTTGATAAGGAGTTTTTCAAAGAGTACCTGCTTCAGATGCTGGAAACATATGATGAAGAGAAGAACATCAACCAAGTACAGGTGGGGAATCGTACATTGGTGGTTGATTTCTCTCCTACAGCATTCCAGCACACATTTGGACTGCCACGGAAGGGTGTCTCAGTGGTGAATGAAAGAGTGGATTCCAAGAAAACACCGGAATTGATTAGGAGTGTCACAACCCTGAAAAAGGAGGAGGTAGATACTATGTTGGGCACTCACGGTGGAAGAGGGGTCAAACAGACACAATTGAGGAATAAGGGATTGGAGGTCATAATGAATGTTATCATGGCCAGATTGTCAGGGGAACAACGCAGTTCGGATCTCCCCATTTGGCTGATTCCATACTTGCAGGGGATGGAGCAGGGAACAGCCTATGATTGGGCAACACATCTGTCACTTCGTATTCAGGCTTTCCTGATGCGAACAACGAAGAACTTCTCTATGGCATTTCATGCCATTGGATTGCTCCTGGATGCAGCTTTTAGAGCTGGAGTGCAGATCCCGGACTTGGGCTCTCCGAAAAAGCTACCTGACTTAGCACCATCTATCTGTCGGTGGATGGATACTCAAGCAGCAAAGAAGACGACACCAGTGAAGAAGGCCCGTGTAAAGCAGATATCACATAAGCCGCGTCAAGAGAAACTGGTGGCCGCTTTAGAAGGGGAGGATAGCGCAGTAGCACAAGTCAGGGAGGAGAAGTCACAAAAACAGAAGATTGTTCAATCTCCGGAGGAGCCCAAGCGAAAAACGAAGAAGGGGCGATTTGATGTGCCACCCCCAGTTTTCTCCCAGGAAGCACTGCAAAAGATAGCTCAGAATTTGGAGGCAGCTCGTGCTCGGGAGCAACAACAGCCAATACGGGAGGAAGTGGATTTTGCCATACCTTCAGTTCTTCACGAGCAGACAGTCGGAACCAGCTCGGTTGCACGGATTGGACCCACGGATTATTTGGCAGAGGCTGATTTTTTGACCCGCACAGGTTCACCCGAACCACTTGGGGAATCTTTGGCAAGACCAACTTCACTAGCAGACAAATTGAGCACATTTTCACTGGAGGAGATGTTGGCTGCAGCAGCTCAAGAATCAGCCGACACAAATAATCCGGGACAAGTAATAATCCTGGGGTAGAGGAGGGCCTACCACCAGATACGGGACGATTGGCACCCGAGGCAGAAAAGCCCATTGTAATAGAAGTGAAGGTGTCAAGGGAAATGGAAATCCCCACAGGAGAAGGGGAACAACCCCCACAAGTACCAGATATTCAACAGTTGGAGCAACAGGAAGGCCAGAACAGCCAGGTTCCAGTACAACCTGGAGTAGCCACAGAGGAGACAAACAGGCCAACTGTTGATCAAATGGATAAAGGGAAAGCAATAATTTAGGAGGAGAAACAAAAGGATGCTTGGGCTGAAGAATTTCTTGTACAGATACCCAACCTCATGGATCCATCAGACTCCATGGATCAGCAAGCGATAAACTGTTTTGCGAAATTGGGAGGCATTATGGACAGTTTACGCTTGCAGTTTGAAATGGCATGTGTGGGTCAATGGAAGAAGTGGCAAAGCATGATAGAGGACGAGTTGGACCGATTGGTGAAGTGGGCAGCACAAGGACCTTGGCGCAAGGACATTTCCAGCATATACGGGTCCCAACCTTGGTCACTGCCCACTGGCAATTTGAAGACTATGGAGGGTGTGGAACAATTGCCTGAAAAGACACCAAGCCTCTATCTGGAGACAACACAGGTATATGTTTGCGGCCACAGTGTTCATCCTCCTCAACTTCCTGTGGAGCAAGGTTCACAAGTAGAGATAGTACCTGAATTACTGCCAATTTATACACAGTTGAATTTCCTTGCACATTTGCTGAGTTGGCTGGGAGAAGGGATCAAATGTGTGCACTCAGCAAAACAGGCAGTACAACAGGAATTACAAGCTGCCTATGAAGCCTTGGAGGGAAAGGATCGCCTCTTAGAGCAAGGAATGGCACGGATGGATGCAGTCAAACAGGAACTTCAGGAATTAGGACAGACTCTGGAGGACCTGAAAGCCCAACTGGAGGAAAAGGACCAACAACTTTCCGAGTCGAAAGCTGAAGTCTCGCGACTTAAAAATGCAAAAGATTTGCTAATCAAGCAAACAGAGGCATTTGCAGCTAACAGGAGTGAACAAGAGCGTGCTTGGAAGCAGGAAATGGACAGTTGGCAAACAAAAAAGACAGCTTCGCCAGAAGAACTGCGATTGGCAAAACAGCAGCTAGCACAAAAAGCTACACCTGCTCCTTCAGTGTCAGAACAGCGTATGAAAGACATTTTCCTGCGAAGGGAGACGGAACTGTTATCCAGTCTCAGGCAAACAGAAGAACGTGCCAACGCCTTGGGAGTTGAATGGGCCAAATATTACAAGTATTCCGAGAGGCTCAAGCAGGAACGTGAGGCCATGAAGGCTCAACTCCAGGAGTACGAGAAAATATTTAAAGCTGCAAATCCACAGACTTCAGAACCTACAAAGGCTGGAACTCCTCCAACTGAACGGAGAAAGTCGCTGAGGACATCGACTTCTTCGAAGGGGAGGATAGATGTAGACAACAGTTCTAAGCAAGATAAACCATGAAGAATTGGCTGAGAATAATGTCCATCAATTTTGATTGTATATAACATTTTTGGTATGTTATTTGGTCTTATGATTTTGTAAAATCAGCCAATGAATGCAAAGGGTTGATTACGTACAATGAGCACTAAAAGACAAAAGTAGTCATCATTGTGTTAATCGGCTAACTAGGCAGGTTAGACGTCTAGTTTGTTAAGACGTCTGGTTAGTGTTTAGACGTCTAGTTTAGCATTAAGACGTCTAACAAGTGGTTAAGACGGTTGGGCGGTTGGGAGCGAAGTAGTTGCAGTAACTACTTCGCCCTCCTATTTATACCCCCTTCAAAATTGTAAATATCATCATCATTTTGCTCATAATGCCAATGCTCTTGTACGGAATGCGTGTTCTGTGTGTATGGTGATGTTGTGAAGGTTCTGTTGCATTGCAGGTTGTGTTGTGAATGGCTCTAAGTGGCAATATTGCAGGGTTACTTTGATGCTTACTTGCAGGTTTTGTGCAGCGACAGGGAGGAAAATCTAAGTGTTATCATTGCAGGTACAGAAGACTGGAAAAGGAAGATTGCAGACGTCTTGCTTTGACGTCTAAACCAGCCGTCCGACGGTTAGCCGTCTAGCCTCTCGTACTAGACGTCTAACCTGGTCTCAGACATCCTGTGACGTCTAATTCTGTACCAGACGTCTATCCCCCTATGCTTGACGTCTCACGTAGCCTTAGACGTCTAGACCTGTAGACGTCTAACCCAGTGCTAGACGTCTAGACCTGTAGACGTCTAAACCGAGTACCCCGACGTCTAAACCTGTAGACATCTATTTCCAGTCCCCAAACGTCTAGACCTGTAGACGTCTATTCCTAGCCTGCAGTCGTCTAACTTGTAGACGTCTAACCTGAAGCATCCAGACATCTAGTCTGTGACATCTACCCCAGACGACTAGCCTTGACGTCTAGACTTGACTATTGAAATACATAACACCCAAGGTCTGTAATTGGTCATCCTGATTGTCATCATCCCTTACCCCGGGAATGTACTCACCCCTGTCTATATTAATTTTGGTAGGTATCTTTGCCAAATGGAATTTGAGGCGAGAAAACGCCTCCAGTATATTCATAGCCACATAAATTGCATTTAAAATCCCCTTTTCTTGGTCCTGGTATTGCATACGCCAATGCTGGATCCAATGGTTTCATTTTTTATATGCCTGCACATGGAAACAAGTAAGTTACTAACAACGAAGTCACAAATTTACAATCACTTGAAAAAAAGGAAAAAAAACCTAAACCCTAAACCAAAAGGCTAGGGTTTAGGGTTTAAAATTTAAACATTGACAGCTGAAAAATGGGCTTGCATACATAGTTATTAGGCAGCAATATTTACTTAAAAAGAGGAGGAAATAGAAAACCTAAACCCAAAACCCTAGGTCCTAGACTAGGGTTTAGGGTTTAAACTTCAAGTGCAAAGTTTCAAATTCAAACATTAACAGTTGAAAAATGGGCTTGCATACATAATAACCAGACAACAATATTTACTTAAAACGAGGAAAAAAAATCCTAAATCCAAAACCCTAGAGCCTAAGGTTTGAACTTCAAAGTTTCAATTTTCAAGCATTAATAGCTGAAAATTGGGCTTGCATACATAGTTATTAGGCAGCAATATTTACTTAAAAAGAGAAAGAAAAAAAAACCCTAAACTTAAAACCCTAGACCAGTGTTTCGGGTTTAGGGTTTAAAAGTTAAAACATTAATAGCTGAAAAATGGGCTTGCATACATAGTTATCAAGCAGCTTTAAGCAATATTTAGTTATTTGCTTGAAAGGAGAAAAAAAAACCCAAACCCTAGACTAGGGTTTAGGGTTTAATGTTTATCAAATATTTATAGCTAATAATTTGGCTTGCATATATCAATTTAGTATCTACTTAAAAGGAGGAAAAAAAAGGAAAAACCCTCTTGCATTTTAAAGTTGAAAAAATCGGCAAACAACCCTAATCACAAAACTATTTGCAAACAACCCTAATCTAATTGTAAACCTTGTTTTAAGTTGCAGGAAAAAAAAAGAGTTTCGAGGAATTTCTTACGTTGGATGAATCTTCTTGTTGGCTGCCAGATTCCATCACACTGCAATCACTTGCTCCTGGGATGCCCTAGCGTGCTTGGGTCGGGGTGGTAACAAGTAGGCACACTGTTTTTCTTAGTTTAAAAGAGGAGAGTTAAAAATAAAAGGGAAAAGAGTTTTTGTTTATATCGGCCGCAGCCTCTACGCATGCACTCGTGGCCGATTGTTTCGAGATTTTTTGAAAAAATCAGCAAAAAATTAGGGCATCACCGATAGTTTGCCGATTACATCGACATTTGTAAAAATCGGCAAAAATTTGGGATTCTGCCGATTTTTTTGCCAAATTTCTCAACAAAGGGTGAGACTAATAGCCACGTACATGGTGAGCATCTTGAATGGTCTTGCCATGTTGTTCTCTGATCTTAAAAAGCAAAGCTGAATAAGGGCATAATATTGGCAAAAGATGGCCGCTAGTGGAGGTTTACACTTTAGGATAACAACTTTTCACTATCATTACAATTACTAAGTAATAAAATTGCTCATTAGAATTGTATGTAATTCCATGATTGCATGGGCTGAATGTTGCGGTGGATCTTTAGGTGAAACTATTGACAAAGTTCCAATGACTAGTTATTGGGAATTTTGTTATGGCATAGATTGGGCCTATACCATGCTTCAAATTCACAAAAAGGATTCTCAGAAACAAATAGTACAAAATAACTCTTTGAGAATTCATCATGACATATCAACATAGCTTTATTATGACATTATAGTGTTGTCCATTTTGAATCATGACAAAAACATCTATGATATATCTCTATTTCCCATGGACAAGGCCTATACTATGTTTCAAATTCACAAAGAGGATGTTCACAAACAAATAGGAGAAAATGACTCTTTGAGAATCCATTGTGACATCATCATCATTGTCGTCATTGTCAGTCCTTGTACACCTGTTGGACTTGCATGTAGGCTTTCCCCACTGTTGTCGCTGTCTCCTTGGATGCCTCATGCATCATTGGTCATCTACTCGTGTCACCAAATTAATGATGACAGTGAGACCAAATGTAACACATGTTTTATGTATTCCATACAATGTACAGAGAATAATAACAATAAAATCTGCAGCATTAATAAATCTACAACAATGAATATAACTCACAACAGGAAGCAAAGTATGTCCTTAATCATTGAGAAACATATACTGATAACTCAGTTTTGTACAAATGACAACTGCACACATTTGTACAATGATATCTGCAGTATCAAACAACATGTCCATGATGATTCCCCACGTTAATGGTAATGGGTAATTATATATAAGACGTTATTAGGGAGGGGTTGGTGACCACCCAACTACACAACTACTTGATAACCAGCTATAAACATAAAATTTAAAAGTGCCCTATAAACTATATGCAATGGACATTATTACCAACATCTAGTGTTTCACATACATAGATGTGACAACCCTTGAAAGGTATATTAATATGTCAAACTATGTAGAAGACAAAATACTTGGATGGCTCATTGTGGTGGTGGTGCTTGAGCTGGTGCCATGCCATTAGTTTTGTCACCCACAGCCCCACTTCCTCCTATGATTGCAACAGATTATCAGTAATCTGCAGCCAATGTTTTGTTTTCTTGAGGATATGGAAAGTTGTGGTTTTGCTTTCAAAGCAATCTGCATTTCTTCTCTTCGACGTGCACGAAATGTCCAAGAGTTTTGTGGAAAAGACCTATGGAAGCTACATGCAAAAAAATTGTTATGACTGCTTTCTTGTGATGCACACCTAACGGAGTTACGATGCATGTATGTTTCCTGTATATGTATGAATAGCACATGCAGCATGTATCCAAATTGATGAAGTGGAAATACAAGTTTCTTTGGAGCATGTGTCTTTCAAAAAAAAAATGGAATCCTACTTAACAATGAGCTTTTCATGCTAGTTGTTGGGCAGCAATTTTGATGGTGCTTCCAAAGTATGGCATAAACAGATTGTCTGCCAAGTTGTGGAAGCAGGAGGTGTCGTTGATGGTTTGCAACATCTATCTAGTTCTCCCAGTCAAATTGTTGACCAGAAACTTCCTTTTTATTTTTTTGACCCTTGGATGTTTCTTGCATGGAAAAGATTCTATCTTTTGGTCCTAATGAAGGATGACATTGTTTGGTTGGAGTATGCATAGTCAAATGTGCAGATGTACATTGTGGCTTATTGATTAGCCTGTTAACTGTTGTGGGTGCGCATATGGTATTTGTGAAGAAGAGAGAGTGTGCAAAAGGTATGCGGAAGTGAAGAGTTGGAGGCCATAGTATAGGCTTTATGTATTCCACATCACTCGCAGAAAAATATATAAAATACAGAAAAAAATGAGTGACATGAATAAATATACAGCAATGTAAATATAACTCACAACATCAATCAGTGTATGTTATTATCTTTGCAATTAGTTACATAACATTCCAATATTTTGTAGAAGACAGCAATAACTCGACATATCACTCTAGTACATGCACTATGAACATACATGAACACACGATGATTCAAGATGATCAATTCCCAAGATACTTAAATTGGGGCAATAGAAAGGGAAAAGAGCAACCAGTGGTTGTTGGAGACTGCCTAACCAACTGCATTGATACCCATGGATGTACACACAAAATTCAACCCATCTCTCTTTCTCAAATCTTTAGTAATATGCCATGCTAGATTGGGGGAGAAATGAGATCCATTGTCCTATGCCATCATCAATTCCCATCATTGCCTTTATTGTGGTTGCAGAAATGGAAATTGGTTCCTCTTCACCTACCTAGGCTTTGATGGTTTTGGTCTTGCTATCATACCAATTTTTTTTCCCGATTTTTCCCCAAATTTTCCTGATTCTTTTTCTAGTCCGATTTAGAGCCAATTCCGACTTTCTCTACTATGCTATTAGATTCATTTTGAGTGTTGATCACTTTGCAAGTTTCAAATAGGAAGGTACCCTTTGATGAGTTGGTGAATATGCTTCAATAGGAAGAGGCAACCAACAAGTTGAGGGATCAGTTGACAAATAATGCACTTATTTCCCAGAATTCTGGGAGAAAGAAGCCACAGAAGGGTCCTTCCCCATCATCATCTTCACTAAAAAAACCTCAAAAACAAAAGAGGTATTGCCACATCTGTAATAAAGATGGACATGATACAAGGAGTTGTTGGTATAACCCTATGACTCAAGGATATCAAATCTCTAAACCTAATTAGAAGAAGATATAGTACAAATCATGTCCTAAGCAGAAGCGACAACAAGGGCATGTTGTGCACAAAGAATCAATTTAGAATCCGAATCGACACACAAGGTGCTACTATCCAAGGCAGATCGAAGGATGAAGTTTGGTATATTGATTTAGGTGCTAGCAAGCACATGACTGGGGACAATGCATGGTTTGATTTATTACAAGCCAAAGAACATGGGAAACCAGTGGCAATAACCATTGTTGACAATAAACATTTCAAGTCAAAGGAGTGGGAGATGGTTCTCTCAATCTTCATGGGGGCAGTTGCTCGATCCAAAAGGTGCTATATATACTTGGACTGGCAAATAATTTGTTGTCAATACAAGTTATAGATCAAAACGTGGTGGTGGAGTTTTGTGTTGTTGATGGCAACAAGAAATGTTTTATCAAGAGGAATAGAAAAATTGTGGCAACTAGTTCCTACAAGAATGGCTTGTTTGCTCTTGGTGTCATATCATCTCCTAATGTCGCACTGTCAGTAGCAACAACATATGCTACCTCCCTCTAGCATAGGAGATATGTTAATGTGAGTTTTGGATACTCCAATTGAGTAAGCATGCAATGTCCTTATTTTTCGTAATGTGCTTTTTACATAAGTGTGGTGTGGAGATTTGAGTTTGATGGGTGTTTTGGCCTAGGTATGGTGTAGAAGTGTTTTGTGTGGAGTTAGATTAATAAAAGAATGAAAGAAAATACTAAATTAATAAAGGAGAGATATAAGGGTAATGTGACTTTATTATTAAAATAATAAAATAATAAAAGTGCCACCTCAACGGCAAATTAGAAGAATATCTATATAAGGAGGAGTAGGGGGCTCATTTGAGGGGTGTTGGATTAATTATTTCTCTTCCACTTTGTGTATTTGGCTGAAAAGCTAATAACATTTTCTCTTGTGGACGAAACTCTACGTGAGAACAACTCTTGTGGACGAAAACCTACAGGAGCTAATCCCTGAGGACGGAAACCCTCTTGGATCAGGGACTAAGGATGAAACCCCATAAGTCTCATTAGCAATTTGGTAGCATTGTGAGCATATCTTGCCCTAGGGAGGCAAATGTCCCTGTTTTGAGCATCATTGGCAGTATTGGCAGCATATCAAGATCCACGTCCCACTCCTAGAATCTGATTTCAACATTACAGGGTGGACGTTGCATCTTTGAGAGGTGGTTTCAGTGTTTAGAGGAAGAAATAAGGCCGACGTCAGGTTTGAGGACCCATTGGCAGACTTTAGAGGCTGACGTCCTCATTCTAAGGGGAGTTCTTCAGAATTTGGAGATCAGAATCAACAATCTTGCACTCCTAGACTCCAACGTCCCCTTTCTGGTAGCAGATCAATAGAGTTTTGATGTTAAATTCATCATTGTGGTGATTCTAGACCCCAACGTCCCATCTGGGGCATTTTCTTCAGCAGTAGCAATCTGATTTGGTGTGTAGTGAGTTGTTTCATGTGATTACTATCAGAATTGTTTATGTAATTGTCTTTGTATCTCAGATTTAATGCAAAATTGTGTTGTTGGTGTTTTTTGGCAGTCTTGAGTAATTTTGTAATTCTAAATTATAGATCAGAATTTTAATTTTAAATAGATGATATTTTATTTGGGAGAAATATTGCAATATTGCTAGGGTTTGGTAATTTTTCAGAATTAGGATATTATAGTGGTATCAGAGCCTTGATCTTGCCAGCCTGTGGATTGATTCAGTATTTTTCAGAGACTTGGAAGTTAGGGTTTGGTTGCCGTTTTCAAATCTAGGGTTTCCAGTTTCTGGGTATTGGTGATTTGAATACCCATTTGGTTGATTTGGCTTTAAGAGTTCTGGGTATTGTTGATTCAGAGTTGATTCACCAAATCTAGCAATTCTAGTTATTTGAGAAAAAATTTCTAAAGAATTTCTGCAAAACTAGCAATATTATATCAGATCATAGTAGCTGAACTTCCTAGTTTTAGCTAGTCTATGTGGGTGTCTAGAGCCATATTCTGACCAGACCCAACAAAGTTTGATCATTTTGGAAAGTTTTGTTGAAATCAGCGTTTAAGAGCTAATACACTTGTTTGCAACCAGAGCAGAATTTGCAGCGTTTGGCTGGATTTATCAATGTTTGTAATGTATATTGTTGTGTTAGTCCCTTTTTGCAGCGATTGAAACTGTTTAACAAACCTGGACAATGTTTATAACAATGGACAGAGTTAGTTAGCAGTGTTGAGCTGGGTTTATAGTGTTGCAGTCCTCAACTGATTTTGCTCTTGTTGGAGGATTTAGAAGTCTCCCCAACACTTGATCTAGGTGGAGACCTTCTAGATTCCGAAGGAGGTGTAGGATGGAGTGTATGCTCAATCAACAATGCTCTTTTAATCGCTTCTTGAAGTGATGATAGTGTAAATGTTCTTACCAACCTTTTCAACGGTTCCCTCAACCCGTCTACAAAGAGAAATGTCACCCTCATGGGTGAAACATCTTGCACTTTTACTGCAATTTCCTCATATTCTTTGATGTATGCTGACAAAGAACCTGTATGCTTGAGTGAAGCCAGCTTTCTTAAAAACTCCTCTTTATCTCTTTTTTCCATTCTCTATGAGAAGATTCACTTTTGATGAACTAGAGGTTGAAAATGACCTGCTAATTGATACTGCTAATGACTGCAAACGTTGCAAAATTTCTACCAATCACTGCAGAAACTTTTGGCCACACTACCCTACAATTGCAAAAGCAGTCCCAACACTGTTGCACAAATTCTGTTGCTAAATACAGTCACTGCAAACTAATAATCCCCACTGCTCACACCGCTTCAATACAAACAAACACCGTTAAATGCAACACTATAAACCCAACTGAACATTGCTAACTAACTCTGTCCACTATTATAAAAATTGTTCAGGTTTGTTAAACAGTTTCAATCGCTGCAAAAAGGGACTAACACAACAATATACATTACAAACATTGATAAATCCAGCCAAACGTTGCAAATTCTGTTCTGGATGCAAACAGGTGTATCAGCTCTTAAACGCTAATTTCAACAAAACTTTCCAAAATGATCAAACTTTGCTGGGTCTGGTCAGAATATGGCTCTAGACACCCACATAGACTAGCTAAAACTGGGACGTTCAGCTACTACGATCTGATATAATATTGCTAGTTTTGCAGAAATTCTTCAGAAATTTTTTCTCAAATACCCAGAATTGCTAGATCTGGTGAATCAACTCTGAATCAACAATACCCAGAACTCTTAAAGCCAAATCAACCAAATGGGTATTCAAATCACCAATACTCAGAAACTGGAAACCCTAGATTTGAAAACGACAACCAAACCCTAACTTCCAAGTCTCTGAAAAATACTGAATCAATCCACAAGCTGGCAAGATCAAGGCTCTAATACCACTGTAATATCCTGATTCTGAAAAATTACCAAACCCTAGCAATATTGCAATATTTCTCCCAAATAAAATATCATCTATTTAAAATTAAAATTCTGATCTATAATTTAGAATTACAACATTACTCAAGACTTTTCCAGAAAACACCAACAACACAATTTTGCATTAAATCTGAGATACAAAGACAATTACATAAACAATTCTGAGAGTAATCACATGAAACAACTCACAACACACCAAATCAGATTGCTACTGTTGAAGAAAATGCCCCAGATGGGACGTTGGGGTCTAGAATCAAATTTAACATCAAAACTCTACTGATTTTGGTCTCCAAATTCTGAAGAACTCCCCTTAGAATGAGGACGTCAGCCTCTAAAGTCTGCCAATGGGTGCTCAAACCTGACGTCGACCTTATTTCTTCCTCTAAACACTGAAACCACCTCTCAAAGATGCAACGTCCACCCTGTAATGTTGAAATCAGATTCTAGGAGTGGGGCGTGGATCTTGATATGTTGCCAATACTGGCAGTGATGCTCAAAACAGGGACGTCTGCCTCCCTAGGGCAAGACATGCTCACAATGCTGCCAAATTGCTAATGAGACTTATGGGGTTTCATCCTTAGTCCCTGATCCAAGAGGGTTTCCGTCCTCAAGGATTAGCTCCTGTAGGTTTTCGTCCACAAGAGTTGTTCTCTCATAGGGTTTCGTCCACAAGAGAAAATGGTATTAGCTTTTCAGCCAAATACACAAAGTGGAAGAGAAATAATTAATCCAACACCCCTCAAATGAGCCCCCTACTCCTCCTTATATAGATATTCTTCTAATTTGCCGTTGAGGTGGCACTTTTATTATTTATTTATTTTAATAATAAAGTCACATTACCCTTATATCTCTCCTTTATTATTTTAGTATTTTCTTTTATTCTTTTATTAATCTAACTCCACACAAAACACTTCTACACCATACCTAGGGCAAAACACCCATCAAACTCAAATCTCCACCCCACACTTAATGTACAAGGCACATTACGAAAAATAGGGACATTACAAAGCATGAAATGGTGTTTGGTCTCCCTAGCTTTTCACTAGCATTGCTAGTATGCTCGAGTTTTTTGGCAAGGAAGCAACATCGAGTACCTTTTGAGTTGAGCACTCATAGAGTAAAAGGGCAGTTGGATGTGATTCACACCGATCTGTCTGGACCCATGACTGCCAGTTTCAGTGGATATAAGTACTTCCTAGTGTTTGTGGATGACTACTCACGAAATATATGGGTGTATTTGTCGATAATGTCACATGCGCTCAAGAATTTCCAATGCTTAAAGAAGTGTGTAGAGACAAAAACTGGGCATTCTATTCAAGTTCTCCGCTCAAATCAAGGGGGGGGAATATACATCCAATGACTTTTCGTGGTTTCTCGAGCAAAAATAGATCGAAAGACAACTCACTATAGCATACACTCCACAACAAAATGGGGTTGCCGAAAGGAGGAACCATTCCATCATGGAAATAGTTTGCTACATGCTCATAGGAGCAAATTTGGAGCAGTAATATTGGGCTGAAGCTGTTGCCTTTATCGTGTATCTATTGAATAGAGTGCCCACAAAGTCACTGCAAGGAATTACACCAGAAGAAGCTTGGTCTAGGAGGAAGCCTTCAATTGTGCATCTCAGAGTCTTTGGAAGCAAAGCATACATGCATGTGCCAAAGTGGCAAAGGACCAAGTTGGATGTTAAGATCGTGCCATGCATATTTCTTGGGTATGATATGGAGTTAGATGAGGAAGTTCATGAAGAAGTTTAGGAAGTTGCTGATGAACCTATAGCAGCTGGTGAACAGGAAGCTATTGTGCCTACAACTCCGTCACCATGGCGAAAGATTCCAAAATGGCTCTCTAGTACCATTAGAGATGCTAAACTTGATGTAGCTCCTAACATCACTTCCACACGACCATGTACTCGAAGTAGTGCAAATCGGGAAATAAATCTAGCCTTGATGACTTCAGTGATGGAGAATTTAAAACCAGATGGGTGAAGGAAGCACTTAGTTTGCCATAGTGGAAGGCAACTATGGATGCAAAGTATGAATCTCTAATGAAGAACAAAACATGGGAACTTGTTGATTTGCCAAAAGGAAAGAAGCCCATAGGCTACAAGTGGGTCTTCAAAATCAAATACAAGGTAGATGGATCCATTGACAAGTATAAGGCATGACTCATTGCAAAGGTCTATGCACAGAAGGAAGGAATAGATTATTAAGAGACATTCGGCCCCACAATGAAGATTAAAACTGTCCATGTAATCTATGTACTGGCAGCACAATTTGGTTGGAAACTTTAGAAGATCTAAGGCTTGTTAATTAGATACAACATTGCTTGATGATCTACATAGAAAGCAAAGGGATTGAAAAGTAGATAGCGTCTGAACTTTGGATTGCATATACCTTTCCCAAGGCTTCCCTCTTTATCATGTTGTAATTCTTTTCCGCTTGTGACAACAACTAACTTGAAAAGTAAATAGGCTGGTCAAGCCCAAATTGTCCCTCCTAGGCCATCCTGCATCCAATTGCAAATTAGATGCATCCACGTGGACATGAAATTCTTTATCCCAATTTGGAAACACCTGAATGGGTGCCTTCAACTCTTCAAAGGCCTTTAGATGCTCTTCGATCCACTTGAAAGGAGGGGACACTCGTGCGAAATTCTTAATAAATCTTCTATAATACCCCACATGTCTAAGAAGGACTTCAATGAACTGATGAATCCAATCACCAAGAAATTGCATATAAGTAGAGATGTGTTTAATGAAGCTTGTGAAACTAAGTCAAATACTAAGGATTCTAAGGAGTTTGAAGATGCCACATATCTAGTTGTGAGCATAAATAATGATATGGAGTTAGATGAGGAAGTTCATGAAGAAGTTTAGGAAGTTGTTGATGAACCTATAGCAGCTAGTGAACAGGAAGATGTTGTGCCTGCAACTCCGTCACAATGGCGAAAGATTCCAAAATGGCTCACTAGTACCATTTGAGATTCTAAACTTGATGTATCTTCTAATATCACTTCCACACAACCATGTACTTGAAGTAATGCAAGTCGGGAAATAAATCTAGCCTTGATGAGTTTAGTGATGGAGAATATAAAACCAAAATCGGTGAAGGAAGCACTTAGTTTGCCATAGTGGAAGGCAACAATGGATGCAAAGTATGATTCTCTGATGAAGAACAAAACATGGGAACTTGTTGATCTACCAAAAGGAAAGAAGCCCATAGGCTACAAGTGGGTCTTCAAAATCAAATACAAGGTAGATGGATCCATCGACAAGTATAAGGCATGACTCATTGCAAAGGGCTATGCATAGAAGGAAGGAATAGATTATGAAGAGACATTCACCCCCACAATGAAGATTAAAACTGTCCATGTAATCTATGCATTGGCAGCACAGTTTCGTTGGAAACTTTAGCAGATGGATGTCAGAAGTGCCTTCCATAATGGTGATCCAAAAGAATAGGTGTACATGACACAACCTGAAGGATTGTTAATCAGATACAACAATGCTTGGTGATCTACATAGAAAGCTAAGGGATTGACAAGTAGGTAGTGTCTGAACTTTTGGATTGCATATACCTTTCCCAAGGCTTCCCTCTTTATCATGTTGTAATTCTTTTCTGCTCGTGACAACAACTAACTTGAAAAGTAAATAGGTTGGTCAAGCCCAAATTGCCCCTCCTGGGCCATCCTGCATCTAATTGCAAATTAGATGCATCCACATGGACATGAAATTCTTTCTCCCAATCTGGAAATACCAGAATGGGCACCTTCAACTCTTCAAAGGCCTTTTGATGCTCTTCCATCCCCTTGAAAGGAACATTCTTGCATGTCAAGACATCTAATGGAGGGGACACTTGTGCGAAATTCTTAATAAATCTCCCAATATACCCGACATGTCCTAAGAAGGACTTCAACGAATTGACGTCGTACGACTCCTCCATGCTCATTACGACTTGTATTTTGTCAAGGTCTGTCTTCAATCCTTCTTTGTAGACAACATGTCCTAACAATTTCCCATAAAGGACAAACAACTTACACTTTCTGGGATTCAACGACAAACAAACATTCCTACATAGTTGCATGCATTCCTCTAGTGCCTTTAGTTTTTAAATGCTTGTCTTTCCTCCTGTACAATGACAAATCATCTAAGAAGACCTTAAAATTTCCTGTGGACATTTGCTCAAAGATATACAAGATTATCCTTTGAAATGTAGCTGGAGCATTGCATAAACCAAACATCTGGTTATATGCATATATCCCATTCTCCACTGCAAAGATTGTCTTCAACTTATCCTCCTAGGCAATACTGATCTAATTATAACCCTAGAATCCATCCAAACATGAATAGATCTCGTGTCCTGCTACCTCTTCCAATATGGAATCGGTGAATGGAATAAGGAAGGGATCCTTGATTGTTACAACGTTCAAGCTCCAAAAATCCTCACAGATGCAGATTTGGCTCACCTCCTTCAAGGTAATAATGGTCGGCGATACCCACTCACTTACCATGACCTTGAAGATTATACCCGCATCCAAATTTTTTTGTATCTTTGCATTCACCAAAGCTGCATACTTCGGGTTCATTCGGTATGGCCTCCTCCTTACTGTTGTGCACTTGGAATCAATGGTATTCTATTTACACACAACTCTGGTGGGATCCCTTTTAAGTCCTTGGACATCCATGCGAAGACATCCTTATATTACATGAAAATTTTGAAAGCGACAACTTTCATCATTGGATCCTAGTCGTCTCTACAATGGATAATCTCTTCATCCTTTTCAGTGAGGTTTACCTGAACCATCTTTGGACCTTTGTTCTGGATGGTGTCAATTCATTTGCTACCTTTAATACATCAATTGGGTGAGTTGGCTTCTTGTCAATTACGACATCATCGATAGTGTATTCTGCAAAGTTCTTTGGAAATGTCCACTTCTCCTTTTCTACCTCCTTTGGTGTAGACTTCTTTCTTGATTCACCAACTTTGTACACAGTATGTCTTCTTTCATCATGGTCAACTTCTACTTGAATACACAGATACAGTGGCAGAAAAATTTCATAATACTCCATTTGCTAATGGCGAAGTCTACTGTCTGAATCATAGTTGAGAAAATCGGAATCGGATCGGAATCGACATGGAAAAGAATCAGGAAAAATCGGGAATCGGCAAAAAATGGGGACAAAATCGGCATTTTTTCATTGTAAAAACCGAAGAAAATGCAAATTTTCATTGAAAAAGCTTTTTTCATGCATATCAGAATTTTTCGGGAAAAAATCGGTAAAAATCGACAAAAAATCAGCTAGCCTGTGAATCGGGAAAAATCGGATTGAATCGGGATTTTTTGCAGATTTTCTCAACTATGGTCTGAATCTTCATCCTCTTCTATGCATTCTTGAAGTTTCAACAATCCTTCATTTGGCTCATGTTTGCTATCATCATCCGATGATGAACTCCCTAATTTATCAAATGTCACAATGTCTTGATTGGACTGATTCTTCAAATTTATCATATATTTGTGTTGTCCCTTCTTGAATGTAAGACGATCTTTCTCCCAGTTATTGTTCGCTTTTTCCATATTAACCATCCGTGTGCTAATAATGCATCACAGGCCGGTTTGCATGGCAATTACCACAAAATCCATGACAAACTACTCCCTTCATTTCAATCCCTCCATGATGTTCACTCTTGATGTCATTTCAATCTTCACTTGTGCTAGCTTATGGTGTAACAACTCCATATGAATCAATACCAACTTTTTCCTAACTTATTCATCAACACTGTCGGATCTATGAATTGATCCCTTCTTATCATTGGTACTTCTTGATGACATCGTGGCTTCACAACTCTTCTTGTCCATGTCATTTCTCCTACCTTCGCATATAGCTCAAGTTTTGCGCCAGGCAAACTAGACACCTTTAAGGCTTTACCTCAACTGTTGTGTTCACTACTTGCGCATCCAATTGCTTTGTTGATGATGAATGTACCTTCGGTACTTTTGTGGTGATCGACTTCTTCAACTGTTTTTCCTAGAGGAGTCTTTCTTGTTTAGCCTTTTGCATCTCTTCTTCTATCAAGTCTTGTGCTTCTTGCCACCTCTCCTTCTCCTTGGCAGGATTTGGGTATTGCTCGGCCTTCCTTGCCTGAGCCATTGTCACTGCTAGCACATGTTTATCCTTATTTTGTTGGTCTTCTATAGGTTCCTCTATGTCAATAAAACTCACATTCTTTGGGCAATTCACCTCCTTGTGATTCCCTGGTTTGCACCATCTGCATATAAGTTTTCTATTGTTGTTTCCAAATTTTCCTCCTGTTGATGGGTTCTGACAATTTCTTGCGAAACGTCCCCACTCTTGGCATATTCTACATTGGATTATGGGCCTTCAGTCTGAGTCATACCGTAATCGACTCTTTCCACCTTGTTGTTGATTACTTTGCTGGGTTGCCTTACTCCACGATGATTATTCCTATATCCACCATTGGTCTCTCCTTGCCCATTCTTTGAGGTACTAGGTTTTTCTTCTTTCTTTTCTTTTTGCATTGTCATCTTCTAGTGCCTTGCACTCCTCAAATTGAATTGGCAATCTCCAACCACATGCCCAATGACTTCGCATATATTTTAATAAGCATTCATCAGACAACTCACATTTGTGTGCCCGTTCGTCTTACAATTTGAGCACCAAATCTCCTTCTCTTTCTTCTTTTATCCCTTCACTTCATTTATAATTCTTTCGACGTCCTTTTTTCATCTCTTGGATTGCTATGTGCAGTTCATTTCTGTCACTATCAAAATTGTCACTTTTGAAATAACTTATCCTTGCCGCCGTTTGCTTTGCTTTGCTCTTCAAATTCAGAGCTCTCTCATATGCTTCTTGATAAGTGATAGGCTGTAGTACCTTCATATTTTTCCTGTATCTTGGTAGCAATCAATCGCTTTTGCAAACTGTTTGTTGGTTGCTCTTCCATTTTGTCAACTAGTTCCTTGAGTCTCTTATTATAGGACTTAATATATTTGTCTTTCCTCTAGTTAGTAGAATATATCTCCCCAATGATCTTTTTATCATCTCTCAATAGCTTGAATTCCTTCTTGCATTCATCAACTAAATCTCACCATGTTGTGAAGGGATTCCTTCTTGCCCTTTTTAGATGCCAGTTCATTGCAATGCCTCGCAATCGAACCGAAAATAGTATCAACCAAGCATCCTTGTCATCCACTTTAGTGGTACACCATATAGTTACACAGGTTCCAATGTGACGCTCTAGGTCCTTTTTGTCACCCAAAAAAGGTGGGCTTTTCTATTTGTTGATCATTGCAACAATGTTTGCCATTGGTGGTTGATTCTCTTCTCTTAACTCTTCCTCACTTAGTGATGCCTCATTGGTTGCTTCTTCTCTTGGTGCCTCTTCATTGAAGAATTCCTCACCAACAAACAGTTTGCGACCACTTACTAGTGCACCTATGCTTCACAACCTCCTTCGTGAATATATGAGCGTTGGTTTTGTCTTTGTACACTCTTGTGTGGTTGCCCTTATGCCTGACTCTCGTCCTTCACACCTCTTGGCAATCTCCCCCGCTCTTGTGCTAGCGTCACCAATTGGTCAACCTTGTCTCTCTATGCACTCTCCACATTGGCGTGTATAATAGGAGACTCAAGGAACTAATTGACACTCCATTGAGATATATTCTACGAGGTATGAGTTTGCTTTGCTTTGCTCATTGGTGAGATATATGAGCGAAGCAAAGCAAACTCATACCTCGTATTTCTTCTCGGTTCGCCCTTTATTTGCTTGTTGCACCCCATCTCATACCTCGTCCTTCGTTGTTAGATACAACGTATGCCACCACCTATTTTCGTCATCGAAACTATCCTCCTCCTAAGGATTCCAAACATGTTCCACCTTTGGTTGTTCAAGTTTTGTTGTTCTTGACTGCACTTCTCGGTTGGCAATGTTTTGCTCAACACGATGCTCTTGGGCAATTCTATGACTTTTTCTTATAGGTTGATCTTGACTTCTTCTGAGGTTACGTCTCACACGTCCTCGTAGCAAGGAATCTGTCATCCCCCTCTCCAATCTTCACGCGTATTGGTTCGAACTTCAGACAACAATGGCGCTAAATGTAACGTGGTGGTGACTATTTCAACAGTTGGAAGAACAATTGGAATGAGAAATTTTAGGAGCCAACTAAGACAATTATCATTGCTGGCCCAAACACAATTGACATAAGCAATTGTACAACTCTACCTGTACAACAAATATCAACTTGCACTTGTATGGCAAAGTCTCAACATGCACTTGTACGCAAACACTTGTACAACACAACCACAATCCACTTGAACAACAACTCCAAACACCTATCACTTCCATTGGCAATGACCTGTACGGCAATGACCTCGTCAACACTCATATGGCAACCTTCCTCATACAACACTTTGTGACGACCTTTGTATGGCTCTCCAAATGCAGTATGATGACTTGGACAATTATTCTTGATTGTAACTTTTGTCTGCAACCCTGCACACATAGAACTTGGCAAACACAACCTAACAATCTATTGCAATAATAGTCTGACACAGAGAGATTGAAATGGAATGTCATTCCATTATAACTGCCTGTAAGGCACTTGCATTATAGATATGTCTGCACTTGCAATACACAAATCACATAGATGTTCTCACGTCACAATGCATTCCTGGAATCCCCATACACTCCAATACTCTCTAATAGACAATGCTTCTCTCTCGTACAATTGTATCGCACAAATGAATGGGGGGGTTCCTTTTATGCTTGTGGGTTGGCAGTTAACAACAACTACTGCCCGAATACCTCACCACTTAACTACCTCATTCATATTAAGCGAACATTACATTAGCCATACATATTACAATTTCGATGAATCAAACTATGATGTCATCATTCTTGACATGAACTAACAAAATGACATTTCACTTTTATTTCATTTACATGCACATTTTGAAATTGCATTTCATTTTGTGCACTTTTGCGTTTATTTTGTAAGTACAATATTTTCTTCAATTACTTCGGCAGCTGTCCAGAATTAGCTCCTACATTCAGATTGATCAAGTCATTATATGGATTGAAGCAGGATCCTACAGCCTAGTACATAAAAATTGATGATCACCTGTTGCAGCATGGTTTCACCAAAAGTTTCTCTGATGCAAATCTCTATCATAAGAAAGTTGGATCTGAGATAGTGATACTTGTGTTGTATATTGATGATCTGGTCATCATTGGCAATTCTAATGATTTGGTGAATGGTGTGAAGAATGACTTGAAAAAGTCATTTGACATGACAGATCTGGGACTTTTGCACTATTGTCTTGGCTTAGAGGTATGGCAAAGGAAGAATTGCATTGTTGTTTCATAGACAAAGTATACCAAGACAATGCTTGAAAAATACTAGGTAACAAACAATAAACCAAAGGCAGCACCAATGGAGCAAGGTTGACAACTGTTCCAATATGATGTCACCATAAGTGTTTGAAACGGATGCACACTTAGATGCAGCAGGACATGACAAAACAATTTAAAATTAAATATGCAGCAGCCAAATAATAATTATTAAATTAACTTGCACCTTCAACCATCAAACATTACAAATTATAATATATATAGGTTGGCGATAGGAAGGAAGTCGGCAGAGGGGATAGGAGAGGAGTAACGGAGGGATAAGGGGAAAGGGAGTTGGAGGGATAAGGGGAAGAAGGAATAACGGAGGGATAAGGAGGAAATGGAGGGATAAGGAGGGAATATAGGAGAGGAGTTAGGAGGGAGTTAGGGAGAATAGGGTTTTTAAAAAAACTGCCGACAACACTTGCCGACAAAAGTTAGGGAGTTTTCACACTTAGGGCTAGAAAAGGATTTTTCTAAGCCACTTTCGAAGCAACCCTATTCACACTTGCAACATTCTCCCCCTTAAAGTTGAGAGGACTGACTACACAGTCTCTCAGCTTTACAAATTGAGCTTTAGTCATCGCCTTGGTGAAGATGTCCGCGACGTTCTCCAAAGTGTGACAATATTGAAGCTCAACAATTTCATGTTCCACCATATCTCTGATGAAGTGGTACTTCATATCAAAATGCTTCGTTCTGCTATGGTGGACAGGATTATATGCCAACTGAATGGCACTGATGTTGTCGCAATAGATTCTGGTCGGACCACTTTGTTGTTCTCCAATCTCTTCTAGTACTTTCCTTAGCCACAAGGCTTGAGTACTTGCATAAGTAACCGCTATATACTCAGCTTCGTTGAAGATAGCGCTACTACTATCTGCTTTTTGGAACTCCAAGTTATTAGTCCCGATCCAAGACTAAAACAGTTTCCCGATGTTGACTTCCTGTCATCAATATTGCTACCCCAATCACTATCACCGAAGCCTACAAGCTTGATAGTGTTACATTTATGGTACTGGATTCCAAAATCCAATGTACCTTTCACATATCTCAAAATTCTTTTAGCTGCTTGCAAATGCAGCTCAGATGGGTTAGCCATAAATCTAGAAACAAGAGATACAACATACTGAATATCTGGTCTGGTGTTGGCGAGAAACATCAAACTCCCAACCATGCTTCTGAAAGTGGTCACGTCAACTTTTGGTGCTCCATCATCTTTGCTTAATTGGATCCCATGTCCAACCGGAGTTGCAACTCGGTTTGCAATGCTCCATAGCAAACTTCTTGATCATATCCTGAGCATACTTATGTTGACAGATGAAGATCCCTGTATCTGACTGATGAACCTCCATTCCAAGGTAGTAGTGCATTAAGCCAAGATCCTTCATCTCAAATTGCGTCATCATGGAGTGTTTGAACTCCATATTCATTTTCTCATTACTACCCATAAAAATGAGATCATCCACATACAAGCAAACTATGAGGATGTCTTTACCTTGCTTTAGGTAGTAGAGTGTGGGTTCATTTTTGCTCCTGGTGAACCCATAATCTTTGAAGTACCCATCAATGCGTGAGTACCAAGCTCTTGGTGCCTCGTTTAAGACCATAGAGTGCCTTCTTCAATCTGTAAACAAGGTGTTCCTTACCTTGCACTTCAAATCCTCGTGGTTGCTCAACGTACACTTCTTCCGTCAAGTAACCATTGAGAAATGCACTCTTGACATCCATGTGTTGGACTTTCCATCCTTTGTGTGCAGCTAAGGCAAGAACTGTTCTGATAGTCTCCTCGTCGGCTACAGGAGCAAAAGTCTCTTCATAATCTATTCCATATTTCTGAGTAAAACCCTTTGCCACTAATCTTGCCTTATGCTTCTCAATGCTTCCATCAGCATTAAACTTGGTCTTGAAGATCCATTTACAGCCAACACATTTCTTTCCTTTAGGAAGCTTCACGAGCTCCCAAGTGTCGTTGTTTTTTATAGAGGTTATCTCCTCTTTCATGGCATCTTGCCAAATCTTCGGAGTACATGCCTTCTCATAACTAGAAGGTTCAAGCTGTGCACTAGTTAACAAAGCATAGTTAACTTGATCTCCCCTAGGTTCCTGCTGGGATTCATCATCACCATACAAGTGCATACTTTCTAATCTATGTAAAACAGATTCCATTTCACTAGCTTGACTCCTAGTGTATCTTCTTGAAAAAATTTTATCCAACATCTGAGATGATGGATGATACTGTAGAGTTCTCTTACCTTTGGATGGAACATCAATGTCCATTGGTGAGGAACTTACTGATCGCTGTGGAGAAGGACTTGGTGAAGAAGTTGAATCAGAAGATGGACTTGGAGGATGTGTGGGAGGAGACTGCTTTCCTTTCTGTGGGAGCTGTGGTTGCACCTGCTGAGCAACTATATCAGTGGCTTCAACATCACTGAATATTTGGGGCTTACCCCACTCTCCCCCTTCATCAAAAATCACATCCCTTGAAATCACTATCTTTCGAGTCGTAGGATTGTAGAGTCTATAACCCTTTGTGTTTTCACAATATCCTACAAAAATGCATGCTTGACTCTTTGGATCCAGACTTCTTTCTCAGCTCATCAGGAATGTGAGCATATGCCAATGAACCAAATACTCTGAAATACTTCACATTTGGTTTCTTACCATACCAGGCTTGGTAAGGTGTCTTTCCTTTCAAACTTGAAGTAGGACTTCTGTTCAAGATGTGAACACTAGTCCTTGTTGCATCTCCCCAATATGAATTACTCAAATGCTTTGTCTGAAGCATTGATCTTGCCATCTCCACAATGGTGCGATTTTTCCTTTCTCGCTACACCATTTTGTTGTGGAGTGTAGGCAGTTGTGAACTGCCTCTTGATGCCATGATGTTTACAAAAATTCAAAAACTGATTAGAGGAGTATTCTCCTCCTCTATCTGATCTAAGACATTTTATTGAATATCCACTCTCACTTTCAACTTTTGCTTTAAAATCAACAAAGCATGCAAATGCTTCATCCTTATGCTTCAAAAAATATATCCAACACATTCTTGTGCAATCATCAATGAAAAGTAGGAAGTAAGAGTGGTTACCTAGACTCTTGGTCTGCATCGGACCACAGATGTCTGAATGCACTAACTGGAGTGGATAGCTGGCCCTCCATGCTTGTCCATGAGGAAATTTCGATCTGGCATGCTTGCCCAAGGCACACCCTTCACAGACTTCCTTACTATCTTGAATTTTGGGAAGTCCAGATTACCATTGCTTGTGAAGTTAGCATTTTCAAACTTGCTGAATTCAAATGACCATATCTCAAGTGCCATAGGACACTTGGATTGGTAATTGCAACATTTGCTAACTTATTTCCTCCTGGCTGGCCAAACTTCAAAGGGAATAATCTATTCTTTGACATTGGCACTTGTGTAATGATTCTATTACTATTGTTCTTGTCAAAAATGGTGCATTTACCCTCATCAAAAATCAACTTATAATTCTTTTCAAGCATTTGACCAACACTTAAAAGATTGTGTTGAAGATGAGGTGTGTAATAGATATCACTTACTTGCTTGATGCCTTCTTTCGTTGGAACCTCCATGGCTCCAATGCCTTCAACTGCCAATGACTTGTCATCTCCCAATCGGATGCTGGATTTGTATGAGGAGTCTAAAGTAGCAAAGAGTTCTTCTTTGCCACTCATGTGATTTGAACACCCAGTGTCCAAAATCCATGTATCATTCATATTTTGCTCTGTCTGGCCATAAGAAAGAAAGAGATTTGTGGACTCTTCCTCTTCTCCAAAATTCCCAAACTGACTGCTCTGGTTGCTGCTGCTTCCTTGCGAAGTCTTTGACCAACAATCTCGAGCATAATGGCCAGGTTTGCCACAATTGTAGCAAACTTGTTTTGATTTATCTCCTCCTTTTCCTTTGCCAGATTGTTTCCCTCTATATTGCTGCTGTCCTCCTCTATTCTGATTTCCACCTCTGTTGGATGATCCTCCTCTGTTAGGAGTTCCCTCTCTTTGATTATTCCTGCCTCTCGCCTCTTTGTTGTCCTCTTGCCACGGCCTCTACCTCTTCCTTCATGTGTGGCAAAAGCTTTATCATCTCCTCCATAACTGGTGGTAGGAGTTTCCTGTAACCTCTCTTCATGTGAGAGAAGTGAACCAGTTAGTGCATCAAAAGACAATGAGGTTAAGTCTTTGGATTCTTCAATAATTATTGCAACAGAATTCCACTTTGGAAGAAGTGTTCTCAACACTTTCTTCACCATAACCTCTGGCTTAATATCTTCCCCTAGTGTGACCATTTTATCAACTACGGCTTTCACTCGCACGCAGTAATCTCCCACTTTTTCATTTTCTTGCATCCTGAGATTTTCAAAATCTCGTTTCAATGTTTGCAGTTTTACCTGTTTTACTTGGTCACTACCTCTATAGCTTTCTTTTAGGGCATTCCAGGCATCTTGTGCAATTACATAAGAGGCAACTCTAGGGAAGATACTTTTATCTAGGGCAGCATGTATGTGATAAAGGGCGAAAGCATTGTTTTTCTGTGCTTCTTTTCTAGCCTTTTTATCAGCATTAGAGAAAGCTGCCCATTCAGCAGCAGTTGGTTCAGTATAGCCCTCTTCGACTACATCCCATAAACCTTTTCCTATCAAAAGGGTTTTCATTTTAATAGACCAATATTCATAGTCTCCTCCATTGAACTCAGGAATCGGAAGACTAGTATTGGATGCCATTGCAGAATAAAAACAAACTTTATTTGAAGCAAACAAGTACTATAAAGCAGTACAAAGAGATTAATGATTCAAATCAAATCTCGCCTTTTTAGTACATTCAGGTTCTGCTTCGGAACTGCTGCTGATGACAATGACCTCAGGTTCTTCAGGATCCACTTCCTCTGGATCTTCTTCTTCTTCTTCAGCTTCTTCTTCTTCGTCTTCTTCTTCTTCTTCTTCTTCGTCTTCTTCTTCTGCTGCTGCTTCGGGTTCAGGAGAGCGTGGTGAATAGCTCTCACTTGATTCTGCTACCCGTACACCAGGTGTATAACTGGCACTTGCTTGATCCTCTGGAACAACTTCCTCTGGTACAACTTCCACAGTCTCGGACTCTTCAATTCTTTGTCCGAAAATGTTGTCTTCTGAATCTGCCTCGTACCTTGAATCCGGCTTCCTCAAATGATCAATCACCTGATTTTCCAGCTGACAAAACACTGTATGGAGACTTGTTCGTCGAACCCTTTCATCAAAGGATTCCGGTGTCTCTCGTCTCAAAATCGAGAGAAGTGCATTATAACACCCCCCAGACCGGATCATCTAACATTTCACGGGCACATTATTTCTCTTTTTCAAATGCTCTTCAAACAAGGTTTTTAAAATTTTTATAAAGTTTTTTTTTTAAAAAATTTAATAAATTTTTATATATTTTATAAATTACCTTTTAAATTAAATTATTAAAAAGATAATTTAAAAAATATATAATTAAAATTATTAAATAATTTAAAAAACTTAAATAAAAATTAAAAACCTTTAAAAATTAAAAAAAAAAATTTACCTTTTCTAATCTGCACGCGGGCGATTCGACCCCGCGACCTCCCTGAGCACGGCGGGCGTGCTTTGCCGCTACACCACGGCGGCCGGCTGAAAACAACCAGGGCTTCCGCCCTTTTAACTTCGGCAGGCGGCGAAAAATAAAAAAAAAATAAAAATTTTCGTTATGGCTACCGGCGGGGTTCGACCTTAGGACCTCCTCTGTGCACGCGGATCGTTTTGGCCGCTGCACCACGTCCCTCGGACGTGTCTTCAACAGCACCGGGGACAATAATAAAACACGGCGGCGGGCGAAATTTAAAAAAAAAAATGTCGTTCTTTTATCCCACATTCTCTGTGGGGAAGCTCCAGCAGGGTTTATCAACCCAAAATCGCGCAATGTAAATCGACTGCCTTCGGGCAGTCACACTAGCCGTATTTTGCCGCCAATGCAGCCAAAGACAGCTCGCCACGTGGCGAATTTTTACGCGTCGATCCGGGAACCTTCTGCCACGTCAGCACGATCGCCGCCACGTCAGCCAATCGCACGCTGCCACGCACGCTGCCACGTCACTCGCTGCCTCGATCCGCGTGCCGTCAACTGCCAATCGATCGCCGCCACGTGTCGCCTCGGAATCCGTGCCAGTCGAGCCTGTTGTTTGCGCCACGTGTCACCTCGAGATTTGTGCCGCTGCCACGTGTCGCCTCGAGATTCGTGCCGAGCCTGTGCACGATCCTCCTCGGGATCCGTGCCCGATCCTGCTCGCGATCCGCCTCGGGATCCGAGCCCTGCTGGCTCCTGCGCCTCGGGATGCGTGCCCGCCTGGCCTCGCCTCGGGAACCGTGCCCGCTCTGATACCAGTGTTTGAAACGGATGCACACTTAGATGCAGCAGGACATGACAAAACAATTTAAAAATTCAAATATGCAGCAGCCAAATAATAATTATTAAATTAACTTGCATCTTCAACCATCAAACATTACAAATTATAATATATATAGGTTGGCGATAGGAAGGAAGTCGGCAGAGGGGATAGGAGAGGAGTAACGGAGGGATAAGGGGAAAGGGAGTTGGAGGGATAAGGGGAAGAAGGAATAACGGAGGGATAAGGAGAAGATAGGGGAGGGAATATAGGAGAGGAGTTAGGAGGGAGTTAGGGAGAATAGGGTTTTTTAAAAAAACTGCCGACAACACTTGCCGACAAAAGTTAGGGAGTTTTCACACTTAGGCTTAGAAAAAGGATTTTTCTAAGCCACTTTCGAAGCAACCCTATTCACACTTGCAACAATAAGTATCTACTACTCTTTATCGTCAGCTGATTGGGAGTCTTATATACTTGACAAATACTAATATCAACTGATGTGGACATCATTTAGGCATAGAATTAGATTTATTTCCTAAAAGTCGAAAGTCCTAAGTCTAAGTTAGAATTAATTACAAATAGTATTCCAACTTGTAAATGTCGACACATTTGGACGACATAGTCATTGGGTTTGATTTGTTATCTTCTTAGAGTTAGCAAATTGGTTTTGATTAGCTTAGTCATAGTTTTCTTGTTAGCATCTTCTATTTTGAGAAGATTATGGTTGTAAACGTGCTATTTAAGCACATATGGAGTATATTTGGCCAGTTTGGCTCCACATCATCAAATTTGGTGAGTTATCTTTCAAGGTTCATGTAGGAACCTAAGGAGTCATTGGAAGGTATCAAAGAGGGTTGCACTAACTCCTTGGAGCTAGGCGCCTAAATGCAATCTTTGGTGGCAGGCACACTTCTAATGAAGTGGAGCATATTGTGCCTTTAGCAGGACACACTGTTGCCTTAGAGCTTGGTGCATAGAAGCTTCATTGATGCCAGACACACTTATGATGGAGTGGAGCACACTATACCTTTAGCGGGGTGAATTTCTGCCTTAAGGCTAGGTGCACAGGAGTTTTCTTGATGCCAAACACACTTTTGTCGAAGTGGGGAACATAGGTTTCAAAGCGGGGCACGTTACTACCTTAGGGCTAGGCTCATTGATGAAATTTTGGGGCTGGATGCACTTCTTTCTAAGAGAAGCACACTAGGAGCAAAGTGGGGTTCATTAATGCCTTAGTCATTCAGCTCTAACTCCTTCCACCTTAGTTTCGCACTTTGCCTCTATTGGCGTGATGTATCTCTGTTTAGAGTGTGATGGTAGTTGCAAGCTACTACAAGTTGATACATAGAAATCTTAAGCTTCAAGTGTTTTTAAAAAGTGGCATGGAGCAATTTCTTTCATAATTCTTTAAAAATCTTTATTTTCAAGGTGAATACTATAGACGAGACATCTAAGATAAAGTGCTTCTTATTCTTCACATTGTGGAAATAACATAGATGACAAAGTCTATCACCAAGTGAAATATGTGAGCCAATTTGTTAGAACAGAAGGAAACCTTACGTTGTTTGACCAACAATACTAGAGATAGTTGGATGAAATGATGGTGCCATAAACTTGTAATAATGCTTAGGATAGAAAACCATCTTAGGGATGAGAGGACATGGGGTGGTGGTCCAAGTGACTTCAATATATTGTTGTGAATGTCTCTTGTGACAACTCTATTGATGACAACCTGTAGGGGAAGAAAAACATGATGGGCATCCAAGAAGTAGCTGAATGGAGGAAGTAATCAATAGAGATGTCAATAGATTGAAAGACTAAGCTAGCTTCTATATACTGACAATGTCAATGCCTAGTTGGGTCCAAGGAAGTAACCCTCTCAAGAAAACAATGTGTTAAATATGTGTATTTCTCATGACACAAGGCTGAATAATTGAAATCCTCGAGTTTATGAAGATAGAAAGTTAGGATAAAGACTTAAAATGAAGGGGTTGCACAGCAAACTCAATGCGTACAATGCACTGCGGAACAATATGTTTTCAATAGATCCTTTGTTGAAGCATGATAGTTTCAAGCCAAGGAATATCTGTCTAGTACATTGATCTTAAAATTGGAGATCCAATTCTTAGACTGAAATAACTCTAGGTTTAATGACTACACTAAAGAGATATTCTTGGAAGGAACATGCTGTAAATGTACTTGAAAACACTTGTACTTTGAGATAGAAACAGAACATATCCCTTGCAAAGCAGCAGTTTAGAAGAAGGCTTCAAATTGAACATGTCCCAGAGCCTTTCCTTTATAGGTGATTTGAAACTTGGAACGAGCATTCACAGAGCTATTTAAAATAAAAACCTTGGGGTTAACCGCAATTTGGCAAAGATTGAAGAAGCAAGCACAACATGCAATTATCTCTGCAATTGAAAATTAGAAATTTTCACCCTAAATGTAATGATGATGCCATAATAAACTTATAAATTGGACCTATGGTGAATGATCATTTTTCTTGGGTCTAATTCTGGTTTCTTTGTTGTGTCTTTGTTCTATTAGTGGCTTCTGTGAGGCCTTTCAATCCTATAATATTCTCTACATGAAGTATTGTTTTGTGTAGGTCCTAGGATTTTTCTTCAAAGCCCTTGGTTTTCTTTTCAAGGATGTATTAATCTTTTATTTATTTCAGAATGTTTTCTTGTTATGTTTGTGTTGGACTATTTTGGGCTTATGTCATTTCTTTTGTATTTCCAACATGTTGTTGCTACAGTTGGTCATAATGATGTTTTAAAGTTTTCTCTGCTTATAAAATGAAATTTTCTTACCTATTGAAGGAAATGCGAATAATGTTTTTATGTTGAATACTCTAGACGACTATCATATTTTCAGATACCATATCCAAAGATTCCCTACCAACTATTTGAAAGGACAAGATCATCTAATTCTAACATTTTTTTTCCTATTGATTCCTTTAAGGCTTGAAACCCCCTAAAAAAAATTCATCATTTTCTTATAAGAAAAACTATTTTTAAAGCTTTCCAAATGTTGCTCAGTATTTACAGCTAGTTATCAATGTTGTTTCTTTTGTTCAAAGCCAATGCCAGGCCAACAAGAGAAACCCCTTTGTAGCTTGTGTGGAGACGACACTACTGGATGCTTATTGTTTAAAGGGTTGGGCTGATTCCTTTTGTGATTAAGTGTAATTTTCAGTCTATCCAAATGGCCAAGCATCTAGTGATTGGCCCATAAGCCTTCTTGGAGTACATTTTGTCACCAAGGTTTGAACTTGGGCGTTGGAATAAGCACACACTTACCCCAAGCCTTACCATACGAAAATTATATATAAACTATTTTATAAAGTCATTTACTTGTATGCCAATATAGAGTTAAATGAACTATCTATTCAATATACATGTCCTTATTTATGTAATCCATATAGAGTGTCTTTTCTTCATAAAAGTATTGGTATTTTTCTTCAAGAAACAAAAGTGGCTGACCCTGTTTAATGTTGTCATTTAGCTTTATTCATTACATAATTGTGTATCACTTTTTCTTTTTGCTGTTCATTATCATTAACAGGCTTGTTGAATACATAAATTTCACATACTATAGTGACTAGTAAACAGCAAATTTTATAAGAACCTTTCTCTATTGAATACTAAGAACAAACTGTAGTATTTATATACTATAACTTGGTCTCTATGTTGTTTTTCTGTCTTTTTCATTGCATTTATTTCCTCATAAGAATTAGATACAGACCCCAATTTGTTTTTGGAGTGATGTTCCTATAGATGAAAAATTAGTTCAATAGCTCCGCTTCCATCAACCTCAACTAGAAAGTTGACAGGCTCAAACATTTAAAGAAACCTCAAGCCCTAATTTAAAAGAGTATCTAAACTTTGCCTTGACAGCATTTTTCCACTTGAAAAATCTTATCCTCATATTATTATGCGTTTTTTCTGTTACTTACAGTATTCTATGGTACGCAATTTTATATTCATGGGAATGACTGAATTTGAAAAGGTAACATTTTCACACTTTGCAATCTATTTGGTGAATTTCTGTTGGAAAATTATGGGTCTTGTGTGTTGGTTTTTATAGAAGATAGGTTTTTATTGTTCTAGCAGTATGCTGTTTTGTTTTACTTCAAAAGTTTTCAGTAGAAGTGAAAGAAATGATTCAGGATAAGCATTACGGTTCTTGGAATTTAAGCTTTGGACTATTGCAACATAGAAACAATTTATATTTTATGCATTGTAGCAATACATTCTAAATAAGATAGCATTTGATTGAACGAGTAACTTAATAGGTTAATAGTGCTAAACACTTATGGAAGCAAGCCAAATAGTTGGTCAACCTTTGGTAAGGTAGAACAAGTGATATTACTTCTACCTAAAGTGACCAGATTCAATTTCTTTATTGTTATTAATAAACGAGATACAAAATTATGAATTTCTATAGATGGTACTCATTTATTAAGGAATTTCTTAAATAAGTGAGACAAAGTCTGTGTGGTCTCGCAGTTATAGGTTGAATGGGTTGGTTGTAGATGTTAAGTAGACCCTTTTTATAGTTCCATAGATATCATCTATGGGAGCATATTGTATGAGACTTCTAAAGTGATACATGACAATTTGAATCAATTATGTGTGGAGGGTTCAAGAAGCCTAAGAAGAATCAAATCCCCAAATAGGAAGTAGCGGGTATTGTGAACATGATTGCAGCTGAGGAGGTTGAGTGAATTGTGGTCGATGTGCAACAATTTGTAGAACTGTCGACATTGTTGTAATTAGAGGCATCTACCCCTTAGACATGGAAGTTGTAGGGCAGGAGTTGGAAACCATGGGAAGCCATGGGAAATCATGGCACATTTTCTTTTAAATATTTTTGTTTATAGGAGGATGAGAGTAAGGAGGAAAGCAACAACCAATCTGTTAATGAATGAGGTGAAAAGGGAATTCCTATGAGGAAAGATTGTTGTCTGAGCTGGAGTCCTCATTATCTGCCTGTTGGAAATGGTTGTTTGGGGATGAGTAAGTGTTGTTTGGCCCCAACCTTTAGCCATTCAAGTTCAACACATTGTCGTCTGTCGCAAAGCGAATGTTGTCTAAGGCCATTTAATAGTCTTTGTAATATGTGCCATTAGAGGAGTGTAAGAAGCTATTGTTATTGGCCTTACTTCCACATTGTCTAAGCATAGAACCATGCCAATGGGGGGGAGAAAAAACATGTGAGAGAAGGGTGCATCATTCGACGAAATGTGAATGTTGTCTAACAAAGAACGAGGGTTGTTTGATTGAGTACGAATAGCATTTGATATTGGCCTGCTATCCAAGGGATCCTTCTTGCCATTTGAATGCAAGTGTAGGAGTAAAGAATGAATCTCATCATCTAAGCTCAAATTGTTGCTAACCGAGTCCAATACACAGTTGTCAAGAACAAAGAGATTGTCGTCCGATATAAGGAGATTTTCTTCTGATGCAAGGAGATTATCGTTTGATGCAAATTGTGTTTGTCTAATGCAAGGAGATTTCCATTTGACACAAAATGACTGCTGTCCCAAGCAAAGAGGGTGTCATTTGACACAAGGAGATTGTGATTTGATGCAAGGAGATTCCTAGCTGATGTAAGGAGGTCATTGTCCAACATAAAGAGGGTTTTATGTGGCACAAAGTGATTGACGCAAGGAGATTGATTCTTGATGATTAACGCAAGGAGTGTTTTACCATGTCGTGCAAGTTATTCAAGGCTATCTATGGGGTGTTTGCACCTATGTCCATTGTTTTTCAAATCCACCATTGGTGTGTGTGCATTGTCTATTGTCGGTGCATGTGTGTTGTTCGTTATTGGTGCATGCATCCTGTCCACCATTGATGCACTGTCATTTGTGTGTGTTGACAGTCGTCCATGCATCATGCATGTCGTCTGCCATATACACTATTCATCATTGGTGCACCTTTGTCTATGCATATTGTCCGTCATTGGTGCACCGTCATCTATGGATGTTCACCATCTATGCACCATCATTTGTGCATGTTGTCTATTGTTGATGCATTGTTGTTTGTGTGTCGTCTACCATACGTAGTTCGAAGCAAGCCAATTGCTTGAAGCAGAGCAAGCAATTGGTTGTTGTTAGTGAATCATGCACGTCGTTTGCAAATCATGCATGTTGTCTGGAGCTATCTAAAATAGTGCATGAAATGGAGCAAGCAATGAGAGAAAAATGTTTTGTTGGCAGTGATTTGCAATGCAGCAAGTTGCAAAAGATGTATGTTTTGGTCACGAATCCGCCATGAGGAAAGGATTTGTCGTTATTGCGCCCTGGACCCGCAAACCAACATTGAAAGGCCGGAAGGAAGGAATGCCTTCCGGGCCAATCTCCGGAGAAGGCCGGCTCCTTGTGGGGGTTAGTAAGATAAGATGAGAGTGCAGGAAAGAGATAAAAATGCGGAAAGAATTTACAAATGAGATTGGAGTTGGGTGGGGGGAACTAACAGTACAGCAACACATCAATCACCGCTACTTACTGCATTATGAATACAAAGCATAGCCAGGAACTGCAAACCCTAAGTATACTTTCTGTATAAAGCAGGGTACGCACAGCTACAATGGCTCCCTAGCAAACATTCTCCCTACAAGGAGAACTAACAGCACGACAACACATCAATCACCACTACGGACAGAGACAGAAAGCAACCAAGAGATGTCAGATCCAAGTATGTGTGTTGTGCAGAGAATTTGTACGCACAGCTACAATGGTCCCCTAGCAAACATTCTCCCTACAAGGAGAACTAACAGCACGACAATGCATCAATCACCACTACGTACAACAACATAAACATAACACACAAACTGAAGGAACTGCTACCACATTTATTCTATGTATCCTCTAATCAATTAAGTTCAAGAGTACTTGGCCACCAAATGCTGAAATGAATCAACAAGCCATGACACAAGCAATGCCTCAGGTGTCCCTGACCACCAAATGCTGAAACGAATCAACGAGCCGTGACACAGGAAAACGTAAAGCATAAATGTAAAGGAGAGGCAGCATAAAAAATAGAAGCAGTAGAACAGAGCCAGGCATATACTTTATATTTATAAGCAGAAGCACAATTACAATGGTTCCCTAACAAACATTCCCCTTCCACCACCTTACAATGAAAACGTGGTGGCTATTTATAGCCCAAAGTTCCCCCCGTTACATTAATGGGCACAAAGTCCCAGTCAAACATTAGCTGACAAAAGCAGCCGCGGAACTGCTGGTGCTGACTTCTGTCAGGCTGGACTGTATTCTCGGCATGGTCTCCCTGAAGGTTGAACAGCCACGTGGCAGTGCGTTGGATAGAACTTTATATTGACAGGTATGCGGGTAGCTGAGGTAGATGGAAACTCACATCAGCATTAAATGAGGCAGCTGGCATAAGTAGTGCGGCCCATGCTTGTCCATTTATCGCCCCTGTTTATGGCCCGCGAAAACCCGAACACCTCAGCATGCTCTTTGCCGCTTGAAAGCTCCATACTTAAGCCAAAATTTTAATGTGGCAAAATTGCCAACATTCCTGGCGGCTTGCGGGGCATTGAGCTCGCCTCGATGTGAGGACCCGGGCCTTTATCCATTGGGCAACGGAGTCACCCTCGCTGTCCTCTTGATACTCATCGCCAGCAGCAACCTCTTTTCGAAACCCTTGGCACCCACGGCACTCTTCTACCGGAAAACTTAAAAAGAAAACACTCGCACTAGATCGAATTAAGGAAACAACTAAAACTTTGAATACTAGCTGGATTATTTATACAAAATTTTGCGGCATTATTGGCATGCCGCCAACACAAATCTAACTTTGGTTGCCTATCCGGTGAACCTGCAGTGTCCGGACTAGATCTGATTGTACTTCAGATGATCTCTGAAGTCCGGCTGGCCTCCCAAAGTTTGCCAGGTCGTGAACGTGGTGCAACGTGGTAGATTGTCATTCATGCCGGTACCCGTACAATTGATGAACGATGTGGCAAGGAGATTTTTCAGACGGGAGCCCTCTTCGGGTACCGGTTGCGGTGATGGTTGGAGCCAATACCACCACGGTGGAGACTGTAGGTGAACATTCATTTCTCCGCTTGTGAGGTCAAGGCTGCTCACCAAACCTTGATTCCTCCGGGGTGTCTTCTATTAGCTTAAAAAAGGGCGCCTGCGATCAAGAAATCTGGATCTTCAGCTCAGTCGGAGTCGCCAGGTGATTTTGCCAGATGAAGGCAAGCCAAAGATTCACCAACTCGGGCTTCCTTAAAATATGGAGACTGATCGTCTCACCTCACTGATTCGTCTATGCGAGCTTGGTAATCAGCCAGCCTAACGCGCTCGCCTGGAGCGTTGGTATTAATCTTGTAAAGTCAGGCTGGTTTCCCGGGTTCCTCGCTCGCCACCTTCCCGCTTGAATGAAGACGTTGGGACCGGTCTTTTCGACTCAGAGAATATGAACGTGCAGAGTCGCCAGGTGCTCTGATTTTGAACAGCAATGAAGCGAGCACCAGTGCTTCGATTCTGTTTGGGGGTGAGAAACTTCCTTGTCCCACCGAGTATTCGGAAAGAAACTGTCAGCCCGAGTGAGGACGAGCTTGAGATCTTCCAAATGCGAGACAAAGAGTCCCACCGGGCGTGCCAAAAACTGTTGGTCACGAATCCGCCATGAGGAAAGGATTTGTCGTTATTGCGCCCTGGACCCGCAAACCAACATTGAAAGGCCGGAAGGAAGGAATGCCTTCCGGGCCAATCTTCGGAGAAGGCCGGCTCCTTATGGGGGTTAGTAAGATAAGATGAGAGTGCAGGAAAGAGATAAAAATGCGGAAAGAATTTACAAATGAGATTGGAGTTGGGTGGGGGAACTAACAGTACAAGCAACACATCAATCACCGCTACTTACTGCATTATGAATACAAAGCATAGCCAGGAACTGCAAACCCTAAGTATACTTTCTGTATAAAGCAGGGTACGCACAGCTACAATGGCTCCCTAGCAAACATTCTCCCTACAAGGAGAACTAACAGAGCACGGCAACGCATTAATCACCACTACGGACAGAGACAGAAAGCAACCAAGAGATGTCAGATCCAAGTATGTGTGTTGTGCAGAGAATTTGTACGCACAGCTACAATGGTCCCCTAGCAAACATTCTCCCTACAAGGAGAACTAACAGCACGGCAATGCATCAATCACCACTACGTACAACAACATAAACATAACACACAAACTGAAGGAACTGCTACCACATTTATTCTATGTATCCTCTAAAATTAAGTTCAAGAGTACTTGGCCACCAAATGCTGAAATGAATCAACAAGCCATGACACAAGCAATGTCTCAGGTGTCCCTGACCACCAAATGCTAAAACGAATCAACGAGCTGTGACACAGGAAAACGTAAAGCAGAAATGTAAAGGAGAGGCAACATAAAAAATAGAAGCAGTAGAACAGAGCCAGGCATATACTTTATATTTATAAGCAGAAGCACAATTACATTGGTTCCCTAACAAACATTCCCCTTCCACCACCTTACAATGAAAATGTGGTGGCTATTTATAGCCCAAAGTTCCCCCCGTTACATTAATGGGCACAAAGTCCCAGTCAAACGTTAGCTGACAAAAGCAGCCGCGAACTCGTCGGTGCCGACTTCGTCGGGCTGGATCGTACTCTCGGCATGGTCTCCCTGAAGGTTGAACAGCCACGTGGCAGCGCGTTGGGTAGAACTTTATATTGACAGGAATGCGGGTAGCTGAGGTAGATGGAAACTCACATCAGCATTAAATGAGGCAGCTGGCATAAGTAGTGCGGCCCATGCTTGTCCTTTTGCTCGGCACATCTTGGCTCAGATCCCGAAGCTGGACACTTGTCGGATGATGTTGTTTGACATGTGCTTGCCTTGAAAGGCAGTTTATCCAACTTCTCCCAGGATATGAGCGCCATCGGGTTGCGCAGGCAGAAAACAGCGCAGTCGGGAAGGCCTTCATGCCTTGGGTGCATTTCTGAGTTTATTTCCCTACTGCGCACCTGTCAGAGGGCGCACTCCGACTTCGCTGCGAAGTCGGGTTGCGCACAGGTGAAAGCTGATTTCTGCCGCCGAACGGACTTCTCCCCAAAACTGGGCGAAGTCGGACTTCTCTGGGCGAAGTCGGACTTCTCCCCAAAACTGGGCGAAGTCGGACATCTCTGGGCGAAGTCGGACTTCTCCCCAAAACTGGGCGAAGTCGGACTTCTCTCCAAAACTAGGTGAAGTCGGACTTCAAAACTGGTGAAGTCGGACTTCGCGCGGACTTCTCGCGAAGTCGGACTTCTCACCAAAACTGGGTTTCCTGGTTCAGCTTCCCGGGGCCATAACTTTTGATCCGCTGACCCGATCGCCTATTATAATATATCGTCGGAAAGCTGGCGAGAAGATCTGCAATGATAAAATATCCAGAGCTCATTTTGTCCATTTTATCACCCCTGTTTATGGCCTGCGAAAACCCCAACACCTCAGCATGCTCTTTGCCGCTTGAAAGCTCCATACTTAAGCCAAAATTTTAATGTGGCAAAATTGCCAACAAGATGCAACAGAAAGAAGCAAAAGGAGTGTGACAAGAGATTCAAGTAGCACATTCAATGCTTCTACCCAATGATCAATTGGTTTGTTAAAGGGAACGTTGACTAGAGAAGGGGATAGATCTAGGTAGATGAAATGATGAATGAATGTCACATCTACATGGGTGCACATATGCATGAATGCACAAATGTATGAGCATGTGTGCATGGAGGCATGTGCCGCATGTTGGTGATAATGTCTATAAGAGGTGTTGTATATAAGTGTTGTCATGTGCGAATGTGGCAATATGTGTTTGTAATAATGTAATGTAATGTTTTGAGGTTCTTAAATGTTTTGATGTCGGGTAGTTTAATGGTAGTTAGGCAAGTGCCAATTGTCTACCAATATTGTAGCACCTATATGTATGCATCTATGTAGAAAATGTGGAGGAGGATGTTGGTTGATGTTGCCTGTTGAAGTATGGTGTTGGTCAGTGTTGGTCAAGGCAATTCTCTATGTGTTGTATGTTTGAAAGGACCATGATAATGTATTGCAAATAATTAGTTTGTGAAGGATACATGTCATCTGTACAATGTATCCACATGTATCTATAAGTTATTCCCATTGTGTACCTTTGTTATATATTTATAATGGAATAATGTTAGAATGTGTTATATTCTATTTCTATAAATATTTAGAACTAGTCCAAAATTTTGTTGTCTTACTATGTTAAAATATTTAACTAACTAGCTCCTCTCTTGATCGTTGTGTCCTTTGGGTTGGTGCATGGTTTTTCTTGTTCACTAGACTACAATCGATTGTCTAACCTTCTATGTTAAGTCATCGGACCCTAGTATGTCGGGTGTACACTACTCTCTCAATTCATCCAACATGTGCTCAACTACTCTCTTTTGCATTGTAGTTGTTTTGTCTCCTCACATGTAAAAGGCTGCATCCAATCAATCATTGACCACATGTTGGGTTCGTCTTCATCACTTTCCCCTTTTGCGTGGAGTTCATTCATTGTTTGTTGTAACTCATACATAGGGCGACATAATTATTCTTCCTAATGCATTTCTTGCCTCTTCTACCCTGGAACCGTGGATTCCTTCAGCTTATTCCATGATATGGCCTATGCACTAGAGTGGGTGCTCACCACCTTTATTTAGAAACTAATTGTGTACATGCAATCTTGTTTGGCTTCATAACTAGTCTTCCCAATGCATTTCCTGCCTCTTCTACCCTGGAACCATGGAATCCTATAGCTTATTCCATGATATGGCCTATGCGCTAGAGTGGGTGCTCACAACCTTTATCTAGAAACTAATCATGTACATGCAATCTCGTTTGGCTAGGATAATTGTCTCAACTGTGTCCATTCAATCATTGGCCCATCCTTCATCGACCAATCCACCTCTTTTGCCAATGGAACTTGGTTGAACAAACATGACAATCGATCGTTCCCTCCTTCCAAGTTATCAATGACATTAGCTACAACTAATTCTATGTCCTTGGAGTGATTGCACTCCTCAACTTCTCGAATGGTGATCCCTTCAAAGGATCTCAAGAACTAACTAGATGCATCAGGTACATTACAAAATTTGAATTATCAAAATGCTTACATCATCGCTTATGACATCCAACAAACATCACAAATTTAATTGTAGGCAATTTGACTTTAGCGCACTTTTTTTTTTGACTGAGGCTTTTTAGAACTAGCGCCTACATCTGCCCTCCCCTCTAAATTGGTCGACATCCTCGTTGACGACTGTCTTAGCTCCTGGGGACTTGGGTTCGTCTAAGCCTCTGGGAATACGTACACCTCCTAGCTCCTGGATCTGTATCTTCAAGGCCTTGGTCTCTACCTTCAATTGTTTCACATAGGCTTGGTGTTGAGCCCACTATAATGTTAAAAATATTATAATGTGTACATTTTTTATTTTTGCACTTGACATGTGTTCTTTCCACATGACACGTCATTTGGCTGGTGACACGTGTCACCAGCCTTTATCTTATAAAGGCATTGTAATATGTGAAATATTCTGAGGTTTGAGTTTATCCATTCAGGTTCTTTGCCTGTTATTGCCTCCATGAGTTTGTGTTGTGTTTTGTCTTCAGTTATATGGTCATATTAAGAAATAGTTTAGAACCCCAACATTTGGTATCAGAGCGGTGAGATCCGCCTTATGGGATTATCCTTAGGGTTTGTGGAGTCTGGTTTTAGCATTAAATTTTTTTTGTCCCTAGTATATCCTTCACTTGCTAAGTTGGTTCTGTAAAAAAAAAAATTGCCATTTGAAGGCCTCTAGTTTGGTCTAAGTTTTTCTATCATTTGAAAGCTTTTTAAAAGGGGAGGAAAATTTTCTGGAAATTTTTTAAGTTATTTTGGAATTAAGAGTAGCTTATTTGAAAGCTTATAACATTTTTCTGTAGTTGTTATTTCACAAAAAGATATAGATTTGTAGCCTGTCTTCTCATTTGCTAATAGTCACGAGCAAATTTACAGAACAGGGTATCCAACTTTTCTTTTGAGGCTGTTACATGAATTAGTGAATATTTTCAAAAAGAATGTGGTGGAAAATCATGTGTAAAAATCCTTTTGAACATTCCAAATTTTTAAATTTTTGGAATTTGAAAAAAAAAAAAAAAAAATTTGGAGCAGCTCCTCCCCTCCCCATCGTGCGGCCCATTCGAAAGCCCTAGTTGATCTTGAGGACGACGTGCCACTTGGCAATGTGGGCCTCGACCGCGTAGTTCTGTTGTGATATATTGTTTTGTTGGCGACAACCACATTGTCGTCACTGTCTGGTGCTGCGAGCGCTACAGATAGAGACATCCCTGCAAAAATCCTAAAGACTGCAAAGAGTATCTCGTCCAAAAGGGGGGCCCATTGGAACGTCCGACCACCGCACTGTCTGATCTGTTCACAACCTAACATATCTAGTGCACCAAACCAAGAGGGCACGTTTTTTATGCAGAGAGCATGATTGCTTGTTTTGGCGAGGAAAACAACCCAGACCCGTCGCCACCTGTAATTTGAAGGTCTTTGAGCTTTGCCTGGACCTACCGTCGCCTGCGATTTGAAGGTCCTCGAGCTTTGCCCAACACAATCCTCACATGGCAGTGCTCACATCGGGTGGGCTCATTCTAAATGGTTATGCTCAGCTCAACTCTAGCGCTTGGTCCAGCCCCAACCCTTACGTCATTAAATCAGAGCCCTTTGCGATGAGGAATGGGGTTTGTTAGCCATATTGCTGGAGGTCAAATATTGAATTGTATGGAGGATTCAATGCATGTTTTGTTCATGCCGTGATTTTTAATGCCATTTTGACGAACTCTCCTACACCAGTCACAATATCGGGCCACTCGGTGCCCACGCACAGTGGCACACATGGACAAGTGACACAAGCATCCCGCACAGGCGGCAGTGCCTGAACATATCGCCGGTGAAATCTCTCGACAATGCGCAAAACCCTCGGAATAGTGAATTTTTAAAATGCACATTTGCTGATCCCATAACCAGACCCTGAGTCGGCACCGTAACCCTAGCATATCCAAAACTGGAGCCTGCAACATATCCAAAACTGGGAAAATAGCGCATGCGGAACGGGGAGATGTGGAGGTTGGAAATAAAAAATGCATGCTGCAGGATCCTTCGGCCAAAAATTCTACTTAGGGTTTTAGGAATTGTTTCTATGAAAAAGTTGTAACGGTTAGTGACTTTGAGTGGAAGCTAGGGTTTCGGCATGTAAGTTGGTGCTTCTAGTTTTGAATGGATGAAGAAATATTGATTCTCGACATGCTCGTTGAATTTTTTTTTTTTTTAAAAAGGGAAATTTTTAAACAGTGGAATTTTTTGAATTAAAACAAATAATATATATATATATTTTTAAATAGTGCTTGCAGACCCCTTAGCACCTTTTTCAGCATAACTTTCTCCTGGAGCATCGGATTTTCATTCCGCATGTTGCGTTGGGAAGCTGGTTCAAATCTTTCGAACCAGTGGCTGCAAGGCACCTTTTGGGTGCATATTGAAGGTGATTTTCCCTTAGCACCTTTTTGAGCATAACTTTCTCCTGGAGCATCGGATTTTCATTCCGCATGTTGCGTTGGGAAGCTGGTTCAAATCTTTCCAACCAGTGGCTGCAAGGCACCTTTTGGGTGCATATTGAAGGTGATTTTAAGAGTTGAAGTGGCCTGGATATATTTTGCAGAACTTTGCTCCATTTAAAAGCAAATCATTCTAAGGCTTTTTTGAACCCAATTTTTTCATTGTACGTGCACATTTATTGTGCCATTTTGGGAGCTTGTATTTGGCACTCTTTGCCACATTTCTGTCTTTGGAGCATTATTAAGCCAAATTTTGACATATTTTAAGACATTATTGTCTTTGAAAGCATTGAAATTGTACCACATTTGGAGGCACCATTGGAGGCTATTTTTCAGCCATCTTCTCAATAAAATCATCATCACAAGGGGTGTTTTAGGGCCCCTTGCCTCTTGCTTGTGGAATTTTTTCTTGTGGCATTGTCTTGGCCACATTGTGCTTGCATCTCACTTGTGCTTGCCTTTCATTTTAAGTCTATGCTTGCTAATATTGTAATCAAGTGTAGTTTCCATTTGCATATACACACTTGAATTCCTATTTGGCATTGTTGGAATATATTAAATGATTTGGTCCTTTCTAATGTACCATCATGGGTACATATTTAGATTAGGAGTTTATTAGGATTTAAGTAGTTGATTAAAGCAATGTAATAAATGCACAAGTGTTAGAATGTGCAATGATGTAAATGTGCATGTAGTCCACATGTACATGAGTCCTTAGAATAGAATAGTGAGGTGTCATAGGAATGTGGAAGGCAAAGAGGCATGTCTCATTATAAATAGGCCTTCATAGAATAGAAGCATGAGAGGATTTTGGTGTGCATAGGTAGAATAGTAGTAGATACAATGTAGATCCATTTTTGCAAGATGGAGAGGTAGTGACCTCCATTGCATGACATTGTATATTTTCGTGAGCTTTCATTAATAGCTATTTCTTGAGTTATTTCAGAAGTTTCTTATCATATTTCCATGCATATTAGTTAGCCATTATCATAGTTATAACATTGCATGCTTATTTCCATACTTGTGGTTGCATTTCCTTCAAGTTTATAGCTTCAAAAGCTAACAGTGGTATCAGAGCACTAGGTAGATCGAGAGGAAATAGAGAGAGCCACAAGAGAGATTGAGAGGAGATTGCAAATCTCATTTTCAGAATTTCTGAAATTGTATTTGGCTAGAGTTTTTCCACAGAGTTGCAGAAAAACTTGTGAAGACTAGAACTCAACATTGATTCCACTAGATTGACAAATCAACTAGTGAAGATTATTTTCTATAGAGTTATAGAAATTTCTATTATTATTTCCTAATACTTTGTTGCAAAAAAATGAGATTCAAAGAAAGTTGGGAAGCTTCCTATGAGAGCTAGGAAGAATATCTTCTTTGGAATCAATCTAGTACCTGAAGCAACAAGTTGGAGATTGAAGATTTGGAGGCCTAAGGAGAAAGGTCCCATTAAAAGATTTGTAGATTAAAGACTCCAAGTTAGAGATTGAGGAGAGATCTAGTGGCCAAGGAAGCCACATTGAAGACTGTAAATCAAGGAGGAGGTCCTAGAAAGAAGACCCCATTGAAGGAAGAAGAGACTCAAGGAGAAGAGTCCTAGTGAAGATTGGAGATTGGTGATCTCCATTGAAGATTGAAAACTTCACATTGAAGAAGAGACCCATAGGAGGTCCCATTGAAGAACTTCCACATTTGGAAGATTGGAGATTGAGAAGGACTAGCAAAAGTCCCATTGCAGATTTTAGAAGCAGCAGATTTCAGAGATCCTAGAGGAAGATCTCATTGCCAAACTTCCTTAGTAGAAGGTTGAAGAAAAGGTCTCATTGGGAAGACCAGAGAAGCTGTGAGAGTGAAGACCCTAGAGAAGAGGTCTCAAGAAGTAACAAGGAGAAGGCTTGGAGAGCCTCATTGAAGGAGAAGGCCATTGAAGGAGTTCCTAGGAGAACTCATTGGAGAAATATTTGAGGAAAACTCAAGGAGAAGTTTCTGATAAAGAACTTGGAACAATTGTTGCCATCCGACAACAAGCCCAAGAGAGAAGGATTTGGCAAGAAGCTTGCCAAATTTTGGAGGAGAATAGTGAAGACCTCAAGATAGTCAGAATCTTGAGAAGAAGGCCATTAGATAGGCCAAGATTGAAGTCAGAATTCGACAAGAAGATTGAAGGAGAAAGGAGATAGAGAAGCCACCAAATCTAAGAGATTTGGGGATTGCTATTGAAGGCTTGAAGGTTATTTCAAAGATAGGAGATTTGTTGGTTTCTACAACAGATTACTGAAGAGTTCTTGAAGAAAAACTCAGCTGCGATTTGGAGGAGTTCCCTACCAAATATTTGAGGTTCAAGGACAGAATTTTAGTGAAGAGATTGACTGCGAAAGGGCAGCAATTAGAACAGCTTTACTAGCTGCAAAACTTCAGACTTATAGAGTGCATTCTGAAGAAGAATTAAAGCCACTGAACTACAGTATTGGGCAGCAAGTTAAAGGAATTTCTGAGCTGCAAATAGGTGAGCTAAAGAGCTGTTTTGGACATCCAAAAAGAGCTGCAATTTTATATACTACAATGCAGCATTTAGGTGATTCAAATCACCAACATCATCACCATCTACAAAGGTAGAAAAGGTATGCAACTAAGGTGCAAAAGGTTCATAAGTTGAACATTTATATTTGGTTCTTTATTAAGTTTATTAAGCACCAATTTCAAGGTTTAGAGGTTGCATAACTAGGTTTCAATTTAAAGTCTTAAAGGTAGTGCAGAAGTTATATTCAAATCTGCACATAAAAATAGAAGTTAGATATATTTCGAGAGAAAGAAAAATATCAACTATCTATTGTCTATTCAAGAAAAAGAAGACTCTACGGATTTGCATATACTATAGTGCAAAATATTATTGAAAATCTTGGAATTATCAAAGTAAGAGTAGCCAAGCAAGGAAACAATTGCCAAGGGTTAGAAGGCAATATTGACTCCAGCTTATCTCAGCCTGCAAAGGAAGTAGAAGCCACCATTTCAAGAAGCCAAGAGAGTCAGTTTAAGAGTACAGGGGGCAAACGTCTACACATATTATTCTACGTTTGCATAGCATCTCATTAGAGCCACTCAATAGAGCTCTAAAAGTGAAGTATCTCCAAGGAGAAGGGAGATAGCTTAGATAGCATTAACCTGCATTCATCACCCAAGCAATAACAGATATTGCTTACAAGTAGAAGATAGCAAAGAAGGTGAAAACATAAGAGGGAGAAATAGCTACGCTAAGGACGTCAAGCCAAGTACGTTCAGCATCTAGGAAGCCTTTGGTGAAGGCAAAATAAGGTACATCGAAAGGTCTTTGAAGGCAAAGCAACGTATCTTACATATTTGATAGCCTTTGGTGAAGGCCTCTCAGGTAAACTCAACAACATCTACCTCCAAGCAACGCAATTGAACGACTCATAGGACACGTCCCTATTCAGCCCACGTAACTATGTTGGAAGTAGCTTTGTTGGCACTTAGACAAGCCTCCGGTTCTGCCCACGTGATTAAACTAACTTGCACCATTGCAAGTGTTCCATTCAACTCGGATATCTAGCGTGGAAGTCATCACAGGTTGCAAGGCAAACTCAAGAAGCCTAAGGAGGAGGTACATCGAACTGTAGCACAAATTAGCAAGTGTGAATCGATTTCGAGGAAGGTTTAATCACTGCCTGAAGCCACCGCATAGCCTTGGTCAACACTCAACTGAAGCGTTAGAGGAATAAGCTAATTCTATCATCGAAACGTTGGAGTATAGCTATCATTCATTTGTCATAGATGCATTGGAAGTAGAGAAAGAAGTGCAGTGAACAAGCGTTGAGAACCAAGACTCAATCGATTGAATAACCTAAGATAGTTAGGGCAAAGTGGAAGAAGGCGTTTCATGCAATCAAGTAGGAAATTGCCACGAAGCCAAGGATAACTCGAGCACTAAGCAAAGAGGAATACTTGGACATCATTTGTATAATGCTCTTGTAGAAGCATTGATCACAGGTCAGAGATGTTGAAGGAAATGGATAACTCTCCTAATGCCACTTGTCATTTGGCGTTGGAAGAAGGTGCAGTAGAAGCATTTGGAAGGAGTTAGATAATGCAAGTGCCACTTGGCACTATTCGTCTTACACAACATTCTATTTCAGAGAGACACCCTTAAGAGAAGCGCTTGTATAGCGCTCATAAAGATGAAGCCAATATTAAATAGAAGATCCGCAAATTTAAGGTAGCATTTAAGAGTAAAAGCGGCGCGGAAATTGAGGAGTAATAACACTGTAAGCTCGCCAGTTGAATAGAAGTGTGCAGGCCAGCATATCGACGTTGTAGAAGAGCATGTTTGCCTAGTGAAGAGATGTGTGCAGACCAACAAATCGGCGTTGAAAAGAAGCACATTCGCTAGTTGAATAGAAGAGCACAGGCCAAAATATTAATGTTGGAGAAGAACACACAATACGGTGATGAAGACAAGTGAGAGGTCTACATAGCACCTCAAAGTTGACAAGGAGTCAACCGCCATTAAGATGCAAGAAATCAAGTTGATTACAGTCAGTTTGCAAGTCAGAATTAAGCACTTGGAAGGTAAGAGTTATCATCATATATATATTGCAAGTTCAAAGGTGAAATTAAGGCATATACATTAAGGTTGATATCTATTAAGTTTTATACTCTAGGGACATGTTGGCATTTTTGCCACATTAAATTTTGACAAAATTTTGCCTAAGTGTGAAGCGCACTTCGCCAGCAAAATCATCTTCTTGGAGTTCGCCAACGAAATCCCTTTGGAGCTTTAAATCAGCGAAACACATGCAGAAGTGTTGGCATTTTCGTGGGCCCTAAAAGAGGATGATAAAGTGGATGAAATGATCTTTAGATATTTCATTGTTGTAGATATTTTCTTAAGCTTTCCAACGATATATTACAATAGGCGATCGGGTCAACGGATCAAAAGTTATGGCCCCGGGAAGCTGTACCACCAAAAATCATTTTTGCTCCACAAAGGGTGCTTTCGCTCCACAAAGGGATGCTTTCGCTCCACAAAGGGTGCTTTCGCTCCACAAAGGGATGTTTTCGCTCCACAAAGGGATGCTTTTGCTCCATAAAGAAATGCTTTCACTCCACCTCTGGAGCGAAAATGCTTTCGCTCCAGTTGTGGAGCGAAACTCCAAGCGCAGCAAAAGCTGCCCAGAACCATCATTAACTGCTCAATCGACCCCGAAGTTGCGCTCTAAGCCGTTCGATCATGGTAGATCAGGGGAACCTTTTGCATTCAATGCTAAGTTATCTGCAAAATCAAATTTATATTGTTAAGTCGGTTTCGGATCAAATCTATCTGTCACCATCGCAGAAGTGGTTGAACATTAATTTTTTGAGAGGCGGAATCCTCTATAAAAGCTAGATTTTTATCTATAACTAAGGATGGACAATCTCTGCTAGAAAAACAATTGTATATCTTGAAATCTACTTCTGATTCCAGTCTTAAATCTGCTGTATTTGTGTATGCCTTCTATCATGTTATTTCTATTAAGTAGTTACTTTGTCATACGGCTTGAATTCTGTTTCTGGATTTAGTTGTTGGTGAGGGATTAATGCTGGAATACCCCTGGAGGTTATGCAAGTGAGAGGATTTAGTGTTGGTTTTTATTAAAAGTTTATTGTTTTGATTGTTGTTGGTTCAAGTGTTAGTTGTGTATCATGCTTCCTATCCATCACCCTCGTATTTCAGACTTTCAGCCTCCTTTCCCATTCCTTTCAGCCCTTTCCTTCTCTTTCCGCATCTTCCCTAACCCTTATCTCAAAAAACCAATTTTATTTTATTTCGGAACCAGCCCTACTGGAGATTGTCACGGAGGACATTCCTTTCCTTCGGACATTCAATGCTTGGCAGCAGGTCTAGGGCGACATTCAATGCTTGGCAGTAGGTCTAGGGTGTTGTAGACTTAGAAAATCTATATCTAGGCCGATTCGATTGCCAATAGTTTTTGGCACGCCCGGTGGGACGAACAGTCTCCATGTTTTAAGAGAGCCCGAGTTTGGTGAATCTCTGGCTTGACTTTATCTGGAAAAATCACCTGGCGACTCTGTTGAGCAGAAGATCCAAATTTCTTGATCGTAGATGCCTTTTATGCTGAAAGAAGACACCTCGAAGGAATCAAGGTTTGGTGAGCAGCCTTGACCTCACAAGCGGAGTAAAGAGCAAATGGGAAATTATTCTACGTGTGGAGCCTCTCGCTGTCGCTCAAGGTCGCCAGCCTCCCACCGTCACCCAGTTTCTCCAGCGCCGTCCCTCGTTGCTCCATTTTGGAGCGACGCTGGGCGTCGCTGCCCTTTTTCAGCGATCGCTCCGCGTCGCTGCCCTTTTTCAGCGACAACAAGCAAGGAACGTCAAAATTTGGCTAAGGCATTGAAGGAGCGACCGGCGTCGGTCGCTCATTTTTCGAGCGCCGCCCGTCGTCGCTGCCTTTTTCCAGCGACAGCCGTCGCCTCTCCCCAGTCAGCGAGTGTGAACAAAGAAGAACCAAGTTGCCAAAAATTCTAAGTCTGGGTGCCTCCCGAGTTCGCTCCATTCTGGAGCGACTCCCAGAGGCGCTCTCTTCAGCAGGCGACTTTGGTCAGAGCCTCTTTCATTAGCAAACTTCAGACCGGGGCCAAGCACGTGCAGATGTCGGGATTCGCTCCTGGCAAGATGAGACAGAAGGTGTGCTGCCAGAGTACAAGGTAGATGGACATTGAAGGACAAACTGTACCACATCTACCGCATTCATCAGACTTGACTTTCCAGCCCACCATATCTGACCGGACCCGTACGGATTTCAGAAGAGCCATATTGCAAGTACACCTACAGCCAGCTAGAGTCTAATCCTGACAGCTTTTACAGCTTTTAGTAGCTTTTGGCAGGTTTTGAATTCTGTGCACAATTGTAATTTGGGGGGGGGAAATTCTGCTATATATAGCAGTGGATTATCATTGTAAAAGGGTGGAGGGGGAACATATTGCTAGAGAGCTCTGCTGTATCAAACATTTGCTTCCAATACAAAAGCATCCTTGGCTCTGTTTTTTGTCTCTTTCTTTTATGCTGCCTTTTGTTAGTATTTCTGCCTCATGTTCTTTTATTTTTCTGATTGTTGTCATTCTAAATCCTGGATCACAGGATTGCAATTTAATTGAATCTGGATCACGAAATTAAAGGATACATAGGAAAGAATTGCAATAATAGTTTCTGTTACATGCCTTGTTTGGATTGCTGTTAATGTGTGTATTAGCTGGTAATCGTGCTGCTTGTTCTTTCCCACCCGAAATACATGATATTTACATTTCTTTCAGTTATTTACAATCTCTTTCCTGTTCCCTTATCTAAAAATCAAAGTAGTGTAGTATAGGAGCCGGCCTTCTCCGGAGATTGGCACGGAAGGCATCCCTTCCTTCCGGCCTTTCAATCTGTTGGGCGAATCTAGGGCGCAAAAGATTAAAACGCTTTCTTAATGGCGGATTCGTAACCAACAAGACCAACATCATACTTCAACAAACAACTCCATCTCTATTGACATAGATGCATATATATAGGTATTACAGGACAAGTAGACAGTTTCCAAACTGCCTAACTACCACCAAACTACCTATATACATAACATGTTAAAATAGCCTAATGTCTATGTCGCCACGCACACACATACGTTTACACTATGTGACAAAAACAATGACAAACTCTATTTATGTGCACTAACATGGCAATGTGGCATGTGTTTATATGCTCATGCAGATGTAACATTTCGGCATGAATTTATTTAACTACACGGTGATGTGATATATAACATTCTTAATTATATTGTTGTATTATGTAGTTAATTTGCTCTCATAGCTGAATTCATGCACAACTTCTAGAATTGTTGTCTCCACTTTGGATATGGCATGTTGGTGTTGCCACATTTTGCAAAGGGGTACAAATTCTGAAAAATTTAAAAATTTGCTGCTGCCTCCCTCCCTCCTTCCTTCCTTTCAGCTTTCTCTCATGCGATGTAATGTCCCCTTTCCTAACTAGCCACTAGGTACAGTATGGACTTGCCTATACAATGGTTCCCGTAGGCAATGTCGTGGGTTTGGGAGCCTCCAGGTGTTGTGGAGTTATTGTTGGACATTCAGTTTTCAGTGTGGACAGCTTTCAGGACCGTTTCCATCAGGTTTCATGGGGACTTACTATTTTTAGTAAGTCGATCAGAGGCAGTATCTTGGGAAGCAGACGTTACGGATGGATTGTTCGGCGAAATGGGTGTCCGTTTCCAGTATTTTTTCTTGGGTCCGCCCTTAGGAGGATTATTATTTTAATGCCCAAAAGTTATTAATGTTATATTTAAATGTAATGTTTAAATATTCTAATGTTGGGCTTATATTTTATTATTAAGGGGTTATAAGGGGGATTTTTGGGAGTCATAAGGTAAGTTATAAATTAAAATTAAGATGTTATCTCCCTAGGAGTTTGGGACGACCCCTCATGGGGCTCTTTAAAAATAAATTTAAATGCAAATGAAATTAAAGGAAAAAAAGCAAACTTGGCCGACCCAATTGTGAGAGGGAAATAAAAGAATGAAGTTGAATTCATTTTCACATCTTTGGCATTACTTATTTTCGGAGTTGTGAAGAGGGATTCTTGCAGTAGTAATTTGCAGGAGATATCTTGGCTTGTTGGTGACGAAATCCATCAGCAAGAACACCAGTGTCGGGAGTGAAAGATCTCATATTGGTCAGTTGCACTCTCACTTCAGGGAGTGACTTTGAGCTTCAAAGAGAGGAATTTTGAAGGGTTTTTTGGGCACAAATTGAAGAGGGTTTTGGAGGTCTCAGCTGCACATTAACTTCAGACTTCTTTTCATGTCTTGGCTGAACCAAACAGGAGCATATTTCAGTTCGTGGTGAATTATTTGTGTAAGGGTTTTGTAATAGAAGGCCAAGAACTTCAAATTCTAGCCCAGCCGATCCGTTTTGGAGCATGATAGAGGAAAAACATTGCAGATTTAGAGGTTTTTCAAGGCAGCCGTACCACCATCAGCACTCAGGCCGTACATATTGGAAATTGTGCCCTTCATCCTAGTGCCAAACACCTCATATAAGGGTTGTTTTTGGCTGGGTCTTCATCATTGGAAAAAAGGGTATCTTGAAAGTATAATAGCACCCTGGAGAAGCATGTCTTTGAAGATTTATGAGCAAATAATGAAGATTTCTGTATGCTGACATATTTTCCAGAATTAATCAGATCACCATATTCCGGGTATTTCTTTGAATCTTGCAAATTCCTTATTTGGGTTTGTGTAATTATATGAATAGTAGATTGTGTAAAAATTTCATGGCATTTGGAGTGATGGTGTGAAAGTTAGAGGTAGATTTCATTTCCAGCAGTGTGTTCTCCTTATATGCAAAAATACAAAAAAATCATATATTGCACAAAAAACCAAAACTTGCAAAAACTTCAAAAACCAAACACATACAATTAGTACCGGTGACATAAGGGGGTTGACCACTACATTGGTATCAGAGCTGAATACAGTAAACCCTTTTAAGCAAAATACACAAAAATATAGCAAACACCCAAAACTCAGTTGGGGGCAGGACATTACATGCAGTTTCCAGTTTCTCTCTTTTCAGTTTTTCTGTTTTCATCTTTGTGTTTCAAGATTTCCAGCAGTGTTGGCAAGCTTGGTGAAAAGCCAAAATATTCTAAGGGTTGGGCACTCCCGTGGTTTCTCCATTTTGGAGCGATTCCGAGAGTCGCTCCCTCTTACGGGCGATTCCCAGCTTAGCCTTTTTCTCCAGTGATTTGGGCCATTTCAAGCAATAAGACAGACGGGGAGCAGATTGAAAAATATTTTAAGTGTCAAAACTAGAGCGACTCCCGTCGTCGCCCGTTTCGTCAAGCGCTGCCCATCGTCGCTCACTTTCTGAGCAAAACTCGGCGGGGGAAATAAAAAATGCAAAATCTTTTAAGTGTCCACTTGGGAGCGACTCCCGCCGTCGCTCCATTTTGGAGCGACTCCCGTCATCGCTCCAAATTTTCGAGCGACCATGGGCGGAGAAACTTTGGCAACTTGGTCTTCTTTCATCAGCAAACTTCAGACCTGGGCCAAGCACGTGCAGATTTTGGGATTGGCGCCTAACAAGATGAGACAGAAAGTGTGCTGCCAGAGTACAGGGTAGATGGACATTGAAGGACAAACTGTACCACATCTACCGTATTCATCATACCTGACTTTCCAGCCCACCATATATGACCGACCCGTACGGATTTCAGAAGAGCCATATTACAAGTACACCTACGATCAGCCAGGGTTTAATCCTGGCAGCTTTTGCCGGTTCTTGGATCCCATGCATAATTGTAATTTGGGGGGGGGGATTCTGCTATATATAGCAGTGGATTGTCACTGTAAAAGGGTGGAGGGGGAACATATTGCTAGTTAACTCTGTTGTATCAGACATTTTCTTCCAATACAAAAGCATCATTGGCTCTGTTACTTGTCTCTTTCTTTTATGCTGCCTTTTGTTAGTATTTCTGCCTCATGTTATTTTATTTTTCTGATTGTTGTCATTCTAAATCCTGGATCACAACATTGGCATTTAATTGAATCTGGAATACGAAACTAAAGGATACATAGGAAAGAATTGCAGTAACAGTTTCTGTTACATGCCTTGTTTGGATTGGTATTAGTTTGTGTATTAGCTAGTAATTGTGTTGCTTGTTCTTTCCCACCCGAAATGAATCATATTTACATTTCTTTCTGCACCTGTTTATCTCTTTCTTGTTCCCTTATCTAAAAATCAAAGTAGTGTAGTATAGGAGCCGGCCTTCTCCGGAGATTGGCACGGAAGGCATTGCTTCCTCCCAGCCTTTCAATCTGCTGGGTGAATCTAGGGCGCAAAAGACTAAAAACCTTTCCTAGTGGCGGATTCGTAACCAACATTTTCTCTGGCACGCCCGATGGGACACAAGTGTCACAACCCATAAGCAGTATTGAAGCATCAGTGTTCGCTTCAATGCTGTTGAAGGAGAACACCTGGCGACTCTGGTAAACCTGAATACTCTCTGAGTCTTGAAGACTGGTCCAATATCAAAAGCTCCTTCATGCATACAAGATGGAGAGCTAGGAACGCAGGACAAGAGGTGCCTAAGTTTTACGAGCTTGACATCAACGCTGCTGGAGAGCACCCGAGGCTGATTGACTATCAAGCCTACCAAGACGAAGCTTTGGAGCAAGGAACTGAAACTGAGGAGACAACTTCAGAAAGCACTGAAGACTGTCACGATCCTGATCAGCTCGATCAAGACGCAAATATGGCAAATCCTCAGCCAAATGCTCCTGAGCTATTCCCAGCCGTTGACTCCACTGGACCCCTCAATCTAGCTGGGCAAGATGCTGTTCCAGCTGCTGCTTTAAAGGCCCTTCCCACATATGATGGAACTGGGAAGACGGCCTATGAACATATCCAAGATATCTTAGCTCTAGCTGCGTTGCACGCCATCACAAATGAAAGTGTCAAGACCTGGTTGTTGGCTCTCTCTCTGCGAGGGAAACTCTTATACTGGTACTGATCCTTGCCGAATGACACTATTACCTGATGGGCCCAACTGGCAGGACAACTAGTCAAAGGGTTCAATGAATCTGCTGAGCCGTCCTCGCTGCTGCACCAGTTCCAAACCATTTAGCGGCATCCGCAAAAGGAGATATCAGACTTCAATGTGAGGTTTGCGCGGTCCTGGAAAAGAGTGCCTATTGAGCTACGTCCCACCGATGGACAAGCTGCCCACTATTACCTTAGAGCGTTCAACTCGGACATCAGTTTGGTCATCAAGTTGGCCCGCATTAACACTTTCCCCGAGTTGTATGAGGTAGCTCAGAGGGCAGAGCTAGATATGATTGCCATAGGTAGACTTCCGCACAAGATGCAGCCGCCAATCTACCCAGATTTCCCTCAATCCCAATATACACCGGCGTCTCCTCAAACATATTCTTCATATCCCAATCCACCATGGAATCCCGCACCAGTTATGTCTCAATTTGGCTCTCCTCATGTGCATTTTCCCACGCCACCGACACCTCAGCTCCCATCTACCCCGCAATATCCAACACTTCCCGCTCCTCCACAATACACGACATTGCCTCCACCACTGCCACTGGCACCATTGCCTCCGCCTGCCCAGTCAGCACAACCCGATATTGATGTGCAGTCCAAGATTCTGCAGCAGGTAGAGTCACTTACTTCCGTCTGTTAGACGTTGTCCAATGACATGGTTGTGATGAAAAAGAAGCAGGCCCAACAGGAATTTATTCCTAGGTGGCCATATCCTCCTCCGACACTTACAAGAGACCAAGCTCAGGCCAATAGGCCGCCGGCTAGAAATGCTGCTAACAATGCCAGACCAAGCACTCCAGACAATGTGCACTGGTGCTCTACATGCAATGAACCTCACGGAGAAGCTACCTGCATGCTGCATCAACATTACGTCCAAACTCTTGCAAGCAACAACCCGGAGGAGCAAGTTAACATGATTCGGGAAGAAGAGCGCAACTTTGCGGTCTCAGAAGAAGACCCAGTGTCGATTCTGACCAGGAGCGGTAAAAAGCCCATTGAGGCGGATGCGGCCCAGATGCAGCCTTTGAAGGTGTACACCAGAAGAGAAAAGGTGCAACCTGCCAAGGAAGCTCCTGAGAAAGCACCAGCACCTCCACCCGCCAAAGAGAAGGCACCACCAGCTAAGGCTCCTGTGACTCAACCTCCCGCCGAAACAAAAGAGCAGGCTCCAGAAAAGCTTAAGTACCCGTCGTTGACAAAACGGCAGAGGGTAGAGGCAACGCAGCAGTACCGCACCAGGTACGAGCCGACGAAAGAAACAGAAGGACCATCTACTTTGGCCTACAACATTGTTGACGAGCTCAAGAATACCCCGGTGAAAATCAACATGTATGATGCCCTTCAGCTCCCTGGTCAGGTGGACCTGTTGCAAGTCACTGAAGACCGTTAAAGGAGGAAAGCCACCACAACCAGTGTTAGCTCAGCCCCTGACAACTTCAATCATCGGAAAGAACAGACCATCGCCTTTCTACCTCTCTGTGCGGATGGAGGGTCATGTGGTACACAACTGCATGATTGACTCCGGCGCCTCAACCACTGTCATGCCAAGGGCTGTATGCAAAGAAATCGACATGGAATACACGCGGAGCAGTCAAGGCGTCTTGCAGCTAGACGACACTCCTGTGAAAACAGTGGGTGTCATCAAAGACATTCCTATCCAGTTGCACAAAGCGCCCGATATCGTGGTGATCGAAGAGGTTGTGGTCGTTGACTTGGAGCCCTACTTCGGCATGTGTCTCTCGAGGGAGTTTATCACCAAGCTCGACGGATATTTGTCGCTGGACTACTCACACATGGAATTCCCATTCAAAGGGAGGAAAGTGAAAATATACAATGACAAACCATCCACTTTCCTAGTTGAGCAGATACCCGAGGAAGGGCAGCAGAATGAATCGGTCCATCTAATGACCGAGGAGTTGGCATAAGTGGACCTGGTGGAAGAAGCCATAGAACAACTACAAGTGGAGGACGAGTTCTCCCTGCTGGATTTCAATGCTATGATTGAATCAGACATAGGTTGCTACTATGTTACCCAGCCTGAGAAGCCAAAAGATACAGCAAAAGAAGAAATAGGTCCTGCCCCCAATGAGCTGTGGAAGTTGTACTTTGATGGTGCTTGATGCAAGAACGGCATCGGGCAGGGGTCTTTCTAGTCTCGCCATCTGGAATACAGAAAGATTACTGCTACAGGTTGGCCTAGAGTTGCACAAACAATGCAGCCGAGTATGAAGCCTTGTGCTTAGGCTTGAAAAAAGCGAAGAGACTGGGGATCAAACAGCTGCAGATCTTTGGAGATTCAGAGCTAGTGTGCAAGCAGATAACCAATAAGTGCTCCTCCAAGAAGCATTACCTCAAGGCGTACCGCAACCGTGTCTGGGACCTGATGGAGTCATTTGACTCCTTGAATGTCAAGGCTATCTCCCGCGAGAAAAATAAACATGCTGACATCTTGGCGTCTGTTGGAGCCAGGTACGTTTCGGCTGATGACACTATGCAGAAGCCGAAGCCGGTTCGTACCATTTACAGGCCTTCTGTGCCTAATAAGGACACCCATTGGTAGGTGTTCGATTCTGATGAGCAGATCATCAATTTTTTAATTCATGAAGCGAGTTCAATAGAAGGTAGAGACCCTGATGACAAACAGTATGAGGGGTTGATATAGTTGAAGAATAACCATGTCCCTAAGGGACTCATCACCTTTGAAAGTCTATTTGATCAAAATGATAGAGATATATCTCACAGGATCAAGGTTGACTCCAAGCAGTACAGAGATCTGGAACTTGAACCTAGAAAGGTTATCAAAGTTGGAACAGACTGCACCCTAGAGGAACTGGAACAAATTCGGGCCTTGTGCAAAAGATATCCAGATATTGTAGCTTGGTGTTATCAGGACCTAAAGGGGTATGACAGAGAAATTATACAACACACCATAGAACTAGAAGAAGGGGTTAAACCCTTTAGACAAAAACAAAGAGTGGTTAACCCAAAGATCGAGGCTATGATGAAGGCCGAATTTCTGAAGATGCTGGAAGCCAAGATCATATATCCTATCAAGCATTCTTCTTGGGTCGCAAATCTGGTCCCAGTCAGAAAGAAGAACGGGGATATCCGCCTCTGTGTTGACTTCCGCAATTTGAATAAGGCCTCCCTCAAGGATCACTATCCGCTCCCGCAGATCGACCAAATTCTTCATATGGTCGCAGGAGCTCAGCAATTCTCTCTCCTAGACGGATTTTCTGGCTATAACCAAATCTGGGTTAGAGACGAGGACCAGCACAAGACGGCGTTCACCACCAAATGGGGAACGTTCGCCTATTAGCGCATGCTATTCGGCTTATCCAACGCTGGGGCCACATTCCAGAGGACCATGGACCTTGCATTTCGGGAGTTGCTAAATAAGATCATTGTCATTTATTTAGATGACATGACTGTGTTTTCCCACAAGAGGGAAGAACACACCTCTCATCTGGAACAAGTGTTCGAAAGGTGCCGGGAGTTCGACATATCCATCAATCCCAAGAAATTAGTCTTCGCAGTCAAAGAAAGGAAGCTGTTAGGCCATGTCATTTCCAAGAAAGGCCTAGCAGTTGATCCTAACAGAGCAGAAGCTCTCCTGAAACTCTCCATCCCAGTGGACAAGAAACGGCTCCAGTCCTTCTTCGGCCAGATCAACTTCGTGAGGAAGTTCGTACCTGATTTCACTCAAGTCATCAAACCTATGGCCAAACTATTAAAAAAGGATGCCGATTTTGTCTGGACTGAGGAGAGAAAGTAGGCCTTTGAAGAGATTAAGGCCAAAATTGCTTAGGCGCCCGTGTTGATAAACCCAGACTACTCTAAAGATTTAATCCTGTATGCCATGGGAGAACCTGAGAGCTACGTTGCAGTCTTGACCCAAAAAGGAGATGACGGCGAAGAGCGACCAATAGCCTTCTTGAGCCAAGTAATCCAGCCACACGAAGAAAGATATAATTTTATTGAGCGACAAGTGCATGCTGTCATGAGATCCTTGAAGAAGTTTAAGCACTTTGTCTCTCAGAGCCGGATTACAGTCTTTGTGATACACCTCGATGTCAGAAATTTTATCATTCAAGGGGAACCAGGTCACAAGAGGGCAGGATGGATTGCTAAAATCCAAGAATTCGATATAGAGGTGCGACCCACCAAGCTAATCCGAGGTTGGGCTCTATGCTAGGAGTTAGCCAGAAGTGTTGCCGCCGAAGTGTCTGCTTGTCAGTGGGAAAATCCAGTGATGGAAGGTAACTTTGCCAACTCCTTATCAGAGGAGAGTGACTAGACCGATGATATAGTGTGGTACTTCAACACAGGGAAATGCCCAGATCAGCTTACTGCCTCACAAAGAAGGAGGTTTAGGCTCAATGCTCTAAAGTATGTACTACTCGACGAGCTGTATTTCAAGAACATAGATGGCATCCTTTTACGATGCATCAAAGAATCCAACAAACCGAAGGTCCTCGGCAAATTCCATTCTGGAATGTCGGGAGGACATCACTCAGGAAGGCCAACGACCTTAAAAATCATCAGAGCGGGCTATTACTGGCCCACCCTCTTCGCAGATGCATATGCAGTCTGCCAAAAATGTGAGAAATGTCAAAGGTTCGCCGACAGAAATAGGAATGCACCTATGCCACTCCAGCCGATCCAGGCTGAGGCTTCGTTCCAGCAATGGGGTCTCAATTTCATCGGAACTATATTGCCTAATTCATCGGCAGGGCATTAGTTCATTCTTACAGCCATAGATCACTTCACCAGGTGGGTTGAGGCGATACCTACCAAGTATGCCGACCAAGAGACAGTCATCAACTTCCTTGAAAGCTTAATCACTCGCTTTGGGATCCCAAAAGCGATAGTGACAAACATTGGGCCAGGTTTCGTTGGAGCTATACTCACGGAGTTCACCAGCAATTACGGGATCTATCACAAGATGTCCAACTACTACCCGCAGGGAAACGGCCTAGCCGAGTCTACCAATAAGAACCTGATGAAAATCATAAAGAAGACTTTGGAGAGGAACAAGTGGTCCTGGCACCTGTACCTGGATCGAGCGCTGTGGGCACACCGTATCTCCTTCAAGAAATCAATCAGGACGTCGCCATATGCGCTAGTTTACGAGAACGAGACGGTCTTGTCTTCCCATATCGAGATGCCCGCGCTTTGGCTGTTAGAGGATGAGAAAGGTGACATGGACCATGTCGATGCCTGACTGGCTCAATTGCTGCAACTCGAAGAGGAAAGCGAAAAAGCTTATCAAGCTTTTATGAAGCACACTGAAACTACACGGAACTGGTTCTCAAAAGGAACTACGGCCCGAGTCTTCAAGATTGGCGATGTAGTGCTGAAATGGGATGCCTTGAAGGCAAAACCAGGCAACCATGACAAATTTGATGCCTTCTGGGAAGGCCCCTTTCAGGTCTCCCGGGTGAACCAGTTCAATTCCTTCGTGCTGAGAGACATGGAGGGTCATATCCTTCCGATACCAGTTAACGACTTTCATCTGAAAGCCTATCATCATTGAGAAATTCTGGAGGTTTCCCTTGTACATACTTTCTTTTCTGCTGTTTAAGTTCATTTCTTTTCCTGAATGTAAATATTGCTTTCAGTAGAAGTAGTTTCCTGCTTTAATTCAAGAAAAAAGAGCCAAGTGTTTTGTATAGACAGAGTGCCTGGTAACAGACTCCTAGGGCTGAAAGAATCATGGAGGATTAAGAAATTGTAAAATTTCACTAAGTGTCCATGGAAAGGGAGATGCCGAGTTTTGCCCAATCCAGCTAGTGACGCCTATCATCGCGCAGATTTCAAGCGAACTCTAGCCATGTGCTAAGGGCGGCTCAACCAATGAAAAGAAGGAAAAAATTTGTCTAACTCCCTAGGAGCTCGTCGTCGCTCGATTTTTCAGCGACTCCGGGAATCGCCCTCCAAATTCAGGAGACGAAAGCAAGAAAAAAATGACTAAGGCAATGACGATCCTGGGAGGTGCCCAAAGTTGAAAGAGAAGCTAGCGATCGCTCTGAAAAGCCGAAAGTGCCCAATATCGCTCACTCAAACAAGCGCTCCCGGGAATCGCGCGGTCCAAGCGCGAGTTCAGTTGCCGAAGTGCATCAAGGAAAAGCAGGCCGAAAAAAGTCTAAGTATGGTAGAGCTGCCCGAAGTTGCTCAATTTTTGAGTGATGCCGGGAGTCGCTCATATTTTTGAGCGACGAGGTGAAAATGTCTTACTTGCTCATACTCATGCATGAAGCCAAGGAACAAGGAGTCGAAGGAGAGCACACTAGTTAGCTGAACTTGAACCAACTAGGGTACAACCTAGGGCATGCATCGAGATGTCTAGTAGGCAAACAAATCACATTTCACCGTGCAAAATTCAAAGGCGACAAAGAAGGGAAAACCAACTACAAAGGAGAGGATTACACCAAAGCATTGAAGCTATGACATGCTGAGATAGCAACAAAAACAAGGGTTTTGATGAAAATCATTGTCCAGCAACCAAAAAATTTCACATTTGTGTTCAGGTGAGACGTTTGCACCAAAGAAACACAATTGTCAAGGAGGGAGTTGCAACTCCAAAGTCTTACCAGCAAAACGAATTGGGGTTTTAGAAGAATTTGCATGTTGGAAGCAATGGAAGCGCGAAGATACGAAGGAAGGTATGCTTGACAATAAGGAGGACATGTTTCGCAAAGGAGAAACTTGCACAAGAGTTGGATTGTCTAAAGCTTGAGCAATGCCACACGGACCATAAAGAGCACTATCTGGAGTGAGGAGAAGACCGTTAGGGTGAAGTGACGCAAAGTTTGAGGCAAGGAGGTTGTATGATTGGAAGAGCGTGTGGTATGTACCATTTGGAGGGTCATATGACGAGAGAAGAAGGTGGTATGAATGTTTGTACAGAGTTGTCTGGACAACCAGGTAGGCCGTATGGCCCCCTCGGTCTTTCGGACCAAAGATAGACTAGGTTGTCTAGACATCCAGGTAGGTTGACTGGCTACCTAGGCCGTTTGGGCCAAAGTGTCAGTGCAATCTAGGACAAGGCATGCAAAATTTTCCAACGGGCCCATCATGCACAAGGAGAAACAAGGTGTCAAAACCAAATAAGACAAAAACAATACGTGGAACAAGCGGTTGCATGTAAAGCAATTACTAGTGTTGAAGTGGTAGTTAAGGGAGTGGAGGGGCACTTGTTGCATGCAAGCCAAGTGTCCCCCTACCTCCCTCAACTTATAAAAAGAGGTAAAAAGCTCTCACTTGCTCATTCTCATGCATGGAGCCAAGGAGCAACAAGGAGTCGAAGGAGAGCACACCAGTAGGCTGAATTTGAACCAGCTAGGGTACGACCTAGGGCATGCACTGAGACATCTAGTAGGCAAACAAATCACATTTCATCGTGCAAAATTCAAAGGTGATAAAGAAGGGAAAATTGGCTACAAAGGAGAGGATTACACGAAAGCATTGGAGCTATGACATGTCGAGACAACAAAAACAAGTGTTTTGCTGAAAATCATTGTCTGGCAACCTAAAAATTTCATGTTTGTGTTTAGGTGAGACGTTTGCACCAGAGAAACACAGTTGCCGAGGAGGGAGTTGCAACTCCAAATTCTTTCCAGCAAAACTAGTTGGGGTTTTAGAAGAATTTGTGTCAAAAGCAGTGGAAGCACAAAGAAACGAAAGAAGGGATGCGTGACAATAAGGACATGTTTCACAAAGGAGAAACTTGCACAAGAGTTGGGTCGTCTAGGGGCTAAAGAGGGTCGTCTGAAGATTGAGCAATGTCGCACGGACCATAAGGAGCATTGTTTGGAGCGAGGATACCATCGAGGCTAAGCGACACAAAGTTTGAGGCAAGGAGGTGTTGCCACATTTTGCACAGGGGTGCCATGTTTTTGGGTTTCTGCAAGTGGGCTGCTCTTTTCCTTCCCTTCTCCTCATTTTCCCTTTTCTTCTTCCTCTTCCTGACAGCTTCATTCCCTCTTCTTCTTTCCCCCTTCCTTCCCCCAGTAGAACCTCAGCAGGTGTACCTTGAAAAGTTTATAAGTGTTGGGGCGACCCCCGACTTCGCAGCGAAGTCGGGGTGCGCCCCTCAAGTGGAGCGCAGTAGGGAACCCGAAGTATGCACCAGGACAGGAGATATTTGAAAATTTGACTAAGTGTCAAAGGGAGACACCCGACTTCGCAACGAATTCGGGGTGCGCCCTTCTTCCTGGGCGCACTAGGGGAATGGTCTGGCAGAAAAACAGCTAAGTACTGGGGCGACACCCGACTTCGCAGTGAAGTCGGAGTGCGCCCCTTTTCCAATGCTGCGATCCGAACAGCGGACGAAGATAGCCAAGCACCGGTGCGCAACCCGACTTCGCAGCGAAGTCGGAGTGCGCCTTGACCGGTGCGCAGCTTGGGTAAAGTCAACTCGGAAATTTGCTAAGGCAAGAAGGCCTTCCAACCGTGTCTTGTTTTCCTCCTGCGCAACCCGATGGCGCCCGAATTCTCGGCGAAGTTGGATAAGCTGCCTTTCAAGGCAGACACGTGTCACACCTCAGCATCCGACAAGTATCCACCTTCGGGACTCGAGCCGAGACTTGACCGCGCAAGGACAAAGCATGGGCTTCACTGCCGGTGCCATCTGTCATCATTTAAGCCGATGTGAAGTGCCATCTGCCGCACCTACCCGCATTCCTGCTGACCAAAGATTTGACCCAACGCGCTGCCACATAGCTGTACCGCCTTCAGGGACACCATGCTGCAAGGACAGTCCTGCCCGACAGAAGTCAGCATCAGCAACTCCTCAGCCGCTTGTGTCAGCTACTGTCTTGTCTGGGACTTTGTGCCCATGAATGAAAATGTGGTGGATATTTCAAGAACGAATTTCAAGAACGAATTTCTAACCCGTCTCCACCTGGCGCCAATAGTTTCTTGGCCTTACCCGGTGGGACATGGTAGTTTCCCGCCCCCAAACAGAATCGAAGTACTAGTGCTCGCTTCATTGCTGTTCGAAATCTGAGCACCTGGCGACTCTGCAAATTATCTGAACATTCTCCGAGTCCATGAAGACCGGTCCTAACGCCTTCATGCAAATGAGAAGGTGGCGAGCAAGGAATCCGAAGAACACGCCTGATTTTTACGAACTTGACATTGACGCTCCAGGCGAGCGCCTCAGGCTGGCTGATTACCAAGCTCGCAAAGAAGAAATCCAAGAAGAAGCCGAATCTGAAATCCAAGAAGCCGAGGCTGAGATTGAAGAAGTTGAGGCCGAAGAAGAATCCACATCTTCGGACAGTTCCGATACGGAGTACACTACCAGGTCAGAAGCAGAAATGGCTAATCATCTGGACGATGATGACCTCTTCCCGGCGGTGGATTCTACGGGGCCCTTGGCCCTAGTCGGACAAGCAGCTGTGCCCCCTGCTGCCTTAAAGTCTATCCCTACGTATGACGGCTACGGCAAGACGGCGTATGAACACATCCAGGACATTCTTGCCCTAGCTGCGCTACACTCCATCACCGACGAAAGTGTGAAGACCCGTCTGCTGGCCCTTTCCCTAAGGGGAAAGCTTCTCTACTGGTGGAAATCACTGCCTGAGGGATCCATCACAGGGTGGCGACAGTTAGCCGGTAGGCTCGTGAAAGGATGCAACGAGTCTGCTGATCCCTCTTCTTTGTCGCATCGGTCCAATGTATTCAGAGACACCCCCAAGAGGAGGTGTCAGACTTCAACATCCGGTTTGCGAGGTCTTGGAAACGAGTGCCTCGCGAACTCCGACCGTCAGCAGGACAGAGCCGCCTACTACTACTCGAGGTCTTTCAACTCAGACATTTGCCTGCTGCTGAAGGTTGCCAGAATCAACACGTTCCTCGCTCTGTACGAAGCTGCCCAGCAAGCTGAAATGGACATCATCTCCATCGGCAGGCTTCCGCAAGAGTGCAACCGCCCATCTACCCTGATTTTCCCCAATCGCAGTACTCGTCAGCTTCTGGTTCGGAGCCGTCCACCTCAGGACAGCAACCCCAGCAGCAATGGAATTCGACGTCGGTCGTGGACCCTTACGGCCCGCCGCTGATTCATTATCCGCATCCCCGTCCTCCGCGTTTTCCAGCACTTCCTGCTCCCCCGCAGCATGCGCAATATTCCTCTCCTCCATTGGCTGCATTGCCTCCCCCAGCTCAGTTGTCGCCGCCCCCTGGCCATGATATTCAGAATCAAATCCTACAGGAGGTGCAGGCCCTGGCCTCTGGCTATCACACCATGTCTAACGACATGACTGTCCTGAAAAAGAAGCAAGCCCAGATGGACCTGGCTCCAAGGAGGCCATATCCGCCCTCGGCGTTAACAAAGGATCGCCCCCCCGAGCAACAATTGCAACGGCGGCCCCCTCCGAGGAATGCTGCCATTGAGGACGAACCTGGTACATCTGACCAGGTCAACTGGTGCACCACGTGCAATGATCCGCATGATGAGGAAGACTGTACACTGCATCAGCACTACCTCCAGACCTTGGCCGGCAACGCCATAGAAGACGAAGAACTCTACATGATCCTGGGCAACGAAAGCAATTTCGCTGTTTCAGATGAGGTTCCGATGCCGCCGCCCACAAAGGAAAAAAAGAAGTCCGCCGAAGCTACAGCCAAACCCTTAAGGTGTACGCCAGAAGAGATAAGGCGCAACCTGAGGAGATACCGCCCTACAAGAGGCTGTGGCCCTACACAGCCAAAGAAAAGACTCCTCCGGCGAAGACTCTCGTAGTCAAGCCCCCTGTTGCCAAAGCTCTTCCGGCTAAAGCTCCCGCTACTCAGCCTCCAGCTGAAACAAAAGAACAAGCTCAGGAGAAGCTGGGATATCCGTCTCTAACCAAGAGACAGAGAGTTGAGGCCACTCAACAGTACCGGACGAAGTATGAGCCGGCAAAAGAAGCGGAAGGAGCTAGCACTTCAGGCTACAGCATAGTAGACGAGTTGAAGAGAACTCCCGCAAGAATCAGCATGTATGATGCTCTTCAGCTCCCAGGCCAGGTTGATCTGCTGCAAGAATCTCTGAAAATCATGAAGAACGGCAAGCAGATACAACCCGCTGTCCTGGTGCAACCCCTGACTGTCTCAGCCACTGGAAAGAACAGACCACCTCCCTTCTATCTGTCATTACGGATGCAAGGGTGCATAGTACACAATTGCATGGTGGACTCTGGCGCTTCCACGACTGTAATGCCGAGAGTCGTTTGCGATGAAATCGGGATGGAGTACACAAGGAGCAGCCAAGGCGTGCTGCAACTAGACGGCACCCCTGTCAAGACAGTCGGTGTCATAAAAGACATCCCCATTCGGCTGCACAAAGCTCTCGACATCGTGGTCATCCAAGAGGTTGTGGTCGTCGACTTGGAACCATACTTCGACATGTGTCTCTCCAGGGAGTTCACTACGAAGTTGGGTAGGTATCTGTCTCTGGACTACTCTCACATGGAAGTACCTGTTGGTCACGAATCCGCCATGAGGAAAGGATTTGTCGCTATTGCGCCCTGGACCCGCAAACCAACATTGAAAGGCCGGAAGGAAGGAATGCCTTTCGGGCCAATCTCCGGAGAAGGCCGGCTCCTTGCGGGGGTTAGTAAGATGAGAGTGCAGGAAAGAGATAAAAATGCGGAAAGAATTTACAAATGAGAGTGGAGTTGGGTGGGGGGAACTAACAGTACAGCAACACACCAATCACCACTACTTACTGCATTATAAGTACAAAGCATAGCCAGGAACTGCAAAGTCTAGTATACTTTCTGTATAGAGCGGTGTACGCATAGCTACAATGGTCCCGTAGCAAACATTCTCCCTACAAGGAGAACTAACAGCACGGCAATGCATCAATCACCACTACGTACGGTAACTCAAACAGAAGGCAACCGAGAGATGTCAGATCCAGGTATATGTGTTATGCAGAGAATTTATACGCACAGCTACAATGGTCCCCTAGCAAACATTCTCCCTACAAGGAGAACTAACAGCACGGCAACGCATCAATCACCACTACGGACAGCAACGTAACACACAACTGAAGGAACTGCTACCACATTTATTCTATGTATCCTCTAATCTATTAAGTTCAGGAGTGCTTGGCCACCAAATGCCGAAATGAATCAACAAGCCATGACACTAGCAATGCTTTAGGTATATCTGACCACCAAATGCTGAAACGAATCAACGAGCAGTGACACAGGGAAACGTAAAACATACATGTAAAGGAGAGGCAGCATAAAAAATAAAAGCAGTAGAACAGAGCCAGGCATATACTTTATATTTATAAGCAGAAGCACGGTTACAGTGGTTCCCTAACAAACATTCCCCTTCCACCACTTTACAATGAAAATGTGGTGGGTACTTATAGCCCAGAGTCCCCCCCGTTACATTAATGGGCACAAAGTCCCAGTCAAACATTAGCTAACAAAAGCAGCCGCGGAACTGCTGATGCTGACTTCTGTCGGGCTAGACTGTACTCTCGGCATGGTCTCCCTGAAGGTTGAACAGCCACGTGGCACCGCGTTGGGTAGAACTTTATATTGACAGGAATGCGGGTAGCTAAGGTAGGTGGAAACTCACATCAGCATTAAATGAGGCAGCTGGCATAGGTAGTGCAGCCCATGCTTGTCCTTTTTCTCGGCATGTCTTGGCTCAAATCCCGAAGCTGGACACTTGTCGGATGATGCTGTTTGACATGTGTCTGCCTTGAAAGGCAGTCTATCCAACTTTGCCCGGGATTAGAGCGCAATCGGGTAGCACAGGTGTAAAACAGCGCGATCGGGTTGGCCTATTTCCCTCATCGCGCACCGGTCAAAGGGCGCAGTCCGACTTCGCTGCGAAGTCGGGTTGCGCACCGGCACTTGCTGATTCTCACCGCCGTTCGGACTTCGCACGGACAAGGGAGAGCAGTTCGGACTTCGCGCGAAGTACGAACTTCGCCCCATCACTTAGTCATTTTCTCCTGCCAGCTGCCAGCCTGCTACAAGGTGTGCCCAGAAAGAAGGGCGAAGTCGGACTTCGCACCAAAACTAGGCGAAGCCGTACTTCACACCAAAACTGGGCGAAGTACGAACTTTGCACCAAAACTGGGCGAAGTCGGACCGACTTCGCACAAAAAACTGGGTTTCCTGGTTCTGCTTCCCGGGGCCATAACTTTTGATCCGCTAACCCCATCGCCTATTATAATATATCGTTGGAAAGCTGGCGAGAAGATCTGCAATAATAAAATATGCAAAGCACATTTTGTCCATTTTATCGCCCCCGTTTATGGCCCGCGAAAACCCGAACACCTCAGCATGCTCTTTGCCGCTTGAAAGCTCCATACTTAAGCCAAAAATTTTAATGTGGCAAAATTGCCAACATTCCTGGCGGCTTGCGGGGCATTGAGCTCTCCTCGATGTGAGGACCCAGGCCTTTATCCATTGGGCAACAGAGTCACCCTCGCTGTCCTCTTGATAATCACTGCCAGCAGCAACCTCCTTCTGAAACCCTTGGCACCCACGACACTCTGCTTCTGTCGGAAAACTTAAAAAGAAAACACTGCACAGACTGAATTAAGGAAACAACTAAAACTTTGAATACTAGCCGGATTATTTATACAAAATTTTGCGGCATTATTACCATGTCGCCAACACAAATCTAACTTTGGTTGCCTATCCGGTGAACCTGCAGTGCCCGGACCAGATCTGATTGTACTTCAGATGATCTTTGAAGTCCGGCTGGCCTCCCAAAGTTTGCCAGGTCGCGAACATGGTGCAATGTGGCAGATTGTCATTCATGTCGGTACCCGTACAATTGATGAACAATGTGGCAAGGAGATTTTTCAGATGGGAGCCCTCTTCGGGTACCGGTTGCGGTGATGGTTGGAGCCGATACCACCACGGTGGAGACTGTAGGTGAACATTCATTTCTCCGCTTGTGAGGTCAAGGCTGCTCACCAAACCTTGATTCCTCCGGGGTGTCTTCTATTAGCTTAAAAAAGGGCGCCTGCGATCAAGAAATCTAGATCTTCAGCTCAGTCGGAGTCGCCAGGTGATTTTGCCAGATGAAGGCAAGCCAAAGATTCACCAACTCGGGCTTCCTTAAAATATGGAGACTGATCGTCTCACCTCACTGATTCGTCTATGCGAGCTTGGTAATTAGCCAGCCTAACACTCTAGCCTGGAGCGTTGGTATTAATTTCGTAAAGTCAGGTTGGTTTCCCGGGTTCCTCGCTCGCCACCTTCTCGTTTGAATGAAGGCATCAGGACCGGTCTTTCGGACTCAGAGAATATGAACGTGCAGAGTCGCCGTGTGCTCGATTTTGAACAACAATGAAGCGAGCACCGGTGCTTCGATTCTCGTTTGGGGGTGAGAAACTTCCTTGTCCCACTGAGTATTCGGAAAGAAGCTGTCAGCCTGAGCGAGGACGAGCTTGAGATCTTCCAAATGCGAGACAAAGAGTCCCACCGGGCGTGCCAAAAACTGTTGGTCACGAATCCGCCATGAGGAAAGGATTTGTCGCTATTGCGCCCTGGACCCGCAAACCAACATTGAAAGGCCGGAAGGAAGGAATGCCTTCCGGGCCAATCTTCGGAGAAGGCCGGATCCTTGCGGGGGTTAGTAAGATGAGAGCTCAGGAAAGAGATAAAAATGCGGAAAGAATTTACAAATGAGAGTGGAGTTGGGTGGGGGGAACTAACAGTACAACAACACACCAATCACCACTACTTACTGCATTATAAGTACAAAGCATAGCCAGGAACTGCAAAGTCTAGTATACTTTCTGTATAGAGCGGTGTACGCACAGCTACAATGGTCCCCTAGCAAACATTCTCCCTACAAGGAGAACTAACAGCACGGCAATGCATCAATCACCACTACGTACGGTAACTCAAACAAAAGGCAACCGAGAGATGTCAGATCCAGGTATATGTGTTATGCAGAGAATTTATACGCACAGCTACAATGGTCCCCTAGCAAACATTCTCCCTACAAGGAGAACTAATAGCACGGCAACGCATCAATCACCACTACGGACAACAACGTAACACACAACTGAAGGAACTGCTACCACATTTATTCTATGTATCCTCTAATCTATTAAGTTCAGGAGTGCTTGGCCACCAAATGCCGAAATGAATCAACAAGCCATGACACTAGCAATGCTTTAGGTATATCTGACCACCAAATGCTGAAACGAATCAACGAGCAGTGACACAGGGAAACGTAAAACATACATGTAAAGGAGAGGCAGCATAAAAAATAAAAGCAGTAGAACAGAGCCAGGCATATACTTTATATTTATAAGCAGAAGCACGGTTACAGTGGTTCCCTAACAAACATTCCCCTTCCACCACTTTACAATGAGAATGTGGTGGGTACTTATAGCCCAGAGTCCCCCTCGTTACATTAATGGGCACAAAGTCCCAGTCAAACATTAGCTGACAAAAGCAGCCGCGGAACTGCTGATGCTGACTTCTGTCGGGCTGAACTGTACTCTCGGCATGGTCTCCCTGAAGGTTGAACAGCCACGTGGCACCGCGTTGGGTAGAAATTTATATTGACAGGAATGCGGGTAGCTGAGGTAGGTGGAAACTCACATCAGCATTAAATGAGGCAGCTGGCATAGGTAGTGCAGCCCATGCTTGTCCTTTTTCTCGGCATGTCTTGGCTCAGATCCCGAAGCTGGACACTTGTCGGATGATGCTGTTTGACATGTGTCTGCCTTGAAAGGCAGTCTATCCAACTTCGCCCGGGATTAGAGCGCAATCGGGTAGCACAGGTGAAAAACAGCGCAGTCGGGTTGGCCTATTTCCCTACTGCGCACCGGTCAAAGGGCGCAGTCCGACTTCGCTGCGAAGTCGGGTTGCGCACCGGCACTTGCTGATTCTCACCGTTGTTCGGACTTCGCACGGACAAGGGAGAGCAGTTCGGACTTCGCGCGAAGTACGAACTTCGCCCCATCACTTAGTCATTTTTCCTGCCAGCCTGCCAGACTGCTACAAGGTGTGCCCAGAAAGAAGGGCGAAGTCGGACTTCGCACCAAAACTGGGCGAAGTCGGACCGACTTCGCACAAAAAACTGGGTTTCCTGGTTCTGCTTCTCGGGGCCATAACTTTTGATCCGCTAACCCGATCGCCTATTATAATATATCGTTGGAAAGCTGGCGAGAAGATCTGCAATAATAAAATATACAGGGCTCATTTTGTCCATTTTATCGCCCCCGTTTATGGCCCACGAAAACCCGAACACCTCAGCATGCTCTTTGCCGCTTGAAAGCTCCATACTTAAGCCAAAATTTTAATGTGGCAAAATTGCCAACAGTACCCTTCAAGGGAAGGAGGCTGAAGATTTTCAATGAAAAGCCTTCCTCCTACTTAGTAGAGAAGATATCTGGAGAAGAGCCTGAGGATTGCATGGTTCAGCTGTCGGAGGAGGAACTGGTGACAGTGGACATGACGGAGCAAGCTCTCGAGCAGTTGCAAGTAGAAGATGAATTCTCCTTGCGGGACTTCAACGCCGTGATTGAAACAGAGCAAGGCTGCTACACCATTGTTCAACCTGAGAGGCTTGACAAGTCAGCCAGAAAAGAAGTAGGACCTGCACCTGAGAAGCTGTGGAAGCTTTTCTTTGATGGCGCACGATGCAAAAATGGCGCCGGTGCTGGAGTACTTTTGGTTTCCCCAACCGGGATCCAGAAGGATTACACCTATAGGCTGGCTTGGAGCTGTACCAACAACGCGGCGGAGTACGAAGCCCTATGCTTGGGTTTGCGAAAGGCGGAAAGGTTGGGAATCAAACATCTGCAGATCTACGGAGATTCAGAGCTAGTATGCCACCAGATCACGAACAAGTGCGCCTCCAAAAAGCACTACCTCAAGGCGTACCGAAATCGGGTCTGGGATCTAATGGAGTCTTTTGACTCGTTGAATGTCAAGGCTATCTCACGAGAGAAAAACAAGCATGCTGACATTCTGCGCCTCGTTGGAGCCAGTGCACGTTCCGACTGATGACACTGTCGAGAAGCCGAAGCCGGTTCGTACCATTTACAGGCCTTCTGTGCCTGATAAGGACACCCACTGGCAGGGGTTCAACTGTGACGAAGAGATCGTCACATTTTTGGTAAATGAAGCCTGTTCAATCGAAGGTAGAGACCCTGAATATGAGGGGTTGATACAATTGAAGAATAATCATGTCCCAAAAGGACTGATTACCCTTGAGAGTCTCTTTGATCAAAATGACAGAGCCATATCTCACCGGATCAAAGTAGACCCGAAGCAGTATGCTGACCTGGAGCTGGAACCTGGTAAATCAATCAAGGTTGGGACAGATTGCACCACAAAGGAACTCGAGCAGATCAGAACATTATGTCAAGAGTTCCCTGACATAGTAGCCTGGAGCTACCAAGACTTGAAGGGGTATGACAGAGAAATAATCCAGCGTACCATTGAGCTAGAAGATGGCGCCAAGCCGTTTCGGCAGAAGCAGAGGGTCGTCAATCCAAAAATCGAGGCCATGATGAAAGCCGAGCTCTTGAAGATGCTTGGAGGCTAAGATCATCTACCCCATCAAGCATTCATCCTGGGTTGCGAACTTGGTTCCTGTGAGGAAGAAGAACGGAGACATTCGTCTTTGCGTGGATTTCAGAAATCTAAATCAGGCCTCCCTCAAGGACCATTACCCGCTTCCCCAGATCGATCAGATCCTCCATATAGTTGCTGGAGCCCAGAGATTTTCCCTCTTAGACGGTTTTTCCGGCTACAACCAGATATGGGTCAAGGATGAGGACCAACACAAGACGGCGTTCACCACCAAATGGGGGACGTTCGCCTATCGCCGCATGCCTTTCGGCTTATCCAACGCTGGCGCCACATTCCAAAGAGCCATGGACCCGGCCTTCCGAGAGTTGCTCAACAAACCGATTGTCATCTACTTGGATGACATGACTGTTTTCTCTCACAAGCGAGAAGATCATGTTCTTCACCTGCGGCAAATATTTGAAAAGTGTCGAGAATTCGGCATCTCCATAAACCCGAAGAAATCTGTCTTCGCGATGAAAGAAGGAAAGCTACTGGGGCATGTCATCTCCGAAAAAGGCCTGGCTATAGACCCTGAGAGAGCAGAGGCCCTCCTCCGCTTACCCGCCCCAATCGACAAGAAAGGGCTGCAGTCCTTCTTCGGCCAAATCAACTTCGTGCGGAAGTTCATACCGGACTTCGCACAGGTGATCAAGCCTATGGCCGAGTTGCTGAAAAAGAATACAGAATTTCTGTGGACTGAAGAAAGGGAGCAAGCCTTCGAGGAGATCAAAGCTCGCATTGCACAAACATCGGTGTTGATCAACCCGGATTACTCTAAGGATTTCATCCTGTACGCGGTGGGGGAACCCAAGAGCTACGCCGCAGTCCTGACCTAGAAGGGAGACGATGGCGAGGAATGCCCCATTGCGTTCCTGAGCCAAGTGATACAGCCGCACGAAGAAAAGTACAACTTTATAGAGCGGCAGGTTCACGCTGTCATGAAATCTCTCCGAAAGTTCAGGCACTTTGTCTCCCAGAGTAAGATCACTGTCTTTGTGATCCACCCGGACGTTCGAAGCTTCATCATACAAGGAGAGCCGGGTCACAAGAGAGCAGGATGGATTGCCAAAATCCAGGAGTTTGACATCGAAGTGCGGCCAACCAAGCTAATCAGAGGCCGAGCCTTGTGCCAGGAGCTAGCCCGAAGCGCGGCAGCCGAGATATCCGCCTGTGAGTGGGAGGATCCAACAACACGCATCAACCTAGCCAACTCTTTACCCGAGGAGTACGACTGGACAGATGAACTGGTGAGATATTTCTGCACCGGAAGATGTCCAGACCACATGAACGCCTCACAAAGAAGGAGGTTTCGGCTAGGTGCATTGAAGTACACTCTTCGCCCCGAGGGGCTTTACTTTAAAAACATCGACGACATCCTGTTGCGGTGTGTCAGAAAATCAGACCAGTCTAGGGTCCTTGGAGAATTTCACTCCGGGATGCCTGGGGGTCACCATTCTGCAAGGCCTATGGCCTTGAAAATAATTAGAGCTGGTTACTACTGGCCCACTCTGTTTACAGACGCTCATGCAGTCTGTACCAAGTGTGATCAATGCCAGAGATTTGCTGGCAGAAACAGAAAAGCACCCCTGCCTCTTCAACCGATCCAAGCCGAGACTCCTTTTCAGCAATGGGGTCTGGACTTCATCGGGGTGATCTCGCCGAATTCTGCAGCGGGCCACAAGTTTATCTTAACCGCCACCGATTACTTCACACGGTGGGCAGAGGCGATCCCCACAAAGAACGCCGACCAAGAGACGGTCATCAGATTCCTTGAGAGCCTGATTACCCGTTTCGGGGTCCCCGAGTCAATAGTGACGGACAATGGTCCGGGGTTCGCAGGCGCGATACTCACAGAGTACACCAGCAAATTTGGCATCTATCACAAGATGTCTTCCAACTACTACCCGCAAGGGAACGGTCTCGCCGAGTCCACCAACAAAAATCTACTGAAAATCATCCGAAGGACAGTGGAAAATAACAAGAGGACTTGGCACCTACTCCTGGATCGGGCGCTATGGGCGGACATAATTTCATTTAAGAAGTCCATCAAAACGTCCCCTTATGCGCTCGTGTACGGCAAAGAAGCTGTCTTGCCAACGCACATTGAAATACCCGCTCTCTGGATGCTTGATGAGGAAAGAAGCAGCGGGGATCCAGTAGAAGACAGACTTTGCCAACTTCTGCAGTTGGAAGAAGACAGAGAGAAAGCGTACCAAGCCTTCACCAAACACGCTGAAGCAACTCAAGGCTGGTTCGCAAAAGGCACCACCGCCCGAGTCTTCAAAATTGGGGACCTGGTGCTGAAATGGGACTCGTTGAAGGCGAAACCCGGCAACCATGGAAAGTTTGACGCCCTCTGGGAGGGCCCCTATCAGATTGCCCGGGTGAATCAGTTCAATGCATATGCGCTCCGGGACATGGAGGGACATCCTCTCCCCATTCCCGTCAACGGGTTCCACTTGAAATTGTACCACCACTGAAGGCACCCGAAAGGGGTCCTTTGTACAGATTTCCTTTGTTTTGTGTTTTCGATTTTCAGCATGTAAATACTTCAGTTGTTTTTCAGTTTTATTTTTCCAAGTAGCCTAAGTCTGAGGCAAATGCCCGACTTCGCAGCGAAGTCGGGCAGCGCTCATCAAATGGGGCGAAGTAGGGAAGAAAGCAGTTGAAAAAGGAACTAAAATGTCTAAGTCTGACTGCCCAACCCGACTTCGCAGCGAAGTCGGGCTGCGCCCTCTCCAAAGGGCGCAGTCGGGTAGCAGACTACAAAGAGACGCCAAGTGTCACACTGCGCCCCAGTTGCTGGGCGAAGTCGGATTGCGCCCGTTTTTCGGGCGAAGTTCGACTTGCGCCCCAATTTCGGGCGCACCCTGGGTGATCCAATAAAAGAAGCTGAAAACGCCCAAGTCTATCCAAGAGCGCCCGTTTTTCGAGCGAAGTTCGGACTGTGCCCGTTTTTGAGGCGAAGTCCAACAGCGCGCCTCAGAGCATGAAAAATCAGGGCGAAGTTCGGCACAAAGCAAAGTTCGACTTGCGCCCACTTTTGGGGCGAAGTCCGACTTGCGCCCATTTTTGGGGCGAAGTTCGACTTGCGCCCATTTTTGGGGCGAAGTTCGGCACACGACGGGTTATGGACTAAAGTTTCTTTGAAGAGTGTGCCCGAATGGTGGCGGTGACGTCAGCAACGGCACAACAATCGAGGAGGCTTTAAATGATTGCGCAATTACCAAAAAAGATGCATTTAAAGGGTAAGGTGCGTTTTGGGCCAATAAAGCACGCTTTTCTTAAAAAAAAAAGGCCCATGCGCAGCCGCCAAAATCATAACGTCTCCACCAACCCAGAGTTAACTGCCCTAACTCCCTCCCTCGCGCCATTAATGATTGCAGTCGCTATCTACAAAAGGACCCTGGCACGGCCAGAAAATTCATAAGTGTTCGAGCTGACTCCCGGACTGCAGAATCTGACAAGCTCAGAAGCTGTCGTTCCCGTCTCTGATTGTTTCGACAAGGATGGATAAGGGAAAAGCGCCCGTACAGGCGCCATCAAGTGCAGAATCTCACGAAGCTGAGTCTCCAGAGTCGAGCGCTCATGAGAGCGCAGCGCCGCAGAAGGACAAGAAAGGAAAATCTAGGACGAAGAGGCGCGTAGTTGGCCAGACTCCGCCGCCACCAATCAACCGCTTGTCCGGGTACAAAGATGGTTCTTTTTCCATCAGCCTCTTGAAGCTGCGTCTGAATATCGCGAAGTGGGTGGATAAGGTTTCGCCTTCCCACCATCTCGGAGCGGCGTACAAATCAAACCTTTATTGGTTCCTGTGCCCTCCGACTCACTGGTGCCCGGAGCTGGTAGAAGCAATTGCTGAATACTACAAACCAGCTGCGCGGCAGATCTGCGATAATAAAGGAAGGGTGTTGTTCACTCTCTTCCAAGAGAGCATCCAGCCAGCATTCGCCCCAGGGCTTCAGTACAGCCCAGACGCAATTATCAGAAGGGTGAACATCGAAGAGCAGACCGGCCGATTTTCGCAGACAAAGCGAATGAGAGAGTTCCTAAACTCCGAGCTGAAGACTCCGCTAAATGCTGGACAGTGGCCGACTGGCCCCATACCGCTGGACCGATTCGAGAACAGATATATTTATATCATCCTGGCGTGGGTCCTCGGCTGCGACTCAGACAGGGTGGTGCGACCTTTTCAGCTGGCGATGGCCGAGTGTATCCTACACGGGGAGTTTTACAACTCCACGGCGCAGAAAAGCGGGAAGCGCCCAATCTTCTACGACTGGGCGGACTGGTTAGCCTACGCAATTCATGCGATCCTGGTGAGACTGCAGCAGAAGCAGTCGACGGACTTCCGGTTTTGCTCTTTTCTCACATGGCTGTGCCTGTACCACATGCATCAACGGATGAACGTCCCCAACCTGAAGAAACTGAGCGAACAAGGAGAGCCGCTCCCCATGTACGAGTGGACTGAGGCCCTGTATCGGAAGGGCTCATTTTATGATTTCAATGTTCAGTTTCTGGGCCAGGCCACGGGATTGTTTAACCGGGGCGCGACTCGCCCACCAACGGCTATGACCAAGTATCTGTGGAACAACGAGTTCGGAGATACCTTCAGGCTGACTCAGGGCATTGTCGTCCGAATCTACGGATTCAAGGGAAAGCCATGTTTGCTGCCCTACTTCTGCACAGATCATCAGTTCGGGATGGAGGTGGTGCGGCAAATGGATTACGTCGAAGAGGAATTTGGCCAGGGAAAAAAGAGGGGTCACATATTCAAATATCCTATGACCTGGGCCAATATTCAAGTCTTCGAAATCGGGCAGCACGTTTATCTTGAGCGGGAGCTGCTTGAAATGGGCCTGATTATGCTGCCCCAACACTGGAAGTATGACCCAATCGGGGTTCGGGGAAAGTTCACGCACATCTGTCCTAGAGCTGAAATCATGCAAGAAATAAGGAACAGGATGGGTGCGGACCTCCACTGGCGCATTCATTTGATGCAGTCATGGCCACCATGGCTTGAACTTTACTGTGAGGAGGTCACTTACGATCCTGATCGGAACCCGGACCATCGAATGGAGTCAGTTGGGTTCAAGAAGTTCCTCGCTAAGGTGGCGCCGCTCAACTGGCATAAGGACAAAATCCTCGAATGTTGGAAGATGAGGTGTCGCATGCAACACGACAAATCAAGCCGGAGGAACCTTGCCGTTGATGATGAGTTTTCGGCACTTTATGATCAACATGTCGACACGTGGCAGCCCTTTGAATTTTGCAATTGCGTCCCCCGAGGTGCAGCGCAACCCCAGCGACTTCCAGCGCAACTCCATCTAGCAGCCAAGTGGGCCCGATGCAGCCTACAGCTCCTATGGCAGTGCCCAAAGTGGCGCAAAGGTCAGAGCGGTCAACTCCTGAGCTGGCTCCTCCAACAGAAGAAGCGTCAGCACCGCCCACCAACGGACCGAATGCGGCAGGTATTCTCCCAGCACGACCCAGGTACAAGTTCACCGTGGGGACATCAGCACCTGCCGCTCCTTTATTGCCGCTTCCTTCTGGACCAGCCACAGCAGAAAAGAAAAAGAAAAAGGTTGAGAGGACCAAGCGTCCTAAGGAGCCAGTGCAGCCATCGGCCGCGGAACAGTCGCAAGCAGCAGCACCGGAGGTTGTCTCTTTAGACAGCCCCGAACCAGAAGCAAACATCCAGGCTGCGACCATCCCTTCAGCGTCGGCTCAGGTGGAGCCCGCAGGTACGTCCTCTGTGCCACTTGCCCAAGTCCGCGTCGGCCCTGCAAAAACCCCATCTCCCACTTCATCAGGGCAAGCCGTAGCCGCGCCTTCCGCTTCTCAAGCTACCCCGCCGTCTAGCGGCCTGCATTCATTCGACCAGTTTGCTCAGGATCCCAACGCCTTTCAATCCCTGAGCCAAACCCTAGAGCTCTTCCCCGCAGCTAGCATCGAAGCTGCTCCCTCATCTCCGCATCCTTCACCCCGGTCAACCGAAACCCTACCAACGCCATCCACTCAGACTCCTGTCACCCCTAGGACCCGGTCGCCCTCAAAGGTTACTACCCCCTCTGGTATCCCACCTACTTCATTGTTCGCGGGAAAAATGCCGCAGCAAGCCCAGGCGTTGGAAGACCTCAATTTCTTGGACATCACCGAGGACCAGCCTCTGGCAGTAAGAGCCGTGGGGGGATCAGCCTCCTTTCTCCAGGGTGTCAAGCGCAGAAGGGCCGAAGAGATAGCCGCCCCGATCAAGCGCACAAAGTTTGACCTAGATCGGAGAGTGCTTATGATAGAAAAGCTGATTCCTAAAGTGAAGAAGCCTCTCCGCGATATGACCGAGGCAGACTATGAGCTTCAAAAAAAGGAGAACTTTGACGATATCAACGAGGAATACGAGATTTGCGGTATTCGTCGTAGAACAGACAACCTCCTTGTCAAGCATCTCGAGACCCAGGAGGCGCTTTTCCAGCTGCAGAATACCACAAGGCAGCTCGAAGAAGACTTGGCTAGGGCTACTGCGCAGTTGGGGTCAGCACAGCAAGAAGTAGAAGATCTTAAGGCTCAGCTGGCCGCCGCTCAGCAGACAGCCGAGCAAGAGAAAAAGGCAGCGCTAGAGCAGGTTTCGCAACTGCAAAATTCGCTGGAACAGGCACAGTCGCAGCTCGCAGAGAAAACATCACAAGCGACGGCCTTTTCCAAGAGCAAAGCAAAGGAGATGCGCGCTAGTCTGCTACAAGGTTGCAAGCCCAACCTTGTCAAGTCCTTGTCAGTTCTGGATTTCTTATCCAGAATTGAAGAAGTATCTGCCCAGGGCAAGCCTGTGGTAGAGGAAGCCGAACACCAGGCGAGGCAATGGCTAGACCTGGCTATGAAACTTGAGAAATTAGAGCGCGATGGCTTCCGAATCTCCCCCATGTCACAGCTTGCCTCAGAGTGGGCAAATGCAAGGGTAACCTTGCAGGCTTATTTTGCTAGGACAGAAAAAATCAAAACGGCCTGGAAGGCGCTAGACGCCTTAGAGCATGAAAGACACATTCTCCTAGCACCTTTTCACATTTTGTCCGAGCACGGGTGTCCGAGCTATGTCAGAGATGACGAGTTCCTCACCCTTGAGCAGGTAAAGGAGAACTGGCTGTCCTTCGAGGCAGATACAGCTGAAATCGATAGCTGGACAAAGCCAGTTCAAGAAGTGCAGGTCGCCCAAATGGTGGCTAAGTATTGCAAGATCAACTCTTCTCTTGAGGAGTTGGGCAAAATATATAACACCATTGACCTGCACGCGGTCGCTGCATTCCACGCATTACTCAGAGAAATCAGCGACCCCACTCCTTTCCAAGCCGCAGTCTGGGATCAAGCTAGGGCTGCGCTCGAACGCATAAGCAGGCGAGAGGCCGAAAGTGGAGAGCCTTCAGATTCAGAAGGCGAGACTGAGGAGGCAACTGGTGAAAGCGAACCTGAAGAAGAACAGTTGCCCCAAGGAAAGAGACCAGAGCAGCAGAAGGCAGGGGAAGGAAGTTCCTCTGCACCCAACGGATAAAGGCATGGTTCTTTGCGTCGAGGCGAGCTCGACACCCCGCGAGCCGCCAGGAATGTTGCCACATTTTGCACAGGGGTGCCATGTTTTTGGTTTTCTGCAAGTGAGCTGCTCTTTTCCTTCCCTTCTCATTTTCCCTTTTCTTCTTCCTCTTCCTCACAGCTTCATTCCCTCTTCTTCTTTCCCCCTTCCTTCCCCCAGTAGAACCTCAGCAGGTGTACCTTGAAAAGTTTCTAAGTGTTGGGGCAACCCCCGACTTCGCAACGAAGTCGGAGTGCGCCCCTCAAGTGGAGCGCAGTAGGGAACCCGAAGTATGCACTAGGACAGGAGATATTTGAAAATTCGACTAAGTGTCAAAGGGCGACACCCGACTTCGCAGCGAAGTCGAGGTGTGCCCTTCTTCCTGGGCGCACTAGGGAAATGGTCTGGCAGAAAAACAGCTAAGTGCTGGGGCGACACCCGACTTCGCAGCGAAGTCGGAGTGCGCCCCTTTTCCAGTGCGCAATCCGAACAGTTGACGAAGATAGCCAAGCACCGGTGCGCAACCCGACTTCGCAGCAAAGTCGGAGTGCGCCCTTTGACCGGTGCGCAGTTGGGTAAAGTCAACTCAGAAATTTGCTAAGGCAAGAAGGCCTTCCAACTACGCTGTTTTCCTCCTGCGCAACCCGATAGCGCCCGAATTCCTGGTGAAGTTGGATAAGCTGCCTTTCAAGGCAGACACGTGTCACACCTCAGCATCCGACAAGTATCCAGCCTCGGGACTCGAGCCGAGACTTGACCGTGCAAGGACAAAGCATGGGCTTCACTGCCGGTGCCATCTGTCATCATTTAAGCCGATGTGAAGTGCCATCTGCCGCACCTACCCGCATTCCTTCTGACCAAAGATTTGACCCAACGCGTTGCCACGTAGCTGTACCGCCTTCAGGGACACCATGCTGCAAGGACAGTCCTGCCCGACAAAAGTCAGCATCAGCAGCTCCTCAGCCGCTTGTGTCAGCTACTGTCTTGTCTGGGACTTTGTGCCCATGAATGTAACTGGGGGGAAATTAGGCTATAAATATCCACCACATTTTCATTGTAAGGTGGTGGAAGGGGAATATATTACTAGGGGACAATTGTAGCTGTGCGTTTGCCTCAAATACAGACATATACTTGGCTCTGCTTACTGTCTTTTATCTTGTATGCTGCCTCTCCTTGTCATTTCTGCCTCATGTTTCTTGTGTCATTGCTTGCTGTTGTACTGAACTCTGGACTCCAGCATTTGGTGGCCAGGTATTCCTGGAATGCATAGATAGAGGATACATAGGATCGCTGATAGCTGCAGTTTCAATGTATGTTTGTAGATGAATGCTGTTAGTAGTGGTGATTGATTCGTCGCCGTGCTGCTTATTCCCCCCACCCAACTCCAATCACATTTGGAATCCCTTTTTGCACTTTTATCTCTTTCCACATTTTTATCTCTTTCCTGCACTCTTATCTTAACCTAACCCCCATAGGAGCCGGCCTTCTCCGGAGATTGGCACGGAAGGCATTCCTTCCTTCCGGCCTTTCAATCTGGTGGGCGAATCTAGGCGCATTAACAACAAATCCTTTCCTCATGGCAGATTCGTAACCAACAGGAGGTTGTATGATAGGAAGAGCGTGTGGTATGGACCATCTAGAGAGTCATCTGACGAGAGAAGAAGGTGGTATGAATGTTTGTACAAGTCATCCAACTACAGAGGAGCAAGGCCTTCCGGAGCTAGGACGTCTGACCCAAGAGGTTGGCCATTTGACCCAAGAGGAAGGCCATGTGAAACCAAGTGATGTCTATTAGAAGCTAAAACAAGGTCATCTGAGGCCAAGAAGTCATCTGGAGCCAGAGAAGATATTTGGAGTTACGGGGAAGCCATTTGAGAGGGTCGATTGAAGGCTACCAAAATGCAAACGAGGAGAAAAATTTAGTTCAGATAGTGAGGGTTTTAATAATTTAACCATTGAGGTTTTAGGGCATTGACCCTTGACCCTCGAAAAGGGTGGTGACGAGCATTGCCCATCATGTTGGACATGTTGGTGATACCACAGTTGAGAAAATCTGCAAAAAATCCCAATTCGATCAGATTTTTCCCAATTCATAGGGTAGCCGATATTTGCCAATTTTTGCAAATTTTTTCATAAACTTTTTTTCAATGAAAAATTGCATTTTCTTCGGTTTTTTCAATGAAAAAATGCCATTTTTTTGCCGATTTTGTCCTCGATTTTTTGTCGATTCCCGATTTTTCCCGATTCTTTTCCATGCCAATTCTGATCCGATTCCGATTTTCTCAACTATGGGTGATACGAGCAATTGCAGAAAGTGGAGTGGGCAATCAGAAAGTAATGTTTTATTGACATCTATTTGAAGCGATGCAGTTATAGATGTCTCGAATAGGAGAAAGCAAAAGGAACACAATAAGAGATTCCAGTACAATGCTCAATGCTTCTGTCCCTAGAGTTCAGCTCATGTGTCGTCGAGGACGCCAACAAGTCTAGAGAAGGGGATAGATATAGGCAAACAAATTGACATGTCTGCATAAAAAATGATTTTTTTTTTTTGTCATTTTGTAGTTCATATGCAAAGTGTTTGACATAAAATAAATAAATTCATGGAGTGAGTCATGAAATGTAAATGTAAGTCAAATGCATGTCAAATGTAATTTAAGAAAATTATGAGGTGTCGGGTAGTTAGTTGGAGGAAGTTGAGGATGCAACTACCTTAGTTGTATAAATAAGACCCCTCCCTCATTCATTTGAGGTTGGTATTGTATGTTGGCATTGCACATGGTAATAGAAGTTGGGTGAAATAAAAAATGTGAGACACTGGACCGTCTGAACTGTTGTGCCAGGCCGTCTGAACTATTGTGCAAGGTCGTCTGATATATGTTGTGCACACAGTGTATCCATTGTAATTGTAAGTAATTCCCATTGTATATTTTATTTATAAAGGAATTGTGTTGTGGTATGTTGTATTCCATTTTGAAATTGCCCCCATCTTACTTTAAAGAATAACCTCTTGTGTTACATCAAAGAACAAGAAGTTTAAATCAGCTGAACACAATGATTACAAGGAAGATCTCTACCTATATAAACAATGAAAGCAAGCACTTAAGAATGGGTGCCAATCAGGGAGGAATGAACATCTTTATGGGATTACCCAAACTTACCTTTGACTAATAAAGCCAAACTCCTACTTGAAAGATTCAATTCCCCTGATTTGAGCAGGGAAGTGCCTTCTTGAAAAGCTGCCATGTAACTTATCTTTACAATATTCATTTCTGAATATGTTCATTGTTAAATTGAATTGTACCTTTTAGTTCAAGGTTTGCAACAATATTTATTTTCTAACCAGTTAGAATTTAACAGGTACCCTACCTCTCAACCAAAGATTTGGCATTCCATTTTTCACAATGCCCTTTATCAAATGTTTTCAAAAACTATTTGGGTGGAGAAGGACCTATCAATCCAACAATTCAAGGCCATATAATTCCAAATCCATCCCTGGCACTCTCTTCCTATATATTAAAACATCAGTAAGTAAATAAATCCTCAAGTCATCAGGCTCCAAACTACAAAAAATTTAACATGCAAGGGGAAGAATGAAAAGTTCATAAACCTACATCTTGATGAAGATGTAGAAACCTCAAACTAGTCCGTCTTTTGCAAAAGTATTTCAACTTGTAAAAAATTTCAATCTTTCCAAAGCAATGTGACTCTTTGGGCATTTCTATTTACACGTATTTCAATCGTTATGGACATAAACAGTAATAACTAATAAGATAATATAAAAACAAATAATCTATAACCCCTGTCTCTCCCGAATCTAAACTATAGCTTTAAAATGAAAAGGGGTTTCTATTTACATATGTTTTCAAACGTGATGTTTGGAAACAGTAAAAACTATCTAGATAATACAAAAGCAGAAAATCTATTACCCCGGTCTATTCAGTATCTAAACAAATGGGAAAATCCCATGAACTTGACTGTGATTAAACCCGATCCCATCACCAGGAGGGAGGGGGTTGCGGGGGGGGGGAGCTGGTTGTGGAAAAATGAAATGCATATTTAATTACTTCACAGAACATAGAACATCAGTTGCACACTATAGGGTTACATGGAACATCTCTTTATATGCAAGCAAATAATAAAGCATCAAAGCCTTCGTTCCCAGCAGCAATAAGTTAGTGTCTTCATAGGTCTGAGCTGTTTGGTTTTTGAAGGGCTGACTCTTACCTCAAGAACCTCAGTTCAATAAGCCTGAAATCTTTTATCATATTTTTCCAAATTTGTTGATTCAGAATGAAATTGTTATATGCATACATGCACACACAAGTAAAGTACACTGGTCATTGTTGGTCACAAATCTGCCACAGGAAAGGATTTTGTTTGTCTATGTGCCCTAGACCTGGACCAACATTGAAAGGCCGGAGGGAAGAGATGCCCTCCGTGCCAATCTCCGGAGAAGGCCGGCTCCTATACTACGCTACTGGGGTTTTAAGATAAGGGTGCAGGAAAGAAATAAAAGATAAGAGTGTTGGAAAGAGATTAAAAGAGTGAGGGTGCAAGAAAGAGATAAAAATACGGAAAGAAATGCAAATAGTTGGATATTGCAGTGGGAAAGAACACGCAGCACAATAACTCATCTATATCTAAACCAGCAGCAAATAATACAGAAGATGTAACAGAAACTAAAACTGCATATGCTTCTCTATGTATCCTCTAACCAAAATTCCAGACACATTGATCTTCTAACGCTAAAATCCAGATATCAGAATTACAGCAATCAGAAAAATAAATGACAGCAGAAATACTTGCCAGAGGCAGCATAAAAAGAAAGCACAGATTCAGAGCCAAGGATCTTCTATATTGATGCAGAATGTCTAGTTACAACAGCTTCTTTAGCAAAATGTTCCCCCCCTTTTTTCATTACAATGCGTGGGTTTTTATAGAGGACTGTTGTCACATTTTGCACGGGGTGCAATGTCTTCAATATTGTTTTGTAACAGTGCTGCTCTTCTTTTCCTCCTTCCGTTTTCCTTCCTTCTCTCCCTTTCCTTTTCTTTCCCATTCTCTTTCTCTCCCCCCTTTTTCCTTGGAGTCCCCCAGTTGATTTTCCAACTTTCCAGCAAGTCTACCTAAAATTGGCTAAGTGTTGGTGCGAAGTTCGCACTTCGCCCAGTCTGGGTGCGAAGTTCGCACTTCGCCCAGTTTTGGTGCGAGTGCGCACGCCCGATTTTGGTGCGAAGTCGCACTCGCCCGTCGGGTGCGAAGTGCGTCTCGCCCGATTTTGGTGCGAAGTCCGACTTCGCCCCACTTTACGGGCGCACCTTGCCTTGGCGGTGGCGAGGTCAACACGGAAGAAAGATAAAATGCCGGAGCGAGTCCATATGGCGGCGGACACCGGTGTTCGCACTGTGCGCGGTTCGACTTCTCAAAGAGCCGGAATGCGCCCTTGACAGGTGTACAGTAGGGGAACAAACCCGGAATTTGACCAAGGCGTGAAGGCCTTCCCAACTGCACTGTTTTCTGCCCACGCATCCCAAGGAGCTCCGATCCCAAGTGAAGATGGATAGACTGCCCTCTAAGGCAGGCATGTGTCATACAGCATAACCCATCATCAGACAAGTGTCCAGCTTCGGGATTTGAACCAAGACTGCCGACCAAAAGGGATAAGCATGGGCTGCTGCACCGCTGCGTTAATAGCCTCATTCAAAGCTGATGCGAGGTTTCACCTGCTCCGGCTACCGGCGAGCACTGCCGACTTGAAGATTTACCCGGCACTCCGCCACGTAGCTGTCCGGCTTCCGGGAAGACCATGCTTGCGGGTACAGCCCGATCCGACAAAAGGTCGGCATTTGCGGCTCTTTCGCCGCTTCTGTCAGCTTATGTTTGACTGGGACTCTGTGCCCATTAATGTAACGGGTGGGACTCGGGCTATAAAAGCCCATCTTGAATTCATTGTAAAGGGTGGAAGGGGAATGTTTGTTAGGGAACTACTGTGCTTACTGTAACCGTGCTTCTGCTTACAAATACAATCTGTATGCCTGGTTCTGTTCTACCGCTTTTATTTCTTATGTTTATGCTTTACGCGATTCTGTGTCATGGCTTGTTGATTCACTTCGGCATTTGATGGTCAGGCGCCTTTAGCATTATTTTTGTACTTTTAAATTTCATATAATAGATGTGGTAGCAGTTCCATCAGTTATGTGTGACGTTGCTGGCCCGTATCTGGTGATTGATGCGATCCCCTGCTGTTAGTTCCTTGTAGGGAATGTTTGCTAGGGAGCCATTGAAGGCTGTGCGGTTAAACTCTCTGCCTAACACATATACACAGCTCACGATATCTCTAGGTTTACTTTCTACCCCTGTCAGTGTACGTATCTGGTGATTGATGCGATCCCCTGCTGTTAGTTCCTTGTAGGGAATGTTTGCTAGGGAGCTATTGAAGCTGTGCATACACTGCTTGTGTATCGGAAGTACGCCTAGGTTTTGCAGTTCCTTGTCATGCTCTGTGTTTGTATGCAGTAAGTAGCGGTGATTGGTGTGTTCCCGTACTGTTAGTTCCCCCCACCAACCTTTGGACATATTTGTAATCTCTTTCTGTACATTTGTCTCTTTCAGTTCATTTATTTCTTTCCTGTTCCCTTTAGCTTAAATTAGAAACCCCCCAAAAGGAGCCGGCCTTCTCCGGAGATTGGCTCGGAAGGCATCTCTTCCTTCGGCCTTTCATGCTCTGGTGGGCGAATCTGGGCGCATTAACCCAAAATCCTTTCCTCATGGCAGATTCGTAACCAACAGTTTCTCTGGCACGCCCGGTGGGACACTTGTCCCACGATTTAAAGAAAGAGTACCCGTCCTGTCTCCACTTAGCGCAACAGTTTTTCTGCTACGCTCGGCGGAACACGGGTCCCACATCTGAAGAGAGATTTTCCGATCCGTCTCCACCTGGCGCTGACAGTTCCTGAGCTCTCGGTGAGACAAGGAAGTTTCTCACCCCCGACAGAATCGAAGCACCGGTGTTCGCTTCATTGCTGTTCCAAATCTGAGCACCTGGCGACTACGCACGAACAAATCCTCTGAGTCTAGAAGACCGGTCCCGTCACCTTCATGCACACGAGAAGGTGGCGAACAAGAAATCCGAGAAGCCCGCCTGAGTTCTACGAACTAGACATCCACGCTCGAGGCGAGATCCCCAGGTTGGCTGATCCGCGAGCTCGTTTCGACGAAGCCGAGCTGAGATCCAAGAAGAGGCCGAAGCTGAGGTCGGAAGAGCCGAGTACGAAGTAGAAGAGGCCGAGGAAGAGGAAAATCCTGCATCCTCGGAAAGTACCGACACCGAGTACACAACCGACGGCGGAGAAGAAGAAGAAATGGCTGCTCAACAGCCGAATGACGATGATCTCTTCCCGGCGGTGGACTCTACGGGGCCTTTGGCCCTGATCGGTCAGCAAGTTGTGCCCCTGCTGCTTTAAAGTCTATTCCCACATACGACGGCTACGGTAAGACGGCGTACGAGCACATCCGGGACATCCTTGCCACGGCGCGCGCGCATACCATCACCGATGAAAGTGTGAAGACCCGTCTGCTGGCCCTTTCCACGAGGGGAAAGCTTCTCTCCTGGTGGAGATCGGCGCCGAGAGGATCCATCACTGGGTGGCCCCAGCTTGCCAGGAGGCTCGTAAAAGGATGCAACGAGTCTGCTGATCCTACCTCTCTCTTGCATCAGTTCCAAGCAATCCAGAGGCATCCTCAAGAGGAGGTGTATGATTTTAACATTAGGTTTGCGAGATCCTGGAAACGGGTACCTCGCGAACTTCGGCCTTCAGCCGGCATGGCTGCTCACTACTATCTGAGGTCTTTCAACTCAGACATATGCCTGTTGCTGAAGATCGCCCGAATTGACGAGTTCCACGCCTTGTACGAAGGCGCCCGACAAGGCTGAAGGCGACATTATCTCCATTGGCGGGCTTCAGTCCGAGTGCGGGAGCCGATTCATCCCGACTTTCCCGGATCGCGGTATCCTTACGCCATGGTGGTTTGCCGTCCACTTCAGGGCAGCAACCCCAGCCGCAGTGGAATCCGGCGCCGGTCGTAACTCAATACGGCCCGCCTCAGTTGCATTACCCTCATCCGCCTCCTCCCGCTCCGCATTTTCCGGCGCTTCCTGCTCCCCCGCAGTATGCGTCTTATTCTAACCCTCCTCCATTGGCCGCTTTGCCTCCACCGGCACAGTTGCCGCCTCCCGACAGCAGCATCCAGAACACGATTCTACAAGAAGTGCGGGCTTTGGCCTCCGGATATCATGCCATGTCCAATGACATGACCGCTATGAAAAAGAAGCAGGCCCAAATGGACTTTGCTCCTAGAAGGCCGTATGCGCCACCGGCGCCGACAAAAGATAAAGCCCCGAGAAAATCAACGGCGGAGGCGTCCGCCTCGAGGAATGCTGCTATAGAAGACCCACCTGGTCCTCCAGACCAGGTCAACTGGTGCACTACGTGCAATGACCAGCATTCGGAGGAAGACTGCACTTTGCACCAGCACTACATCCAGACCTTGGCCGGCAGCACTATAGAAGATGATGAGCTGTACATGATCTTGGACGGCGAGGCCAATTTTGCCCTGCCAGAAGAGAATCCAGTGACGCCCGCCAAGGAAGAAAAGAAAGCTGCGGACGCGGCTAAACCTTTGCAGGTATACGCGAGAAGAGAAAAACCGCAGCCCGACGGGCTGCCACCGTACAAGCGGGCGTGGCCTTACACAGCCCAGGAGAAGGCGTCCAAAGATAAAGCTCCCGCTAAACCTTCTCCGGCAAAGGCTGCTGCTGTTCCAGCTAAGCCTCCAGCAAAGGCCCCAACTCCCGCTAAGCTTCCTGTACTTCAGCCCCCAGCTGAAACCAAAGAACAAGCCCAGGAGAAGCTGAAGTACCCGTCTCTGACCAAGAGACAGCGAGTTGAGGCCACCCAACAGTACCGAACCAAGTATGAACCGGCTAAACCGGCGGGAAGGAGCTAGTACCTCGGGCTACGACATTGTAGACGAGTTGAAGAAGACTCCTGCCAGAATCAGCATGTACGATGCTCTTCTGCTTCCAGGCCAGGTAGATCTGCTGCAAGAATCACTGAAGAGCATGAAGAGCGGCAAGCAGATGCAGCCTGCTGTCCTGGTTCAACCTTTGACAGTCTCCGCCACTGGGAAGAACAGACCGCCACCCTTTTATCTGTCTTTGCGGATGCAAGGGCACATAGTTCACAACTGCATGGTGGATTTTGGTGCTTCCTCGGCTGTAATGCCGAAGGCCGTCTGCGATGAGATCGGGATGGAATACACACGGAGCAACCAAGGTGTCTTGCAATTAGACGGCACCCTGTCAAGGCGGTTGGTGTCATAAAGGACATCCCTATCCGGCTGCACAAAGCTCTCGACATTGTGGTCATCCAAGAGGTCGTGATTGTTGACCTGGAGCCTTACTTCGGCATGTGTCTCTCTCGGGAGTTCAACTGCGAAGTTGGGCGGAGTACTGTCTCTAGACTACTCGCACATGGAAGTGCCCTTCAAAGGAAGGAGGCTGAAAATTTTCAATGAGAAGCCTTCCCCTTTTCTAGTAGACAAGATACCGGAGGAGAGATGGGCTGCATGGTCCGGTTGTCGGAGAGGAAGAAGCGGTGACGGTGGAGCCGGCCGAGCAAGCTCTCGAAGTGCTACGGCTTGAAGACGAGTTCTCGTTGCGGGACTTCAATGCCGTAATCGGGACGAGCGAGGCTGTTACTCCATTAAACAGCCCGAGGAGCTTGACGTGTCAGTTGCGAAAGAAGTAGGACCTGCACCCGAAGAGCTGTGGAAGCTTTTCTTTGACGGCGCGCGTTGCAAGAATGGCGCCGGTGCAGGGGTACTCCTGGTTTCCCCAACCGGAGTCCAGAAGGACTATGCCTACAGGCTGGCCTGGAGCTGTACTAACAATTCGGCGGAATACGAAGCCCTGTGCTTGGGTTTGCGAAAGGCGGAAAGGCTCGGAATCAAGCATCTCCAAATTTTCGGAGATTCAGAGTTAGTGTGTCATCAAGTTATGAATAAATGCGCGTCCAAGCATCACTATCTTAGAGCGTACCGCAATCGGGTCTGGGACTTGATGGAATCGTTTGACTCATTGAATGTTAAGGCAATATCGCGTGAGAGAAACAAGCACGGCGATATTACGGCGTCTGTTGGAGCCAGTGCGTTCAGGTTGAAGACGTCGTCCGAAGCCGAAGCCGGTCCGCACCATTTACGGGCCTTACGTGCACGATAGGGATACCTTACAGCGGGTATTCAGCTGTGACGAGGAGATCGTCACATTCCTGGTTAACGAAGTGTGTGTAATCGAAGGTAGAGACCCTGATGACGAGCAATATGAGGGGTTGATACAGTTACGGAATAATCACGTCCCAAAAGGACTGATTACATTAGAGAGTCTCTTTGATCGGAATGACAGAGCGATATCCCACAGGATCAAAGTAGACCCGAGGCAGTATGCTGACCTGGAACTCGAACCCGGTAAATCTATCAAGGTCGGAACAGACTGCACGTCGGAGGAGCTGGGACAGATTAGATCACTGTGCCAGGAGTTCCCCGACATCGTGGCCTGGTGCTACGAGGATTTGAAGGGGTATGACAGAACTGTCATCCAGCATACCATTGAGCTAGAGGATGGCGCCAAGCCATTCCGACAAAAGCAAAGGGCCGTAAATCCAAAGATTGAGGCCATGATGAAGACCGAGCTCTTGAAGATCTTTGGAGGCCAAGATCATCTACCCCATCAAACATTCATCCTGGGTCGCGAATTTGGTGCCGTGAGGAAAAAGAATGGCGACATACGTCTACGTGTCGACTTCGAAACCTAAATCGGGCTTCCCTCAGGGACCACTATCCGCTTCCCCAAATTGACCGAGATTCTACATATCGTTCCTTGGAGCCCAGAGATTTTCACTTTTAGATGGATTTTCCGGCTACAACCAGATTTGGGTCAAAGACGAAGACCAGCATAAGACGGCGTTTACCACGAAGTGGGGACGTTCGCCTATCAGCGCATGCCGTTTGGCTTATCTAATGCTGGTGCCACGTTCCAAAGGGCCATGGACCTGGCCTTCCGAGAGCTGCTCAACAAGATTATTGTCATCTACCTCGATGACATGACTGTTTTCTCTCACCGACGAGAAGATCATGTTTCGCACCTGCGGCAGATATTTGAGAGTTGTCGAGAATTCGGCATCTCTATAAACCCGAAGAAGTCTGTCTTCGCGGTGAAGGAAGGAAAGCTGCTGGGACATGTCATCTCCGAGGAAGGCCTCGCCATTGACCCTGACAGAGCAGAAGCCCTCGTTCGCTTGCCACCCCACTGATAAAAAGGGCTGCGAGTCCTTCTTCGGTCGGATTAACTCGTGCGGAAGTTCATCCCCGACTTCGCACAGGTGATCAAGCCCATGGCCGAACTGTTGAAGAAAGATACACCTTACGAATGGACTGATGAGAGAGAGCAAGCCTTCGAGGAAATCAAGGCTCGGATTGCGCAAGCTCCGGTGTTGACAAACCCGGACTACTCCAAGGACTTCATCACGTATGCAGTGGGAGAACCCGAAAGCTACGCTGCAGTCCGACTCAGAAGGGAGACGACGGTGAGGAGCGCCCCATTGCGTTCCTAAGCCAAGTGATTTTGCCGCACGAAGAGAAGTACAATTTTATAGAGCGGCAAGTCCATGCTGTCATGAAGTCCCTTCGAAAGTTCAGGCACTTTGTCTCCCGGAGCAAGACCACTTGTCTTTGTGATTCACCCCGATGTTCGCGAGTTTCATCTTGCAAGGAGAACCGGGTCACAAGAGAGCGGGATGGATTGCCAAGATCCAGGAGTTCGACATCGAAGTACGGCCCACCAAGCTTATCAGAGGCCGAGCCTTGTGTCAGGAATTGGCCCGAAGCGTTGTAGCCGGCATCTCCGCCTGCAAGTGGGAGGACACAGCGACACGCATCTACCTAGCCAACTCCTTATCGGAGGGGAGTGATTGGACGAGATGAGCGGTGAGATACTTCTGCACCGGAAGATGTCCTGATCACCTGAACGCCTCACAACGAAGGAGATTTCGGCTAGGTGCACTAAGGTACACTCTTCGCCCCGAGGGGCTTTACTTCAAAAACATTGACGGCATCCTGTTGCGGTGCGTCATAAAATCCGACCAGCCTAGGATCCTCGGAGATTTTCATTCCGGGATGCCTGGGGGTCACCATTCTTCAAGGCCAACGGCCTTAAAAATAATAAGGGCTGGATACTATTGGCCCACTCTGTTTGCAGACGCGCATGCGGTCTGCGCCAAATGTGATCAATGCCAGAGGTATGCTGGCCGAAACAGAAAAGCACCCCTGCCCCTTCAACCGATTCAAGCCGAAGCTCCGTTCCAGCAATGGGGTCTAGACTTCATTGGGGTGATTTCTCCTAACTCCTCCGCCGGCCACAAGTTTATTCTCACAGCTACTGATTATTTCACACGGTGGACGGAGGCAATCCCGACCAAGAACGCCGACCAAGAAACGGTCATCAGGTTCATTGAGAGCCTGATTACCCGCTTCGGGGTTCCGAGTCGATTGTGACGGACAACGGTCCGGGATTTGTAGGCGTCGTACTCACGGAGTACACCAGCAGACTTGGCATCTATCACAAGATGTCTTCTAATTACTACCCGCAGGGGAATGGCCTTGCCGAGTCTACTAACAAGAACCTCCTGAAAATTCTCCGGAGGACCATTGAAAAGAATAAGCGGACTTGGCACTTACTCCTGAACCGGGCGCTGTGGGCGGACAGAGTTGCGTTCAAGAAATCCCTCAGAACGTCCCCCTACGCGCTCGTCTATGGCAAGGAAGCTGTTATGCCATCACACATTGAAATCCCCGCCCTGTGGATGATTGATGAAGACAAGGAGCAGTGGAGACCCGGTAGATGACAGATTGTGCCAACTCCTGCAGTTGGAAGAAGACAGAGAAAGTGCATACCAGGCCTTCGCGGATCACATTGCGGCCACTCAAGGCTGGTTTGCCAAAGGCACCACTGCCTGAGTTTTCGAAGTCGGGGACCTGGTGCTGAAGTGGGATTCATACAAGGCAAAACCGGGTAATCACGGAAAATTTGATGCTCTCTGGGAGGGCCCTTATCAGATTGCCGGGTGAATCAGTTCAATGCCTACATACTTTCGGATATGGAGGGTCAGCTCCTCCCCATCCCCGTCAACGGGTTCCACTTGAAGCTTTATCGCTGTTGAAGGCGCCCGAGTGGCCCTTCCTTGTAAAAATTTTTCCTTGTGTTTTTTATTTTTTTCCCCGCATGTATAAATTTCAGCTTTAGCTTTCGTTTTATTTTTCCTTCTTTGAGCTTAATTGCGGCATGGGAGAGAAAGACGGACTTCGCAGCGAAGTCTGTCGTTGCCCCCGAGGAGGGCGAAGTTCGGCTATGCGAGAGAAAGAAAGGAGAAAAAAGAGCAAAAAATTGACTAAGTGTTGGCCGAAGCCCGACTTCGCAGCGAAGTCGGACTTCGGCCCAGCCGAATTGCGAAGTTTGTTCGAGAAAATGCTGAAGCACACTAAGAAGAAGCTCCGCTCAGCCTTTGACCGAAGTACGCACTGCGCACACCCTTCGTGCGAAGTACGCACTGCGCGCAACTTTTGCGCGAAGTGCGAACTTCGCAGCGAAGCCTGACTTCGGCCAGCGCTCGCGCGAAGTGCGCGCTGCGCTCTACTCTCGTGCGAAGTGCGAACTTCGCGCGAAGTTCGCCTCGCACCAAGCTTCGGCCGAAGTCCGAACAAAGCCAGCATCGCATTGCGCAGTTCGACCAACGAGCGAAGGTTGCAAAAGGTGTTAAGTGTTAGTGAAGCCTGAAGGCGGCCAAGACCCAGACCGCGCCCGAAGCCTTGGGCGCAGCAAGCAAGCAGAAGAGTTCAAGCACGCGCTTCGCGCGAAGTTCGAACTTCGCCCGAAATTCGGGCGAAGTCCGACTCGCCGGCGAGGTCGGGCCGCGCCCAACTTCGGGCGAAGCCCGGCTGCGCCTAGTTTTCCGGGCCAGTATTGGGACGCGGTTTTAAAAAAATAATAACGAAAAATTCAAAAGCCCCCAAGCTGGGCCCAAGGCGCGCTTGCACTTGTTTTAATGTGGGTTTCCGCACCAAAGGTTTTGTCTTGAGCAGTGTGCCCAAGTGGTGGCAGCAACGTCAGCCATGGTGCAGTCCCCAACGCTGAATTAATGATTGCGCGTTTTTCAAGGAAAAATGCAACCAAAGAAGCATGGCACGTCTGCCGGGGCGCGTTTTTTTCAAACGTTCTCCTGCGCAGCCACCAAGGATTTTAACTCAGCCGACCTACCCCCTCTGCGTTGCATTAATGGCGCTGTTTTTATCTAGAAAAGGGGGTCAGAAACATGCCAACATTCCAGATTGCAGAGATTATTCCTCGGACGGTGCTAATTATTCCTCTGATAGCGAAATTTGTTGCAGACAGCCTGAACCTATCATTATTGCTGACTCGAAGAGATGGACAAGGGAAAAAGGCCCGTGTCGGCGCGATCCAGTAGCAGATGAACCGGGGGATTTGCCGCGGCCGGGGAGTTTTCAAAGGCGATCCCCCGCCAGAGAAGAAGTCAAAGGCCCGGACGAAGAAGGTACAGCGTGGGCAATCCCCACCACCTCCGGTCAATTACACAGCGGGATATGTGGACGGCTTGTTTTCCATGAGCCTAACTCAGTTGCGAGCGAATGTGGAGAGCTGGGCTGACAAAGTTTCGCCCTCCCATCATTTTGGAGCGGCGTACAAATCAAATCTCTTCAGATTCATGTGCCCTCCTGTCCACCGGTGCCGGAGGTGATAGACTTAATTGTCGGACACTATAAACCGGCTTCCGGCAAATCTGCGGTTCCGTCGGCAAACCCTTGTTCGCACTTCGCGAGGAGGCTGTGCGACCGGCTTTCGCCCCAGGGCTGGAGTATGACTCCGGCACCATCCTCGAAAAGATCGATGCGGGCGAACAAGCGGGACGTTTCACGCACACCAAGCGAATGAGGGATTTCCTCAATTCGAGAGCTGAACGCCCCGCTTCCGGCGGACAATGGCCGGCGGCCCCATGCCCTTGACGAAATTTCAGAGTAAGTATTTATATACCATCCTGGCATGGATTCTCGGCTGCGACTCCGATGAGCTGGTGCACCCGTACTAGCTAGCGCTGGCAGAATGCCTCCTGTGTGGAGAATCTTACGAACCAGCGGCGCAGCGGAGCGGAAAGCGCCCCATCTCTTTCGACTGGGCAGACTGGCTGGCTTACGCCATTCATTCCAGCCTGTTGAAGATTCAGAAGAGGCAGTCAACCGATTTTCGTTTTAGCTCTGTTCTGGCCTGGCTTTGTTTGTACCATCTGCACCCCCAAATGCCGATCCTGAACCTGAAGAAGGTTAACGAGAAAGGAGAGCCCCAGCCCGTCTATAACTGGACGGATGACTTATACCGGAAAGGGTCCTACTACAAGTTCAACTTCAACTTTACGGGATTCGTCATGTCGGTCTTCACCGAAAGTGAAATCCCCCGTCCCAGAGAGAAATGGCGAGTGCTTTGATAAATCGGAAGCTCGGGGACGTTTTCGAGCGACGCGAGGGATTGTGATCGGAATCTACGGATTCAAGGGCAAACCCTATTTGCTGCCCTATTGGTGCTCGAGCATACGGTCGGGATGGAGGTTGCCCGACAGATGGACTATGTGGAAGAAGAGTTTGGCCTAGGGAAGAAAAGAGGACAGATTTTCCAATACCCTCTTTCCTGGGCCAACGTTGAGATTGCTGAGGTAGGACAACATGTCTACCTAGAGCAAGCGCTGTCCCGGATTGGCCTGGTTTCTCTGCCGCGGCGCTGGAAGTATGACCCTCATGGGATAAGGGGAAAGTTTGCACATTTGTGCCCCGGGATATAACCGAAGATAGATGCGACGTGGTCCATGTGGACCTTGGTGGGAGATTGAATTAATGGAAGCTTCTCCTCCCTGGCGGGATTTCTCTGCGAGGAGGTGACATATGACCCCAAGCGAAACCCGGACCATCACTTCTCATCTCCAGGGTTCAAAAAATTTCTGTCCAAGATTGCAGGCCTTTACTGGTCTAAAGAAAAGATTACCGAATGTTGGAAAATGAGATGCCGCACGCAGCACGATAAATCCACAAGGAGAAACCCGGCCGTAGATGACGACTTTTCGGTTCTCTATGACCGGCATCATGACGGTGGCGGCCGTTCGCATATCAAGGTTACGTTCCCAGAGGCCCCTTTGAGGATCATAAAAGTGGGTCTCCTCCCAAACGATTGTACACTTCGGCAAGCGCCGGCGCGAGCCCGGCAAGTACCCGAGCCGATCCAATGCAGCCCGTGGCTCCTAAGGCGGCGCACGAAAAGGCGAAAAGAGTTAGTCAAGGCGGCGCCGAGGCACTCCCTCGAGGCAAGAAAAGCGCCGGCGCCGCCGGAAACGAGACCGGTCGCGGCGGACATTACGCGGTCAAACCCCGGTACAAGTTTACCGTGGGAGCATCAGCGCCTGCTTGCACCTGCTTCGTCTCCTTCCCACGATCCGACGGTTGTTCCGGAAGAGAAGAAGCGGAGGAGAGTTGAGAAAATCGGGCGACCCTAGCACGATAGTGCGGCGACCGATCGAGAGCCGCAGCCGCGTCCTGCCGCCGCAGAGGCAGTTCCTTTGGGCAGTCCCAAGCCAGCCGCCGAGACAAGAAGCGAAGACATCCCCCCGGCATCGGCTCAGGCGGAGCCCGCAGGTACGTTTGCTGCCCCTGTCTCTCTAGTCTCACCCAGTTCTACTTCCACTCAGTCCCCCGCTCAATCTGGGCGAGCCATGACCACATCCTCCTCCCCGTCTCCGCGTCCTTCTAGCGGTCCCCATTCTTTCGATCAGTTTGCTCAGAACCCTAACGTCTCTCTTTCTCTGAGCACAACTCCAAACCCTTCGCCCGAGGTCAGTGCTGAGGCTGTCCGTTCACCGTCACATCCTCCGCCTCAGCCGCTTCAAACCCTCGCAGTGTTAGCCGCTCCCATTTCCATTTCCCGGTCGCCCCCACAAGCGGCCGATTCTTCCAAGGTCTGTCCGGTTCCTCCTGGTTCCATTCCCGCAGGAGAGACGTCTCGGCAGATCCCTAAGGCTGGGGGAACCAGATTTTATGGACGACCTCCAGAACTCAGATGACTTGCCCACGGCAACGAGAGCCGTAGAGTATTCTGTCTCTTTCCGCCAAGACCTGAAGCGGAGGAGACACGAAGAGATAGCCGCCCCGGCGAAACGCGCAAAGTATGATTTCGGAAGGAGAGTGATTACAACGGAGAAAATAATCCCAATAGTGAAGAAGCCTCTCCGAGAAATGACTAAGGCGGACTACGTGCTCCAGACAAAGGAGAAAAGCTTTGACGACATCAATAAGCAGTATGAGATTCAGACGATCATGCGCAAAGCTGACAATCTCTTTGTCAAGAGTGCGGAGGAGCGGGGAAGAACTTTTCGCGTTGCGGGATAAAGTAAGGCAGCTTGAAGAGGACCTATCTAGGTCCAGCGAGCAGGCTGGAAGCGGCGCGGCAAGAAACGAGATGAACTCAAAGCCCGGCTGGCCGCTTCTCGACAACGAGGCCGCAACCGAAAGAAAGCAGCCTCGGAGCAGATTTCTCGGCTCCGGGGAGTCTTTGAAGCGAGCACAGTCGCAGCTTGCAGAGAAAACATCTCAAGCGACGGTCTTTTCAAAGACAAAGGTTAAGGAAATGAGGGCTGGTTTGCTGAGGGAATGCAAGCCCCATACCTTTAAGGCGATGGCAGTCCTGGACTTCGCATCCAGGATTCAAGAAGTTTCTGCCCAGGGAAAGCCTGTGGTAGAGGAGGCCGAGCGCCAGGCGAAGCAATGGCTGGACCTGGCGGTTAATCTTCAGGAGCGCGAGCGCAACGGCGTCCATTTTTCCCCCGTGTCCTCATTCGCTGCAGAATGGGCAGGTGCAAGGGTGACCTTGCACAAATATTTCAGAAAAGTTGAAGAGGTGAGAGTGGCCAGACGAATGCTTGACGCATTCACGCATGAAAGAGATATCTGTCTGGCCCCCTTTCACGCTCTTTCAGAACTTGGGTGTCCAGGTTTTGTTGAGAATGGCGAGCTCCTCACCCTAGATCGGGTAAAGAAGAATTGGCAAGTCCTTTGAAGCGGATACGGCTGAAATTGATAGGCTGGGTGAGCCAATTCAAGACGGTCGAGTCACTCGAGATGGTGTCCGGATATTCCAAGATCCGCTCCTATTTCCGGGGAGTTAGAGAAAAGATACCTCACCATCGACACTGCACGCGGTCGTTGCTTTTCACGGAGCATTAGAAGATATAGGCGACCGCAAGCCATTCGAAGCGAAGCACGGCGCTCGGCCAAGTGGCATACACTCGCATGTGCGAGGCGAAGCGAGGAAATGAAGAGCTTTCGGAAGGAGATTACGACGAGGCAGGCGACAAAGATGAATACGAAGAACGGTTGCCGCAAGGAGAACGATTAGAGCAGCAAAAGGCAGGGGAGGTAAGTTCCTCTGCACCCAAAGGATGAAGGCATGGATTCTTTGCGCCGAGGCGAGCTCGACACCCGCGAGCCGCCAGAAATGTTGTCACATTTTGCACGGGGTGCAATGTCTTCAATATTGTTTTGTAACAGTGTTGCTCTTCTTTTCCTCCTTCCGTTTTCCTTCCTTCTCTCCCTTTCCTTTTCTTTCCCATTCTCTTTCTCTCCCCCCTTTTTCCTTGGAGTCCCCCAGTTGATTTTCCAACTTTCCAGCAAGTCTACCTAAAATTGGCTAAGTGTTGGTGCGAAGTTCGCACTTCGCCCAGTCTGGGTGCGAAGTTCGCACTTCGCCCAGTTTTGGTGCGAAGTGCGTACTTCGCCCAGTTTTGGTGCGAAGTTCGCACTTCGCCCAGTCTGGGTGCGAAGTGCGTGCTTCGCCCAGTTTTGGTGCGAAGTCCGACTTCGCCCCACTTTCAGGCGCACCTTGCCTGCAGCGGGTGGCGAGGTCAACACGGAAGAAAGATAAAATGCCGGAGCGAGGTCCATATGGCGGCGGACACCGGTGTTCGCACTGTGCGCGATTCGACTTCTCAACAGAGCCGGAATGCGCCCTTGACAGGTGTACAGTAGGGGAACAAACCCGGAATTTGACCAAGGCGTGAAGGCCTTCCCAACTGCACTGTTTTCTGCCCACGCATCCCAAGGAGCTCCGATCCCAAGTGAAGATGGATAGACTGCCCTCTAAGGCAGGCATGTGTCACACAGCATAACCCATCATCAGACAAGTGTCCAGCTTCGGGATTTGAACCAAGACTGCCGACCAAAAGGGATAAGCATGGACTGCCTGCACCGCTTGCGTTAATAGCCTCATTCAAAGCTGATCTGAGGTTTCACCTGCTCCAGCTACCAGCGAGCCTGCCGACTTGAAGATTTACCCAGCACTCCGCCACGTAGCTGTCCAGCTTCCAGGAAGACCATGCTGCGGGTACGGCCCGATCCGACAAAAGGTCGGCATTTGCGGCTCTTTCGCCGCTTACGTCGGCTTATGTTTGGTGGGACTCTGTGCCCATTAATGTAACGGGTGGGACTCGGGCTATAAAAGCCCATCTTGAATTCATTGTAAAGGGTGGAAGGGGAATGTTTGTTAGGGAACTACGTGCTTACTTGTAACCGTGCTACGCATACAAATACAATCTGTATGCACGGTTCTGTTCTACCGCTTTTATTTCTTCTGCTTATGCTTTACGCGATTCTGTGTCATGGCTTGTTGATTCACTTCGGCATTTGATGGTCAGGCGCCTTTAGCATTATTTTTGTACTTTTAAATTTCATATAATAGATGTGGTAGCAGTTCCATCAGTTATGTGTGACGTTGCTGGCCCGTATCTGGTGATTGATGCGATCCCCTGCTTTTAGTTCCTTGTAGGGAATGTTTGCTAGGGAGCCATTGAAGGCTGTGCGGTTAAACTCTCTGCCTAACACATATACACAGCTCACGACATCTCTAGGTTTACTTTCTACCCACTGTCGGTGTACGTATCCGGTGATTGATACGATCCCTAGCTTGTTAGTTCCTTGTAGGGAATGTTTGCTAGGGAGCTATTGAAGGCTGTGCATACACTTGCTTGTGTATCGGAAGTACGCCTAGGTTTTGCGGTTCCTTGTCATGCTCTGTGTTTGTATGCGGTAAGTAGCGGTGATTGGTGTGTTCCCGTCCTGTTAGTTCCCCCCACCAACCTTTGGACATATTTGTAATCTCTTTCTGTACATTTGTCTCTTTCAGTTCATTTATTTCTTTCCTGTTCCCTTTAGCTTAAATTAGAAACCCCCCAAAAGGAGCCGGCCTTCTCCGGAGATTGGCTCGGAAGGCATCTCTTCCTTCCGGCCTTTCATCTAGTGGGCGAATCTGGGCGCATTAACCCAAAATCCTTTCCTCATGGCAGATTCGTAACCAACAGGACCCAGCCCTCTGTGTCATTAATGAACCCGATTTACAAGAATGCTAGGGTGGATTTGATAATGATGCTAGCCTACTTTTTACACTTGAGCTTTCTTATCCAATTTCCATTACTAGATACAGGGCCGCGCTAAGCGGGGAAATTCACATTTATGAGCCGCAGACCTGTCCTAGGTTACTCTGGAGAATGCTCAAGTGGCTCCCAAAAGTTGCGCTGGCCATCCTCTGCAATCGATACTTCCCATCCTATTACCATAACTGGATACCGGGTCTTTCGGGCGAGAAAGACTGCATTTATGTGACACTCAAATGCCTTGGACAAATACCCAGCCTCGGAATGTGTGCCCCTCGGGAGGAGCACTGTCGTCAGACTTGCCCTGGGTGAAGCTTCGCTGGATTTCCGGCTGAAGCATAGCTTCGCAATGAAATTGTGCCGAAGCTGAGGTCAAGGTGGTAGGCAGGTATTAGTGGTTCGCTGAAAGACTGCCTCGAAGATAGCTTCGCAGCTCAAACGACCCGAAGTAGCTAGTTTACTTATGAAAGACATGATTAGTTTCTAGCTACGTTACTTCGCCAGGGTGAGGCCAAAATACTGCTTCGGCAAGGAAATTGCCCGAAGCGGCTGACGACATGTTGTAGAATCTTCTTCCTTTCATCCTGACTGGGCGCTTCGCAGCGATCTACCTGCAAGGTGTTGGTTCGGGGGAAGCATCGCCCGAAGTTGATCCCATGCCTTGAACATTTTTTCACCCTTCTTTTAGCGCTTCGGCAAAATTATGGCCTAAGTGGGAGGTTCGCTGAGAAACTGGCCGAAGTGCTTGCTTCGCCATATTGAGGCCCGAAGTGGCGCTTGCCCTTCAGATGGTTCGCAGGAAAGATGGGCCGAAGCAACACTTCGGCAAAGATTTTTGCGAAGTGACTTCCGCTGACTTGGGGCATTTTCTATTGACTCAAAATGGCAGCTTTGCAACTTTTCCGCCCGAAGTGGATGCTTCGGCAGCTTCGCGAGCGAAGTGTCTCCTATGCCTTAGAAATTTTCAGGCCAAAACTGGACTTTTTCTGATTTCCCTTTGCGAAGCTACTCCTCTTTTCCTGCCTTCAGCGAAGCTTTCTGTTCTTTTCTGATTTTTGTTGGCGAAGCTCTTTATATACAAGGGGGTTCAAAAATGGGAACCAAAATTGTTGTAGTGATACAAAATACAAGAAAAAGCAAGGGAACAAATTCATGAAAAACAAGAAAATACTTTACAAAATCATCTTATATCTCAAAATTTACCACCCCTCCAAGCAATGTGACAAAATTGTCAACATTCCTGGCGGCTCGCGGGGTAACGAGCTCGCCTCGGTGCACGGACCCTCAGCCTTGATCCATTGGGCCAGAGTTGCCTCCGGTCCCTTCTTCAATCTGTCCTTCTCCTTCTGGGGGTGCCTCTGCAGCTTTCTCCTCTTCATTTCCTTCTCTTTCTCCATCATTATCATCGGGTGTTTGTTCCTGTTCTGGCGGCGGGGGGAGGCGGTCACGGATGCGCTCCATTGTTCGGCGGATGTGAGCCCAAGCTCCCTTCTGGAATGGCTCGCGATCTTTAAGGGATTTGACCAGAACATGAAACTGGTCAATTTGGCCGATGTCGGCGTGCTTGGCTCGTGTACTCAAGTCATTCAAACAAGCTGCAATCTGACAATACCTCAAGATAAAATCCGTGACCTGTCCTTCTGTGACGGGTTCAACCCAATTATCAATTTCTGAGGTGTCACCCTCAAAGTGAAGCCACGCGGGCTTGAGTTCTTCTTTGGACAGAAGGTTCCCGTCATCATCGGTGAAACTCGGGAAACCTAACTGTGAGAGGTCTTGAAAATACACCAACGAAGTGCGCTGCTCCTGCTCAAAAATGTCCATTAGTCGTTTGGCCTTCTGAGCTTTCCTCAACTTTGAGAAGAAGGCGCTGACTGTGGACTGAGCGGTGGACCAATCCCTCGCTGTCCGACTCATGGCAGGCACCTGTAAATCTTGATATTTGATGCTCTGCACCTCCATTGCCAACCTGAGCCGGCGCCGTATTTCTTGCATTACTTCGTCGACAACGGGCCCACTCTGCGAAGCTGCACTCTGGGCTTCTGTGATGTACGAGAGAACAGATAAGGCACTGGAGGCCCGAGATCTGAAATTTTTTAACAGATGTGTGCGGATGCTCTTAATTCTGCCCCTATCAAACAACTCCATGCTCTCCTTTTCACACAATTGTTGCTGCATCTCCATGATTCGGGCTTCAAACTTTTTAGCCCTCTCCTCTGCTTCTATTCGTATTTTATCGTGACCTCCTGCAGCATCCTGGAGCTGAGCCACTTGCTGTTTTAAGGCAGTTATCTCCTGTTTCATCAGTTCGCATTGCTTCTGAGCATTCTCCAGCTGGGCGCGGGTCTTCGCGAGATCTTCTTCCAGCTTCATATTTGCATTTTCCGCCTCATAGCGGCGCTCATTCGCTATCTTGGTGTGTTGGCGAACTGACTCGATCCGCACATGCATGGATTCGGATTCATCATCAACATCTAATTGCTCCAGGTCCTTGACTTTTTCATGATATGTGTAATCTGAAGGCGTCATTTCATCAAGGGGCTTCTGGACCTTGGGCACCTTCTTTACCTTGTGGAGCTTTCCATTTTTTGTGTCAAAGACTGCGCATTTCTCCACTTTTGCTAAGGACCGCCCTCTTTTCTTCCTGGCCTCCTTGAGCAACTTGTCAGTGTTCTGCCGGGCCTGGAGCAATCTTTCCGCCAGAGGGCGTTCTTCAATCAAAGCTAATTCATTATACAATGAGGCTGGATTACCAGCCAAGGGGGTGAACGAATACAAAGATAGGTGGGATGATGCTTCGCCCGAAGGGTTGGCGGTGGGTGTGATGGGGGATTCAGTGGACAATGGCGAAGCGAAGGGTTGTGCAACCATGACTGGACTCTTGGGGTTTGGGGGCGAAGTGTCGCCCCCAGGCTGTTCGGATGGTGTGGGGTTGGTGTGGGCGAGTGGTGGCTCACTGGTGGTGCCCCGGCCGAGCAACTCAGACGGTGTAGAAACGTTGGGGGAACCAGCAGAAGCGCCGGATATGGTTTGTGCAAACGAGGTGGTGGCAGCAAACGAGACTGTATTGACTGGTGACTGTACAACATTAGTGGAAATGGTAGTTCGGGGAGGATTGCTTGGAGACAAAGGAGGGTTGGAGGGCCTTTCGGTCGGGGCAACCATAGATACAACTTTGGAGACAAGAGAAGGGGAAAGGGAGCGCGTACCTGCGTGCTCTGCCGAGAGAGCAGTGGTGACGAAATCCTGCGGGTTGGGCCTACGTTCGCTTTCCTCCTCTGCCCCTTCAACCTTCTCCGCTTCCTTTTCTCCGGCATCCCCCTCTTCTTGGAGGTGTTCTCCTACATCGACAACATCAACATCCACAATTTCCTTTTCTCCCTGCAGCGGAGGTTCAGGTGCCGCTTCGCTGGCGTTCGTTTCAACTGGGCTCTCCGAGTGTTGTTCGCCAGCAGAGCCAGAGGGTTTAGTGCGAGGCCGCTTCGGATGTGGAGGGGGCATTTGGGCTTCATCAGCCTGCTTTCTCTTTTTCTTCTTCTCCTTCTTCAGCTGCGGCGCGTCCTTCTCAGCAGCTTGGCTGGAACCTTCTGCAGGTTCGCCCTGCTGCATCTCCGTCTGTTCTTCTTCCTCTTCCTGCTCGGGCACCTCCTCAATTCTTCTTGGGCTCTCTCCTGAGCCAGGGACACTTGGGGGCACGAAGTCTGCAAAGGATATGGGTTGCCAAGAATCTTCATTGGCATCATATAAAATACATAAATCTCTATCTATTTGGAGGAAACCACTTGATTTCTACTTTCTGCGGTGGACCCTCATCACCCACCATTCTCTTAGCTTCTCCTCGCTCCACCCTTTCAACTCATCTTTTATCTTCCTCCAAAATGCAGAATCGGGATCTGGGAATGGGTGCCTAGCAGGGTCATATTCAGCTTCAATAGGGTAAAAATCATGCCATGGAGGCAGGGCTCGCATGCGCTCAATGTGCCATTCCAAATCCCTCCCGTTCGGGTTATTGCGTTGCTCGACTATCTCTGGGTGGGGGCAGTTATGGAAATTTTTGAATCTGAGGAAATCCCTCATTATCCCCAGAGGATCATAGAACCAGCGCTGGGGGATTTCCAGCAGACCGAAGCCGGCGAGCTTTGCTTCAAGATGAACATGCTGTTTGATAGCGAAGACTTCAATGACTCCCATCTTAAACGGGAAGTCGCATGTAGGACCCCATTTTCGGCCGTGGCCATAGACTGCATTAGTGAAGTCACTCTGGCGAGCAACTTCCAGTGAAAACTGGTATTCCGAAGTGTATAAAGGCAACAGAAAGGGGTTTCCCGTAAACCCGAAAATACGCACTACGAGCCCCTGTGTCAATTGGAAAACGTCGCCCAACCTGTTGTTGACGACCCTATCTCTGAGCATCGCAGGGACCCGAGGACAAGAGCCGCACATAAGCTGCATGGCGCGTCCCAGAAACTGCTGATTGAAAACATAATAAGACTCGGCCTTCGTCAGAAGGGGAGTCCACTGATATACCGCGGGGTCCCGTCCTTGTCGACACAGTTGACCGCAATGTGCGGGAAATGTTCTTGGGTATGATAAAAGAAAAGCCAAATCAGAAAAGAGCATGGCCCGAAATACTGGTCCGGCCCTGAATTCTTCAAATTGGTCAGCCACGTGTGCAGGGTTCGAGCGACCCATTCCGCCCAGTCGAAAAACACTGGATTGACATTCGGCCTTGACGGGTCTGGGGCATAGAATTCTCCGTGGGAAATGCATTCTGCGAGCGCCACCTGCCAGGGATATACAGCAGCATCGGAAGACAGGCCTGCCACCCATGCAAGAATGGAAAAAATGTCTGGGTACTTGAAGTCGCTGAGAGGCAGAGGCATCTTTGGCAACTTGCCAGAAGGGAGTCCGGCAGTCAAGTGTTCCCCCAAGAATTTTATGATGTTTGGGGAGGGGATAAATCTGTTAGTCTGCTCACTCATGTTAACATTTCGGACTATATACCCCTTAGGTGGCTCCTAACGAGGAGCAAATGCCTCCAATATATCATTTTTGTATATTGAGAACAAATTATTTCCTGCGGCATCTTGAACCTGCCTAGTCAGAGGCTGGTAATTTCGAGCGATTGCAAAGACCAGCTCGGGACAATGGTGCACCGGAGGGCACATGTACCAGTACAGGTGCGAATAATAGACGACAACCCGTTTGTGCTCTGCAGACACTCGGCTTTTTATAAAATCTATTGTTTGCCTGAGCTCAGCAACGCTCTTGGAGAGCACGGTGTCTTTGATGTTCTCCCACCCATCAATAGGTGGTTCTATGGGCATCTCGTCTTCAGAATCTTCTTCTTCCTCCATGACTTGTTTCTCCGGGCGGACATTGAGGTCGACCTTCTTCGTTCTGTGTTTCTTTTCCTCCTTCGGCCTTTTGGCCTTTTCTGTAGTTGCCTCTTCTGGCACCTTCTTCTTCTCCTTTGAGACTTTCTTTCCCATTGAGGTTTTTGCAGAATATGGCAGAGTAACAGTGTTTGGAAAGGGCAGAGTGGCGAAAATGCAGCAGAGTCTCGGCTAGGGTTTCTACAGCTCGTAAGCTCTCACACAATTAACCAGTAGGTAAATAAACTTTGTCGAAGGCATTCGGCTTTTATAGGCAAAAGTTGAGGCTGCTTCCATTAATGGCTCCTGCTAAAAATAAATGTGCAAATCGGGCCAGAGGAGATCGCGTTGTCCTTTTCACGGCGCCGTTCACGAGGGCCGAGGTACTTCGAAGATCTTACCCTGCCTCGAAACCTTAAATTTTTGTTACCTCGTACTTGGGCACGATCCTCTAGTCTAACTGAATTCCCTTGGAATGTGTGCCGCCACTTTTGCATTAACTCCGCGTGCTTCGGACGTTCAACTAAGCCGCCAATTGGCACACGCTTCAAGGCACGTTTTAAATGCACTTGCCTCCTTTTTTGGTTCGATTCGGGCGCTTCGGATGAAAATCGGGCGAAGTTTCTCTTCGGCTTTACTTTTGCCCGAAGCGGATCTTATTCATGGAAGTTAGCGAAGTAAAACTTCGCCGAACCTGCTTCTTACAACCTGACTTGCAACCTTCTATCATTCTTTCGGAGATGTTGCTTCGCTAAATTTTGGAGCGAACCGAAGGTCCGGTGTTTCTTCGGCCCGAAGTAGTCTCATGAAAGTTTAAAGGACAATCTTGTTGGGTGGCTGCTTCGCTCGAAATGGGCCCCGAAATGGAGGTTCGGCCACTTTTCATGCGAAGCACTTACTTCGCATATTTCAAAGCCGAACTAATGTTATGAAGAGGGGTGGCTTCGCTGAATTTTGACCGAAGCGGATGCTTCGCCACAATCAAGCCCGAACTTAATGCTTTCTTGAGGATGGTTCGCAAAGGGTACTGACCGAAGTGCAGTTTTGGCGACTTTTTGGGCGAAGTAACCTAGAGACCTTTATTATTGGCATTGGAAGGTTCGCTGAAGTCCGGGCCGGGATCGTGGTTCGGGGTTTTTGAAACCCGAAGTAGCTGATTTTGGAGATTTCGGCCGAAGCGATCCTTGAGGTAGCTCCCTTTTGGCGAAGCTGCCCACTGACTTGTTCTTGGTCGAAATTGCCTCTTCCTTCGGCTCTGGGTTGTGCGAAGCGTCTTCTGATGTTGGTAAACTAGCGAAGCGCTGCCTCTATGAAGTGAAGCCCTCCTTAGCACCACTTGGACGCTATTTTACTTTGTTTGCTTCATCAGTCTTGAGATGCTTCGCAGTTTGCCCTTTCGCAACGACTGCTTCGCTCGGAAAACTGCCGAAGTGCCTAGTTATGCTTAGGTATTTGGCGATCCTTAGTTATTTCGGACTGGGGTCAGCTTATCTTGCAGCGCAGGCTGCGAACCTATCTTTAAGCCTCGTTACTAGTGAAAGACTTTGAAATGAAATATACATACAGGCGAAAACTGAAAAACTGAAAACAAAATGTTATGTACAAGAGCAAAAAACCTTTTGGGTACCTCCTTAGTAGTGAAAGGTCTTCAGATGAAGACCGTTGACCGGGATGGGCAGAATTTGGCCGGTCATGTCTTTCAGAATAAAGGAGTTGGCTTGGTTCACTTGCGAGATTTCAAACGGACCTTCCCAGAAGGAATCAAATTTGTCGTGATTACCTGGCTTGGCCTTCCATGAGTTCCATTTCCATACCAGGTCGCCGACTTGGAAAGTTCGGGCAGTGGCCTTCTTCTTAAACCATCTTCGGGTGGTTTCTGTGTGTTTCATGAAAGCTTCGTAGGCCTTTTCTCGGTCCTCCTCAAGCTGTAACAGCTGGGCTAATCTGGCCTCCATGGGGTCCAATTCTTCTCTCTCGTCGTCTAACATCCATAGCGCAGGGATCTCCGTGTGGGTAGGTAGGACAACTTCTTTGCCGTAGACCAGAGCGTAAGGTGAAGTCTTGATTGATTTTTTGAAAGAAATCCGATCGGCCCATAGCGCTTGGTCCAGGAGCAGGTGCCAAGTCCTCTTATTCCTCTCCAGAAGCTTTTTCAGGATTTTTAGCAGATTTTTATTCGTTGATTCTGCTAATCCGTTGCCCTGTGGATAGTAGTTTGAAGTGGCCTTGAGATATATCCCATACTTGCAGGCAAATTCATTAATTTTGGCGCCTATGAATCCTGGGCCGTTCTCAGTTACTATTGCTTATGGAATTCCGAAACGGGTGATTAGACCTTCTAGAAACGCGATGACTGTTTCTTGATCAGCATGTTTCGTGGGTATCGCCTCGGCCCATCTGGTGAAATAGTCTGTTGCGGTCAAGATGAACTTGTGCCCCGCTGATGAATTTGGCGATATTACCCCTACGAAGTCCAACCCCCATTGTTGGAATGGTGCTTCGACTTGTATCGGTTGTAAGGGCATTGGGGCATTTTTACTTCGGCCGGCGAACCTTTGGCATTGCTCACACTTTCGACAAACCGCGAAAGCATCGGCGAAGAGAGTAGGCCAATAGTAGCCCGCCTTGATTATTTTTAAGGTTGTCGACCTTCCTGAGAAGTGGCCTCCTGATAATCCAGAGTGGAACTCGTCGAGGACTTTTCTCTTATCATCCCTTCTGATGCATCTCAGAAGAACGCCATCGATATTTCTGAAGTATAGTCCTTCGGGGCGTAAGACATAACGGAGGGATTGCATCCTGAACCTTCTTCGCTGCGAGGCATTTAAATGCTCGGGACATCTCCCAGTGTTGAAGTACCTGATGATTTCATCAGTCCAATCTTCTTCGTCGGTAACTTGATCAGCGAAGCTGTTTTCGACTACTGGGTCATCCCATTGGCATGTCGTTACTTCGGCAGCTATACTCTTCGCGAGCTCTTGGCATAGTGCACGACCGCGAACCAATTTGGTGGGCCGAATTTCCACATCGAACTCTTGTATTTTATTGACCCAACCGGCCCTTTTACTGCCCATTTCTCCCTGGATGATAAAACTTCGCACGTCTGGGTGGACGACGAACACTGTGATTCGGCTCTGAGAGACGAAGTGCTTGAACTTCCTCAGGGATCTCATGACTGCATGCACTTGGCGCTCTATAAAATTGTATTTCTCTTCATGAGGCTGTATCACTTGGCTTAGGAAAGCGATTGGGCGCTCTTCACCATCATCTCCCTTTTGTGTCAGGACTGCTGCGTAACTTTCAGGCTCCCCGACTGCATAAAGAATAAAATCTTTGTTGTAATCTGGGTTAATCAATACGGGAGCCTGGGCGATCCGGGCTTTGATTTCCTCGAACGCTTTTCTTCTTTCTTCCGTCCAGGTGAACTCGACATTTTTCTTTAGGAGTTCGGACATTGGCTTGATGACTTGCGCGAAGTCCGGGATAAACTTCCTTACGAAGTTAATTTGGCCGAAGAATGACTGCAGCCCTTTCTTGTTCATCGGGGGTGGGAGCTTGAGGAGTGCTTCAGCTCTATCAGGATCAACGACAAGTCCCCTTTCTGATATAATATGGCCTAGCAGCTTCCCTTCCTTCACCGCGAAGATGGACTTCTTCGGGTTGATTGAAATGCCAAACTCCCTGCACCTTTCGAACACTTGCTGCAAGTGCAGAGTGTGATCTTCTCTTTTGTGGGAAAATACAGTCATGTCATCTAGATAGATGACAATGATTTTGTTCAGTAGTTCGCTGAATGCTAAGTCCATAGCTCTCTGGAATGTAGCTCCTGCATTAGAGAGACCAAACGACATTCGTTGATAAGCGAACGTTCCCCACTTGGTGGTGAACGCTGTCTTGTGTTGGTCTTCGTCCCTGACCCAGATCTGATTATACCCTGAGAAGCCGTCCAGAAGGGAGAAGCGTTGCGCTCCTGCCACAACGTGGAGTATCTGGTCAATTTGCGAGAGCGGATAATGATCTTTCAAGGAGGCCTGATTTAGATTGCGAAAGTCGACGCACAGGCGAATGTCTCCGTTCTTCTTCCTGACAGGGACTAGGTTTGCGACCCAAGAAGAATGCTTTATCGGGTAGATAATCTTGGCTTCAAGCATCTTTAATAGCTCTGCCTTCATCAGAACTTCTATCTTCGGATTCACTGGTCTCTGTTTTTGTCTGCACGGCCTGACTCCTTGCAATTCAATCGTGTGTTGGATGATGTCTCGGTCATAACCCCTCAGATCCTGATAGCACCATGCCACGATGTCTTGGTACTTCTTGCATAAAGACCGAATTTGTTCAAGCTCCGTTGAAGTGCAGTCTGTCCCGACCTTTATCGCTTTGCCTGGTTCGAGCTCAAGGTCCCGGTATTGCTTCGCGTCCACCTTGATCCTGTGGGAGATCGCTCTGTCATTCTGATCGAACAGGCTTTCTAGTGTGATCAAACCCTTCGGAACATGGTTGTTCTTGAGTTGTATTAACCCCTCATATTCCTCATCTCCGGGTTTCCTTCCTTCGATGGTGGCTGCCTCTTGCACCAAAAAGTTGACAATTTGTTCATCGCTGTCGAAGACCTGCCAATGAGTGTCTTTATCGGGCACGGACGGCCTATAAATAGTCCTCACAGCTTTGGGCTTATGCACCATTTCATCAGCCGGGGAGTACCTAGCCCCAATGGAGGCCAAAATATCGGCATGCCTGTTCTTCTCTCGTGGGATGGACTGAACGTTGAGCGATTCAAAGTGCTCCAACAATTCCCATACCCTGTTGCGATATGCCTTAAGATAATGCTTTTTGGAAGTGCATTTATTGGTAATTTGATTACAGACCAGCTCTGAATCGTCGAATATCTGGAGCTGCTTGATACCTAACTTTTCGGCTTTCTTTAGCCCCAAACATAAGGCTTCATACTCGGCTGCATTGTTGGTGCAACTCCAGGCAAGCCGGTAACAATACTCCTTTTGTTCGCCAGAGGGTGATACTAGGAGCACTCCTGCCCCGACGTCGTTCTTACATCGGGCGCCGTCGAAAAATAATTTCCATAACTCATCTCGGGCAGCTTCCTTATTCCCCTGCATTGGCCCTATGGTCTTCTCGGACTTAGTGATGGAATAACACCCCATCTCTGTTTCGATCATAGCATTGAAATCCATTAATGAGAACTCGTCCTCGGTACGCAGCTCGCCCACGGCTTCTTCTACTAGGTCTATCTGTTCTAACTCCTCGGTCATCAGGTGGACTGAATCCTTGTGCTCTCCTTCCTCGGCCATCTTCTCTACGAGGAACGTAGAGGGTCTCTCATTGTAAATTTTAATTTTTCTCCCCTTAAACGACACTTCCAGGTGTGAGTAATCCAGAGACAGATAGCCGCCAAGCTTTGCCGTGAACTCCCTTGAGAGGCACATACTGAAATATGGTTCGAGATCGACGACTACCACCTCCTGTATTACCACAATTTGAGGTACCTTGTGCAGCCGAATAGGTATATCCTTGATTACGCCGACTGTCTTAACGGGGGTACCGTCCAGCTGAAGCACGCCTTGGCTGCTTCTCGTATACTCCATCCCTATCTCCTCGCAGACGGCCCTAGGCATGACGGTGGTCGCGGCACCGGAGTCAATCATGCAATTATGAACAACGTACCCTTCCATCTGCAGGGTCAGGTAGAACGGAGGAGGCCTATTTTTTCCAGTAATCGAAGTGGGTAGAGGCTGAGCTAAGACAGACTGTGTTGATTTCCCTGCCTTCGCTGATTTCAACGATTCTTGCAGCAGGTCTACCTGTCCTGGAAGCTGTAGAGCCTCATATAGACTGATCTTGGCGGGAGTCCTTTTTAGCTCGTCCACGATATTATATGCCGCGGCAACAGGTATCTCTGGCTCCTTCGTTGCCTCGTACTTAGTGCGATATTGTTGTGTGGCCTCGACTCTTTGCCGCTTCGTCAAAGAGGGATACTTTAGCTTTTCTCTAGCTTGCTCCTTGGTTTCAACTTGTGGCGGAGCCGTAGCCGTCGGCTGAGATTTTTCCTTTGCTGGGGGCGGCTGAGGAGCTTTATCAGGAGCCTTGGTAGGTGGCTGCTCCTTTTCGCGGCGGGTGTACACCTTCAGGGGACCCATTTGGGCGGCGTCTACTTCAATCGGTTTCTTCCCACCCTTGGTGAGAACCGAAACCTGCTCTTCTTCAGCGATCACCAGGTTATGATCTGCTTCCATGATTATATTGACTTGGCCATTGGAACTGCTGCCTGCCAGCGTTTGGACATAGTGCTGGTGCAGCATACAGGTACCTTCTTCATGTGGGTCGTTACATGTAGAGCACCAGTGCACATGCTCAGAAGTGTTTGGCTCCTCACTAATGGCGGCGTTCCTCGCAGGAGGTCTGCCCGACTGCGCTGCCTGGTCTTTTGTGAGCGCTGGTGGAGGATAAGATCTCCTTGGCAAGAATTCTTGTTGAGCTTGTTTTTTCTTCATGACGGCCATGTCGTTGGATAAGGTTCGCACAGTGGAATTCAGAGACTGGACTTCTTGTAACAACTTAACTTGCACGTCCACGGCTGCAGGGGCTGACGCTGTCGGAGGGGGTAATGGTGCCATGGTTGGCACTGGGGGCAGGGCAGGATACTGTGGTGGTGCTGGTAATGCCGGGAACGGCGAAGGAATTGTAGGTTGTGGTACTGAGGGTGTGGGGAAATGTATCTGCGGAGCAGCGAACTGGGACACAATAGGGTTAGGATTCCATGGTGGAATGGGGCATGCGGACGATGTGGAAGTCTGCGAAGTAGCGGCACTGGGATATTGTGATTGGGGAAACTCAGGGAATATTGGCATCGGCATCCTCGGAGGAAGTTTACCAATGGCGATCAGATCCATTTCTGCCTTCTGGGCCAACTCATATAATTCGGGAAAGGTATTGACATTTGAAAACCTTATCATCATACTGATGTCGGCGTTGAAGGCCCTAAGGTAATAGTAGGCCCCTGCTTCGGCAGTTGGCCGTAGTCCAGCAGGGACCCTCTGCCAGGTTCGGGCGAACCTCACATTAAAATCAGCTATCTCTTCTTGAGGGTGCCTTTGGATCGTTGTGAATTGATGCAGGAGGGAGGAAGGATCAGCGGACTCATTAAATCCTCTCATCAGTTGTCCAGCTAACTGGTCCCATCCCGTTATAGTGCCCGGTGGCAGGGCTCTGTACCAGTAGAGGAGTTTCCCTCGGAGGGACAGAATCAATAGCCGAACCATAACCTCTTCTTCTGTGATATTATGTATCGCAGCTAGAGAAGTGATATCTTGGATGTGCTCGAACGCTGTCTTCCCCGTACCATCGAACGTGGGTATCGACTTCAGAGCAGCAGGTGGGATTTGCCCCTGTCCTGCTATATTTAATGGCCCAACAGAATTCCAAGCTGGGAACAGCCTAGGCGGGGGTTGCGGCAGCTGTTGTTGTTGTTGTTGTTGTTGTTGAGCCATGTTCGTGCTTTGACTTAGCTGGTTGGGAGTAAGCAATAGCTGGTTCGGCAAAACCGAAGTTCCCGAAGTACCCAACTGACTGCTAAGTGGGACAGAGGTGCCTTGGTGGTCTGGAGAGTTCGGGGGATTAGGGGGGAGACTGGTCGCAGTGCTGTCCGAAGTCGGACCTTGTTCGTCAAGGACAGCCTCTTGCGATGACCCTTCGCGTAGAAGTGAATCAGGTGTGACTAACCTAGGACGTTCCCCGAAGGCATCAATGTCGAGTTCAAAAAACTCAGTCTCTTCTCCGCTATTCCTAACTCTCCATCTCGTACGCATGAAGGCACGGATATTTAGTACCGGTCTCTAAGGCTTTGAAGATTTTTACGTTGAACAGAGTCGCCAGATGCTCGAGTCTTACAGTACTGAGATGAGCATCAACTCTCAATACCACTCATAAGGTGAGACTGACCAGGTCCCACCGGGCGTGCCAGAAACTGTTGGTCACAAATCTGCCACAGGAAAGGATTTTGTATGTCTACGCGCCCTAGACCTGGACCAACATTGAAAGGCCGGAGGGAAGAGATGCCCTCCGTGCCAATCTCCGGAGAAGGCCGGCTCCTATACTAAACTACTGGGGGTTTTAAGATAAGAGTGCAGGAAAGAAATAAAAGATAAGAGTGTTGGAAAGAGATTAAAAGAGTGAGGGTGCAGGAAAGAGATAAACAATACGGAAAGAGATGCAAATAGCTGGATATCGCAGTGGGAAAGAACACGCAACACAATAACTCATCTATATCTAAACCAACAACAAATAATACAGAAGATGTAACAGAAACTAAAACTGCATATGCTTCTCTATGTATCCTCTAACCAAAATTCCAGACACATTTATCTTCCAATGCTAAAATCCAGATATCAGAATTACAGCAATCAGAAAAATAAATGAAAGCAGAAATACTTGCCAGAGGCAGCATAAAAAGAAAGCACAGATTCAGAGCCAAGGATCTTCTATATTGATGCAGAATGTCTAGCTACAACAACTTCTTTAGCAAAATGTTCCCCCCCTTTTTTCATTACAATGCGTGGGTTTTTATAGAGGACCCAGCCCTCTGTGTCATTAATGAACCCGATTTACAAGAATGCTAGGGTGGATTTGATAATGATGCTAGCCTACTTTTTACACTTGAGCTTTCTTATCCAATTTCCATTACTAGATACAGGGCCGCGCTAAGCGGGGAAATTCGCATTTATGAGCCGCAGACCTGTCCTAGGTTACTCCGGAGAATGCTCAAGTGGCTCCCAAAAGTTGCGCTGGCCATCCTCTGCAATTGATACTTCCCATCCTATTACCATAACTGGATACCGGGTCTTTCGGGCGAGAAAGACTGCATTTATGTGACACTCAAATGCCTTGGACAAATACCCAGCCTCGGAATGTGTGCCCCTCGGGAGGAGCACTGTCGTCAGACTTGCCCTGGGTGAAGCTTCGCTGGATTTCCGGCTGAAGCATAGCTTCGCAATGAAATTGTGCCGAAGCTGAGGTCAGGGTGGTAGGCAGGTATTAGTGGTTCGCTGAAAGACTGCCTCGAAGATAGCTTCGCAGCTCAAACGACCCGAAGTAGCTAGTTTACTTATGAAAGGCATGATTAGTTTCTAGCTACGTTACTTCGCCAGGGGAGAGGCCAAAATACTGCTTCGGCAAGGAAATTGCCCAAAGCGGCTGACGACATGTTGTAGAATCTTCTTCCTTTCATCCTGACTGGGTGCTTCGCAGCGATCTACTTGCAAGGTGTTGGTTCGGGGGAAGCATCGCCCGAAGTTGATCCCATGCCTTGAACATTTTTTCACCCTTCTTTTAGCGCTTCGGCAAAATTATGGCCTAAGTGGGAGGTTCGCTGAGAAACTGGCCGAAGTGCTTGCTTCGCCATATTGAGGCCCGAAGTGGCGCTTGCCCTTCAGATGGTTCGCAGGAAAGATGGGCCGAAGCAACACTTCGGCAAAGATTTTTGCGAAGTGACTTCCGCTGACTTGGGGCATTTTCTATTGACTCAAAATGGCAGCTTTGCAACTTTTCCGCCCGAAGTGGATGCTTCGGCAGCTTCGCTAGCGAAGTGTCTCCTATGCCTTAGGAATTTCTAGGCCAAAATAGGACTTTTCTGATTTCCTTTCGCGAAGCTACTCCTCTTTTCCTGCCTTCAGCGAAGCTTTCTGTTCTTTTCTGATTTTTGCTGGCGAAGCTCTTTATATACAGGGGGTTCAAAAATGGGAACCAAAATTGCTGTAGTGATACAAAATACAAGAAAAAGCAAGGGAACAAATTCATGAAAAACAAGAAAATACTTTACAAAATCATCTTATATCTCAAAATTTACCACCCCTCCAAGCAATGTGACAAAATTGTCAACAGTCATCATAAAAGTAATAAAGCCAACAGGGGAAAACAATTGTACACAGTTTGCCTTTAGTGACATTATTAGAGTTGTTTAAAACAATGATGGTAATATTTGGAATCCTAGTATTAAAATAGAAAGTGCTTTAAATGGAAGAAGTGGCTCGACCATTTGATTGAATTATGAATTGATTATGGTGTCCCCCTGCTTTTGCTTCACTGAAACGACCTTTAAGCTCTCTAAGCGACCAAGTAAAAACAAATTTTAGAAGATAATGAAATAAGAGATGGGCATCAGATACAATTTTACTAGGTGGAGGAGTCAAATTAGTTCATCGCTACAAATGATAGTAGAAACCTCAAGCCACTCATTTGCCATTATAATGTAAAAGGTACCAAAGACATACTGTAATACTTGTGGAGGTTAAAGCTGAAGCATTTTTTTTCCTTCCCAATTTTTTCAATAACATTTTTCACACTGTAGCGTACAGAGAAAGGAGAGATTTACATACTGTACAATGTTATTGGTAGAAGCAGGAAGGCTATAAACTCCAATAGCACAATGTGGTACACTGTTTAAGCAACAGCCTAAGTTGCTAAGTGCTCATATATGATCTTCTGGGCAGAACCTATCCAAATTGCCTTGCATGTATCTTGAATGATTAGGCAGGTCAAAAATGGCTGAGGACAAAAGACAACTAAGAAACATTTTGGATTATCGGTCTAATGCACACAGTTGGATTTAAAGGCATTCAGTAACCTAATAGGTTTCATCAAATTATTGGACTATGGCAGCTAGCATGGATTTCATGGTATGCATAGTGCATGTCACCTCTAAATACATAATTCCTTGATTTGATGGTGATGTCTGGAAGAAATTTTTACCCTACTTTTTATTATTTTGGAAACGGTCTGTCTCTCTGCTGACAATTTTGGCTAACATTTGACTTGAGTAATGTTTTTTATTTTGCAAACACATTTGCCAAATTCCAATTCTGCTTCCAAGTATACTTGCATTGGCAATCACTAATAATGCATATTGACATTGGAAGCAGTTATATAGTGAGTTATGCATTCCTTTTTATTCATGTTTTCTGGGCCTATTTACTATTATACCGTTATTAGATTGATTGTACAGAGGTTTGGGAAGTTGTCAAATCTTTTTCTTTTACTTCATTGTTCTTTAATTAAATTACATTCTTCAATAAGAAAAATGAGGACTAGTTTGGCTGGCTATCATTCTGTAACTGAAATGTCTGTTAATCTCATCTGGTGGGGAGATCAGCTTCAAGAAAATCCAGATTGGACATTTATAAGAGAAAAACAAAACCAAATGGCTTTTCTGTTTGGCATTGATGACCACTGGGGACCACTTTCTCTTTTTGAAGAGGTATAGATCCTGTAATCCTTTCCATATTTAATTTCAAGAGAGTAGTGCATGATTATTTATGGATTGATCATTATGGCTTTCCTTATCATCAGTTCTTTGACTTTCATCTGTCAATTTCTAGACTTCCAACTTAATATACTTGTAAATATTTTTACTGAAGAGCTATGTACCTTTTGAAGATTCTATTTAACGTGTTAACAAAATATGCATCCATATATGTGAAGTTTTCTAGTTTGCTTTGCCTAAATCATGCATATTGCAGGCATAATATAAGTTTTTTAGCATTTATAAGTTATAACCGTGCAATTAACAGTGTTATCATTTTTTGTTATTCATTATCTGTCAAGATTTCTCAAAATGCCCCTGTTGTTAAGCTGACCATAGAAAGGGAGGGTCACATGCATGCATTTTGTTGCACGAAGGCTGGGTCGGCTTGGGTTGCTAACCATACAGTTGATCTGATTAAACATCTTCAATGTACTAAGTGATGATATTAAGAAAAATTAAAAGCTGATGCTGTTCAGCATATATGGACCTATTCATGCATATTTGTGCTCCTACAGAGAAATATTAGTTCTGGTTAGTTTGGTCTGATGCTGCCACTGGGTTTATTGCTTAGTGCTGACATTGACGCATGCTAATATACTAGGACTTAAGTCCTAATATCACTTTCTAGTTAACTTTAAATTCTTTTACACCAGTGCTATGGCTGTCTTCTTCTACACCAAGGGTGATCACACTCAAAAAACGTTCTTAATGGCATGTGAGTGGTCGTCCATTTCCAATGATGTTGCCAATAATCTGGTCAATAGACTGGAAAAAATGCAAACCATTTTAGCTTAAATTCAATTGATATGTCCATTAATTATTTCTGGTCTGAAAACAAAGTGAGTTTAATCATGTAATTCACATTGTGAATGTACATGAAACATGTGAATGGTTTCTAGTGGTAATAACATACAAGGGGAGATACATCAAGAATGCACTCTAAGTATTCTTTGCATTTGATGTCAAAAGCATGTTGCATGTCATGTTATGGAACTAGAATGGTTTGAGAAAAATTATTGTTCCCAGTAGTGTTTTGTTGGTTAGCAGTGTGATTAGAGTTGGATTGGTTTTATACGGACTTTGTGAAGTTTATTTTATTGCAGAAAGTAAACATTCATCCTCTTTAAATTTTTCCTGCTTTAAAAGCTCTTTATGGTCAGCTAGAATACTGTGTTTTTTCAAATACATCTTCCCATATTATGCTCAAAATAAAAGTACTAAACGACGAATAATCAGTTGCCTACAATGATTTCATAGCCTTTACTAGTATTGATACAATTAAGTTAGCACTTCCTCTTTTATAGTAGTATTATTATTTTTAATTTGTAATATTTATTATATTCTTGCCCACTTGGTCCAGGACTTCCAGCCCTAATATCACTTTTTAGAATTAACTTTAGATTCTTTTATGTGAGTGCTTAGCTGTCTTCTTCTGCATCAAGGGTGGCCACACTCAAAAAATTCCTAATGGCATGCAAGTTGTCACCTGTGGTCCAATTCTGTTGTCAACTTTCTTTTCATCTAAGTCAACATTCATTGGAGAACATGCAAAATATTTTAGCTAAAATTCAATTGATATGTCCAGTAATTATTTCTGGTATGGATACGAAGTAACTTTGATTTTGTAAGTTCACATTGTGAATGTACATTAAACATGTGAGTGGTTTCTAGTGGTAAGAATTAAACTCAAAGATATAGCAACAATGCTTTCTAAAGAGGTATCCTTTGCATTTGATGTCAAAAGCTTGTTGCATGCCATCTTGTTATATAACCAAAATGGTTTGAGAACAAAAAAAGAAAAAAGCAGTGGTGTTTTGACAGTCAGGAATGTGTTAAGATTTGGATTAGTTTAAGTAGACTTTGGTTGAAGTTTATTTATTGCAGAAAGTAGATATTCATCCTTATCTAGCTTTTTTGTGTTACGAGCTAGATTAGTTTAAGCATACTTTGGTTGAAGTTTATTTATTGCAGAAAGTAGATGTTTGTTCTTTTTTAGCTTTTTCCTGCTTAAAAAGCATTTTATATTCAACAAGAAAACTGTGTTGTTCCAAATACATCTTTACATATTACCCCCAAACAGAAGTACTAAAAGATGACTAATCAAATGTCTACAATGATTTTGAAGACTACTATTATTGAGACAATTAACATAGCACTTGTTCTATTTTATTCATTTATTTATAACATTTTATTGAATTCATGCATATGTGTTTGAGGCAAGTAGTGGCAAGCAAGGAGTTTTATGTCATAAACCAATGTTCCAATCCCAGAGTGAGCACCTTGTAGAGCAATGAGGATACTTGAGGATAGGTGTCAAACTTAGGGCAATGCATGGGCCTTGGGTTGATTGACCATAGACCTATGGTTGAGTGTACCCATATGTGGATCCAAACCCACCTACATGTCCTTTATGAGCTTTGCCCAAATGTTAACCTTAAATTTTTTTACCCAATGCATTGTGGAGAAACTGTAAACAGAATGCAATCATATTAGCAGAACCTTCGTTCAAATTCCTGCATTTGTGATGGACATTCATGATAAGGCAAATCAACAACTTGTGATAATGTAGTTTGGAGGTGAGTTCAAATCTTTCATTAATGAACACTTTCACGATAAGGCAGGCCATTGGCTCTTGATAATACAATTTGTTGAAATATCATGACATTAATGATGCACTATAAATGGGACCCATTTCAACCCAATATAACCAATGAATACCTTGACCATTAACGTTATCATTTTTTTAACAAGTTATATGTGACATCTAAAGGGTAAAAAGGGCAAAGTAGTTTTTAATGTTTGCAAGGTCATAGGCCATATGAGATGGATATTGTTTACCCAATATATGGTTATCCCCAACCATACTCCAGTTATCGAAGCATGGTGTACAACCCTACCCCCCTTAGGATTTGAACCTTGGACCTCTATTCAGAGTTCCAAAGTCTCCACTATTAGGCTACTCAGGCTGTACATAATTTATACAATAGCTTGGCTATCACACACATATCACTTGACAAGATTCTTGGCAAGATTTGACTTGAATCTTCTACTGGAGGCCACTCCCACCCAAATACTAAAACATTATGTGCCATGAGATCAATTAGACCATATCGAACATTCTTTTCTATCAGAAGTGTCTACTGATTTTCTTTTTTAAATTCTTGACATCATTTTCATTAAGAGATAATTTCCTTTAACTAGTTGCCTTTTAAAATTTGAATTTTGTTGAGACTAAGATCAACACCGTGATTTTAATATATTATTTGTTGTCTTATTTCCTTCTTTGTAGATATGTTGGCATTTTCAAGATATTGCATCTGGTAATTGATGGACATCTAAAATAATATTATTTTTTATCCATTCCCGTCAATGTTTTTTGACAACAATAATAAGAGTCAAGTCTAAATTCCCATCACTTGAAATATATCTTCATCCTTTTTCCATGGCTATCTTGAGCTCTTTAAGAAGTTTCATAACCTTTGCATGGTTGTTTGTTGAAATTCTATATGATATTAGGTAGGTGGTAAGAATTTTGCCTTGGTTATCTAAAAAAGCACCACCTTTGTTAGCTTTTCTAGGGTTTTTTTTGGAAGCACCATCAAAATTATGTTTAATGAAGTTAAGGCTTGGACATTTTGACTTTTACCATGAGTCAATGTAATTCACCCTTGCTTGTGTCATCAAATCTTGTAACCGAGTAGCTAACATGTCATTTTTCACATATTGGGATTTTTCATGATGAGCACTATGTATAAATATTTTGTAAGAGAACAACATGAATCCAAACTTGGATGTGATTTTATGTTTTTTTTTTTTAATTATCTTATTATTCCTTCCAAGGCACAAATTCCAACAAATAATGAAAGCACCATAACTCCACAAAATGCTTAATTATTTTGCTTTTAAATAATTTATCCAATATTTCATCAATGTTTTTGATGTCAATAGGGCAAACCAATATATTCTCATTTGTTTGAAAAACATATCATCAAATGATGGAAGCAAGGAATAATGAACAAGTAGATTTAAAATTTCTCTCCTTGAACAAGGCATATCTAAAAGGTCCATCACATCCTCTTCTTTGCAAATGATATCCTTCCATATCCTTCCATTTGCAAATTATCACCATAAGAATTTTGTTTTGGACTACAAATCAAATGAGCGTTGAGGCCTTAAGAAGGCCCTCGTGTGACCAAATACTCTTGCAAAGAAAATCCTTCGGAGTAGGATATTCTTATTGCTTTAAAGCTTTATGCCCCAACTTGGCAAAGCATCCACCATCTTTCACGAAACAATCCAATTCATCTTTTATGAAATAATGGGCAAATAAAACTCTAGAAGCATCTTTGTAGTTTATTCAATGCTTGTTTGAAGGTCCTCTTCCTCAACCAAATTGATAATGGAAATCCAAAATATGAAGTTGTTGGTCGTATCAATATAACTTTTTACTTTTGAACCTCTATATGTCAAATGAAGTCGAGTCAATGGTTGTCATTTTGGATATAAATAGGATGATAATGCTTCAACCAAGCATCAAATGAAAATCTTGCAAAATCCCCCTTTGACCTTCTAATATATATTTTTTGATTAATCACGAACTTACTAATATTATCAAATTTTGTTGTCTCATTTATTTTCAATTTTAATAATTTTAATGTTCTTATGAATAGATTTGTGTTAAATCATGTTCTATACTTTTCCATGTACATGAACTATTTTGCTACCTTTTATTTCAAACATTAACTAGATTAACAAGCCTTACATATATTAGAACTATTGATTCCATCCAACCATATTTGACATTACTTGATAGTAAAGGAGAACAGACATATCCTAAAGCTTAGCATATGATAGTGTAACATTAGAAAGATTACACATTGAAATCTGAATTCCTTCTTTGAGGTCTACAAGGCATATTTGAATATTTTTAATTAAGTTGCGTCTCTTTGAGTCATTTTCATCAAAATATCAAAACATTACATTTTTTAATATGCGAATTAGACCATATCTAGCTTCTCTTTAAGTCAAAGATGTTCATCTTCCTCAAACAATTATGTTTTCTTGATCAACTTCTTGGTATCATTTTCATTGAGAGATAGAATCTCCCTTGGCTAGTAACATTATAAAATTTGAATTTTGCCAAGACGAAGATCAATATTATTATTGGCCAAATTATCTATGACCCTATTTTTCTTTCTATAGATATGCTAACATTTTCAAGATAAGACAAAAATATAATACTATCGTTGATGTAATCCTCACATCTATTTTTCTTTATGGTATTAATAAAAATCTAAAAATCCCCCTCAATTGAGATATATCTCCATCCTTTTTCTAGGACACTCTTGGTGTATATGTAGGCCTAAAAATATATCAATTGAGGAAATCCCCTTCATTTTTTATATGATTTTAGGTTGATATAATACTCACATCCATTTTTCTTGATGTTAATAATAATCTAATAATCCCCCTCGATATATATTCCCATCTCTCCCTAATTTTCGGGCCTAGTGGGATTGTTATTATATACTAAATTATGATAATCATATAGTAATTGTATTTCTTGCATATCTTACATTACTTCATTTATTTATACTATCTTTTGTAAGTTGTTGATATTGGTTTTCTTTTTTCTTTTATTTTAAATATGTTACCAAAAGATTTGGCATTTCGAGTATTCATTTGCCCCTTTAAATATTTCATATTTTGAGCAAACATGTCTTCAAATCTTACTTTATCCTTTTATAACATAACGATTTGGAAGAAATCAAGGTATTAGAGCTATATATACTAAAATCAAAATGACTATGGATGACCATTAGGAAATAGATCACATCTCAAGATAATGAGTCTATGATCTAATCTTGCTTGCAATAAAATATTTGAAGAGATCATATAGTAATTGTTTTTCTTGCATATCTTGCACTATTGCATTTTATACCATCTTTTGTAAGTTGTTGAGATTGGCTCTCATTTTAAAATATGTTACCAAAAGATTTGGCATTCCGAGTATTCATTTGCCCCTTTAAATATTTCATCCTTTAAGCAAATGTGTATTTATACGATCCTTCAAACCTTACTTTATCCTTTTATAACATAACGATTTGGAAGAAATCAAGGTCTTAGAGCTATATATACTAAAATCAAAATGACTTTGGATGACTATTAAGAACTAGATCACATCTCAAGATAATGGGTTTATGATCCAATCTTGCTTGCAATAAAATATTTGAAGAGATCATATAGTAATTGTTTTTCTTGCATATCTTACATTATTTCATTTATTTATACTATGATTTGTAAGTTGTTGAGATTGGTTTTCATTTTTATTTTATTTTAAATATGTTACCAAAAGATTTGGCATTCCAGGTATTCATTTGCCCCTTTAAATATTTCATCTTCTGAGCAAACGTGTATTTATACAATCCTTCAAACCTTACTTAATCCTATTATAACATAATGATTTGGAAGAAATCAAGGTCTTAGAGCTATATACTAAAATCAAAATGACTTTGGATGACTATTAGGAACTAGATCACATCTCAAGATAATGGGTTTATGATCCAGTCTTGCTTGCAATAAAATATTTGAAGAGATTGTATATTGTGTTTGTAACTATGTATTAAATAACAAAATTTTGTCTAAGCTTTTTGTTATATGAGTTTTCCCAATACATCTATTATAACATGCATATTGAAATCTTGAAGGAATGGCATCCTAAAATCCTCCATTGATTTAGACCATCCAAGAGTACCACCCTTCTTTCCAAAGGAGATAGAATTGTCTTGAACACCCCCCCACCCCCCCCACCCCCCGACACACCAAGAATACATGGATCATAATTGTAAATCATTGAATGCATTTAAGTAAATTGAGGTCTTTCCAACATCTACCAGAAAAAGAAACTATAGTTGGAACTTAAATATTTAAGACTACCAAATTGATGTTTTCCTCTTTCCTACAAAAATACCATCAACCAAATTACTTATTGTTTCTAGCAACTGTACCATATTGTAAAACATCCTTAAGCTTAGCAAAAACGAGAAGCCAATCTCCCATCCTCCAAATCTTTTTGAATGCATCCGTACATTTTTCACTACTTATTTTTGTTTATCGTATTAAAATAAACAATGGACTATAACAACCTTGCCAATAACTATTTTTTGTAGAGGTTTTACTCATAATTCCAATATTACAAGATTTTTATTCTTATTTGTAGGGTTAGCCCCACTTCTTTTTAATACTTATAATATTTTTTTTGGCTTCCCAAATCAATTTACCTCTAAGTTTTATTTTTTTTTTGTACTTGTTTTGAGTGTTTTCCCTTTTTCCATTCCAACAAATATATTCATCCTCATTATTATTTTTTTTCATTTTTCTAAATTGTTCACAATGTGACTTATCATCTATAGGTTTATACTGCCCTAGAGAACTTGAAGTGCAATAGAGACTATTCCTTCAAGCTTTCAATATGCATGTTATAATAGATGTATAGGTTTTTAGTCTCCATTGTATTTAGGTTGCCTAATTCTTATATGATATTGGAGCCTTAAACATAATGGAAGCAATAGTCTCCATTGCAATTTCTAAGCTAAGTCTCTCTCATGATTTTATAAGATGTTTGGGAGACGCTTGTATCCTATGGTCTTGTCTAAATTGATTGGATGCTAGTGTTTGATCATAATATTAAGCATGCATTCCACCTAAATATTGGTCAACTTTGATTTCTTTGTGCATAGTTGATGTCTTTTGTGCTCCAACTCGTTTGTTACTAGAATCCATTCCTTCATGCTTACCTTGGTGTTCCAAATATCTACATTCAAAGTCACTACTTGTGCTTTGTTCTTTTCATTAGTGACAACATTCGCTTTCTACATCACAATCTTGGTATTGGACTCCATAACATTGTAGAGGCTAATGGAAGCATCAGAGTTGGAGGTTTGGTTTTCCCGTTGCTTCTTCACGTAATATTTTTTATATTCATCGTAGGTGGTGTCTACACATGTGATGATGCTCATATTTGATAGACATATGACAAATCCTTACCTAAATTTTCCTCTATACTAATGCCTCCAAAGTGAGCTTTACTTCAAATGTCATGGCTTCTTCTTGATGCACAAAGCTAGTCGATCTCTCAATCTCACCCATACCACCTCTTTCCATTAAACGTTTAGGAAAAGGGGTTGGTAATCCCCTTAACCTCTAGATTTAGGCTAACTCCCTACTACCCTATGTTGATCTAATATAACCCTATGCTATTACATGAAAAGTTGAAAGTAAATGTTTAAATTAAGAGTGCAAGAGATTAAAAGTAAACACAAGAGTAAATACGGCCTATGACCATAGCAAGGATAGTGTGATTAGTTGCACTGAATCGGGAAAGTCGAAAAACAACACTCAATCAATTTCAAATGCATGCTCAAAGTGAAAAAATGATTTACAAGAACATGTAGGGCATCACCACTCACACATACACATGAGGAGAGGTTTGATCAATCAAGACATGGTCCTATATGAAGACCAAGCAAAAGTTTTCATTAACCAAAAAATGAGATTACATTTAGAGAGTGCAGCTCTAGCCTTTCCTAAAATAGCCAAAAGATGTTTACAATGAACCTTGGGATCTTATTTATAGCAATGGATTTACCCTATTCATTCTAAGCGAAAAATGTTATATGTGTGATTTGCAACAAAAAAGAAAAAACATCACTTTTATTTTAGATTTGCTTGGATAGGCCATTTTATCATCAATTTGCGCAAATGAGGATGGTTTGGAGCTTGGCAAATTACACTCTGATGAATTTTGGATTGCATCACTTTGTCATTTCTTGCTGTAATTTTCCTCAAGACTACCAAATTGTTAACTCCTCTCTCTTCATCTTAGGGCAACAAGCTTCCTATTTCTTGCGACTATTGTTAAGCCACATGTTGTGAATTAAAGGTAGTACTTTGCTCTACAATTTTGGCAACTTGCAAGGATGCCAAGTTGTGTTGGCAAATAACCCCAATTAGCCTTAATCCTTGGGCTATGCAGTTGAGGGAGGGAATCCAAAATTATGATCATGGATTTAGGCCCTAATTTGTTGGTAAACTATGTAATCGTGAACATTTTGTGTTAAAAGAAATTTTGATGTTTTTGAGTTGGGATAATGTTGTCAAATCATCATACCCCTTCTATGGCAACTCCTTAGGCTTTATAATTTCTTTCACTCCCTCTAAGAGTTTTTCCAACTAGGATATGATGTTGGGAGCATTAGTTTTTGCATCCATTGGTGAAGCCTCGTCTGCTTGAAATATTGTTTTCTTCTTGTCTTCCACCATCTTTGCATATTTGTCCTTGGATTCGTGGCTTGGTCCAAATAAGGGTTATATAGTCCTCCTTGGACCAGTTAGATGATGTGGATTCTTATTTTATCTGTAACTTTCTTCAATCCATTATAATAGGTATGGAAGTTGGCAATGTGTTGATGTTTCAATGGGATATTCATCAATTCTACCTATACCACTTGTTTTGTTAAGAGCCCTAGTTGTTGTAGTTATTCTAAGCTAGCTTTATGGGTCCATCGCAAGATTGGCATGTAATTGGTCTTGAGCAATAGGTCAAACTTTGCACTACCCATAATAGTTTTGGCTTTTGCAAGGAGAGTGTCACATGCTTATAGGTGTTGCAAGTATGTGTTTTTATGCTTTACTTCAGCCAAGAATTTATCCCAAATATCAATCATGATATTTGTGGCTAAACCCTTAGATTTAATGGATCCCATCGTAGCTTTTAAGTTCTCTATTTTCTTGAGCTATGAGATTTTATTGTCCTTTTGCTTGACTGACTCTTCTCCTTCTACCACTTTTTTTGCTCCTACTTCAATTGCTCAACCAACTACGTCTACACATTTATTTAGCTTTCAACTTTATTTTCACTTTTTCTTGACACATTTTTTCTCACTCAAGTGCAATAATGAGTTCATTGTTATGCTTAGTGTAAGTTTAATTCTCACGAGCCAACCTCAAGTAGTTGTAAGACATGGTCAAGTTTATTTGCTCAATAAATTGGATAAGGTCAATATAGGCTGCATTTTGCAGGTCTAAGCTTGATAACTTGGCCATGTAATCGAAGGAATCCATATTAGAGTGAGTAATATCAATGGGTTTAGCTTTTGTGAATAGGATCCTTTTTCCCTATCGATCACCTACATCATCAACATCAATGACCCCTCCTTAGTGATGAAGTCACCTATGAACATTTAATCAATGACCTATTGGGCCTTAAGTAGGTAATATTCTACCGTGTCTGTGCTCACTTGGTAAGGAGGAAGAACTTTCTACATCAACAAGAAAGTCATGACATTCTTATGATTGGTTGGACCTTCAACAACCCTTGAATCCCTAGGGAAAAAGATGGCATGGTAGATGGAATAGAGGAAGAGATGGTGGAAAATATGGTTGTGATCACTTTCTTTACCTCATAAGTGATAGCTTACATGTGTGCCACTCCCTCATCGATTGAGACTGACTTCTAGGGGATAGTTATTGATGACGACTTATTCCAATCCCTTGTCACCATTTCCAATTTTCCTTATAGATCCTACACTTGTTTTGTCTAACACTTTGGAATTTTTTTCCATATCTCCTATCTCTTTCACTTGGTACCAATTCTTAGAAACCATGTTTCCTCTATTGGGCCTTATATGTATGCTTCATCAATTATGACTTGCACGACCTTACCAATAATTGTTAATGTCACTAGGCTATTAGACACCCAAAGAGGAGTTTTTGCATGCATTTTTTGTTACTTCTTCCTTATTTCTACCTCATATGACTACTAGTCATTCCAGATTGATGATAAGAGCTCATCAAAGTACCCCTTCATCATCCTTGGATTGCTTTTCTATTTAGGGTCTTTCATCTCATATTGCATCCTTATGTATGCTGCTACTTTCTCTAATATTTGGTTGTGATTTGAACCCATCAATATTTTGATATTTTGATGGTTGATATATGTATCATGATTGCAACTGGGATGAATTTGTCTGCCTTCCTTGACCAAGGTGTCCTTATAAATCGAAACCAAGGAAAGGGTTGCCCTTTTAGGGTCTTTACCTTGTCCTCGTAGGTTCAAATTCTTCTCTACCTCCTCCTTGCTTACGTTCATCGCATTTTAGAGCTTTGCTTTATTTTCATGAATGTAGATTGTATGAAGCTTATTTTTTAGTAGGGTCTACATAAACTTGTGATGAGAAAATCACATGATATAATCACATGATAGCTTAGCTAGCCTTAGTTAGGATTATTGCTAGATTCTTTTATTTTCTAATATATGAGCCTCAAATACTCACGTTAGTTTGTTAGCTTCTAGATTTAGTTTATTTGTTTGAGTTAGGACCTAGTTATATATTAGCATCTTATTCGTTAAAATATGGCTTTGTTGTAATCAAAGGCATAATATGTTCCCATTCAAATGCTAGTGTATGAATAAAAAATTAATTTTTCTTCTCCTATATCAACTTGCCTTTGATATCATTGGCCCACCAATCCCTGATCAATGCTAGACCACATTTCCTTAACTTCCTACTAATATCTTCCTATAATGGCTCAAATATAGAGATATCAACTTGTGAGGAGGGGGAAAAGGAGGAGCACAAAAGAGAACCCCAATGGCTTTCCTATTTTGTCTTCTCACTTTGAGATTAGGGTGAATAAAAGTGATAAGACTAAGACTATGTTTAATGTGTATTTGGTAAACACCTATGTTTCTACGGAAATCAGGGAACCAAGTTTCCTCCTAAGATCCACTTCTATCTAGCATAGACCTTTTTTATTTTGGGATTTAATCTTATCTTTGATCTATGATGCACAAACAAAAATGTAGCAAACAAAAATCTAATACTAAATAATGCACTTTTGATGAAAAAATGACCCCTTCCCTTCTTAGAAAAGAAATGTGCAACAAACAAAATGTTTGTCAAAGAAATAATCATTTCGAATGTTATAGTTTGAATGACCATATAGGACATGTTCCCTTTCATAATTACTTTCGCAATAATCAACTCTGGGTAGGCTAAAGTTAGATAATTCATATTGGCATAGTGTGCATTCCTAATGGGGCTACGACCTAGGAGTAGTGAAGACTCCTCTCCTCCTCATCACAATCCAACCTATGTATGGACATGGTATCTTCATGGGATTCCTAAAAGAAACCAATAGTTACATCATCCTAGTTGGATGAAAGAGAAGCAATAAAAGGCTCATTGTGGTTGGGGATACATCTTACTCCTACCAAGATTCAACCTCCAAGGTCTTTTTGATGCCCTGTTCATGAAGACCTAATCCTTTTTGTTGATACCCATATTGGAAAGGACTTGTTTTAGTATGAGATACAAGACTAATAAGTAGCATGAATTATATTATCGTTTGATCAAGCAGGGGTTACCACCATGGATTTGCTTGTTGTTGGCAGTATCAACACAAATGAAGGAACAACTTTCTATCTATACCATTTTACTTTTCCTAGAGGGAAAGCCTAGGGTTTGGGGAGATAGAAGTAGCTTGGCTAGGTCCAAAAGATGTAGATTGTTATCTTGATTATTACTATTTGAGTTGATTGAATTATAAGTTTTAACTTTAGATTCACTATTGGAAGATTGATCACTTAAGATGAATGACCTTAATGCATCTGTGATGAGAGGATGAGTGAAAGAAGAAGTTGATGCAAAGATGAATTTTTAGATTCTCGAAATTGATCATTTGGAAATAAGCAAAAGGTTCAAGGTTGAATGGAATGTGGATTGTCTTACCCTGATATCTGCATTTAAGGCACTGATGGATCCATGGTCATCCTAGAAGAATGTTGTAAGTTACATTTTAAGGCATGACATAGAATAGGATGTTGATAATGTGGGGTCCAACTTTAAGAGGTAATACTATAATACCATTGGCCTTGTGTTCCCCATTGTTAAACACCCTAATGACTAGATCAAACTTGTTCAAATATTGCTTAATGATCCCAAAGTTGCTAATGTATTTTTAGGATTGATTCATTGTCGACGAGAATTCATTTGATAAACATGTCATCGATATAGCCTATGACATAGAAAGGGATATCTCTAACCATAGAGGTGGATGGAATATCATCATAGAATGATATTATTGTATGGTTTACCCCAATGGACCCCACCATGGAAGTAAGGTCATTAGGGTTTAAATATTGAGGAACAACTTGTTCACTCAAGAGCTTGAGTAAGATATCTCTATGTATTAGAGAGGTCCTTAAAGAGGTTGAGGAGAGAAATTTTGGATAGGGTACTTTTCAATTATTGTTGCAAATCAAAAGTACCCTTACTATTGTTGTTTGATTGTATGATTAAAGTTGGTCCTCTAAAGAAAAATACCTTTCTTGAGTGAAGTACCAAAGGAGGTCTAGGGGGTTAATCTGATGGAGGATTCTTTTGTTGTTACCTATGACAACATAGATGAAGAAAAGTGATTGAAATAATGAACTTATCCCATCAAATTCTTACTTGGGGATGGTACAGTTTAATATTAAACATTATTTGATACCTTTTGATCATGGTTTGGCAATAGATCTTGGAATATTCCAAGATCTTGATTAGAAGAAGCTTGAGAATTGAAGTCGTTGAAAACAACTTGACATTTATCTACCAGGTCTTGGATGAGATTCTCAAGGGTCTTAAATTTATTGGTTGTATGATTATTAACTTGATGAAAGCTATATTGTTCCTTGGGGAGAAACTAATAAGGCTTTTCCTTGTCATGGTCTATAGGCTTGATAGGTGGAAGCTCCATAATTTTGGCCTTAAGGAGCTATTTCAGGATGGCCCAAGGTGATTGGTTCAATGAGGTGAAATTTTTCTTGGGCTTGGTTTATTGAGACTTGCTTAAGACAAGTTTCAGAAGGGTCATTGTGGTATTCACATTGTTGTATTGGCATGATTTAGTGACTCTGTTGCCTACAATATTTTTATTTTTGTATTACTAATTTTTGTATTACTTTTTAGTTGTGGTTTGGTCCACATGTTTCTTGAGAAGATGTTTGTATCAGTTTGTTGTGCTTTTTTGAGCTTTATGGTGTGGCCCTAAGCTCTCTAATCCTTTTTTTAACAAGGTTTGGGGTCCCTTGCAAAAACCCTCTTTTTATCTAATAAATAAATAAATAAAGGATGAAATAAACTCATATAATGAATAAAATAATGTGCAGTTGATAAGCAACTAACAAGAAACAAAAGAACAATTTACCAGTAAACATTTGTACATGACATGCCATAGAGCACATATAGAAAAAATGGAAGAAGAAGAAATTCATTCACAATACATTCAATAATACATCTGAGAGATGTTCTTCTCTCAGAGTTCTTCACACACATATTATAGAGTTACATCTATCAAAATAAATACACACAGAAGTACCATGTTTAGGATTTTCTTGCCCATGCTTAGGATTTTTAGCTCATGTTTAGGGTTTTATTGCCCATAGTTAGGTAACCAACTAATAACATCTCAACATGTGTCTAGAAACTCCCAAAATACAAATCTAATATTTTGTGGCACACATCTAACAATATCCCACTTGAAAAAAAGACTAAGTAAATGAACAAAAACATGTCTTATTTATTATTCTTTAGGGTTACTAGTCAAAATGAGAGAACTCCCATCAAATATCTACACCAAATGAAATTCTTGCTATCCAATGGATTTGTTAGTGCATCTATTGTATTGTCCTATGTACTAATCTTTTGCAACTCAACTTCTCCAGATTCCACCATCTCTCTGATATAATGAAATTTCACTTGAATGTGCTTAGTACAAGAGTGAAATTTAGGATTCACGATCAAGTCAATTACGATTTGATTGTCACACCACAAAGTAATGAAACTTTATTGAAAACCAATGCCTCTACACACTACATGTAACCAGGTTGCCTCCTTGGATGCTTCTACAACAACAATGTATTCAACTTCAGTAGTTGATTGAGCCACCACTTACTACTTTTTACTTCTCCAAATCATAGCTCTAAATAGTGTGAACACATATGCACTAGTATATTTAGAAGTATCTATGTATCCACCATAATCAGAAGCTACAAAACCACGTAGATAATTATTTTCTTTGCCATCATAACAAGTTGTAAAATCATTGGTGCTTTTCAAATATCTGAGAATTCTCTTCACTACAAACGTAATGTTGCTTACCAGGATTAGATGTATATATTCTCACAACTCCAACTGCATGAGCAAGATCTAGTCTCGTACACACCATTGCATACATTAGTTTACCAATTGCACTTGCATAGAGAACTTTATCCATGATACTCTTCTCATCATCATCCTTTGGACACATATATTTTGACAATGCAACTCCAACCTAAAAAGGTGTAGTTATAGGAGTGCATTGGTCCATTCTAAAAATATTAAGCAAGTCTGCAATGTATCTCTTTTGGCTAATCCACATCTTCTCACCATGGTTTCTCTTCACTTAAATACCCATGAAATAATGTAATGGGGCAATGTATTTCATGTCAAATTATCCTAACAACTTAGACTTGGTCTTCTTCACAAGATCCTTTGATTTGCTAAAAATAAGAATGTCATCTACATATAACACCATAATTAGAAAGTGATTGTCTTCATGCTTGAGATAGATATAATGATCAACATCACTTCTCACAAAACCATGTCCAATCATAAAGGTACTAAACCTTTTATACCATTGCCTTAGGGATTGCTTCAACCCATACAATGACTTTCTCATCTTGCATACAATATTTCTCCCACTTACTTCAAACCAAATCGTTTGTTTCATGTAAATATCTTCATTAAGATCTCCATGAAGAAAATTTATCTTCACATCCATCTACTCAATTTTCCAATCATTTGCAACAACCAATGAAAAGTGCAATCTTATAGATGCAATATTTTCCATGCAAGAAAAAATTTCTTCAAAGTCAAGCCCTTCAACCTGAGAGTATCCTTTTGCTACTAACCTAGCCTAATATCTCTCAATTGAATCATCAACCTTTTATTTCCTTTTAAACACCCATTTACAACCAATTGTCTTTCTACCCTTAGGCAACACTTGCAAGTCCCAAGTCTTATTTTTCTCCAATGACTGCATTTTCTCTTCCATAACTTTCTTCCAATAATTTGCTTCATCCCCAGTGAGAGCATATTTAACACCTACATGCTCATAACTCATGGAATATAATGTAAATTTATTGTATTCATCATAATTAAATCTGATTGGTGCACTTCTTTGTCATTGAATTCTTCTCAAAGTTTGCACTTCTTGAATAATGTCAAAATTATGGAGTTGCTCCTCATGTGCAGGCTACCCTTCAACAACTTGAGTCTAATTGGATTCTTCGACAACAATCTCATTACCCTGCCAATGCTTCCAATTGCATGAAAATTCATTAGTATCATGTGGCAACTCTAACAAAGGAGTAGAAATGAGATCTATACTTAATGGTGGAACAATTTGTGGCTGATTTTTAGCTTGTTGATTTCTCAAGTTGCATCAAATTATTCTTGGTTGTTTGGGGTTGTTTTTATGGACTCTCCTTTATTTTGGATGTCTTATTTGAATATTACATCATGACTAAACACATGACGATGTTGTGAAGGTATCCATAATTTGTACCCTTTGATTCCATCACCATATCCAATAAGCACTCCTTTAACATATTTATTGTCCATTTTTTTCTATTTTCCTTGGGCACAAGAACAAATACTTCACACCCAAACACTCTAAAATGAGTAATCAAGGGTTTAACTCCATTACGGTCTTTCTCTGGTGTTCTTCCATTGGGAATAGAACTAGGTGGCATATTATTCACATAGTTGTATTAACAACTTCTGTCCATAAAATTTTATTTAAATCTACATCCTGTCTCATGCTTCTTGCCTTCTCCAACAACATCTTGTTGAGCCTTTTTGCAACTCCATTCTGTTGTGGCGTATATGGAGTTGTTTCCTACCTACCATGCACCTTACAAAAAATATTGAATTCCTAGGAGCAATATTATCCACCATTATACCTCCTCAAAGCCTTCACTTTCTTCTCAATTTATATTTCAACTACAAAAACAAACTCTTTAAAGACAACAAGAGTCCCTAATTTTTGTTTAATAAAGTAAACCCATGATTTCCTAGAGAAATCATCAATGAAAGTAATAAAATACCTGAAACTACCTAATGAAGAAATTTCAAAAGACCCATAAATATTTGAATGTACCAATTCTAATATTTCCTTAGTTTTATAGTCACTAGAAACAAAAGTGATTTTTTTTTGCTTACCTAAAATGTATACTTCACAAAATCCCATAGAACCAAACTTCTCTTTCTCTAATCCATGGACTATCTACTTTGAATAAATCTCTTTCAGTCTCCTTTCACCAAGATATCCTAACCTTTTGTACCACAACATCATACTTGACATCTTTGAATCTGAGGGTTTACTTATTTCTATAGTGGTTGCATATGTGTATGCAACATTCAAACATGTTGCATCCAGGTTAAATAATGTTCCAAGTCTTACCCAACTTGCCTAAGTAATGACTTCATGTATCAAACTATAGTCATCCTTATTAAATGTAATCTTCGTTCCTGCTTTAGCTAGTTCTCTCATTGATAACATACTTCTTGTTAATCCCAAAGTGTGTCTAACATCTAGGATACACTTAACACTCCCATATTTGAGTTTGATTATAACCTTACCTCTACCAAAAATTTCATGGTTGAAATTGTCACCCAAGAAAACTCTACCATAGTTTGCTTCTTCATATTCTACAAACCACTCCTTGTGAGGAGCCATATGGAAGTATGATCCAGAATCTATCAACCACACTAGATTGCATGCATACGACAAGATATGTATTAGCAATATACAAAATATTCTCATCACTAGTAGCTGAATCAAATTTGTTTTTGGACAAATCTACTTTATAGTCATGTTTCTTATGACCTTTTTGCTTGCACCTCCAACACACCAGTTGAGACTTCCTCTACTAGTAGATCTTCTTGATTTAGATCTTCTTACACCATAATATTTATCACCATCTCTATCTTTGGCACGTTCTCTAGTTATCAAAGTTTTTGAGTACTTACAATGCTCCACGTTCCTTCTCCTTGTTTCCTCTTGCAATAGTTGGAAAACACTCTCATATTTCTTGATATTTTCTAGCATAGAAATCCCACTAATTGCAAAAATGAGATTATTCCAAGAGTTAGGTAAATTACACAAGTAGATGCATTGTTTAGTCTCTTTAACCTCGTCTCTAACAAACCTTAGTTGGTTCATCAATGTATTGAAAATATTTAGGTGGTTAACTACACTGTCTCCATTCTTCATCTTTAAAGAATACAACTTCTTCCTCAAGAATATCAAGTTCATAAAAGACTTGGACTCATAGATTTCCTAGGTTATCTCACAACTCCTTAGTAGTCTTAGCACCATGGACATTGATCAAAACAAAATTATTCAAGTTCAGCCTAATCAAGGCAATGCCTTTCTCATTTTTATTGTCTCATTAAACTTGTGTTGTAGGCATCATTGTTGTAGTGACAACCATCTTCAAATCTTTTTTCACAAGCAAAAACTCCATCTTCAACTTCTAGAGATTAAAATTTTACCCACTGAACTTCTCTATACCATATTTACCTTCCATATTTACTGCTATAAATCTTCACAATGCTCCCATGCATTGTGTGCTATAGAAATGTATTTATCTGCAAATCCACAAAAAATAACATAGAAAAAAATTATTTACAAGTTTTATTCACAACCATAAAAACGAGTTTCCTCAACCTGCTTTGATACTAGATGGCGCAACAGAATGTGTATCCAAACAACTCAACAATAAATAAAGAATGAAATAAAATTGTATAGTGAATAAAATGTGTAGTTGATAAGCAACTAACAAAAACAAAAGAATGATTTACCAGTAAGAATTTGTAGACATGTCATAGAGCACAAACAAAACAAATGGAAGAAGTTCATTCACAATATATTCAATAGTACATATGAGAGATGTTCTTCTCTTAGTGTTCTTCACACATACATATTACAAAATTACATCTATCAAAATAAATACACATGCAGAGGTACCATGTTTAGGGTTTTCCTACCCATAGTTAGAATAACCAACTAATAACATCTCAACATGTGTCTAACAACTCCCAAAAACATAAATCTAGTATTTTTTGGCACACATCCAACAAAGACTATATACATGAATATCATTATGAATTCCTAGCCATACCTTTTGGTATCACCAATTCTCCTTTCACTTTCTAAAATCTCATGAAATCTATCTTTTGTCCTTTCCTTTGTAAGTTTGTCTTGGTTTTCTTTGATGATATCTTAATTTATAGTAAGTCTTGGATGGATCATCTAGTTCATGTGGAAAAATCTCTTCACTTATGATAAAGGGAATTTTTTTTATTAAATAGTCCAAATATTGCTTTGGGGTATAAGAGGTAGAACATTTGGAACATATAGTATCTCAATAAGGAGTCAAGGTAGATCCTCAAAAGATCAAAGCTATGCAAGAGTGGACCTTGCCTAAATTCCTTAAAGAATTTTATGGATTTTTAGGACTCATGGGCTACTACAAAAAATATATCTGTAACTATGGAAATATTATTGCACCTCTGACTACTCTCACTAAAAAGAATAACTTTGTTTGGTCTAAAGCCACATCTCAAGCCTTCCAAGCCCTTAAATAAGCTATATGTACTACTCCTATTTTAGCCATCCCTAAATTTAGTAAACCTTTTATCGTTGAGTGTGAGGCTTTTGGCATTGGTATTGGAGTTGTTTTGATGCAATAAGGTCACCCAGTAGCCTTTGAAAGTAAGCAACATTTGGAAAAGAATCTAGAACATTCCACTTATAAGAAGGAAATGTTAGTCGTTGTGCATACCATAAATGGAGGCTTTATTTATTATCATAGCACTTCATCATCAAGACTGATCATAGCATCCTTAAGCATATATTACAACATCTATCATAACTTGAACAATATAAATGGATGACCAAGCTCTTGTATTATAATTATCGTTGAATACATGAGAGGAAAGGATAATGTGGTGGCTGATTCCTATCACATAAATAAAAGGTTGTTGTTGTTGTTGTCAATACCATCTCTAGTCCTCTTCTACAATGGTTTTCTCAACTTTGGGAAGATTGGATTTCTAATCTAGAGATTATGCAAATCATTTATAAAAGAATGTAGGATCATTAGTGCATTCTAGTTTGCCATATACTAATGGAGTGCTTCAAAAAATGGATCACATTTATCTTCCTTAGTCTTTGGCTATTAAGTCAAATGTTCTTTAATAATTGCATGCATATCCTTTGGATGAATATTTAGCACTCTTGAAAACATACCAGTGGATGAAGCAATCATTTTCTTAGAAAGGATTAAAGGTATATGTCAAGATGTTTGTGGTCGAGTGTGAGGTGTGTTAGTGTAAAAAAGGAAAAATAGTTAAATATCCTTGGTTGTTGCAACCCTTGCCTATCCCTAACCATCAATGATAGTACATATCTATGGATAGGCAAGGGTTGCAACAACTGTGATATTTGTGGTATTATATTGCCTTTCCAAGTATGATCATTTCTATACATTACAACATCTGTATTGAACAAGTAATGTGGCCAAGGTATTTCTTGATTATGTTTTTAAATTACATGGTATACCCAAAACCATTGAGTGACCATGACCCTATCTTCACAAATAACTTTTGCAAAGAAGTTTTTTATCTTAGTGGTACCAAGTTGAGTATGTCATCTTCTTATAACCCTCATTTGGATGGTCAATTAGAGATTGTTAATAAATATTTGGGTGCTTACCTTTGTTGTTTTTCTCAAGATAAGCAATATCACTAGGTTTTGTAGCTCTAATTAGCCAAGTTCTGGTACAATACTTCTTATCATTCATTCCTCAATATGTCCCTACTTAAAGCATTGTATGGTCAAAAATATCCATCCATAATAGACTATGTTATATGATCCTCCAAGGTTCCCCAAGTAGATGATTTTTTACAACAACAATGATGAGTACTTTAGATTCTTAAAGATATTTTGACCCAAGCCTAGAATCACATGAAATAACAATATGATTCACACCATTCTGGATGATAATTTGTCATATGATATATGGTATTTTTGCATCTACAACCCTATAAGAAATAAACCTTTAAGACCAAGTCTAGTCAAAAGTTGTCTCCTTGACTTTATGATCACTACAAGGTGGTTTTTCACATTGGTGAAATGGCATATCAGTTGGAGCTTCCACCATATTCCTACATTTATCATATCTTTCATGTATCCTATATCAAATAGATTTTTGGATAAAATGCGTAGTTCAATTTGGATCTTCTAGTACTCTTTGACAAAGGTAAAATCACTCTCCAACTTGAAGCAATGTTGTGGTCCAAAGTTCATCATATTTTGTCTTGACAAATTTAGAAGTACCTCATAAAGTGGTAGGAATTTTCAAAAGAAGATGCTACATGGGATCTTGAGAGTGTTTTTCAATATTTTCTAGTTTTGGGGATAAAACTTTTAGGAGGGATGCATGTAATAAATCCAATATAATCATGTTGGATATCTCTATTTTTATTATATTGGGACCTAGGTTTAGATAGTTGAACCTTGAGCATTAGGGTTAGGATTAATTTTTATTTAATATTTAACTAGGAAGATATATGTGGTAGCTGGAATTATCTCTCATATTCAAATTTAAGTCATGTCTTCTATGCATGAGACTTTGACCTCTACAAGTGGCTATGAGACTTCACCCTCTCTAAGTTATTAAGCAATTATATTGATTTGAATTAGGATTAGGATTATTGCATATTTGATTTTTTTGCTAATTGAATCTGAATTATTATTATCATTTGTATATTTTTATTTACACATTATTGGATTGCTACTCCTATTACTATTATTCTTAAATTTATTTTGTAATACTTTTGTACACCCTTTTACAAGTAGGGTGACTATCAAATGTTTTTTCTCATGATCAAATAGGCTAGTCTTCTTTCGACCCTTGCACAAATTCATGTCAATCAATCCTAATAACTGTTGCCAATTTTGCCACACAGTTGCTCATTTTCATTTTGTATACAATTTTGAGACCATTCATTGTAAAACTTCTCTTTTTCCATAAAAAATGGTTAAGATGTGGTTATGCTGCTGTGCTTTCACCGGCTGTCTCGTTTTGTTTAAAACTGTGTTTTTCTTGCATTATGGCATTCCTTATCTTTGTTGTACTTTTCTACGTTTTATGTACTTTTCCCGGTTATGTTGCATGTAAAATTGTGAATATTTTAGCATGGGCATTTTCTGATGTTTTCACTTCCTTTCCTTTGTCTCTGAAAAGCCTTGCATATTTTGCACATATGGCTGTAATTTTCGACACTTGGGCATTTCGTTTCATTTTTTAAAGTTATAAAATCACCCTGGCAACAAGAAAAATAAGAAAAATGACTAAGTGTGGAAAAGAAGGTTTGAGCATGGTCAAGACTACGACGCTCCACTCAGAGGACAGATTTGCAAAGCGCTCCATCCAGGGAGCGCCACTCTAAAAAACAACAAAAAATAGGTGTAAAAATGGCTAAGTATAAAATCAATAGGGCCAAAAGGTAAAGCGCTCCACTAGTGGAGCACCCCTCAAGAGCGCTCCATTAGTGGAGCGCCTTTCCCAAAAAGCTTAAAAGAAAAACAGACTTGGCTAAAAGAGCAAGTAAAAGTCAAAAGGAGTCAAAGCCTAAAGCGCTCCACTTAGGGAGCACTTCTCAAAAGTGCACCACTTCTAAAGCGCCTAAGGGAAAAGACAAAAGCAAACCATAAAGATAACTTTTATCAAGAGTGCATTAAAAGTCAAACGTGGTCAGAATGGAAAGTGCTCCACAAGTGGAGCGCCTCTCCAAAGCGCTCCACTTAGGGAGCGCTTCTCCAAGGCGAAAGCAAAGCAAAGAGTGCGCAAGTTATAACATAAGTGCAAAAGGCAAAGCTCCAAGGTAAAGTCAAAAATGGTCAAAGACCGAGCGCTCCACTAGGTTGGAGTCGCTCCTCCCACTTGGAGCGCTTCTCCTCAAGCAAAGTGACTAAGATAAATTATTACAAATCTACCCTGGATAGTTTAAACTATCTCCAAGTTGCACTCTGTAAAATCAAATGGACTTTTTCAAGTCATTGTCGAAACCTTTGGCTTCAATGCCAAGTTATCTAAAAATCCGGATTGACTGTTTCTAGTCATCATCGAGATCAAGTTCTCCTGTCATAGGAGTGGTTAGGCATTGATGTTTTAAGTGGTATATTTCTTCTATAAAAGTTGGCTTCTTCTCTATAACTAAGGATGGATAACTTCTGCTAGAGAAGCAGCTCTGTAATTTGAAATCTGCTCTCGAAATAAAGGCTTCTGGCTCCGGTGTTGAGTCTTCTACATCTGTGTATGACTTCTATTCTATCATTTCTATTAAACTAGTTTCTTTGTTGTCAGTTTAATTCTATTTTCTGGATTTCACTATCAGTAGAGGGCTAGTCTCTGGAATACTTGCTAGAGTTTACATAGTCCTGAGGATTTTATACTAGTTTCTGTTAAAGGTCAATTGTTTTGATTGTTGTTGGTTCAAGTAACTAAGTTGTCTATCGTGCTTCCGGTCCATCACCCCTCTTTTCTGGCTTTCAGCCATTTCCCATTCCTTTCCATTATTTTATCCCTTTTAGTATCTTCCTACCCCTTATCTCCAATCCCCATTTTTATTTTTAAAACTAGCCCTACTAGATATTGCCACGGAGGACATTCCTTTCCTTTGAGCATTCAATGCTTGGTAGCGGGCCTAGGGTGCTGTAGACTTAGAAAATTTGTATCTAGGCCAGTTTGATTACCAATAGTTTCTAGCACGCCCGGTGGGACGCAAACGTTCCACGTTTAATCAGTATTAAGAAGTGATGTTCATCTTATTGTTGTCCAATCTGAACATCTGGTGACTCTGTTGAACTCAGATACCTCCGAATCTCGTAGACCAGTGTAAAAACTCATGCCTTCATGCGTACGAGGTGGAGAGCTAGAAACATAGAAGAAGAAACCAAGTTCTATGAGCTTGACATTGATGCTTTAGGAGAACATCCTAGGGTGGTCGGGTCAAACATTCCGCTTGTCAGGACATCATCACAAGAAGTTGTTCTTGATTTACAGAATCCAACTCCTGACAACACAGTGACCAGCTTGCCTCCAAATCCACTAAACTCTCTGGACCATCAGTATACTTTGGCTCCACCGAACGTTCAACCAGGTGCTCCAAGTGTTTCGAATATTCTGGCTCAACAAGTTCTACCAACTCCACCGCTTCATACCAATCCACCTCCCCACATGGCGCAACCGGCTCCACCTAGGAAGTTCATAACATGGAATCATATGGGACCGCTTGCCTTACAGGCTCAACACACGGTGTCGCCCGTAGCTTTGAAAGCTCTACCTACTTACGATGACATGGGAAAGATAGTGCACGAGCACATCCAAGATATCGTAGGACTGGAAACCATTCATAAAATCACCAATGAAGACATCATGGTGAAGTTGCTGGTTCTTTCACTGAGAGGTAAGCTTCTTTACTGGTATCGATCCCTTCCACCTGGTACCATTACTTCATGGGATCAACTGGCTGGATAGCTGATAAGGGGCTTCAATGAACAAGCAGACCCCTTCTCTCTGTTGCACCAGTTCACAACTATTCAAAGGCATCCTCAGGAAGAGATAGCCGACTTCAATGTTAGGTTCATGAGAACCTGGCAGAGAGTCACCGACGACCTTCAGCCCACACCTGAGAAGGTCGTGTTCTATTACTTGAGAGCTTTTCACTCAGATATTAGCATGAGCATCCGACATGCTAATATCAATACATTCCCTGCTCTTTACGAGCAGGCACAGAAGGTGGAAGCCGACCTGATAGCTATCGAGAAATTACCTCCCAAGGCGACAACCCCGATTTATCTAGATTTTCCATAAAATATGTACCCGAGCGCATCCGCTCCGCCTACATCCCAGATGTATCCTAACCAACCATGGAATCCATCCCCTTAGTATCAAACGGTGTCCACTCCACAATTCCAAATGCCTATACCATAGTATCAAGTACCCATAGTTCCCCAACTACCAGCTCCTATCCAGTATCCGATATTACCTGCACCGCTGACCCCATTGCCATTATCCACAAGTCAGGCAACTGCCAATCAAGCAGCTATGAATGAGGCCTAGGCCAAGGAGCTGCAAGAGGTGAAGGTATACATGAAGACGATGGTGAATCAGATGACCATCATGAGGAGGAGGCAGGATGACCAAGGCTTCCAATAAAGAAGGTTTCCTCCTCCCTCAATCATGAAAGAGCAGGCATCATCTGCCCATCGATAGCCCAAAATAAATTTAGCTGTGATGAGCAGCGGAGAGACCAACGCTTCAGACCCGACATATTGGTGTACTACATGCAATGATCCACACAGTGAAGAAACCTGCATAGTCCACCTCAATTATGTTCAGATACTATCTAGCGGTGCTTACGAGCAAGTCAACATAATCCGGGAAGTTGGTCATAATTTTATGATGTCTTCTAATGAGCAAGTCTCGATCCTCACCAAAGCTGGTAAGAAAGCTATTGAGGTAGATCCGGCTCAGATGGAGCCACTGAAGGTACCAGCACCACCCAATCCATGGAGCCAAAAGACCCAACCTCCAACAAAAGCTTCCAACCCAACGGTGACCTCAGAGCCACCTGAACTGCTGAAGGACTACCTACCGCCTTGTGCTAGAGAAAAGGTCCTCTAGCCTAGAGCGCCAACTTCTCAGCCATAGGCTGACACGCAAGACTAGGCTAGAGAGAAACTCAAATATCCCTCACTGACCAAGCACCAGTGGGTTGATGCCACACAATAGTATCGAAAGACGTATGAGCCTACAAAGGGAGTAGGAGAACCGAGCACTTCGACGTACAACATCATCGAAGAAATGAAAAAGGCTCCGGCTAAGGTAAGCCTCTATGATGCTCTCCAACTCTCGGGTCAAGTTGACCTTTTGCAAGAATCTCTCAAATCCACTAAGGATAAGGAGAATAAGCCGACGTAGATGGTATTTGCATCATCGCTGATGACCTCAGCCATAGGTAAGAATCGGCCCTCGCCATTCTACCTTTCCCTTCGGATGGAAGGGTGGGTCATGCATAACTGCATGATCGACTCGAGGCATCGCGACAACTATCATGCCCAAAGTAGTCTATGAAATCATGGGCATGGAGTACACCCAAAGCAGTCCTGGAGTGCTGCAGCTAGATGAAACTCCCATAAAGATGGTAGGAGTTATCAAATATGTTCCCATCCAACTCCACCAGATGCCGCAGGTTACTATTATCCAAGAGATCATGGTAGTCGACTTAGAGCCATACTTTAGTATGTGCCTCTCATGAGAATTCATAGCTAAGTTGGGAGGCTATCTCTCCCTCGACTACTCGCACTTGGAGATCCCATTCAAGGGGAAAATATTCAAGCTCTTCAATGAAAAGCCTACCACTTTTCATGTTGAAAAGCTTGAAGATGAGGAAAAGAGCTCGGTCTCTGTCAACCTAATGGTAGAAGAAATGCAAACGGTAGACCTGATGGAAGAATCTCTTGGCGAGCTTCGAGTCGAAGATGAGTTCTCTATGACTGATTTCAATGCGGTCATTGGGACTGATTTGGGTTGCTATTCACTGACAAAGCCTAAAAAGGCTAAAATAGAAGCACCCGTAGAAGAGTCCCTGACACCCGATCAGCTATGGAAGTTGTACTTTGATGGTGCTCGATGTAAGAATGATGCAGGAGCTGGTATTGCTCTCATTTCCCCATTAGGTGAGTAGAAGACTTATTCGTACAGGCTCGCATGGAGTTGTATGAATAATGCAGTAGAGTATGAGGCTTTGTGCCTCAGACTCAAGAAAGTCAAAAAGCTCAACATCAAACAGTTGCAGATATTTGGAGACTCCGAATTAATCTACAACCAAGTTACCAGTAAGTGCATCTCCAAGCAGCACTATCTAAAGGTGTACCGCAACAAGGTGTGGGATTTGCTCGAATCCTTCATCGCACTGAACATCAAGTCAATTTCGTGAGAGCAAAATAAGCTTGCGGACATCTTAGCCTCGATCGGCACTCGATTTTCACCAACGGATGATATGATGCATAAACCAAAGATAGTGAGGCTGATCTACAGGCCTTCTATGCCTGATAAAAAACTCCACTGGTAGGTGTTCAACAATGATGAGCAACTTGTCAATTTCTTGGTGAATGAAGCATCCTCCATCGAAGAGCGGACTCTCAACGAAGAAGACCATGAGGGATTGATCCAGTTGAAAAATAACCACATCCCGAAGGGTCTGATCACACTAGAGAGTCTCTTCGATCGAAATGATAGGTCTATCGACCACAAGATCAAAGTGGACCAGAAAGAGTTCATGGACCTAGAGTTACAGCCGGGAAAGGTTATCAAGGTAGGGGTCGACTGCACAACCGAAGAGCTTCAACAGATTCATGCCCTATGCAAGGAGTACCCTAACATCATTGCTTGGTGCTACCAAGATCTAAAGGGGTATGATAAGAATATCATCCAACACACCATCGAGCTGGAGGAAGGAGTCAGACCATTTAGGTAGAAGTAATGACCCATCAACCCAAAGATTGAAATGTTGATGAGGGTTGAGCTTCTGAAGATGCTTGAAGCTAAGATAATTTATCCAATCAAGCATTCCTCCTGGGTGGCCAACCTTGTTCCAGTACGAAAGAAGAATGACGACATTCACTTGTGCATTGATTTTTAAAATCTCAACCAAGCGTCGCTCAAAGATCACTACCCGCTACCTCAGATCGATCAAATCCTTCACATGGTGGTGGGAGCACAGAGGTTTTCCTTACTGGATGGTTTCTCCGGCTACAACCAGATCTGGGTCAAGGATGAAGACCAACACAAGACTGCATTCACCACCAAGTGGGGGACCTTCGCCTACCAACGCATGCCCTTCGACCTTTCAAATGTCGGAGCGACTTTCTAGAGAGCGATGGACCTCGCCTTTGGTGAACTATTGAATCATGTCATTGTAATTTACTTAGATGACATGACAGTCTTCTCCCATAAGAGGGAGGAGCATGGCCTACATTTACGACAAGTTTTTGAAAAATACCGAGAGTTTGAGGTCTCCATCAACCCCAAGAAATCTATCTTCGTAGTGAAATAAGGAAAGCTACTCGGGCATATGATCTCTAAAAAGGGGTTAACTATTGATCCCGCTCGAGCTGAGGTGCTTCTCCACCTTCCACTACCAATAAATAAAAAAGCCCTGCAATCCTTTTTTGGATAGATAAACTTCGTCAGGAAGTTCATCACCGACTTTGCCCAAGTAATAAAGTCGATGGCCGAGCTCCTAAAGAAGGATGTCGAGTTCAAGTGGATAGATGAAAGGAGATAGGATTTTCAAGATATTAAGGAGTGGATCACCCAAGCTCCCATCCTCATCAACCTTGACTATTCACGAGATTTTATCCTATACGTAGTCGAGGAGCTAGAGAGCTATGCAGTTGTTCTGACATAGAAGGGTGAAGATGGAGATGAGCACCCGATAGCGTTCCTCAACCAAATCATCCAGCCACATGAAGAAAAGTTCAATTTTATTGAATGATAGGTGCACGCGATGATGAGGTCACTTCAGAAGTTTTGACATTTCGTCTCTCAGAGCAAGACGATAGTGTATGTGATACACCCAGATGTTCGAAATTTCATTATCCAAGGTGAGTTGGGTAATAGGAGAGTTGGATGGGTTACTAAGATTCAAGAGTTTGACATCGAGGTACACCCTACCAAGCTAGTTCGAGGTAGAGCACTATGCCAAGAGTTGGCTAAAAATACCATGGTGAAAGCTGCGAACCCCAACTTGGATAGCCCCATACCCAACGATAATCTCACCAATTCATCGGTCGATAGTCCGGATTGGATAGATGATCTGGTTAGGTACTTTGACACAGGTAGATGTCCTTCTCACTTCAATGCTTCGCAAAGAAGGAGATTTCACCTACAGGCTGGTAGGTATGTCCCGATGCCTAACGGACTATTTTATTATAACATCGATGGAGTTCTCCTGAGATGCATCAGGGAGTCAGAGAAGGCAAAAATCTTGGAGGAGTTTCACTTTGGGAATGAGCCAATGGGACCCGCCCTGCATCTTCTCTTCCTAATTCTTCAATGTATAGACAATCAATAGTGCAAATGGAAGAAATTAAAAAGCAAATTCAAGCATTGTTGACTAAAGGGTTCATCAAATCCAGTACTTTGGCTCCAAATCAGCCAATAGGACATTGGGAATGAGCATGCCTTTGCCCATTCCTTCTCATCCGTGGGAAAGCATTTCCATGGATCTCTTGAGTGGTTTTCCAATGACAGTACGCAAGCATGATTGTGTCTTTGTTGTGGTGGACAAATTCAGCAAAATGGCCAAATTCATTCCTTGTCGCAAGACAAGTACTGCACGAGATCTTGCCCAACTCTTCTTTGAGGAGGTATGGCGTTCTTTTGGTCTTCCTACCAGCATTGTCTCTGATCGTGACTCACGCTTTGTGGGTCACTTTTGGCGATCACTTTGGAAGATTTTGGGAGTATCTCTTAACTTCTCTATTGCTTATCATCCTCAATATGATGGGCAAACAGAGGTAGTTAATCATACTCTCGTGCAGAGTTTGAGGATTTACCATCATTCCACTCCAGCCAGGTGGGACTTAAGCCTCACTCACATTGAGCACGCCTACAACAGGGCTGTCCATAGTTCTACAGGGCACTCTCCATTTGAAGTGTGTTTTGGTTTTCAACCACTTGCTCCTTATGAGTTACCTTTGTCTTTGCCTTCTTCTGCCATAATGCACATTCAGAAGGAACAAGACAAGGCCAACTCTTTTTGCAAGCATTTGCAGAGTCTTCAAGCCAAAGTGGTTCAAATTATTTAGAAGACTCAGCAAAAGCAGAAACAATAGATGGACAAGCACCGCACTCCTCATTCCTTTCAAGTTGGTGAAAAAGTATGGTTTCATCTTGACAAACGACGATTTGTAGATAAGGCGCATAGCAAAATCAAGCCTCTTCGTTATGGGACTTATACTATTCTTTAGCAAATCTCTGAGAATGTCTTTCACTTGGACCTTCCAGCTCATATTAGCATTCACGATGTCATCAATGTTGATCTTCTCAAACCATGCTATGATTCTACACTAGAAACAGTTCCAGCCATCATACATCCAATTGATGTGGTTCCTGATGCTCAGCTTCCGCTTGACGCCGATACAGTCTTTGATACGAAGACCCGACAAACACGCCAAGGTGTTTCTACTTCATATCTTGTGGCCCGCCGAGGCCAATTTCCACATCAGGCTCGCTAGATTTCTGCTCACATTCTGTCCCGGGATTTTCCCTCTTTGTTAAAAGCATTGGAGTCCAATGCTTCTTCCGTTGGTACGAATGATGAGGAATCTTAGACCTAGGGGCTAATTATTTTTAGACCTAGGATATTGTAATTAGGACTTAGTATGCAAAATAATCAACGTGAGTTGTTTGTTTCCTCCGTTGAATGGTCTAGGTCTAGGTGTTTTTGTTTTCGGCATTGTAGGGCTTACAATTTTAGCCTTTCTAGATTTGTGTACGTAAATCCTTGGAGCAGTTCATCATTTCCAGGATTACGGTTTTCCTTTTGGACTTATTTAAGTCCTATGTTTTTTTAATAATATTCAGCTTCATATTTTCCATATCAATCAGCCAAACTGTGTCTTCTAGGTAGATTAGTACGGGCTCTCCTCCTAATAAGAAGCACGTTCCCCAAGGAAGTGTCCTTGTCCATCGCCATTATTTTTCATTTTCAAAAAGCAACCACCAAAACATGGGTAATTCAAGGCACACATTTACATGCATGTTATCCATCGATATTAACTTCATGTACTCAACATTAAAAGGTGGCAGATTAAAAATTGATGCTATAAGGTGGTGAGTTCCTTGTTAAATTTTTTTAAATCACCTGTAGCATTTCCATCTTCTTCTCTACCCTTGTACCCTACGTTCATCCAGAGAGCCAGGTTTTTTAGAGTGAATTATTTAGTTATTTCCAGCAAACATAGGCAAAAAGAGTAAAGAAGCTGAGGGAAAGGAAAAAAGGAGAAAGCGCCCAAGGAAAAGGTAGTGCAAGTAGGGGAAACTGACTCAGAGAAGCCGAAGAAGCCACGAAAGTGGGAGAAAAAACCAGTAGAGTTGACGGCCCCGCAACATCCTCTCTTCTAGTATTGGGATTGCCTGGTCACACACAAGGGTGTGGAGAGACTACACCTAGATGTTGAAGAGGCACATAGAGAGTCCCCGATCGAAAATCTGCTAGTAGTTGTATATCATTCACACTTTTATTTTTACATGTACACACTGACACATCACTTCCCAAATTTTATAAAGGTTGTGTCACTGTTCTACGATGCCTAGTCAAGGATGATTAGGAATGCCAAGGTGAAGGTATTGTTCACTATCACAACTGACGATGTCTGGGATGCTTTTACCTATGGGAGAAAATACTCATCTGAGTTTATTTCAAGAAGGATACACACTAATGAAGAGGGTGCCATATATCATCTGACACCAAAAATGTAACATTTCATAAGGGAGTAGCTAGGGGACGCAGTAGCATCAAATGAATTTCCACAGCTTCCAAAGCCCTAGATGAATTTACAAACCACAACATCTACTCCATTATGGCGTGGGTGATGGGGATTCCAACATACAAATGGGTATATGACTAGCATATTTACATGGTGTAGGCCATACTTAAAAATAAAATCTATTTTCCATCCAAAGTAAGGTTGTGCGCTATTCTAGTTTTTTATGATTGGGCAGAGTTCATGGCATGAAAATTACATGGATGTTTGGCCTATATTCGATGCCCTAACCCTAAGGCTGAACAATTCAGAATCTCATCCCTGTAAGTATGGTATTTCTTCTGGCACAAGCATGAGAAGTTTCACTACATAACAAAGAATCAAACAGATGAGGAGGACAAACCTTTACTGGTCTATCTCTAGATAAATAGCTTGTCTAGGAATGAGTTGTACTATGTCTTCAACCAAGTTTTCCTCAAGCCAGCACTGGAGATAATATACAACCAATGCGAGTGGGTTCCAATGAATTTGAGGAACCAGGTGGTAGATGAGCAATTGGGAGACACCTTTTTTCTCACCTAGGGCTTGGTCGTCAAAATATATGGTTTTATAGAAAAGCTCTTTTTGTTGCCCTATTACACCACATCCTATCTATTTTCCTTGAAAGTCTCCCGATAGATGGACCACACAAATGAGGAGTACAAGAAAGGCCAGGACAGGAGAGTGATAGTCTCTACTCCTTTCAAGTTTGGAGATGTTAAGATAATGTAGTGTGGTCAGAATATTTTTTTGATAGTGATGCTTTCATATTATGGGTTGATCGAGCTTCCCCACCGCTAGAAATGGGACCCACATGGTATTATCCAGAAAAACCTTAATGTAAAATATTTTCATTCTTACCCCAAATATGATATGGAGAGGTAACGTAATAATTCATTGGACCTCAAGCTGGAATGGTAGGTGGACGAGATGAAGCCTTTGCCTCCGTGGCTAGATTTTTACACTATGGAAAATGAATATGACCCGGACGTCAATCCAGAGCAAAAACTACCTAGGACTATCTTAATCAAAATGAAGGTCAGACAGCCACAATGGTCTGACCATAAAATCCAATAATGGTGGATCATGAGGGTCCACAATGATAAGACGTCCTCCGACAACCCACTGGGAATTGATATTAAGTTCTTAGTTTTTTATGATGAGAACATTAATACTTATCAACCTCTCTCATTCATTGATATTGTTCCTCATGGTGGATGTAGTCCTGATAAAGTGGATGACCTAGCATACCCAATAAAAGTACAAGGCAAGGTCAAGGCCATATTGGAAACCTCATTATATAGTGAAGGGAAGAGTCCATTGTCTCACCAAAAAATAAGCACCCCCTCGAAGAGAAATGTAGAGGCACATTTATTACAACCATCCACAAAGAAGCCACACACTAGTGCTCAAAGACCTTTTGGGACAATTTTTTAGGTGGCATCTAAGCCCCCTCCAGTGAGCTCTACCAAAATGACTATCACCGTATAGATTGAGGAGCGCAGTGGTGGGGATGAAGAGCGCATCACCATACATGAGAAGCAAATGGATGAATATGTAGAATGCGCTAGTATCGATTCCCTAGAAATAGAAGAAAAGGGAGAAGCACAAGTACAAGACATAGCTTCCATGGCTCGTTTGATCATGGGACCCCAAGGTATGCATTTATATCTTTTTGTTTCTTCTTCCTCACCCACATTGTTAGTTTTTCTAACTCCCATGTGTGTTTGCTCAATGCCTAAAATAAACATGACAATACCAGTCTCAATGGTCCTTGCATCGAGTGTGCCTCCCTTACCTGAGTTCACCTTCTCCAGTTGTTCAGTTTCCCCAACATTATCTACACCTTCATCTAGAACATTTGCATATTTTTCTGGAAACCCTAATGCATTTTTAGTCTCTTCCTTGTTTAGTTTTTCTCTGTCTAGTTCATCCAAGCACATTATGGATATCTTCACCCCCAGGGAGTTGGATCCACTTTTAATCACATCGCTTACCACTAGTTTCTTTATGCCCCAAGTGACCATTCCTGTAGTAGAAACCCTAACACCTCCAAGGGTTAGCACAGTCGCTTCCCCTTTGGCTTCCTATGCAATGTCTTATTTTGAGTCCAATATCCTACTTCTTCTCTTCACACCAATCCTCGAAATAGGCATTCAGGAGTTGTTGGAATCTAAGCTGGAGATGGATCAACAGCTCACTGTCGCATAGAGTATTTGTAAGGTGCATTCAAATATGAAATGCTATCTAAAGAATCAGAGGAAGAGAGAGTCGTAGGCCCTGGTGCAAGCTTAGAAGGCTTGCATAATCAATCCAAAAATTATGAAGCTGCACACTATTGAAAAGATACCACTAGTCTAGAAGCCCTTAGGTGAAATAACCCCAGTCAATCATGCTTTTCACCATACTGAGGAAGACGTGGCTCAGATGGACATTGTACAAAAAATGGGCAATGTCCAAGTTGGCATGGGCTCCATTTATGCCCATGGCGAGTATTACAAGGGCTTCTTCTTCAAGGTGTAGTTCAAAAATGATGAACTTGAAGAGGCTTTGGCAGTAATGAAGAGGTATATTGAAGCCCTCCAATCTCAGTCAAAGAAATAGGTTGAAGCGCTGGAGTTTGAGATTGAGAAACTAAAGTAAAAGGTTTAGTTTCTTGAAGATGAAAACAAGGAAGTTTCTAACCTACATGATCACCACATCAAACTAATCGAAATGAGTTGTAGGCTTAGTTGTTTGAAAGAAATAAGCAGTATGTTCTTCTCTCCAAGGAGCACCTCAAGGAAATGTGCCTAGACTTCCTACAAAATTTCCCAGCAAGAGTAGCGAAAGGAATTACGATATTGGTATTCTTAAAGGAAGCGCATGGGATGGTTGTTGCTGGTAGGTCTATCTTGGAGTCTGCTCAAGCTGATGTCAACTATTGGTTATATTTTACCACCTAGATGAGGAAGATAGAATATGTACCTATCCATCTTACCCCTATGAGCGATCTAGCTTGATCGTTGGAAACGATGAAAACAAATTTGTATTACTTCTTCACCAAGGTTGAACTAGCCAAGAAATCTTGCTTGCTCTTAGATTCTCTAATGTAGGAGTGTGACATCTCACTACGATACTTTGATGCTCTTGTTAAGATTGGTGTCCCAGGTTTTACCAACTCTAAGGGGCCTATTCCATAAATTTAGGAGTTGGAGCCCATGTGGGTTGCCTTCATCGATAATACCTCAAATGTCGATGCTTTTGAGGTCTCAAGTTTCGATGCTCAAATATTCTTCTTATGGCCAAGTATACCTAGACCCAGTCTTTCCTCATAGATTTTGATAGAATACTGGAATTCACTGAGGTTGAGTGCATCAAAACATTCCACTACCTGATCCAGGAGCTAGAAAAATAGTCGAATTTCCCTTTGGAGCGATGGATTGATGCTTGAATGGTGTACAAGAATGTCTTCAAAAAATAATTGGACCAATATCTACCTTAGTCTGCCAAACAGAATGAAGAAAATAAAATAGACAGTGCTACAGGTTCAAATACTGAAGAGAAAAATGAACAAGAGGAAGAAACATATAGTGACGTAGAATCAAATGGCAAGGAATGTTAAGACGTAGGTGAAGAATCTAGTAGCAGTGATGAAAAATCAGAGGAGTAGTCCAAAAGCTAAGAGAGAAAAGAGGACTCTGGTTCCCAAGGATAAAGGTTGGGATCTTTGCATTGAGGCAGGCTCAATGCTCTGTGAGCTGCCATATTTGTTTTCAATTTTACCACATAGTTGCTCATTTTTATTTTGTATACAGTTTTGAGATCATTCATTGTAAAACTTCTCTTTTTATATTAAAAATGGTTAAGATGTGGTTATGCTGTTGTGCTTTCACTAGCTGTCTTGTTTTGTTTAAAACTATGTTTTTCTTGCATTATGACATTCCTTATCTTTGTTGTACTTTTCTACATTTTATGTTCTTTTCCTGGTTATGTTGCATGCAAAATTATGAATGTTTTAGCATGGGTATTTTATGATGTTTTCACTTCCTTTCCTTTGTCTCTGAAAAATGTTGCATATTTTACATATACGACTGTAGTTTCTGGCACCTGGACATTTCGTTTCATTTTTTAAAGTTATAAAATAGTCTTGGCTACAAGAAAAATAAGAAAAATAACTAAGTGTGGAAAATAAGGTTTGAGCATGGTCAAGACTATGACACTCCACTCTAAGGATAGATTTGCAAAGCGCTCCATCTAGGGAGTGCCACTCTAAAAGGAAAACAATAAAAAATAGGTGTAAAATGGCTAAGAATAAAAGTCAATAGGGCCAAAAGGTAAAGCACTCCACTAGTGTAGCACCCCTCAAGAGTGCTCCATTAGTGGAGCGCCTTTCCCAGAAATCTAAAAAGAAAAATGGACTTGGCTAAAAGATCAAGTAAAAGTCAAAAGGAGTCAAATCCTAAAGTGCTCCACTCAGGGAGTGCTTCTCAAAAGCGCACCACTTCTAAAAGTGCCTAAGGAAAAAGACAAAAGCAAGCCATAGAGATAACTTTTATGAAAAGTACACTAAAATTCAAACACGGTCATAATTAAAGTGCTCCACAAGTGGAGCGCCTCTCCAAAGCGCTCCACCAAGGGAGCGCTTCTCCAAGGTGAAAGCAAAGCAAAGAGTGCGCAAGTTATAAAAAATTACAAAAGGTAAAGCTCCAAGGTAAACTAAAAATGGTCAAAGATGAAAGTGCTCCACTGTTGGAGCACTCATCCAAAAGTGCTCCACTATTGGAGTGCTCACCCAAAAGCACTCCACTATTGGAGCACTTGTCCAAAAATGCTCCACTACTAGAGCACTACCCCAAAAGTGCTCCACTATTGGAGTGCTCATCCAAAAGTCATCCAAAAGTGCTCCACTGCTAGAGTGTTCATCCAAAAGCACTCCACTGCTAGAGTGTGTTTGTAATCGAACTAGCCTAGATACAGTTTTTCTAAGTCTGCAGTGCCCTAGACCCACTGCTAAGCATTGAATTCCTTAAGGAAAGGAATGTCCTCTGTGGCAATCTCCAGTAGGGATGGTTCCAAAAATAAAAATGGGGGTTTAGAGATAAGAGATATAAATATACTGAAATATAAAGGAAATTACGAAAAGGAATGGAAAATGGCCAATTGCCGGATATTTTGGGTGATGGACCATAAGCATGATAGACAACTTAGCTATTTGAACCAACAACAATTAAAACAATGACTTGTAATAGAAAACAGTATAAAATCCTCAGAACTATGTAAACTCCAAAAAGTATTCCAGGGACTAGTATTCTATCAACAACAAAATCCAAAGAATAAAATTAAACTGTATAATAGAGATACTAATTTAATAGAAATCACATAATAGAAGTCATACACAGAGATTGAGAACTCAAACCTAGCCAGAAGCCTTTATTTTGGAAGAATATTTCAAGTACACGGTTGCTTTTCTAGCAGAAGTTATCCATGAAGTATTACAAAGGAGAAGTTTATAGAGGAGAAAGTTGTCGCTTGAAACATTAATGCTCAACCACTTTCATGATGGGTTGATCCAATTTCGATGATAGCCATAAATAGTCTATCCTATCCTTACTGATAGATTAGCATTAAAAATAGAAGGTTCTAGCAAAGACCTGGAACAGTCAAGCTAGAATTACAAATAACTTGACATTGAAGTTAGAAGTTTCTAGAGGTGATCATCGATTAGACGGTCTCAATAGCAGCTTCAGAGCGGTGAAACAGAGGATGTACTGTAGACCTCTCCTTTAGTTTTCTAGCTCCTTCTAACAAGATGTACCCGGTATTTCTAAACAAAGTGTTGATTTTACTTATACTTCACCAACTAAGTCTCTTAGCCTCTCAACTACTTCTTGAGGAAAAGTCTTGTAAAACACCCTTTTATAAAAGCGCTCCCTTGTGGAGCGCTTTCTAACAAAGCGCTCCCTTGTGGAGCGCTTTCTAACAAAGCGCTCCCTAGTGGAGCACTTTCCTTTTGAAGCAAAGACTTGGAATTTTAGAAACTTCTAAGGGGGTCATTTTCCCTTAAGTGTTGATTTCATTTGTACTTAGCCATATTAGCCATATTATCAACCAACCTCACTCACTTAGCCTTTTAGGTACCTGTGACAAGTATGGAAGTATTTCTTAACAAAGTGCTCCCAAGTGGAGCACTTCTTAACAAAGTGCTCCCAAGTGGAGCACTTCTTAACAAAGCACTCCCAAGTGGAGCACTTCTTAACAAAGTGCTCCCTTGCGGAGCGCTTTGTGCTTGAAGCAAGGCCTTGACATGTTTGAAAGTTTCCAAGGGGGCTATCTCTTTTAAGTGCTAATTTTACTTGCACTTAGCCATTTTATGGAGTCTATCTATGTAGCACTCTATTTACCTTTTGATAAAGCTCTTGGAGAGGACCTTTCATCAAAGCACTCTCAAGTGGAGCGCTTTTCAGCAAAGCACTCCCTTGTGGAGCGGTTTTCCCCCCAACATACATTTTGAATTTAATCTATTAATATTCCTGGGAGTAGCATCTTTTAAACCAAGTTCTGATTTAGTTTATAGTTAGTCCTTTTCATACTGCCCTATCCACTTAGCTCTGTGGACCCTCATGAGAGAAGCTCGACGAAACCCTCTTTCTAGCAAAGTGCTCCCCTTGTGGAGCGCTTTTAAGCAAAGCGCTCCCAAGTGGAGCGCTTTCTATTTTAAGCAAAAGACTTGGAATTTTGGAGGCACTTTGAGAGGATAGTTTAAACTATATCCAAGTTGCACTCTATAAAATCAAATGGAATTTTTCAAGTCATTTTCGAAACCTTCTGGCTTCAATACCAAGTTATATAAAAATTTGGATTGAGTGTTTCTAGTCGTCACCAAGATCAAGTCTGCTTGTCACAGGAGTGGTTAGGCATTTATGTTTCAAGTAATAAATTCCTTGTATAAAAGTTGGCTTCTTCTATTTAACTAAGGATGGATAACTTCTGCTAGAGAAGCAACTCTGTAATTTGAAATATGCTCTCAAAATAAAGGCTTCTGGCTTCGATGTTGAGTCTTCTACATTTGTGTATGACTTCTATTTGGTCATTTCTATTAAACTAGTTTTTTGTTGTCAGTTTAATTCTACTTTTTGGATTTCACTATTAGTAGAGGGCTAGTCTTTGGAATACTTGCTGGAGTTTACACAGTCGTGAGGATTTTATATTGGTTTCTATTAAAGGTCAATTATTTTGATTGATTTTGGTTCAATTAACTAAGTTATCTATCATGCTTCCGATCCATCACCCTTATTTTTTGGCTTTCAGCCATTTCCCATTCCTTTCCATTATTTTATCCCTTTTAGTATCTTCCTACCCCTTATCTCCAATCCCCCATTTTTATTTTTGGAACCAAGACTACTGGAGGTTGCCACAATGTTGAGCAAGATGTTGCCAGAAGGTTGTCATTGTTGTCAACACAGGCAGTTAGATCCAAAGATGCAGGCAGTTAGGTCCAAGGATGCAGTGGATAACAGACTTGAAATGGGTTTTTCTTAAAACCCAAGTTTGCTCTTCGTTTTGTTGAAAAAGATGCCCCGGTGATGAAGATATTTAATTTTAAATATTTAGTTTAAATTTTTATTTTATTTAAATTAGAATATTAAATTAAATTAAAAGGGCCGACGTGTTACTATTTCGCGGCAATAAGCTACAGGAAGGTAACGAAGGTGGAGAATGACGCCGACAAAGTTAAATCTGGGCCGACGGATTTTAGGGTTTTGCAGTCGACATTCTTAGGGTTACAGTCGACGGATTTTAGGGTTTGGCAGGTGACAAATTCTAGGGTTTCTCAGTCGACGTTCTTCTAGGGTTTGCCTCTAAAATTTCTTCTATAAAAGCAAGGGTTCTTCGAGTTTAAAGGATGGCGTGATGCGATATATGTGAATGAAGTTCGGGTGCAGCAGAGAGAGAGGTGCGAAGAGAAGATAAGAACGCGGTATGCAGAAGTCGTGTTTCGAGTGTGAAATGACAGTGTGCTGGCTGTAGAAGTGATATTTCTGTGAAGTTGCAGCAGAGAACGCGGAGAGATATAGAGGAGTGGTTGAAAAAGTGCGAATCATTTTTCACAAGCAATGGTCGAATGCCGACAAGCGACGGATCGCGAGAAAAATAGCGGATCGTGATAATTGAGGTGAAAGTTTACATTCTCGCAATTTTTATTATTATCTTCAAGTTGTAGCTTGAAAAAGGGGTTGGTGCCTCTTTCCGGTTGGTGCTGGAAAAATTGGAGTTGGTGCTCCATTCTGTTGTAGCAGATAAAACTTAGGGGTTGGTGCCTCTTACCGGTTGGTCGTTGGTGAATGATTATGTAAAGTTGGAGCTTTGCATTTGACTGGATTTGGATGGTAGTCCAAGCAGTATTTTTGAGGAGTAGCCACATCGGTGAACCTCGTTAAAATGCCGTGTTATGTGTGATGCTCTTAGTACTTTTATTATTTCTATTTTAATCTACTGCAGTTTATTTAAAAGTCTAAATTGTTTTAAGTTTTTAAAGAACACACTGATTCACCCCCCCTCTCAGTGTCATTGTGATTATAACAATTGGTATCAGAGCCAAGTACCTGAAGAGGCTTAAACAGCTAAGGTGATCTTGGAAATCAAGCAATGGCAAGTGGTGAAGGATTCTCTTCGAACAAAGCACCGTTGTTTGATGGGACAAATTATGCGTTCTGGAAAATTAGAATGCAGACTTATCTCAGTGCTTTGGGCTTTGACATCTGGGGTGCGGTAGTCAATGGTTACAAAGCTCCTGCCACCGCTCCAACAGACACTGCAGCAAAAGATATCTGGGATAAACTAGAGAAAATTCATGAAGGAGATGATAGGATCAAGGAGGCCAAACTTCAAGCACACCGAGCTCAATACGAATCTTTAAAGATGGACAATGATGAGAACATAGAGACCTTCATGCAAAGAGTCAATGGGATCACAAATTCAATCAGAGGTCTCGACGAAGAATTAACCGATGCTGCTATTGTGAAAAAGGTATTGAGATCACTTCCTTCTAGATTTGATTCTAAAGTCTCTGCCATAGAAGAAGCCAAAGATTTAAATCATTTTAGTATGGATGAGATGCATGGGTCCTTGACTGCTTTTGAAATGAGAATAGGAAAGTCTAATCCCACAGATAGAGAAGCAGCCTTCAAAGCTCAAAAAGGCAAAAGCACAAAACAGGAATCTGAAGAAGAAAATGATTCAGATATAATGGAAGCAAATTTTGTAAGAAAGCTGAAGAAAGGAAAAGGAAAGTACAAAGGAATGCTACCTCTTAAGTGTTTCAGATGTGGAGGCATTGGACACTTTGCTACCAAATGTCCTTTCAATGACAAAAACAAAGGTGAAGAAACTCAACATCAAGAAAGAGAAGAATGGAGGAAGAAACCAAATTTCAGAAAAGGTAAGTTCAATAAGAAAAGCTTTATCTCTCAAAATGCAGAATCTTCAGAGGACAGTTCTAGTGAAGACTCTGAAGAAGGAACAGGTGAGGCTCTCTTTATGGCGTTTGAGATAGACGAATCAGAAAACATAGAGGGGATGAACTCTGAAGTTGAAGATGTTGAGGCTGAAGTTGATTTAGAGGGTGAGCTAGTGTCTGCTCTTACGGAATGGGAATCAGAGAAAAAGAAGAATGAAAAACTGTCAAGGAAACTTAAGGATGCAAACAACATTATTGCCAGTTTAAAAATACAAACTGAAGAATACAAGAAAATGTCTGAAGATCTGGAAATACAGGTATCCATGAAGATAGACCACTGCAGCAAATTGGAAGAAGAAAATGTGAGTCTCCGAATACAAATACAAGAGCTGGATCGAAAAATCAACTGTCATCTAAAACGTGAAGAAAGCTCGATGAAACTGGACAAAATTTTGAGCGATCAAAGATCCACAGGCATCAAATTTGGTCTCGGCTTTACTAAAGGAGAATCATCAACTGAACCAAAAACAAGCAATGTTGAAAGTGAAAAGAACAAAGACAAGAAACAGGTTGTGGAAAGTAAAACGAATCAGGCAAAAGAAAGATATAATGCCAGACCTGAAATGACAGTTGACAATGAAGGCTTTACTAAGGTCACACATCAAAAGAATAGAAGATCCAAGGCTCCAGCAACAACCTGGCCAAGACCATCTTTCAGGTTTACTCATTATTTCTATGGTTTTTGTTTCAAGTGTAATGTTTATGGGCATAAAATTGCTGACTGCAAATACAACGTAGGTCCAAGAAGTTTCACTAGTAAAAATGCGTTTGCTCCTTTAATGAGATATGCAGTAGAGTGTTTTAAGTGTCACAACTTTGGGCATATTGCCAGAAATTGTCGTAGTATGTCTGTTTCATATCAACCTCAGGAAAGCAGATTTCAACCGTATAGAGCAAAACAAAATAGAATTTATACTGAAGGATATGTGCAAAATTCTAAAAAGGGGAAGTCACAGCTAGAACCCAACAACATAGTTAAGACAGAATGGAAACAAAAGGAACAGCTCAGGAAAGAACAGGAATCCTTAATAGTGCAGACTGCTTTTAGAGCTCAGAATAAATATGTACCGTGGATTCTTGATAGTGGTTGCTCAAGTCATATGACAGGTGATAGACAAAAATTTGAAAATCTTCAGAAATATGAGGGTGGTTCTGTGAAGTTCGGCAATAACGATGGAGCCAAAATAATAGGTAAAGGATCGGTCAAAATAAGTGAAGGGAAAATCAAGTCAGAAGAAGTTCTATATGTGGATGGTCTGAAACATAACCTGTTAAGTGTGAGTCAGATCTGTGACAAAGGACATGAAGTGTTGTTCAAGAAGCAGGGTTGTGAAGTCAGAAAAACAAAGAACGGGAAATTAATAGCAACCGGCTCAAGGACGTCTGGCAATCTGTACACATTATCAAAATTTTCAGAAGGTATGTGCTTCATGGGACAAGAAGAAGAGAACTGGTTGTGGCATAAGAGGCTTGGACACATAAGTTTTGATAATTTGGTAAGAATTAGCGCTAAACAAGCAGTGAGAGATATTCCAATCATTAAAAAACCTGCAAATAGTATGTGTGCTTCATGTCAGAAGGGAAAACAGACCAGAGTTTCATTTAAAACAAAAGAACATCACACTAGCAGGCCTTTGGAACTCATTCATACTGACTTATGCGGACCAATGAGGACTCAAAGCATAAACGACGACAAATACTTCATGCTGTGTATTGATGATTTTTCCAGAATGACTTGGATATTCTTCTTAAAAGATAAATCAGAAGCCTTTGAAATGTTCAGAACTTTCAGACAGCTGGTAGAGAATGAAACAGGGAAAAGAATTAAATGCTTGCGATCAGACAGAGGAGGAGAATTCATTTCGAATGAATTTTTAGAATACTGTGAAAAACATGGAATCAGGAGACAATATTCAGCAGCCAGAACTCCGCAGCAGAATGGTGTAGTTGAGAGGAAGAACAGAACAATTCAGGAAATGGCACGCACTATGCTGGCAGAAAGCAAAATAGCAGATAGATTCTGGAAAGAAGCAGTTCACACAACAGTATATATTCAAAACAGGTATATGTTAAGAACTCGTGAATGCAAAACACCGTATGAGTTGTGGTTTGGTAGAAAAGCAACAGCTAAACATCTCAAAGTATTTGGCTGTAAGTGCTACATCAGAAAAACTGATGACAATCTTGGAAAGTTTGAAGATAGAGTAGATGAAGGTGTGTTTGTTGGTTATTCTCCACATAGCAAAGCTTACAAATGCTACAACAAGAGACTTAAGAAAATTGTGGACAGTGCAGATGTTAAATTCGATGAAGGGAGGAAACAAATAGTTAATTTTCAAGAAAACTATCCAATCTACGAAGAAGTCATTGAAGGAGATGAAGTACATGACACAAAAAATACAGATACGGCTGATGCAGATAACTTATCGGATGACTCAGAGGTACAAGAAAACAAAAAATTTAGAATGGGCAATTGGCAGAAAAATCATCCTAGAAACCAAATAATTGGAGATCCCACAGCTGGCATTCAGACAAGAAAGAAAGTAATAAATAATTACTCTCTTTTATCCAGCATTGAGCCCAAAAACATAGATGAAGCAAGCAAAGATGACAAGTTGGATGAAGGCAATAAATGAAGAGTTAGATCAGATTGAAAAGAACAAAACTTGGGAGTTAGTACCTAGACCTGCAAATAAGAATGTAATCGGCACCAAATGGATATTTCGTAATAAATTAAATGAAGACGGTCAGGTTATTAGAAATAAAGCAAGACTGGTTTGCAAAGGCTATGCACAGGTCGAAGGCATTGACTTTGAAGAGACTTTCGCACCAGTGGCCAGACTAGAAGCTATTAGAATGTTTATGGCACTAGCAGTTCACAAGAACTTCAGAGTTTATCAGATGGATGTGAAATCTGCGTTTTTAAATGGGAAACTTGAAGAAGAGGTCTATATTGAACAACCAAATGGCTTTCAAATCAGTGAAGATCCCAACCTTGTCTGTAAATTAAAGAAAGCATTGTATGGATTAAAACAAGCACCACGGGCCTGGTATGCTAGGCTAGATAATTATCTTTCTCAACAGGGATTCAAGAAAGGTTTAGTGGACAGTAATCTGTATGTGAAAACAGAAGATGGGCACCTCATTGTTCTTGTTGTCTATGTGGATGATATCATATTCGGCAGCAATAAAGATGAATCATGTAAAGACTTAGCAAACAAGATGCAGACTGAATTTGAAATGTCAATGATTGGTGAACTATCTTACTTTCTGGGGTTACAGGTTAATCAGAATGAGAAAGGTATATTCATTTCCCAAATCAAATATGTGAAAGAGATGTTAAAGAAGTTCACTATGGAGGATAGTAAGCCAATCAGTACTCCCATGACAACGGGCTGTAAGTTAAGTAAAGAAGACAAATCTCCACCTGTAGATCAAACCATGTATAGATCAATGATAGGAAGCTTACTATATTTAACTGCAACCGGACACGATATTTTGCGGGCGGTGTGCATGGTAGCCAGATTTCGAGCCGAGTCCTAAAGAGACTCATGTAACAACAGTTAAAAGGATTTTTCGGTATCTCAAAGGCACCATGGAGTATGGATTGTGGTATCCAAGAGGCAAATATTTCACTCTTATATCATATTCAGATGCAGATTGGGCTGGATGTGTTGATGACAGGAAGAGTACCAGTGGAGGAGCATTCTATTTGGGGGACAGATTGGTTGCATGGCACAGTAAGAAGCAAGAGTCAGTGTCTTTATCTACAGTCGAGGCAGAGTATATTGCAGCAGCAACATGTTGCACACAAGTTTTGTGGATGAAACAGACCTTGAAAGATCTTGGTATTAATTTTAGTGAACCAATATCAGTAAAGTGTGACAACACCGGTGCAATCAACATTTCTAAGAATCCAGTAATGCACTCACGGACAAAGCATATTGCTATAAGGTATCATTTCTTGAAAGACAAAGTTGCAGAAGGAGAAGTCAGATTGGACTATGTCCCAACTACGGAACAGGTAGCAGACATTTTTACAAAACCTTTGCCCAAGGAAGTATTTGAGTATCTTCGAAGCAAATTAGGAGTAGTCACACTTCCTAAGAAGTGACTAGCTACAGGGATCACCTTCTCAGGGGGAGCACTTGAGTGTTTGAGGATGGACTCAGGGGGAGTCAAATTGTGCTTGAGAAGTGTGAGGATGGACTCAGGGGGAGTCAAATTGTGCCTGAAAAGTGTGAGAATGGTCACAAGGAGAGTCTGCAGCAGCCCTTTGGTATTATTGACAAAGGGGGAGAAGAGTTACAGGAAGGTATACAGGTGTTGCCAACAATTCCAAAGGGGGAGATTGTTGAGCAAGATGTTGCCAGAAGGTTGTCATTGTTGTCAACACAGGCAGTTAGATCCAAAGATGCAGGCAGTTAGGTCCAAGGATGCAGTGGATAATAGACTTGAAATGGGTTTTTCTTAAAACCCAAGTTTGCTCTTCGTTTTGTTGAAAAAGATGCCCCGGTGATGAAGATATTTAATTTTAAATATTTAGTTTAAATTTTTATTTTATTTAAATTAGAATATTAAATTAAATTAAAAGGGCCGACGTGTTACTATTTCACGGCAATAAGCTACAGGAAGGTAACGAAGGTGGAGAATGACGCCGACAAAGTTAAATCTGGGCCGACGGATTTTAGGGTTTTGCAACCGACATTCTTAGGGTTACGATCAGACGGATTTTAGGGTTTGGCGGCTGACAAATTCTAGGGTTTCTCGGTCGACGTTCTTCTAGGGTTTGCCTCTAAAATTTCTTCTATAAAAGCAAGGGTTCTTCGAGTTTAAAGGATGGCGTGATGCGATATATGTGAATGAAGTTCGGGTGCGGCGAGAGAGAGAGGTGCGAAGAGAAGATAAGAACGCGGTATGCAGAAGTCGTGTTTCGAGTGTGAAATGACAGTGTGCTGGCTGTAGAAGTGATATTTCTGTGAAGTTGCAGCAGAGAACGCGGAGAGATATAGAGGAGTGGTTGAAAAAGTGCGAATCATTTTTCACAACAGCAGTCGAATGCCGACAAGCGACGAGATCGCAGAAAAATAGCGAGATCGTGATAATTGAGGTGAAAGTTTACATTCTGCAATTTTTATTATTATCTTCAAGTTGTAGCTTGAAAAAGGGGTTGGTGCCTCTTTCCGGTTGGTGCTGGAAAAATTGGAGTTGGTGCTCCATTCATGTTGTAGCGAGATAAAACTTAGGGGTTGGTGCCTCTTACCGGTTGGTGCTTTGGTGAATGATTATGTAAAGTTGGAGCTTTGCATTTGACTGGATTTGGATGGTAGTCCAAGCAGTATTTTTGAGGAGTAGCCACATCGGTGAACCTCGTTAAAATGCCGTGTTATGTGTGATGCTCTTAGTACTTTTATTATTTCTGTTTTAATCTGCTGCAGTTTATTTAAAAGTCTAAATTGTTTTAAGTTTTTAAAGAACACACTGATTCACCCCCCCTCTCAGTGTCATTGTGATTATAACAAAGGACATTCATTTCCTTCAAGTATTCAATGCTTGGAAGCAGGCCCATGGTACTACAAAATTATAAAATCTATATCTAGGTTGGTTCGATTACCAACAATAACAAAGTCACCTCTAATACAAAAGGTATTTTATAGTAGATTCTAAGAGTTTAAAAATATCCTTAGAGGATTTGTATAATTGTATGAAGGAGTATACCCTAGGTAAAATTCTCTCATCTCCTCATATTTATTCCACACTAGGGTTCTATAGGTAGGATACAATCTACAGGACTTTCCATTCATTCTATCCATAATAGGTTTATACACCTCTATATTAAAGTCATACAAGGTTTTGCAATACTCAATTTATAGAATATCAATTGAATCAAAAATGAGAAGAAAATCTTTAGCTGTGCTTACTTTATTTAGCTCTAAATTTGAGAACCATTCTTATCTAATGGAGTCTTAGCCATACAAGGCATGAGGGGAAACTAAAAATCCTAAGATTATCAAAATTGGATAATTGTTAGCCAATTTCCTTTCACATATAGGTGCTACAATCAAGTTGAGGGTATTTTTCCACCTCTAATATGACATATAGCATGTCAAAATGCTCCTTATGAGATAGGAAATTATTGACAACATCTGCTACATGTCATATTTTAGCTATTATAGATTTAATAACAACTTGAATCCTTTTTCCTCCCTCAATTTAATCATTTGTAATGCCAATTTTTTCCAAGCATTCTAGTATTTTTGATCAATTTTTTCTGACTTAGGAAAGCAATTTATCTATCTAACATTGTCATCTATCACCTACATCATATCCTTAATAGGCATTGGTGACATACAAATTGAAAGGAAATATAGTATCACTAGAACAATGCATTAGAATTTTTGTTATATCTTTGGGTATGCATGTACTAGTTTTGAGCATTCCCACACTGTAGGCACCAAAAATTATCCTACTCAAAAGCTTTATAGCCTAACAAAAATCCATGAGTCATTGGTGTTTATCTTGTATTGTCTTAATGATTCTTTCCTTAAATCCTTAGGAGAAAAATTTACATCTAGGTCTTCACTTTCATCCTAAGTTGTTTGGAATATTTTATCTCCACTTTTATTCTTATTAACTTGCTTTAGCTATGGTGAAAAAGTATAATTCTTCCCATTTTATTTTGAGGACTCTCCAGGTTCCATCATATAATGGTTTTCCTAGGTTAGATTAAGGCCTGGCTTCTTTACTTGTATATTTCCTTCCCCCAGGTCTAGTTTCCATTATCTTTCTATCTAGCTAACACCTAGCTACTTAGGTCCATCTTAGAAACTTTTCTTAGTTTTAAAAAAATGATCATATTAAAACTAGCGATTCATTGGAATTTTCCTTATATTTCATTGTCTTATTTGATTCAACGAATCATTGTCTTATGCTAGTAGTCTAAAATGGCTCTTAATTTCTTGAGGATTATGGTTTTTATGAATCATCTATGTTTTTAGAATTTAGGGAGTGCAAGGAATATGATGATTCAAAGGACTATAATGATTAAAACTAGTGATTCATTGAACTTTCCTTTAGATTTCATTATCTTATTTTATTAAATGAATCATTGTCTTATTCGAGTAGTCTAGAATGACTCTTAACTACTTGAGGATGTTGGTTTTTATGAATCATTGATGTTTTTTGAATTTAGGGAGTGCAAGGAAGACGATGATAATTCAAAGGACTATGATGAAAAAGCAAAGGATTTTTGAATTAGAGAAAAATATAGGAATGAATATTTTGGGATCTAATGGACCAAATATAAAGACTAACAATTTGACAATTTAAGGGCTTAATGAATTCACAACATTAAAATAGGGATCTTATCAAGGGGTTTGAAACCTTGTGCATTATCGATAGTTGGGGCTATCAAAATACAAAGCAATATGGATGCAAACAAGGTGAATATTTACTTAGTGAATGGAAGTAGTAATGGAAGAATTGACAAACCCTAGAAAAAAATAATGGGAAGTCTCTACCTTATTGGTGATGAAGTGAAGTCTATCATGTAGGCTAGAGTGACAACTAGGAGTAGGAACTACAACAACCACATAACATCTCTCCCTTTTCCATCTCTACTATGATATGAACCTTAGGAGCCCCTTTTCTTGATTTCTTTGGTCAATATTCTAGGGCTTAGAGTGGGCCCTTACTGTTATACTTTATTACATTTTTGGCTATATAATTATTACATTATTTAAAGTAATATAATAATTAAGGGATGAATGATGATGTCATGTCATATGAGGTTGTATACTCATATCTCCCATGAGAATGAGAGAAGGTAAAAATATAGATTTTAAAGTGAAACACAAAAAAAGCTCTTGAAACTAAGAGGCACCATAAACCATAAATATGGATGATGTACGTAGATTCTAGCTAGAAAATATTGGCAAATACTGAAGGAAATATATGTTGCAAATATTTTATGAGATATACATTTGTGTTTAATAATGTTCTTCCATAATAGTATTGTAAATTTAATTGCTTATCTTCCTCCATTTCCAACATATGGTATCAGAGTGGGCATAGAATATGTGTAAGCATGGAGAAGTTTTAGTGAGATTCTATGTGTGTAGGGATAATTGTTGTCATCTAATGGCATACCCTATGTGTTATTTTGTACAGGTCTTGGTTGAAGAAGATATTTGCTATAAGTTTAGTTGGAGACATCGTAATAAGAGGCCAAAATATGTATTTCATTCTAGTTAAGAGATATGTGAGGGCAACTAAATTTCCTGCTAAAGATATTTTTATGCTTGGAGAATTCCTCTAAAGTTTCAGAAATGCTCTTGAGCAAAGTTGGCTAGTTGAGGTCATTAATTCATGAAAGAATGTGAGACATGCTTAAGAGACCTATTTTTGTACTTAGATGGGGCGTTGTATTTTACCAAGGGTTGTTTAACCTCCTTTCTAGATGACATTGTTGAGGTATTTGGTCCTATTTCCTACCATTGTCTCCATGCATATTAGCTGAAATATTATGAAGAATTAACCAACCCTTCCATTTCTATTCTCATACTATTCTCACACACAAATATCTTTCAAAACCCTAGATTTAGAGGCCTCCAACATAATAATATTTTATCTTTTATTTTCTCTCTTCCATCTCCACTTAATACAAGCCCCATTTTCAAATGTTCATTCCATATCACATAAAAACCTTATGGGAAAATAATCACAGTCTATATATTTTTCTTTGAGAAGCATTACTGTTGTAGTTGAATTTTTCTAATATTTGATAAAAGAGACATGTAAAAGGAGAAATTTTGATGGATGGTGAAATTAAATGCATTTGCATTTGAAGGAAAATACTATCAAGATGAAGAGTTGAAGTGGTTGCGTGCATTGTACTTGCATACATTTTTTTAATATCTTCAATTTATGTAGAGGGCATTTGAAAGAGGTAAATTTAAATTTTCTTAAGTATTTATTTAAAGGGGAAAATATAGTTATTTATTAAGTTTCTATAGTTTACTGAAAAATATTTTTGGAAGATAATATTTTTATTAGAGGTGCATTTAGGGAGTTAAAATGTGTATAGGTGCATTTTTTTTAAGGTCATGAAGATTGAGAAGTTGATATAAGTAATTGAAATAGTGAATATTTTTGCAAAAGGAATAATATTTTGCTATGCAAAAGGTGAATTTTTCATTAGAGACTGACATCTTATTTTTTCAAATAAATTTTGTATCAAAAAAAATTTTGTACACAAAAATCAAAATATGTGCTTTATACAATTGCAATGTTCAATATAAATTACACCTTTGACTTATGTTTATAGCTAATGTTATTGCATTCAATTATTGTGTCTATAGCCTAATCTAGTTCCCATCCAAAATGATGTTTGAGCATTAACCCTATAAATCATCGGGGAGGAATAAGGATAATTTTTTGTGATATTTTATTTCACTTAATTTTTATCCCATTCATTACTATCGTTGGACATAAATTTTGAAATTGAAAAAATCCAAGTATATAGGGAAGTTACGCCCATGTATGAGGATTTATCTTTAAGTAGGTGTTATTAATAGGTCAAATCCTTTTTAGTAAAACCTTGGTACTCTATATCAATCTCTTTCACATACCTTAAGGTCTCTCATGTATAGTTGTGTATATCAAGAGGACTAGTTTCTTCCACGTATCAATGAGTATATAAAAAGAGCAGATATATCAAAAGGATTGGTATATAAGATTGGTGGTATATATAAAAGGGGACTATTTTAGGATAAATAAGGAAAATTTTCCATGGCTACATAAAAAATGTTTCTCACAGAATCTTAGCTACTAAAGGGTGCAAATTTTGCACCATAGAAGATAAAAATGTGAACAATACTAGTGGTTGAATAATCTAGGATATAGTTACTAGTGATGAAACTTGTCCTAAGGAGATAGAAGATAAAAGTAAGTTTGATGAAAGAGATGAAAGGAAACTTATGCTCATCATGTTTGGAGTGGATGATGAAATACAATCATATTTAAGTGAAGTAAAAAAATTAAAATATACATGGGATAAAATTTACACTATATTTGAAGGGAGAAATGAAGCTACAATCCATCTAAAATCACAAATTCATACATTAAGGGTCAAATATGGTGAGAGTATTGAACAATTCATTTAAAGAATTACAAATCTGAAGTTAAGGTTGAATACCATAGGAGAAATGATAGAAGATAAGCTCTTAGTATTAGTTGTACTTAGAGCTCTCTCTAAATCATTCAAAACATTGGTGACATATCTCCAAGTATCAAATATAAGTGTGTCATTTGAAGAATTGGTAAACATCCTTCAATAATATGAAGTGAAAAATATGTTGAGAGATGAGTTATCCAATAATTCCCTTATCTCCATAAAGAAACCTCAAAATGGTTCAAAGGGTCCTACCCCATCTTCATCATAAAATCAACCTCCATGGAGAAGGTATTGCCATATTTGTGACAAATAAGGACATAATACCAAGTTTAGTAAATATAATTCATTGGTATAAAAGAATCAATTTTGAATACCTCAAAGTAATCCATGATATCAATCATAATTTCAATAAAAGAAACAAGGAAAAGGGCAATATCAAAGAGGTAAATCTAAAAAAAGGTCACAACAATGAGGGTATATTTCTTAGGGTTAATTAGAACCAGATTGTGAAGAAGAGTGTAAAATAGCACATAAGGTCCTCATGGTCAAGGAAGTGTCAAAACCAAGAAATAAAGGAGATAGTAAACAAGCCAAGAAACAAGGTAAAATTCAAAAGTATGTGTCATAAAAAGATAGTGAAGATGAAGAGTTTTCAAAACTGTCTAATTTGTAATCAATTCTTAGAAAATTTGAAGAAGGATACTTTGAAAATAGTGTGATAATCTCTATTGGTGTTGTGAGAAGAATGTGCATGGAACTGTTGAGTGGTAATTTTGCACAATTGCAAAATAACCATCACACTTAGGATTTTGATTAGAAAACCCTCTCTTGCAAAGAAATTAAGATTTCTCCAAGGTTACTTTTACTTAATGTGTACTTGTAATATTTTGAATATGTATCAAATAAGTGCTAGGAATACCTTAGTGTTTTGCAAATAACTGTAAACAAAGGGCCTTTTTTGGTATTACTTTATTAGCTATGCTATTGATTTTTCATGAAACTTAAAAGAAAAGAAAATATGATTGGGCCTCATATGACCATGATGTAAATGCCTTAGTTCATTTTATCTTGAAGTATTTTAGGTAGATTTTATCTTCTTTTGGTTAAGCATATTTTAAACAAGTTTTATCTTGCATTATTAAACCCTATTTTGAGCATAAAAGCTAAGACTAAAATCTATCTTTTGAAATGCAAATTTTGAATGATGATTGGATTCATTTTATATTGCTTGTTTGAATGAAAATAAAATAATCTACATGATTGACTTTAGAATGTAATGGCCTTGAAATGCCATATAAATTACCCCTCTTTAATGAAATTGAAATTTTCATAAAGGGAGGTTAATTTATTGCTTTAAATACAATAACCTTTGGAATGCCATATAAATTACCCCTCTTTAATGAAATTGTAATTTTCATAAAGAGAAGTTAATTTATTGCTTTAAAAACGAACATTCAAAGCTTGACATTTGACTTACCTTCAAAATATGAAATTATGCTAAATTCAAAATTGCAAAACTCCTTTAAAAACAACAACTTTGAATAATTTTTATAATTTCAAATTTGCTTCAAAATAAAATATAAATTGCTTTAAATGAAACATTAAAGCTTAATTTTGGAATCCGTGCAATTATTTTTAAAATTTTAATTTTTTATTTTATTTTTTGAACTTAAAAAAATGAAAAATACTAGGTTAGAAAAATAAATTAAAGTCTAGAAAATGGACCAGAATGCTGAAAACATTAAAAAAAAACTACTTTCAATATCATGCTACCCTATCCTGCAAAATGAGAGATAATGAGAAGTTCTGAATATAAACTTAGTTTAGTTGGAGCTGTATCCACACAATCTAGACTAAACCAAGTACAAGCTTCTAAGGAATATAATAAGCTATGCATTTAGACAGTCAATGATGCAACCAGTACCCTACATTAAACACCATCTAATAATATGAAAACATAACAAGGAAAGATATATGCAATAAAAATAAATGACATGTATTAATGACAGTCAATTGATGCTATCAAAACCTTGCATAAATCACCATCAAAAACCATTAACACATGCGGGGAAAGATAAACGTTAAAACATTTATTCAAAAAATTCTCCTCTATTTGTGCTTACAAGGTGTAGGCTTCTGAAGCATTTGCATTCACAAAAAAATAATGTCCTGTTTTCCAAGAAATTTCCCACCTCTTCCCCAAAAATGTCTAGCCCTATCTTGTGTTGGAATTCGATATTTAAAAATTTCCATGTATTTTTTTTTATTTATTTTTGTTAAGCTTCGAGAACACTTTCCTTTCCATGATAATGTTTCATCTTCATATTCATCTTGCATTCATTCCTAACCGCTCTGACTTATAATGATTACCATTTAATTGAACCATTTGTATTTAGAAATTTTAGCAATTTTTTGGTCGCATCTACCACCCACCTTTGGAAACTAACATCCATGTGGACCCTATGAAACCAACAACTATCCCTAGCAAGTGTGACTCCCACACATAAGACAACAACATGTCTTCAATGCATATTACAAAGTCTACACATTAGCCATAGAGCCACATTCCTATATTTGTGGATAGCTCACACTCTTTATGGAGGAAAATGTGCATTCTATTTTACATTAAATCCTTTCAAAACACACGAAAGCATCCAACTACTCATCATAACATCTTGAACATGAATGTTGCCCCCTATCGATGCTTCATTCCAATCAGCAACTGTGGTCAATATATTTTTTTCCTCTATCGGATGAGATAGACATAGTGAGAATATTATTTATAATATGTTTTCCCATCCATGCATGGTGACAACATATATCATTCCTTTAATACATTTTCATATGACCCTGCTGTCCCTATGACAACCTACCATTAAACATCAACACAAGATGATTTTGATCTTCACCTTTCCCCAAGATATTCATAAATCTTCTATACTGGATAAACATCTCCCTACCTATTTTTTTTATGCTCCTTATCGCATCAATTTTATGGGCTATGCAAGCCTATCCATGTTTGCACGGGTCACACTTGATCCTTTACCAACTATTTACCATCCATATCGTTGGTGCACTTCCACATAACTTCACCTAATTACTATTACCTCTGCGCACTATCCATATAATTGCATATCTATTATCTACTTCCAAGTCACTCTCCACATTTCCAGCACCATGTGCCACATCCTTCGTGGTCTTCAACATGTTTCACATCATCCATCGAAGAGTTTTCCATCCATGTCAGAGCCATATCCACACCACCATAGGTTGCATTTATATTCATATTGTCTTCACACTGTGTCTAGGAGTCTGTTATGTTGCTATGTTTCAATTTCACCCCATAATCGAGCATAGGTTTTGATATTTGCATTGTATCTTCGTTACATATCCTCCCAGTGTTTTCCTAGTGTAGTTAATGAAGTCTACGATATCCACTAAGTGCTAGGGTGTGTATATGTTTGCAATCAATGTGATTTCAATTTTTTTAGACTGTCAAATGCTATATGTTGGATAGAACTAAAAATCGATGTCTAATTTTATGTTGTCCATGGGAAGCTCATTAAAGGTGCAACTTAAATCCTTAAACTATTTGAAAATTATTCTTGTATAAATACAATGGCATATTCAGTAGCCCATCCTCCTCTCTATTCACATCCATATTACCGAGAATTCATCTAAGCTCTCATATCATATTCTACCTAATCCTGGTGTCTTTATTAGGTCTAGGTATACATTGGTCGTCCTAGGTTCTAGTTAGCAGTGTTGGCAGCCAACACCTACATCCATGTCATTCATACGGGTCTTCCGCTCCATTGTGTATGTCTCAATCCAAATTATGGTCATGGGTGTCTTATAGGTCATGCCTGATCATGACATCATCGACCTCCACCACATACAAGAGTCCACATGCTCATCCTTGCTATCGTCGAAGCCAAGATGATCATCGTCCACTATGCAAAACCATATTTTGTGACTTCTCTATCCATGATATTTTATCCTAGTGAACATATCATGTTAGAATATCCATGTCACTTCCACATTTGTGTCCTATAGGGCATGTCGATCCTCATTATTTTGTCTAATATGGCTATCCACACCTTTCACCATCACCATGCATTCATCCAATCTATGTTTTCCATGAAGGTTACCATGTCCAAGTCATCACATCAGATGGCAGGGTCCAGGAATATCCACTGCAGTGTTGTCTAGGTCTATGTTGCATCATGTAGCCACATCATCCTCCATCTGGATCTGGTGGTCATGTGAAGTCCAAGTCACCTCATAGCCATCCCTAGTTCGAGTCAACCTGTGATTCACGCGATCTCCCACAGTCAATTTACTTGTGTCATCCTCACAACTATGGTGGACACACCACCTCATTCAGTGTGGTTCCCATCGTCATCCTCACCTACATATTTGAAAGCAAATTAAAATTTAACTTTCCCTTTTAACTAAAGAGAGCGATATTATTAGACGAAAACTTAAAAAAGAACTATGAATATTAATTTTTTTTTTTGGCATATGAATATGGATGATATAAATAATAACACAATATAAATAGTAAACACAATGAGAAAATAAAAATAAAACCTTCTTTATTTTATAAAATCTAAAACATTTTATTCATATATATATTCTTTTTTTAAGAGAAAAACCCCTTGCGAGGCTGCCTTGGTCTGATAGACCATGACCAAGGGTTTCTACGCTGTCAAAGTCACTTGAGAGTTGCGCCCAACCCTGCCCACACCAACATTATCAATTGGATTTTGGGTACCCAATTCAACTTTTTGGTAGGGTGGAGATTCGAACACGGGACCTCCCTTGGAGGATTGCCCTCTCCTCTCCAACTCACCTACAACACCAAGGTAAATATTTTTATTTTTTATTATATATATATATATATATTATTTATTTATTTTATTTATTTCAAATCAATTAACTTTAAAATATTAACTATTAAAAATAAAAATAAAAAGGGAAACACTAAACTTTAACATTAAAACTTAAAATAGAAAATAAATCTATCAAACTAACCCAAAACACTAAACAGTCAAACAATGACTTCAATAAAAATAATAACATCAACTTTCAACAAGACAAGAAAACCCCACAAAATAATGAACCTTCGAAGTTCGCATGAGGTGAGCCCATGGCTAGGGACCTATCAAAATTATCACTCAAAGACAACCAAAAATCCCAAAAACCAAAATTTTAAGGTGGGTCCCCAAATTTGGGGTAAGTTGTGCAATGGCCACAACAAATGGTGACTCTGCTGGGAAATGCTCCTGAGCATTTCGGATGAAGAACCCAATTCTAAAAAAAACAAACCAAATATCAAAAAGATATACATCATCTAGCAACATCCAAGAAGATGGGGTAGATAACTTCAAATGAAACACATGAACCATTTGCTTTAGCTTAATGTGTGTGAAAGTGATTTCATTTTGCATGCTTGAAAACCATCCAGACTCCATCACCTAATTAGCATTTAGGCTATAGAAATATTGCTCATTAAAATGAATTTCTTTAGATAGAGCCCTACTACCAGTCAGGCATCTATAGCCCCGATAGAGTTTATCTAAATTACCCTTGTGTTTAATTGATATTTTGCAATGCCCTTTTTTTTAACAAGCTTTGTCTAGACAGAGCCCTACTGCCAATCAGGCATCTATAGCCCCGATAGAGTTTATCCAAACCTGGTGACTAATTTTAGCATGTTTTCCTTTGCTTATCTTTTTTTTTAATGGCTTTGCAAAATTTTATGCACCACATGGGTTAGAAAGTATTTGAAATGGAGCGTGTTGGATTTTTTGCCTTAATTTGCATACCAGAATGATTTCATCCTTCAATATTTCAAAGCATACCCCTTAATATGATGTGTTCATGTGTAGCTTTAGCAAAATGATTCAGTATTCCAAAATTCACTATCTTAGTCCCAAAATCTAGGAGTGGTTACTAAACAACTTCATCCCATTTTCCTTGATCCACATGATAGGCAATTCACCCTTCATGACAAAGGAACACAAAAATGATCAAGAGGCCATAAATTAGTAGCTACCACAAAACATCACCTCAAACAGAGGGACCAACCCCAAAACACAAAACTCAAAACTCAAACTTGGAAATAAACCCAAAACCTAACCTAATGCAAACTGACAAGAAAGCAAACACAAAACTTGTCAAACCAAAAATTAAGGACAAAGCACAAAAACAAAGCTAAAACAAAAACATGAAAACCAAAACTAATATACAATATGGTACAAGATGATGCAAAATTTAGGCTATCACTTCCCTAGATCCCAAACACGATTAGCACACTTTAAAAGACATATAACATGATATGCATGCCAAGATTTACAGAAATCCAACCAAAATAAGATTAAGCCAAAAAATATAACAATCCTTATTTTACCTCTCTCACCCCACCAATTTGATTCCATGATATTAGCAATCCCATGTTGTGACTTTGATTCATTAAATTTGCAAGAAAATACATGATTTTCAATTATCTTTTGCTTTTTCAAAGAGGTGTAGATTTCACAATTCAGTTCATGATTTAGAATTAAGTTCTCATTTTCACAAATATATAGGATTTCTTTCAAATAGGAGGCTATTTCTAAAAATTTTAAAGCCAAGTCATCATCCATGTCTTTAGGCCAATCATACTTATGCAACAATTTACAAGCATCTAGGATATCTACTAAATGAGGATCATTATAAGTTTTTATCCTAGATTCCATTATTAATTGTTGATGAACTTGATTCAATAATTCAAGCATATCTACTTCTATTTCATTCAACAAAGCAATATTATTAGTGGTGTGAGGAGAAATTAACTCAAATTCTTTATCAACCACAAATGGCATTTCATCATTGATAACATTTGAATCCAATAGACAATTAGGCAAACATTCACCTAGAGTTTGAATGGTTGAACACAAAAGGTGAGATTCTACCTTTGATACATTTCCATTTACCAATACTTGGAGAGGATTTGTAACTTCTTCTTTTCCTCATGATCTCCATCATCATCATCATGTAGCCCTTCATCTTCATCAATGACCTATTTATCAAAAGCACCAAAATTAGGCACCCAATTAAAAATATGTCCATCCTTTTCAAACCATAAATCTTGTCTATCTAGGGATGTGTCAAATAACACATCTCCCTGATCAACCACTTGAGTTGTTTCAAATAAAGCAACATTTTCATTTGGATCATCAATGATATCAAACCCAAACCATTCAAATTCTAGAATTTTCTCTATCTGAGGTAACATAGATATTATAGGATCCTTAGGTGAAACAATGCTTTCAATTTCTTACACCTCAAATGGGAACAAAGTGAGTGATTCCCCTTCTTCATCTAGAATGGTATAATCATTATCTTTCTAAAACATTTGATGAGATTCCATCTCTTCTTTCATGCCATTTTCATATTGTACAAGAATTGCAAAATCTTCATGTGAGATAGAGATTTCAACATCCTACATATCAAGTGAAATAGAAATTTCATCAATAAGAGTATGAGAAACCAATGATTCCTCATATCTTTCAAAATCATTATAATAATTATCTTCTAAAAACAATTGATGAAATTCTATACCTTCTTTCATTTCTTCTTGGTCATTATTTTGAGGATGTTGAAGGTTTTGATCATCAATTTTAATCATCTCATCCAAATTTATGGAAGGTCCTGATTTATCATATGTTTCAAAACTAGTCCACTCTAGGACCCCTCCACTATCTAAAAGAATATCACTTTTAGTATCTTCGACCTTTGTCTCATGAGGATGATTTGTAGAATTATCAAGATATGCATCTTGAGGCATTTGTTCCTATAATTGAGTGATGTTTCTTTTAAGTTGTAGAACTAGCCTTTGCAACTTGTCTTGCATATCAGGTGAAGTGAGTGCTTCATTAGAAAGAGCGGAAAAGTCCTCCCATTTATTCCACCAACAATAATCATCTTCTAAAACTAGGGTGTGATGTTCAACCACTTCTTCACAATCTTTAAATTCAACAATAGATTGCTTTTCAAACTCACCTTCATCCACTTTTGAGGGCTCAATTATTTCTAAAAGTGGATCAATTCATTTTCTATGATTATCCCAATCCTCACTTGTAAATAATGACTCTAAGCCTTTTATTTCTAGCTTGTCACAACTTGGCTCATGTTGGCTTTCTTGATCATTATAATAATTGTCTTCTAAAAACAAGTGATGAAATTCTATCATGTCTTCTGATAACTCTTTAGATTCATCTATTGATTCCCCCTCAAATTCACTTTCAACCACTTTTGATGGATCAAGGGTTTCTTCAATGGGATCAATTCTTGTATTTAACTTTCTATGATTATCCCAATCTTCCTTTGTGAATAAAAATGAACCAATATCTACATCTTGATGGGTTTGTTTACCACAATCCTCATTAATGGATATTGGATTTGAGACTTGCACCTCCTCTTGGATGATATCTAAGGTGGTTGTAATATTTGGACATTCAACTTTATCCCATTGATTGCTCACATTAGACATCATTAGATTCAAGGGTGCTAGATTGGATGGTTGGTATTGGTTGGAATCCATAACTCCTAAAGAATAATTCATCATGGGAGAAGGTTGTGCCTCAACCTGACTCATGGGTGGTATCTGATTTTGAGCCTTAGGGTTAAGTAATGATAATCGACCCACATCAACCCCTTTCAAAATCCACCATTGTTCTACTATTATTGCCTCATTGTAGGCTCTAGGCAAGGATGGATCTTTAAGAACTCTCCCTAGAAATGTAGAAGTTAAGGGGTCTAAGGCTCCCATGTATATTTGAATGGCTTCTTCTTCTGACATGATGTAATGTGTCACCACTTCGGTATACAACCTATGGAACCTATCATTGAATTGACTCATGGATTCATTAGGTTCTTTACAGATAGAGATAAACTGATTTAGCATCATAACTAGGTCAACTAGTTTTCCAAAATGGCTGAGAAATGTTGCTTCTAGTTGAGCCCAAGAAGTGATAGAACTTAGAGGTAAATGGATGTACCAATCCAATGCAACCTCATCCAAAGTGTATGAAAACAACCTACAAGGAACATCTCCATGCATAATTTGCAAATAAATTAAAATGTCCTTGTATCTCTGAATATGTTCCTCAGTCGAGGCCACATCATGCCTAAACTGAGGTAAACATTCTTCTACACCTTCAGGGATTTGATGGGTAGGCATGTTTAAATGGCTATAATAATCACCTATCCAAGATGCAATTCCTACCCTGGTTGGAGTAAACAATGCCATTAGTGAACCTTAAAGAATATAACTTTAGTACCAATTTTGTTAGTCAAATAAATATATCTTGCAAAGAAGCATGAAATGACTAACAAATCTCAAATGTTTAACATATAGATCATCATGTTAGCATCAACCAAAATATATGCATCAATTAAACCATGGCATTAAAGAACATCCTCCAATTTGCAAAAAGGTTAGCATTAATGCATCATCAATTAAAGGACTTTTCAAATCAATGAATGTGATCAACAAAACCTCATTAGTCAAGACCAATGCCTTCAAATAAACCTTTCAAGTAAACATGAACAATTTAGCATCTAAATAGCAATAAAGTAAACCAATTCAGGCCCTCCTTCTAGCACCAAAATGTTGAGTGGTAATTTTTCCCAATTGCAAAATCACCATCACACTTAGGATTTTGATTAGAAAACCCTCTCTTGCAAAGAAATAGAAATTTCTCCAAGGTTCCTTTTACTTAATGTGTGCTTGTATGCTTGTGAAGATGTATCAAATAAGTGCTAGGAATACCTTAGTGATTTGCAAGTAACTGTTAACAAGGGGCCTGTGTTGGTATTACTTTATTATGCTATGCTATTGATTGTTCATGAAACTTAAAAGAAAAGAAAATGTGATTGGCCCTCATATGACCATGATGTAAATGCCTTAGTTCATTTTATCTTGAAGTATTTTAGGTAGATTTTATCTTCTTTTGGTTAAGCAGATTTTAAACAAGTTTTATCTTCTTTAAACCCTGCTTTGAGCATGAAACAAAAGATTAAAATCTATCTTTTGAAATGTGAATCTTGAATGATGATTGGATTCATTTTATCTTGCTTTGAGCATGAAAAGAAAATAATCTACATGACTAACTTTGAAAATGTAGTAGCCTTTGAAATGCCATATAAATTACCCCTCTTTAATGAAATTATAATTTTCATAAAGAGAAGTTAATTTATTGCTTTAAATACAATGGCCTTTGAAATGCCATATAAATTACCCCACTTTAATGAAATTGTAATTTTCATAAAGGGAAGTTAATTTATTGCTTGAAAAATGAAAGTGCAAAGCTTGAAATTTGACTTGCCTTCAAAATGTGAAATTATGCTAAATTTGAAATTACAAAATTCCTTTAAAAACAACAACTTTGAATAATTTTTATAATTTCGAATTTGCTTCAAAATAAAATCGAAATTGCTTTAAATGAAACATTAAAGCTTATTCTTGGAATCCGTGCATCTATTTTTGGAATTTTAATTTTTTTTAATTTTTTTTAATTTTGTTTGAAGAAGTTAAAAAAAATGAAAAAGGGTAAGGTTAGAAAAATAAAAATGAAAATCTCGAATACATGAAACAGAATGTTGAAAATGTTAAAAGATAAACTACTATCAGTATAATGCTACCCTATCCTACAAAACCAGAGATGTGAGAATTTCTGAATGTAAACTCAGTTTAGCTAGAGTTGTATCCACACGGTCCATACTAAACCAAGTGTGAGCTTCTAAGGAATATAATAAGCTATGCATTCAGACAATCAATGATGCAACCAGTACCCTACATTAAACACCATCTAATAATCTAAAAATATAATAGGGAAAGATATATGCGATAACCAAGCATGATATTTGATAGCTGCATCGTGTCTTCGTTACATATCCTCCCAGTGTTTTCCTAGTGTCATCAACGAAGTCTATGACATCCATTGAGTGTTAGGGTGTGTATCTGTTCGCAAACAATGTGCTTTCAAGTTTGTTAGGCTATCAAATGCTATCTACTTGATATAATTGAAACATGCTGTCTAATTTTATTTTGTCTATGGGAAGCTCGTTAAAGGTGCAACATAAATCCTTAAACTATTTGAAAATGATTCCTGTGTAAATACAATGGTAGATTTGGTAGCCCATCCTCCTTGTTATCTGCATCCATATTGTTGAGCATTCATCCAAGCTCTCATGTCATGTTCTACATGATATTGGTGTCTTTATTAGGTCTAGATATACATTGGTCATCTAGAATCCTAGTCAGAAGTGATGGCAGCCAACACATGCATCCATGTCATTCATACAGGCCTTCTGCTCCATTGTGGATGTTTTATAGGTCATACCCAACCACCACATCATCAACCTCCACCACATTCGGGAGTCCACATGCTCCTCCTTGTTGTTGTCAGATTCAAACTGATCATTGTCCACCTTGCAAAACCATATTTTATGACTTACCTATCTGCAATATTTTATCCTAGTGAACATCTCATATCAGAACATCACATCACTTCCATGTTCACATCTTGTAGGGCATGTTGGTCCTCGTGATTCTATTCAATATGACCATCCACACCCTGCACCGTCATCGTGCATTCATCCAATCTATGTTCTCCATACTGATTACCATGTCCAAGTCATCATATTAGATGGTAGGATCTAAGAAGATCCACTGTGGCACTGTCCAGGTCTACGTCGCATCCCTTAGCCACATCATTATCCCTTTGGGTCTGGTAGTCTTGTGAAGTCCAAGTCACCTCACGACCATCCCTAGTTCGAGTCAACCCGTGCTCCACACGATCTACCACAATCAATTTACCCATGTCATCCTCGCAGCTATGGTGGACCCACCACCTCGTTCAGTGTGGTACCCATCATCGTCCTCACCTACATATTTGAAAGCAAAAAAAATTAAACTTTCCCTTTTAAATAAGGAGAGTAAGATTATTAGACGAAAACTTGAAAAATAACTATGAATATTGAAATCTTTTTTTTTGGCATACGAATATGGATGATATAAATAATAACACAATATAAATAGTAAACACAATGAGAAAAGAAAAAACAAAACCTTACTTCTTTATTTTATAAAAACGAAAACATTTATTCATATATATATATATTATTTTTTATTTTTTATTATATATATTATTTATTTATTTATTTTATTTATTTCAAATTAATTAACTTTAAAATATTAACTATTAAAAATAAAAATAAAAAGGGAAACACTAAACTTTAACATTAAAACTTAAAACAAAAATTAAATCTATCAAACTAACCCAAAACACTAAACACTCAAACAATGACTTCAATCAAAACAATAACATCAAATTTTGACAAGAAGACAATAAGACCCCATAAAATAAGGAACCTTCAGAGTTCGCATGGCAAGCCCAAGTCTAGGGTCCTATCAAAATGATCACTCAAAGAAAACCAAAATCCCCAAAAAACAAAATTTTAAGGTGGGTCCCCAAATTTTGGGTAAGTTGTGCAATGGCCACAACAAGAACTATCCTTGAAGTGTAATATAGAAAGAAAATTTAAATAATTGAAAATTTAAAGGATAAGCGCATGATGAAAGATGTTGGTTATGACACAAGTGATATTTTTCAAAGGATAGATTTTAGCTGTGATACTAGTGATTTGAGGTCCATGGTGGCAAATGGTTGTTGTGATATATATGATCTTATCCAAAGGTAAGATATAGATTATGATAAAAGTAATTTAAATATTGTTGATGAAAGGAAATATTGTGTATAAAATGGTCGTATTAGGCATTACAAAGGCCATATTGTTAATACTAAATGTGAAAATGATTGTTTAGAATGTATTGAAGGTCATTGTGATGATGATGTGTGGTATTTGAATGTTGGTGGTAATAATGGTAGAGAAAAAAGTAATGATGAAGAAATTAGGTGTTTTGAAAAGCATACCAAAGTTATTTATTAAAAAAAAATGACAAAATGAAGAAACACACACTTATACTAAGAGGGAGGGGTGAAAAATATAAGATAGAAATTTTTATTCCAAATAATAACTACAATAATATGAATGCAATAATAATCAATGCACACACACAAGAGATAAGGATTTATGTGGAAACAACATTTCGAGAGAAAACCATGGCAAAATATTGCTTATATTTCTTCAATAGAAATTCATGGGTACAAACCTATAGGAGACACCAATCCCCTTGTACAAATGCATAGGCACCAACCTACGAGAGACCGATCTCCTTATACAAGTACGTAGGCACCAACCTACGGGAGACACCAATCTCCTTTTATAAAATCGTAGGCACCAACCTACGGGATACACCAATATCCTTTCACAAAATCGTAGGCACCAACCTACAGGATACAAAAATGATTAACAAACTTTGCTTATTCTATTTCTACTACACTCTACCATGGCTTCCCATGTGTACTTCAAAATAGTAAACTCTTTTCTAACTCATTTCATTATTATGTATCTAATAATTCCTTATACCTCCCACTTTATAAAACCAACAATTATGGTAAAATATTTACCTCAAATAATAAAACCACCTTAAGAAGAGAATAATATTACTATACCTCCATGGTTGTTAATAACAATGTCAAACGAATATCACATCTCCTTATGCTGCAAATTGTATAGAGATAATGATTGCTGGTCCAATTATTTAAAATTCCAACTCCTAGTTCTTTTTGATGGTCTTCTTTGATTTGCATATGCTTTGACCTTCTACTGTGATCACCACATTAACGATGTACACATGGGTCTCACAGTGGTTGTATTAGCTAGTAGAATTCATGTATTTATTTCCCACATGATCTACTTCAATTTATTTGATGATGGCTCCAAAAACATGCATACATTACTAGAAACATGAACCTCTAGGTATTGTGGAATTCCATAGTTGTTTGACGATGAATAGAGGGTGAAAACCTGACGAAGATTATGTTATAAAGGCTCCTCTAACAACCGAGTGCACTCATATATTTCTACGATATTTAATCAATGACTACCTTACTCCTATCTATCCACATGGTGTGGTTGTAATGACCTTTATGATATCCATAAGTGAGTGCTATTCACTATGTTGGCTTATTAGTTTCTTATGCAAAACCCCTCCTAACACCTGGTGCAGACAACATTACACCATGTAATGTACCTCAATGAATTTTTATGATCTTGTGCCATAGACTTCCACTGTGCCACCATCTGTAGTGAACTATTTTGAATCGTAAGATTTATGCCACATCATCATCATGATTATCCCTATTCACAATGATGTTATTAATATGATTATGCTTTTTTCCTTCTATTTTTTTGAGTTTATGATCTCCACAACCTTCCATGATAGTCCTCTACAGTATTATTTATTTCTAAAATAACTCCTTGATTTGATCGCTTGCTGACATTATAACTTACATCAATGTGTCCATGAGCTATGCCCTTCAGTCCACTCCCAACACGCATCCAACCATGATATGACTATTTATTTATCGCATTGTGTTGTCCACCCTTATTTAAGCATAATAAATAACCTCGCACTATACACCAACCCCATATTACAAAAACAGATAATATAATCTCTTCAACAATAATATTTTACTGTTCCAAGCCGAGTGTAAAATCCATACCAATAAAAAATTGATTGCTCATAGATGTGGTTTGGACTCAAATAGAAGATGATGACGATGTGAGTACTGACGACTATCTTTCCAATAACATCCTCCCATCCATGGATGGTGAATATCTCATTAAACTTTACATTTTGGAAACATCACAACTTCCTTCCTTCCATCGGTGAGGGGCTCGTAGTAGATGGGGTAGTCCCCTTTGACATCACACTGGACCACCTTATTCTCCTCTTGCTCTTCCACAATCTTGTGGAACTTGGTCTGGTATAGAAACTCATAGCAGATATTCCAAGATATTCCAAAGAAACAAAAAACTAGATCGTCACCTTCGTCGTTCAAGCACTTCTCCATAGTGCCATATCCTTCGCACTGTCGCTACGTCCTACCATCGGGGCTCGACTACTTCAATAGAATCGCTCTATATGACTCCACTCGGATGCTCATATTTATCAAGAACATTCACACTAATCAAATGAACTTTTATTTTCTATTTATATATGCAAACATTTTACCTTTGGAACCCAATAGGTCGGCCCATTTCAAGATAAATATATTTATATTTTATTTTGAATTTGAACCCTCACTTTAATATTCAAAAATTTAATTTAAATATTTAAATCTTTAATTTAAACTCAACTGAATCCTTTGATATCTTAAAAATAAATTAAAAATTTTATATTCAACCACCATTTACTAGTAACCAAGTTGACCTTTGACATCAATGACAACTCAATAATTCTAACAATCTCCCCCTTTGTCATTGATGACAACCCTGCAAATAAACTATCCTTTACTGCAATAGGATCACAAGTTGCTCCCCCTAACAAGCTGCTCCCCCTTACTAAAATTCCAAACTGCTCCCCCTTACTAAAATTCTCCCCCTTTGACATCAATGGCAAAGGCTTCTTGGGGCTAAATGATAAGACACTAGACAACGCCCCCTTACTAATGCTCTTACTAAGACATTCAATGATGAGATGGGAGTGAAACTCCCAACTTACTATGCTCCTTTTCTTGTTCTATTTTATTTTTCCAAACTTTGGAGGGCATATCCTTTTGAATAGTTTGACCATCCTCCTTATTGGATTTCAAAAGTTTAGTTAAGACCATTCTATACCATTTATTTGTATGTCCAAAATTATCATATTTGTAACAAATTATGTTGTAGTCCATGAGAGGTGCAAATGAATTGAAATTCCTCTTGGTGAAGCCAAAACTATTTTTAGCATAAAACCTGCAATTTACAGCCTTATGAACAAATTGGTGATATCAAAAGCAATAACCATGCAAGAAATATTGAAACCTATTTTATTGCCTTGGAGGATATGGTCGCATGGTTCTCTCATTACTATTTTTGTGATGGACCTTGTTCCTTGATGATGCTTTGTTTTCTTGCTTCTTGATGCTTCCACTTCTCAACACATCAACATAGGTCTTAGGCTCTTCTTTAATTATTTTCTTTGATGCCTCTATTCCTTTTGATCTTGACTCCTCCTTTTGTTTCTTTTGACATTCTTCAAAACCAAGTCTAGTATTTATAACCAAAGATCTCTGTGCTTTGATAATATCATCTAAGATTTCTATGTTTTTATCCAACCTAATATTTTTATGTAGTTTATCATTCAATTTTTCCACTTCCTTCCTCAGGGAGATAACCTCATGTTCCAATTTTCACATTCCAACTCTTTTGCCTTTAACTGCTCAACCATACCTTCAATTTGCTTTACCTCTTCAATTTTCACTTTTAAGTTGGTGAGATCTTGTGAAATATTTGACTTTGTCTTCTCATCCTCTTGTACTTGAGTCTTCAATATTGAGTTCTTTTTTCTAAGTCTTTTCAACTCTTCAATAGCAAAAATAAGTTCCTCTTCTATGTCAACTATGGCTCCCTCTTCATTTTCTGGATCTTTCTCCTCTTCTTGTTTTTCAACAATAGGAGCATCTTCTTTCACCTCCATGGTAAAAATAGGATTTCTTTTATTTTACTATCTGAGAGACTTTCATCACCTATTTTTGGAAGAACTGTTTTCTTCCTCAACATAAAGACTCTTCTTGTGCCTTTGAAAGATCTTTTCATGCTTGCTTTGACCATGCCTTTTTTTATTTTCATGATAAATTTTTATTTTCTTATTTTTCTTGTATTCCTCTTCTTCTTCACTGCTACTACTTCCAACTTGTGGGAACTGAGCTGCATAGTGACCAATGTTACCACAATTAAAACATTTCACAGTATGCTTACCTTTGTTTTTTCTTGATCCCTTCTTATTTCTTTGCACAAAGTTAGCTTCTTATCCGATGTTCGATTCTTCACTTGACTCCAGTTCTTTATTCTTTTTCTTATTTGAAGCTTTAAATGTGGCCTCCCATTTGGATGTTTGATCTTTTTTAGTTCTCATCTCATAGGCTATAAAAATTTCATGTAGCTTATACATGTTTAAGGTTTTAAGATCCTTCATTTATTTAATCGTTGAGACCTTTGCATCAAACCTCATGGGAAGTGACCTTAATATTTTTTGAACAATCTTAGAGTCATAAATACTTTCTCCAAGTCTGTGAATGGTGTTGAAAATTTTATCAATGTAGAGCAGATATTTGGTAATATCTTCCTCATATTTTATCTTCAAGTCTTCAAACTTCCTCTTGTGGATTTGAAGTTTTGCCATTTTAACCTTATTGTCTCCTTCATATGTTCTTTGTAACTTGTCCCATATTTATTTTGCAGAGGTGCATTGCATGACTTTAATGAACTCTGATTCACATAAACCACTTAGTATTGCATTCATTACCCTAGAATTATTTTCAAATATTTTCTTGCCATCTTGATCCATGGGAGGGGTTGTAGGTGGTTTGAACCCATCCACAATAGATTTAACTATATTATAGCCATGTGTCAACAAATAGGTTTGTATCCTCACACTCCAAAAAGTATAATTAGTCCCATCAAACAATGGATCTTTACTTGATAAAAAACCTTCTTGGTAAGCCATGTGTGTTCTTGTAAGATCTTCCTTCAAGCGATTAAGCTTTCACGAAGGAACCCGCTTTGATACCAATTGAAGAAACACATGCTTATATTAAGAGGGGGCTGAAAATTATAAGATAAAAATTTTCCTTCAAAACACTAATTGCAATAATATGAATGCAATAATAATCAATGAACACACACAAAAGACAAGGATTTATGTGGAAACACCATTTTGAGAGAAAACAATGGTAAAATATTGCTTATATTTCTTTAGTATAAATTTATGGAAACCAACCCATTGGATAAAACAATCCCCTTGTACAAATGCATAGGCACCAGCCTACATGAGACACCAATCACCTTATTCAAGTACATAGGCACCAACCTATAGGAGATACCAATACCCTTTTACAAAATCGTAGGCACCAACCTACAAGATACAAAATTGATTAACAAACTTCGTTGTATTCTATTTCTCCTACACTCTACCACAAATTCCCACATGTACTTCAAAAACATCGAACTTTTTTCTAAATCATTTCATTATTATGTATCTAATAATTCCTTATACCTCCCACTTTATAAAACCAACAATTATGGTAAAACATTTAACTCACATAATGAAACCAAATTAATAAGAGAATAATCTTACTATACCTCCATGGATGTAATAACAATGTCAAACAAATATCACATCTTCCTATGCTACGAATTGTATAGAGATAATTATTGCTAGTCTAATTCTTTAAAATTCCAACTACTAGTTCTTTTGGGTAGTCTTATTTGATTTGCATATGCTTTAAAATTTTTACTGCAGTGGCCACATTGACGATGCATACATGGGTCTTGTGATGTTTGTATTAGCTGTTAGAACTGATGTATTTATTCCCCACACAATATGCTTCAATTTATTTGATGATGGCTCCAAAAACTTGCATGCATTACTAGAAATATGAACCTCTAGATCTGGTGGTGTTCCATAGTTATTTGATAGAAAACAGAGGGTGGAAACTTGATGAAACTTATGTTATAAAGGCTCCTCTTACAACTGGGTGCACTCATATATTTTTGTGATCTTTAAGCAATGACTACCTTGCTCCTCTCTATCCACATGGTATGGTTGTAATGATCTCTTTAATATCCATGAGTGAGTGGTATTCACTATGTTGGCTCATTAGTTTCTTGTGCAAAGCCCCTCCTGACACCTGGTGCAGATGACGTTACACCATGTAACATCCCTCAACAAATTTTTATGATATTATGTTATAGACTTCCACTGCACCACTGTATATAGTGAACTATTACGAATCATAAGCTTTATGATACGTCGTCATCATGAAGAAAAACAATGTTATTAATATGATTATGCTTTATTCCTTCTATTTTTTTGAGTTCGAGATCTCCACAACATTCCATAGTAGTCCTCTACACTATTATTGATTTCTAAAAGGACTCCTTTATTTGATTTCTTGTTGATGTTATAACTTACATCAATGTGTCCACGAGTCGCACCCTTCCGTCCACTTCTAGCATGCATCCAACCATAGTGTGATTATTTCTTTATCACACTACGTTATCCACCCTTCTTTAAGCACAATAAATCACCCTATACTATACACCAACTCCAGATTCCAAACACAAACAATATAAACACTTCAACAATAAAATTTCACCGTTCCAAGTCGATTCTAAAATCCATACCAATCAAAAATTGATATCTCATAGACATGGTCTGCACTCAAATAGTATATGATGATGATGCAAGTACCAAGGACTACCTTCCCAGCAACATCCTCCCGTCCATGGATGGCGAATCTCTCATTAAACTTTGTATTTTGGAAACTTCACATATTCCTTCCTTCCATCGATGAGGGGATCATAGTAGATAGGGTAGTCCCCTTCGACGTCATGTTGGACCACCTTCTCCTCTTGATTTTTCATGATCTTGTGGAACCTAGTCTGGTATAGAAACTTACAACAAATATTCCAAGATATTCCAATGAAACAAAAAACTAGATCACCACCTCCATAATTCAAGCGCTTCTTCATAGCACCATCTCTTTCGTTTTGCCACTGCGTCTTACCATTGGGGCTCGGCTACTTCAATAGAATCACCCTAGATGAATCCACTCAAATTCTTATATGTATCAACAACATTCACACTAATCAAATGAACTTTTACTTTCTATTTATATATGCAAACCTTTCACCTTTGATGCCTAGTAGGTCGGCCTATTTCAAGATAAATATATTTATATTTTATTTTGAATTTGAACCCTCACTTTAATATTCAAACCTTTAATTTAAATATTTAAATATTTAATTTAAAATCAATTAAATCCTTTAATATATTAAAAATCAATTAAACAATCTGCCATTCACCCATTGTTTGCTAGTAACCAAGTCGGCCTTTGACATCAATGACAACTCAATAATTCTAACACAAAATTGGGATACAATCATACAAGTTTAGGAAGATGTGGGCAAGATGTGAAAATACCTATAATATTATGTATAAGGCCAAGGATTTAAGACCTTGGTTTTTATGGTCAATCAGGAAGCAATGAGACCAAATTTGTGAGAAGAGAAATCAATGCAAAAAAATGAAGCTCTTAGGATAGGTTGTTATAGATAATATGAAATATATGGACATCCGACAACTAGGTGTTGGAACCTACATTCTTGTGAGATGTGTGGAGGTAATAAACACTCCCAAAGAAAGTGTTGGCACAAATATAAAGTGATAAACAATATATATATATATATATATATATATATATATATATATATATATATTTGAATGTGTGTATGGATGAACAAAGAAAAATAAATGTTGAATGGTTTCTATAAAAGAATATGGATTTTATTGAATGAGAAGGATGTAAGTTTTCTCTATAAAAAAATACTTGGAAAACTTGAAATAAATGATTTCTATTATAGAATATGAATTAATAAATGCTTGTTTGACTTGCAGTGGAAAATTATGTGGAGGATTCCAAATATGTGGATATTCCAAAAGTATAATTTAATGGTAATTTCCTAGAGGTGATGACCTAAAGGTAGATCCAAAGGCTGAACTAGAGGTAATGATGACCCAAAGTTGACCTAGAGGTAATGATAACCTAGAAGCAACTAGAAGGTAACCTAGAGGTAATGATAACCTTGAGGCAAAGACCCATAGGTATTGACACAAAGGTAGACCTAGTGATTAACCAAAGAGATGGAATCAATGGAAATTACTTTAAGCTAGAGAAAAAAAATCCAAAACCAGAGATAGAGCCAGAACATAGTTCTAGTGTACCACCTCTAGAATCATGGGGGTAATGATCCTTATACCAAATAATGTAATAAGGGGGTGTAATATTTTATTACATTAAATTTGTTATATAATTATTATATTTATTTGATGTTATATTATAAGTGAGGGATTGATGATGATGTCACCTCATATGAGGTTGGATACTCATAACTCTCATGAGAATAAGAGAAGATGAAAAGATAGAGTTGAAGGTGAAACACGAAAAATATCTTGAAACTAAGAGACACCATAAACCATAAATATGGATGTATGAAAATTTTGGCTAGCAAATATTGATGAATAGTGAAGGAAATAAATGCTATAAATATTTTATGAGATATATATTTATGTTTAATATTATTCTTGCATAATAGTTTTGTAAATTTAATTTCTTGTCTTCTCCCATTACCAACAATTATTTTAGTTTTTGTGAAACTTTCTTTGATGAACCAATTTATTTTAATAGTGGTGAGGGTAGGTTGAAAGTAAGTTTCCAATGGATTGAGCAGTGAATCATGATGATTTGGGAATAAATTTTAAGAGTGCTTAGGGAGATAAATTGTAGAGAGTTTTTGATATCTATGAATATGTGAATATAGAGCGAAATAACCCTTTTATCTATTTTATATTTAGAGTCTAGCTTACCCATCCCTATGCATGCAATATAAATTTGTTTGTCATAAAATAAATTTTGCTTCGTGCTCATGGTTTGTTATGGCTTAGCATATTTTGGGTGACATCATCATGACTTTACTTCCTCTTGCCTTATCTTTAGGATCGATGAATCAAAACTACATCATGTTGATATCATTAGGCACCTTCATAGACTATTGTGTTGATGGGTCATATTAGCTTAAGGGTGACATTTATTTTTCATCTTCTCAAGTGCAAGGCTTTTTAGGCCTATGTCATCATGATGTTATATTGTTTGAAAATTTGTATTATTTATCAAAAAATTGATGCTTTAGAGCAATTTTGACTCTATTTGCAATAAAAATGATAAATCACATGTATTTTGATGAATCATCATGTCATTCTTTGGTGAAGGACTTGGTGAAATCTAGTTGATGTTGGCATATGTCACTCTAGTGTTCAACAAATTGCTAAACACATCTAAAGAATCACAAAGTTCTTAACTTGGCATTCTTGATGAATCAATCTAATTTATACTTATTTTGAGATGCTTTTTGAATACTTCATTTTTATCAAGTTAATTTTGGCTAGAAAGAGAACTAAGAAGAAAGAAATATGGGTGTCTCTTTTGAAATTTTCACCTAGTAGATAAGGGAAATTTTTATTTTTTAAAAGGCTAGAAAAGGAAATAGAGAGAAAATAAAAAATGGAAAATGCAAATATTATGTTCATATTTTCAAGTGATCCTTATCTCTTCAAGCCTATATGAAAAGGTGTTGCTCATTGATTGAGATAGACAATTCTTCTTTCTATAATGATTAGCTTGTAGGAATTGGATACTTGTACCTTAATGATCTAATAAGTCACGGTCTATAATTAATCAAAATTACATATTACCTAAATTTTATCCTATCTTCATCCTATTTTATTACTACATCACCTTATATGAGTAACATGTATATTTTATTCTTGTCAAAGCACATTTTCATGATATGTTCATGGTGTAAAAACCATTGGAAGGATTTCTCCCTTTCTATATCTAGTTGTAGTAGGACATTGAGACAATATTACATGGGTAGAATATCTATATCATTGATATCAAACTACTAAGACATTTGGAATGAAAGGAGTTCCAAGTTTATGGGAAACACAACTTCCTGCACAATAACTTGTATGGAGAAGTTCAATTAAATCCTTGGGGGTCACTCTACTAGACCATACTTATTTATTTAACTTGGTATAACAATATATTTTAGACTCAACAAACATCCTCTTTAGAATTTGGATCATGTTCTTGTTTGTGGACATAGCTAAGCCATTTTCCTAGGGGTAGAAATTTGAAGAGACATTTAAGATAAACCCATACTCCAATGAAAATTAAAGCAAATTTTCCTAGATGAATGAAGTGACACTATCTATAATGATCATGGAAGGTATCCCAAACCTGGTTATTATATCCTCCATTAACTAATGACAAATTCTTTATTTACAACTTTAATTGGAATAGCTTCCACCCACATAGTGAAATAATTGGTAGTTGTTAGGACCCATCCATGCCCTACAATAGACATAGGGTTGAACTTTCTAATGAAATACAATCCCATTACTGAAAAGGTTGTGTAGCCATAATTGGCTCTAGTGGCATAAGGGCCTTTCTCCTTTTATCCCTATAGAGATGACACCCATTGAAAATGATCAATGAATACAATTGACCAATAGTATCCTAATCTTAAAATATTATGATTCATTATTTGAGTAGAATAGTGAACCCCTTCATTGTGATATTTGGGTAGAATATTTGTAACTCTTCATTCCTCTATGCACCTCAACAATATCTTATCATACCCCTTTCTAAAGAGAGTATTATCTAGCCACACCATCCATAACTTTTTTCTTGGATCTATCCCTTTAGTTTATTGTTAACCCTATGGTAAAATATACTAATAACATGTACTACTTTATGTATCTCATCCATCCATATAATTCCCTTGGATCAAGTTTTTTAATGAGGGCCACTTGCTCACCTACATAGACCATGGTCATTTTTTCACATAATGCCCTTCCTTTCAATAGTTTAGTTGGTTTAATTTCTCTGACAACTCTTAGATTTTGTTGATCCATCCTACTCTCTTCTCCTCCAACTCACCATGAAGGACTATTGACCTGATGTTTACGTGTATGATAAATATAGTGGTCTTGTTGTTAGATTTTGAGGATGTATATTAAAGAAAATGCAACAACAATATTTGAAAAATGTAAGGTATGATAATTATATGATAATGGCACTTTAATATGTAGGAAAATAATGAGAAACTTCTATAATAACTTAGTAATATGCCATTAATGAAATATCATAAAAATAGTACAATGCAATATAATGGAGGACTTGAATACTCTAGAATTTTCAATGAAAAACTACATTGTACCTACTCACTACTCACTATAGTAACATTATATCTCTCACTCTCTCTATTTATCACCTCTCACTTTATCTATTGCCTCTCTATAACTCACTTCTTAAAGGCCTATATATAGGAAGATATGTGCCTTGGCATTTACTCTACCCATGACTCATGTACATGTGGACTACATGCACATTTACATCATTGCACATTCTAACACTTGTGCATTTATTACTTGCATGAAGTAACTACTCAAACCTTACTCTAAAGTAAACTCCTACTCTAGTTATGTACCAAGGTGGTACATTGACTTATACCAAATGTAGACACCTAAAACACGTCATGTCGAGGGTGACTACTCATATGGACATGCTACAAGACCATATGGAAGATCTTGGATAGACTCCAAGATAGAGCAGTGGTTCTAACCACTCAATTTGGGCTCCTTGGCCTAATCAGTCTGAACCATAGCCCAGACCTATGGTTTATAGCTGAACCATGGCTGAGACCTACGGTTTGCAGTCTAGACCATAGTTGTGACCTACGGTCTTAACTGAAGTTCAGTTGGCCTTCAATCCGAGCCAAATCGGTTGAAATGACCATTGGATCTAGAAGAAGGTGGTTAGAGGGTGGAAGCTTCCATTCCAACTATCCTAACCACCCCTTCTTGATCTTGGCTTCTCCAGGAAGCCACCCCTAGCCCTTGGGTAGTCCTATAAGTACCCCCTCCAAATTAGGGTAAACTATCAGAGAGAGCATTGGATATTTTAGCAGTGGAGCCCTATCGAATTGTACACTCAATCGAGTATACTAAGAGAGAGCTATTGCACTTATCCCCTACCTACTTGCCAATATTCATGATGAATTGCATTATGGATGCCCTAGGAGTCTAGGAGAGCCAAGAAATGCAAATCTGGGCAAACGAAGGCCCATCACAGTGATTCGACCACCAAACCTATCAAAAGGACATCGAAGGTGACCCTTGAACATCAATTGGACAAGGAGGTTAAGCCCACTACCCTTGGAATTGAGGGTAAGCCTATCAGAGTGCTAACCATGGCTGTCAGCCATGGTTTATAGTGCAGACCATGCACTAGAGCTACGGTTTGCAGCAGAGGTATAACCGCCTTCCTATTTCTATTTCTGTCTAGCTAATTAGGTTAGATTAGATGTTTTTATGGTTTAATAGCATTTTAGAAGACTTTTGACCGTAGAACTAGGTTAGATTTACATTTTATGCTTATGCTTCAATTAGGACTTAAATGCTTTCTTTATGCATGTTTATGCTTCACTTTTCTATATCTGATCCATGCATAGTATAGTTGCTACTTTCCTTTACGTTATTACATGAATCTTGATTCACTTTGCATAGCTTAGAAGCCTTCTTTATGTTTTCTTGATTATGCATGTTAATGGTGTCATTATGCAATTTACCTAAAAGGGCCTCATCATGAGAGGTTGCCTATATTTTTGACATTCTTGTTGTTTCTTGACCATAGGGAACAATTTCAAAGGAGAGCAAACCATCAAGTTCCTTCCCCATTACGAAGAAGAGGGCACCTCCACCCTAGAGCAGTTCATGCCATTCTGAAAGGCATTTGGAAATCACACCTACCCTTAAGAGGGAAAACAATTGTGCACTCCTATTGTAATATTGTATCAAAATGAATATCCCTAAGAGGGACGTACTTGTAATTGGATTTTGGCTTTGAATACAATGGAATAAAGTGTTTTCTTTCTTGTTTCATTTGTTGTCAATTTCATTTTCTTGTATGCATGTTATATCTTTACCATTTATCGCAATAGGAGCCGCCATCGGGTGTGACCCTTTATGGTGGTTACAGAGGTGATCATGGTGGCACCCCATATTTTTAGGATCTGACTATGCTTTGTTGGCTTTTGTATTTGTAGGTATAGACCACAGCTATCAGCTATGGCCCAACAACTGAACCGTAGGTACAAGGCACGGTTCATAGTCAGAACCGTAGGTCAGACCTACGATTTCCTACTGACAACATAGAAAGACAATTTTAGAATTTCAGATAGTGCAGGACATGAGGTAGGTCCTTTTTCCAGACCTCTATCACTTTTTTGTTCTCTGTGTTTTTATAGTAGGTCAAATTCGAATGCAAATTAGGAAAAGAACTAAAAAAAATGGTAAATCAATTGTCCTAGTTTGCTTTCGTACTTTGCTTTCAATAGAAAGGTGCTACTAGGAACAATGGACCTCTGATTGTAGTCCACCCTAGGCTACAACATGCTTGATAGAGATGTGTTGATGGTTTGCATGTGTGAGGCCCGATTAGTGGCCATTTAGCATCATAATGTGCATAGTCTTAAAGAGCATCTAGAGTAACTTGCATTTTCTAAATTTGAAACGTCTTTCATTTGCATAGCATTTAGAAAATGAGCATGTGTGCTATATGATGCATTTATTTTATGTACATTAAAAAGAACCACACACACCATGAAACACTTAAATGCTAGTGAGTTGGGCTTGACATCCAACCACTAGTAGGGTTCAACGACGGTGGGTGTAACTTCCATCCATTGGCCCAAATCCTATAAACCCTTGATACATAGACCAATACCGGATCCAAGAACCATTCATAGCCTAGAAAATTTGCATGTACTCCTCTTCAAAGGGTATAATGTTGACTAGGTGAGATTGGGTGAGGATCTGGGAGGACCTATGCTCCTTGTCTAGGTGTGGGCTTCATTACCACACACAGGGGATTTACGTGACTTGGAGTTCATAGCCAAGTTGTCGAGCTATGAGCATACAGGTGAAATCCATTAAACCAAGAATAAAATCCAACAAGTTTTACAAAACATGATAAGAGTTTCTACAACTGATACAACACATATTGAAAACACATCAAATAGTTTAGGACTCACTTTTAAAACTTAAAATGAGATAATCATTATTGTATACCTTGTTTGCTTAATAATAATACATTTAGACTCTAGGTACACAATGGTGGACACACGGGGTGGTTGGCAAAGGTCCAAATCCAATACCGATGACCAACCCCTAACTAGTTCACAATAATACGTGTCGAATCCTCAACCACATGAGCGAACCGAACATCATTCGGCTAGCATTCGAGGAGACAACTCGACATGAGGGGAGCCAGTAGAGCAAACCCCAAATAGAGGAGCTTTAGTACACTCCTCTAGGCATAGAGTAGAATAGGAAACCTTCTAGCATGAGGGTGTTCCACTTGAGAGCCATTATCGAGACCGTAATGCACACGCATCCACGGGATCGGCCGAAGAGTTTATTATGCAGGGGACCAGATTGGTGCCCCTACATACTAAGTCCACTAGAGGATCTATGGCTCCACCTTCTGAGTATAGAAGGACTAGAGACCCACCCATTCAAGGGTAGGCAGATAGGCTCACAACCGAGCATAGAACTAACCATACTCCCATGCGTGGTCCACCATGCAAGATCACCATTGACATATCAAAGGTGGGAGATAATGGTACACCACCGCATGAGTGATGGTGGTCTAGGTAGCTAGAAGGTCTAGGTAGTGTTCTAGAGTAGCTAGGCTACAAGCCTTTTGCTCCACCCACTCGAGCCCCGAGTGAGCATAGCGTGAGTGTCATCCGCACTACTAGAGAACATGGGGAGGCTTCCAAGCGCCCTCATGTCACACACCCACTATCTACGCATGGTGGGTCACAATATAGGACATAGTAGGAGGCCAATGTCATCTTCACAGATAGAGGCAAAGGCACAACACATCAGTCCGATGGGTACAGAACCCACAAAGTCGCTCGTACAGAGTAGGGGTATCAAAGGCCTCCCATGACCGACCAGATCGATAGATCACATCGATTGGCATCAGAGAAAAATGCCAACTCCTCCAAGACCAATTGGAGGATGCTCGCCTAGAGAGGCAGTGTATCGAAGATGAAAATATTCAAGTACAAAGGCTCATAAGATAGAGGTTATATGAGCAGCGCATGCACGAAGAGCGTATCCTTGCCCAAAAGGAATGCATGGAGTAGGAGGATCGGTTAGCTAGGGCTGGCCTATATCCTCAAGATGAGCATCGAGAGCATACGCATAGGAAGGCTTTCTCACAAGCCGAGATGCATCAAGAGCATAGAGATGCTCGTACTCATGTTACTACCAAACAAAGGGAGCGGCTACCATCGCTCAATAATCAAAGGCAGAGACAACATGAAGTAGCAACGGGAGATGGATACGAGCAAGAATATCCTAAAAGCTCTCGAGCTGAAGAGGAGGAAGAGCAAAGACCTCCATCTCATGCAAGGAAGATAGTACCTCCTAAGCCACCTACACATCAACTTAGGGAGGAGGACTTTCTATCTTCAGAAGCCTATAAGGCCTTGGCCGAGAAAATTAAAGCCATTGAGAGACAAGGCGCGGCTATTCAAAAGCTGACTCTAAGGAAAATCCATAATGAGCCTTTGGATCCTTTAGTGCCTACTTTAGCTTACCCTGAGCATTTTGATATGCCTAGGTTAGATAAGTTCAAGGGTGATGAAGATGCACAAGAACATGTAATGAGCTTTCTGGATGCTTGTTTTTAGATAGCAAGCAATGATGCATTATTGTTGTGCACGTTCATCATGACACTTTTAGGGCCTACCCGAGAGTGGTTTAATCAGCTAAAGAAACATAGTATAACAAGTTTTGAGTAATTAGATGATGCCTTTCTTGAATGCTATTCCTTTGGCATCAAGAAATAGGCTAATCTTTTTGATCTGGTTGTGCTAGCTCAGCGTGACGATGAGCCGATAGAAAAATATGGAAAGAGGTGGAGGAGATTAATGGTGAAGTTGCCATTCCCCATTCCTACCACATGGAATTAACTCAGATGTTTATGAAGAGTTGTGCCAAGCACATCTCATTACTACTATAGTTGCAATAGTATGCTACATTCGAAGAGGCTTTGGTGCAAGCCAAGGTGATTGAGGATATCAAGTTGCAGGAAGGCAACTTGAAGCTCAAAAATAGGAGAGAGGGATAGAAGAAGAGTACCACAAAGCAATAGGGCAAGCAAGCCCATGTAAATCAAGTGGTATTGAATCTCCAATGGGAGGACAAGGGGCAACAGAAGTAGAACTATCAGGCCCAACCTCCCCCTACGTAGTATGACAAGCGCAATAACTACAAGGGCAAGAACAAAGAGCAACGCCCACCTCGCCAGTTCACACCATTGAAGGAATCATTGATAGTGATTTTCCATCAGTTATGTGAGGCCAAGGCAATCAGATTACCCGAAGTCAAGATGATAGACCCCAATCAACCCAAACCAAAGGGGTTTCAAGATGATCTATTTTGCATCTTTCATAGAATGAAAGGTCATGACATCGAGGTGTGTTGGTCTTTCAAACACCTAGTGCAAAATATGATCGACAAGGGTGAGCTTGTAGTGCCTCACAACCCGTAGGCGCCAGACAATCAAAATATGGGGATTTACAAGAACCCCTTACCGAATCATGAGGTGCCTCGGAACAACGTTGGTCAAGTTAACCAGGTACGAGTCGAACCACCTACCCAGGGGTTCGTAGGCATGGTCAATGTTGTCACTAGGCATGGGAGATACGAACAACAAAATCAACCTCATGCTCCTATCCAGATACAAGCCACGCCGAATCAGCGGTCAACATAGAATATTCCAGGCCCACCAACAAGATCGATGGTGACCCTAAGGAGCAGGTTGGTCCAAAACCTACAGACAACTCCTATGAAGTTGTCAATATATGAATTAATTCAGTAGTCCTCGAGGCATAGGGAGACTCTTATGGATATTTTAAGGTCCATTGAAGTACAGGCCCAGGATGCGTAGGCATTCACAAATTTTATGGGACATGTACAACAGTGTTAGGAACCGATGATCCAATTTTACGATCATGAGATAAGGATGGTTTCTACAACTATGGCTGACCCACCATTGCATATAATTGTGTGTGTGAATCACATGCCATTTAAAAGGGTCTTGATCGATATTAGCTCATCGATCAACATAATAACGACCAAGGCACTGAGTCATTTGAAGCTACCTAAATCACATATTGTGCCAACTACATTTACATTGAGAGCGTTTAACGATGCACTATGTTCGACTATTGACACAATTATCCTACCCATATAGGTAGGTCTGAAGACCATTTCAGTAATGTGTCACGTGATAGAAGGGGCCATGCAGTACAACATTTTACTCGGTAGGCCTTGGATTCATGAAATGCATTGTGTCCCCTCGATACTACATCAATGCATGAAATATATTCATGAGGGATTGGTTCACATAGTGGCATCGGATGAGGAGCCATTTAAGTTTGTGAATCTAGCAGATTTTCCTAGGGGTTTCATACTCCCATCAATGCACCTGGATGTTCGATCGTCATCACCAATAAGGAAACCAGGAGGTAAACCGGTAGTGCATGTTCAACCAATGCCATATGTGTCACACAGATCGGAGCATACCACTGCCACTTCCTTGAAACCATCGACATCAGTCATGCATCGGGATGATAAGAAATTAAAGGTGAAGATGGGTAAGAAAGAGAAAGAGCGTGAGCCCGAGCCAATCATCGAGGACGTTCCCATTCCCATGGAAGTTGAGGAACCCCAAGACAAAGTCGAGGAGGCACCTCAGCCTACCTCACCTGCATCTTCAGTAGGGTCATCCACACCGTGGGTGATGGTACATCTCGCTAATACTAGATTAGGTGAGTACCTTGTGCAAAATGTGACCTTCGAACCAATTCTGAAGACTGCACAAGAGATGGGCAGACCTTCCACTCATCGTTATCCAGTTGGATCGGTGGTTCCATTGGGAGAGCCACCTAACCAAACTAACTTCATCTATGTGGGGCTAGATCAGCTTCCAATGTGAGAGCCCATGGATGAAGATGATGAGGAACCTTTCATGGTAAACATTTATTATTTGTCTAATCCAGAGTATGCCATGCATATTTTTGAGCTATATCACTGGCATGGATACGACCTTGGTCTCTTTGAACAAGGATGGAGGACTCCGCTAGAACCTCATTATCAGTTAGTCACTGATAGATTCAATCTAGGGTTATAGATACATGGGCAGGATGATTTGCTCATAGCATCCCTAGATCATCTGTACCTCAACATGGTGGATGATGTGGATTTTAATCCATATCATCCAGATCCTTCCAAATTCTAGAGGAATCACCCTATGATATCTGCCATCACCATTGAGCCACTCGAAGATCATCATGAAGGGCTCCTTGAGCAGACTGAGGCAGATATGAACCCCAGAGATCAACTGGGACACCAAACCCATGAGGCAGTCGATGACACAGACATGCAGGGGTGCAACCCCATTACTGCAAGTGATCTCGAGTTAGGAGATCTTTGTAATGAAGATGGAGCGGAGTCCACCTCCGATATGAGTGGACCAAGCTATGATGCAGATGAGGATTCCTCAAATGATGATGGATCTGGGGATGAAGTCGAAGGCGCTTATGTAAGGCCTTTGTATGTGCATCATTTATTGCCTATGGAATCGGTACAAGATACCGAAGAGATCCTTCCCAATATTGATCATCCAGGGGAAGAGACCGAGCCAGTTTTCTTGGTAGCATCATACATGAGGTATAATTATCCAAGTTTTTTTGGATAGCGATGATAGTATGCAAGAAGTGAGATTTATGGGGCCTCACTTAGAGGAGCGCCCTCCAGGAGTGGGGGTGAATGAAGGATTCTATTATGATAGTGATGAAGAAGATGAGCTAGAGAGGGCCTACCTTGGTCCTCCTTATTTGTATCACCATCATCAACCCATCGACATCGATGAGGTCTATAGGTAGCTACATGTTGGTCCGCATCTGAGAGCGAGATGGTTAAACTTGGATCAAATCCATCGATTGGTTAATCCCCTTCCACCGACCTACATGCAGCTCCATGAGCTGAATGATCCTATTTTGCATTTAGTGCATAGGGAGGATCCAATTATTCGTAGTCCTCATAGGGAAGACCCTTTTGTGCCTGTGCCATTAGAGCCAGATCATGGGTATGAGGACTATGCAGATTTTGTAGAGGTCAGTCCATGTGGTCCTAGAGATCAATTCCATTCCATAAACATGGTCTCCATTGATTTGACCACTCCACTCCACAATCCAATAGATCCATCTAAACCATTGTATCTTAACAAAGATGTTATCGACTAGGATCACATTGATTCACCCATTGAGCTTGAGGATTTCTTCCCCAATGAAGAAATGTTGCAACCTTTCCATTTTGCACCAGGCTATGCATATGATGTTTATCATGCCAAAAATGCTTCCAACATGGAACCACTCAACCTAGATGATGACATTCATCTGATTCCTATGCCTCACCAGCTTGAGGAGGGATCGCATATGTCGATAGAGGAAACCTTTGAGGTGGATATCAGTGATGATCCCACCAATGCAAAGAAGGTTAAATTTGGAGAGAGTCTCACTCCAGATGAGTGGGCCACCCTCATCCCTCTACTGAAAGAGAGACCAAATTTGTTTGCTTGGTCATATAAGGATATGCTAGGTCTAGACCCAAAATTGGTTACTCATAACCTTTCGCTAGACTTGACGAAGAAGTCGATCAAGAAAAAGCTTAGGAAAATGCACCCAACAGTAGCCTTAATGGTGAAATATGAGCTACAGAAGCTGTTGGATGTGGAATTTGTGATTTCCATCGATTATCCAGAATGGGTGTCCAATATGGTACCCATGGGAAAACCCGATGGAAGAATCCATATTTGCATGGATTTCAGAGACCTAAATAAGGCAACACCCAAAGATTCATTTTTATTGCCCAATATTGATGCTCTCGTAGATGCAACTATAGGTCATGAAATGCTCTCCTTAATGGATGGTTTTTCTGGTTACAATCAAATTTAGATTAAACTCGAAGACCAACACAAAACCATGTTTATAACGCCATGGGGAACATTTTGCTATAAAGTTATGCCATTCAGCCTCAAAAATACTGGTGCCACATATCAATGGGCCATGACATACATTTTTCATGACTATATGCACAAAATTCTTGAAGATTATATCGATGATTTGTTAGCCAAGTCATTGCTATGAGAAGAGCATGTAGAGGTCTTAAGGAAAGTCTTCGATCACCTGATAGAGCACAATGTTAGGATGAATCCTAAGAAGTGCGTATTTGGCATAACTTCTAGAAAATTACTAGGGTTCATCATCTCCAAGAGAGGCATCGAAGTAGACCCAATGAAGGTCAAGGCCATTTTGGAAATGCATCCTCCCACCAATATTAAGGAATTAAGGAGCCTTCAGGGCAAGGTAGCCTCGATAAAGTGATTTATCACCCAACTATCGGATAAATGTCGACCCATGAATCGACTACTACATAAGGGTGTCCCATTCAATTGGGATGAGGACTGCAAGGTAGCCTTCATTGAGATAAAGCAATACCTAGTGATGCCACTAGTGCTAGCTCCACCAAGGCCAGAGGTGCCTTTTCTACTATATATATCGGCAACTGACTTTGCATTGGGAACCATGTTGGCCCAAAAGAACGTGCAAGGCAAAGAACAGGCCATATATTACATTAGTCAAACTTTGGTGAGCTATGAGCTCGGGTATGCATACATGGAAAAATTGTGTTTAGCAGTAGTGTTCGCTACAAAGAAATTGTGACACTATATGTTAAGTCATACGACGTATGTTATATCCAAACAAAATCCTTTGTAGTACATGATGAGTAAGACTTATCACAATACGCGTACTACGAAGTGGATCATGCTTTTGATGGAATTTGATCTAGAATTCATAAGCCAGAAGTCCATTAAGGGATAGGTCATAGCAGATCAATTAGCTGAGGTGCCACTATCAAACAGTAGGCCTCTAACAATTGAGCTTTCGGATGATGCAGTCTTCATCGTATCTGAAGCTCCCAAACCCGAAGAACCAGAGAACAATGTTGATATGACTCTATTCTTTGATGGTTCAAAGTGCGAACAAGGGGGTGGTGCTAGAATAGTGTTCTTCATGCTGCAAGGAGCTCCAATGCCCTTGTCATTCAAGTTGGATTTTCTGTGCACCAACAACAATGCTGAGTATGAAGCCCTACTATTGGGCCTCCACACAGCTATCACCATGAATATTAAGAGATTGAACATCTTTGGTGATTCCTTGCTCATAGTAAATCAAGTCAAGGGGCTTTTTCAGTGTCGATGTCCCGTACTGAAAGCCTATAAAGATCTAGTTGACACATATTTGGCCAAACTAGAATGGTATGACATTGAGGCAATCCCTCGATCATCAAATAGGTTTGTAGATACCATGGCTTCTTTGGGATCCTTAATCCCTCAGAATCCATCTACTGATTTCACTACCATCCATGTCAAGATGCTCTCTCATCCAGCAGTAGAGCATGCAACCTATGATAACAGAGAATCAATCAACATGATCAGTGTAGAACCACAAGCTGAATGGTTCTATAGAGCTGAAGACTTTCTTAAGAAGGCACCATGGGGGTCATTAACCTCTCAGAGTCCCATGGGGAGTGGTACTACCATTCACCATAGGGTTGTTTTCGAGTCTGCATTTGCAAAAGTAAATACGCAGGGGGAGCAAGTCATCTTGGCAGTCGAAGCTGAGATTTATCAAAATTGGATGTCACAAATTAAAGACTTCCTAAAGCTTAGTATAATCCCAGAGGGATTACCACATGCCATGAAGCGCACATTTAAATAGAAAGTGGCCAAATATGTCTTAATAGGAGACATCTTGTACCGAAGAAGCTATGATGGAGTTCTCCTTCATTGCTTAGAGCCCCAAGAGGCATCATGGGTAATTTTGCAAGCCCATGATGGTACGTGCGATGGCCATTTTAGCGGCATGGCCATCATCAAGTGCATCCTTCAAATGGGTTACTATTGGCCCACTATGGAGAAGGAGTGCAATGCGTATGTCAAGAAATGTATTAAATGCCAGCATCATGCTAATCTTATGCACTTGCCATCATAGGCCTTACAACCCATTCAAGCGGCTTGGCCATTTGCTCAATGGGGATTAGATCTTATAGGCAAGATCTCTCCTCCATCATCGGGTCGACATACATTCATAATCATGGCTACTGAGTATTTTACAAAGTGGGTGGAAGCAATACCCTTAACAATGACAACTGGAGCTCGTATAGCAGAGTTTATACTGGAGCATATCATAAGTCATTTTGGGATTCCATCCAAAATAATATCGGATAATGGAACGTCTTTCAAGAACAAAACTATGAGAGCTTTGACATCTAAATATAGAATCAAACATAGTTTTGTGACTCCATACTATCCACAAGCAAATGGGCAGGTTGAAGCTTCAAATAAGATAGTGGTAGCCATATTGAAAAATATGGTACAAGAAAACCATAAATACTGGCACATCCAGCTACCCCTTGCACTATGGGCTTACAGGACTAGTATTCGGATGCCCATCGGGGCAACACCGTTCTCACTAGTATATGGCGTTGAGGCCATTATGCCTTTGGAATTAGAAATTCCAATGTTGTGCATCGCATTGAAAGAGTTCATCGATGATGACACTATGCATGGCAAGCTCGATTGGATCAACTGATGCTACTTGATGAACATCGCATGAATGCCCTGGAGCATCTTCGCATTTATCAAGAGTGACTAAAATGAGCTTACAATGTCAAAGTCCACCAGAGAGACTTTGAAGTTGGGGATCTTGTCTTGAAAGAAAACCAACAGAACTCTAATTTATCGCTAGATATGCGAGACAAATTCATGGCTAATTGGCTAGGACCCTACATCATATCTAAAAATATTGGTCTAGGTACCTATCGCCTAACATCGCTAGGGGGTGTTGAAGAGCCTGAACCTCTCAACATCATCCATATTAAGGTGTTTTATGCTTGAAGAGCATAGTAAAAGGCTCCGAGAGTTGCTTGTAACTGCTCGGTCATCCTAAAAGCTCCAAACACTCTCATTAGTGGTTTGGTCAAAGTCAAAAAGCTCCAAAGGCATCTATAAGCCCTTTGGTCAACCTCAAAAGCTTTGAGGGTTTGGTCAAAACCACTCGATCATCCCAAAAAGGCTCCAAGGGTTCATGAAACCACTTGGTCATGTTAGTTAAAAGCCCCAAGGATTTTCTTATAATCACTCGATCATCCTAAAAATCTCCAAAGGCATCTACAAGCCCTTTGGTCAAACTCAAAACACCAAAGTTTCAAAAACTGCTTTCAACCCAAAAGCTCCAAAGCTCATAAGCCCTTTGGTCAAATGCAAAAGGCACCAAGAGTTTCTAAAAACTGCTTGGTCAACCCCAAAGGCTCCAAGGATTCTCAAAATCGCTTGGTCATCCCAAAATGCCCCAAAGGTACCCATAATCCCTTTGGTCAATCCTAAAAGCTCCAAGGATTCCTAAAAATTGCTTGGTCAATCTAAAAGCTCCAGAGGCATGTACTCACCATTTGGTCAATTATGAGGCTCAAAACCCATAAAAATTATAAAATCAATAAAATCCAAAAAAATTTGTAAAGCATAAAATCCAAAAACATTTGCATTTGCATTTGAATTTTGCATTTTCATTTTGCATTCACACATGCATTCGCTGCATTATTGCATTGCATATAGGCATTCATCATCCGTTGCATTCCGTAATAGAAGGCATTGTGTTTGTCAGTCTTACAAATGATGCCACGTTTGTGTTTAAATCATGCATCTCTGCATTTATCATGATCCATCATTCATGTGAGTAATTGTGTTTTTCAACACAACCTATAATGTTGCTATGGAGATATACTATGGTTTTTCGGTCACTCAGCCATACCTAGTAGTCTTATCAAGAGTTGGTAGAAAGCTTGCTTTGCTTTTGTAGCTAAGGTTCAGTTAGTATAGCCCTTAGCATATCAGAAACCTATCACTAATCAACAAATTTAAACAATCCTAACAAGGACTAGGGGAAGATGAAAGCCATGAAGCAGGACCGAGTATCCTAAAGTGAAAAGAGTTATTCTTGCTTATCCCTCTATGTGGATGGTATGGGAAATATTGGTAGTTGGAAAAAGGATAGGTTAGTTCCCTATTCAGAATCCCTTGCTTACGATAAAATGAGCATATCCCAAAGAGATATCCCATATCAATCCTCATGATTGATACCCTAGATCGATATCATAGATCGACTCCCCAGAGTGATATCCCATATTGATATCATAAGATCGATATTCTCAATCGATATACCAGAAATAGTTTTTCCAAGTAAATCTCCCCAAAGGAAAGTTTTTGAAGAAAATTATCAAATGTAAATGCCAAAAAGTAAATATCAAGTGAAGATCAAAAAATAGGCTTAAATCAAAGTTCAAAGTGAAGATCAAATGAAGATCATAAATCAAAAGTTTGAGCGAAGATCAAATGAAGATCCAAAATCTAGTTCGAAGAGAGATCAAATGAAGATCCAAAGATAGTTCAAAAAGAAGATGGAATCGACTCCCTTGCTTCACTACATATGAGCAAGTATCCCAAAAATTGAAGGATAGAAAGGAATGAGCCTGAATCCCTAGAATTGTCAACACTACTGTACCTTACGCATGATGATATGTCTGATGCATTAGCATCTCACTTATGAACAAGACCAATGTTTGAATGTGGAAGAGCTAGCTTCAGGTGTCCTGCATTGCCTAGTGGCTTAGTCCAACTAAAATCTAAACTTGAGATTGGATAAGACATTTGTGGAACCCCTATCTTAGCAATGGGCTGAAAGAATCCCACCTGACATCGGGGAACGCTCGTGTCTTATCTTAAAATATTCATTTGCACACATAGGGATAATGAACAGTTAGGGTCTATCCTAGCAAAAGCCTTTTATCTCAGAAGTCTAGTGTGGTTAGTATGCAACTTTTGATAAGTCTATTAGGGTGTTTGAGTCTCATGGAAAACCTCAAAAATTTCTCCCATAGCAACAAAGTGTCAAAAATTGCAACCATATAAATCATCAAATTGCAAAGTATCAAACCCATGATACATCATTATATAAAGCACAATCAACATATAGGATAGATACCGGATGGATATTAGAAATAATATTTAGATGACCACTGACTATATCATGCACATTTTTCAAATTTGCAAAAGAAAATTGAATGACACATTATATCATTCGCATCATAAACATTGCATACCATTGCATTTCATATATGGGTGATTAATTGATTAAATTCTTATCTTAAGGATTTTCAATTACATTCATGATTTTTATACATTCTGTGGTGTCATCCATTAGATTGATAAACATATTTGCATTCATTCCTTATGTTTTAAGTGATTAAAGCATACAGGTTCATTTACATTAGATTAGCATCGTGTAAATAAAGCATTACATACATTAATGCATGAAAAGAAAGCAATATCAAATATGTGTTAAGAGAAAAACATCGCATCCATATGCATCCATCAAAAAGCACATCTAAGCATCTAAGATCACTGCATATCATCATCATAAATCAAATAGCTATCTAGTGCATGTCATCCATACATCACATCATATAGCATCAGTATAACATAAGCATTGCATCCATGTGCATCACATAAACATAAAATTAAAAATAAATGAGTACACAATAATGAGCCATAATAATGATCATATCATATATATAATGTGTGTCTCAGAGTACATCGGGAGTACAAAAATACCCGTAGGCTACAAATGTGTAGGTCCTCGACCTTACACCAAAAATGAGATATATCAAAAATGTATCCTATAATAGTAGAGCTCTAGCTCTGATCTGCTCCCCCTGTACTAGAGCTCTCACCGCCTCCCTCAGTACTATGCTCAGGAGCCTGCTCTGCCTGCTACCCTACTGACTGCTATGGATCCTACTATGAGCCTTGAGTACCACCTAGCCCGAAGAGGCCTAGCACTCATCCAACTACCCCCTATGCTATGGGCACCTCTATGCATCGAGACCTATGACTAGATGCTATAGAAGACTACCCTACCTCCCTAGTCCTGGTATGACTGCTACCACCATGCGTACTAGAGGACCTATGTGTCCTCTCACTCTGATGGGTGTGATGGCTAGAGCTAGCAGTGGACTATCCTGTAGTCCGAGATCTAGTCCATTCTAGGACTCTACAGCATATGGATCCTCAAGAACCTCTATACCCAACATCTGAATGTATCCAACCAGCTGGTCTACCCGAGCAACCCTGGATGTGTGCCTCTCATTGGCACTCATAAGTAAACCTTGTAGGCACTGAATCTCTACCATAGGATCCCGACCACCTGGTAGTACTACTGTTGGTGCCGTCGAAGACCCCATAATCACCTGAGAGGATGGAGGATCCCCCCTCTATACCCTGAGTAGATCCTACTCTACTATGGCTGCATCCCTCTATACCTCTGCCAAGTCATGAGCATGAGTGAGCTCACTAACCTAGGTCTCTATTATGGTCACCCATGCTGTCAAGCTAGCAATATCCTACTCCACCTACATCAATCGATGATCTCTATCTATCTATGCCTATAGAGTAGCGATAGTAGTGTCACACTCCCTCTACTACATCTAGAATCACCCAAGCTGACTCTACAAGTCAGCCACCTATGCTAAGAGTAGCCCCTCTACACTATCAAGAGGGACCTCACCCTCCTCTAGAGCCTCCTCATCGAGATCAATCTTAAGAGCCTCCTCAATGGTAACCTCTATGCCCCAACCACCCTCTATCCACTAGTACACCTTACACCCATTAGGATCCACCTCTACTCTAGCCTGATCTACCACTCGACCTAGAGGCCCTATCCCATACCAACAAAATAGAGACCACCATCCATCATACTCTAGAGTGGTCATCGCTATGTCAACCCTAGTATCCTAGAAGTCATCTAGAGCATCACCTAGAGCCGGAGGCTAGATCCATGATAGATCCCTCTCCAAATCTAGGCGCTTGTAAGTGAATGGGATCTTCGGGATGTCCTACACCATGCCAAACTACCATAGGACATGAGAGAAAAACTAAAACTCTCTAATATCGACCTTTCAATCAAGTAGCCATCTATCTCGGTGAGCCCGTCGAAGCCTCTCGTCGACCTCAGGCCAGTCAAGACAATCCATGTAGGGCCACCACTGGATATCATCTAGCCCAAGTGCTACAAACTAGGTAATGTAATGTTGGGTCTCACCAACATGAGTCCTACTATGGAAACCCTCCTCCTCCCGAGGCTAGCAGGCAGCATAGCACTGATGCTCATCATCAATATCTATAATGTGTAGGGGTAGCTCCCCAGGATGCTCTACCCTGATATGCTGCCAACCCCAGATCTATAAAAGTAGACTACAGTTGATGCCCTTATGGCTACGCTCAGTGATCTGATATAGCTCTCGATACAGCTGAGCCAATAGAGTGCTCCCCTAGGCTAGGAGCAGTGGTTGGCAGATAGAGCTCTGTACAACTCTACGCATAGTAGCTAGAAGGTTCTAGGGAATCCTCATACTCGAGGAGTCTAGAAGCACATATTGCACCACCAGGTGCATAAAAATGGCCTCATGCACAGAGAAGATATTCTTCCCCTACCAATAGCCGATGTGGACCCCTCCATGGTCAATGGCGCCCTGAGCCTCCTCACTCTGAGCACCAAAGATAGCATCGAAGATGGACTCCTTAGCCCTAGAAGTAGAGCATACGATGGCCTCACCATCAATGGGGATCCTAAAGATCTTATATACATCCTCTAGTGTAACTATCATTTCACCTATAGGTAGGTGAAACGTGTTGGTCCGCATATTCCAGCATCGGGCCAACGTAGTCAGATAGGATTGATCTACCCTAATGGTGGGTAGATCCAGAACGTAGTCGAAGCTGATAGCTCCGAACCACTCTCGCTCACCATCAGTGAGCTCTCCATAGAGAGTCTTTAGAATGTCAGGCTCTCATGCTCTAGAGGTCAATATCTAAAATAAATAGCATAATATAAGGAAAAATCTAACTAAAACAAGCAAAAACATTTAAAAATTGATCTAAAAATCATCAAAAATAGTAAAAAACTGATCAAATTGCAAAAACATGTCATCATGCAGGCCTAAAAATCAAATTTGTCAATCAGACAGGTCAAAAATGCATTAAATGATATTAATTGCCTCTAAAAATTTAGAAAAATTAAAAATTTTATAAATTTTTCCTAAAGTTGGTGAACCGCGGGTCAACCCTACAGTCCGCATGCGGTCAAAAATTGACCATTGGGATTTTGAATGTTGACCATAGCTAGAAGTTGTGGTCCCCAATTGACCAATTGGGAACCATAGCTAGTACCTATGGTCTCCGATTGAAGTCCGATCGAGTGCGATACCATGACCAAAAATGCAAAAAAATTAAATCTAAGCTACCCTAGCCTAAGATGAGGTTCATTACCAATAGTTTAGTGTAATTGATTTACCAATTTCTTAATTGGGTTCATTTTAATTGGTAATGGATGTGAGGTCTTGGTTTTTGAGTTACCTTGCCCTCGCCTCGTCCCCCGTGGCTAGAAGACGCTTGCCCGCGCCCTGCCATCATGTTGTAAGTCGGTGTGCGGGTAAGGTGTGGTAGGTTGCAGGTCAGTTTTGTCAGTTGTCACTATCAGAGCTCCAATTTGTAAGTCACTATCAAGGAATAATGAGAGATATTTGAAATTTGGAATTTTTATAGACTTCTCATATTCATGCGGACCGCAGGCCCTAGCCGTGGTTCCCAAATTTGCAAATGGGAACCGTAGACCCTAGCCATGGTTTGCAACTGGCAGACAATTTTAGAAAATCCCACCATGGGAAGGGCCAAAAATATCAATTAATGCCTCCCATTGGGTTAGAGCTCAATAAAAGCAAGCTAATTTGGAAATTTGGTGATAATCAAGCACCGAGATCCAATAAAAAATTAAAAATCTGGCTGAGATTATAAAGTACAACCGAGGTCATCGCTATGATAATCCTTTCATGGAGTGACACACCTCCTAGAAAAATAAATAAGCTCAATGTATAATTCAAAATATTCAAAAAAAATCAAATAAATTAAAACACCAAATGCACCTCGTATTCAGTAATTTACCCTATACACTTGGCGGTTGCAGCGACTTGCGATCCATGCAATCCGGCAAGATGAGTAAATTACCATAAGGACATTTGGGGCAAAAATTGTCATCGTTGATCTGATATGCTTCTTTTCAATCCCTAAGAAGGCCTTCATGGTCGGACTGCTCCACGAGAACGAGGCGTTGCATGTCATTTCTTCTATGACCTCTTTTTCAGCAAATCATCGATAATTTGATTCAACACAAATCTGATTGGATTTGTATCAATTCGATTCCCTAAGATGGCTATTGTAGCCCGACTGCTCCATGGGATAGAAGTGTGCAAATACTATTAATAGTTGGAATCAAAATCTGAACTAGGCCTAGCCAAGGCATTAATTTGCTCAAATCTAAATTTGTTCAGATCATCCATGGTGGTCAAGCGACATCGTCGCTTCATACATTGTCATTACCCTCATCGACTCGTCGCTTGAGGGGGTAGTCATAATATCAAATCATAATCAAAATCAATAGAAGATCCCGGAGATCGTAGATCCCTTGATCTTGTCAAAATTGTGTTCGTCCTTGCGAATCATTGTAAACAACTATCATAAGCTTACCCCTTTGCTTGGGGAAAATAGCAAATATGATGTTGCTTATTGTTCTCTGCCTTTCGGATCTATGGGTCAGAAGATACCTATGGAATGCACAGCTACACCGAATGAGATGAGAAGGGCACAAGCTTTTCAAGTTTAAGCCTCCAAAGAGTTGGAAGCAATGATTCCAGGATGCGCATCCTTTTGCTAGACCTGGGGCATCTAATGTTGATCTTACTAATGATCATCATAGAACCTTTAGCATCATTTTAGGAGGTCTATTTTTTCTCAACATTGTTTGATCTCACAATGCATCTCAAAAGGGGCATCTGTAGACACCTAAAACGCGTCATGTCGAGGGTGACTACTCATATGGACATGCTACAAGACCATATGGAAGATCTTGGATAGACTCCAAGATAGAGCAGTGGTTCTAACCACTCAATTTGGGCTCCTTGGCCTAATCAGTCTGAACCATAGCCCAGACCTATGGTTTATAGCTGAACCATGGCTGAGACCTACGGTTTGTAGTCTAGACCATAGTTGTGACCTGCGGTCTTAACTGAAGTTCAGTTGGCCTTCAATCCGAGCCAAATCGGTTGAAACGACCATTGGATCTAGAAGAAGGTGGTTAGAGGGTGGAAGCTTCCATTCCAACTATCCTAACCACCCCTTCTTGATCTTGGCTTCTCTAGGAAGCCACCCCTAGCCCTTGGGTAGTCCTATAAGTACCCCTCAAAATTAGGGCAAACTATGAGAGAGAGCATTGGATATTTGAGCAATGGAGCCCTATCGAATTGTACACTCAATCGAGTATACTAAGAGAGAGCTATTGCACTTATCCCCTACCTACTTGCCAAGATTCATGATGAATTGCATTATGGATGCCCTAGGAGTCTAGGAGAGCCAAGAAATGCAAATCTAGGCAAACGAAGGCCCATCACAGTGATTTGACCACCAAACCTATCAGAAGGACATCGAAGGTGACCCTTGAACATCAATTGGACAAGGAGGTTAAGCCCACTACCCTTGGAATTGAGGGTAAGCCTATCAGAGTGCTAACCATGGCTGTCAGCCATGGTTTACAGTGCAGACCATGCACCAGAGCTATGGTTTGTAGTAGAGGTATAACCACCTTCCTATTTCCATTTTTGTCTAGCTAATTAGGTTAGATTAGATGTTTTTATGGTTTAATAGCATTTTAGAAGACTTCTGACCGTAGAACTAGGTTAGATTTACATTTTATGCTTATGCTTCAATTAGGACTTAAATGCTTTCTTTATGCATGTTTATGCTTCACTTTTCATATCTGATCCATGCATAGTGTAGCTGCTACTTTCCTTTACGTTATTACATGAATCTTGATTCACTTTGCATAGCTTAGAAGCATTCTTTATGTTTTCTTGATTATGCATGTTAATGGTGTCATTATGCAATTTACCTAAAAGGGCCTCATCATGAGAGGCTGCCTATATTTTTGACATTCTTGTTGTTTCTTGACCGTAGGGAACAGTTTCAAAGGAGAGCAAACCATCAAGTTCCTTCCCCATTGCGAAGAAGAGGGCACCTCCACCCTAGAGCAGTTCGTGCCATTCTGAAAGGCATTTGGAAATCACACCTACCCTTAAGAGGGAAAACAATTGTGCACTCCTATTGTAATATTGTATCAAAATGAATATCCCTAAGAGGGACGTACTTGTAATTGGATTTTGGCTTTGAATACAATGGAATAAAGTGTTTTCTTTCTTGTTTCATTTGTTGTCAATTTTGTTTTCTTGTATGCATGCTATATCTTTACCATTTATCGCAATAGGAGCCGCTCATCGGGTGTGACCCTTTCTGGTGGTTACACCAAATAATATAATATACTCTAACACCCCATTTATTACATTATTTGGGTATTGAAGACTTTATTCTTCAATATGGATCTTCATCTTTCTAATATTCAAGTTATTTTCTCTTACTTCCTTCATTGTCCTCTTTTTCTGAATCTAGATGAGTATCTTCATCTTGTTCTGGTTCTTCTTCTTCTCTAGTTTGTAGATGGCCAAGTAGAGCATAGTTTTTTATCCTCTCATTCTTTTAATCTTGAATATTCTATTTCCCCATATGCTTTTATGATGTATGGGTTCTTTGTTTTTACAACTTGTTCCTCAAAAAATGTATTAGTATTATTTTGAAATTTAACAATCTCTTATAAAGTCTCAATCGAATCTAAGATCATATATATATTTGTGGATTGATGTTGTAGCTTCTATATTATTTTGATTTATGATGAGACACATATTGACTTCATTTATTTATCTCAAATCAACTATCCTTTTGCTTTCTACTAGCTTTGCTACTGAAACGAGATTAGATGTTAATATAGGAACATACATCACATTATGTAAAAAAAAATTTGGAAATTATTTACTAGGCGTTATACACCCATATCCATGTATAAGATAGTTCTTACCATTTGTAATTTTCAACCTATAATTATTAGTGATTTCAAGACAATCAAACCATTGCAAGTTGCCTATCATATGATGACTAGCACCATAATCAATATACCAAATGTTCTTTTAAATTTGACTTGTAGAATGTTTTGTGTTATAAATAATTTTACATCTTTGGTGTGGTATATTGTATGAGTCTTGATTTTTCATATTTTTGTAGTGTGCCTTGTGATAACCTACTCCTTTTGTTATTTTATTTATTGTAGCATTTCTTATATATTTCAATCCTTTTTTAACTTTTTGACTCTCACCTTCAACTTTAGTAGTATATGATCAATTAATAGAATTCTTTAATCTCTTGTGAATATTTTTGATAGAAACTTTGTAGTAGTCTACCTTATGACTCCCTAGTTTTAAGTATATGCTCAACCTTGCTAAGAACTTTTCAATTTTACAAGTTTTGTAAAATACCTTCTATCTAGGAAGTGTTTGAATGCACTATGAAACTTGATAGTATGCTTAGTTTTCTTAGTTTAAGTTAAATTCCTTTTGACTCCCTAATGTTCAACTTCACTTTCTTGCCTTATGTCTCCCTATTGAATAGTAAATAGAAAGCTAAAGATCAATGATGATGCACCTTCAAGTTTTAATAAGGTTCTTTTCCTTCAAGATATTTTAGTTGGATTAATATCTCATAAATTAATATAAGAGACTAATGCAAAATGTAATTTCCAACTTCTAAGCAATTAATGGTTTTTCTCTTTTAACCTTCAATTCTCAATGGTTTAATTTTTCTAAATTCCAAGGAACTAAAATATGAAGTAGTATTCCTTATAACTCCCTAATTTTGAAATTTTAGAAAATAATAATATTTGCAAATACTAAGGTATTAGAATATCAAGAAATGTAACTTGAAAATATATTTTCAATATAAAATTCACCCTTCAATTTGCTTTCTAGAACTTTAATAGAATATCTAAGGTTTTATCTCCTTATTCCTCCTATTGTTTAATAAACCAACCTTAGAGATTAAATGACCTTATAACTCCTTGTATTATAGAAAGCAATTAATAGTGTAATGCACTTATACCTTTCAATGATGTGTTGCTTGTTGTTCGATGTAGGCTTTGACTATGATTTCAAACCCTTGAATGTTGTATCTCCACAATTCATGAGGTATGATGCCAAGCACTAATTTGGGCAATGTTCTCGATGCTCTTTAGACTGTAATATCTTCCTCCTTTAATACTATTTGATTGAGTATGCAAATATATTTATGTTCTCCTTTGGGTAGAGGTATTTAATGGTCCTTACCTCCTTATGCAACATATGCCAAATGGCATATACATTATTGTTTGAGCCTGTAACTCCTTGCTAGGTGGTGTTGGTTTGTGTGATGTGTTAGAAGATGTCAATATTGGAAATCATAGGTATTATGCCAATGTGTATAATTTGAGTGATGAGGATTGAAATTTATCAGTCTACATTTAGTGTTACTTGGGCACTCATTTCCCTTTGTACGCATTATACAAGAAGGTGTTACAAAGAACTCCAATGGTGCTCTTTTGGTCCTTCTTCCTTGTGCCAAGTGGCACAAGATTCCTTCACTCTGGATGGCAAGTGGATGCTCTCAACTTTGCATGTAGCTATGTCCTTCAACTCCCTTATTTGCCCAATGCTTCTTGCCAACTATCGATTAGTTGTTCTTGCTTAGCTTTCTCCAACTAATGGTGGTGCTCTCCAATGCAAGTGGTTCCAAGGTGCTTCAATGCTGATGGTTCTAAGGTGCTTGCTTCAACCCTAACATTGTTCTCCTTCTAAAATATTCACAATATTCACTTGGGTAATAAGCTTCCTTACTTGCACCTTATTTTTGTTATCTTACGTTAAATTGTTTCCTTGACAATGCTATGTTAAACTTACCTTGATAATGTGGTTATGCTTCTCAACTTGGTCTTCTTTAGTTGTAGATTGATATTGCACCATGAGTGATACTTACATGAGACCAATGACACTAAATATAGTGGCTTGAAAACCTGTTTGATGAGTCCTTTGTTGGATCTCTTCCTTGCTTTGATGTGGTTGCTCGAAGATTATACTTTTTTGGTCATTGTAATACCTTTTAGACACTATATATTTTTTCCTTATTTATTGTGTTTAAAAGAACAAGAATGGCATTCCTTACATAATTTAAATAATATTGTAATAGTTAAAAGAGGAACACCTTAACTTGCACCAAAGGTTTAGGTCGTATGTCTCCTTTCTAACTTCTTTAATGAGGTGGCTTCTTGCTCTACTCCTTGAGGGAAAATGTTGATATAATGTTGTCTTCCTTACTAGACAACACTAATATCTAACTCACTTGCTTGAATAACTTGCAATAATAATTTCAAGCAACTAATATGCCCTTTTTGGATGGCTTATTTTGGTGACTTCCCTTCACCAAGATATGTTATAGGTTTTGTGTGCTCAATAGTGTCTCTTGACACTTTAACTTAATCTTGCTTGTGCACTAATTTTACACCTTTGATAAATCCTTAATGCACCTTAAAATTATCTTAGAAATAACTAGTATAGTGCAATAACAATTTCTCCTTATTGCTCCTATAAATGAACTCTTAATAGTAACTTGAAATATGCACTATAATCTATGCAAAATTTCACTTACAGATAATGTCTTCTTTGCTTTAACTAGAAGGTAGGATGTTGATATTTTTCTTTCTTTAAAAATATATCTAACTCATATTTTTATGTGAAGGTTATAATTCTATTAAAAACTATCTTTTACACTCCTTGAAGACTTTAATATGCAACCTTCTCCTTGCAACTTTTAAACTCTAATATGGTGCTTAATTAAACTTAATAACAAACTGGATAACTAAATTTTAAATAATGAACCTTTTGCACCAAAGTTTCTTACCTTAATGACCTTTGTAGATGATGGTTGTCTTGGTGATTTGAATTCACCAAAATGTTGCCTTGTAATGGATGAAATCACAACTCTTCCTTGCTGTCCAAAATAGCTTTTTAGATTACCTATTTGCAGATTTGAACCTTCTAATTTTCTTCCCTAAAACTTTAGTTTGGTGTATTTTATATTCCTTTAGTATGCACTCTATAGATTTGAAGTTTTACAACTAGTAATTCTGCCCTAATTGCTGCCCTTGTGCAGTCAATTTCACCTTTGAAATGTTATCTTTGTATCTCTAAAACTTGGTAGGAAATCCTCCAAATAGCAACTAATATTTTCCTTCAAGAAATCTTCACTTTTTTAGTTATAAAACCAATAACCTCCTATCTCCGAAATGACCTTCAAGCCTTCAATGGTAATCCCTAAATCTCCTATATTTGGTGGCTTCTCTATCTCATTTCTCCTTCAACCTCCTTATAAAATTCTAACTTCAATATTGACCTATCTAGTGGAATTCTTCTCAATATTCTAACTATCTTGAGTTCTTCACTACTCTCCTCCAAAATTTAGCAAAATCCTTACCCTTCTCATTTTGGGCTTGTTGTCAGATGGTAATAATTGTCCTAAATTTTCTTTATTAGAAAATTCTCCTTGATTTCTTCTCAAATCCTCTCCAATGGAATTATTCAAGTATCCTTTAATGAGGCTTTCCTAACCATATTCTTATTTATCCTTTCAAGTATATTGAGACCTTCTCCTAGGGCCTTTGAATTTTTACAACTTCTCTAATCTTCTCAATGAGACCTTTCCTTCAATCTTCAATTGTGGAAGTTTTGCAATGAGATCTCCCTATTGGATCTCTGAAATCTGCTACTGGATTTTGGAATAGGACTTTTGTTAGTCCTTCTCTATGTTCAACCTTTCAACACTAGAATTTCTTCAATGGGATCTCTTATAGGTCTCTTCAACTTCTCAAGCTGATTTCTTCTACTCCTTCAATCTGCAATATGTAGTTTTCAATATTCAATGGAGATCACCAACCTCCAATCTTCTCCTTGAATATTTTATTGATTCTCTTATTATTCAATATGCAATAAGGCTAATCTATATTTTTTCTCTCTTCTGTAATTTGCAGGTCTACTACTCTTGCAATGTTTTCTTAGTCTTCCAAATATTTAATCTCCAACTTTTTATTCTAGGTACTAGATTGATTCCAAAGAAGATATTATTTCTATATATTTATAAGAAGCTTTCCAAATTTATTTGAATCTCCTTTTCCTACAACAAATATTAGAATCTACAATGGAGAAAACTTTAAATCTAGAGATAATAAATCTTCACTAGTTGATTTGTCAATCTAATGGAATCAATGCCGAGTCCTAGTCTTTACAAGTTTTCTGCAACTCTATGAAAGACTCCATCAAAAATGTATTTTTAAAAATTCTAAAAAATATATTTCTAATCTCCTCTCAATCTCTCTTGTGGCTCTTCATATTTCTTATTTATCTACCATGTTCTCTGATACCACTGCTAGCTTTTGAGGATGTATATTAAAGGAAATGCAACCATAAGATTTAAAATTGTAAGCTATGATAACTATATGATAATGGCACTATAATATGTAGGTTAATAATGAGATAAACTTGGGGCAAGGGAGGGATGGCTTCAGCACTAGGTTACCTGGGACTGACCAGTCCCACTTCTCCATTTCCCTGCCCCCTTCCCGGGTCTGCTCTCAGGCCTAGTTTCTAGGTTCCCCTGTTTTCTTAGGTTTCCCTCTTGACGGGGTTGCTGGTCTGCAAGGAGGGTTTGGTGGTTTCTTGCCCTGAGTTTCCTGGTTCGACGGGTTTCCAGCGTGCTTTCGGGGCTGTTGGAAGAGGGTTGGCTCTGGTTTTTTGGTTGCTTCTCGGGATCTTCATCTGCGTTCTTTTGGCTTCGGGGGGCACCTTTTCCCGTAGATGGTTTTCTCAGTCGCCCCATGAAACCCTTGTCTTCGGGATCTCCTTGTAGATCCGGGGTTTGTTTGTTCTTGTGGATGGATCTCAGGGATCTTTCTGTAGTCTTCAGTTTGGGTTCTGGGGGGTGCCCATGCATGCAGCTACATCTCTCCTTGGATCCATTCCCTGACAGACAATGGTGGGGCTAGAAGTTTTCTTGATGGTGGTTTTAATGGCTTGTTTCCTTGCAAGGTTTGATCTTGGGATGGGGGCTCAAGATCTTACAATGCAATGGCTTTCGCTATTTTTTCTACCCGTCAAAATCCTTCTCAGTCATGGACGCTCACGGGACAGCTTCCTTGTCTCTTCTCTGCAGCTTGCATCCCAGATCGGGGTTCCTATTAGACAGGGGTTGTGTTCTGGGCATGCTGCTGGTTTTCCCGCTGGGCAGGATCCATGAGTTCGTGAGTTTTTCTGCAGGTTCAGGGCGTGTTGGTTTTCCACGATGGGGGGTCGTGGGTTTGTCTGCAGGTCTTGGGCGTACTGCTGGTTTTTCCCGCTGGGCGGTTTCGCCTTCTCTTGTTGGTTTCTCTGAAGGCGGGATTCTAGGCATGCTGCTATTTTTTTCCTACAAGGCGGGATTTCCTGTTGCTGTTGGGTTTCCCGCGGGGCGGGACCTTCCCTTGCTGCTAGTTTTTTTCCCCACTGGGCGAGACCCTTCACACCCGGTTTAGGGTTGGTTTGGTGGTTTTCCCGCAGGCGGGATCTTCCAATTTTGTTGGTTTTCCCGCTAGGCAGGATTTCTCAAACATGCTAGTTTAGGGTTTGCATGCCTTTCCTGCTTGGCGGGATTCCTAAACATGCTTGTTTTCCCCTCGTGGCAGGATTTCCAGATTGTGCGGTTTTTTCCCCATGAGGCGGGATTGTAATTTTTTCTGTTGTTTTCCCTACTGGGAAAGTTTTTAAATTTGTTAGGGTCCCCGCTAGGCTGGATTTTCCCTTTTTGACTGCCGGTTTTTCCCGCTGGGCGAGATTTCCTTTGTGGTGGTCTTCGGATGTTTCCCGCTAGACGGGATTTTATCTTCATCCTTGTAATAAGTCTCCCACTGGGTGGGATGTGTCATTTGGGTTTTAACCCTCGGTTTGGTCTTTTGACCTGTTGTAAGAAGGTTTTTGGGATCCTTTCAAAACCCGCTTGTAATATAATTCCAACTTACCAAAAAAAAATAATGAGATAAACTTCTACAATAACTTAGTAATGTGCCATTAATGAAGCTCATTAAAATAGTATAATGCAATATAATGAGGGACTTGAATACTCCAAAATTTTCAATGAAGAACTACATTGTACCTACTCACTACTCACTATAGTAACATTGTCTCTACCTCCGAGTGCTATGTGGATTGGTAAGTGCTTGTATAACCAAAAATTTACCAAGAAGACACCCAAGTTCAAACCTAAGGGACAAATTTTTTGCAAAGGTAGTAGTTTGATCTAAATCCTCTGAGTGCATGTCATATCGACGATGATGGTACGAATATTGAGCGACCAATGATCCCCTTCACATTGGGTCAGTAATAACAAAGTAGAATAAGTTTTGTGGAAGTAGACCCTGTGGTTTGAAACCCACACTTGTTAGTTGCTAAAAATAGTGTGGTTGTATCCAAATCTCCTATGTAACAAAAAAAAATATTATCTTTCTCACTCTCTCTATTTATCACCTCTCACTCACTCTATCTATCACCTCTCTATCAATCACTCCTTAAAGCCTTATATATAGGAAGACATGTGCCTTGGACTTGTTGTGGCTGATCCACAACACACCCCAAAATTGGGGACCCACCTTTTTTGCATGCTTTCAAAGAAGACCGCAGTGGCCCAGATGCTAAAAAAATCAAAGGAAGAGCAAAATATAGCAAGAAAAAGAAAGTGTCGCGATATCGCGACATGTTGCTCCGTCGCGACCAGAAATGAAAAGTTGTCGCGATATCGCGACATGTTGCTCCGTCGCGGCCGAAAATGAAAAGTTGTCGCGATATCGCGACATGTTGCTCCGTCGCGGCCGAAAATGAAAAGTTGTCGACGATTCGCGACATGTTGCTCTGAAATGAAAAGTTGTCGCGATTGCGACATGTTGCTCCGCCCAGAAATGAAAAGTTGTCACGATATCGCGACATGTTGCTCCATCGCGGCTAGAAATGAAAAGTTGTCACGATTTCACGACATGTTGCTCCGTCGTGGCTAGAAATGGAAAGTTGTCACGATTTCGTGACATGTCACGTTTTCGTGGCTAAGAGCAGCAGAATGCATCATGAAGAGAAAATGTCACGATATCGCGACGTGTTGTGAAATCATGGGTCATAGAAGAGAGAGAAAGACAGAATGGAAAATTGTCACGAAATCGTGACATGTCACAAAATCATGGTCAAACCAGTCAAACAGGGCAAGGCACTAAAGTTGTCGCGATATCGCGACATGTCACGTTTTCATGACCTGAAGCAGCAAGACATGCCAAATGAAAAGATGTCATGATTTCGAGGTGGTAAGAAGGCAAAGATGAAAAGCGTCACGATTTCACGAGAAGCACCAGGCGAAGATGAAAGCGTCACGATTTCAAAGAAGCCCAAGGGTACGAAGATGAAAGCGTCACGATTTCAAAGCAAAGTGAAAGGAATGAAAAGGCATCACGATTTCACGAAAAGTTGCCAAAGTGAACAGAATGAAAAAGTGTCACGATTTCATGACATGTGTACGTTACGCAGAAAGCAAAACACAACAAAGAGAAAAACCGTTGCATTTTTGACATAAAAATGTCATGATTTCGTGACATGTCTCATTTTTGCGATGCATGAAGGCGAACAAGGTTGTTGACAGAAAATGTCGCGATATCGCGACATGTCTCATTTTCGTGATGAAAGAAGAAAAGCTAAGCTGCATACATAAAAATGTCGTGATATCGTGACATGCTATTTTTGGTCACGATTTACAAGGGGCCATTACGAAACATGCAGAAAAGCATGGAACACGTGGCATAAAGGTGTAAGGGCTACAGAAGCGTTACAGGTCACAGAGAAGATCAAGCGTCTCGATGTCGAACATAAAGTCAAAAACAATGAAAAGGCGGGGAAGGTGAAACGAAGTGATCTGGGAGATGAAGCGAAGCGTCACAGGGTGAAACAGAGAGCATTGCCAGAAAGTATAAAAGCAGAAGCACAGATTGGTACAAGGGTCAAAAAACCACTACGGGCAGAGTTGCAGAGCCAAAGGCAATAAGCCATTCTGGGCCTGCTTTTGTGGTGTTTTTCTTCCACTTTGTCTGGATATTTCCTTTACATTGGACTAGGTAGGAAATTGTTGTAAGCAGAGTTGCAGTGCTGAAGGCTAGAGGGCCATTCTGGGCCTGCTTTGAGGTTGTTTTCTTCCATAGACTGGGTTTGGGAAACCAGAGATTCTGTTGTTGTATAATGACCAATTTTTAATACAAAAAATTCAGAGAGTTGCACCTCATTGGCAAGAAAGAAGGAGTTATTTTCTAGCATGCAGGATTGAATGTTTATCTTTCCCCTTTTCGGATTTCTAGGCTTATAGGTGAAGTTTAATGCAAGTTCTCTTGGTTGCTTCATGCGAATGTCTAAATCTGAAAAATTACAGTTTAAACCCTAGAAACCAGCACCTAACTTACCTGGATTGTGCGAGTTTGCGGGTTCAATAGGTTAGGTTGTATGCAGAAAACCTCATTAGCTTCGGTTTTGTCAAAATAGGATAGCATCATACTGAATGCACTTTTTATTTTTCTTTCACATTTTATTTTCATTTTTTTCTGCACTTTATTTTCATTTACAGGCATTAAAATAAAAAAAAATAAAAAACTAAAAATTCCAAAATCTGAAAATAGAAAATTTCCATTTCAAGGCCAGAATTTCATTTTTAGTTTTATTTTTCATTCATGAGCCGATGATGACATTCCCTTCATGAAAATTCCAATTTCATTGAAGGAGTTCTGTTTTATGGCATTTTATAAATTTCCATTTTGAAGTTACAGCATGGTCATATAAGGATCAAATCACATTTGCTTTATTCGGGTTCAACGAACAATCATTAAAGTTTCATAATAAAATAAACCAACATTGCCCCTTGTTTTCAGTTACTTGCAACCACTAAGGTGTTCCAAGCATTTTTATTGAATATCTTTATTTGAGATTATTAATACACAGATGTAAAATGCTAACATAGCGGAGACCTTGGAGAAGTTACTTGTTTAATTTCTTTGCAAGCAGAGGATTTAGAACCCAAATCCTATCGGAGAGTGTGTTTTCACAATCGGGTGAAAATACCACTCAACAGATTGGCGCTAGAAGGAGGGCTGGATGGGTTTATTTTAGTGAGATTTAAAATTTTTGTATATTTCATGCCCTACTGATTGTTATCTTTAGTCTTCTAACACCACTCAAGATTGGCGCTAGAAGGAGGGCATGAAAAGGTTTATTTTATCATGATTTTAGATGCTACAGGTTTATAATTGTTTAAGAGCTTTACATTGCTAAATATTTCAAGTCCATTTGATTAGCATCTTCGGCCTCCTCTAACACCACTCAACAGATTGGCGCTAGAAGGAGGGCCTGAACTGGTTTATTTCACGGTGATTTAAGTGCTACAGGGATTTAAATTTTGAATATTTCATGCCCTGTTAATTGTTATCTTTACTCCTCTAACACTCGGCAGACTGTTAAAAGGAGGGCCTGAATTGGTTTACTTTATTCTATTTTAAGCAATTCAGGTATGTTGTATATCATTCTAACACTTTTTGATTGTTCATACAGAAACAATGTGATTTGATTTAATTTTGAAAATTTTGGTTTTGACTAACAAAGTGTTGTTTCATGCAATTACTTTTCATTTGATTTTAATGAATACATCTCTTAGTTGATGCTAACTTGATTTTTTATACATTGCAGGTTGAATATTCAATAGATTTGGTTCTAAAGTTACATTTTGAGGTTCACTAATGGCAACATTTGAGGAGCAAATTGTATCCCTAAGAGCTGAAATAGCATCTCTAAGAGAAAGAATGGTATCTACAATGGAGGATCATTATAAGGGTTTGTCTATACATGTGATACCCTATCAAATTCCTAAAATGTTATTGGATTTTTTACGGTGTTTTAATCAAGAGGTGCCACTAGGATACTTGCAAAAACTACATGTCTACAAGAATACATTATGTCAATTCCAGATTTTCTATGAGGAGGTAGCTTGTAAGTTATTTGCATACATTTTGGATGATAAACCATTCTTTTGGTATAGCCAACTACCCATGGAGGTTAGGACTTCTTGGATACAACTAGAAGCAGCCTATCTTTATCATTTTGGTAATCAGGTTGACTTAGAAATCTTGAAAAATCAGTTTACCTCCATATGTAAGGAGCCTAATGAATCCTTGAGTCAATTCAATGGAAGATTTCATGAGTTGCACTCCCAAATGTGGGAAAATTTTAACACATTAGAAGAGGAAGCCATGGAAGTATACCTAGGAGCCATACACCCCACACTTGCTTCACTCATTGAGGAAAAAATGAGTGGTTTGTCTCTAGAGAAAATCCATGAGATCTTAGAAGAGATAGAACGACAAGGTCTTGAAGAAGAAAAGGCACAACATGTTCACATGAGAGATTGTTCTTTTGATGCCAACCTACACCAACCATCAAACATAGCACCCTCCACTCCAATGATACCTAAGGTGAATGATCAAGGGGATGAATTTGAATATCCAAATTTTACAACCACCTTAGATGTAGTCCACGAGGAGGTGCAAATTGCTAAGCCAACATCCGCTAGTGAGGATTATGCAGAAATGATCTCATTCATAGAGATACATGATTATCCAGATGAAGGGGTTCTAAATTCAACAATGTTTGATATATGTGATAGGACGGAACCCACCATAGAATTGAATGAAGTGGTTGAAAGTGAAATTGGAAGAAAACCAATAAATAAATTTGAAGATATGATAGAATTTCACCACTTGTTCTTGGAAGATACTATTGATGAGATGTGTAAAATTAACGATCAAGAAATTCTTCACCCTCCAAATTATGATAAAATTGAATCATGGGTTACTAATTTGGACGATGATAGCCTTACAAATTTGAATTCAAGAAATGACCCACTTTTGGAAATAATTGAACCATCTAAGGAAGGTGAAGATGAATTTGATGAGAAACACATTGATGAATTGGAAGATGTTGAAGAAGTAGTTGAACGTCACCACTTGATTTTGAAAGATGATTATTATGATGCTTGGAAGAAGTGGGAAGACTACACTCACTCCAAAACTACTAATGAAACTTGTGTGCCAATTGATATACAGGACAACATAATTGCCTACTCAAAGGAAGATATTACAACTCCTGTACAATTTGAGGATGTTTTGGAAGAGGGTTTCAAATCTCATCAAATTTTGGAAGATTATAATGATCCTATTGCCAAGGACAAAGAAGAAAAAGAATTTATGAATGAATCAAAAGATCATGCCACAAACATCATGGAATTTCATGCCATGGATTTGGATGACAATTTTCACAATGGTTGGGGGAGATATGATAATGCATTCTTTTCTCACATCCCTATAGATGAAACTCATATTTCACTTGATATGCAGGATGTTGAACCTTCTACATCATACGAAGATCTCATATTCACAAGATTTGAGAAGGTTGCAAAATTCGACCATGTTGAACATAAATTCATTGAAGGTGTGGATGCAAGTTTGCATGATGATTTTGAGGATTCAAATGAAGAGATACCATGGATAGTGAACAAAGAATTGGAACCAAATGACAAAGAGATTGATCAATTGGAAACAACTCAAATGAAGGATCATCAAGATGAGTCATGGGACATACACTTTGACCAAGAATATTGGAGGGTTGAAAAGGATGGATGTTTTATTGGGTGATTTTGGTATGTTTGATGAAAGTAATCAATGAGTTGGACCATGGGTAAAGGTTAATCCACCATTTTGTATATGTTCAAAGGTAGAGTCTAACCTTTTGTGTTCAAACATCCAAGATTTAGGTGAAAATTTGCATGACCATATTTTGAATTTGAATGATGTTTATGGTGAAATGTCATTAAAGGTGAATGAAAAACAGGGTATGATTTCTAATCACACCTTTGATAACATTGTTTTAATGAATGAAAAGGAAGTTGATGCACTTGAATTGTTAAATCAAATTCATCAACAATTACTAATTGAATCTAGGGTAAAAACTTTTAATGATCCTAATTTAGTAAATATCCTAGATGCTTGCAAAATGCTGCACAAATTTGATTGGCCTACAAATTTGGAAAATGATTTGGCTTTAAAATTTTTAGAAATAGGCTCTTGCTTACAAAGTCTCATTTTGGATAAAGAAAGCCTAGTTCTAAGTCATGAAATGGATACTTTCAAGAATGGACAAGATAAAATTGAATATCATTTATTGTCTAATCATTTTAGTAATTTGATGCTCACCTATGGGAATACTAATGGAACTAAATCTAATTGGTGGGGTGAGCGAGGTAAGTTGAAGGGGGTTGCATGGTGTGGTCTAATCTTGTTTTTTTTGGATTCCTACAACATTTGGCATGCACATCATGTTATATTTTTGTTGAAATGTTCTAATCATGTTTGGGATCCAGGAAAGTGATAATCCAAGCTTTGCATCATCTTGTATTATATTGTACATTTGTATATAGGTTTTGATTTTTGGTTTTGGTTTGTGTTTTCAAGTTTCCTTTTAGGGATTGCTATTTGGATTTGGATTTAAGTTGTGTGTTGGTCCTTTGGACATTTTTGGTTTGTTTATGAAAAAAAAAATTGTTTTTTGAGATGTCAACTTATGCCTAAAATCAGGAGAATATGAAACATTGGAATTGTATTGTAGAAAGCTCCACAAGTAACACAAACATTTAAATAATATCGTTTGAATCTTGTGATGCATGAAGTTGTCAGTTTTGCACATTATGGTAAAGTAGATGATATATTCCATCTTCATAAAGCAATGCATTCATATCTTCACATTCCACACTGCATATATATGTCATCTTAGTTACATTTTCATTTCATATACAATCATTGAGAAGATGTCGAATCCTCTTAGGGTTATTCTATAACATGAAACATTAAAAAAATCCTAAGGTTGGGAACTGATGTCCGAACAATCTTGAACCAAGCACGTTCTATGCACATTAAAGAAGATCTTGGGCAAAATGATCAAAACCATGCTTGGAAGAAAAGGTGAGGTGAAAAGAATATTTCATGTCTGTCCTATCATGCAACATAATCCTTAAAACAGTGGTTTTTACCACTTCCATAAAGCTTAAAGTCTAAAACCAGAGTAGTAAGGATAGGATTAAATCCTCATCGAACTTAGGTTGAGGATCCAACTCCCCAAAGCTCCGATTTGACCTACATGGAGTAGTAAGGATAGGGCATAATTCTCATCTTACCTAGGTTGAGAATCCGATTCCCCAAAGCTTCCATTTTTCCCATTTCATCATAAAGCTTGGATTGGAAGGATCGTACTACATGTCCTCTGCAAAGGATGGGTAGTCATCCCAAAGGTCCAAGTAATAAAATTAACTAATATTTCCCATTTTATAAATCTTGGATTGGAAGGATCGTACTACATGTCCCTAGCAAGGATGGGTAGTCATCCCAAAGGTCCAAGAAATAAAAATAATATTTCCCATTTCATCTCTAATCTTGGATTGGAAGGATCGTACTACATGTCCCTAGCAAGGATGGGTAGTCATCCCAAAGGTCCAAGAAATAAAAGAAAAAGAATGAATGAAGCCAAGTCAGGGATTATGGGGTTAAGTATGCTCATGCGTGGCAACATGTCTTGTCTAAAAGCAAGACCACTGATTGCTCATATGGATAGACTAGCCTCACCATTTCATCCATAACAGGTTAAATCATTTTGTTCAAGATGAGGTAATGAACTCCAAATCAGAGTAGTAAGGATAGGGTTAAATTCCCATCTCGCTTAGGTTGGGAATCCTATTCCCCAAAGCTCTGATTTCACTTACACTTGCACATGGGTTCAAGATGGTAGTGACACATAACCAACTTTGGGATCTAATAAATTAATTCAGTATACATATATTTGATCCTAAGAGGGTTTGATAGTTTTGATATGTTTGTTCATGATATTAGAAGGTTTGAGCCTTTGCAAAGCAGGTTGTTATATCTTTAGCATCTTTATCATGCCCTCTCCACAAATCATTCATAGCCTTGCATACAAATCATAAGTGAAACTGACAATGGAATGTTGATCAATTTCAAGCGATAGGGAATGAAAACACATTGCACACACCGAGCTGATACTTAATGATTCTGATGTTTCATGTATTTCTGATCTATCGGTATTAGTTTATCCTTTATGTGCTGACGCTTGTATCTAAGCTTGTATATTTCAGGTTGGGTTCTCACCAAAATGCTCAGGAGCATTTGACAGTAGAGTCGCCATTTGTTGTGGCTGATCCACAACACACCCCAAAATTGGGGACCCACCTTTTTTGCATGCTTTCAAAGAAGACCGCAGTGGCCCAGATGCTAAAAAAATCAAAGGAAGAGCAAAATATAGCAAGAAAAAGAAAGTGTCGCGATATCGCGACATGTTGCTCCGTCGCGACCAGAAATGAAAAGTTGTCGCGATATCGCGACATGTTGCTCCATCCGAAAATGAAAAGTTGTCGCGATATCGCGACATGTTGCTCTGGCAGCCGAAAATGAAAAGTTGTCACGATATCGCGACATGTTGCTCCGTCACGCCAAAAATGAAAAGTTGTCACGATTTCGCGACATGTTGCTCCATCACGGCCAGAAATGAAAAGTTGTCACGATTTCGCGACATGTTGCTCCTCACGCAAAATGAAAAGTTGTCGCGATTTCGCGACATGTCGCGTTTTCACGGCTAAGAGCAGCAGAATGCATCATGAAGAGAAAATGTCGCGATATCGCGACGTGTTGTGAAATCGCGGGTCATAGAAGAGAGAGAAAGACAGAATGGAAAATTGTCATGAAATCGTGACATGTCACAAAATCATGGTCAAACCAGTCAAACAGGGCAAGGCACTAAAGTTGTCGCGATATCGCGACATGTCACGTTTCACGACCTGAAGCAACAAGACATGCCAAATGAAAAGATGTCACGATTTCAGCGAAGGCAAGACCAAGTATGAAGAAAAGAAAAGCGTCACGATTTCATGACAAGAAGTAGCCAAGGGGTACGAAGATGAAAAGCGTCACGATTTCAGACAGAAGAAAGTGAGGAAAGAAAGCTCGAAAAAGTGAACAAAATGAAAAGTGTCACGATTTCGATGACATTCTTCCACAAGCAAAACACAAAAAGAGAAAAACGTCACGATTTCGTGACAGGTTGCATTTGCTCGGCTGTTGACATAAAAATGTCATGATTTCGTGACATGTCTCATTTTCGCGATGCATGAAGGCGGACAAGGCTGTTGACAGGAAAATGTCGCGATATCGCGACATGTCTCATTTTCGCGATGAAAGAAGAAAAGCTAAGCTGCATACATAAAAACGTCGCGATATCGCGACATGCTATTTTTGGTCATGATTTACAGGGGGCCATTACGAAACATGCAAAAAAGTGTGGAACACGTGGCATAAAGGTGTAAGGGCTACAGAAGCGTTACAGGTCACAGAGAAGATCAAGCGTCTCGATGTCGAACATAAAGTCAAAAACAACGAAAAGGCGGGGAAGGTGAAACGAAGCGATCTGGGAGATGAAGCGAAGCGTCACAGGGCGAAACAGAGAGCATTGCCAGAAAGTATAAAAGTAGAAGCACAGATTGGTACAAGGGTCGAAAAACCACTACGGGTAGAGTTGCAGAGCCAAAGGCAATAAGCCATTCTGGGCCTGCTTTTGTGGTGTTTTTCTTCCACTTTGTCTGGATATTTCCTTTACATTGGACTAGGTAGGAAATTGTTGTAAGTAGAGTTGCAGTGCTGAAGGCTAGAGGGCCATTCTGGGCCTGCTTTGAGGCTATTTTCTTCCATAGACTGGGTTTGGGAAACCAGAGATTCTGTTGTTGTATAATGACCAATTTTTAATACAAAAAATTCAGAGAGTTGCACCTCATTGGCAAGAAAGAAGGAGTTATTTTCTGCATGCAGGATTGAATGTTTATCTTTCCCCTTTTCAGATTTCTAGGCTTATAGGTGAAGTTTAATGCAAGTTCTCTTGGTTGCTTCATGCGAATGTCTAAATCTAAAAATCACAGTTTAAACCCCAGAAACCAGCACCTAACTTACCTGGATTGTGCGAGTTTGCAGGTTCAATAGGTTAGGTTGTATGCATGAAAACCTCATTAGCTTCGGTTTTGTCAAAATAGGATAGCATCATACCTGAATGCACTTTTCATTTTTTCTTTCACATTTTATTTTCATTTTTTTTGCACTTTATTTTCATTTACAGGCATTAAAATAAAAAAAATAAAAAACTAAAAATTCCAAAATCTGAAAATAGAAAATTTCCATTTCAAGGCCAGAATTTCATTTTTAGTTTTATTTTTCATTCATGAGCCGATGATGACATTCCCTTCATGAAAATTCCAATTTCATTGAAGGGGTTATGTTTTATGACATTTCATAAATTTCCATTTTGAAGTTACAGCATGGTCATATGAAGACCAAATCACATTTGCTTTATTCGGGTTCAACGAACAATCATTAAAGTTTCACAATAAAATAAACCAACATTGCCCCTTGTTTTCAGTTACTTGCAACCACTAAGGTGTTCCAAGCATTTTTATTGAATATCTTTATTTGAGATTATTAATACACGGATGTAAAATGCTAACATAGCGGAGACCTTGGAGAAAGTGTTTATTAAATTTCTTTGCAAGAGAGGATTTAGAACCCAAATCCTATCGGAGAGTGTGTTTTCACAATCGGGTGAAAATACCACTCAACAGGACTTTACTCTACCCATGACTCATGTACTTGTAGAATACATGAACATTTACGTCATTGCACATTCTACACTTGTGCATTTATTACTTGCATGAAGTAACTACTCAAACCTTACTCTAAATTAAACTCCTACTCTAGTTATGTATCCAAGGTGGTACATTGACATGTACCAAATAATGTAATATAATCTAACACTTTATATAGGACAAATAATGCTTAAATGTTTTAATACCTTCATCATAACAAACACTAATTTATGAATGAAAGTGTACTTTTCTTCATAATTGTGGAGCACCTATATCATGAAGGAGATAGGATGTTTTTTTTTCTTGTTATCCTTTTGAGTCAAGATGGATCAAGACAAGTGCCTTTGTGATATATTTCTTAATTTATTCAATGGCTTCTTTCCTTCATCAATATAGATAAAGGTATCACATTTATTTGGTATTTTAGTTATGGGTCTAAATAGTTGTGCAAATATGATGATGAAATTGGTTATAAACTAGATTTAGCCTATGGGGAATTTGATCCCTTTGATTGAATATGGTAAGGGAAAATATTGAATGGATATTATGTGGTTAGGGTTGATAAGAAACCCATAATTAGACACCACATGGCCTAAGAGCTTCTTATCTTATACAAATAAGATGCAATTATTAGGATTTAGAGATATTTCAAATTCCTATCACAAAACTACCTTTAAATGCTCATCGATTTATCTTTTGAGAAAAATGTTAGGTCATGTAGGTATACCAAATTTATTTTTTCAAGTAGACCTATGAATGCTATTTTCATATCTCTCTAAAATATGGCATCGATATTTAACAATCCAAATTGTATCCATTTATATAAAAATGTTCCCCATTTGTTTGTGAAAATAATCTTATGTTGATATCATCTTTCATCCAAATTTGGTTGTATCTTGAAAAGCCATCTAATAGCAACATAATTTGTGATACTATGACTTTATATAGGATCTGATCCATAGAGGGAAGTGGATAGTTCTCCTTTAGAGAGTCCCTATTCATAATTTTTAAATTAATGCACAACCTTATGTCTATATTTTCTTTCTCATGGGGTCTAAATTAGTCATATAAGTTGTTTGATTTATGGGAAAGATAACATGGGCTTGTCATAGCTTGAGGAGTTCCTTCTTTGTCACAATATTAACCTTAGGATTTATTGGCATTTATTTCTACTAAAATAACTTTGCTATTAGGTCCCATTTGATGATATGTTCAATAATATTTAGATCATATACCTTCAAGTCTTCATAACTCTAGGTAATTATGTCATTGTAATTACTATAAAGATATTTGAAGATGTGGATATCTTTTTCAATGCATTCCTTTTCGTGAGTAGAAAATGGTGTTCCATAAAATAATTATTTCTTTTCCATTTAATTATCAATATGGTAGTTCATAAACTTGTGAGTGCCATGCACAATATATGCTTGTAGTGTGGGGAATGAGTCCCTCTATGCCTATCAATTTGGTGGGGGGATTTGTTCATGTATTTTTAGTTCATCCAAACCCAATAAAACTAAGTGCGAGAAAATAAATAAATAAATTGTAATTTTAAAATAACTGAAAATAAGCACACAACTAAAATTGATATGGTAGAAATAAACACAAGACTAGAAATAAATTTCTAGAAATAAAGGTGTAAGAAATAAACACACAGCTAGTAATTCTACCCTAATTGCTGCCCTTGTGTAGTCAATTTCACCTTTGAAATATTATATTTGAATATTTAAAAATTGGTAGGAAACTCCTCCAAATAGAAACTAATATTTTCCTTCAATAAAGCTTCACTTTTTTAGTTATAAAACCAATAACCTCCTATCTTCGAAATGACCTTCAAGCCTTCAATGTTAATCCCTAAATCTCCTATATTTGGTGGCTTCTCTATCTCATTTCTCCTTCAACCTCCTTATAAAATTTTAACTTCAATATTGGCCTATCTAGTGGCATTCTTCTCAAGATTCTAACTATCTTGAGGTCTTCACTACTCTCCTCCAAAATTTAGCAAACTCCTTACCCTTCTCATTTTGGGCTTGTTGTCAGATGGTAATAATTGTCCTAAATTTTCTTTATTAGAAAATTCTCCTTGATTTCTTCTCAAATCCTCTCCAATGGAATTATTCAAGTCTCCTTTAATGAGGCTTTCCTAACCTTATTCTTATTTCTCCTTTCAAGTAGATTGAGACCTTATCCTAAGGTATTTGAATTTTTACAACTTCTCTAATCTTCTCAATGAGACATTTCCTTCAATATTCAATTGTGGAAGTTTTGCAATGATATCTCCCTATTGGATCTCTGAAATCTGCTACTGGATTTTGGAATAGGACTTTTTTTAGTCCTTATCTATATTCAACCTTTCAAGACTGGAATTTCTTCAATGGGATCTCTTGTAGGTCTCTTCAGCTTCTCACGCTGATTTCTTCTACTCCTTCAATCTGCAATATGTAGTTTTCAATATTCAATGGAGATCACCAACATCCAATCTTCTCCTTGAATATTTTATTGAGTCTCTTCTTATTCAATATGCAATAAGGCTAATATATATTTTTTCTCTCTTCTGCAATTTGTAGGTCTACTACTCTTGCAATGTTTTCTTAGGCTTCCAAATATTTAATCTCCAACTTTTTATTCTAGGTACTATATTGATTCCAAAGAAGATATTTTTTCTATATATTTATAAGAAGCTTTCCAAATTTCTTTGAATATCCTTTTCCTACAACAAATATTAGAATCTACAATGGAGAAAACTTTAAATCTAGATATAATAAATCTTCACTAGTTGATTTGTCAATCTAATGGAATCAATGCTAAGTCCTAGTCTTTACAAGTTTTCTGCAACTCTATAAAAGACTCCATCAAAAATGTATTTTTAAAAATTATAAAAAAAATATTTCTAATCTCCTCTCAATCTCTCTTGTGGCTCTTCCTATTTCTTATTGATCTACCATGTTCTCTGATATCACTGCTAGCTTTTGAGGATGTATATTAAAGGAAATGCAACCACAAGATTTAAAATATGTAAGCTATGATAACTATATGATAATGGAACTATAATATGTAGGTTAATAATGAGATAAAATTCTACAATAACTTAGTAATGTGCCATTAATGAAGCTCATTAAAATAGTATAATGCAATATAATGAAGGACTTGAATAATCCAAAATTTTCAATGAAGAACTACATTGTACCTACTCACTACTCACTATAGTAACATTGTCTCTGCCTCCGAGGACTAGGTGGATTGGTAAGTGCTTGTATAGCCAAATATTTACCAAGAAGACACCCAAGTTCAAACCTAAGGGACAATTTTTTTGCAAAGGTAGTAGTCTAATCTAAATCCTTTGAGTGCATGTCATATCGACGATGATGGTACAAATATTGAGTGACTAGTGGTCCCCTTCACGTTGGGTCAGTATTAACAAAGTAGAATAAGTTTTGTGGAAGTAGACCCTGTGGTTTGAAACCTACACTTGTTAGTTGCTAAAAATAGTGTGGTTGTGACCAACTCTCCTATGTAACCAAAAAAAATATTATCTTTCTCACTCTCTCTATTTATCACCTCTCACTCACTCTTTAAAGCCTTATATATAGGAAGACATGTGCCTTGGACTTTACTCTACCCATGACTCATGTACTTGTAGAATACATGCACATTTCCGTCATTGCACATTCTACACTTGTGCGTTTATTACTTGCATGAAGTAACTACTCAAACCTTACTCTAAAGTAAATGTCTACTCTAGTTATGTATCCAAGGTGGTACATTGACATGTACCAAATAATGTAATATAATATAACACTTTCTATAGGACAAATAATGCTTAAATGTTTTAATACCTTCATCATAACAAACACTTATTTATGAATGAAAGTGTACTTTTCTTCATAATTGTGGAGCACCTAAATCATGAAGGAGATAGGATGTTCTTTTTTCTTGTTATCCTTTTGAGTCAGGATGGATCAAGACAAGTGCCTTTGTGATATATTTCTTAATTTATTGAATGGCCTCTTTCCTTCATCAATCTAGATAAAGGTATCACATTTATTTGGCATTTTATTTATGGGTCTAAATAGTTGTGCAAAGATGATGATGAACTAGGTTATAAACTAGATTTAGCCTACGAGGAATTTGATCCCTTTGATTGAAGATGGTAAGGGAAAATATTGAATGGATATTATGTGGTTAGGATTGATAAGAAACCCATAATTAGACACCACATGGCCTAAGAGCTTCTTCTCTTATACAAAGAAGATGTAATTATTAGTATTTAGAGATATTTCAAATTCCTATTACCTTTTAAAAACTACCTTTAAATGCTCATCGACTTCTCTTTTGAGAAAAATGTTAGGTCATGTAGGTATACCAAATTTATTTTTTCAAGTAGACCTATGAATGCTATTTTCATATCTCTCTAAAATATGGCATCGATATTTAACAATCCAAATTGTATCCATTTATATAAAAATGTTCCCCATTTGTTTGTGAAAATAATCTTATGTTGATATCATCTTTCATCCAAATTTGGTTGTATCTTGAAAAGCCATCTAATAGTAACATAATTTTGTGATACTATGACTTTATATAGGATCTGATCCATAGAGGGAAGTGGATAGTTCTCCTTTAGAGTGTCCCTATTCATAATTTTGAAATTAATGCATAACCTTATGTCTATATTTTCTTTCTCATGGGGTCTAAATTACTCATATAAGTTGTCTGCTTTATGGGAAAGATAACATGGGCTTGTCATAGCTTGAGGAGTTCCTTCTTTGTCACAATATTAACCTTATGATTTATTGACCTTTATTTCTTCTAAAATAACTTTGCTATTAGGTCCCATTTTATGATATGTTCAATAATATTTAGATCATATACCTTCAAGTCTTCATAACTCTAGGTAATTATGTCATTGTAATTACTATAAAGATATTTGAAGATGTGGATATCTTTTTCAATGCATTCCTTTTTGTGAGTAGAAAATGGTGTTCCATAAAATAATTATTTCTTTTCCATTTAATTATCAATATGGTAGTTCATAAAATTGTGAGTGCCATGCACAATATATACTTGTAGTGTGGGGAATGAGTCCTTCTATGCCTATAAATTTGGTAGGGAGATTTGTTCGTGTATTTTTAGTTCATATAAACCCAATAAAACTAAGTGCAGAAAAAGAAATAAATAAACTGTAATTTTAAAATAACTAAAAATAAGTACACAACTAAAATTGAGATGGTAGAAATGAACACACGACTAGAAAATAAATTGTTGGAAATAAAGGTGCAAGAAATAAACACACAACTGAAATAATTAAAGCAGAAAATAAATGCAAAAAATAATAAAGCAAAAATAAAATAAATAGGGGAGGATTACTGCTTGGAGTGGGCCCAAGATCCTAGAGATGGTCTATTTGGTTGAATAAGCAAAAGTCACTCTTTTAGTCCATGCAAATGAGAACACTTAAAAAAATTATTAATAAATTATGTAGTACAAAATAAAATATTCATCGATCTGTGGATTTATCCCTTTCTTAGGAATGACATGTATTCTTATATAGAATGCAACCAATCCCATTATAAAAATAGCTTGTTCTATTTTAATCACATGACGTGATTTGCTATGGTTGGTTCATGCATAGTTATTATTTTCTTCTATTAAAAGCATAATTTTTTGATTTTAATCACCAAAGGATAAGCACAATGCTCCTTAAGTGTATACAATAAACTATTTCTAAAAATGATGCTTTTATTAAAAACTGTATGGCCAACCGATCAACCAATCAACAATCAATATTTAGAATATAGGTGCTTATTCTATTTTAACCATAATTCATAATTTAAATTTAATATGCATAGATAAGAATGATTCTCCTTTATTTTTCGTAACAACTTCCTTAAAAATCACATGATCAATTGGTCTACTAGTCAACATTGAATATAGCTCATATATTCTCGTTGGATATAGGTGCCTATATACCATCGAGATACATGTGCCTGGATACAAGCACCTACTTGTCACTCGAATATAGATGTTGGAATACAAACACTTGCCTATCACTGGGATACAGGTACCTACCTGCCACTGGGATACAAACATTGAGATATAGGTGCCTGCCTACCATCGGGATATAGGCATCTACTTGCCATCGGGATATAGATTCCTACTTTTGCCATTCACTGCAATCCTCTTCAAGATGTCTTCGTACTTCAAAATATTATTTTCTTCATTAATTGCCAAGTTTGAATGGGATGTTGTCTCAAAAATGCCAAAGTAGTAGCAAAAACCTACATCTACATACATTTTCCACTAAAAATACCAGTCAAGCATAATACTTCATTTTCTATTAATTATAAGCAAAATTTATATAAAATACATCTCTAATGCTAATTAAACCAATAATGATGCCCTCGCAAATGTAAATAAAATGAGCATTTTTGGTGCTCATCATATCCCATGTTGAACATTTGACATGTCCTCATGTCATATTCCCCCGATATATTTTCTTTGAATTACACTTTCCTCAAGCTTGGGTGTTTTTTTATGCAAAATATACCTCAGTGTTGTTGTCTCTTCTTCCTTTGAGTCTTTAGAATCTCACAATAGAATCTAGTTAACATTTTCTATGTGTGACCTCATGGACCATATTGTGAATATCCCGCTTAAAAAGAAATATTCTACTAGTGGTGGTGCTACGGGGACCAGTAAAGTTGTCCATCAGTATGGGTGAGCATTTATTTTACTTGGGTCATATTTTTTGACCATACTTAGATGGTTTAACCCCATTTTGAAAATTTTCCTAGTCCATCATGTGGCTTTGACCTACTACTTATTTTCCTTGTTCGTTAATCTACACAATTGTATCCTCCATGGATGTTGCAAACTCATGGGCAAAAAAAATGTCTTAGTCTTGAATGATCAAACTGAAATATTCTAACCAACTTACAAACTTAAATTATTTTTGTGCTACACCCATGAAATCAACAAGTTCATTTCTTTTTTGGGTATAGTTTTGGATTGTCCTCCCATGGTTGTTGTGCTCATTGTTTTCTCTATCGTATATATATATATATATATATATATATATATATATATATATATATAACACTATACATTTTTTTCTCATTAATGAGCATTTTTGTGCTCATTCCACCATTCACAATTTGTTGACATGTCCTCATGTCACATGCCCCCTGTGCATTTGTTCTGACTGCACTTCCTTCAAGTTGAGGCACTATCCCATTTTTTGTTGATATGTGTACCTAAAGTAGTGATATCCATTTACAATTCTTCTCATGCTTGATTCATACCATGTAACATAGAAATGATTTCTAGATAATTATGCATATAATTAATGGAAAACTTAATACATACCTAGGTGAAATTCATTGAACATGGTGTATGATGCCCATCGGTGTGAAACAACTGTATGCTGCTTTAATCATGGTGTACCAAAAAATGAGGACGTCACGGTTTTATTTGTATGACGTATTTCTAAAGTCTTTTTTTCAGTACTGCACAAATGTAAATCTCGAGATCTCATGTTGAAATAAAAAAACAATTATTTTATTTTTCATGGGATGATACATGTCCCATTGGGAAGTTGATTTACTTTGTTATTCATGTCTCGGGAGCATGGGTATTTTACTAATGAAAATAAGTGAACTCTGGCAGCAAAGCTGGGGGAGTAAGCAAATTTTATCATCAAAAATTAGAAATTAGGCATACTCCATCTGATGGAAGTGAATGCCAGCACCATCCTTATAGAAAGTAGGTGCCTCTAGTTCTAGTACTAGATGTAGGCACCCTTGCTACTTTGGAATATAGGCACCCATCCTGCGTTGGAATATATGCACCCTTATTACATTGGAAAATCAATACTTCTACAATGGTTTGAATATAGATGCATTATTTTTTGTGGAAAGTAGATACCTTTTAGTGGCTTGAATATAGGTGCCTCCCTAGACATCATTGTATTAACCCAAATACAAGCACTTTCTTATTTATGGGAAGTAAAATCTTGTAAAAAAATTTAGATATAAGCGCCACCCTCCTGGTGAGAAGTTGGCACTTTCTTCACTCTGCTACCCTCCTAGAAAGTAGGAAAAACATAGGTCAACATGGCTTCATGCCTGATAGACCTAGTTTGACCTGGTTTCCTACAAATTGCATTTGAGTCCACGTGTCCTACAAAAATAAACATACAAAAAGTAAAAGGAAAACAAGGATCATGGCTTCATGCTTGAAAGGTCTAGCTTGACCCACTTTCCTATAGATTGCATCTGAGTCCACGTAACCCTACAAAATAAAAACACAAATAAAAGAAAATATATTCTAACATTGTTAAGCAAAACAGGTTCCATGCCTCTTTTCCTCATCATTTTTTGCATGGCTTTTTTTCCTCTTTTTTTTCTATTTTTTTCTCCTTTTTTTCTTCCATGATGAATGTGCAAGCATTCATAAAATTTCTGATATGGTATTAAAAATATTGGATCTCCCCTATGCCTATGTCTGATCTGATCTTGTGAATGTGAGGTGCATATTAAGGTTGTAAACGGTGCCCGTTGACTATTAATATTATGTTGTTGCCATCAGTTTGAAACTTAGATATCTAGTCTATGTCAGTCAATAACTGAGGCTTATATACAAAGTGGAAATAGTCATATTCATTCCTTGAGTACGATCAAAAATATTGAAATAATGTGCTAGTTTCGAGAATAATTCACAAAAAATTGTATACATAAAAAATTGGATGGAGTTTTCTTGTATCTCCACCAAAAGGTAGTTTTCCAACATGATTGCAAAAATCCTTTCATATGCTCTTGTATTATGCTTTGTTGTGTGCTATTATAGACTCCTTGTACAAATCCCTCACTTTGCATAATCTTCATAGCCAATTATTTATTTGTCATTTTTTTCCTTTTTCAAGGAAAGCAGGATGGAGTGATACTTGCTTAATAGGTCGAGTTACCTTGGATGCCTACAGTTTGCAATGAGCTTCATGTTGTCCTGCAAAATATAAAAAAATAAAAACCTAAACTAATGGTATTAACAAAAAATAAACTCTATTTATCATATATATATTATATTGAACACTATAATAGTGTTCATCGTGTTGTTTGTGGTAATATTGAAGATGAGGTCTCCCCCATGCTTGCAATTAAGCTAGCCTCTAGAAGTTGGAACCTATGATAAGATATTAGTCTGTGTCAAAAAATTTATACGACTAAGTATTCATTTGTCCCATCCCCTACTTCATCAAGTGTCATGGTACATTACAATATGAGAAGAGCATCTTCATTGATGGCCTCAAAATCAAATTCTTCAAACTCATTGTTAGATTATGTATGCAGGCAAATGACTATGTTTTTTACATTTTTTTGTTAAATTTCATTTTCCTATTCTGCAACTAATGTTAGCGTTAAAATTCACCAAAGTATTGGGTAATATTAATCCTGCAATTTTTATCATTTAAATTGGGCTTATTGGATTGAGATAGGTTTTATTTAATATTAAATTTGTGTGTTGACCTATCACTTTAACTATTTTTGGTTGTGGATTTCATCTTATTTTCTTGAGGTATAAATCCCTAATGGCTTCTATGTAAATAGGCACATCCCTAATAGTTTGAGGAATGATAATAGTAAGATTTCTCAACTGTTCCATAATATCAAACTCGGGTTGTATCAATTTTCTCATTTCTCATAACCTTTCGGGATATGGTGGAAGTCCATTGTTTGATTTTTTAATAGCATATTTTTTCTACTTCATTAATATGGTACATCAAGTTTATTTTCACATCTACTTGATAAGCTGGTGAATTTAAGTTGTTACTACTTGGATTTGGCTTTGTTTGTGCTAATAATTGTTTTGGTCTTGTAATAGGTGGAAATGGTAAGCTAGGATGTTTTGATGGTTGTGTCTGTGAAAGTGGATTCATGAAGTAAGTTTCTACTTCTATATCTTCTTTTTTATTTCTAGACACAACTTGGTCTACTGATCTAGATGACAGATTCCATAGACTTCCACTGTGTTTTCTGAACATTCATTTTTTCATGGTTTTTTCTACACCTCGAGCAAAAAAAGATAATCATTAATTTAATATCTTTCTTCTTATAGAATGTGTTTGACTACAAATCAAGAGATAAAATATTACTCTACATACCTTCAAGCAATGTTCCTATTTCTATTTTGACTATGGAGGCTATTGTTTTTATTCCTTGTGTTGGTAGTTTTTCTTTTCTCTTGGAATAATTCTAGAATAGTTGTTGAATTTTCCCCATTGATGTCATCCTAGTCACTAAATTATTCTATATAATGAGTTTTCATGCTAAGGTGACTCAAGTAGAGGGGATTTTCTCTTTGATAGATATTTCCAGAATATCCTAAGCTTATGGCTCTGAGGTGTCTTTTTTTTAATTAATTTTTTTAGTAAATAATCTATTCGATATTCTAAGCATTTGGTGGACTCATGCTTCTCAAGTAGGAGATATACGGGAAAAGGTAGTCTAAATGTATTTTTTATACTAACTTATGGATTATAACACTATTTTTTAGACTCCCCAAAAATGGTGCCCAAATGGTGAGCAAAAAATGGTGTCCGTAAAACAATTTTTACTTTTCATTTAATTATCAATTTGGTAGTTCATAAAATTATGAGTGCCACACATAGTATATGCTTGTAGTGTGGGGAATGAGTCCTTCTATGCATATCAGTTTGGTAGAGGGATTTGTTTGTGTATTTTTAATTCATCCAAACCCAATAAAAATAAGTGTGGAAAAAGAAATAAATAAACTACAATTTTTAGATTCAAATATCACTCAAAAAAATGAATAGTCATCACTCCACATGTGACCCACATCTTATTTTGGCCTTGAATTTAAGGAGAAGTAATAACATTGGCCCTGATATCTTCTACATTGCGGTTGTTGTCAAAATAATTTTCATTATCAAAGTCTTCTCCATAAAGAATTTTATCCTCCCTAGGTTCTCCCATTTTCGGAGCCTCTTCTTGGAAAAGTTTCCTTCCCATTTTTCCACCAGGTGGTACTTAGTCCCCATATCCATCACTCATGCCACCGCCCTTTTTTCACAAACTTTTACTTGGGATTTAAATGTTTTCATGCCAAACAATTTTTCTTCCATATTTTTTCATGATCTTGGGCATTTCTTCCACATGTGTACCCCTTCTGCCTACTTGTGACCCTTCCTTTTTCTATGTCCCATTCGCATGGTTCCAAGATTTGTTTCATTCCTAGATCGGTCGCACTTTTCAACTCCTTGGGATTCTAAATTTTTCTTTGATTTTTCTATATTTAGATTCCCAGGTGTCCTTATTTTTCAACATTTCCATACCTTAGCACATATTTCTATTTTTATCATTGATCCTACCTATCGAAAAATATTCCTTTATAGAATATGTAACCTATTGATTGGTTTTGTCCATTTTTTTGGCTTCTTTAGATGAAGATCTTGTGTGAGAATTCTTGCAAATGTTTTTTTGAAACATTCACTAAAGCCTTGGTGCTTTATAAGCTCTGCTATGATTTTGTTTAGGTCTTCTCCTACTCTTCCTCATAGTCTTAGTTCCATTTCTAAAAACCCTAGTTCCCTTCTTTTGAAAGTCATCAGGATGTGTTTTGTTGAGCCTGACACCTATGTCATCGAGCCCATAGCCGAAGCTATCCTCAATGATAGAGGATTAGTTCATTTTCTCAAGATGTTTTCTAGGACTGATTGGGATGCCAGTATGGATTTTGCTTCAACATGGGAAGATGAAGTTGTCATCATTCACAGATTTTATTTTTTGGGGAACATAGAGCTTCTCACAAAACTAACAGGACAACTTGTTGTTGGCCGCACTGTGAGAAGGAACAAACACAACTAGGAAGTGGAAATCAACCAGTTCAAACCTTCATCGCCAATCAGTAAGCTTATCAATAAGGGTTTATTTCTCAAGGATCTACCTACACCATGGAAGGAGGTAATGAAGCCAGTAATGCAATACATTACTATTGATGATCCTGAGTCACAACTTTGTAGTTTCCACCTTTCTTTTGTGAATCATTTCAGAGATGCAAAATTTCTTAATATTCTATAATTCTTGTATTTTTCCATGGACTACACTATAACTTATACCCAGGCCAAAAAGAAGGAAGCTTGGCCTTCTCATCAAGGTTTTTCAAGGTCCTTTATGCTTATTTGCTCTAAAAATTTCCTAAAGGAAATATTCCCATTTAGGAAAACACTGAGGAAGACACTTCCTCTACACCTCCTTCTAATATGAGAGGTACCAAAAGAAAGGGCAAGGAAGTTAAAATCTAGGCTCTCAGTGCTAAGAAAAAGGTTAAGGTGGAATTTACTCCCATAAGGAGTTCCCAGAAGATAAAGAAAAATATTTCTCAGAGCCCTGAGAAGGTTAAGGAAGAGGGTGAGGATGATGACCCTGTTGAAAAATATCTGCACAAAATAGTAATCCAAACCATTTCTACTATCATTTCCCATATGGAGACTGCCTGGACTACTATGGGAAAAGCCATTTAGAAAATGAAGGAATAGAGAAATGTGCTTAAATTGTTGTTTTTCTATGACACCTTCGATGAGGAAGCCCGTGTAATTTTTGCTTCTATTGGCAAATCCAAAGCAAAGGAGGACAAGGTTGTTGAAATATCTACGGAAGTCTTCAAGGAAGTTCCCAAGGATGAAACTAAGGAAGGTGAACAGGAAACTATTGAAGCACCTACCATGGAGTAATTACCTTCCCTACTACTGTTGTTGACCCTTTGGGTTTTTCTCTCCTTTTTTCTTCTTTGTTAGTCTTGTTCTTTTCCTTGTTCCTCTAAGGATGCATTTTGAACTTTTCTCGCATCCTCTTCTCTTTTATGCTTACCTAGGATGCATTTTTTTTCTCCCTGTATCCCTTCCTTTTGTGTTGTTCTAAGGCATTAGGGCACCTTTCAAATGCCCCCTTAATGAAAATTATTAACTTACCAAAAAAAATAAACTACAATTTTAAAATAACTAAAAATAAGCACACAACTAAAATTGAGATGCTAGAAATAAACACACAACTAGAAAATAAATTGCTAGAAATAAACATACAACTAGAAATAAAGGTGCAAGAAATAAATACACAACTTAAATAAATAAAGCAGGAAATAAATACAAAAAATAATAAAACAAGAAATAAAATAAATAGGGGAAGATTATTGCCTTAAGTGGACCCAAGCTGCCATAGATGGTCCACCTCATTGATTAAGTAAAAGTCACTCTTTTAGTCCATGTGAATGAGAACACTAAAAAAATTTATTAATAAATTATGTATTACAAAATAAAATATTCGTTGATCCATGGATTCGTACCCTTCTCAGGAATGACATGCGTTCTTATATAGAACACAACCAATCCCATTACAAAAATATCTTATTCTATTTTAATCACGCGATGTGATTTGCTATGGTTGGTTTATGCACAATTGTTATTTTCTTCTATTAAAATCAAAACCATTTGATTTTAATCACCAAAGGATAAGCACAATGCTCCTTAGATGTATATAACAAATTATTTTTTAAAATGACGCTTTTATTAAAATTTACATGGTAAATCGGTCAATATTTAGAATATAGGTGCTTATTCTATTTTTTTTTGGTAAATTAATAATTTTATTAAAAACAGGGCATTTGAAAGGCGCCCCAACACCTTATACATCAAAGGAGCAAAAAGGAGCAGACGAAAAGGAACCACATAACTGCTTGCTGAAACAAAAAATTACAACCTCAGATTAAAAGGAGCAAAAAGAAGCAGCCTTTGACAAAAAATTACAACCTCAGACTAAAAGGTGCTTATTCTATTTTAACCATAATTCACAATTTAAATTCAATATGTATAGATAAGAATAATTATCCCTTATTTTTTGCAACTTCCTTAAAAATTGCATGATCAATTGGTCAACCAATCAATATTGAATTGATCAACCAATCAATGTTGAATATATCTCCTATATTCCCAATGGCTACAGGTGCCTACCTACCACCAAGATGTAGACATCAGGATATAGGCACCTACCTATCACCAAGATATAGGTGTCTTCCTGCCACCAGGATATAGGTTGCCTGCTTACCACCGAGATATAGGCATCTACTTTCACCATTCATCACAATCCTCTTCAATATATTTTTGTACTTCAAACTATTATTTTATTTGTCCATTGCCAAGTTTGAATGGGATTTTGACTTACAAATGTCAAATTAGTAGCAAAAAATTGCATCTATGCACATTTTCCACTAAAAACACTAGTCAAGCATAATACTTCATTTTCTATTAATTATAAGCAAAATTTATATAAAAATACATCTCTAATGCTAATTAAACTAGTAATGATGCCCTTATAAATGTAAATAAAATGAGCATTTTTGGTGCTCATCACATTTCTAGTCAAGAGGTTTTATACTTCAATCACTTATATAGGATGGTACGATGAGGGTTTCACTTTGACAATAGACCTCTTGGCACTATCATAGAGATTAAATAGTTTTCTAGCATGATTAGTCAATTTAGAAGGTTATTGATTTTAAGTTGCATCACCCCATACTTAATGGCATATCTATATTCATTTTGATATTTGGCATATTGAGCTTCCTTGATTAGGAACTCAATAATTTACTCGTTATTTTTTAAGATCTAATTGTTAGAAATAGCTTATATTACATTATTTGGGTCATGTAAATGTACCTTCCTTGGTACATACTTAGGACATTAGATTACTTTAGGGGGAAGTTATCTAGTTACTTCATGCAATGTAATAAATGCACAAGTGTCAATGTGCAAGCTGTAAATGTGCAAGGTGTCCCTTGTACAACTAGGTAGAGTGTTGGCCAAGGAACTTATCTTCCTATATAAAGGGCCATAGATAGAGTGTGAAGATATAGAGGAGAGCATAGTAGTGTAGGATAGACACAGTAGTGTAGAGTGTGTGAGCTATAAGCTCAGAGCTCATTCATTGAGCAGTAGCTTGTATCATGGAGTGTTCATTTCCTCCATAGCTACTATTGTACTCATTTTTATCATTTCTATTTATAGCATATTTTAGTCATCTCATAGATTTACTTTCTTTCTTATTATTCTGCATCTTGTGAATGCTATCTCCCATTGCATGTTGTATCAAAAGCTAACAGTGGTATCAGAGCTACGGTAGATCAAGCTACAATAGATCAATAGGAAAATCACCATTATCATTGACCCTGAGTTTTTTGTCAACCTGATGCACCATTGGACCAGTCACTATCAAAATTTCTCAGAAGAGTCTAGGTGATAGAATTAGGGAGAGCCACAAGTGAGGACTGAATGAAATCTCAGTTTTAGAAATACTGAGATTGCATATGGCTAGAGTCTTTCCACAGAGTTGCAAAAAAACTCGTGAAGACTAGGACTCAACATTTGATCCACTAGTTTGATGAAACAACTAGTGAAGCTCATCTAAGAGATCTAGAAATATTTACCTGAAGTTTCTTTTATTGTAGGGAATTAATTCTCAGATGATTGGGACACCTCCTACAATAGAAATCTAGGAGACCTCAACTTCATTGCCCAAAGGTCGGAGTGCCTTCATAGTGCAGATATTAGTTGTTGCAGAGAGGAGAATACTTTAGAAGAAACTTTTGGAAAAGAATCATGGTGAAGTTAGGAGATAGGAGATCTCCATTGCTAGATTGAAGAACTTCACAAAAAGAAAAAGGCCATAGAAGCCTTGATTCAGAAGAAAAGGCCATAGAAGCCTTGATCCAGAAGAAAAGGCCATAGAAGCCTAGAAAAGGCCATAGGAGCCTTGATCCAGAAGAAAAGGCCATAGAAGCCTTGATATTGAAGAAAAGGCCATAGAAGCCTTGATATTGAAGAAAAGGCCATAGAAGCCTTGATATTGAAGAAAAGGCCACAGAAGCCTTGAAAAGGCCACAAAAGCCTTGATACTGAAATAGGCCACAAAAGCCTTTATCCTGAAGAAGACTCCAAAAGAAAGTACCTAATTCAGAAGCAGATTTTAGTACTAATATTTTTGTTGTAGGTAAAGGAGATCCAGTAAGTCAGGAAATCTTCCTACAAGAAATTTAGGAAGAGTATCCTCTTCAGAATCAATCCAACACCTAAAGCAAAAGAGATCAGGAGGAGATATCATTGAAGAACTTCTAGACAAGGAAGAAGAAGAAGGACTAGGAGAGTCCTACTCGAATCTAGAAGTAGTAGAATTAGATATCTAGGAGAAGGTCTCACCACCAACACTTCCAGAAGTAGAAGGTTGAAGATAAGGTCTCAAGGAAGACCAGAAGAAGTTGCAAGATCAAAGACCTTGGTGAGGTCTCGATGAGCATCCAATAAAAGGCTAGGAGAGCCTTACTAAAGAAATCATCAAAGAAGAACTCACTAGAGAAATCCACTACCAAGGAGAAGCCCCTGATAGTGAAGGACTTGGGACAATTATCACCATCCAACAACAAGCCCAAGAGGAGGAGAATTTGGTAAGGAGTGCCAAATCTGAGCGGAAGAAGAATCCAATGAAGACCTCAAGATATTCAAAATATTGAGAAGAAGATCCTACTTGAAGTCAAAATTTGACAAGAAGACTTGAAGATAGAAGAAGCTTACCAAAACTAGAATATTGAAGATTACCTCTCACAGAAAGAAGGCATTACTTGCTGAGAATCTATAGCAAGTTGGAGGAGACTACAAGAGGAGGACGAGCCACCAAATCCTAGTTCCTAAAAAGAAGTTTGAGACTACAGTTTGGTGAAGAAGAAGCTGATCAGACATCAACAAAGCAGCAAGATCTACAACCTCTATGTAAACTACATCCTCAAAAAGGTATGCAACAATTGGTGCAAAAATATTTATTATTAATAGATTCATTGGAGCACCTTATCTAGATTAAAGTTGCAACCTAAATTATAATATTCAAAAGTGCAAAATAAAAAGGTTCCTTTTAGAGGTTCATTTGCACACTAGGAGTTGATTAGATTCCAAATATTAATTATCTATCAACTACCTATTATCTACTTTGGAAAGTGAAAAGAAGACTGAATCCTACAATACTAATTGTAGTGAATTTATAGAATATTTGAAGGTTCATTTCAAATTATTCTTGATTAGTTGTAGTGAATTGATTAAGTGCATTTTCTTGAGAGTAGATTGGAGTGATAAGGTGTAATTTGTTAGTGCATTAAAAAGTGAAATTTATTAGATTCATTTGCACTATTATTACTCTCAAAAGAAATTAGTTTTGTGCATTGAAAAAAGGCTACAAAATCTAGTTTGCATCAAGTGTCTAAAGACACTCTTAAAGCACAAAAACTTACAACTCTTAGTGGCCAATAGAAGCCACCAAAATTGGTTAGTACAAGCAAATAAAAGCTAACCAAAAAGAAGCTTCAAATATTGAGACTTGGTGAGTCTCAAATCCAAAGCACTTAGGGGTTAGTGCAACTAAAACAAAGCTTCTATTTTACAGTGTTTACAAATCTTGGATTCACCATCAAATATCCAAGAAAAGAGGGTAAGGAGTCTACTCAAAAGGACATCCTCAAAACCCTCATTTGTGCATTCAAAAATCTGCTACAAAATCAGACTACAAAACCTAAAAAAGGAGTGCAAAAAGGGTGCAAAAGAAAGTGTATTATTCACAAGGTATTGCACTACATTATCCATAGAAAGGAAGTAGATAGAAGGTGCCATTAAAGGCACAAAGGTCATAGGGAATCCAACCAAGAAGGATGTACGAAAAGCACTCCATATCCATGGCACAAGGAGCCATCAAAAAGGCTCATTCCTCACATATCTTGGATGGACGAACCTGCACAACACAAGCACACAATAGAAGATCAATATCCTATAGTTACATAGAAGAAGAAGGAGCCATACTACAAGCAAAGGCATCACTATTACCTCATCCAAACGTGCATGAACAATGCTACAATTTGCACATCAAAGAGAACCAAAAGTGAGGAGAAAAGGTGCTAATTGCAAAGGTCTAAAACTTGGTGAAGAAAATCCACCAAAGGTAACATCTTCCATGCCATTCAGAGCTCCAATACCACCTCAAGGATCGACTATGAGAGAAAATAGTTTGCTTGTACTTCAAGGAATGTAGCAAGCAAAGGAAGAGGCATAAAGAAGGAGTTACATTCTCCTTGGAGGTGTTACAATGATAGATGCCATGCAAAAACTTTGAGTGCCACTTGGCACAATCTCTCAACAATGCTTAACATCCAAGAAACCTTACAAGGAAGGTTACAAGTGCCTACTCAAATTTGAAGTGTTACAACAAGATTTTGGTGCCCATAGACCACGTGGAAGAGGAGTTACATTTCTCCATTGGCGTTATCATTCGAACAATGCAAGAAGGAAGAAGATGTTTCAGATGTTACACTTGCAATGGACATCCAAGAAAGCATTGAAGTGTAACTGAAGTGACACTTGTCACTAGGTTGACTACCTATTAAAGGCTCCTTGGACCAGTAATTTCAATGCAACATTTGAACATAGCATTTGAACGAGGTATTACAATGCATTTACATTCGAGACGTGGGAGCCATCATAGCGTGGAAGCAAGGTATAGAGCATTCAATGCTCTGGTCCGAACATAGTCAAAGCAACTACAGTCAACAAGTGCAACCATTACACGTCTGAAATCAACACCGATTATTGCTTGGTATGAGGTAAGGTTTATTCCTATATTTATATGCTTTCATCTCTAGGGAGTTATAAGGTTGAATTTAGAGAAATATAATTATTGAAAGCAATACCTCAAAGGGAATTATTTATCAAGCTAATATAATATTTGCAATATTGAACTTAGGAGTAATAAGGTTTTCTACTAGCAATTAACCTTAATACTTGCAAATATTATTGTGATCTAATTTTTCCAAAATTAGGGAGTTATAAGGGTTACTACATCAAACTAATTAAATTGGAAATTAGATACACTTGGATTAAAAACCTAAAGGGATATTTAAAGAGAGTTTTTATCAAAGCATTTTTAAAGGTTGGAAATTTATAATATTATTGTCTCAAATCTTCTCAAATCGAGATAAAATATCCAACATTAAAACCTCTTTAAATTTGGGAAAAGTGCTTAGTTCAATAGGAGCAATAAGGATAATAGAAGTTGATTTTGGTATTTACAAAACTTTACAAAATCAACCAAAATTGAACTATAATTTACAAAAGCACTTTATAGCTTATCCAAAACATACTAGGGAGTCATAAGGTATTCTACAAAACCTAAGAATTGGTATTAGGGAACTTAAATGGCTTCAAACAAATTCTTCCTAGAAGAGTCACAACTACTCAATGGTCCTAATTATTTCTCCTAGAAGAATAAAGTGAAAGCTATTTTGGTATATGAAAAACTTTGGGATATTGTCAAAGGGAAAGCTCAAATACCTACTACAGATGATATTGAAATCCTAAAGTTTGTAGAAAATGATTCAAAGGCTCTAATGATAATAACCTTTGCTATCACTGATGAGATACAACCCTATATCAGTTCAAAAAAATCATCTTCAGATGCATGGACAAGCCTAGAGAAAATTTTTGAAGGAAATAATAAGGCAACTATTCTCCATATTCAAAGTCAACTTCATTCATTAAAGATGAACAATGGAGAAAGCATAGAACTGTTCCTAAGGAAAGTAGCAGATATCAAAGGGAAATTATTTACCTTAGGAGAAATAGTTAAAGATGAACTTCTTACTCAAGTAACCATGAGAGCACTTCCAGACAACTATAAACATTTGGTAACATCTTTACAAGTTCTAAGTAAAGATACTTCTTTTGATGACTTAGTCAATATTCTACAGGAATATGAAGTGGAAAATATAGTTAAATATGAGATGTCTAACACTGCATTGGCATCTAAAGATAATCCACAAGGAAACATTGCTTCTTCATCAAAAGGATGAAAACCATGGTACAATAGGTATTGTTAGATATGCAAGAGAAAAGGCCATAGTACCAACTATTGTAGGTTCAATCCCAAAAATTAGAATCAAGGAAATCAGATGAACAATGGGAACCAATTTCAGCCACGACAATATCAAAATCCTCATCAACAATAATTTCAGCGTCCAACCAATTATCCCCAATTGGAGTATCAAAAAGGAAATAAAAAAGGACATCTAGCTCAGAGGATAGAAGAAATTGAAGAACTAGGAGAACCGATAGATGATTATGAAATCAAATCTCTTTCAGCAAGAATGATAGGTTTTGAAGACACTAACAACTTGCTTGAACAGGTTACAAAAATTAGAGAAGAAGAATCAGAATTCCAGAGTCAAGAGGAAGATCCACATTGAAGACTAAAGTCTTCAATACCCAAATATTGTAATACAAGGGGGTGTTAGAAATAGCTTATATTACATTATTTGGGTCATGTAAATGTACCTTCCTTGGTACATACTTAGGACATTAGATTACTTTAGGGGGAAGTTATCTAGTTACTTCATGCAATGTAATAAATGCACAAGTGTCAATGTGCAAGCTATAAATGTGCAAGGTGTCCCTTGTACAACTAGGTAGAGTGTTGGCCAAGGAACTTATCTTCCTATATAAAGGGCCATAGATAGAGTGAGAAGATATAGAGGAGAGCATAGTAGTGTAGGATAGACACAGTAGTGTAGAGTGTGTGAGCTATAAGCTCAGAGCTCATTCATTGAGCAGTAGCTTGTATCATGGAGTGTTCATTTCCTCCATAGCTACTATTGTATTCATTTCCATCATTTCTATTTATAGCATATTTTAGTCATCTCATAGATTTACTTTCTTTCTTATTATTCTACATCTTGTGAATGCTATCTCCCATTGCATGTTGTATCAAAATCTAACACTACTAGTGATCATAATTATCCAAGACCATAGGTTGGAACACTACTTTAAGCTACGTAGGCCTATCCCACATACTATGATGGCATCAAATTTTGTAGCTAATATAGACATTTCATTTTTTTTAGTATTTTCTTCCCATGGTATTGAAAGAAGTTCATAGGTATCAAAAAATTTTAGCAGGTCCTAAACACTATGATAGTAAGACTTCAATTGTTGGTTCTTGGAATCATAGGCTACATTTACTTGATTTACAAAAAATTAGAAGTTTCCAAAAACTTTTAAAATTTTAGTGTCAAAATTTTCAAATTTTTGTAACCACATGCACAATGCTTCATACTTAGCTATATTATTAGTGCAATCAAATATAAGGTGATATGTGCAGTTTATGACTTCACCCCATTGGCTAATAATTTGTTTTCTTATTCCTAACCTATTCTTGGTCCTAGCACTATTAAAATACATCATCTGTGTTTGGTCTATCTCTTGAGATTCCTGTAACCTTAGTGGGTTCTTCTAACACTAAGTAGGTTTCTAATATTGTTTCTTCATAGACCTATTCTACTTATTGATAACCATCATCTTGTAGCATCCCAATAATCATATATATTTTAGAGGATTTTCTCAATCAATAGATTTATCATCTATAAATTGGAGAGCTCACTCCAATTGACCACACCAAATTCACTTAGTTTGTGTAGGAGATAACTACTAGGAGACTTATTTTTGATGTGGATCATCTTACCATCTCGAGGGACCTTCATATGTGTTTGATAAATTATTACATACCCATTCTTGGATAGTCTCTTAGTTCATTCCCTAGATAATAACATCCTAAAATAGGTTTGAATATCAACCATGATCACTTCTTGGACTACAATCAACTCTGGATGCTTTTCCACAATAATTACTAGGTCTTTTAGCAAACCAAAAACATTGACTTGTATTTTATCAATTTGAATTAGCCTAATGATATTTTTGTATATGGTAACTTCATATTCTCATAAAATTACCTTTAGTATGATGGCCACTGCTACTATTCAATCCATGATGCAATACCTTAAATATAATTTTAAATTTTTGGAGTGATATAAAATTGAGGTGGTTTCATTGTATTTATTTTTAGAGCATTCATAAATTCATTGTCTTTATTTTTGGAGAATTCAAAAATTCATAGTATTCACTTTTATATATTTAGGATCTTGATTGTTGTGTACATGCATTGGGTTGATTGTTAACAATAAGAGTTTTACCTCTAGCATAATTGTTTTCTTGTTCTTTTAGAACTACCTAGAAAATACCTCTATCCTAGTAAAGCCATGCAACATGCTCACCTTAGCTAGTGTCTACAATTTTTTGGCAATGTTAAATATTATTCTTGTTAGCTTACCTTCATTCCTAAGGGTGATTCTTTTGTATTTTTATTGTTTTTCAATCATCCTTCATTGGTCAAAGAAGGATATGTTAAGTGTCTTCCTACTTCATTTCACAACTTTTCCTATTTATTTTACCTTCTAGTATCATGTTTCCCTAGCTCCTTATGAATCTACTCCAAATATCTAAGAATCATACTTTTGTCCTTCTTTCCCAGAAGTGGAGAAGATATATTTGTTGGGTTAATTCAGATTATACCTCTTAGTTTAGGCTTTTTTAAAATTGTACCTCTTGGTTCAAATGCATTAGACATTCATATTTAAGTTAGATAGGTTTTTGCATTAGGATAAGGTGGCTTAGGTATTTTGGTTTGATTATTTGAGTGCATGGGCTGCTCCCCTACCACTTTCCTCTTGCCTCTTGTTATAAACCTATTCTACTAGTTAACCAAGATTACTTATTCTTAAAGAACCTTACCCTAATTAACAACAGCTCCAATACCCACCCCATTCTCAGGCTCCAACTGCCTCAACATAATCCTTTACACCTCTAGCACCCAAACTTCAACTTTTGCAAGAAGAAGTTAAGATGCTAAATCTTCGTACAACTGGTTATGGGCCATAAAAACCCACATACGATGAAATTTACAATGAGCCAATCCACCCTTTAGTTCCTATCCCTCCTTACCTTTATCACTTTGAGATCCCAAAGTTTGATAAGTACAAAGGTAAAGAGGATCCTCATGAACACATCAACAATTACCGCTCCACTTGCTATCAGCTTCATAGTAGCAATCCCCTCATGTTACGTACCTTCTCCCTCTTGCTTGGGGGACAAGCCCTTGACTGGTACAACATGCTTTCATGCCATAGCCTGTTCACCTTTGAGCAGTTGGCCAATTCATTCTTAGAATATTTCTCCATTAATATCAAGAAGAAAACCAACTTCTCTAATGTCTACACCTTACGATAGGTTGACGATGAGCCCATTACAGAATTTATCTCCCGATGGAGATCGATCATCCATGACCTAGCTCATAGCCTCCCATCTATAGAACTAGTTACACTCTTCTCCAAGAGTTGTCACAAATATATCTCCACTTCCTTACAGCTTCATCAAAGCCACATTTGAGGAAGCTATCGCTCAAGCCAAGGTCATCAAGGACATCAAAGTCCAATCTAGGGAAGATTAAGCTTAGGCAGAAACCATCATACAACTCCAACTTTTGCTTCAACCAAAATGCACCAAATCAACCCTTCCCTAGACCACCACAAACTAATCAGGTGGTAGCAGCTTCTCCAGCTTCTTCATCCATCTCACGACCTCCCCCTCCATAGTAGTAGTTGTTCTAAACTAATGCACCCCTTCCACCTAAACCACAATAGACTCGTAGTCTTCATCCATAGCTTCCATAATGTAATTTGACCCCACTCTCTGAGCCCTTGCTAGCTCTATTCCAGAGATTATACGATGCAGGTCATATTACCCTACTAGATATTTGACCTATAGATCCAAACCAACCCAAGCCTCGGGGGTATATTGAGCAGGCCTTCTACGCATACCATCGATAGTGTGACCATGATATAGAATCTTGTTGCTCCTTTCGTGGTCTTGTCCAAGACCTCATTGATCAGGGTACCATTCAGGTCTCAAACCCCCTCACACCACAAAACCAAAATTTGGGTATCTATCAAAACCCATTACCTAAACACAGGGGGACCAATCCCCAAGGAGCCTAGTCCAATTCCCAAGGGTAACCTCGATAGGTTAACAATGTTCAACATGACCCTCCTTCACATGGTGTAGTTGGCATGATCAACCTTACAACTCGCACTCAGTGCTATCCATCATGCATCAGGATGCACCTGTAGTATCCCCTCCAGTACCTTTTACGTTGTTGCAACCCTTGACAACCTCGAATGTTTTGCCACAATTACCTCACAACATCATCACTATCCATGGTAGCCTTACGCATTAGTTACGTAATGCCCCTACTAGGCTATCTATTTTTGACCTTTTACAGTAGTCTCAACCCCATCGTGAGGTGTTGAATGACATCCTTCGATCCATTGATCTTGAAACCCATGACACAAATGCATTTGTGAATTTCATCGGGAACATCCCATGCTGCCTTCAACCTTCCATTAGTTTCCATGACCATGAGATTACAGAGCTCATAGGTGAAGGAGTTGACCCTCCTCTCCACATACAAGCAACCATCAATGACATCACCTACAAGCATGTCCTTGTTGATACCAGGTTCATCTATTAGTATCATTTCTACTACCACCCTACATCACCTTCACATTCCACCCACTCACTTCACCACCCCATCGCTCGACCTTCGAGCATTCGATGGTTCCATGCGACCCATTGTAGGCTCCATTGTCCTACCTATCCATGTAGGTGTCCAAACCATCTCCATTTTATTCCACATCATTCAGGGTGAGATGCAATACAATATCTTGCTCGGACATCCATGGATTAGAGACATGCAATGTGTTCCCTCTACCTTGCATCATTATCTCAAGTATGTCTATGAAGGACTTGTTCATTGTGTTCCTACCGATGGGGACCCCTTCAAATTTTGCAACATTGTAGACCTTCCACCAGGACCCTCATCATCCTCTACTCAGGTTCTTCCCATTCCTTCTCATCATTCAATGGGAGCATCTACATATTCTTCTATACCAACCTCATCCCCGCAACAATCATTAGGGACACGTACACATTCCCCTCCATCTATGCCCACACCCCTCTCATCATCTATCATGGAACTTCATCCTACTACCATACCTTTCTCACCACCTTCCTCATGGCCTCCCCCTCCTTCTCAACCATCCTCTTCCATAGATCTACCTCCCATGCCTATGCCTTTTTTACCACCCTCATCGTGGCCTCCTGTTACATCTCACACATCTTCCTCTACAAAACCTCCTCTCCTTCCCACTCCTCAAACACCCCCACTTCATTTTCATCCATGACCATGATCTTTCACATCTTCTCATAGCTCGACACCTACACCTCCTCCCCCACCACATAGTTCCCACATGCGAACCATCCCATTCCTTCCACCATGACTGAATGCCATGATTGGGAATAATGAGCCTCTCACTTAGATGCTCAATTACTCCATTCTTCTCCTCCCATCATTCATGATTCCCAGTTGGCATCATCTTCCTCTGATTCTGATTCACCACCTCAATCCCCAACATGTACGATACCTCGAGTGTCAATTTTCATGACAAATTCTAGGCTCGATGATTATAACATTCAGGATGCTCATGTTTGACCCTCGACAATCCAATCTATACATGATTTTGGTCATCCTTCAGCTTTAGTACTAACCATTGGTACTATTGTGCGACTAGGTCCTCCCGATAATCATACCAACTTCATTTATGCAAGTCTAGACTCATCGCTCCTAGCTACTATACCTCCACCACTACAATCTAGTTTCTATGGCACTCTAGACCACATGTCCAACCCTCAATTCACCTTATACTACCTTCGGTATTTTCATTGGCATGGATTTGGACTAGGCCACTATGAGCAAGGGTTACACATGCCTATCAACCCCCATGTTTAATCACCCATAGACAAATCCAGCCTAGGTTATCACCCTACAGCCATTCATACGCTCGAGGATGAACTCCAAGATCTCTCTCTACATCCCACACCAATTCCTACACACTCATTGGAAGAATACATCGACATGGATATCCTAGATGAGAGTCCATCTCCTCATTCTACCATCACCATTCCATGCAACTTCTTCCAAGACACATCTTTTGTTGACACCACGTCTGCTTATTGTATTGATGTGCTAGTTGACCAATTTGTTACCTTATCCCTCATAACTCCTCATCTAGAGTGCAACACTTCACCTCCTCCTCCATCACCTATACATCTAGCCATACCATTACCTACTTACCGATAGCTTCATCAATCCACAACTCGACCTCGCTCTCCACCCATGGTTTTACATCCATCATTAAACCTACCATGATGTTCAAATGCTTTTGAATCTTCATCATTAGACTCATCATATTCTATGACCTCTACTACTTCCATCAACATGGTCGATGTGGATCTATTCTCACCACTTTGATACACATCTCATGCAAATCATGATGACACACCAAACCCTAACTTCATCGACTTTACTCATATTTCACCAATGCCTTCACCATAGGACTTCTTGCTATCACCCCCATCTTGCATACTATGAATGCTCCTTCACCATCTACCCCACCTCACATCCTATGGGTTCATCACACTGACATATATTTAGATGATGAATTTGAGTTACCCGAGGCTATCAATGACCTCCATCTTATTCCAATCCTAGAACAACTTCGAGATGATTCCCACATGCTTGTGGAAGATACCATCGATGTCGATATTGGTGATGACCCCACAAATCCACATATTGTTAAACTCATTGCTAGCCTCTCATCAGAGGAGCGCATCCTATTTACCACTTTCCTTAAGGAATACATCAAAGTCTTCACTTGGTCCTACATGGATATGCCTGGACTCGATCCCTCTCTCGTGGTTCACAATCTCACTCTCGATAGCGATGCCAAACCTGTCAGATAGAAATTGTGATGTATGCATCCTATAGTTGTGTTGTTGGTAAAATTTGAGCTCCAAAAGCTCCTTGATGTAAATTTCATCCAACCTATTGATTACCCAGAATGGGTTTCCAATATGGTATCGGTACCTAAACCCTTCGATGAAGTTCACGTATGCATCGATTTTTATGATTTGAACAAAGCTTATCCCAAGGACAACTTCCCTCTCCCAAACATTGACTCACTAGTTGATGCTATCATAGGTCATGAAATGATCTCCCTCATGGATGGATTTTTTGGTTACAATCAGATTAAGATCAACCCCATCGATCAACACAAAATATCTTTCACAACCCCCTAGGGGACTTTTTGTTATAAGGTCATGCCTTTTGGCCTTAAAAATGTTGGGGCAACTTACCAGCATGCCATGACTTATATCTTTCATGACTACATGCATAAAATCATGGAATATTACATTGATGATCTCATCACCAAATCCAAAGAACATTCACAACACCTTGCTGATCTACGCAAGATCTTCGATCACCTTCTAGAGCACAATGTTCATCTCAACCCAAAGAAATGTGTCTTTGGTGTTACTTCTAGTAAAATCCTAGGGTTCATTGTTTCTCAATGAGGCATTGAAGTAGACCCCAACAAATTCAAATCCATCATCGAGATGCCTCCACCCACCAATCTCAAGCAACTATGTAGCTTGCAGGGCAAAATTCAATCTATTCATCATTTTATTACCCAATTATCGGATAAGTGCAAGCCATTCAATCATCTTCTACAAAAGGGAGTCACCTTCAAATGGGATGCAAACTATCAACAAGCCTTTGATTCAATCAAAGCCTACCTCACTTCATCACCAGTTCTATCTCCCCCACACCCACAACTGCCATTCATCTTGTACATTTTTGCTATGGATTTTGCACTTGGCACATTACTAGCTCAAAAGAATGTGCTCAATCAAGAGCAAGCCATATATTACATCAGTCGTATGCTAGTCAGCTACGAAACCCGATACGCATACATGGAAAAGCTATGCCTAGCTGTAGTCTTTGTGACACAAAAACTATGCCACTATATGCTTAATCACACCATATTTGTCATCGCTCATGATAATCCACTATGATATATGATGAACAAGAGTTATCATAACTCTCGCACCACCAAATGGATTATGCTCCTCACTGAATTTGACCTAGAGTTCATTTCTCAAAAGTCCATCAAAGGATAGGTCATCACTGACCAACTCATCGAGGCTCCATTGCTCGATAATCAACCACTCCTTATTCAGCTCCCTGATGATTCCATCTTCCATGTCACAGAAGTTGAAGAGTATGTCGAACCAGAAATACCAGTTGACTTAACACTTTTCTTTGATGGCTCCTATTGCACTCATGTTGGGGGTGCAAGAATTGTATTCTTCACACCTGATGGGGAACCTCTCCCATTTTCATTCAAATTAGGGTTTCCATGCACAAACAACAATGCAGAATATGAAGCTCTCATTCTTGGTTTAAAGTAGGTGCACTCTATGCACATTAGATGCCTTCACATCATTGGTGACTCCCTCCTTATCATCAATCAAGTCCAGGAGATTTGGCAATGTCGTTGCCTAGTCCTCCAACAATACAAATAGATTGCCCAACAACTCCTCACCCAACTCGAGTGGTATGATATCAAAGCCACTCCATGCTCATCAAATCACTTCACCAACACAATGGCTTCCTTGGGATCATTAATACCACAAAACCCCCTCTCTGACACAATGCACATGTCCATTCATACTCTAACACAGTCCACTATCTCATCTTCACCTCCCATAGATGATGATGGCATCCATGTCATCCATACTGAACCACACGATCCTTGGTTTTCATAAATTAAGGATTATATCAAATTAGGCTTTCTACCTTGTGACTTACCACATGCTCATCGTCGAGCATTCAAACAATGGGTGATCCATTACACACTACTAGGGGATATCCTGTATCACCATAGTCATGATGGTATTCTTTTGCATTGCCTAGAACCACATGAAGCTCAGTGAGTGGTCCAAGAAACCCATGATGGCACTTGTGGTGGCCACTTCAATGGCATGGCTATCACAAAATGCATTTTGTGCATGGGCTACTATTGGCCCAAAATGGAACATGACTATTGTGAGTATGTAAAGTGATGTATCAAGTGTCAACAACATGCTAACCTCACACACTTACCCTCACAAGCACTCCAACCTATCCAATCCATGTGGCCTTTTTCCCAATGGGGTTTAGATCTTATCGGATAGATCTTGCCTACCTCATCAAGCAACCATAAATTCATTATCACTACCATAGAATACTTTACAAAGTGGGTCAAAGCCATCCCACTCATTCAAACTATGGGGGCCAAAATCATGGCATTCATCACTGACCATATCATATGTCACTTTGGAATCCCTTCACAAATCATCTTCGATAATGACACTCCTTTCAAAAATAAAACCATTCATACCCTATGCACTAAATTTAACATTCACCATAGCTTCTCTACCCCATACTACCCACAAGGTAACGGCCAGGCTGAGGCTACCAACAAAACCATCTACTCTATTCTTCATAAAATAATCATAGAATCTCATCATGATTGGCATAATCAAATACCATTAGCCTTATGGGCCTATCATACGAGCATCCACACTCCCACTAGGGCAACACCCTTTTCTTTGGTCTATGGCACCGAAGCCATTATGCCTCTCAAACTCAAAATACCATCTTTACGCATCTCCATGAAAGACTTCATTAATGATGACACTACTCATCAAGCCCACCTCGACCAATTAATGCTCTTGGATGAGCATCACATCCATGCCATAGAACACACCCATGTCTATCAAGATCATCTTCATCATACCTACAATAGTAAGGTACACCAACATGAGTTTCAGATCGATGACCTAGTTCTCAAAGAGAATCAATAAATCACAAGTCAACCCCACCAATAGTGAGACAAGTTCACTCCCAATTGGCTAGGCCCATACATCATCACACACAAATTTAGTTTTGATGCCTATCGATTGGAAAATCTCGAAGGACTCATCGAACCTGAACCCATCAACATAATTCACTTATGCACATTTAATGCCTAGCCTATCTAGGTACACATCACCATAGATTACACATACTACCATCATAATATTGTACATATCACTTCACTCATAGATTCACAACCCACATCACACTGAACACACAACTTTCACTTTCTATTACACAACAGAAACACTTTTTTTTTTATGTCATTTTTATGTTGTTGGTATCTTATGGTTTTGCAGGTCTCTTATCACTAGCTACAACATCTTCCATAGAGATACATTGTTCTAGGTTTACACTTCCAGCATACCACTCCCCCATCATGCAGGACCTTTCAACACTACCTTTAGTACCAATCACCCCTACCGACCTTGCCATACCTCCTAGCCCCATTCACATACATTAGGTATCCCTATCATCACATTCCAATCACCACACTTCACCTCAACTTCACTCACCCGACCATAGGGATTCTTCCTATTCCCCTCACTCTAATGATAGCCAAATCTCCTTGTCCTCCTTTATAGATAAGGAGGAACATTCTCACCCACCAGACCCTCATGCACAAGGACCATCCCCCTCACTTGGTTGATATGAGAGATCCATATCTACCACCTTCTCTAGCTCGATAACCTTCACTAGGATACTATCCTCCTAACAGGGGAACCACACCTCTTCATGCACACTCTTTAGGACTACCTCCACCCCTACCAAGTAGGATGTCACCTTACGACCAATCCCTTCATCAACATGCCACCCAAGCCACCTCTGCATATGTTCCCCCATATCATCCACATCACTATCTACAACCATCTCCCATACCACCTATTCTCCAAACACCTCCATCCCCACTACATGGTATTCCACTTCAACCTACTCCACCACCAACTCAACAATTTCAATCTCCCCCTTCTTCTTCTCATTCATTCTCATCTTTGCACCCCTATCCCAACCCCATTTACACACTAGAATCTTGATCCCCACCTACCTCAATTCTATCACCTCCTCCCATTGACATCCAACACATCCTCTCTCACCTTGACAACCTCGAGTCACACTTGAGTCATTATCGATACCATTCCTCTCCTCATCATTCTACTATGGCCCACATCCCTTCACCTTCTTCTAGCCTAATTCCTCACTCTCACATGCAACCTTCACCAAACCCTAGATCCACAATCCAACCACTCATTCCTACCCCACCTTCCTCACACTCATCACCACCTGAGCCATACATATATCCCATGCCTATTCACTCAACACCACTCTCTCAAACATTTCACCAACTGCTCCACCAAGACCTCCTGGTTCTACCTAAGATCTACCCCATCAACCCATTACACCCTAAGCCATGAAACTATAGAGAGAACCAATTTTACATTTATCATCATCAACCAAGGCATGACATCAATGCGTACCACACTTTTGAAACCCTTGTCCAAGACATGTTGTTCGATGAATCTCTTCCACAGCCCAAACATCTCTCTCTCCTACTCGACTTCAGAGCCCTCCACATCATCTTGTACCTCACCCTACACCATCACATGAATCTTTCACATCCACACCTCATTATTTCCAATAGTTATCCAACTACACAAATTACCAAAATCCTAGTCACATCGTCACTTCACCTAGTCATTCACGACCTGATCCCCATCACTTCACACATTCTTAGCTTACTTTATCCTCTTATTTATTCTTCCATTCTCTTTCTTCTTCTTCTATCCCTATTGTCTTCTTCATCTCTTTTTTCCCTTTCTATTTGGTATTGTTGTATGGTCATGCTTCGAGCGGCTACATACCTATGCTAATTTTACCCTTTTCTTCCTCTTCTTCTCATCTTCTTTTCTTCATTGCTTCCCTCATTCTTCTTTGTTGCACTTCTTCATTCTCATTTTCCTCTACATCTCTTTTCACTCCCAATTTTCCTTATTTTTCATTATCACATGCATTCTCCCATTTACATACTTCTCTCATGTTTGCTACACCCCCCACATGCTGGGGCAACCATTACCATGACTCCCTCTTCTCATCATTTCTTCACACACTCATATCTTTTGACATGGTTTCTAATCTCATCTAGTTAAGTCTCACAAAATTCCTCTTGTAGATACTTTCCTTGCATACTATATCTTTCACACTACATCCATTGTCTATATACATCACTCTTATTTTACATTTATATTCATGTTTGTATATTCCCCCTATAGAAATGTGCCCATGATAGGAATAATATACACACTTGTTAGCATTACCACTTGGATGTCCACTCCCCTTCTCAAGATTATAGAGTATACAATGTATTGTATGATTTTGACCACTCACCAGTTAAGTCAATCAAACATCACCTCTAGCTGAAAAGTTCTTACTCTCCTTACAACATCTCTTGGTTGGTTCAACTTCTTTTAGGGACCATTCACACATGTCATATTTTTAAAGCAAATTTTGAGTCTAGGGAAGATAACACCTTGCGTAGATATCACCATCTAGAGAATGGTTTCCCCTACTCATCCTATCATTTGCATGATCAACATACGACCTAGGGATAAACAAAGGGATAAGCATAAGCAAAAATAAAAAAATGGGTAGAAAACAAAAGCCAATGCCCACATTCCAAAAAAAAAAAAAAAAAGAGTACCACAAAAAGAGAATCAAAAATGAGGGGCAGAAAACAAAAGGAAAAGCCTCCAAGAAACACAACTATTATGCTTCATCTCCTTTGGTCCTTAGGTTTAACATAACATCATGGGATGATTTCCATCGCTAGCTATAGGCTCTAAGTGCCTACCTACCAGTGGAATAGTCTTACAAGTGGTGACACATCTGTCACATTAGTGACCTTCTTTTGTACAGATCACTACGTGCTTGTGGATGAGCTAGCTACTTTGGCTATGTTTACAATGGGTTAGTCCTACCTCCCTCAAAATGGATAAATGAACATCACTTATTGCACACACTGGTCCCTGATAGACTTTGACCCAGTCAAGTTAGTTATGAGTTGTAGATAGACCTTGCTCAGTTCCTCATGAGGTTTGATTACTATAACTATGATTGTCAAGATTATTGCATAATCCCTATACCATCCTACATCCCTGAGATTATAGAATGGATCACATTACCACCGGTTATGCTACGATACGAGTGCTTCCTCTATGCATTTCAGCATACACATACATGCATCATTGCATCTATCCTACATTCATTCATTTACATTTACATCATTCTACATTACATCTACACTACAATGATATCATTCTCCTAAATTCTACCACATGCACATATATTCATTCATCATACATTTACCTATCAATATTCTACATCACACATACACGAGAAATCACACATACATTCAAATCAAATCATGACACATATATAAATCCATGACAAAATATATATATATATATATTATGATCAAAAATACCCTTAAGCTACAAAAATAGAATACATCCATAGCACATCTCAGCCCTACTGATCACCAGGAGTCTCACCACTCCCCTCCTAAGCCACCATCACCTACTCCATCCCACATGCCTCTACCCCCAACTCAACCCTAAACTACCTCCCACCTATACACCATACACTATCACCCTATCCAACCCTAGGCAACTCCCACTACCTAAGACACCATTGGTACTACTATCCTTGGCTCCCTCAACACTATAAATGGTGTACTTCATTGACTCTACTATGACTACATCTATGTCCATGATCATGATCTCGATCTCAACCATGACCCACCATAATCTAGAAGTGGGTGCCCATACGAAACTAAGGTAAGCTCACACTATAGCCTCACTACCCCCTCCTCTCTAAACAGCCTCAACACATCCTCATGTACCTACCATAAATGATCTACCTCCACCCTCAAAGTAGCCATCTCCACCATAATCTACTCCCCTACTCTTGCACACTCTACCTCCTCCCATGCCTACCACTACCTCTATATCTTAACATGCAACTCTACCACCTCTACCGCATGAGTAGCTCACTCAACATCGCTATTCACCTCCACCTACTACACCCTAGCAACCTCTACCTTCAATCTATCCCTAAACCATAGCATCTACAACCAAGTGATGCAAGCCCTCTACAACCTTAACATACCTCACCTCCTCTACCTTGAGCCACCCATATAGCTCCACACACCATATCTCCAACTCCCTCCTCTCTATGTCACTCACCTACTCGACTACCACTAACCTCTCCTCTAGCTCATAATGCTCCTCTCTCCATTTCCCCAAATCCAAGGCCCAATCTACCTCACTCTCATATAAGCACCCCTCCAGATATTATACCCTCTCTCTTAATACCAATAGCTCCTCCTCAACATCCATCCTCTCCTACACATCAAAAGGTATATCTCCCATATCTCTAGTGTCATCATCTCCCATATCATCACCCTCCTCCTCCATAGGCACTATATCATCCAAGGGCTACTCTCCACCACTAGCCTATCAATCTAATGACCTCCCAATAGGAATACTAGACCCATCATCTCGATGTCACCTCTATCATCAAAGAGGCTCCTCTACCTCATCCTCTAATCCTCCCTCTAACCTAGTCTAACTCCTCATAGTGCCTATCCCCCTAGTGTAGGCAATCCACCTACTAGATACACCCAACAATCAATCACTCCAACACCTAGCTCCCAACTCTATGTGGCCCACCATGCATCATACTCAAGAATAGTCCCTACATCATCCACATCAAGAATCACCATCGATGGATCCCTCTCACCACTCAAAGGAGGCACTACAGGTCACTCCCCCTGATCACCCTACCTCCTATATATCACAACAGGTGCATCCGATCTCCCCTACCACAACCCAAACTAACGCATGACCCTACTAAAAGGAAAGAACTCTACCTATCACGCATACCACCCTACCACCCATCACCCTCAATGAATCACTCCCAACTACTCCCCATCCTTCTCCCACACCACCCCACCCTTCTAAGGCCTCCACTGAATATGCTTAGGCTCCAAAGAGCCAAACTGTATCCTCCAAAATAAATAATCTCCCTCATGTGGCCTCTTCATCCCCTTCTCCTCATCCATACACCACCTCAAAGCATAGGGTACAAAGTCACCCATATCTGCATGTACACCATATGGCAACAGCATCGATCACTCTACTACTATGTGCTCCCATACCCAAACCTATAGCAATGGGGTCCAACTCAAACCCATCTCATCGCTCACACTACATCATGCAACTCTCTATATACCTGTGCCAACAATGTAGGTGCCCATGCAAACACTACCTCATGCTCTACCATATCACATACTACATCCATCATATTCTAGGAGAATTTCACTCTTGAGGTATCTGGCAGAGCATAGGTAGATATCATAAGCATCACCGCACATTGGTGATCAGACAACATCTTCTTGTACCAATAATACTCATAATCCACCCCCTTCCTCATGTCTACATCTCCCCACTTCACACCAAATATGCACTGCAACACCTCCTCCTATCTCTCATCCACTACTACCCTCACTGGAATACCTTCTATCGGTAGTTTATATATCCTGTATATGTCCTCCAGTGTAATGGTCATCTCACCTATAGGAAAGTGAAAAGTGTTCCTATCTAGATCCCACCTCTCACACAATGCTAAAATATATGCCCTATTGGCATGAATACTCACACAATCCCATACTCCCTTCATCCACACCTTCTCCAGCCACTCCACATCCACCTCATCCAAGGCCTCACCCAGGGCATCTCTCAATGATCGCACACGATGTCACGACTCAATCATCTTCATCTATTCCATCCACAAACATCACAAATTTTTATTAGTTTCACATACATACATATTCATTTTCATCATTTCATACAAATCATTACATTCATACAACATCCTCATACAACATATTCTCATACATCAACATAAATCCAATTCATAGGCCACCATTGAACTCCACCCTTCATAGGCCACCTGAACTCAAGTCTAGTTCGTAGGCCACCATGTGAACCCAATAGAAAATACATTTTTAGGCACCCATTTACCCCTTCCATGACACACATGCATACACAAACACAAATGATTCCTTTACAACACATACAACATCATGCAATCCAAAAACATGCATTTCAAGACAAGCACTTCTAACACACACAACCACATCACACAACAACAAACCAATCACATTTTTGGATACCCATTTCACCCTTTCATAATGAAAGTTCAAATAGATTCCAAAAATAGTGCATATTTTTCACCCAACAACACATTCACACTCAACCACATACACCTCATGGCACACAATTCCAAAACACACCAAAACAATTCAAAACACCAAACAAATCATATTTTTGGATACCCATTTCACCCTTTTACAATGAAAGTTCAAACAATTTTCAAAAAATACACCATTCCCCACATCCAACAAAGTCAAACCTCACCAACATTCATCCTATGACACACATTCACATGACTCACAAACACATAACAAATCAAAAAAACAATCACATTTTTAGACACCCATTTCACCCTTTCACGATGAAAGTTCAATCACATTTCAAAAATAGTACAATTTTCATCACGAAAATCAAGGTCAACCCTTACACTGGTCACACAGTCAAACATGCCCATTTATTGGTCAACACAAAAAATCGGCCATACATTTTAGATACCCATTTGGCCATTTTCACACTTTGTGCACACATTTCAAACAAACATCACATGCAAACACATATTCACACGCAAACCCACATTCCAATATTCTTCAAACATTCATGCAAATCAAAATCAAAACAAGTTTAGTCTCGAGTACTTACCGATGGGTTCCCGCATTAGCTTCCAATGCTGGTCTACCCTCTCACCATCTCTACAACAACTCAAAATCTTGCAAGCGCTCCACCTCACAAACTATTCCTCACTCCTTCCTCCTTGCAACTTCTCACAACACAAATGAAGCTTTACATACCTCCAAAAAGCTTTATATACCCCAAAACCCTAATTCATAGGCCACCCTATGAACTATAGTCTAGTTCGTAGGCCACCCTATGAACTACAGTCTAGTTCATAGGCCACCCTACGAACCAACCCTCAGGACACCATTTCCACATTTTCTTCAATCCTACAACTTCTTCTTCCTTTCCTCCACCATCTACCCAAATTTTCCCACATTTTATCAACAATTTTCTTCTATCAATCGACTCATCACCACATCACCACATTTCATTCATATCATTGTTGATTCCTCATTTGAGGGGGTATTCATACACAAATCCACTTTGCATACAACCAAACAATCAAACATCCAAATCACGGATATCACATCTATCTACAAATTTTTTGTTGAAGATTATCTCAAGATAAACCTCATCCCAAATCAGACATTTGTTAGATCACGAGAGCCATGCACAATATCAGAGATATCTCACTTTCATTCATGTATATCAATGCTAACCACATACTGAATGTTACGCTTGATTTATCCATACCACTCAGCTCAAATGGTTTGACATATGTCATCATGCACTCATCAATCAATCAGAAGCAAAAATTTGAATAGGCAGTTGTTCTATTCATAATTGGACCATCTTGCATTGGTCACAAAAGCAAAGCAATCTTAAGTTACCCTCACAAACAACCAATACGATATTGCAAATATTGTACTAAATTGGCAAATCATCATGTTTCATCCATAATCATTCATTCACATTCATCCACCCACACCTTCTTCATCCTCTCTCTTCTTCTTTTTGGATTTATATCAATGTTGTATGGTCACACTAGCTACATACCTTTGTGGACACTATACTTTTCTCTATCAATGTTGTATGGTCACACTTCGAGCAGCTACATACCTTTGATTGAATTCCATTCTTCTCTTTCCCTTTCTCATCCAGTTCACAAACACCTCACCACCCTCCATCATATTTTTGCACTAAACTATGTTTCACACAACATAGTACAAAAAGGGGTAAATGTAGACACCTAAAAGTTGCACATGCTCATTCCTAGATTCTTGTAAATCTGCATAGACACTTGTAGGTTTGCATAGGTAGTCATAGGCCATCATAGGCCATCATAGGCCATCGTAGGCCATCATAGGCCACCATAGGCCATCGTAGGCCATCGTAGTTATCCGTAGGTACAAAACCTACAAAACTATGTAAAATGCACCCAAAATGCCTTCTATCCACAAGAGGGCCACCTACTAGCTCCCTAAGGCCACCTAAGCCCTTTCCTACACCTAATTAGGGCCCCCATGGGACCATTCCCTACCAAAAACCCTAATTAGACTAATTAGGATTCTAATTTGTGGTTGACTTTCACTTAAGTTACACTTTATCATTAAAAAGGGTTTAATTAGGGTTAATGATCAAATTAGTCCTAAACATGTCCTCACACATGTGTGCACCCTAAGTTGGTTAGGATATTTCCTAGAAATCCTAATTCAACCCCCATCTAACCTAGGAGTTAGCTAACCCTAGTTAACCCTAATCCTTGCTCACACATGTGTGAGGATGAGATATTTCCTTCAGGGCATGTGAGAGGATGACTAAGCTTACCACCTCACAAACCCTAACCTAACCATGCTAGGAATTGACCCTAGGGTGTGGTATACTTAACTACCCCCTGACCTTGGTTTTTCCTATAAATAGAGGGTCTTTTCCCTCATTTTACCTCTCTCACATTTTTAGTCAACCTATCTAGACTCTATCAAAATCACACCAGAATCACCTTCTACCACTTTGCTTTCGACAAACAACATCAAACAACCTCTGGACCCCATTCAGATAGAAAATCTTCATCAAAAGTCAACTACAGTCTAGTTCACCCCCAACCTATGAACTCGAGATCCAGTTCGTAGGCCACCCTGTGAACTGGTCGTACAATAGGTCTACAACACCATATCAGGTATAAATCAGTTTTTAATAGCTTCTATAACATTTCCAACAACTTTCATCATGTTTTTCTGCATATTTGAGTCATTTTGTATTCATAGCTACGAGGCTTAACCAAGGTAGGCCCCAAAACACACTAACACCCTTTTGCAGGCCCAAAATAGGTACAAAAGGACATACACCAATAGACTACCAGTGGCACATGCACATAGAAGCCCACCTTCATTGAGGAGCTCCAAAAGACACCATCAGATGCTTCATATTTGTGATGAAAATAGGGAATAAAGATCTCCACTGAAAGAGAGACTTATTTTGTAACCCTACATTCAAAATGAATAAAGTAGCACTGTGAACATTTTCTACATTTGTTTTTAGAAATGGTTGTCTTTCAATCACTTCAATTGGCAAGGACAAGTTGTTTAGGTTCATCTAGAGAAGGTGGATCAGATAATGAATCAATCTCCCCATACACAAAATTAATGTTATTAGGAACTAAACCCATATTGCACACTACTCCTATGGATAAAGGTGGGTCACATGGGCAACCGTAATCTCTATTGATTTGGATATTTAGCAGTGTAACAGTAATATCTTGGACAACGTGTTCACCAATGCTAGGATTAGTGAGGTGGACCACAACTTGGGATGATGTGGAGGTGTATGGAATGGATGTGGATGTGGAAGGCTCATGGTTGGCTTGTGGCTTAGGTAGTGGGAGGGATGTGTGGTGAAATGGTATCTCACAATCTGTCAAGTCAACTTGTGAGACATCAATGGGAAACTATGAAGATGGATTTGGTTTAGAGGTTTGATGAGGGTTGATTATGTTGATGTAAAAGGAATGGTAGTGGATTTTTATGTTGATGATATGGAAATAATGGTAGTGTATGTTGATGGTGGAGAACGGATCTTGCATAAAACAGAAAAACCAGAGAAACAAGAGAGAAACCAGAGAAACAAGAGCCCAAGATTTTGTATTTGATGCTCAGGAAGAAATTTTACAATATACAGCCAAACTGCCATTTGCCAACCCCTTCTCATTACAATCCATGGGTTTTTATTGAGGTCCCGATCCTCTGTGTTTTCCCACTTCCCACGATCTACAATCGCCACTTGGAACAATTCTAGAAAGTTGCATTGATGAGACTCATGGTGAGGTGTGCGATTGGCTGCCATATCCAGTGGAATCTACCTCTCGATCTGCTGCTTGCTGTTAGATGCTTTAAATGCGTCTTCCAGATACCCTGTGCGAGTGGCCAACATGCCCGTTGGAATCCTTCTTTGGAACAATTGCTTCACTGCCTCTAACTTGCCGCGCACGAAGGGATGTCTTTATGAAAGTTGGAGTGCGTGTTTTTCTGTTTGGTCGCGATATCGTGACATGTCGCGATATCGCGACCATTTCTCTCCTGCGCTTTCTCTCTCCAGATTCTGTCGCGATATCGCGACATTTCCTCCGCCAAGCCCTTTTCCTCCGTTTTGGCCGCGATATCACGACCTGTCGTGATATCGCATCATTTTTGTCTGTCGGCCTCCGTCTCCTGCTCTAGTCGTGAAATCGTGACATGTCACGATTTCACGACCTTTGCGCCTTCTGCGCCTTGGCTTCCCTGTAGTGGCCGCGATTTTGTGACATGTCACGATTTCACGACCCTTGTGCCCCTCGGCCTTGCCTTCTCCGTTTGGGTCACGATTTCGTGACCCTTGTGTCCCTCGGCTTGATTTCTTCGTTTGGGTCGCGATTTCGTGACCCTTGTGTCCCTCGGCTTGCCTTCTCCGTTTGGGTCGCGATTTCGTGACATGTCACGATTTCGCGACCCTTTGGCTTTCGACTTTGCTTTCTCCGACTTGGGTCACGATTTCGTGACATGTCACGAAATCGTGACATGTCGTGATTTCGCGACCCTGTGTAGCACTTAGAAAAACAACAGAAAAAAATAACTTTGTTACTTAGAAAGAAATAACAACAAAAGTTTGGTTGATGCTCGATTGCTTTGCTGCCCTCGGATGCTCCTGCATCAGACACCCGGGGTGGATTGAGAAGTGATCCTCACTTCTGATCTTCAGGAGGAAGACTCAGGCGGTCAACCTCTGTTTTTGATAACCAAGTTGCATCTTCAATAGGTCTGCCCTTCCACTTGATCAAATACTCAGAATATTGTTTGTTCCTTGTGCTTATGCCTTCACGAGTATCTAATATTTCCTCTATCTCTTCTTTGGTTGGGCTAGACGCTGGAATGCTCCACAATTCTGTGCTTGGTGCCTCTGTACTATCTCCTTCATGGTATTCTACTAAATCAGATATGTTAAAAATAGGTGAAATATCAAGTCCACTTGGCAATTCCACTTCATATGCATTGCCTGAATCTCGTTTTTCTAGTATTCTGCATGGCCCAAACTTCTTCATCTTCAACTTGTTGTAAGTTTTGGCTGGAAATATTTCTTTTCTGAGATGGACCATGACTTCATCTCCCACTTCGAACTCTTTGAACCGCCGCTTTTGGTCTGCTCTTTCTTTATACTGAGTATTCATTTTTGCAATTTGTTTCTTGACTTCTTCATGCAGGCTTTTCATCTGTTTTGCGAATTCCTCAGCCTCTGCATTGCATTTTTCTCCTTTATCTAATTTTCTCAGCTCAGACACATTTCTCGGACTGTTTCCATATATGATTTGGAATGGAGATTTGTTTGTGCTCTTATTGACAAAATTATTGTATGCAAATTCTGCCTACGACAAAACTAAATCCCATCCCTTGGGTTTATCTGCTATCAAGCATCGTAGCAAATTACCCAGACTTCTATTTACCACCTTTGTCTGTCCATCAGTTTGTGGGTGGTATGCAGAACTGAACTTCAGATCTGTCTTCAGCTTCTTCCACAATGTTCTCCAGAAATATCCAACAAACTTTGTATCTCTGTCAGAAACTATGCTTCTTGGTAGACCGTGAAGTCGTACCACTTCCTTGAAGAATAACCCCGCAATGTGAACTGCATCACTTGTCTTCTGGCAGGGAATAAAATGTGCCATTTTGGAGAATCGGTCAACCACCACAAATACAGAGTCATTTCCCCTCTGTGTTCTCGGCAATCCAAGAATAAAATCCATGCTTATGTCCTCCCACGGCCTCTCAGGTACAGGTAACGGCTGGTATAATCCTGTGTTTTGCCTCACGCCTTTTGCCATCTGGCATATTCTGCAACTTTGTACAAACTTTCTCACATCTTGCTGAAGTTGCGGCCAGTAGTAATTTTCATTTACCAGGGCAATGGTCTTATCCCGACCAAAATGCCCTAGCCAGTCCTCCGTTGTGCTTTTCCTTGATTAAGTTCTCCCGCATAGAACTCCTTGGGATGCATAATTTACTTCCCTTGAACAACATTCCGTCTTGGATTAGGAAATCTAACCATTTTGTCCTATCCACAGTAACAGGTGCCAAGCAAGTCGTCCAGGCTGCTGCAAAATCAGGATCTTCAGGATAAAGACCCTTCAGTTCTTCGAATCCAACCACCTCCACTGTCATTTTAGTCAGCAGATTCTGCCTTCTAATCAAAGCATCTGCAACTCTATTTGATTTCCCACTCCTGTGCTTTAACACAAAGGTATAGCTTTGGAGAAACTCTACCCACTTCATGTGCCGCTGATTCAGTTTTGTCTGGCTGTTGATGTACTGCAATGCCTGATGATCAGTAAATAGAACAAACTCTTTTGGCAACAAATAATGCCTCCACTTCTTTAGAGCCTGAACTATAGCATAAAATTCCTGGTCATAAACTGAATACTTTTTTCGGGCATCATTGAGCTTTTCACTGAAATAAGCTACAGGTCTGCCTTCTTGGCTCAGTACAGCCCCTATTGCACTGCCACTGGCATCACAGTCGACCTGAAATACTTTGTTAAAGTCTGGAAGTGCCAAGACAGGCTGTTCTGTGACCTTTTTCTTTAATGCATCAAAGCTTCTTTCAGCCCCTAAGGTCCACTTGAACTCTTTCTTATCCCCTCTCATTGTTTTTGTGAGGGGTGCACAAATGCTGCTGAAGTTTCTTATAAACTTCCTGTAAAAAGTCGGCTAGACCATGAAATGATCTTACCTCTGTTGTGCTTCTTGGGGTAGGCCATTCTATGATAGCCCTCACCTTCTCTCGGGTCCATTTTCAGACCTTCTACTGAGATTACAAATCCCGGGTATACTAACTCTTTCTTGACAAAATTACACTTTTTTAGATTTATTAATAACTCGCTCCTCCCACAGCTTTTCAAAAACCCTCCTGATGTGCATCAGGTGTTCCTCCAGGGTTCTGCTGAATATTAAAATATCATCTAAATAAACAATGACAAACTTTCCCAGAAACTCCTTCAATACCTCATTCATCAGCCGCATGAAGGTACTTGGTGCATTGGACAGCCCAAATGGCATGACCAACCACTCATACAAGCCCTCTCTTGTCTTGAAGGCTGTCTTCCACTCATCTCCTTCCTTGACACGGATCTGGTGGTAACCACTCTTGAGGTCAATTTTGGTGAAGTACTTGGCTCCACTCAAACAGTCCATTATGTCATCCATCCTTGGCAGTGGAAATCTGTATTTTATTGTAATCTTGTTGATGGCTCGAGAGTCTATGCACATTCTCCACTCTCCATCCTTCTTGGGTGCTAGTACAGCAGTACTGCACATGGGCTAAGACTCTCCCTAATCAATCCCTTCTCCAGCAACTCCTGAACCTGCTTGTTTAGTTCTTCAATTTCTATAGGTGTCATTCTATGTGCAGCCTTATTTGGCAAGCTTGACCCTGGCACCAAATCAATATGGTGACTGATTTTTCTTACTGGGGGTAAACCCTCAGGCACATTGTCAGATATGATATCTGGAAATTCTTTTAACAGTTCTTGGACTTCTGCTGGTGCATCTTTGCATTATGTATCCCTGACTCTAGGAACTAATGCATAACACATATGCTCATGCTTCAAATCATCTAAAAATTTTCTTTCATCAACCAAGCAAATTCTTGCACTGCCACATACCTTTTCTTCCACCTCCTTCAGGGGCTTCAACTTATGGCGCATTCCATTCTTGGTCACGGAATAAGTGTTGGCTCGGCCATCATGAACCGCACACCTATCAAACTGCCATGGTCTTCCCAGCAGCAAATGGCACGCATCCATGGGCAGAATGTCGCACAAAACCTCATCACGATAATTTCCAATGCTGAATTTTACCAGGCATTGTTCATTGACCAAAACCTTATGGTCTTTCTGCAACCACGCGATCCGATATGGATGCGGGTGTTTCTTTCTCTCCAGCTGTAGCTTTGTAACCATCCCCTCTGAAACCAGGTTATCTGTGCTACCGTTGTCAATGATGATGTTGCAAACCTTACCCGCGCATTTACACCTTGTGCGAAATAAGCTTTTCCTCTGATCTGTAGCTCCCTCTTCATTCAATAGGACTCTCCTTGCAATCATTACTTCTCCTCTCTCAGCTTCTTCTGAATGCTCAGACCCAACATCTTCATCAACGACTGCTACTCTGGCATTTCCTTCCGGCCTGCGATTATTTCTTTCTCGCTGCTATGGGCACTCATATTGGTGATGTCCCTCTTCACCACACTGGAAGCAAGTCCCTCGAAATCTTCCTCTTCCTTGACCTCGTCCAGCTCGGCCTCTTCCCCCTCGGTAACCATTATTCTGATTACGGGAGCGGTCTGTATTTTCTCTCCTTTGTTCTTGATTGCTGCTACTTTCTCCATTTTTTGAGATTCTTCATTTCTTCTTCCACCGTTCCTTCCATCGGTCCTTCCACCACGACCTCTTCCTCTTTGCTTGTTTTTGAATCTCCTATTGAGCTTCTCTTCAACCTTTAAAGCAAATTGGTAGGCATCCTCTATGGTGGTCATTCGGACTAGACTTAGTTCCTCCTGAATGCTTGCTCGTAACCCATTAATGTAACGGGCTACCTTCTCCTTGTTGGCCTCTGAGTGGCCTGTTCTAATCATTATTTTATGAAACTCTTCTGTGTATTCTTTCACAGACTTGCTTGATTGCCTCAATCCTTGCATTTTCTTTAGCAGGTCTAACTCATAATCACCAGGGATGAACTACCTCTTTAGCTTTTCTGCCATCCGTTCCCACTTGGTTATTCTCTCTTTCCCTCTTTTATTTTGCTCCAATTGCACTCCCTTCCACCAAATGCTAGCATGACCTTTCGGTTTGGTCTTTGCGAATCGACCCTATCGGGGTCCTCAACCTCTTCGTACTCAAAGTACTCTTCCGGATCGTTGATCCAGTCGATCAATTCCTCTGGCTCAAGGTTCCCAAAATATGTGGAAACCTCCATCTTCGGCCTCTTCCCAATCCGGGATATGGCCTTGTATAGTCTGGCCTGAGCGGGATCTACTGCTTCTTCTTCTTCCTCAGGTTGGTCTTCTTCTTCATCATCTTCCTCTTCACTACCTTCATCTCTTCTTGGCTCCAATCTTCTACGCATTTCTTCTTGCAGAGCTTGCATTTGCCGCTGTAGAGCTCGAACATCTTCTGTTGCCGCCATGCCTCTCCCACCAACAGGATTTCTCCTTGGAGGCATTCTGTTCACTCGATCTCAAACCCTCCCACAGGTCCTGGTGTAACTGCCTCTCCTTCGGCGATCTGCTACACGCTCAGGAACCACTGGCTCTGATACCACTTGGTGGAGAACGGATCTTGCATAAAACAAAAAAACCAGAGAAACAAGAGAGAAACCAGAGAAACAAGAGCCCAAGATTTTGTATTTGATGCTCAGGAAGAAATTTTACAATATACAGCCAAACTGCCATTTGCCAACCCCTTCTCATTACAATCCATGGGTTTTTATTGAGGTCCCGATCCTCTATGTTTTCCCACTTCCCACGATCTACAATCGCCACTTGGAACAATTCTGGAAAGTTGCATTGATGAGACTCATGGTGAGGTGTGCGACTGGCTGCCATATCCAACGGAATCTACCTCTCGATCTGTTGCTTGTTGTTAGATGCTTTAAATGCGTCTTCCAGATACCCTATGCGAGTGGCCAACATGCCCGTTGGAATCCTTCTTTGGAACAACTGCTTCACTGCCTCTAACTTGCCGCGCACGAAGGGATGTCTTTATGAAAGCTGGAGTGCATGTTTTTCTGTTTGGTCGCGATATCGCGACATGTCGCGATATCGTGACCATTTCTCTCCTGCGCTTTCTCTCTCCAGCTTCTGTCGCGATATCGCGACATTTCCTCCGCCAAGCCCTTTTCCTCCATTTTGGCCGCGATATCGCGACCTGTCGCGATATCGCGCCGTTTTTGTCTGTCGGCCTCCGTCTCCTGCTCTGGTCATGAAATCGTGACATGTCACGATTTTGTGACCTTTGCGCCTTCCGCGCCTTGGCTTCCCTGTAGTGGCCGCGATTTTGTGACCCTTGTGCCCCTCGGCCTTGCCTTCTCCGTTTGGGTCCGATTTCGTGACATGTCGTGATTTCGCGACCCTTGTGTCCCTCGGCTTGATTTCTCCGTTTGGGTCGCGATTTCGCGACATGTCGTGAAATCATGACATGTCACGATTTTGTGACCCTTGTGTCCCTCGGCTTGCCTTCTCCGTTTGGGTCACGATTTCGTGACCCTTTGGCTTTCGACTTCGCTTTCTCCGACTTGGGTCACGATTTCGCGACCCTATGTAGCACTTAGAAAAACAATAGAAAAAAATAACTTTGTTACTTAGAAAGAAATAACAACAAAAGTTTGGTTGATGCTCGATTGCTTTGCTGCCCTCGGATGCTCCTGCATCAGTTGATGTTGATGATATGGACATAATGGTAGTGTATGTTGATGTTGATGATGTGGACAGTGTGGATTGGAATCGACCATATGTACATGTAGTCGACTGTGATGAAGGTGGGGATGCAAAAGTGGAAGTCTGATATGGGTTGGTGATGGATAGCTCATTAGGAATGGAAGCTTTAGATGAATAAGTGGTGGATGATGTGGTTTATGGTGTTAGGAATAGGTAATTTTATGGAAGCGTGGATTCATAGGGATTTGAGGTAAAATTACAATACTTAAACGATTCGATGTTTACTGGTATGCAATGTATTTATCCCTCATGTACATATTTTAGACATTGATGTAGAATTGATGGAACACATATCATCTGCCTAATCTAAGGGTATCCAAGGAGTACATTGTAAGCCATGGATCTCTCAAGGATGTGGAACATGGTGTGCAAATTTTCACCCCTACTTCTATGGGTAGAACTACAATGCCAACTATGGAACAAAGAGCATCATTGAGCACTCTTAAGGTGAATGTGGATTTGGTAATGTGTGATGGTGGAATATTGAGATGTTGGAGGGTGGATGTGATGAGGATGTTGATGGAGGAACCGGTTTCAATTAACACTTGTTTAAATGAATTTCTATTGACTTGAGCCATAATATGTAATGGAGGGTCCATCGCTTCTGATGAAATTTATTTAATTTCAAAGTTAAAAAATATAATGGAAGGCTCCATACACATGTGAATACTTCCTATAATTGTTTTGAATGCATTAGTGTCTTGGGACTATAATTCAATGGATTTTAGAATTTCCATTAATACCTCATAGTATGGGAGATATTGTTGAATGAGCTCATAGATCGATAGTTTAGCTGAAGCTATTTTGAGGCTAGTTGTCAGTAAGCTATGCAATGAGATGATTGGTCTTTGTGAATGGTTTGGAGGATGAATTGGTGGTGATGGATGAATTGTAATATGGATGGGTTGGGATGAATTGGTAGATAAATGGATGGGTGATGATGAGTTGGTAGGTTTTTGGGACACACTTGCTTGAGGTGCTATAGGAGGTGGAACTACCTATTGTTGCTCATTCTATTTATTAGTGCTTCTCTAACCATGGGTAACTACATGAATAGCTCCCATAAAACCTTGATATTTTTGTATGTGGTTAACTTTATTAGGAGTCTTGATGGTTTATCCTCTTGTTGTTTTTTCCTCATGATGAGGAAGTGGTGTTCGATATATACCAAGGTTTTGATTTTATTAGGCCAAGGGACTATCGATCTTGATGGCTCCTAGTTCTATAAAATATTACACTATGTGTTTTAATGACCAATTTTTTTTAATGTCATGCTCTTTATGTTAATGAAAAGGATAAAACAAGTGTTTCCTATAGTTCTTGCCTCATTTAACTTGATCTTATGGTATGATCTTGGGTAAGGCAATAACATTTATGTCATATAACCTACAAAATATGGAGGCATATGATTTAGACAAAGGAGTGAAAATATGGTCTTTTCAAATAGATTATTGACATTAGTGGGTATCCATAGTTAGAACTATAGCATTAGGTTGGTGGGATGGGGAAAATGCTTGATAATTGATTTTTTGCAGATGTTGATGCATTGGTTGTTGTTGTTTTTGAGTCATTGTTGGTTGACTCATGACCACTTGATTTACTTCATTTGGATTTGGTTGACCAAAATAATTATTTTTTTATTGGCCCTTTTTCTACCATTCTTTATTCTTAGGATTTATCTCACCCTCTTGAATTTTGATCTCTTCAATGACATGGGCTTGAGCGAGATCCTCATTGAATTTTTTGTATTGTTATAGTTGTAATAGCAAAGAGATGGGTTTTAAGAAACTCCTTGTGAACATTCGGATTAGTTCTTCCATTGGTAGGGAGAATAGAAATTTAGTGATAACAACCTTCAAATGGTTTTCTAAATCATAGACTAACTCTTCTTAAAATTATCTTAAGTTGTATAGGTCAGTCAATGTTGTCTTATTTTGAACATTGACTAACTCTTCTTAAAATCATAGACGTTTCTTCTTAAAATATCTCCAAAAGTGGATCTACCAATTGTTCAAATGTAAAAATATTGTGATGAGGTAGATGATTGTACCAATCTTGAGTGTCTCCCCCAAATGTCTGAGAAAATGTTTTGATCATCAAAGAATCTTGATCTTGAATTCTGAAGCATGAGTGAATAAATGTGCTTATATGCTCTCGAGGGTCCTCAAACCCTTTAAACTTGTCAAATTTTGATACTGTAGAATTTTTTGGATATGATGGTGATGGTACCAAAGGATGAATAGGTTGATTGACTAGTTTTATTAAGGTAGGCTTCCGGTACATCATACCAAGAGTATACCAAGTCAAGCTATCAATCTATTATTGCATCGCTTGGATTTTAGGATCGTATCCATGTGTAGAGAAACCTTGAATTTCTTGCTGATTATGTGAAGGTGGGGTATGTGAAGTGGTGTACTATTGAAATGGAATATGATATTGATGGTTGGATGAGTTGAGGGGTATGTGATGATGTTGAGCTTGGTGGTGAAGTGATTGTTGTTGATGAAATAGATATGAGGTTTGAGGAATGTGACTATGCTAGGTTGTGGAAATGGAATTGATATGAGTGAGTGAAGGTGTGGGTTTAGAAACATAAGAATATGGTGACACGTAGGATAGGTTAGGTGTGAAATAGGTGTGTTGTCTTGGAGTGACATGTGTCTTGAAATATTCTATTTGTATTTGCTATTGGGAAAAAGAACTAGCATCTTGTTGGCCCATGAGCAGTTGATTAAGGTCCTACCATGCTTTATGTATGGCAATTTCTAAAGTATATGGTGTGATAGAATTGTATGGTGGTGAAGTGTGAATGTTGGGCATGTTGGTAGATGTTGGTGGAGGGTAAGTTGCAAAGGAAATAATAATAGAATGAGGGGTAGTGGATGGCATGGTAGATGGAATATGTGAAGCTACATTAACATGTGCTTCATAAAGTGGATTGGTGTAAGTGGTAGTGTGGGTAGATGGAATGGAAGGTATTTGGCTATGTTGTAGTGGAGACATGTGATGAGAAGGGGTGGATGTGACTTCAAAAATCATATTGGTATAGGTTTGGGTGAATTTGGGTGGATTTGAATGAATAAATTTCTATTGAAAATAAGGAACTTGGCTATGTGGAATATTGAGTTGTTTTTAAGACTGGTCTGGTTGGTCTTAGATAAATTCCAATATTATTCATGTCTATGTATAAGGCTCAGTATTTGTGATGGAAGTGTGAATAGCCGTTTCCATCACATCTACATTTGAAGTAAATATAGAATGTGAATATCTAGCAGAAAAACCAAAATGGCTTGTCCGTGTCACACTTGTAGGGTTAGCCATAGAAGTGGCTAGGAAAGAGGTGATGCACTCCATGGATGAAGTGGATTGGTTGGTGGATGCTTGAATCATAATTCTAGCTTGGCTTCAAGTTGAAACCATAAGCTAATGATCCAACTAGGGTAGTGATTTGGAAAATGTGAATGAAAATGTGGAATGCTAATGGAAAGTGCACAAAATCAAACAAGCAATTAAATTCTATCTTGCAATAGTGCTTTTAAATTATTTTTTTGGGTTTTGTGTGTTGTAATGTATGCCTAAGCCTAAATTGCTATGCAAGATGGAATCCTATGGTGGATGGAAAATGAGGATTTTTTAGTGATGAAATCTAGAAAAATATCTCATGGGCTGCTATGGTATCTATGGGGCAAGACTACGGATGGAGATGAAGCCCACTATTGCTAGTCTTGATCAATAGTTGGTGATGAAGTCCAATGTATTGATGTTTAAAGTGATGCATGTTCATGCATGATTATTTTTAAAGTTTCAATTGTCTATAGTGTTCATAAAGTGCCAAGAAACCCACTTTTTCTCGACTAAGCTAGTGATCAAGAACATTAATACCAAGTTCCCTCAAAATAACCTAAGGTACACCACTTAAAATCCACCCTGAGTCATCAAGTGACTTCAATAGTGGAGGGTTCATCTAGCTCTTCCACCATAAATCATCAAGTGATTCCAATAGTGGGAGTATGCTTGAATATCAATGGCTTGTTCCAATTTAAAATAAGTAAAGCTGGGAGAATTTAGCCTAAAAAATGTTGCTATTTATGCTTTATTTTCATTTCATTGCAAGTAGCACTCAGGTTAAAGTAGAACATCATAGACAACAAAAGCTTAAAATTTATTATGATGTGTATTTTGATGCAACAAGCATGGATGCACAAATGCAAATCTATCATATGTACAAACTATATGAAATGATATTTTTAAATGCCTAAAAATAAAAAAATGTATTGCTTTTTAAACAAAAAGTAAGAATTTCCTTTGTTCAATCTCTCTTTAAAAAGCAAATAAAAAAAATAGAGGTAGGATTTTAATTTAGATTTATGAGGAAGCCTATGTTTTTTTCTCAACACTCTTGGACATGGTGAATCATCTCCTGGATGTAACAAAGCATTTATTGGATGTAGCAAGGCATCCCTTGAACACTGCAGCGCATCCACACAATCATAGATCAAATTTTGTTGCTTCTAAAAACCCCAGTTTCATGATTTTTGCACGATCGAATATCTAAAAACTTGTAAAAAAATACAAAAAAATAGATTATAAGACAAGGTAAATTAAAACATAGAACCCTTAATAGGTCCCACTATGATCACCATTTTGTAAGCTAAAAATGAGCAACACCAAATAAAGCAATCTTATCAAAAGCAAATCAACACAATATTGCACAAAATGAAGAATCTTATTAATATGGAACTAGGAGGAGCCTGGATCTCCAAAGTGTACAATATATATGCCCCAAATATGGGGTTACAATATGCTTTACAACATTTGATACAATGTTACAATGTTGAGGGTTACAAAACCCTCATTCACAAGAATAGTTGGTGTCTTCAATGCTCATTTTTGCTCCAAACAAGTTGGGGGTGGGCTTGAGTATCCCTGTGGAGCCACCCTACCTACAATAGCTTTCAATAATGTAGCTCCTACACCTGCAAATAGATCAATAGTTCCAAGAGGTCAATAGCATACAATAGGACTCCACTATATAAGGCCCTCTTTGAAACATATCTACAAAACCCTAGTACTATAAATAATGAAATGCAAGAAAATGTAGAAAATGTAAGATATAAACAATAAAATATTTTACCTTGTCAAGAATATCTATTGTTTTGATCTACATTCCTATGTCTATAATCTGAAGTTGTATGAATCCTGAAAGTGTTTGAGGGTATGGCAATGGCAAATTGAAATATTGGAAAATCTCGAGAAGCATTTGGTAATGGCGATAGACATCCAACAGTGTTTTTTGAATGCTCAAAAATGTTTGTGGGATGCTGGGAGGCATTTGAGAGTATCCAAGAGGAATTATGTAGAACCAGCTCTAGTTCGTAGGGATTGTAGAGGTAGAAAATTAAGGATTCAATGATGACAACTAGGGGAATGGTAGCAGAATGCTAGGGTTTCATGAAAATATGGAAATGAGGGAAAATAAATTAATCACAATGCTTAACTGACTACTTGAACACTTAACATTCATTCACAAAATTGAATGATTATTTATAAATTGCCTTCCATATGCTAGGGTTTCGATGACACCAACGTGCGATCAAGATTAAAACATAATGGATGACTAAGATTAATCTTTAAAATGTGACACAAATCAAGTTAAGTGGATGGTTGAGATTGGATTGTGATGAATGGTTGTGATTTCATTTACATATATATATATATATATATATATTTATATTAAATATATAAATATTAATATATAAAATATTTATATACTTATATATAAAATATAAATATATATAATGGATGGTTGTGATTGGGCAGATGCAAGGATGATAAGTGGCTAGGATTTGGTGTCTACAACTATAAATGTAAAAGTCATTCCTAAAAGTGAAAATACACTCGTAAAAATAATGGCTTCATAGGGAGCATATTTTAGCCCTACTTCTGGAGATTAAAAAGCATCAAAAGAAGTCATTTTGTTCTTCTGACCATCAGTCTTGGATAAGGATAAATTATGGGCAGTATTTGATAGTGATGAATAGATAATTAAATTTTTAAAGCAATAAGCTATATATGCTAATGATCCAGAAGATATGGAAATCCTTGTTGACAACGAAGATATTTTTCAACTAAAGAATAATCAAATCTCTATAGATAGAAAATTGACCCACCCAAATGAGTCAATTCTTCCTTAGATCCCTAGCTAGCCACCCAAACTTGCTAAGTGCAAATTTGGGGCCCTTTTTCCCTCTCCCTTTGCCTTGTTTCCTTAGCTTTACCAAATTCATGCTTGGTCTATATGGGGCATGAATTTGGCTTGCTATATTCATGCCCTATAATGATGGGGCATGAATTTGGTATTCTAGGGATTTTTCTCACTAAAACCCCTCCCCTTGTCGGCCCGTTTTGGGGTCGGCCTTTGCCCATGGTGAAATTTCATTTTCCTACCTCATTTTGCCCTCCAAACCTCTTATAAATAAGGGTTTGGATTCCCTAATTTTTTAACCAATGAATTATTTCTAAGGAGATTCTAATTGTTGACTCGCTCATTTGCTCATGCTATCAAGTGCTCTTCTACTGCAAGTTGTTGTTTTGTTGTTTTGTGCTTTGGTGATTGCTACCCTTGGGGATTGAGTGGAGGAGTCTTGATGATTGGATAGATCAACCTTCTTGGAGTGCTTCTTCCACCTCTTCATTGCTCCTTGCTTTCTCCATCAGCTCATCAGGTTCTTCATTTGCATTAGTTAGTCACTTTTTAAGTCTATTTTTCATTGTTTTGCACTTTATTTTTCGTTGTTTTGAGGCCCGAAAAGGGCATCTGAACCAAATTCATGCCCTATCCATACAGGGCATGAATTTGGTAATCCATATTCATGCTCCCCCTTTACAGGGCATGAATTTGGTAAATTAGGGCTTGGGGGTAAGTTTTGCACCCCAAAACCCTAATTCACATCTTGCATTTTAGCATTCTGTTGTGTCCATCTTGTCTACATTTTATTTTACTATTACATATTTGTTTCCCTTTGTTTGTGCATGTTCCAAAGGTCAAAGATCAATTTTTATTTTGAATGGTCATCTAAAAGGACCAAGGGGGCTTGATTGTTGTGCCTCCAAGCTCAGTCTTATAGCGGCCTAAGCAGGCCCCCAAACATTGATCAAATTTTCTAGGGTTTGTGAAGTTATTTTGTAGGTTTGGAACTATTGGATATTCTGGATGCAAGATAAATCTTGGATCAACCACTAGATTAGATAAGTGCCCTAATAGATATTTAGGTTATTTGGTGTTTGCTTTTATTCATTTTTATTCAAAACCTAGATTATAAGTAAAGGAAAAGTATTTGATTGAATTTCTAGGCATTTGAAAGAATAAAAGCATATAGTGTGCATCTAGGGTTTTAATATTGTTTGTGCATTTCCCTTGGACCCTTTCTCAAAGACTTTATTTTGCAATCCTAGGGTTAGACATCATTGAATTACAAAATCATACTAGGGTTAGCTCTTGTCTTCTTGCATCTTTCTCTTAATATGCTTAGTTTAGAAAGGCCAAACAATAGGTGTATGCTTAATTGACACATCAAACATTTCCACCCTAAACTTGGAGCGAGTCCTAAAACCATTCCTAGTGAACCCTTTTCCTTTCCCACCAAGTGTAGAGAATAACCCCCAAGGTTCACCTCGACTCCCAATGGATCCAATCAAGAATCATATGCAATAGGGCAATTTTCCCCCTCTACATCTTTGGTGAACCCGATGTGAAAACACATCTTAGTGGCCAAAATAGGAAGCCTCTTCCTTTTATTTTTTTAAAAACTTAAATAAGACCACTAATTTTATTTGTTTAGATAAGAAAACATTTAAAAATATCTTAAGAATCTTCTTGTGTGTCTCTCCTTGGTTTTCTCCTCTATCCTTTCACTTCTTCTAATGGCTCCTTTCCTTAGGAGTCAATGAAGGTATCTAGAATCTGATCAAATTCCTCAAGAAGATGATCAGATTGATAGGGAGAATCATAATATTGAGATAGAAGAGCAAGAACATGTTGAAACTGATACAAACTATGATCCCTATGAGGGGCCCAATGGTGGCTTCACTTTTACATCAGTTGATCATTTATGGGGTTTCATAAAACATCATGAAGAGACTTTAATTAGAGTTATGGAGTGGGAAGCTCAGCTCGAAAGAGGTGAGGTGCCTCCTCCTCCTACCATCTCTCCTAGGAATGTTCATAACAACCCCTTATTTGAATCTTTACATCATAGTAATCCTTCTCATCAACCAACATATGCTACTACTATAACCACCAACATTGGAAGGGTTTTACAAATTCCTCCAACTAGTAGTGCATCTCAAGATTATGTTCAATTTCCTCCTCATTCAACTAATCTCAACATTCATGCTTTTGTTCCACCAAATGTTAGTTATCCTCCACATCAAGATACCACATATCATAACCCATACCATAACAATATCAATACCTCCAACATAAGCCAAGTTCCCTTTCAACAACCTACCTATACCCCTCCCTTAGGGAACCTAAGGGTATTGCACAACAACAATCCTGAAGTGCAAAGTTTAAAAAATATGGTGAAACAATTAGTTTCAAGAGTGGATATGATTCAACCACCTAGTTTCACCTACAACTACAGAGAAATGTGCAATCAACCCTTAGACCCTATCATTACCTCTAGGCCCTACCCTAAGCATTTTTCAATGTCGATTTTGCCTATCTATAAGGGAACAAAAGATCCAATTGAGCATTTAAGAATGTTTAGAACAACATGCCATGATATCATATATGATGATATGTTGTTACTAAAAATATTCCCTAAGAGCCTTGGTGGTATGGCATTAGAGTGGTATTATCAATTGCCTAATCATTCTTTGAGGAATTTTGAAGAGATAGCTGAAATGTTTGTTCAACAATTTGGTGCTTATGTTGAAAAGAATGTTACTATGAAAGATGTCTATATGTTGAAACAAGCTAAAGATGAAAGTTTTTCATAGAATTTTTATCTCGATGGAGGAGTCTAGTTGGATGCTTGAGATATACCTTACCTCCTCGAGACATGCTTGAGATATTTATTGGAAACTTACAAGAACAAATCTCTTATGAATTGGAAACTACAACTATCACATATTTTGACCAAGCTATAGATCTAGCAAGAAGGGTAGAGCAAGCCCTTATAAGAAGAGGTCAGCTTAAAGTAAAAGAAGATAGGACCACTAAAAATTAGTATAAGAACAAGCATGTGGTTGGTGATGGGGTAATGGATAGTAGGCCTATTAACAATGTTGTTAACTCCCTACAAAATATGGTGCTTAACCAACCCCAAAAACCCCCATGAAGGAATTTCACAAGACTCAACACGCCTATGAATGTGGTCCTACAACAACTTTTGGAAGCTAACATGATTGAGTTACCTCCCATAAGGCAACCTGATACCATGACTGATTGGTATAAGCCTGGTCAACATTGTGAGTATCATAGAGTGGAGGGGCACTGGACAAACTCTTGTAAGAGGTTGAAACATGTGGTTCAAGACCTAATTGATGAAGGATGACTTATCATAGAAGGTTCTCGACCCAATCCTCCAACAAACAATCAACCTCCTACACAACAAGCACCCACAACTAATCAAGACATGGGGATCTTCCAAGATCCTCTCCCTAAGCATGGTCAGTAGATAGCTAATCAAGTGTCATATCAGAATGTGCCACCTCCCTATGATAATATGGTTGGTATGATAGCAATAACTACAAGGCAACAAGCGCAAAATCAATAGACTCAACATTCTCAGTAGGAGATGAGTTCTTCATCCAACCCACCTTTGAAACCCACCTTAGTTTTGAAGAATACCCAAAAAAGGAGCACAAGGTTAGAAAACCCACCTTTAGTGTTGAAGCCACAACCTAAAGTCTCCTTTGACATTCAACAATAATTAGCTAGTACCCCAACCAAGATCTCCCTCTTAGAGATTTTGTAAACTTCTCCTATTCATAGGGAAGCTTTGTTGAAACTTCTAAGACAACAATCTATTCCTCAAGACATTTCCCCTAGTGCTATAGCTAATGTTGTAAGTTCTCTTGGGATACATCATATCACATTCTCGGATGATGATAAGCCTTCCTCAGACTTATGAGGGGATTCTTCCCTCTACATTACTACATTTATTGGGAAAACTTTTATCAAGAGGATTTTGATTGATAATGGTTCTTCCCTCAATTTATGCACCTATCAATTCTTCCAAAAGTTTGGATTAAAAGAGGAAGACTTAACTAAATTCGATATCATCATCAAAGCTTTCAACAATGAGTCCCAAGAAGCTTATGATATTATATCCCTCCCCCTTAGGGTTGGACCTAAGATCTTAGATACCTTGTTCTATGTGGTGTCTTGCCCTACATATTTTAATCTACTTCTCGGATATCCTTGGATCCATGCGATGAGGGTGGTCCCTTCTACTTTTCATCAATATTTGAAGTTCAAATCTAAAGATCAACTGGTCACCATTCTAGGTGACCCTCACCCATTCAAATATTATTTGATGGTTGAGAAAGCTCAATATGATCTCAATTTATGTCCATCAGTTTCCTCATATCACATAACCAAGCAACATGAAAATATTAAAGGTGAGTGAGGAACCTCTCATCAATGTTTCATCATGGGATCAAGTTAATCCATTTCTTCAAAAACCTCTTCTAGATCTTGCCAAGCTACCACCTTCACCAAGGATTATGGGTTTACCTCATAAGAAGGGTGAAGTCATACACATTGGCACATGTACCTTTATCTTCATAGGTACATCCCTCAAAGAAAATATTCATGGTAGCAACCCTTGTCCTATTGAGTATTCTTTTGCCCATTGTTACCTATCCAATGATTACCCACTTCCCAAGAAAATCCTATCTAGTATGGGATATATAGGTAAAGGTTTGGGGCCATGATAGAAGGGTATTCAAGAACCCTTGGATGTTGAGATTTGGCCTAGGAGGTGTGGCGTAGGCTACATTCCTAATAAAAACCAACATTTACCCTTTGATAATGATGATCATCTTATTACTTATGTTGAATATTTAGATCATCAAAGCTTGGAGTGGAGTGATGAGGATGAGGGACCCCCTTATCCCTCAGATATTCTATTTTACAATATGGTAACCACTGGGCATCCTGAGTCTAGTGTGGCCCCGAAGAAGAATGCTAAAAGGAGTACCCCTTATGACATAGCTCATAAGGATATCTCCTAGAATAACTTCTCCTTCGATGGGTCTATCCCTTGTGTTGTGCATGTCAAGTCTTCTCATTCTCGAGAAGACCCTATTCCTCTATCTTATAGGGACCTTGCAAAGTTGGGGATTGCTCCCCCTTTTATCAAAAAGGATGGTACAATCAGAGTTTGCACTAACTTTCATGCAACATCTTCCAGAGAATGTACTATGGGAGATTCCCTTCATGATGAGAATCATGAAGATATCCTCCATCATAGTCCTTTCTTTTATGGGTTAGATCCTTGCACCACCATCATGTTTGTTAAAATAGGTGGCACACTCAAAATTTATGCCAACTTTAAAAACCAATGAATGTAATTTGAACCTTTTAATAATAAAAAAATAAAAAAAAAAAAAATATAATAACCTAAAACATTGTGCATGGCATTATGTTTCCATTTCATCTAGTTTGCATTTGGTTTGCTTGTTCATACTACATGATTGCTTGTCATATCTTGCATGGTTTGCTTGATATTCTATTCCACTTGCATTTTTGCTTGTCATGATTGCATTGTTGCTTGTTCATACTTGCATGGTTGCTTGATCATATAGATTCTTGGGGAGTTTGTGATAATGGCAAGTGATGACACCTAGTTAGGTCATAGCTCACATGCATTGCACTCTCACTAGGGCTATGATGCCTAGAAAATCCCCAACCTAGGGCCCATTATGCATTTCCATCATTGCATCCACCCATCTCATATTTTCCTTATTCCTTGACCTTGAAAGTTTTCATTGCTTATATCTCTCCAAGTCAAGGGATATGGTTCTTGTTTTGCTCCATTGGCCTTGTCCATACACTTTATTGCACACACCACACCCCTATCAGGTAGTACTCACTTTGGCATATCATTTACATCATTTCAGCACCCCATAGTGGATAGCTTCATGGTCACGAGTGAGGGGTAGCCTCCATTTGACCATTTGTGAGCATACATCCCAATGGGTATATCTCTTCTTTTGACCATATTAGTGAGCACTACACCCATAGTGGGTACAACTCCACCTTGTCCATATTTGCAAGTCAACAACCCTCATAGGATAGCTTCATGACCACACATGAGGGGCAACCTCCATCTCGATCATTTGTGAGCATACATCCTCATAGGGTTTTGTTCTTTTTCTTTGGCCTTTTGGAGCTTTATTTTCATTCACCCATGCATTTCATTTAGGTTTACATTTTAGATGCATTGCATTTAGTTAGATCCATACCATTCCATCTCATTCATTTAGGATTCATTCATTGCATTCATTATATTTGTGTTCACCATGCATACAAAAAAATAAATATAAAAATATATAAAAAGCAATCACACATAAGCACACACATTGCACCATAAACACATAAATAAATTATAGCTAGTATTACTCGATAGCACTAAGTGCATGCTATCGATCAATGTGCCACAATAGAGAGCTTGGCACACTCGACCATCCCTAGGGGTGCATACCATAATCAAAATTGACATGTCATCCCGATCCTAGCCCTAGCCATGTGAGTCTGCTCCCTCTACTCTACCTACTAGAGGTGGTGGGGAGTCATGTTCATAGATCATGACACATCATGCTCATGACTATGAATGACTCTATGATCACCGAGATGATGGTTCTAGAACCCTCTAATCAATTGGGATGGCATGGTAATAGGCCATCTAGTAGTGGGTCACCCTTCATACTACCACCTCATATGACTCCCTCATCCTCTATAGCTCCATTAGTAGTAGGTGGTCTCCCTCACCCTATTGGTTACCTACCATGATAGCCATCCCCTCTACCTAGGCCTACCATTCCATATCCCCTCTAAGGTGCTTTACCTCAGCCCATGTCATATCTTGCTCTACTCAAGCCTAGTCTAGTACACTATAGATGGACTCCATATCCACTGCATCACTACCACTATGGCTCATAGCCCCTCTACCTCCCCTAGACCTATCACCTCAGGTCCTACCTATGCCATAGTGGGGGTAACCCCTATAGCTCCCCCTCCTCCTAAGCCAGATATCATGATGGTCCCCCTCATGGTTATCACTATCTCCACCTAAACCTATACCATGATGGTCTAGATGGGATCATACCTCTCTACTACCTCTCGATGGCACATCGAGTGGCCTCTCAAAGTGCCAACTACACTCATCACCTAGCATCAATATATTAGCACTAGTGGGGAGATCCTTAGGGGTATAATATCCATATACCATCTCCTATACCCAAGAGCCACCCCAACATCATCCACCCTTAGATCCACATATAGTGGGTCATCCAAGTCCTCCTCTACCCACCTAGCCACATTAAGAGTACCTCCACATCCTAATGGGTCCCTCCTCACCCATCTAAACTAGTAGTCTCCTAAGTCTAGAAATCTCCTATAGAATATTAAACTAGCATTGTACTCAATCAAACCTAAATAGCTCCCACTCACCCTTCTCAATGATGAGCCATTAGATCCTCCTCACCCAAGCCAACTCCTCCATGTCCTCCCTCCAGCCTAGGTGTAGATGCCATAGATACCATATAATATGGTGCTCCCATAGCTCATCTATCACCCACCTCCCTAGTGGTAAGACTCCAATATATAGCCTATGCCCATGCTCATAGAGTTAGGCCCACCTATATGCTATTGGTCACTCCATGGTGGGCAATGGTCCTAGTAGTGCATTCGATCTTCAAACTACTATGTGCTCCCAACACCACACCTAGAGCAATATCATATAAATCAACCCTATCTACCACTTATACATGATATCATGTAACATCCTGTATAAGTAGGCCAACACATATGGTCCCCATGTGAATCTCACTCCCTGATCTTGCATGTCTACCACTACTCGCCAAATCCCATGGTAGGTGTCACCTACTGGTATGGCACACCAACATCCCTACCACCACTCTACATAGTATGGATATTAGTGCCCCAACTCCATATCAATATGGCATCTCATCAACATGGAATCCACTCTACTAGATCACATGTGTTGGATCTCCTAACATCATCTTTGATGCCACCATCAACACCCATACCATGTAAACAATCCTCCCTCTAATAGGGATCCTCAAGATGTACCACACATCCTCTAGTGTGATCATCATCTCCTTATCGATAGCTAGAATGTGGATGATTCTAGATACCATCTCTCTACTAGAGCCATCAGTAGGGCCTTGTCTACCTCAATGTGGGGCATCTCTACTAAGTGTAGTAGTCCCATGTTCTCTAGTGTCTCCCTCTCCTCCATTGAGAGCTACTCCAAGGTAGTCTCCAGTGTGCTCGACCACCACTCTCTACTCTCAAGTACATATAGCTACATAATCAACATAATTTCATCATTAAATCATCATTCTAAACTTATAAAACTCATAAAATCATAAAAATTTTAAAAATAAAGAAATTATTTTTGTGCAAAATTTACCAAATTTGTGGGCACAAATTTGGTAAAGTATCCCAACCAAATTCATGCCTCATCCATATAGGGCATGAATTTGGCATGGCATGGTGACCAAATTCATGCTTTGCAACCAAATTCATGTCCCATAATGAATTTTGCAAAAATTGAAAAAAAAATACAAAAAATACTAAATTTTTATGTGTGCAGGTGCAAAATAAAAAATGAGCAAGTGGGTCTCGATCCATACCTTCACTTAATCAGCAATAGTGCCAACATCACCCCTCACCATGGTAGCATAGTGAGTTGGTAAGGCCATTCTCCTCTTTCTTCTCTAGAGCTCTTTTCTCCTCCTTGCATAGTGAAAATGAGCCTCTTTTCCCTCTTTTTCCTCTTTTCTTCCCTCCCTTTTATTTTCCCTCCTTTTCTTCTCTCTCCTCCCCTTTCTTCTTTTTTTCTCTCTCTTTGTCTTATCTTTTGCCCTTTTTCACTATTTTTCACTTTTTTGCCCTTTGTGCACCTTTTTCGAGTTTTTATCTAGAATTTTGCATTCCTTCTAAAAAATTGAGGGGGAACCCTAGCCTTAGAGGCATTAATGGTAGTAATACCTCATTTTGCATGTAAATTTGTGGTGTTCAGGTTAACACCCCTTTTTGCATCACCCCTCTATCCAAACCTGACCACCCCTTTTTGTGTTTTTGTTTTCACCCATAGGAGTCTACATATTTATTTGATGCATTTATTTGGCCATAAATGCATCAAAGAGGGGGAAAATGTAGACACGGAAAATTGACCCATCCAAATGAGTCAATTCTTCCTTAGATCCCTAGCTAGCCACCCAAACTTGCTAAGTGCAAATTTGGGACCCTTTTGCCCTCCCCCTTGGCCTTGTTTCCTTAGCTTTACCAAATTCATGCACGGTATATATAGGGCATGAATTTGGCTTTCCATATTCATGCCCTATAATGATGGGGCATGAATTTGGTATTCTAAGGGTTTTTCTCACTAAAACCCCTCCCCTTGTTGGCCTATTTTGGGGTTGGCCTTTGCCCAGTGAAATTTCATTTTCCTACCCATTTTTCCCTCCAAACCTCTTATAAATAAGGGTTTGGATTCCCTAATTTTTAACCAATAATTTCTAAGGAGATTCTAATTCTTGACTCACTCATTTGCTCATGCTATCAAGTGCTCTTCTGCTGCAAGTTGTTTTTATTGTTTTGTATTTTGGTGATGGCTGCCCTTGGGGATTGAGTGGAGGAGTCTTGATGATTGGATAGATAAACCTTCTTGGAGTGCTTCATCCACATCTTCATTGCTCCTTACTTTCTCCATTAGCTCATCAAGTTCTTCATTTGCATTTTTAACCTTTTAACTTTGTTTTTCATTGTTTTGCACTCTATTTTTCATTGTTTTGAGACCCAAAAAGGTCATCTGAACCAAATTCATGCCCTTCCCTTATAGGGCATGAATTTGGAATTGTAAGCCATATTCATGCTCCTCCTTTATAGGGCATGAATTTGGTAAATTAGGGCTTGGGGGTAAGTTTTGCACCCCAAAACCCTAATTTGCATCTTGCATTTTAGTATTTTATTGTGTCCATCTTGTCTACATTTTATTTTATTATTACATATTTGTTTTACTTTGTTTGTGCATGTTCCAAAGGTCAAATATCATTTTTACTTTCGAATGGTCAACTAAAAGGACCAAGGGGGCTTGACTGTTGCACCTCCAAGCTTAGTCTTATAGCGGCCTAAGTAGGCCCCCAAACGTTGATCAAATTTTCTAGGGTTTGTGAAGTTATTTTGTAGGTTTGAAACCATTGGATATTCTGGATGCAAGATAAATCTTGGATCAACCATCAGATCAGATAAGTGCCCTAATAGATCTTTAGGCTATTTTGTGTTTGCTTTCTATTCATTTTTGTTCAAAACCTAGATCACAAGTAAAGAAAAAGTATTTGATTGAATTTCTAGGCATTTGAAAGAATAAAAGCATATAGTGTGCATCTAGGGTTTTAATATTGTTTGTGCATTTCCCTTGGACCCTTGCTCAAAGGCTTTATTTTGCAATCCTAGGGTTAGACATCATTGAATCACAAAATCATACTAGGGTTAGCTCTTGTCTTCTTGCATCTTGTGTGTCTTGCATTGTTCTTTCATTTTCATAGCTTAGTTTAGAAAGGCCAAACAATAGGTGTATGCTTAATTGACACATCAAACATTTCCACCCTAGACTTGGAGTGAGTCCTAAAACCATTCCTGGTGAACCCTTTTCCTTTCCCACCAAGTGTAGAGTTATAACATCCATCGTAGTCACCTTAGATTCCAACAGATCCAGTCGAGAATGGTATGTGGTGTGCAATTTTTCCCCTCTACAATTCCTAAGGGTTTGATTACTTTAGAGAGACTCTTTGATAACAATGATTGAATAATAAACTGAAGGATGAAAATAGATGAGGATTTCAAGGATACCCAAATGGAGCCTAAAAATTTTATCAATGTTAGAATAATCTACAATTAAAAAGAAATAGATGACCTCATTGTGGATATATAATAACTTGGATTTATAATAACCTCAAACTATATGAAAAGTAGGTCATATAGCACACCATTGAGATACTTTTAGATTTCAAGCCTATAGGTCAATTTTATAACCTCATTTGCATAGGAAGGGAAGATGTCCTTTTTTTGCAAAAATTGGTTGTATGTTTAAGGCTAAAAACTTTCACAAAACCAAGATACTCAAAGTTAAGATTACATCAACAACAACGTTAGCGTGAAACTTCCTCTGCTCGAGAATGTGTAAATTCAAGTGCATAAAGACACAATGTTCAAAACCAAGCTCACCTAAAATATGACATAAATAAGCCTAAAATAAATCCCAAGATCATGCAAAGTAAGAATGCACAAAGATAGGCTGCTCAAACTGGTGACATTAGCCAAAGATAAAAGAGGTCCAAAACTGTGCTAGTCAAATGACTAAGACCAAATGCACAAAGTTGTGATAAACAAAATTGGGTTACCCTTGGTAATGACATAAGCATTCTTAAAATGAAACTTGAAATCATGCAAAGAAGAATAATATGCACAAATCCAGGATATGGGTAATCAAAGCAAAAGTGCATAAATACAAGCCACTCAAACTAATGACATCAACACCATCAAGTTGAAGCCCAAGATTATGCAAACAAAGAAATAAATATATAAATTGAAGTGGACAAAGCTAAAATACATCCTAGGGTGACATCATCAGAATAAAATCATGGTTTCATTACAAAGAGCCTCATAAATAAAATAATAAACTCAGCTTTAGAGTAGACACCCATGACCTATAACCACCATGGTGCCTTCTAACTATCCCCAATTGATGACACTAAGGCATAAAAGTGATAACTCTAGAAAATTAGTTGCAATAATGCAACCACTTGCAAAAGATAATTATAAATCAATAGATTAGATTCAACACAAATTTAAATTTAAATGTAGGATGAAGTCTAGAGCAACCACCTCAACATTCTAGTTTCTTGCCAAGCTATTTTCTTAATAGTCTTCCAACTATAAAATTCCCACTATAAATTCAAAATGTAGCCTATAAATAAGCCAAGAGACCTCAATACAAGGGTCAACTCTATAGTCCTTGCTTGGTATTGCTATGTAATCTTGCTACCAACTAATGAAGTGATAGTTGTTTGGCCTCCATTACTATTCAATTATAGGTTTTTATGTATGCACTCTTTATTTTAAGTCATTTCTATTACACTTAACACTTAGTCTATTATGTTAAAGTGAATTTTGCTTTTTGGATCACTATTGGATTGCTAATTGTTTAAGTCCTTGGAATGATTAAAGTAATTGTTTTAAGTTGAATAAATCTATGATTGAATCTAATAATGGTTGGTCTATTAAGTATCATGTAAATTGGTTTGTTAGCATGTTATTTAGTGAGATCCAATGTTGTTACACTATATCTCATCCACTTTTTAATACCTCTTTCTAACCCTTACTCTTTTCTAACCCTTTTCCTCTTAAAAATATAATCATTTCAAGGAGTCAACCTTCTTCTAAAGGTTGAAACTAAGAGAAATCTCATTTCATCCAATACTAAACATTGGCTAGAGTCTAGGGTGCATCGCCTATCTATAGATATGGTAGATTTTGGTCCAATAGTATAGTAGTTTTTGGCATACCCTAGTGGGATGAATCTAATTGCTTTATCTCACTTTCTCGGAGAGCTCAAGATTTGATGAATAGTCTTGACCTCATTTGTGGAGAATGTATGTTCATCTAGTAACTCCCCTAAAGATAGAACCCAAGGATTATACTATAATAAGACCATCAGTCCCATTTGTTGTTACTTCTTAATCTATGTATTTTTACTTCATCCTTATATGATTACAAGATCTACAACAAAGAATTTAGAGAATCCATCACCATTTTTAGAATTACCTACTTATAAACCAAGATGCACTAAGTATTTTCCCCTTAAGTCTTGTTCTGAAAGCATAGATTCCTCATTTTCTAGTTTTTTTGAACCATTAAGAACACCTAGTTCTGAAATCATGGCTCACAATCAACAACAAATGCCTCCAAATTTCCCTGATTGGAATACTTCTAGACCCTTAGGTCTAGCACATGCAAATGATATCCCTCAAGCAATGCTTAAAGCCCTTCCCACTTATGATGGTATAGGAAAAATTACCTATGAACATTACCAAGATTTAGTGTCACTAGCTAGCTATTCATAACATAAGGGATGAAGACATTATGGTCAGGCTCCTTGCCATGTATTTTAGGGGGAAGATACTTCACTAGTATCAAACCTTGGAAGATGGAAGTATTCATTCATGGGCTGATTTAGCTAGACCCTTTGTTGAAGAATTTAATGAGCTGGTAGACCCCTTCTCACTACTCACTCAATTCATAGTCATTCAACGACATCCTCAAGAACTCATCATGGATTTCAATCTCAGGTTTAGTAGAACTTGGAAGAGAATTCCATAAGATATCAGACCCCTAGGTCCTCTAGCATATATCTATTACATTAGAGCATTAGGTCCTGACCTAGGTCTATAAACACAACAGTCTAATGTGATCACTTTTCCTCAAGTCTACCAAGTTGCTATTACTATTGAAAATACATTGATCTCCATAGGAAGGTTACCTCCTAGAGTTGTGATGCCATATTTCCTAGAATTAGCCCAACATACTCAACAAAATGAATCCCTAGTAACTCCTATTATGACTACACCTTTTCCTTCAATTTCTCCTATTCCTATGCCCAAGGCATTGCCTCTGGTACCCACTCTACTAGTATTGCCAACACCTGAGCCTAAGGAATCACCAATAATGATAGAAGTATTGTCTACATTGAAAATGTTAAATAATAAGGTGATAACTATTGAGAAAAGAGAGGTTAAGAGATTTCAGCCTAGGATATTTCCATATGTTGTCAAAGATCAAAGAGCTTCTAGTAGTAATACTACAAAGAAGGTTAACAATAGTTATCAAGATCAAGAACCAATGGTGTCAGAGCCTGAAAGTCACCCTTGGTGCCTAGTATGCAATGACCCTCACAATGCAGATACCTATGTAATGTATCAACATCAAGCCCAACTGGCCACTAAAAAAGTTGAAAGAGCTCAGAAAGGTCAAGTTAACATGTTGTGGGAACTAGAGCAGGTCATGATCACTCAAGACCCTTTGGAAGAAGAATGCATATCAATGTTAACCAGATTCAAGGAAAAACCAATTTAGGTAGATCCATAGAAGCTAGAGCCATTTCAAGTTCTAGCTCAATCTCAAAAACCTAAAGATCAAGCCTTGAATGATATTGGGAAGGCTTTAGCTCAACTTGAGCTAGAGAAAATTTTATCTACATCAGAACCACGAAAGGAATAGCCAACCTCAAAGCAAACAAAAAGGCTAAAGAAATTATGTCTGAGTCAAGGGAACAAGCATGAGATATGCTTAGATACCCTTCTATAACAAAGAGACAAAGAATATAAGTTGCTCAAGAGTACAAAAGAAGGTTTGATGAACCAGAAAGAAAAAATGAAAAGAAGCCAATAGAAGCATCCAACTTCAATATAGTCGAAGAGCTTAAAAAGACTTCTTCTAAAGCAAGTATGTATGATGCCCTAATGATTCCTAGACAAATAGATTTACTTAGAGCTTCATTGAAGAAGACCACTCTAGGAGATAAATCAAGCTTAAAATATAATCTAGCTCAATATTTGATAACTCTAGGAGACATAAAGAATAGGCCACCTCCCTTTTACATATCCCTAAGAATGGAAGGGTGGGTTGTGCATAATTGTATGATTGATTCTAGAGTTACAACTACCATGATGCCTAAAGTAGTATGTGAAGCTATGGGTATGGAGTATACTCTATTCATATCCTGGAGTTCTCCAACTAGATGGAACTCCTATGAAAATAATAGGGGTTATCAAAGATGTTCCCATGACACTACACAGAGTGCCAAAGATCATTGTAATTTAAGAGATAGTGGTGGTTGATCTAGAGCCATATTTTGGTCTCTACCTCTCCTAAGAATTCACAACAAAGTTAGGAGGCTATATGTACTTGGATTATTCTCATATGATAATCCCACATAAAGGTAAGAGGGTCAAAATCATTCCTAAGAAACCAATGACTTATCATATTGAGAAGATAGAAGAAGATGAATATATCAATACAATTTTTGAAGAAGTAGATCCTCTAGAAGATATCCTAGAAGAATTATAGATAGAAGATGAGTTCTCTCTAAAAAATTACAATGCCCTAGTTGAGATTGTAATTGGTACATACCGCATCTCAAACTCAGAACATAAAAAGGTTCCAACAATTACAAATCAAGAATTATAGAAAATAAAGCTTTGGAAGCTTTATTTTGATGGGGCTAGATGCAAAAATGGGGTTGGAGCTAGGATTGTACTAGTATCTCCTTCAGAGGGAATCAAAAGTTTCTCCTATAGATTAACATGGAGTTGCACTAATAATGTTATTGAATATGAGGCCTTGTGCCTTGGTTTAATGCAAGCAGAAAGGATGGGTATTAAGTTACTCACAATCTATGGTGACTTTGAGCTCATAGTCAATCAAGTGATAGAGAAGTGTAATAGTAAACATCATTATCTGAAGGTATACTAAAATAGGGTATGGGATTTGATGGAAAGCTTTGAAGCATTGAATATAAAATTTATTCCTTGAGAATAGAATGAGTTGGTTGATGCACTTGTTGCTCAAGGAGCAAATTACATGCCTATTATAGAGTATTATCCAAGAAAGAAGAATAAAGTAAAAATGGTTTTTAGACCAATAATCCTAAACAAAGAAATATTCTAGCAAGTATTTGAAGATGATCAACAAATCATTGACTTCTTGATAAGAGAGGCAATCTACTTGACTCAACAAGAAGAGATATCACAAGAAGTTGAATAGGAGGATATTATTCAATTGAAGAATAATCATATCCCCAAAGGGTTAATTACTCTAGAAAGCTTATTTGATAATAATGATAGAAATATAAGGTAAAGAATGAAAGTAGAAGAACAAGCTTATAGAGAAGTTGAAATTGAGCCAAGTAAAATTTTGAAGATTGGAATCCATTGTACTATAGAGGAAGTGGATCAATTCAAGTCATTGTGTATGTAATATCAAGATATAATAGCTTGGAGTTATGATGATCTCTGAGTTTATGATAAAGAAGTGATTCAACATACTATTGAGTTAGCTCCTGAAGCCAAGCCATTCAAGTAGAAGCAGAGGTTAATTAATCCTAAGATAGAAGTGACAATGAAACAAGAGCTCCTCAAATTGTTGAATGCTAAAATTATATACCCTATCAAACATTCTACATGGGTTGCCAACTTGGTACCAATCAAGAAAAAGAATGGAGATATTCACCTTTGTGTTGATTTCCAAAATTTGAACAAGGTATCATTAAAGGATCATTATCCCCTACCTCAAATTGATCAGATTCTACAAATAGTAGTAGGGGTAGAAATATTCTCTCCTAGATGGCTTTTTAGGGTATAATCAAATATGGGTGAAAGATGAAGATCAACACAAAACAACATTTACTACCAAGTGGGGGACCTTTGCATATCAAAGAATACCTTTTGGACTATCTAATGTTGGGGCTACCTTTCAACATGCCATGGATTTTTCTTTTGGAGATTTGGTCAATAAGATCATTCTCATTTACTTAGATGACATGATAGTCTTCTCCCATGATAAGCAACTACATCTAGAGCACCTAGAAAAGGTTTTTCAAAAGTGTCATGAATTTGAGATATCATTAAATCCAAAGAAATCTATTTTTGTTATGCATGAAGGGAAGATTTTGGGACATGTGGTCTCTAATCAAGGAATGACCATTGATCCAAAAAGGATTCAAGCTATCTTAGCTCTCCCACTCCCTCTAAGTAAGAAATCTCTACAATAATTTTTTGGGTAAATCAATTTTATTCAAAAATTTGTGTTTGATTTTGCATAGATTGTCAAACCTATGATAGAGCTCTTGAAGAAGGATACCATATTTGAATGGACTCCAGAAATAAGGAAGGCATTTGAATAGATCAAACAAGCCATTACAAAATCCCCAATTTTGATCAATCCAAATTTTAGCAAGGATTTTATTTTATATGCATATGGATCTGAAGATAGCTATGTTGTAGTCCTAACTCATAAATATGATAAGGAAGATGAACATCCAATGTTTTTCTTAAGTCAAACATTCCATGATTACCAAAATAATTACAATTTTATAGAAAAATAGGTGTTCATTATCATGAAATATTTAAAGAAGTTCAGGCATTACTTGTCATAGAGTAAGACTATAGTTTATGTGGTGCATTCAGATGTTAGAAAATTCATTCTTTAGGGAGAATTAGGTGATAAAAGAGCTAGATGGATCACCAAAATATAAGAATATGATGTTGAGATACATCCTACAAAATTGGTAAGAGGTAGAGCCTTATGCTAATAATTGGCCACCACAATAGAGCAAGATTATAACATGTGTCTAGAGGATGATACTAAAAGGAATCCTAGAATTGAGCAACATTCAAAAGAGCCCAATTGGGTAGAAAAATTAATAAGATATTTTCAAATAGGAAGATGTCTTAAAGGGTTAAATGCATTGCAAAGATGAAGATATAGGTTGTAGGCCTTAAAATATATCTTGTTACCAGAGGGACTATATAGGAAGAACTTTGATGGAGTTCTCTTATGTTGCATAAAACCAGAGCAGATAGAAAAGGTATTGACCAAGTTTCATTCAAGTCTATCTAGAGGACACTATTTAGGTCAGACAATAACTACCAAAATCCTTAGAGTGGGATATTATTGGCCTACCATTTTTGTAGACTCATTCAAAGTGGCTCGATATTGCAAAAAATATCAATGGTTTATTGGAAGGAATAGGAATGCATCACTCCCACTACAACCAATCATAATCGAGGAGCCTTTTCAATAATGGGGATTAGACTTCATTGGAGTCATAAACCCAAATTCATCAGTAGGCCACAAGTATATTTTAACAATGAATTGATTATTTCACTTGATGGATAGAAGTAGTGGCCACAAAAATGACAAATCAGGACACAATGATTGAATTCATCAAAAAGTTAATAACAAGATTTGACATCCTAGATGCATTGGTAAGCGATAATAGATCTACCTTCATAGGAGTGAGATTTATTGATTTTACTAACAAATATGGCATTTACTTGAAGATATCATCCAATTACTATCCATAGGGGAATGGGTTGGCCAAATCAACCAATAAAAATATTTTGAAAATCATTAAGAGGACTATTGGAGAAAATAAGAGGATTTGGCACCTTTTTCTTGATCAAGCATTATGGGTAGATCGAATTACAGTGAAGAAATCATTAAAATATTTACCTTATTCATTGGTGTATGGCAAAGAGGTCATTCTCCCATTGCATATCGAACTACCAACTATGAAGCTAATATCTCAAGTAGAACTTCTTAATATGGAAGTGCAATAGAGGCATAAATATCATAACTATTATTATTGGAGGAGCAGAGGGAAAAGGCTTACCATAATTTCCAAAGCCATTCAACCATGACAAAATGATGGTTCAACAAGAAGATGACACCTCAAGACTACAAAGTTGATGACCTCATTCTCAAATGGGAAGAAGACAAATCAAAACTAAGGAACCATAAAAAATTTGATTTGTTCTAGTCTAGGCCATATCAGATCATCACCAAATAAGAGCATAACATGTATGAGTTATCAAATGATAGTGACCAAATTTTATCGATACCAATAAATGGCCACCATTTAAAATACTTCATGTAAAGTGTCACCAACCCTATGTATCATATGTACATAGAATAATATAAAAATAAAATAGGCCATGATAATTTTAAATTATCAAAAGTTAATTGGCCAAAACTAGAGCTAACTGACTCCAATTTTGTTTTGTCACATAATCATTGGTTGAAAGCTATGACAACATCAAAAAAGCTTAACTGACATGCAAATATATTTTACATGATCTAAGATAATGTGAAAAGTGAGCTTTAAAAAAGTCAACTCAAGAGTTCAACTATCATAATAACTATACAATAGCCAATACAAATTTTCATAAGAGCAACACTTAAGCAAAATTTTACCTTGTAAAAATTACAGAGAAGAAAGCAATTGCATCTATAAGTCATTTTGAGATAAGAGTTACAAAACATATGCTCAAATGAATTTAAAAAAGCATAAGATAAATAAACATTTAGAAATAAGTCCAATAGCAATGGCCAATAACGCAAGAGCATCTAGTAGTGCCCAGAAAGCATAGAAGGAAAAAGTGCTCCAAGACCAAACATGTCAAATTGGGGATACTAAAATAACCCTAAAGTCCAAGAAAAAACATCTATGAGAAGGTGTTAAACAATGAGCACAAGGAGTCTCCCCAAGCAACCTAGGTACATTTGCATGGCATTCCTTTTTGTCTTCATACATTTACAAGCCCACACACCCTTGTCCAGAACTGGTGCTTGCAGTCACCAAGTTCTATAATCCTCAGATGAGAATAGTCCAAAATTGCAAGGGGTAAATATTGTTTCAGCTCACCCTAGACCTATTCACTGATGCATTTTCCATAGGGGCTAGGCCTAGGACTTTCCCCAAACCCTTTAATTTTGAAGACCAAAGAAAATACTATGACCTAAGGAAACATGCGGAAGGGGGCAAGTTTTTCAAAGCTTGGCTCAATTCATAGTTGCATAATCCTCCAATAGGAAATGAGCTCCCTGAGACCCCAATCAAGATTGTAGAGTTCAAGTACCTAAAGTGTTCTCTATGCTAGCCATAATATTTGGTCTACCAATTGATAAAGAAGTATATGATTACCAAATCACTATGGCATATGCTATTTCCAATCCTCACTATTATGACCAGTCTCATTTAGACCAGTCTACTTACCCTCTTTTCTTTGATTGGGCCCATTATTTGTGCGAGAAGATGCATGAACAACTCATGCAACTCCAAATATTCCCATATGGCACATTCTGATATTGTTCACATCTAGCATGGCTCTTTCTGTTCAATATTATTGATGATATGCCCTAGATAGGTGTAAATAAGAAAAAATGACCAAGGGCAAAACTTGGTAGTAGTAGACTGGACTACCTTACTTAGGAAGTCTGAGCCATACTATCATTTTAACAGAGAATTTTTGGACCCTACACTAAATACCATCTATAGAGAAATGCCTTGGTTGTCTCCAAATGCAAAGGCCACATTGCAAAGTCCTCAAATAGAAGAAGGTGACTAGTACTTTCTCATGGAAGGAACAATGATAAGGCTATACAGTTTCATGGGGAAACATTTTCTGCTATCATATTATGTCATAGATAAAATTTTTGCTATGGAGTATTGCAGGTAGACAAACACCATCAATATAGCATTCGACACTAGGATTAACAAAAAGGCTACCTATGAGTACCCCTTCACTTATGAGCCAATTATAGTAACTATGAGAGGACAAGAAGAAGAACTCTACCACAAGATCAAAAAGCTAGGACTATGAGCTATACCTCATTTATGGAGGTATGATCCTGAAGATAAATTCAAGGAGAGGCTGAACATCCTAAATAGAGGAAAACCACTAATTTTCAAGAAGGTTAGCAGACCTAAGATAGAATAGCTATGGAATAATTCTAAAGACAATGAGCTTGACTAGAAGATCAATAAAATGCAAGAATTACCCCCATGGAGGGACTTCTATGAGCAAGAGAATGAATATGATCTAAAAATAAATCTCAAACACAGGTTGACCTAGGACAAGATAATTACAACGACAAACAAGACCAACTAGGAAGAAGCCAAAATTATAGAATGGTGGATATTCAAGTGTGAACAAAAAGCTCATAAGTCTAGATTTTTACTATCAATGGATAAAGAATTCTCACAAAAATATGATGAGAAGGTAAAAACATGGAAGCCCCAGGATGAACAAGTCAAATCCATTATTGTTGATAGCCAAGGTAGAGAAGTACAGGATGATGAACCACTAACAAGGGAGGAAGCTAGAAGTGGAGCAAGTAATCTCCAAATATGGTCCCACTATAAATAAATTAGACATTAGAAGAAAGGCCAACTACCAACAACATTGCAACTTGCCCAGAGAAACAAGTGGTTGTAATAAAAACCTCCCATCCAAAAAAGTAAGCTACAACCTTCGTTCCAATAGAATTGCAATAGGAGATTTATCCAAAAGGATCCCAAATTATAGGTAATATGGGATACACTAGAGGAGGCTATGGAAAATCAACTATTGGCCCACAAGAGATTATATAGGTGCAAAAATACCCTCAAAATCTAGCCCTAGGAGCACCTTTTCCTAGCTCCCTTGCTCCAAAAACAAGAAGAAGTTAAAAATGCACCTCAGGATCCCCACTTAGGCCAGCACCCAAGTTTGTTTTAAGGCCTATAGAGCATCAAAACATTTAAGAGCAAGGAGCACTAGACAAAGGCACATAGATACCAAATCAACCCACCAATAACAATGAAGGTTTTATATGAGCATACAATCATATATGCAATAGTTGCCATAGACCACTGCATCTAATCACACAACTCCTCCAAGAGCAACTGGAAAAAGAAAAGTTAATTTCCTCATGGATTTGCAAGAAAGGGCTAGTAAGAATCAAATGATCCAGGGACCACCTCCATTAATTGGGATAAAAACTAAGCCAGTGGTAGAAGAACCTTCATTAGAAAAAATAGACATGATTTCTTTGAACCCTACTACTACTCCTACTTCTTCTATTCCTATCAACATTCTCTCCCTTTCTTTACCACCATAGAACTCTCCATATGACCTAGTTATTAAAAAATGTAGACATGGAAAATTGAACCACCCAAGTGAGTCATTTCCATAGAACCCTCAAGAAGACCCTTAAACTTGTCTAAACACAAGTTTGGGCCTCCTTTCTCTCTTTTTCTCCTTTTTTCCTAGATTTTTTAAAATCACGGTCGCTCCTTACAAGGCACGATTTTGGTAAGTTAGGATTTTATCTTAGAAAACCCTATTTTTTTGGCCAACTATTAGGATGTCAGCCCTCCCCTCAGTTGTATTTTTATTTTCCTACTATTTTGACCTCAAAATCTCTTATAAATATAGGGTTTGGATCCTCTTTTTCTCCCTAACATTTTTTTGACAAGAGAGGTACTAGTAGTTTTTCAAGTTATCCTAAGTTCTAAGAAGTGTGATTGTCTTCTAACAAGATCAAGTGCTCTCTAGTGTTCTGATATTGCTCTATTGTTTATTTATTGCTCTTGGTGGCTAAGTGTGGGAGCCTTAAGGAGGAATCTACCACATTGTGGTCTTCATCCTTTTGTTTGTTCTTTCACTACCACTAGGTTTATTCTTGCATTTTGGTATTTCTAAAATCATTTATTTTGCATTTTGCATTCAATTTTGCATTTAATATGTCAAAATTTTCACTTTTATTGTGAAATCCTACCTCTTTCGTATAGGGTGAAATTTCCAAAATTATGGTCACTCGTTATGGATTATGATTTTAGTTTCATCAGGTTTAGGGGTAAAATTTTACTCCCAAACCTTTAATTTGTACTTGGATATTCCATTTAGATTGTAACACAATTGCTTGCATTCTATTTTTTCATTGTTTCATTACATTGCATCTTATATTGTTTGTTTCCAAAATGGTCAACACTCACTTTTTTTAGACACCAAAACAACACCAACCCGATTATGTGGCTACAAGCACTGACCGAGTTGGCATACATACCCCCTAGGGCAGCCTCCAGAGGTTAAACAGTGGTCCTAACCACTCCCAAATCAGTTTTGGAAGGTCAGAGGTCAATTTGGCACCTTTTAAGCACTTTGCTCCCTATTCGTCCCACCCTGGGACGATTAGAATCCTATTCGTCCCACCCCGGGATGATTAGCAACAATCGTCCCAGGGTGGGACGATTAGTAGGTTTGACTGGCAAAAAGTCAAGCCTTGATAGATCTGCCACTCAACTTCGCCTTCATTGCATGCAATTGCGAGGAACGGTTTCAAATCTGAGAGAGGGACTTCAGTCAAGCATGCCTTGATCATGGAGGCCCTAAATCAGGGAGGAATCTTCTCTCCCCAAGAAAGGCATGACAAGCCAAGTGGCACCCTTGCATGCGCATTCAAAGGAGACCCTCAGGTCTATAAAATGGTGAGCCTCCTCACCCCAAAAAAGGATAGAGCTAGAGCATTTGGAGCAATGGAGTGCTGCCAAATTATACCCACATTCCCTTTTGTGCTTCTTACATCCCTAATTTCTCTTTTGGAAGAGAGGTTATCGGGTGAACACTAGGAACGCAATCCTGACCCAAAACCCAAGAAATCAGCCACAATCCCACACCAAATTCATCGACACAACCCCCTAGGAGGTTTTGGACCCATCCCAAGTGGATTGGTGTCAAAACCAGACCCCAAACGGCGGGCATCCTGCCCCCGGGTGCCCCCCAAACTGCTACAGTCCTAATCGTCCCACCCCGGAGTGATTAGAAATCCATGAATGCTTTCTTCACTATTATTTTTGCATTATGTTCTATTTGGTTTACTTATGCTGTTGTTCAAGTTTCATGTCATTTTGACTTGTTTTGACCTTGTTTTTATCATTTTACGCGTTTACTAACCTATAGGGAGTGCCTTCGGATACGGGACAATCTGGGCAGAATATGCCAAATATGACCTTTTGGGTCATCCCAAAATGCCCCTTTTTGTCTAACCCCAAGTTTTCAGGAATTTTGGAGGCCTCTAGATAGGACATTTGCAAGGTCGCTTTTGCATGTTTTGTGATAGTCCTAATCGTCCCACCCCGGAGTGATTAGAAATACATGCATGATTTCTTGACTATTATTTTTGCAATGTGTCTCTGATGATGTTTCTATGCTTATGTCAAAGTTTGAATTCATTATGACATGTTTTGACCATCATTTTGCTATTTTATGTATTCACTAGCCGGAGGCCCTAGGGATTGCATGTTTTCCCTCTATCCGCATATGCTATTAACTATTTGCTATTTCTCTGTGTGCAGGATATGACCACCAAGAACATCGGAGGGGCAGCAAGGAATTATGAACACATGGACACAAGCGGCGACAACCTTTGGCCCACCCATTTCAAATGTGGGCATGCGAAAGACACTGGAAGCGTATCATCCGTTGATGTAACGAACTGTATCAAACGTTCTGAGCCCTGAAATGGGGACGTATTGTAACTAGATTTAAAAGAAACATTAATAAAATAGGCCCCACTTTCCTTTGTTTGCTAACATCTCATGTCTTTCCTTCATGCATTGCTTTTCTCGCATTCGTAGGACTTAGCATTTGTGTATCAATTTTCGTTTGCACCATTGGTCTGGTACGCCGTCACCCCGCATTCGGCTTTCAATGGCGATCACGGTGGGACCTTGTCCCCTACTGTTAAGATCAAGTTTTTTTTATCCAAATTTTGTGGTTTCTTTGCAGGTGTTACTCATTCGGGCGTTGGACTGCTACTCGTGCCACCCTATGACGAATACAGACCTAGAATTCGTGCCACCCTGGGACGAATACGTATTCGTCCCACCCTATGATGAATATAGACCTGCTATTCATCCCACCCCGGGATGATTAGAGTTTTGTGCATTTTCTGAGCAGAAACTCAGAGGCATCTGGTTTGGACAGAGAGGAGGTAGGTTTTCTGAACATCCTCTGTGTTTTTCTATTTTTTGTTTCTGCAGATTTCTATTTTCTTTGCTTTCTTGCAATAAAAAATAAAAAAACATAGAGTAAATTACATGGAAGGAACCTAATTAGGAATGCATTCTTCTCTGGTTTTCTTGCATGATACTTGCACCAATGGCAAGTCCTCATCATAGGTGTCAGTTCTAGGTAGGGTTTGTGATTTCCTTCTTGCTGCTAATTGTTTCTGAAAGATTAAAACGTACTTTAAAGCATTGCATTAGTGAAAACCATATTTTGCTGTATGTTTTCTTTCTTTACATAATTAAAAGGAACCACATGCACACCACCTAATAAAATTAACATCAAGGAGTTGGTCTTAATACCCCAACACTTGATCAAGACCAACGGTGGATTTCATCACCACCTTGGCTTGAATTTTGCATACATTTACCCTGATCGCGACTGTTGCTAGACGTAAATCCTGATGAAAGCTGACTAAGTGTAATGGGGGTGATTCCCCGTGCATGAGGATAAGTCTTCTATGGTAGGTGTCAAAAATAGAGCGATCCCCCTTTCGTACCGCCTATGTTCCACGTATTGTTCTGCTCTCGCATACCAATAGTTTCCCTCACGTAAGGGCGGGTATATTGAGAGGTTCGGTATAACGGCCTGGCAATGGTATATTGAAGGGGCGACCATTTTGGAGATACAAGAGCCCTCATTTTGCATGCATAACAAAGTTTCCTTTACGAGATTCACACAACAAAAATCAAACACATTAGACCAGATCTAGGGCACACATTTAATTTGTAAACAAGATAATCATCTCTTTGTTTGTGTGGTCCCCGTTTGTTTGGTGTAGCATAAAAAATTGTAAAGGAGATAAAAAAATATACGTATCTTCCTCGAAAAAACCACCACCATGGTGTATACCCATAGCCAAGCCCAATCATGGGCAGAAGTTGTGGAAAGTGTACAAGGAGGCACAAGTCACCTCCGTTATAGCCCCAAGGACTTGGTTATACCACCTTGGCAGCCTGACCCACAACGTGGTCCACACTATGCCACTACAGAAAAGGACTATAGAGGCACCCCTTTGAGGGGCACTCCCATTCAACACAGACCCTCTCAGGAGGAGTACATACATGGGAAGGCTCCCTTAGACACTCATTATGAGTGGCCACTATGCGATGAAGCGCTAGAGTAGCATAGGGTTCATAAGGAGGGACCACATGATTATATCATCCCTCCTTCACCCCTCATTACTGTTAGACCTAATAAGCCAAATCTAGAGTGCAGGGCTCTTCAGACAGGGTGAGCTAACTCCGCCCGTCCCTTTCACATGTACGAGAGGGAGCACGAGGAAAACTAGTATATTCCTCAAGAGCAATACACAGCGCGGGAGCAATGCGCCTCCGCACTTGCTAATTATCAAGATCACCTATTGAGGCCAGAGCCTCAGGTGAATGCCGCTAACCTCGATAGAGGAAAGTGACCCATAGAGATCTCGGATCACCATGACCGAGATAGATATGTAGGGGAGGCATCTAGGCCTCCTAGACCTAGGACGGTGGAACAAATCGACTTGGCATTTGCCAAACAGGCCACCCGCCAAGCGCAAATCACGTAGCTTAGGCAAGATCAGCAGCAGTTAGAGCAACTATATCATCTTAACAAAGAGCGCATTCAACGCCAGATAGATGAGTTGCTCCATAACACTATGCATGAGAGGATTCCAACCCCTCGCACGCATAGGACAGAAATTTATGAGAGGCACAACCCCTTAGTGCGAGACAGGTCTCCACGACCTTATCAAGTGTTGCCTCCAAGACCTCCTAGACCTGAGCGGGAGGCCACCCCTAGAACCAATGATGGGCATCTTCCACGGGCACCCGTCCGTGTTTATAGGACACGCCCAAAAACTCCTCAAGAAGCCTATGAGGAATTTGAGCGAGAAGAAGAGTGGGTCGAAACGCCCTACCAAGGCAGGGGGGCGCTACCCAGCTACCCCTCCATAGGCCTCAAGTTCCTCGCAATTCACAATGGGAACAAACCAAAGAAGAGGAAATCAAATCCTCTGATGCATACAAAGCGTTGCTAGAGTGCTTAGAGTCTATGGAGACCAAGACTTCAGGGCCCCAAAAGCCCACCTTACGCCAGCTCCACAGTCACCCTGTGCATCCTTCAGTTTCGGCACCCCCATACCCCGACCACTTCAAAATGCCTCAATTGGCAATTTTTAGAGGGGATGAGGATGCCCAAGAGCACGTAACAAGGTTCCTGAGTCAATGCTTTGGCATTCAGGACAATGATGCATTGCTTCTGAGAATGTTTATCACCACGTTCGTAGGTCCTGCCTCGGACTGGTTTACCCAATTGCCGAAGCATAGCATCAACAATCTAGACCAGCTAGTGGACGCGTTCCTTGAATGTTTTGCCTTCAACACCAAGAAGAAGGCATCCTTAAGTGACCTAGCTGGCCTTAAGCAATATGATGATGAAACCATAGCCGCTTATGGGAATCGATGGAGGACATTGCTTTCAAAGCTACCTTACCTCCCTCCCATGGCCGACATGACTCAGATGTTTTCAAAGAGTTGCATAAGGTCGATCTCCATGCTATTGCAGCTGCAGCAATATGCCACCCTAGAAGAAGCCCTGGCGCAAGCCAGGATAATTGAAGAGATCAAAATTCAAGACGGCGAGATTGCCAAGCCGCGCAAGAAAGAGTGGACCAAAAATGCCAAAACTGGGCCCACGCAACCGAAACCCGCTACGGTCAATCAGGTTGCCATAACTGTACCATCGCTTGCACAAATGACACAACCCCCAAAGGCTAATTATCAAGCAGTTCCTCTTGCTAACTATGAAAAGGAAAACCACAAACAAGAGCAAAATCAGCAGCGTCGCCCTAAGCGATAATTCACACAATTCACAGAGTCTAGAGACTCCTTGTTTGACCGCTTGTTCATGGCAAACCTGATAAACTTGCAGAAACTCGACCCATAGACCCCAACGCGCCAAAACCCAAGGGCTATAGGGAAGATTTATATTGTAGATTCCATCGACAGAAAGGACATGACATCTTCACTTGTTGGAAATTCAAAAACTTGGTGCAAGACTTGATAGACAACAAAACGCTCATGGTGGATAATCCCGTAGCGCTGAGCAACCAACAGATGGAAGTCTTCAAAGACCCCCTGCCTGCCCATGACATGCCGACAAAGATTGTACAAGTAAATGAGGTAACACAAAACTGCCCCATGCAAGGGTACGTGGGGATGATAAGCATCGTGACATGAAACAAAAGATATCCAAACACGGTTGCACCCGTTGTAGCTACGGGAGATGTTCCATCAATGTCACAACCCCCACAACACCCTACACAACCTCCCCCACCTAGACCAGTGGCCACGATTCGAACTAAGCTTACTCAAAGTTTAAGGACCACGTCGGCTAGGCTCTCCATCTATGAGCTCATCCAACAATCATCGCCCCATCGGGAGGCTCTAATGGAGATACTCAAAGCCATCGAGCTACAGCCCCACGAACCTAATTCTTTCAACAACTTTGTGGGACATGTGAGGCAATGCATAGAACCAGTCATAACCTTCAGAGAAGATGAACTAAAATTGGTGACTGGTGACATGGTGGATCCACCCCTGCACGTCATCGCGCGGGTCAACGGGATTCCATTCAAGAGGGTGTTGGTGGACACTGGCTCATCCAACAACATAATCATGACAGTGGCATTAAAACATCTTAAGTTGCCAGCATCCCACATTGTGGCATCCACTTACACTCTTCGAGCATTCAATGATGCATTATGCTCGACGGTTGGCACAATTGTCCTGCCCATTCAAGTGGGACAAAAGACCATTCCTACGTTGTGTCACATCCTTGAGGGTGAGATGGCCTACAATATCCTGCTAGGCCGGCCTTGGATCAGGGACATGAAGTGTGTCCCTTCGATAGCCCATCAATGTCTCAAATACACATACGAAGGGCAAGTACATGTAGTCCCAACAGACTTAGAGCCCTTTAAGTATTGCAATACGATGCAGCTGATGCCACAATCGACCCTCCCATCGACACATTTGGACTTTCAATTGAATCCGTCCACACAGGGTCCGATTCCACCTACATCCCCGCTGTTGAGTCCCTCAAGTAACCGACCTGGCCCATCTTCGTCATCTGCCCCTTCACCAACAATGCCACCTATGGTGGCCACACCGAAGGACAATGGGAAGAAGCCCTTAGAGGAGGCACCACCATTAGTTTCAAACATCTCTACCGAGGAGGTGCCCACCGAATGGAAGTCGAGACACCTGATTCACCCAACATGGAGTGGACTCAGGGAGAACTCCCATTCCCTCCCCCTCAACCGTCGATGATTACCATCGAAATGGCCAATACGGGCCTGGGGGAGTACCTAGTGTAGAACATTGTGGCAACACCCACACTCGAATCCATGCAAGACATGGGGAGACCTCGCCTCCCCATCGACACTATCATCCCTTTAGGTTACCCGCCAAATCAGACCAACTTTGTATATGGGGGCCTTGAGAACGGTCTAGAACCCTACCTACAAGAGGAAGAGGACGAAGAGCCATTTGCTGAGAATGTTGATTATCTGTCTAACCCAGACTTCGCCTTGAAATACCTAGACCAATGTAATTGGCATGGATATGGATTGGGCAGATACGAACAAGGAATGCGAACTCTTTGTCAACCAAGATACCAGATGCCATATGACAAATTAGGAGTAGGGTTCAACCACCCTTTGCCCCTCGACATCTTGGTAGAGACCATGCGAGGCTTAGGTCTAGGCAATAGGGATGGGTTGGCACAAGATCCATATGCCAAACCCAACACAACATACACAATGGGGGACTATCTCCCATGGTTAACAACAAACCTTGTTGACCTCAACAACCCTTCCCCTTTGATCGAGAAAGGGGAAAGTTCAAGGGATAACCTCCAAGAGGGATATGAACAAGATCAAGGAGAGTCTTCTGAAGATGAGTCAGCTTACGAGGTAGCACCCTGGGACCCTTTTGAGTCCGATAGTAATCACTCGCAAGTGACGCCCATTGACGACTATCAGGAGAACTTCGAGGCAATGTTCCCCCTTAATGTTCCACTCGGGCAATTGCCACCTCAAGAGAATCCAGCCCTCCCACAGAGAGCGGAACAACCCAGAAGGGGCCAAATCAACATGCTCGAACAAAACGAGCCTCCCATGCCGGCCATAAGGCCAAGTGATCAAGAAACGCCTAGTGGGAGGCTATACCAGCCAGAGGGGCACACAGTTGTCGGAGCCAATGAAGGCCTATGGATCTTCGATAGCGACTATGAGGATGAGACTGAGATGGCATATCTCAACCATATGGGGCAACAGGAATACCCCATAGACATCGATGATATGTTCGAACATTTAAATATGGGACCAAGGCATAGGTGGCACTTAAACCAAGCACAGTTAAACCAAGTGCTTCATCCTCCACTTCGGGCATACAAGGAGCACCTCCCACCTAGAGACCCTATAGGGCCACCAGTGTCAAGGGTAGACCCTATCCTTCTATCCACACATAGGGCCGATCCTTTTGTGCCAGTACCTACAGAGCCAGATCCGGGGCATAAGGATCACCAAGGATGTCCGAATCAACACCCACGCGGTAATGGAGACCAAAGTCATTCCATCAACATGATCTCCATTGATTTAACCGCCCCCATCCATAACCCAACCGATCCAACATGACCATTGTATCTAGACCTAGATGCCATAGACTGGGATCGCGTTGACTCACCACCATCCCCATCAGAGTATTGGCCTTGCGGTGAGATGTTTCATTTCACCCCAGGACAGACTCAGGATATCTTCCATGCTAAAGAGGAACCCGACGTTCCCAACATAGATCTAAATTCAGCAAATGATATCCACCTGATCCCAACTCCACACCAGTTGGAAGATGGATCCCACATGTCAGTCGAAGAGACGATTGACGTAGACATCGGTTCTGATCAAATGAATCCGCAAATCATCAAGCTGGGGGTAAGTTTATCCCCCAAAGAGCAAGCCGATTACATTGCCCTTCTCAAAGAGAAGAAGGAGGTTTTTGCATGGACCTACAAAGACATGTCGGGGCTAGACCCACAGCTAGTCACGCATAATCTAACACTTGACCCGATAGTCAAGCCAGTCAAGCAAAAGCTACGTAAGATGCACCCAACAATGGCCTTAATGGTCAAAGACGAGCTACAAAAGTTGTTGGATGCATAGTTTGTCATCTACGTGGATTACCCACCATGGCTGTCCAACATGGTACCCATCAAGAAGCCGGACGGGAGGATTCGCATATGCATCGATTTTTGAGATTTAAACAAAGCGAGTCCCAAGGATGATTTCCCCTTGCCTAGCATCGATGCATTGGTAGACGCTATAGCAGGCCACGAAATGCTTTCCCTCATGGATGGTTTCTCGGGATACAACCAGATTCGTATCAATCCCGACGATCAACTAAAAATGGCGTTCACGATGCCTTGGGGGACATTTTGTTATAAGGTCATGCCCTTTGGCCTTAAAAATGTTGGCGCCACCTACCAATGCGCTATGACATACATCTTCCATGATCACATGCATAAAAATTTGGAAGATTATATGGATGATTTGTTGGCCAAATCTCTTTTGCGCCAAAATCATCTCGATGACTTATGCAAGATCCTTGATCGCCTCATCGAACACAAAGTTAGGCTAAACCCCAAGAAGTGCGTATTAGGCGTTACATCTGGAAAACTCTTGGGTTTCATAGTCTCAAAATGAGGCATCGAGGTAGATCCAAATAAATTCAAGGCAATCCTTGAGATGCTTCCCCCAACCACCATCAGGCAGCTCAAAAGCTTGCAGGGAAAGGTCGCGTCAATCAAGCGCTTCATAGCGCAGTTATCTGACAAGTGCCGACCCATGAATAAATTATTACACAAGGGGGTAGCATTTCATTGGGACGACGAGTGCCAGTCAGCCTTCGATGACATCAAACAATACTTGGCTTCACCACCAGTATTGGCACCACCTAGACCAAGAGTGTCATTCTACTTATACATCTCAACTACTGAGGTGGCTCGGTGCCATGCTAGCCCAAAAAAATGAATTACATAAAGAACAGGCTAATTATTATCTCAGCCGCACCCTGGTCAGTTATGAACTTAACTATGCATACGTTGAGAAGCTATGCTTGGCAGTGGTATTTGCCACCAAAAAGCTATGCCATTACATGTTGAGCAATACGACGTATGTTGTGTCTAAGGAGAATCCATTGCGGTACATGATGAGTCGTACTTATCATAGTAGTCACACGACGAAATGGATCATGTTGTTGACGGAGTTTGACATCGAATTCATTGGACAAAAGTCCATCAAAGGTCAAGTCATCGCCGATCAACTAGCAGAGGCTCCTCTCGAAGATGATCAGCCTCTGACCGTAGAGCTACCCGATGATGGGGTCTTCCATGTCTCAGAATCGCCAGATTCTGAAGAGCCTGAGTCATAGGCCGACATAACCTTATTCTTTGATGGTTCTAAATGTGAGCAAGGGGGTGGCACGGGAATCATATTTTTCACACCGCAAGGGGCTCCAATGCCTCTATCATTTAAACTTGATTTCCCATGCACCAATAACAATGTTGAATACGAAGCCTTGCTCATAGGTCTTCAGACAACCATCACCATGAACATCAAACGCTTGAATATCTTTGGTGATTCATTGTTAATTGTCAACCAAGTGAAAGGGGTATTCCAATGCAAATGCCCAGTTCTGTAGGCCTACAAAGCCCTTGTGGATAAATTCTTGGCAAAACTTGAATGGTACGACATCGAGGCACTCCCTCGATCATCGAATCATTTTGTGGACACTATGGCCTCCTTGGGGTCACTAATCCCGCAAGACCCTTCTGGTGAGATGACAACCATTCAAGTCAAAACATTATCGCAATCCGCGATGGAGCGTGCAAGCTCTGACATAACGCTAGGAATCCACCTGATCCAGATTGAACCATCTCAGGATAGGTTCTCTCGAATCCATGATAGTCTGAATCACGCCAACTGGGGGTCTTTGTTCTCCCCAACCCCTCTTAATAGCAACACAACGCTATTTTTACAAGTTCTTTCCCGCTCAGCTTTTGCTAGGGATGAATTTCAAGAGGGATCATCCGTTCATACCATCGAGGTTTTTGATCAGCAGGATTGGTACACACCCATACGAGACTATCTCAAGTTAGGTAGCCTCCCACTTGGATTGTCGCACGCCATGAAAAGATCATTCAAACAGAGAGCGGCCAAACATGTCTTGCTGGGAGACATTTTGTACCATCGGAGCTACGAAGGAATCCTCCTCCGTTGCTTGGACCAGCAAGAGTCCACTTGGGTGATCACCCAAGCGCACGATGGTACATGCGGTGGCCACTTCAGTGGTATGGCCATCACAAAGCGCATTCTTTGCATGGGCTATTATTGGCCATATTTAGAGCGAGATTGTTGCGCGTATGTGCAAAAGTGCGTAAAGTGTCAACACCATGCTAACTTGACACACGTACCTTCTCAGGCCTTGCAATCGATCCAATCGGCTTGGCCATTTTTGCAGTGGGGCTTAGATCTCATCGAAAAGATCTCCCCTGCATCGTCAGGTCATCACACATTTATCATAATGGCCATAGAGTACTTCACTAAGTGGGTGGAAGCAATTTCGCTTACCTCTACGACTAGGCCCCGCATTGCGGAGTTCATTTTACATTACATCATATGTCATTTTGGTATTCCATCCAAGATCATCTCGGATAATGGGACGTCATTTAAGAACAAAGATGTGCGAGCTTTGACAACAAAGTACAAAATTCAGCATAGTTTTTCGACACCCTATTATCCGTAGGCAAATGGGCAAGCAGAGGCGTCAAACAAAATGCTAGTTGCCATCCTTAAAAATACGGTCGTAGATAATCATAAGGATTGGCACATCCAAATACCACTTGCCCTATGGGCTTATCGCACTAGCATTCGGACGCCCACTGGGGCAACTCCATTTTCGCTAGTGTATGGCTCCGAGGCGGTCATGCCTCTCGAGTTGGAAATACCCTCCCTGCGCATATCAATGCAAGAGTTCATCGATGATGACACTACGTGAGGTAGGCCCGGTTAGACCAGCTTACGTTACTCGACGAATGACGCGTCAATGCTCTCGAGCATTTACGTATCTATCAAGAGCGACTTAAGAAAGCATACAACATGAAAGTTCACCCGAGGGACTTTCAGGTTGGTGACCTGGTCTTAAAAGAGAACCAACAAAATTCTAACTTGCCACCCCATTTAAGGGACAAGTTCATGGAAAATTGGTTAGGTCCTTATGTAATCGATAGTAAAATAGGACCTGGAACATACCGACTCGCCTCTCTTGAAGGAATCAAGGAACTAGAACCCTTGAACATCAGTCATTTGAGGCCATTCAACATTTAGAGAGCCATAGCTCAACCTAAAAAGCTCCAAGGATTCCCACAATCGCTTGGTCAACCTAAAAATGCCCCAAAGGTATCTATAATCCCTTTGGTCAAACCAAAAGCCCCAAGGATTCCCGTAATCGCTTGGTCAACCTAAAATGCCCCAAAGGTATCTATAATCTCTTTGGTCAAACCAAAAGCTCCAAGGGTTCTCACCACCGCTTGGTCACCCAAAAAGCTCCAAGGGTTCTCACCACCGCTTGGTCACCCAAAAATCTCCAAGGGTTCCCATAATCGCTTGGTCAACCTAAAATACCCCAAAGGTATCTATAATCCCTTTGGTCAAACCAAAAGCTCCAAGGGTTCCCACAATCGCTTGGTCAACCTAAAACGCCCCAAAGGTATCCATAATCCCTTTGGTCAAACCAAAAGCCCCAAGGATTCCCACAATCGCTTGGTCAACCTAAAATGCCCCAAAGGTATCTATAATCCCTTTGGTCAAACCAAAAGCTCCAAGGATTCCCACAATCGCTTGGTCAACCTAAAATGCCCCAAAGGTATCTATAATCCCTTTGGTCAAACCAAAAGCTCCAAGGGTTCCCACAATCGCTTGGTCAAAAATGAATATTCAAAAAACAATAGATAATCAAAAATAACAAAAAATTGCATCTCACTTTCATGCATATTCTTAAAAATCAAAACACCAAAAAGAAAACAAAAGCTGCATTAGGCATCGCATACATACATTACATATTTGCTGGTCACACATGTCAAAAGCACCATAGACTGTAATTACTCGGCAACTCCATCATTTTCCAAATTCAGTCCATTTTGTAAAAAGATCCAAAAAATAATAAACGCCCTTTGCATTTTTGCCATATCATAGTCAGTTGTCTGCTAATGTCTTTAGGGTTTTTCATCATTCAACTGTCTTTAGATTTCTAGTCAAATGTTGTACAAAGTCAGACCGATTTTTACAAGGTAGAGTTTTACTTGGATCACGCCTTGTTACATAGCATCCCAACACAAGCTTAAAACACATAAAAATTCCCAAGTTGTGTGAACATGAGACGAAACCTACAAAGCCGTCTAGGGTACCATAGGTGAAATGTTATCCTGCTCATCCCCCTGTGTGAATGGTTCAAGAATGCTGAGAATTGACAAAAGGACAAGCTCTTCCCCATCCAATGCCCCATAATAAATAGTGGTTTTCACCACTATCAAAAATTCCAAACACCTTTGGTCCCCAAAGTCGTAAGGATTCGTACTACACGCCTCTGAGAAGGATGGGTAGTCATCCCCAAGGCCTAAAAGGATCAATGCCATTCACAAGAAAAATCCCAAAAGTCCACCATCAAAAATCCCAAACACCTTTGATCCCCAAAGTCATAAGGATTCATACTACATGCCCCGAGAAGGATGGGTAGTCATCCCCAAGGCCTAAAATATCAATGCCATTCCAAAAAACAGAAAGAGAAGAAAAGGAAAGAAAAAAAAAATAAACAAACACCTTTGATCCCCAAAGTCGTAAGGATTCGTACTACACACCCTTGAGAAGGATGGGTAGTCATCCCCAAGGCCTAAAAGATCAATGCCATTCCAAAGCAAAATTCCCAACCACCTTTGATTCCCAAAGTCGTAAGGATTTATACTACACATCCCTGAAAAGGATGGGTAGTCATCCCCAAGGCCAAAAGGATCAATGCCATTCACAAGCCAAAAACCCATGAGCTCAACTTTGAAATCAAAATTCAAAATCTAAATCCTCAAAAGGCAACAATAAAAAATAACAATGGTTATCACCACTACTCAAACCCCTTGCTCAAGAAAAAAAAAGAGAGAAAAATAAACAGTGATTTTCATCACTATGTATGAGAGCAAGTATCCCAACAAGTTGAGCAACCGAAAGACGCCTGAGCTTGAATCCCTGGAATTCTCAGCATTCAAAAAACCATTTAGGTGATCCTCATTACGGGTTTGGTGGATAGCCTACCTGGAAATGGCGGTATCCTAAATGCATGATGATATGTCTATCACATTAGCTTTGCATGTGTGTAGACCAATGTTTGCATGTGGATGAGCTAGCTTATGGTATCCTAGATTGCCACATGGATTAATCTTACTAAATGCAACAAAGGAGTTAGTGGAGCTAATTAGGTGATCCTCAATACAGGTTTGGTTGACAGCCTACTTGGCACTGGCGGTATCCTTACGAATACCACATAAACGAACTCAATCGCACACACAGGGATGTGAAATAACTTGGTCAAACTCAAGTCTGATTCGTACCTTGTTCGAAAGTCTTGTAAGATAATGTACAATCTTGATTAGTTAGTTAAAGCACTGAGTCTCTAAGAAAACCTTAACTACATTTTAAAACAATTGTTGTACATTTCATTACTCACATCACCATCAGAAAATACAACACAAAAATTACAAATGAAAAGTTATTCCATAAAGCAATCACATAGTACAAAAATCCAGTAAATCTTGTATAGTCTATGGTGCCATCGCCTGTATACCAACAAATCATTCCATCCATTCCATATGCATACATCTAAATCATATAGCTAACATCATCCGCAGTCATAATAGCATATGCATACATCAACATAAATAAAGGTGCATAAAAGAACAATAAATCATGACAAGCATATCATCAAACCAAAAATGAGTCATGTATATATATCGAGTCAAAATGCCCTCAGGCTACAATAAGAAGGTCCTCTGACCTCACAAAAAAGCCAAAAACTCAAAAACCCCAAAGCCTAGGGAGTCGGCCACCATGATCATGCAGGATCGGTGCGACTGGAACTACCCCCAGTAGTATGGGTCCTATGGGACCTCTTCGAGTGGCTGCTAGCCCACGCACCCTGCCCACCAATGCTACCCTCATCCAACCGCCTACGATGAGAGGATGCAGACTTCTTAGTCTCACTGCCTCTCATGTGGCGCAACGAACCACCTCCATCGAGATCAGGTAACTGTCCACCAAGGCGGACAACCTCTGTCTCCAACTCTACCCGATACCGCCCCCACTCCACATCTTGGCGGTGATACACAGCCAATGCATTGTCCCGCTGTGCCAACTGAGCCCATAGGAGATCCCTCTCCTACAATACGTCTCTATGCTCCTCATCCCATCTTCGCAAAAGAGCCTCCAAATGTGCTATCTCAGCATGAAACCCAGCCTCCACATCCCCTGGGATAGCCTGCGATATGGGCACCTCCGGGACAGCCTGTTGCTCCGGCACCCACTGCTCCGGGACATCCTGTACATCCGGCTACTCCGAAACCCCCGCATCCTCTCCATCACCAGTGAAGTCATCGACCTCCACCATGTCCGCATCATCCAACGGAGCCCCCCAACCCTCCACCGATGCCTCTACATCCCCACCTCCTACTGTTGTTGCATCCGTGCCCCCCAAAGGCCCCTCACCCCGCCACCGCCGCATAGTCCACCATCGGTCATACTCTGCAGTTACCCCGACATTGTCCACGTCGGGTACCTCAATCACTGCATCAGACCCCTCACCCAATGGCTCAATGATCGACCAGACTAGGGTCCTCTCATCCCCGTATCATTGATAGATCAAGGGATCACCAGGAAATCCCTGGTGCACCCCAAACTACCGCATCACCCGGACATATGGGAAGTACTCTTGTTCTGTCCCATGATGCCCAATCAGCCACCTACCCCTACGCACCCACTGGAGCCACTCTCCAGCCTCAGGCCAGGCTGGATAGTCCCGGTATGATCGCCAAAACACCTGCCCTGGCATCAGACGAGAGAAGGCGTCAGTATAGTGACCTACGTCACCTACCCACCGTTGACTCTATCCATGCTCCTCTGACCACCGCCATAGATTGGCATACCCAATCTCCCGATCCACCATCTCACCTCGGGTGGTCCAAGGCAAACCCTGTGGCCACTCCATAGCTATGTGCTGCCACCCCCAACATTGCAAAAGATAGCTGCACCCGATCCCCTTCCACCTCTAGCAGTGGACCTCGTACAACTCGTCGTACAGCTGTGCCAGCAACGTCTGACCCCACCTCATAATCAGTGGAGCTGATGTCGGACACTCCACCAAACTGAACACCAACTCCAGCAGGTTCCAAGGGAACCTCACACCTGAGGAGTCAGGAAGCAGCATATTAGAAATGAGGGCCATGAGTAACGCATGCCTCACCCCCAATACGCCCTTCTCCAGCCACCACCGCACCAGAATACCGCCTATCTGGCAGTCCGCCTCAGCCCTCTCCACAGGCCTATCCACCCCCCTCTCCCCCGCTGAACCAAAACAACATGTCAGTACTACTGTCCGCTGGTCTCGATGGGTCGTCCGGATGGGCAACCCATCTATCAAAATCTATAGAATCTGATATACGTCCTCCAAAGTAACCGTCATCTCCCCTATTGGGAGATGAAAGGTGTTGGTGCGGGGATCCCACAGATTGATCAGGGTAGTCAAATATGCTTGATCCCCCACCATAGGCTCCAAACGCATCACCTGCTTGAGCCCAAGGGCATCAAGCCACTCCCAATCTGCAACTATCAGCGCATCCTGGGCATCAGAACATAGTTGGCTGGCGATGCCGACTCCTCACAACCTACAAAACACAAACACAATAAAACAAAAAAAAACAAATTAGGGTTTTAATATTACCTTAATAAAAACAAAAACAATAAAAACAAAACACTGTACAACAGAAGTACAACCTATAGTTTACAATAAAAGTGTACAACAAACGTCAAAGAAGTGCACTACAATAAGACTGTACAACAAAAGTATAGCTCAATTCAAATAAACTATACAGACGAAAAACAAAGTACAAGAAAACAAAAGTACAAAAAAATTATACAGCAAAAGTACAGATCAATCAAATAAACTGTACAATCAAAAACAAAAAAAAAAACAAAATAAAAAAAAAAAAAAAAAAAAAAAAAAAAAAAAAAAAAATCATACTAGGGTTTTTAACCTTAAGTGTGAAAAAAAAAATCAAACAAAAACATCAAATTCATAGTAGGGTTTTTAACCTTAAAGTGTGAACAACAAAATCAAATAAAACACAAAATCTATATTCGGGTTACAACCTTAATAAGACAAAAACAACAAAAAAATAACGCTCACAAGCATTTTATATGTGCATTTTAAAAATTCATATAAAAAAAAAAAAATAACAAGCAGAAGGAAGGAACATCATACCGGTCTCGCTTTGGCTCCTCCGCTCGAAGATCCGGTTCTCGCACTCATGATGTCCATGAAATCTCGACAGCGCTCCGCTACGCAAACTCGCACTCCTCCTCCTCACTGCTCCAAATAGCCAAGAAAAAATTGTTGCAAATGAGCCCAAAACCTAGATTTGGTCTTTTTATAGGCTGTTAGGCCTGTAATCGTTCCACCCTAGGAGGATTACCAAATTGCTATTCGTCCCACCCTGGGACGATTATAGAGAAAAAAATAGAGCAACAAAAACTGCATCAAAAAAATGCACCAAAAATAGCAATAAACCTGCCGAACCAAGGTGCCTCTGCACCTGACATTCATGGCATGCAAAAATGACGTCGGGGTCACAAATACTCACTATCCTACTCCCTAAGAAGGCTAGCATAGCCGGACCGCTCCATGGGAAGGAGGATTTTCGATAATTTCTACCCTAATAGGCGTCAAGAAAAGGGTCAAAACCCACCAAAAATAGGTTCGATTGTTGGAAAACTGCTAAGCATTCAAAAGAAAACAACTGAAGGCACCCTTACAAACATCATCTTGGGTCAAGCGACTCATCGCTTTTCTCATCTTGGTCATTCCCTCATCGATTCGTCGCTTGAGGGGGTAGTCACACTTAGGCACCAAATCAACAAATACACACCCAATCAAGGAAATGGCATGCATTCAAAGAATCATTGACAAAGACAATCACGCTCCTGCTTGGGGCAGCAAACAAGCAATAATCACAAGCTGAACAAACACTTGGCATTCTAGAAGCATGAAGACAAGGTTCCTCGGACAAAAGGTTGCGCCCTTTGCCTATTCATGACTGAACAATGTCCAAGATCAAGTACACCTCACCGAAAAAGGTTACACTTGAGTTAAGCTCCTTAGCTCGTTAGAAGCAAGGATTCAAGAATGCGTGCCCTTTCCATACTTGGGGCATCAAAATTTGGTTAGGTTACTAAGAAACCCTAATCATTAAGTGCTTTGGTCATCTATTTTTGCTCAGCACTGCGCCACACACAACGCATCCCAAAAAGGGGCATCTGTAGACACCAAAACAGCACCAACCCGATTATGTGGCTACAAGCACTGATCGAGTTGGCATACATACCCCCTAGGGCAGCCTCCAGAGGTTAAAAAATGGTCCTAACCACTCCCAAATCAGTTTTGGAAGGTCAGAGGTCAATTTGGCACCTTTTAAGCACTTTGCTCCCTATTCGTCCCACCCTGGGACGATTAGAATCCTATTCGTCCCACCCCGGGACGATTAGCAGCAATCATCCCAGGGTGGGACGATTAGCAGGTTTGACTGGAAAAAAGTCAAGCCTTGATAGATCCGCCACTCAAATTCACCTTCATTGCATGCAATTGTGAGGAACGGTTTCAAATCTGAGAGAGGGACTTTAGTCAAGCATGCCTTGATCATGGAGGCCCTAAATCAGGGAGGAATCTTCTCTCCCCCAAGAAAGGCATGACAAGCCAAGTGGCGCCCTCGCATGCGCGTTCAAAGGAGACCCTCAGGTCTATAAAATGGTGAGCCTCCTCACCCCAAAAAAAGGATAGAGTTGGAGCATTTGGAGCAACGGAGTGCTGCCAAATTATACCCACATTCCCTTTTGTGCTTCTTACATCCCTAATTTCTCTTTTGGAAGAGAGGTTATCGGGTGAACACTAAGAACGCAATCCCGACCCAAAACCCAAGCAATCGGCCACAATCCCACACCAAATTCGCTGACACAACCCCCTAGGAGGTTTTGGACCCATCCCAAGTGGATTGGTGTCAAAACCAGGTCCCAAACGATGGGCGTCCTGCCCTGGGTGCCCCCCAAACTACTACAGTCCTAATCGTCCCACCCCGGAGCGATTAGAAATCCATGAATGCTTTCTTCACTATTATTTTTGCATTATGTTCTATTTGGTTTACTTATGCTGCTGTTCAAGTTTCATTGCATTCTGACCTGTTTTGACCTTGTTTTTATCATTTTATGCGTTTACTAACCTACAGGGAGCGCCTTCGGATACGGGACAATATGGGCAGAATCTGCAAAATCTGACCTTCTGGGTCATCCCAAAATGCCTCTTTTTGTCTAACCCCAAGTTTGCAAGAATTTTGGAGGCCTCTGGATAGGACATTTGCAAGGTCTCTTTTGCATGTTTTGTGACAGTCCTAATCGTCCCACCCCGGAGTGATTAGAAATCCATGCATGATTTCCCGACTATTATTTTTGCAATGTGTCTCTGATGATGTTTCTATGCTTCTATCAAAATTTGAATTCATTATGACATGTTTTGACCATCTTTTTGCTATTTTATGTATTCACTAGCCGGAGGCCCTGGGGATTGCATGTTTTCCTCTATCCGCATATGCTATTAACTATTTGCTGTTTCTCTGTGCATAGGATCTCACCACCAGGAACACTGGAGGGGCAGCAAGGAATGACAAACACATGGACACAAGCGGCGACAACCTTTGGCCCACCCATTTCAAATGTGGGCATGCGAAAGACACTGGAAGCGTATCATCCGTTGATGTAACGAACTGTATCAAACGTTCTGAGCCCTGAAAGGGGGATGTATTGTAACCAGATTTAAAAGCAACATTAATAAAAGAGGCCCCACTTTTCTTTGTTTGCTAACATCTCGCGTCTTTCCTTCATGCATTGCTTTTCTCGCATTCGTAGGACTTAGCATTTGTGTATCAATTTTCGTTTGCACCATTGGTCTGGTACGTCGTCGCCCCGCATTCGGCTTTCACTTTTTCTTTTGAATGGTTAGCTAAAAGGACCAAGGAGGCTTGACTGCTGCACCTCCAAGCTCAATTTTACAATGGCCTAAGTAGGCTCCTAAATGCTAATCAAATTTTATAGGGTTTTTTGAAGCTATTTGGTAGGTTGTGAAGCAATTGGACATATCTGGATGCAAGTTAAGATCTAAGATCAACCTTAAGATTAGATAAGTGCTCTAATTTAATATTTTGGGCTAATTGTTGTTTTTTTTCTATCCATTTCAATTTTAAAACCTAGATAAAAAATAAAGAGAAATATTTGGTTATATTCTAGGCATTTGAAAGAATAAAAGCATATAGTTTTCACTCTAGGTTAAATTTGTTTGTGAATTCTCTCAAGCCCTTTCTAAAATAAAAAAAAATTATTTTATTGCAAGTTAGGGTTTATTTATCATCAAAAATTAAAATCATCCTAGGACTAGTCCTTGTTTGCCTATATTTTTGTTTGCTTGCATTGTTCTTTCATTTTCTTAGCTTAGATTTTAGAAATGCCAAATATAGGTGTTTGCTTAATAAACACACCAAAAACTTCCACCCAAAACTTGGAGTGAGTCATTAAACTATTCCTAGTGAACCCTTCAATCCCCAATACCTCGAGTGTAGAGAACATAACACACCCCTGTAGTCACCTCTGCTCCTAGTAAATCCAACTGATAATTGTACGTGGTAGGGCAATTTTCCCCTCTACATATTTGGTAAACCTAACATAAAAATATGTCTTAGTGGCCAAGATAGGAAGCCTCTTTAAGCAAGACTAGTAATTTTGTTTGCTTAGAATTAGAAAGTATTAAAAACATATAAAACATCTTCTTGTATTTTTTTTGTTAGTTTTCTCCTCTATCCTTTCTCTTCCTCCTAATGGCTCCCAACATTAGGAGTAGGTGAAAGCTTCTAAAATCTAATCAGATTTTCCAATAAGATGATCAGGTTAACAAGAATAATCCCAATCTAGATGTGAAATATGAATAAAATGAAGTTTAGATGATAATAACATGCACCATATGAAGCATGTAAACAAAAAGTGGTAAAATATATGTATTATATTGTATTGTGCTTTTGTATTGTTCGATTACAATAATGACCCTCATAGGGTTATACAAAGATATAAGGGATCGATCCAATTTTATGAGTAACAATGGTACCTGGGTCTTTTCATCACTACAACACTAGAATGGTAGGTTTGTCATGACCATTATTATTTCCAAATCTAGGTATATGTGTCAAGAACTATGATTGTATCTGCATCTACTAGAACTACACCTGGATGTCGATCGTCAGGGAGGTCGATGGTTATGTTCTCTTTCTAGGCATCAGATGGTTGCGATATTCCACCATATAGGATCGAATGGTTGGGTGTTGGAGTCTTTTTCTACACCCAAGTTTTTTTTTGTGTATGTGTCTTCTCACACTAAACTTGTAGGCTTACACGTGAAATACAAATGGTCAGTAATACCAGTTGGGCTTCCTGAAGTGAGACCCAATTTTTAAAATAGATTAAAAACTAGATATATATAAATGGAATAAATATATATAAAATAGTAGTACTAAATGAAACATACATAGATATTACCCTTGTTTCACTATCATTGATGCCTCTACTTCTATCATGATGTTGCATCAGGTTGCATTGTGATATGTTGGACTGCATCCTGTTGTGTCTAAATATTTCTTCACAAGTTGGATGATGATCGTTCGAGTCTAGACAACTGTGATCGAGACTATTTGGGGTTGGATGGTCATGGTTTGTGGCATTCATTTGTTGATGAAACACTGATACTTGCCTATATAATGTTACACTCGAGGTCTAGCACAAGATAGAAATGGCTACATAGGATTTACTTTGGGAAATTTAGGGTGGAAAGTGTGCTCAAGATTTCAACAGTGCTTTGACGCATGAACCATCCTCTTTGTAATGGGACCATAAGGGGTATATTTATAGCTTTTGATATGGAGGAGGGTGGCCTCATACAAATGATTTGCATGCATGGATGAAGACACCTCGAGATATCCTCCACTCAAGTAAACAACCAATCTTAACATGCTTGATCATAAATTACACTTATCTAAACAAAAGCATACTTTTTATTTATTTATAAATAAATATTTCTTTATTCACTGAGTTCGGTTAACTTGTGAAACTGAAGTTTAAGATATTATATTTAAATTTTTAATTATTTTCTCCATGCTAACCTCCTTATCTTTTATGTGTTAGTTAACTTGCATGAGGTGTGATTGTAGTTAACTGGAGATTGGATTTGGGTGAGGACAATCCTCACCCATCCATATAAGGATAAGGTAAAGGTGGAGTTAACTTGCATTTATTTTTGGATAATGTAATATTTTCCTGCACGTAATCGGGATGAAGGATGTGAGGTGGAACTAAAGTTAATTGTGGATGATTTGGCCATGGGGGATGCAAGGGTGAGTGGTCCCATTGAGGAGGGGTGATTGATTGTGTAGCTTAGATAATTAATCAATTGTTTAATGAATAAATTAATTAATCAATTAATTAATACCTTAGGTAATTGCACCTTAATTTAATATTAATTAGTTTTAATTAATATTAAATATACTAATTAATTAGTATTTAATTATGCTTGATTTTGGTGTCTACAGATGCCCCTTTTTGTATCGTATTGTGTGAAATACAATGTGATGCAAAAAAATGGACACTTATTGTTGTGCAAAATGACCGATGAATTATGCTTGAGGTATTGATGTTTAATTACCCCAAGATAAGAGCAATGTAAGATGCCCTCGTGATGGAGATGATGAATATCATAAAGGATGCTAACTAATAACTAAAATATTGAGACCTAGAGTCTTTGTGCAAATGTGACTTGGAGTCATTGTGCAAAAATGTGACTTGGAGTCACTATGCAAAAATTGGAATGATACTACGCGCATGACTATCTCAGATAGGGTTCTTAGACAAATTTCAAGTCCAACATAGGTGTTTAAATATTAAAATTTTTTGGAGTACAATATTTCTAGTACTATCTACCCCTCAAGTGGTAATTCTATGGAGAATAGAATGGATGATAGCAACAAGGTGATTGACCTCAATGAGATTGAGCACTTGTGGGATGGATGATAGGTGGTTGATGATAATTTTGGTTTTCTTGGTTTTTATATTATTATTATTTTTTATAAAAACGTGATCATTCGGGATGGCCAATATACAAGATCATTTGGGATGCTCACAATGTGATCATCTTGAACGGTTACACTATGAAAGGTATAAAAGGTCATTTTTGTGTGCAATCCATCATTTTTACCATTACGGATGAGGAATGAGTAGAAAGTGAGGCATGTGAGTGCAAATTTGACATGGAGGTCTTGCAAATTTTTAAGTGAAAGTGACGTGATGAATTTGGATGGTGGAGTAGTTGGCGTAGGAGGGAGTCCAACATTGATAAGTAACATGTGTTACCGTTTCAAATTTAAATTGGATAAAATGAACCCAAGATGTTTTGTTTTTTGCACTTGTCATTGTTGTTTTTCTGCATTTATTTGCTTGTATTTTAAAAAATATATATTTATATTATTTTTTTTATGTGTGTGGTAATTTATGCAATGTTTTTGGTGACCATCTATGTTCTAGATAGTTATAGATCAAGGTTATCTAGATGTCAGATGGTCATGTTGTTAAAAAATATTTTTTTTGTATGCATCATTTTGTGATTGTCCAATAGTCAGACGGTTGTGGTTCAAGGCTATATAGTGGTCGAACAATGTTTACCTTTGTTCCAAATAGTGAATTGTGACCATTTGAGTGTCAAACAGTTAGTTCCAATGATCATATAATGGTTGTATGATCACATATTGAAGTTATCCAATTTTCATATGGTCCTATGAAATTTAGTTATATTTTGTATTTTGTTATTTTTTTTGTATGCATCATTTTATGATCATTCGAGGTCTGGATGGTGGTTGTTCAAGGTCGTTCAATGGTCGAATGGTCATTTGCATTTATTCTAAGGAGTTTATTGTGACTATTTGAGTGTCAAATGGTTAGCTCCATCGTGTGAAAGTTTTTTTTGTAAGAGCATTATGCTAATGATTTGATATAATTTTGTTGTATTTTGTAGTGGAGATTATTGAGACTGAGGCATCAGTTCAAGGGTATGTTTTACAAGGCTCAATGTCGATTATCAGAGGTAGATTGGAAGTGGGATTCAATTGGACTATGGTATGTAGCAAAGTTGGAGAATGTACATGCATATCATGCATATTTGATCGCATTGGTTGATAGATGGGACACTAATACTTACACGTTCCATATGCCCATGAGGAAGATTACCATCACACTGGAGGACATATATCAATTTTTTTGGATATCGATGGAGGTTGATTGGATTGAGATAACACCAATCCACACGAGGGATGTATTGCTACAATAAGTTTATAGGAACCATGTATCTATTATTAGTATGGATAGTGGAGGTATTAATGTTGATAGCCACTATCAACTATGGTTATTGAAAGTACAACACATCATTTTGATGATATTTATCTCCAATGTCATCCTACTAGATTCATCAAGTGCTCGATTCCCATAGAACCTACTCGATCTAGTATAGAATTTGGTGGAGGAACCCAAGGTGATGGCATGGGTTCCAATGTTGCTAGTGCAAATCTATTGGGAGATTTATGAGATATGGTGCCATGATAGATCAGGTCTAGGTTGTAGTCTACTACTATATATCTAGGTATGCAAGCATTTCACAATTGGGTGACCCAAGGGGTTGCCTTGGTTGGAGGTGAAGTACATGGGGTGAACACTTCTTACAGTATGATATGGAGTAGGTATTGGGAGGAGGGTAGGATTCACTCATTCTCTAACATATGGACATATTATGATGATCAATTTTCATGATTGCACCCAAGGAATGTGGTATGAAGACCTTGGTGGGAGGGTCCGAGCTGACTTGAGGATGCATTACACTTGGGATGGATTTGATTAGGGATATGGGTGGTGGGGTTACATAGGACTAAGTACAATTTTTTTAGTATAGTCACATATTGTAGTAATTTAGTCTACCTTGGGTGTTCCTTAGGCTCTTATAGTGTATAGATGGTGGTGTACTAAGATAAGTATCGATACATAGTATGAGCTCATAGGGGCAGATGTGGATGAGGTATTGGCTTTGGCTAATGTAGATGATATAAGCACAATGTTAGAGTATGACGTATGGGCTAGGGTGCAGGTGATGTAGCCAAAGGTAGGGGGTAATGCCATAGGTAGCGAGGAGGTAGGAAGTAGTGCCAAAAGTGATGTGAAGGTAGAAACTTCAGAACCTATAGTACAATGGGTACAACGATGGGTATATCTTAGGGCAATATCATCATGAGAGGATGGAAATGTAGTTGTATAAGAGAGCTCTAATGAGGAGGGGTACAATAGTAGTAGTGACTCTATAATAGAGTATGCGGTTATATTATATCAAGTGTGGGTGTTGGAGAGGTGGAAGGTAGAGTTAGATATATCATTACCTAGGATCAGAGTTATATGATCTATAAGTGGGATAGACACAGGGGCCTAAGGGGATTCAAGCTATGAGGGTCACGTTTGCCTAGTTAGAGCAAGAGAGGGATAGGGTGGAGTAGGAGAGAGATAGGGTCAGATTACTAGAGAACACCCTTTTGTTGAATGGTATAGTAGTACCATCACTACCATCCTCCTCTACTTCAACATGGATTCAGAGGAGCAAGGCTTTGGGTAGTCGCTTAGTTTTCCCACCTGTACCTCAATTTTTAGGGGAGTTGACCTCTTAGGATTTAGGAGTAGGGACTTCTCATAACGATATTTAGTGGTATAAAAACAGTAACAAGTAGACCCAAGGAGATCAAGCCGAGGGTAGCAGGGATAACAGTGAGGGCAGGTAGTGACATTTGAACATTAAACATTGTGTAGAATTTTTTGTAGATACCTCATATATTGTGCTGATAGTTTTGATGAGCTTTGATAGCTCTAACATATGTAGCCTATGGGTGCACTTGTATATGTATCTTTTTTGATGATATATATGTAAATCAAAAAATGAACAACACCAAAGAAAATAAATAGAACCAATACACAATATGTTGCACAATGAATAGAGACAATATTTTATTGATATAAAATGGAGCCTTGATCTCCAATGTTTACAACATCATTTGTGGTATTGATACAATTATTACAATATCTAGGGTTTAAAAACCCTAGTTTCAAAGAATAATTGGTGTCTTCTCGCTCGTCTTCGATCCAAACAAGAGTTGTGGGTGGGCTTGTGTATCCCTATGGGACCACCCTAGCTTCAACAACTTCCAGATAGATGATTCCTGTACCTACAAATAAAGACAACAATAAAAAGAGATTAGAAGCACCTACGAGGGCTCCATTGTGTGAGGCCCTCAAAAATATAAAACAACTAAAACCCTAGATGCTACAATGTAATACTATAAACAAAAAGTACAAAAACATAAAATAAGTGTAAATAACTTCTTACCTTGTCAAAATGCTAATTTCTATCTCTACTTCTATCGTTGATGGTCGCGAGGATGCCCGAACGATGCCCAAGGGTCATAGGATTGCAGATCTACTATAGGAAATACCCAGAGGCATTTTGTGAAGGCTACGGATGCACCAGAAAGGTTCTAGAAATACCCAGAGGTATTCTACTAGCTTTGGAGGGCGTTTAGGGGCTGAGGGAAGTGTCACAGAACTAGATCTGGTTCGCATGGGTTTGGTGACGGTGAAAAAGGGGTGATGTGATGGCGATAGTGAACGATGAAAGTGATGGCAAAGTGGCTAGGGAAAAAGGGCTAAATGATCTCAAGAAATTAAGATTCTAAGGTGCTTAATATTCTTAAGGGATTAAGGAGGAGAGCTTAAGGGTTTGATTCATCAAAATGACTCATCTTTTATAATCTTCCCTTGAACATGTTAGGGTTTCGATGACACAAAATGAGTGGCCGAGATTAAAACATGAGGAAGGGTGGAGATTAAGTTTGGGTAAGTGACATGGATTGAGATGGATGGATGACTGAGATTAAAATGTGGTGGATGGCTAGGATTAATTTATATAAATACATATATATTTATTAAATATATATAAATATAATATATAAAATATTAATATTTATATATATTAAACAAATACATACATATATATATAAATAATGGATGGTTGTGATTGGAGGACATAGATGGATGACAAGTGGCTAGATTTTGGTGTCTATAGATGTCCCTTTTTGTATCGCGTTGCGTGAAACACAATGCGGTGCAAAAATACGAGACACCTGGTTTGGCATGATGAAGAAACTTTCTTTCATTGGAGTGCAAAGATGATTTTGAAGATAAAATAATTTGTATATGTATATTACCCCCTCAATTGGTGAATGAGTGAAGAATGAATCTCATAAGCCAATTGATAGAATTGTGGGGAATGATGTAAGTGAATGGTGTAAGTGCAAGTGTATGATGTAAATGTAGATGATATGAATGATGTAAATGCAGATGATATGAATGATGTAAAGTGATTTCATTTTTGCCCCAATAGAGAAAGGGGGTTTTTGCCAAGTGTAGATGCCATGATCATGTAAGATGTATCCCATTGTGGGAAATCAAAATCAAATTTGGTTGCCCCAAGTTTGGGGTGATTCCATGTTGTTGAAGAAAGTGCCTTTTGGCATCATTGAAATGCAAAGTGATGAAAATGCAAAATATCAAAAACCAATCATCCTAGGATTGGGTGATTTCTAGGAGGTCCCTCCTAGTGACTATGCACAATTTTTGAATGTGAAAGAGAATGATGTAGTATAAATTATCCATGTTTCAAGCCCCATGGACAAGGCCATCAATGATAGCTTTTGAGAAAATTAATCTTAGCATAGTTGCACTCAAAAATGAGGGATAAAATGTGATTTTATTTTCAATATAGGAGATATTGGATGATGAAAATGGCCAATTTTCATTATGGTGATTTATCCATCTTACCGAATTGCATGGAAAACCAATCATTGCAATCACCAAGGAGATAGAATAGACCACTAGATACGAGGTTCACTTGAAATTGTATGTGAACTTGGTAAATGTGCAAATGTAATGATTGATGGATGAAAATGATGTTGAAATGAAGATTTGATGATGAGAAATGCATTGATGATTGGATTGCATGATTTTGTGAAATTTTGCATTGTTTTGGAGCATTTTTAGAGCAATTTTGGACAATTTTACGACTTTTGGTCGCAAATAAAAGTTAATCATCCAAATCAATCCATGTTATCACAAATATGAATGAAATGATGGAGTGGATGATTGGAATGATGAATATGGTCGTTTTGTGAAAATTCGGACTGTTTTGGTGCATTTTGAAAGTTGTAAAGCGATTTTACGACTTTTGGTCGCAAGCAAAAATTAAGCATCCAAATCAATTTTTGTTTTCACAAAATATGATATGATGATGAAATGAATGTATGGATGCAATTTGGAGTGATTTTGTGGAGGTAAGCTACCTTTTTGGATCATTTTGGTCTTTCTACAAATTTTGACACCAAACACCGTCTTGCATTTGCAGCATTCTCAAACATCGGCAAGTGTCTGGCACTTTGTAGACGTTAGTCAGTGTTTCAATGCACCTATGAATACCCATGGGTATTCCAATGCACCAAAAATAGCTATAAATAGTCTACAGAGGTGAAATTAGATTCATTCTTGTGTTCACGAATTCTAGAAGCTGCATCTGAAGGAGTGAGTGAGGAAGTGAGGTGGAGTGAAGGAGTTTGGTGGGGCGGAAGCTATGGCAATGGAGGGTGTGGATGCAGAGGTAGGAGTGAAGGTGCATGTTGCTGAGGTAAGTACCCTTGGCACTCTTTGTTTGGACTTGTGCAAAAAAAAATTGTAACTGAATATGATATTAATGTATGTGCATTGTACATGTGTTGTGTTGTAGCTGAAGATCTTGGAGGCTCGACATCGGTTCTCACCTCTCATACCGAGGGTGAGAAAGGCATTGTTGGATGAGTAGTGGAAGTGGCTAGAGGATGTGGGGCTAGTTGGGGTAGCCCATATTGATGTGGTGAGGGTGGATGAGGGGTATCTCTCTGCCTTGGTAGAGAGATGGGATCTAAATAGGGGGACCTTTCAACTCCCTACTAGAGAGGTGACAATGACACTTGAGGATGTATATCGCATCCTCAAAGTACCGATGGAGGGGTTACGTGTCGAGGTTGGACACGATAAGGGGCATGAGATGAGCTAGATATTTGGATATCGATGGTAAGATGTGAGTGTGAAGGGTGGAGGGATAAGGTATTTGGTGATGTATGTGGATAAGAAGTTGGAGGCATTGCCTACCTTGGTCATGTTCGTGTTGGCCAACATAGTGGCCTCGAATAGCATTGGCTATTGATTTCCTTGGAACATGATCAGGCTGGTATATGATATGATTGATACGCCTCGGGTGTATGCATGGGCACCTGCTCTACTAGCATAGTTGTACCAAGAGTTGTATGAGGTGAAGAGGTAGAAGTGAAAGGGGCTAGGGTGCAGTGTGCTACTACAGTGTTGGGGCTGGGAGCACTTCAGTGTGGCTCAACCTGTGGGCTTACCTACTAAGGCATGGTATGGGGAGCAGCCATATGCTTTGATATGGTGAGTGGTTGAGGAGGTGTAATCGAGTCATCCTATCTAGACTGGCCAAGAGTACAAGGATCTATGGGAAATAATGACACCAGCTCAGGTGCTTTGGATACCATGGTGAGGATCTACTTGGACTAGTGATAGGGAGCAGCTATGAAGAGTACGATAGGCTATATGGGTGGTTGGGAGGCATAGGAGTGAGGTGGAGCTAGTCCAGTTCTCATGGGTGCTAAGGTAGTTTGGGCTATGGTAGGGAGTTCCTAAGGTACCAGTGCTATACAGGCATCATCAGGATGAGATGGGTCTACCTTGTGCTGAGGCATGGAGGGTGACTTATGAGGATGATGAGGAGATGGATCTCCTTGATGTGGATGATGTAGGGACTACCATGGAGTATGATGCATGGTTTGCTACATATCCACCATGGGTACTAAGTCTGGTAGTGGATGAGGGGAATGGGGATGAGGATGAGGCAGAGGTCAAGGAGGAGGAGGCAGATGAGGCTCCTATATGTCATAGATACCTTTGGTCTAGCAATCAAGGGAGGTGGGTGAGGGATGTAGTAGAGTAGGCTCCAGATATTGGAGGTGATGGAGGTGGTGATGATGATGATATGGAGGAGGTTCTAGAGAGACCTCTAGGCTAGAGTGAGGAGGATTGGGTGAGGCTTGAGCATATGGTAGCTGAGTGAGATGCAGAGATAGCAACTTAGGATGTAGAGATAGCTCGAATATGGGCAAAGATAGAGGTACATATGGTTACAGGTGGATGTGAGGATAGGATCGTGAGGCTCTAGGTAGAGCTACTTGAGAGGGACCATCATTAGAGACATGATGTACGATGCCTTCAGGCTCGAGATGGATATATCTAGGTTTTGGAGGATCGATTGATGGAGCACCACATTGGGCTGCCAGATCCACCCTCTTCTTCCATATCTAGGTCTATTAGGCATAGTGAGTCTAGGCATAGTGGCTCTAGGTCTAGGGCTCCTTCGGGGTCATAGGGGTCCTCTTATAGGTATTAGCTAGTGCTAAGATGCACTTTTTGTATATGAACCTTGGTGCTCCATTGTATATAGCCTTCGAGCATTCATTGTACATGTGATATTTATATATAGACATGGATTTTAATTTTGTGTTATGCTTTTGTGTGAATGCATGTGTATGTGTGATGGATGATAATGCAATGATAATGTGTATGAATGCAAATGAATTAATGCTCTAATGATCATTCATAGTTTAGATTTTACTTGACCATGTTATAGCATTGTTGTTTAATCAGGGGCACCAAAATGGTGGCATGTAAAATGGAAGACTCATGTAATGATATGGATGTTGATATGGAAAATGATATGGATGTTGATATGGAAGAAGATATGGATGTTGATATGGAAGAAGATATGGATGTTGATATAGAAAAATGACTATTTTGTAGAGACTCAGACCTACTAGTGATATCAAACAAACTCACTAAATTTTGTCTAATTTCTCTAAGACCAAATGTGTGTGCAATGAATTCATTTACCGAATCATGAGAATGGTAATGACTCGAGGCAATCAAGAACCAATGTGTGTGCAAGTGAGTTCATTAACCCATCTTGAGTAAATTGAGATGAAAACTATCATGGAGGAGACCAAGAAGCTAGTTTGTCCTTATGTGCGGTCAGAGGTCTCTTCAAGAGAGATGTGTCACCATGCATGAGCATACTCCACTACCAATCAGGCATCTATAGCCCCATTTGGAGATTAGCTCCATAGTCCAAGAATCTGATCTCTAAGCTTTGGGGATTTAGACTACCTAACCATCTTACTGGAAATGTAGTTCTATCCTTACAACTTGAGGATCTATGGTGTGTGATGTGTAAAATATTTAGAGCTTTGGGGAATCGGATTCTCAACTAAAGTGTGATGAGAATTTTACCCTATCCTTACTACTTTATATTTTGTTTGGAAATTATTGTGATAGTGGTGAAGACCACTGTTTTTTATTTTTAGACTATGTGCATAATGGGACAAGCAAGGATTACCCTTTTCACTTCGAGGTTCAACCCAATCATGGTGTTATCCCTCTTTGACACAAGATGTTTTTAAGATGTGTGATTGTGTTTGGTTCAAGATTGTTAGAGTCAATTCCCAGAACTCAAGATTTTCTTAGTGAAAATGTGTCTTGGTCCTAAAGAAAACTCGACATGTATTGGAGGTTGCTAGAAACACTAGGAGTGGTTGAGTGACCTAAAACACCTAGGGATTATGGAAATGTGGTTTGCAAATGATAATTTGACTTTATGGAATGGTGCAATGAGATGGATGATGATTTGAAGGTGCCATTAATTAAGGCAACAAAACTTTATTGGACCAATTATTATCTAGACTGAATAAATGACCCATAAAATGTGTGAAGATGGTTGTGAATGCAATGTATGAAATGTAATTTGTGAAATGAAATGTGTACAATGCAATGTGTGAAATGTAATATGTTTTTGTGTATTAGCCATGTATATATACATATATAAATCACATTAAGCATAGAATGCTCTCAAGTGGATGATGTTAAGTGGTTTGGGCTCTTCAACTCCCTCTAGACTGGCAAGCCTATAAGTTACTTTACCCACTTTTTGAGTGACAATGTATGGACCTAACCAATTAGCCATGAATTTATCACGAAGATGCGGTAATGCATTGGTGTTTTGTTGATTCTCTTTAAGAACAAGATATCCTACTTGGAATTCACGTAGATGAACTTTGGCATTGTAAGCACGCTTTAGGTGGTCCTGATAAACTTGTAAATGCTCTAAAGTATTGACCCACCTTTCATCAAGAAGCGTGAGTTGGTCAAAATGTGCTTGTCTAGCAGTATCATCATCTATGAATTCCTACAATGAAATTCACAATGAGGGGATCTCAAGCTCAAGAGGTATAATTGCTTTGGCTCCATAGACCAATGAAAATGGTGTTTCCATAGTAGGCATGCGGATGCTTGTTCGATAAGCCCATAATGCCAAGGGGATTTGAGTATGCTAATCTCTATGATTTTCTTTGACTAGTTTCTTGAGAATAGCAATTAAGGTCTTGTTGGTAGCCTCAGCTTGTCCATTTTCTTGTGGGTAGTAAGGAGTCGAGAAACTGTGTTGGATATTATATTTCTTGCAAAGTGCTCGAACATCCTTGTTTTTGAAAGACTTTCCATTGTTAGAGATGATTTTTAAGGGAATACCAAAATGACAGATGATATGATGAAGTATAAACTCCACAATTCGAGGTCCTATCATACTGGTTAGAGGAATTACCTCAACCCACTTTGTGAAGTATTCAGTGGTTGTGATGATGAATGTATGTTGTCCCGAGGAAGGAGGTAATATTTTACCAATCAAATCAAGACCCCATTGTGAAAAGGGCCAAAGGCTTTGAATAGGTTGTAATGCTTGTGATGGTACATGAGTTAAATTAGCATGCTCTTGACATTGCTTACAATGCTTGACATAAGTGCAACAATCGCATTCCATGGTGGGCCAATAGTAACCCATGCATAGAATACGCTTTGCAATGGCCATTCCACTAAAATGACCACCACAAGTACCATCATGAGCTTCAACTATGGCTCTTTGTGCCTCTGCAAACTTGAGATAATGAAGGAGGACTCCATCATAACCATGTCTATACAACACATCCCCCAAGAGAGTAAAATGAGCTACCTTTTGCTTGAAAGTGTGTTTAGCAGTTCATGACATATCTAATGGGAGTGTTCCAAACTTGAGGAAGGCTATTATTTGGTTTGACCAAGGCTCATATGGTTTCGAATGGATAAAGCAAACATCCTTTTCATCCTTAGATTCAGCACGAACAATTGCAAATTTAGAGATCATTGTAACAATGAGTGGTTGTACCTCTCCTTCAGAGTTCTTTGGAATCAATGATCCTAGAGAGGCCATCGCATCTGCAAATCTATTAGTCGAACGTGGTAAACTATCAATTTCATACCAATCAAATTTGGTGAGCAATTTCATTGCTACTTCATGGTAAAGCTTTATGGTAGGTTCTTTGCATTGGTATTCTCCATTTATTTGTCGAACAACAAGTTGAGAATCACCAAATATCTTGATACGCTTTATGCCCATAGCTATAGCTTCTTGAAGACCTAATATTAAGGCTTCATACTCTGCATTATTGTTTGTGCATTGGAAGTCAAGTTTGAAAGATAAGGGAATAGGTATCCCTCTGTGGTGTATGAAACATGACTCCAGCACCTTGACCTTTTTTGCACTTAGAACCATCAAAGAATAGTGTGATATCGACATCTTCCTCGGAATGACATCTTCTTCTTGTTCAGTGATAGTGAATACCAAATCATCTGGGAGCTCAATAATCAAGGGTTGATCACTAGGAAGTGGAGCTTTCACAAGTTGATCGACTATGACCTGACCTTTAATGGATTTTTGGCTGATGAACTCAAGATCGAATTCAGTGAGAAGCATTATCCATTTTGTGGTGCGGGTGTTATTGTAAGTGTGAGACATCATATAACATAGAGGATTTTCATGAGCTATGACATATGTGGTGTGACTAAGCATGTAATATCTGAGTTTCTTAGTGGTAAAAACCACTACTAAGCACAATTTTTCCATGTAAGCATATCTGGTTTCATAGCTTACCAATGTTCGACTAATGTAATAGACAACTTTCTCTCGATTGTTCTCATTATTTTGTGCAAGCATTGTCCCTAATGCAAAGTCCATTGCTGAAACATAAATATGGAAGGGGACCCTCGAACGAGGAGTTAAGACTGGTGGAGAAGCCAGGTATTTCTTGATGTCATCAAAATATTTTTGGCATTCATCTATCCATGAAAATGTCACCCCCTTTTGTAGCAGGTGATTGAATGGCCTGCATTTATCAGAAAGTTGTGCAATGAAATGATGGATTGATTGAATATTTCCTTGTAAACTATGCAATTCCTTCAAGTTTTTTGGGGGAGGCATCTCCATGATGGCCTTGAATTTGTTTGGGTCCACCTCAATGCCTCTTTTGGAGATAATGAATCCTAGTAGTTTTCCTGAGGTAACACCAAAGACACATTTTTTGGGGTTCAACCTTACATTATGCTCTAGAAGTCGATCAAAGACTTTTTCCAAGACACCAATGTGCTCTTGTTGAGTTTTAGATTTTTCCAAGAGATCATCCACATAATATTCGATGATCTTATGCATGTAATCATGGAATATGTATGTCATGGCACGTTGATAAGTGGCACCTACATTTTTGAGGCAAAAGGGCATCACCTTGTAACAAAAAGTCCCCCAAGGTGTAGTGAATGTTGTTTTGTGTTGGTCATCAGGATTGATTTGAATTTGGTTGTATCCTAAAAAACCATCCATTAGAGAAAGTATTTCATGGCCAATGCAAGTGTCGACAAGAGTATCGATGTTTGGTAGAGGAAAGTCATCCTTAGGACACACTTTGTTAAGGTCTGAAAGTTCAGTGCAAATGTGTATCACCTATTAGGCTTGCAAATGGGTACCATGTTTGAAAGCCACTCAGGATAGTCAATGGGGACAATGAAACCCACATCTAATAGCTTTTGAAGCTCTTCTTTGACCATGAGGGCAATGGTAGGATGCATCCTTCTCAGTTTTTGTTTGATCGACTTAGCATCAAAGTGCAAGGTGAGATTGTGGACAACCAAGTTAGGGTCAAGACCAGGCATGTCTTTGTAAGACCATGCAAAAATGCCCTTCTTCTTCTTGAGGAGAGCAATTAATTTCTCTTGTTCATATGTGGATAAAATTTTACCAAGTTTGAAAATTTGGGGATTGTTTGCATTTGAACTAAGGTTCACATCGATGGTATCTTCAATAGACATGTGAGAACCTTCCTCAAGCTGATGGGGCATTGGGATCAGATGAATGTCATCTATGATATTATCAAACTCTTCTGACTCAACCTCTTCTATGTCTACTCAGAAAACCTCAGGATATAAAGGTGAAGGTGAAGGTGAAGGTGAAGGTGGAGGTGACAGAGGAATGTAGTTGGCTGAAGCCCTTAACAATTCCTCAAAAAGGATGAATTCAGAAAAGGATGGAGGTGAGGAAATCTGGTCCATATCAATAAGGCTCATGTCAATTGGAATTGGCTTTGCCAAATCGTATGGATTACGGAGTGGGGTGAATAAGTCAATAGGATTCATGTTGACTTAAAGGGGAAAATGGTGGTTGGCAAAGTGGAGGATGGATGGATCCTGTCTTCTAGAACCGATGCTAGAACTCTAGGAACCTGAACAATAGTGAGCAACACAAATAAATGCAATAGGAAAAAAGCCATGCACATGCAATGCAATTTAATGTTTTTTGTTTTTATGTACATATATTACAAGAAAAATGTCTAGTGAGGTGGATTAATGAAATGGAGGTGGTTCACCAGTTGGTTTGGATCGCTCTTGTGGAAGAAGCAAGTGAAAGATGGGCTGATGGATGGGGAACATTCTGAGGTAAAACTCATCCTATTTGGTGAATGGAATTATGGGTATTGATTCCTCATTAGATTCATCAGAAGCTATCGACATGACATCGTATTCTTCATAGACTTCATCTTTAGAGTCATCAGGGTGATGGGTTTCTTCTTCTGAATTCAAATTAAGACTTTGAAAAGCTTGTTCAAAAGAAGAGGTGAAGGAATAAGGGTGATAACCTAGACCTGAACGGTCATGTGCTTCTCGATATGGAGTATCAATGAGCTCATGCATTCCCTATTCATGTCTCCCTAGGCCATAACCTTACCAATTGACTCGATGAAAATATCGGGATGGAAAACCTGACATGTGTTGTATGTTGGCAGGTGTTGGTTGCTTGGGTTCATCTTGGGAAGATGGATTGGATGATGAATCAATCCCCCCATACACAAAATTTATGCTATTGGGCATTGAACCCATGTTATACACTACTCCTATGGATAAGGATGAGTCATGTGGGTGACCATAATCCCTAGTAGTTTGGATGTTGAGCGGTGTGACAGTGATGTCTTGGACCACATATTCACCAATACCAGGATTAGTGAGGTGGACCACGACTTGGGATGATGTGGAGGTGGATGTGGAAGTGGATGTGGAAGACTCATGATTGGCTTGGGGCTCTGACAATGGGAGAGGTATGGACTGGAATGGCATCTCACAATCCATTAATTTGACTTGTGAGACATTAGCTGATGTGGATGGAGGTGGATTTGGCTGAGGTATTTGATGAATGGGTGATGATGTGGAGGGAATGATTATGGAGGATGTTGATGATGATGATGTGGTTGATGTGGATTGGGTTTGACCACATGTACATGTAGTCAATGATGATGAATATGGGGGTATGGAGGTGGAAGCTTGATGTGTGGTAGTGATGGGGAGTTCCTTAGGAATAGGAACTTTAGATGAAGAAGTGGATGATGTGGTTGATGATGTGAGGAAAATATGGGTGGATGGAAGCATGGATTCATAGGGATTTGAAATGAAATTGCAATACTTAAATGGTTCGATGTCCATTGGTATGCAATGAATTTATCCCTCATGTACATATTTCAAGCATTGATGAAGTATAGAAGGGACACATCTCATTTCCCTAATCCAAGGACATCCAAGGAGTACATTGTATGCCATGGACCCTTCCAAGATATGGAACATTGTGTGCAATATTTTTACCCCCACTTCGATGGGTAAAACTACAGTGCCAACTATGGAACAAAGAGCATCGTTAAATGCTTTTAGGGTGAAGGTGGATTTGGTGATGTGAGATGGTGGGAGATTAAGATGTTGGAGAGTGGATGTGGTGATGATATTGATGGAGGAGTCGATATCAATCAAAAATCATTTGAATGGCTTCCTATCAATTTGAGCCATGATATGCAATGGAGGGTCCACTGATCCTGATGATATTGGTTTGATTTCAAAATCATAGAATGTAATGGTGGGCTCCACACATGTTTTGATGCTTCCCATAAAATTGCTAAAGGCATTAGCATCTTGAGATTGGAGTTCAATGGATTTTAAAATTTCCATTAATGCCTCATGATGTGGGGGAGATTGTTGAATTAGCTCATAGATGGATAGTTTAGTTGAAGTCATTTTAAGGCTAGTGGTTAGCCGACTACTCAGAGAGATGATTGGCCTTGATGGATGATTGGGAGGATGAATGGGTGGAGATGGATGACTTGGAATATGAATGGGTTGGGAAGGATTGGTGGAGAATTGGATGGGAGATGATGAATTGGTAGGTTGTGGAGACACACTTGTCTATGGTGCTATGGGAGATTGAACAGGTTACTATTGTGCATTCTATTGATTTATGTGTTGTTGACCTTGGGTGACTACATGAATAGCACCCACAAAACCTTGGTACTATTGAACATGGTTAACTTGATTAGGAGGAGTCTTGGTATTTGACCCTCCTATTGTTGGTTGTGCTTCCTCATGATGAGGAAGTGGTGTTTGATAGATGCCAAGGTTTTGGTTTTGTTGAGCTAAGGGACTATCAAGCTTGATGGCCCCTAAGTCAATTAGGTCTTGCACCATATCTTTAAATGTGTAGCAATTATTAATATCATACCCATTTTGGTGATGATAAGGACAAAATAAATGCTCCCTATAGCTTTTGCTATGTTTGGTGGGATCATCTGGTTTGACCTCAAGCAAGGCAAGTTGGTTTGTGTCATACAACCTATGAAATATGGAGGTATATGATTCGGCTAAGGGGGTGTATTGGTGATTTTGTCGAATAGATTGTCGACGTTGATGATTTTCCATAGTTGGCATTATATTTTGAACTTGTGATGGTGGGGGAACCACTTGATATGCAATTTGTTGTGGTTGTTGCATGGGTTGTTGTTGTTGAGCCATTACCGGTTGGCTCATGACCACTTGATTTACTTGATTTGCTTGATTAGCCTGATTTGGCTTGGATTGGCTAGAATAGGTTCCTTTGGATTGGCCCTTGTTCTACCATTCTTTATTTTTAGGCTTTAGCACACCTTCTTGGATTTTGATTTCCTCAATTATGCTAGCCTAGGCAAGAGCTTCTTCAAATGATCTATACTATTGTAATTGCAATAACCAGGAGATGGGTTTTAAGCAACTCTTGGTAAACAATCGAGTTAGCTCTTCCATTGGTAGGGAGAATGGTAGTTTTGTGATAACAACCCTCCAATGGTTGCCAAAATCATAGACTGACTCATCATCAAATTATTTCAGATTATATAAGTCAGTCAATGAAATTTTCTTTCTAACATTGAGGGAAAATATTTTGAGAAATTGGTCTACCAACTGTTCAAAAGTATAAATACTATGATGAGGCAGATGGTTATACCACTCTATGACATCTCCCCCCAATGTCTGAGGAAAAGTTTTGAGCATTAGGGCATCTTGATTTTGAATTCTAAAACATGAGTGAATGAATGTGCTCACATGCTCTCTAGGGTCCTCAGTCCCCTTGAATTTGTTAAATTTTGGTACTATAAAATCTATTGGATATGGCGGTGATGGTACCAAAAAGTGAATTGGTTGATTGATAAGTTATCTTAAAGTTGGCTTCTGGTTCATCATACCAGGAGTATGTTGCATCAAACTATCAATATGTTATTGCATTGCTTGAATTCTAGGGTCTTCCCTAGGTATGTGGAAGCCCTGAATCACTTGATGATTGTGTGGAGATGAAGTGGTGAAATGTTGAGGTGTGATGAGATTTTGATGATTTGATGGACTGGATTGAATTTGGTGATGTTGATGATTGAATGATTGTAAATGATGGAATGGAGATGATGTTTGAGGACTATGAATGGGTTGACTCATTGGAATGGAATGGGTGTGGATTGATGGAGGTGTGGGAATGGAAACCGTAGAAGGTTGTGATATCCATGATGGATTTGATGAAAAGAATGTAGGTTGAGTGGAAGTGGGTTGAGGCTTAAGATTTACCACCTATACTTGTTATTGGGGATAAGAATGAGCATTTTATCACTCCTTAAGCAATTTATTAAGGTGTTGCCATGCATCTTGTATGGCCATATCTGAAGCAGATGGTGTGGATGTGGTTGGAATGGATGAAGTGGGTGGAGGATAAGTTGCAATAGGGATTGCAATTGAATGTGGGGTAGTGGATGTAGTGGAAGCTAGAATTTGTGAAGCAACATTGACATGTGCTTCATACAATGGATTGCCATAGGTAGTGGTATATGAATATGGAATGGAAGTGCTTTGAGCACATGACTATTGTGGAATGGACCAATGCTGGGAAGGTGCAGATGATGCCTCAAAAAGAGGGTTAGTATACACCTGGGTGAAACTGGAAGGCTACGAATGGGTAAGTTCCTACTGAAAAGAAGGATCATGCCTAGGTGGACTATTGATTTTCTCTATAACATAGTTAGCAGATCTTCGAAAAGCTTCCACTTTAGCCATGTCTATGTGGGTGATGTTATGATCAATGGGAGATGATGGCTTAGTTTTTGGAATGGGGATGTTGGTGGCTTTATGTAACACATCAATGTTTGAGGTATACACAGTGTGTGATGGTCCCACAGATAAACCAGAATAGCTTGTTTGTATCACACTGACAGGGTTAACCATAGAAGTGGTAGGTGAAGAAGTGGAACACTCCATGGATGAAGTGATTTGGTTGGCAAGGGCTTGACTCAGAATCTTTGCTTGGCTTCGGGTTGAAACCATAAGCTAATGAGTCAGATGAAGGTGGTGAAGTGTGTGGAATGTGTAGAAAGAAAATGCAAATGGAGAACACACAGAATCAAACAAGCAATTTAACCCTATGCTTTGCAACAGATTTTTTTATTTTTTATTTTTTTGTGGGTTTTGTGTGTTGTAGATGTGCTAAACTAAACTATTATGCAAGGTGAAATCTAAGGCTAGATGGCAAATGAGATTCTTCCTGGTGATGAAATCCAAAAATTTTGCTCATGGGTGACTATGGTTGCTAAGGGGTAGAGATTGATGGATGGAGATGAAGCCCACCATCACCAAATCTCAAACAATGGTTGGTGATGAAATCCAACTCACTATTGTTTATTGTGAAACATGCAAAGTGTGTGATTCATTTTAAGATTTGTGTTATCTATTGTGTTCACTCAATGTTGAAAACACACCTATTTCACTCATCTAAGATAGAAGCCAAGAACATCAACACTAAGCTCCTCAAAAGAACTTAGGGGTACACCACTTAAGACCCACCTTGAATCATCAAGTGATTCCAACAATAGGAGTATACTTAAGTATTGTGATCTTGTTCCAAATTAGAAAAGTAAAAATGGAAGCTTTCAACTCTACTATGCAACTATTTTATGCTTTTGTAATTTCAAATGCAAACAACATACAAAAATAGTGAATGAATACACCATAAAGCAACAAAAATCTAAAATAAATGTGATCTACTATGAATGCATGAATGCAATGATGTAAATGCCTAAAATGCAAATAAAAATGTAAATGCTTTAAACAGAAAATAAATGATTTTCTTTTTGTTGATTTTACTATAAAAAGTAGGAAAATGAAAATAAAAATGGGTTAGGGTTTGAAGCAGGCTTACCAAGAAGCCTACGTATTTCTTCCCCACTCTATTAAATGCACCCTAGAGTCTCTAGAACGTTGTAGGGCATTCTCTGAATGCTGTAGGGCATCCCTCGAGCACTGTAGGGCATCCGTGCAACCTTCGATCGAATTTTGCAACCTCTAAAAACCCTCGTTTTTCATGATTTTTGTGTGATCAAATTTTTGGAACCTGCAAGATGGAAATAGAAATAAAAATTAGTGACAAAATAAATTAACATGAAGAACCCTTTGGGGGTCCCACCATGATCGCCATTTTGTAAATAACGAAATCGAACAACACCAAAGCAATAATAAAGTAACAAAACCAATACAAAATATGTTGCACAATGAATGGAGACAATATTTTATTGATATAAAATGGAGCCTTGATCTCCAATGTTTACAATATAATTTGTGGTATTGAAATGAATAATTACAATATCTAGGGTTTAAAAACCCTAGTTTCAAATAATAATTAGTGTCTTCTCACTCATATTCGATCCAAACAAGAGTTGTGGGTGGGCTTGTGTATCCCTAGGGGACCACCCTAGCTTCAACAACTTCTAGATAGATGATTCTTGTACCTACAAATAGAGACAACAACAAAAAGAGATTAGAAGCACCTACGAGGGCTCCACTATGTGAGGCCCTCAAAAAGATAAAACAACTAAAACCCTAGATGCTGCAATGTAATACTATAAACAAAAAGTACAAAAATATAAAATAAGTGCAAATAACTTCTTACCTTGTCAACATGCTAATTTCTATCTCTGCTTCTATCATTGATGGTCACGAGGATGCTCGAACGATGCTCGAGGGTCGTAGGACTATAGATCTACTGTAGGAAATACCCAGAGGTATTCTATGAAGGCTATGGATGCACCAAAAAGGTTCCAAAAATACCCAGAGGTATTCTACTAGCTCTAGAGGGCATTCGAGAGCTGAGGGAAGTGTCGTAGAACCAGATCTAGTTCTGCACAAGTTTGGCGATGATGAAAAATGGTGATGCGATGGTGGTGGTGAATGATGAAAGTGATGGTGAAGTGGCTAGGGTAGAAGGGCTTAAGGATTTCTCAAGAAATTAAGATTCTAAGGTGCTTAAGGTTCTTAAGGGATTAAGGAGGAGATCTTAAGGGTTTGATTCATCAAAATGACTCATCTTTTATAATCTGCCCTTGAACATGTTAGGGTTTTGATGACACAAAATGAGCGGCCGAGATTAAAACATGAGGAAGGGTGGAGATTAAGTTTGGGTAAGTGGCATGGATTGAGATGGATGGATGGCTGAGATTAAAATGTGGTGGATGGCTAGGATTAATTTATATAAATACATATATATTTATTAAATATATATAAATATAATATATAAAATATTTATATTTATATATATATATTAAACAAATACATACATACATACATACATACATACATATATATATATATATATATATATATATATATATATATATATATATATATATATATATATATATATATATATATATATATAAATGGATGATTGATATTGGAGGACACGGATGGATGACAAGTGGCTAGATTTTGGTGTCTACAATATACGATTCATTTATTAAAGCAATGTTGTGCTTACTTTGTGTGTAATGTTTATTTGTTTGTGTTTTGATGTAATGTTTTATTGCATGATTGAATGTATGTTTATGGATGCAATGAATGTATGCATATACTTTTTTTTTTTGGTAGGTAAAAAATATTTTATTGCTTTACGGGTTGAAGGGTCCCGTCCCTATTACATCAGTAGCAAAATGAGACACCTGAGGCCTCCATTGGCAACAACCAAAAACCAGCTTACCAAATACAATTCCACCACATACAACATATCTTATATTCGAAAGACAACCCTTAAGATAAGGGACACAAAACAAAAAGATACAACTGAAGGACATACACCAGAAAGTCCACCTGTCTATCCGACATCCTCTCAGGTTACTGGGATTTCTTGTTCTTTTTCTGTCGAGCAGCGTCATCCTGATTAACAGAGAGTCAACTTTCCACATCCTGATTCGCTTGGGAGATAACTTCTTGAGGGAAATCTTCTTCCCAGACGATCAAGTTTGACTGATTAACAACTTTGTTAGCGAGAATGTCAGCCACTTTGTTGGCTTCCCTGAGAACATGGTTGATCTGACTTTGGGGGTTGTTGTTGAGGAGTAATTGGCACTCCTGAATTATATTCTGAATGTTCTTCCCCCCTGAGCTGTTGTTGGTAATGTGGCCAATAATCACAGATGAGTCACCTTCAAAGATGATTGGCTTGGGAAAGGTTCTACTTTCCACGATGCTCCTCCATAGGGCTCTAGCTTCTGCATAATTATTGGTTTGGGTCCCCAAATTTTTTGAGAATGCTTTGATTATGCTTCCTGTGTGGTCTCTGATGACACCTCCTGCCCCAGATCTCCCTGGATTTCCCTTTGAAGCACCATCAAAGTTGACTTTGAGCCATCCCTACGGGGGAGGGGTCCATTTAGCCAGGGTTCGGGAGTTACGTATCTTCTGGATTCTGCTACAGTCTGTGGGAATCTTAAGGGAAGCAAAAAGAAGGGATTCCAACCCATAGTTGGGAACCTCTTCGCACGAAATTAGACTACTATTTTTGATAGCTAGGGATAGTGCTCTATTGACAACATCTTTCGGATTCTTGGTATCCTCTTTGAATATGCGGTTATTACGTTCCAACCAAATTTTCCAGACCGCATGGTGAAGCATGGAACTCCATAGGAATCGAAGTCTAGAGTTTTTGAAAATTCCTGGCCATTGAATGAACATTTCAGCAACAGTCTTGGGCCGGGTCCAACAGACTTGGAATTTGTTGATCAAAATGGATAACACATTATCGGCAAAGGGGCAGTCCAAGAGGAGATGTTGTGTGGATTCCCAAGCTTTAGTACAGAGGTAGCACCTATTGGGGACTATAATTCCTCTACGAATCAAGTTGTCAGTGGTCAAAATTTTGTTATGAGCAACAAGCCAGCAAAAATGTGCCACTTTTGGGATCAACAGCTTGAGCCACACACTCTTGGCTAGAGTCTGGTTGTCATCTTTCTTGGTGCCAATAAAAGTGTTTTCTAACATCTGGGCAGCAGTTTTGACCGTGAATTCCCCATCACTCGACCCCTTCCAACAACGTTCATCCTCCTTCAGGGTCTGGGGTATGAAGTTAGCTTTGAAGATGTCCATGAGAGTGGCGAGGCCTTTGTTAATCACATCATTCTTAATTCTAAACTGAACCTTTTTCCAACCATGGGATCCTTGGTCAGAAGTGATGAAATCGGCAACATGAGCTCCATACTTCCTATCGATGAGGTGCTTAATGGGGGCTAAGTTGGGATCACTGATGAGTGGTTCTTTTTTGGCCCATGCATCTTCCCAAAAATTGATGGTCTTACCATCTCCTAGTTGCCACCAAGATCCCTGTTGAACCAGCTGCTTAGTGTGGCTGATGGATTTCCAAAAGTGGGACCCATAGCAAGGGGTCTCTGTTTCAAGGAATGAGTGTTGTTGCAGGTATTTCCTTTTGACAATGGTCACCCACTCTGTTTTAGCATTTGTAACCACCTTCCAAGCCTGCTTAGCCAGGAGGGCTTGATTTGTGATGGTTATGCATCGCAATCCCATACCTCCCATGTCTTTAGGAGAGCAGACTTTGTTCCAGGCTACTAAGTGAAACTTCTTGTGATTAGCATTACCCGACCACAGGAACTATTTTTGGAGTTTTTCAATAGCTTCTCCTACCACAGCAAGGATTTTGAACACTAACAAAAAGTAGGTGGGGATGCTCTGTAGGACCGACTTGACCAAAGTCGCTTTGCCTGCACTAGAGAGTAGGGCCCCCTTCCATCCTGCCAACTTCTTATGAATCTTGTCAATGACATTGTTCCACATTTTTTGTTGAGGCCTCCCCTTGAACATGGGTAGGCCCAGATAAGATGTTGGAAAATCAGCAATGGAGCACCCCAATATGCTCGCAATCTTGGCCTGTCGTCTAGCAGGGGTGCTGATGAAATGAAGCTTACTTTTGGTGTAGTTGATCTTTTGCCCAGTTGCTTCCTCATACAGATTGAGAATACCCTTGATGTTTTTGGCTTCAGAGACTGAAGCTTTAGTTGTCAGCAAGGTGTCATCCACAAATTGTTGGTGGGTGATGGGATTTAAACCTGAGGCTGCCTTGATACCAAAAATCAAGTTTCTGTGACAAGCATTCTTAATGGTTATGCTGAGACTCTCCGCCAGGATGATAAAGAGGATGGGGGAAAGAGGGTCCCCCTGTCTTAGCCCCTTGGTGCTAGGAAAATATCCGGCAATGGACCCATTCACCAGGACCGAGAACCAAGAAGAAGAGACACAATTAGAAATCAGATTTACCCAAGATTCATGGAAACCAAATTTGAGGAGGATTTTGAACAGAAATTCTCGATTCACTCGGTCAAAGGCCTTATTCATATCAAGTTTCAGAAAGAAGGAAGCAGAGTTAGCATTGTAGGCAGAGTGGATCAGCTCGTGGATGGTGATAACCCCATCCAAGATGTTTTTGCCTTTGACAATACTTCCCTGGCAGTGGTCAATGATGGTAGGAAGGATCCCAGTGAATCTATTGGCCAGGGCTTTGGACAGAACTTTGTAGATTACATTGCAGAGACTGATGGGCCGATAATCAGATAGAGACTGGGAATTGGACCCCTTGGGGATGAGGACCAGGAAAGTGGAATTAATGTCTCTGGGAATGGATCTAGAATTTTGCATGTCAGAGATGGCCAGGCACAGGTCAGGTCCCACAATGTCCTAGAAGGTTTGGAAGAACCTTGGGGAAAAGCCATCGGGTCCGGGAGCTTTGTCAGGCTGCATTGAGAAGAGGGCTTGGTGGATTTCTTTGTGGGATAGGGGGCTGAGGAGGAACTCATTGGTTTCATCGAGAATGGTATTGGAAATGTTCTCAAGCAGGGAATCCATGGCCATGGGGGAGGAAGTGGGGGGGAGGCAAGGAGGTCTTTAAAGTGGCTGACGGCTTCATCCCTGATGTGGTGGATATTAGAGATAAGGGTCCCATCCTACTTAGTAAGGCTTTTAATCCTGTTACATCCCCTATGCCTTAGAGTGGATATGTGAAAAAACTTGGAGTTGGAGTCTCCTTCCCTGAGCTAGAGTTGTCTCGACTTTTGGTGCCAAAAGGTTTCTTCCTTACTCAGGGTGTTGTGGTATTCAGAGAGCAGTATCCTCTCTTCACTTTTGAGACTGTCATCACCCTGGCCTCTTTGAAAACTATCCTCAATTTGCCCTAATCTGGTTTTGATGTTCTGCTTGGTTTCAAAGATGTTTTGGAAGGTTTCTCTATTCCAAACTTTGAGATTCTCTTTGACCCATCTGAGTTTCTGCATAAACTGGTTAGAGGCTGTCCCCGGAAAGCTTACCTGCCACCATTTTGCTATTCGATTTTTGAGATCCGGGTGGTGAGTCCACATGGATTCAAACCGAAAAGGGGTCTTGAACTGAGGCTTGCTACCAGTCTCGAAGAGGAGCGGGCTGTGATCAGACCCAATCTTCGGGAGAGCCTACAGACTGGCATCACCGAAGAGGGGGAGGGCTTCTTGGGAGAGCAACACCCGATCAAGGTGCTCTTGGATAAGATTGTTTCCCATCCGTCTGTTACTCCAAGTGAACCTGAGGCCTTGAATCGGAACATCCATAAGGGCATTACTATCAACAAACTATCTCAAGTCCTTTATATCCTCGTTAGTAACTCGCATTTCCTCCCTTCTTGTCATAGAATTGAAGAGGGGAGTTAAAATCCCCTTCTAGAACCCATGGAATATTGGCAAAGGCCTGTCTCATCTGGGTGAGGGTGTTCCACAACATCGTTCTTCCCGGAGCAGTATTGGGAGCATAGATGTTGGACATAATCCAAGAAGTCTGGGAGCTGAGGTCGTGAAACAGGATATTAGACAGCCTGTCATGACCAGAAATAAATCTACCCTCGACTACGGATGGGTTCCAAAGGCACAGGAGCCCACCTGCAGTGCCAAAAGCTGGGGAGTAGACAAAATCACAATTTTTCCAGATGATTTTGGCTATCCTAGGCGAAAGTTGATTGTCCAATTTAGTTTCTTGAATGAGAAAAATTGTGGGGTTGTAATCTCTCCGCATGGCTGCAGCCAATCTCTGCTTGGCTGCCCCATTCAGTCCTCTCGCATTCTAGGAGAGGACTTTCATTTGGAACTTTTGGAGGTTTTCTTGCCCCCTTTGCCTTGTTGTGCAGGGGGTTTGGGTCTTTGGTTTTCATCCTTGATAGAACTGACATTTTCTTGGAACAGGGTTCTCTGCGTACCATTTGCTATATCCTCGGCTGTGTCCCGATTTCGGTGTTCAGCGTCGAAAGGCCTACCTTTCTTTCTGTCTGCTCCCACATCCATTTGGGACCTTCTGAAGCTACGAGTTTGTTTGGGACTTCGATGGTCAGGGGATTCTGGGGCGGCCTGATCGCTATCAGAATTGACATCGATAGAGGAGGATAGGGAAGTCGAAAATCCAGACTCTTCAAGGGGTGGGTACAGGGCTGTGGATAACGGTGACCGGAGGGGTTTTTGTGATGGGCTCTGGGGGACATTGTTGGACTTGGGGATCTGCTCCTGAAGGGGGGAACATGGAATATTCTGAATGGGCATGGGGTCAGGGGGCCCCGGAGGGGAATTGATATGTTTTGGGGATGGAGGGACAGGAATTTCACCTTGTTCAAAGACCTCATTGGTTCCAGAATATTTAAGTAAATCAAATTTATTAGCAGTGGTGAAAGAGGAACTTGCCTTTTGGAGAGCTTGAGCTTGATCTTGAAGCGGCTGGTTCTGCTGCGCATTCCTCCTGGCTTGCCATTGACTCGCTAGTTTCCTTCGATTGGTTCTTAGCTACGGATGCCCACTTGGCTGGGAATCTTCATTAGGGTTTCTGCGCTTAGGGCATTGAGAAGGGAGGTGCCCCTGTGACTGACAATATGGACAAAAAGTAGGTTTGTTTTCGAAGATCAATGGCTGCCTTCGCCTGAAATCCTCGTATATAAGATTGAGGTGATCTGGAAGTTGCGATTCCAGATTCACATTTACACAGATGCGGGCCTGGGTTAGGCGCGTTCTGGCACGGGTAGCTGGGTCAATAGCTACCAAATCTCCAAAAGCCCTAGCCAGACCTCAGAGAGCATCCTCGTAGAAAAAATGTGCAGGGAGGTTGGGGAGGCGGACCCAAATGGGAGCGAAATTGATGTTCTGAGAGTCGGGGTCAAAATTTGGTTCCCATTTTTTGAGGAACAGGCTTCGTCTTCCGAAGAACCAAGGACCTCCGAAAAGAATACGCTCTGCATCCTCCCGGGTATTCAGCTGAATCATAAAAAAACCTCTGGTCATTGCCGAAAGACCCAAATTTCCCACAACTTTCCATTTCGAAGTAGCCCACCGTCGAATCGCATCCATGTCTGGGCGCCCTCCTACGAACTTTCCCACTAATGAGAAGGAATCACGAGATGCATAATATTCCATGAGGTGTTTAGGGCACAACACATCGCTGCCTTGCAGAATGAAATCCATCGATCCGCTAGGGGGCAGTCTAGGATTTTGTTGCAAACATTCTGCGTAAGATTTTTTCGGTCCGCCCAATTTATCGGGAGGTTTTTTCCCCCGTTCAATGTCGCTGTGGGAGGCTCCATTTTTAGCTGCACTCCAGTCAAACCCTGTCGTCGTCGTGGCATTGCGGGCTTCTTCCTCCTGCGAAACCTGCTTCTTAGGGTTTCGATCTTCGATCGTCGAAACCATCGCTCGCTCCTCCTTCCACCGCTTGCTATATCGTATGTATATACTTTTAATTATCTTTTGAAAAATGCATAAATCTATAATATTATTCATGACTTTAATAAATTAATCAAGGGCATCAACTAAAGGGTACTGAATTGCATGCAAACTATATTTTATGGGATGTTATATGGTGTGCTGCAATAATTTTGCTACTGTGAAGGCCAAGATGACATGACCTGTAATTTTACGTGTCATAGGGATGAATATTCTAAAATTTCTTTCATGATGCTCAAACAACCTAGTGATATTGATCAAAATCATCTACTGATCATATAGGCACTTGAAGATACTAAGACTAATCAAGTTATTCAAGTTGCTCAAATACCAATGTGTGTGCAATGGTTGTTCTTTTTTTATTTTGGGTAAGGGACTAATAATTTGTAACTTATGCTAATAAGCTAGCTCATCTGTTAGCATACATAGGTTTATACAAAATAAGGTCACTAATATGACAGACATGTCACCGCACAAGATGTAATCTACTGCTAGTCAGGTGTCTATAGCACCAATGGAGGTTAACCCCATGATCTAAGGACCTAATAATTCCAAGGATTCAAGATTTTATTAGCTCTTTTTTTAAGATAGTTGTCTTTTGGCTTTCCACTTGTCCTTTGCAATTCTCAATGTTAGTTCATGTGCATGATAGGATGAGCAGGGGTCGCTTTATGGTGATAGTGACTCATGAGATTATCTTTCCTAGGCACAAAATTTTTATTAATGTGTTATTATGCATGGTATTTAGAGAAAACTTAAGGTCACACAAGAGACCTATAGCATTTCAAAAACTAATGTTGTTTTATGGAGGTTGAATGAGACATTAGGTATGGCTAAACGATCGAAAGAACCTAAAGAATCTCCAAATTAGAGTCTTCAAAAATTCAAGATGTCATATGTGTATTATGAATGGATGAATGATGTGGGTGTGTTGTGGATGTAGCACAAATGTATATAAGATGGATGACTTAAGATAAATACCATAAGGAAGACATCCTTGATTAATATGACAAAATCAATCCTAGAAAATAGTTTAAAGAATAGATCGAATGATGACCAAAGTTTTATTGGTGATTATGAGTAATGCAATGTGTGAATGAAACATGCTTTGTAGTGGTGCAAAAATTTATTGCTTGATGTTGTTTTTGTTTATTTTTTTGTTTTTATTTTATTTTTTATGATTTTTTGATGTTTTTGTATTTTAGTTTTTCTTATGTTTTTGTATTTTTGATGTTTTCTAATGTTTTTGTATTTTAGTTTTGATTATGTGATGTTTTTGTATTTTAGTTTTTATTGTGTGATGTTTTTATATTTTTGTTTATGTATGTACAATGCTAGATATGAACTAGGCATAGAAGGTATGCAAATGAAGGATGTTTATCAATTCAGGTTCCTCAATTCCCTCAAGGGTGGTAAGTTTATGTGTTAGTGTTAAAGGTTTACATGATGATAAATGGACCAAGCTAGTTGGTAGCAAACTTGTCATGCAAGTGTAGTGGAAGGCTTAAATTCTATTAATTTTCTTTAAGAACAAAATTCCCTACTTGAAATTCTTGAGGATGCACCTTGTTATTATAAGCACATTTGACCCTATCCTGATAGACTCAAAGGTGCTCAAGTGCATTAATTCATTGTTCATCAAGCAAGGTTAGTTGATCAAGGTATGCTTGCCATGCAGTATCATTTTCCATGAATTCTTGTAATGATATGTGCAATGATAGGATTTCGAGCTCAAGAGGCATGATGGCTTTGGTACCATAGACTAGTGGGAACAACATTGTCCTTTTTGGTATGCATATGCTTGTTTGATAAGCCCATAATACCAAGTGGAGTTGGTGTTGGCAATTTTGGGTACATTACCTTTGCTCAAGTGTTGATGTTGTCATTGATGTCAAGAAGCGGAAGGGTTTTTGTGAAAACCAAGGCAAACAAAATAAAAGGTTTTATTTAAAACCATGGACAACAAATTTGAAATGGGTTTTTCTTAAAACCCAAGTTTTCTCTTCGTTTCGTTGAAAAAGGTGTCCCGGTGATGAAGATATTTAATTTTAAATATTTAGTTTAAATTTTATTTATTTAAAATTAAAATTAAAATTTTAAATTAAAAGTTCCGACATGTTAATCAATGCATCATAGTACATATAAAATGTTGCAATGGATTTCATTTAAGGAGAGCGAAGGATTCGATATCAATTTTCATGAATCTTTGTTTTCGACATTGTCTGCACCAGCGAGGGAGGAAGACAGGCGATTGCGTGGTCAAAAGTGTGAGGATGATTAAAAAGGATGTACAACAGATGGAGGAAATTCCTTGTGTGATTTTAGCATAAGAGAAGAGTCAAGGATGCTAAACGTTGCTGTTTCGACTATGGCAGATCGTTGGATCGAATCACAGCGTAAGCAGACGTGGACTCTGTATAAAGCGGGCCTGAGGCTGCTCCTGCAAGCTACCGCCACATCAATGATCATACACATGGCCCGTTGGGGAGCCAAGGTTATTGCCAGGGTGGACACCATGGCGAAGGTGACGGAGGCAGTCGAGACGACTGGCAGGAGGTTTCTGGCGGCGCTATTGATGGAGGCAGTCGATACGGCTGGCAGGAGGTTGCTGGCGGCGCTATTGATGGAGGCAGTCGATACAGCTGGCAGGAGGTTGCTGGCGGCGCTATTGATGGAGGTAGTCAAGACAGCTGGCAGGAGGTTGCTGGTAGCACTATTGAACAGCTGGGATAAATTATCCTTAGCAGTTCTGGTGGTAAGAGCCCTATATTATTATTGTTGTGGCCTAAGGCTTGGTGCTAGGTTCATAATGTTTGTTTGATGCCTAAGGTGATGTTTAGGTAGTAGTGGTGTTTTCGTGAGTAGTTAGTACCATGGACCTTGGGAGACATAAGGGCTTGTTTTATTAGTTATATTTAATTTTGGGTATGCTTACCCTTTTTTGGAAATGTGAACTATGAAAATGCGGGAGACATAAGGGTTTAGAGGAAGTCTTTCTTTACATAAAGTTTTATAATCTTAATTGTGAGAGGAGTAAAAAGGTTTTAAAATAATTGTGGGGAATGTATTAAATTGGAAGTTAAGGGGTTTTGTGTTATTGGAGTTTAAAATGGAACCTTTAAGTGGAAAATTTGTTTTTGGTATGCTAACCTTTTAAGTGGCACAAAAGGAGTGATTTTAATTGTGGCAGATTAACAAAGAGGCTTCTTCATCTTCACAATAAGGTATGGGCACATTCTTCTTATGAGTATGATTGGTGTATGTTTTCCTGAAATAAGATTGGAGTGAAAAGGTATTCTACTAGGTATCCTTTGGCTAGGTGTAAATCCTATTTTTTGGTTTGTTGAAGACTACTTATGCATTGTTATCCTTAAGGAGAGTTTTTGATGAATGCATAATTATGGTTTGAGGTAGTGGAAGCATTGTGCACTAGGGTTTATGTTTGTGAGTCTTGCTACGTGCTTTGAGTTGGTGAAACCCTTGGTTGGCTGTTTTGAGGTTGATGGTTGAGTTGCTTCCATAGAGGTTGTTTGATCAAGTTATTGCTTTTACTTGATTCATGATATTGGGCTTACTCCATTGAGTTGATTTGAACAAGTTATTCTTTGCATTTGGTGATATTGTGTAGGTGGCTGTTTTGTTCAAATATCTTTGGAGGGAAAAGGATTTCTACTTGTTTCCTTTTCTTGTGATGATTGGTTGAATGCTTCAAGGTTAATGTTGAGTTGAATGATGTTGGTTAAACCTTGTCTTTGAGCATTGATGTTCAAGCCCTAATTGGTTGAGAAAAGATATTGGTTGTTGGAAAGAACATGAGTATCATTGTTATATGAGATATTGCTTGGTTGGCAATTGTTGGGTTGTGTTTCATGTTCTTGAGAAAAGCATATTACATCTATCTTATTCTTATGAGATTTGAGATTGAGTTGAGATTGAGATTGGGAGTTAAGTATAGAACATATTGAGTCTCTAACAATTCTCTTTATGCTTCTATGAGGTTGATGAATCACATTGGGTCTCTAACAATTCTCTTTGTGGGTTCATGCCAAGCAAGTTTTTCTTGATGAACTTGTGAGCAGTGTTTTGGACAAGTTTCATTGGGGACTTGTGAGCAAGTTTTGGACAGGTTCCATTGGGGACTTGTAAGCAGGTTTTGGACAAGTTCATTGCGGACTTGTGAGTAGATTTGGACAGGTCCTAGCAGAGGACTTGTGAAGCTGAGTTTGATAGTTCTATCAGAGAACTTGAGGATAGAGGTGCATTGGTTCTATGAGAATAACCCGAGGACATTTGTGCTAGACCGAAGGACTGTTTTTAGTGTAGATTCGAGGACCGACTTTTGAGGTGATAGAGTTGAGGACAGAGGTCTCCAACTAGAGCAGGGAAGACAGGTGTCTTCTATGGATAGAGTTCCATTTGCTAAGGGCAGTGGAGGCAGAGGTCTTCTAGAGGATCACCAGCCAGAGCAGAGGTAGGGGAAGGTATCTCATTTGAGCAAAGGCTCATAAATTCAGATTGGGGGAAGGTATCTCCTTTGAGCCGAGGCTCATAAACATTGTAATCGAGAAGGATTCCTAAAGGACTTTGATATAACTTTTAGAGAAAATTTTTATCCGTGGAGTAGCCCACCTTGGGTGAACCACGTAAATTGTTGTGTCACTTTGTGGATGGTTTTGTGCATTGCTTTCATATTTCTTTGGATATATTGCTTTACTATTTTTAAGTATAAAGGAAAAAGTAAAAAGAGGTCTTATACTGTTCACCCCCCCTCTCAGTATAAGCTTGTGTTCTACAATTGGAGATGCTAATCTTATGATTTTATTTGATTTTTTTCTTCAGAATGGCAATGATAGTCTTATTGGATGCCTCTAGTTGTCCATTACTCTACGAATAGTAAGGAGCTAAGAAACTATGTTGAATTTTGTACTTAGTGCAAAGTTCTTGAACATCCTTATTTTTGAATGGATTTCCATTGTCAAATATGATTTTTGATGGGATACCAAAATGAAAAATGATGTGATGGAGTATGAACTTTGTGATTCAAGGTTTGGTTGTACTAATAAAATAAATTACCTCAACCCATTTGGTAAAGTACTTAGTAGCAGTTATGATGAACGTATGGTACCCCAATAAGGAGGAGATATTTTTTCCTATGATATCGATATCCCATTGTGAAAAAGGCCATAGAACTTAAATTGATTGCAATGTTTGTGATGGTACATGGGTTAAATTGGCATGATGTTGATATTTTAGATATTTCTTGATATATGTACAACAATCATAGTCCATGGTGGGCCAATAGTAACCCATGTATAAAATAAATTTTGCGATGGTCATACCACTAAAATGACCCCCATACATTCCATCGTGTGCTTGAGAAATGATCCAAATAGTGAATTGTGACTATCCAAGTGTCAGATGGTTAGCTCTAGTGACCATATAATGAAGAGAAATAAAGAGCCCCAATAAACTAAAACTAGAAAAGTAGTAATTGCAGAATCAAAGGAAGAAGATAGCAGATTCACACATTACACAATATTTATCTTGGAAACCCTCAACCAGGAAAAACCAACACAGTATTATCTTATTATTGCATTAACTTGACCATCTCCAATACAATAATATTCTCCTTCTATCTCTATTCAAACCCTAATGCAAGTGCGATATATATAACAAAGGCACATGCACGAATTTTACAATATCATGGGTGAAAAAGCAAGGGTTCAAATATAGTAACCCTAAAAGCCCATATGGGTCTAAAAATAACTTAAAACCCTAAACATTTAACATAGATATCTCAAAACCCGATGAGTATATCGTACACAGCATCCAGTACCTTTTAGTGTTAACCCCACCATAATAACATGGAAAATATTCAACATATTTCCAACATTCTCCCACTTGTTGAATACTTTCCATAGGGGCTAACAACTACCATTGTCAACTATCAAGGGCAACCATGCCCATAGATATTCTACACCAAGAAATTTTTTGAGCAGGTACAACCTTTGTTAATGAATCAATAGTATTCTTCTCTATATCAAATTTCTCCAATATCACTTGGTTCTCTTCAACCATATCTCTCACAAAATGGTACTTTATATCAATATATTTTGACCGATCATGAAAACCAAGATTATTTGCCAAAAATATTGCACTTTGACTATCACTGTTAATTCTCACAACCTTCTATTTAATACCAACTATTGAACACAACCTTTGTAGCCACACTGCTTCTTTACTGGCATGAGTTGTTGCAATGTACTTTGCTTTTGTAGTGGATAAAGCAACAACTGATTGCTTTTTACTCATCCAACTTACTACCCCTCCAAATAACCTGAACACATAAGCACTCGTGGATCTTCTCTTGTCAAGATCTCCAGCCCAATTAGCATCCAAAAACCCTTGTAGATTTATAATATTATTACCTCTAAAATTTCCTCCATAATAGATAGCATAATATGTAGTTCCATGCAAGTATCTAAAGATCCTTTTTACAGTAATCCAATGTTCCTTTCCTGGATTTGACATATATCTGCTAACTACTCCCACTGCATGTGCAATATCAGGTCTAGTACAGACCATTGCATACATCAAACTACCCACAACACTAGCATAAGGAACATGATGCATTTCTTCAATTTCCTCATTTATTTTGGGACACTATTCAATAGATAACTTTTGACCAACTGGATATGGAGTACATACTAGTTTACAATCATGCATTCTAAACTTCTATAATATCAAATCAATATATTTCCTTTTATTTAACCATAAATTTATATTTTCACGATCCCTTATTATTTCCATACCCAAAATAAATTTTGTAGCACCCAAATCCTTCATGTCAAATTCAAAAGATAACTGAGATTTTAGTAACTTTATCATCTCCTTATTATTACCAATTAATAGCATGTCATCCACATACAATACAATGATAAAAAAATTTTCACCTTCCTTTTTGAAATATACACATGGATCTGCTTTGATTTTTCCAAGCCCAAGTGTCAAGACAAACCTGTCAAATTTTTGGTTCCACATCCTTGGAGACTACTTCAACCCATAAAGAGACTTCTTCAACTTACATACCAAGTCCTCCTTACCTTTTACCTTAAAGCATTTTGGTTGTGACATATATATCTTCATCAAGTTCACCATGTAGAAAAGTTATCTTTACATCCATCTGTTCTATTTCAAAATAAAAAGTAGCAAAAATAGCCAAAAGAAATTTGATTGAAGTTAGTTTAGCCACAAGAGAAAAAATCTCACCAAATTCAATTTCCTCAACCTGAGAAAATCCTTTTGCTACCAAGCGAGCCTTGTACTTCTCCAAATTTCCTTCTACATTGTACTTCTTCTTGAATAACCACTTACAACCAATAGGTTTTCTACCAGGAGGTAATTTCACCAAGTCCCATGTCTTATTTTTATCCAAGGACTCCATTTCTTCTTCCATAGCCCTTTTCCAAGACTTATTCTCACTTGATTGAAGTGCCTCCTTTACAGTCTTGGGTTCTTCATCAGTAATGATAAATTAAATGTAGAATAAAAATTTGAAGGACTATACCTATCTGGAAGTCTTCTCTCTTGATATGATCTCCTCAAAATTGGAGTTCTAGGTTCTACATCTTCAGCTTCCTCCTCACCTTCTTCCTCTAAATATTCCTCTTCAGACTCTCTCTGTAATTTAGGTTCTACCATTGGTTCTTCCTCCTGTTCCAATTTTACCTGCACTATTTTTGGTTCTTTGCTTGGTTGCATTTCCTATTTTAAAACCCCTTTTGTTTCTCTAAAGATCACATTACGACTGTAAACAACCTTCTATGTTTATGGGTTCCACAACTTATATCCTTTAACACTAGTACTATAACCCACAAATATGCATTTTTCATATTTATAGTCTAGCTTAGTCATTTTCTCTTTTAGGATATATATATAAGCATCACAACCAAAAACCCTTATATGTCTGAGAGAGGGTTTCTTACCAGTCCATACTTCCTGTGGAGTCTTGTCCACAAAAGCTAAGGTAAGAGATCTATTGATGAGATAACAAGATGTTAAGATATATTCTACCCATAACTTCTTTTCTAACCCTGCACCACTTAGCATGCTTCTATCCTTATCCATCAATGTCCTGTTCATCCATTCTACAACCCCATTATGTTGTGGAGTATACATAGTTGTTCTCTACCTTTATATTCCACAGTCCTTGAAAAACTACTCAAATTCATTAGAGAAATACTCACCACCATTATCACTTCTCAAAACCTTTATATTTTTCTCTATCTGATTTTCTACAAGAGCCTTAAAATCTTTAAATTTATTAAAAATCTTAGATTTATTCTATAGAAAATATATCCATGTATTTCTTGAGAAGTCATATATAAATGTAATAAAATAGATATATTTACCTAATGATGGTACTTTTTTTGGTCCAAACACATCACTGTGAACTAGATGTAGAATTCCTTCAGACCTTGTAGCACTACTTGGAAACTTGACTCTAGTTTATTTCTTGAAAACACAGTGCTCACAAAAATCAAAATTTAATGGGAAATCAAAAATTCCTTTTGCCATACCTTTAATTTTCAATGTTTGAAGTCCTTTATCACCAATATGCCCCATGTGTTGATGCCACAACATTGTCTTCACTATAGGAATACTCAAATCCATTTCAACTGTATTATTTTCTTGTACAATTGAAGAGTTATTGTAATTAATACTCACAATGCTAGCCTCAAATCTAAATAAATTTCATGTGTGAACTCTTTCCAACACCAAGGATCCATAGACCATATTACATATATCCTTATTGAATACCACATTCACACCTGCATCATTCATCTTACTCACAAATATCAAATTCCTTGCCAAACTTAGAATATGCGACACATCGAGAAGGATTTTAATTCTTCCATCGTTTAGCATCAGCTTGAATCTTCCTCGACCTATTATTTTATATGTCAAATTGTCTCCCAATAAGAATTTACTTCCATCTATATTTTCATATTTACATAACCCCTCCCTATGAGGAGTCATGAAAAGAAGCACATGAGTTAATCAACCATGAGTCATTGCATTCACTTGAGCTTGCTGCAGCTAAGAATAAGTCCTTTGAATCTTCATTTATGGTCTTCATTTTTGTAGAAGTTCCTTCATTAGATGATCAATTATTATCAACATTTTTAGATCTATAGTCTCTTTTATAATGCCCTGCTTTACCACAATTCCAACATTTTCTCTTTTCTAGGGCAACAAATTTACCCCTAGATTTTGATTTCTTTTTGGTTCTTTCTTGAGAATGACCTCTCACAAACAAGGCTTCCTTTTGATGATAATCCTCAGAATATTTTTGTCTCATCTCCTCAAATAGCAAAGTTCCTACTATATCCTCTACTTTCAATGTAGATGTAGTATTGGTGATAACCATAACAAGGTTATCCCATGAATTAGATAATGAACAAAGTAAAGTAATATATTTTTTGTCTTCATCCATTTTTAATTCTATAGAGGTTAGTTGAATTACCATAATATTAAAAGCATTTAGATTTTTAGCCACATAGTCACCATCATTCATCTAAAGCGAATACAAATTCTTTTGGAGAAAGATTTCATTTACCAGTGACTTTTTCTGATACAATATTCCTAGCTTCTTCTATAATGTATTTGTTGTGGTCTCTGTGATACATTCAATAATATCGAGTCAGATAAGCACAATCTGATAGATCTCATTGTGTTCCTATCAATTTTTATCTAATCCTCATCTGTCATCAATGTTGGTTTTGTTCCCGAGACCACAATCCACTAATCTCTATCAACCAACAAATCCTCCATCTTGAGTTTCCACAACTCAAAATTCTATCCATTAAATTTCTCAATCTCTATCCATGTGCTTCCCATATTTCTCCTTTTCCTGGATCCTTTCATGTATGACTCCCACTCAAGAATTAATTTATCATAGGGTTGAAACCCTTACTCCTCAAACAAAGCTAAAACCTAGCTCTGATACCAAATGAAGATAAATAAAGAGCCCCAATAAACTAAAACTAGAAAAGTAGTAATTGTATAATAAAAGGAAGAAGATAGCAGATTCACACATTACATAATATTTATCCTAAAAACCCTCAATCGGGAAAACCAACATAATATTATTTTATTATTGCATCAACTTGACTGTCTCTAATATAATAATATTATCCCATCTCTATTCAGACCATAATGTAAGTGCGATATTTATAACAAATACACATGCACTGATTTTACAATATCATGGGTGAAAAAGCAAGGGTTCAAATATAGTAACCCTAAAATCCCATATGGGTCTAAATATAACTTAAAATTCTAAAAATTTAACACGGCGATCCTGAACTCCAGCGACTATATCGTACACAGCTTCTAGTACCGTTTAGTGTTAACCCCACCAGAATAACATGGAAAATATTCAACATATTTCCAACATCTAATGGTTAGACAGTCGCATGTTTAAGTCATCCAATGGTTAAATGGTCATGTGAAAGATTTTTTTTGTAATAGCATGATGTTGATGATTTGATATGACTTTATTGTATTTTTAGTGGAGATTATTGAGACTAAGGCATTAGTTCAAGGGCATATTTTACAAAGTTCAACATTGATTATCAAAGGTAGATTGGAAATGGTTGGATTCAATTGGGCTATGGTATGTAGCCAAGTTGGATAATGTGCATGCAAATCATGCATATTTGACAACATTGGCTAATATATGGGACCCTAATACTTGCACATTCCATATGCCCATGGGGGATATTACCATCACACTGAAGGATATATATCAGATTTTGTAGATAACAATGGAGGGTGATCATATTGAGACAATTCCAACCCACCATAGGGATGTATTTCTATAATGGGTTTATAAGAAATATGCATCTATGATTAGTGTGGATAGTGTAGGTATTGACATTGATAACCACTATTGACTATAGTTGATTTATAGTGTGACACATCATTTTGATTACATTGATCTCCAATGTCATCCTACCTTATTCATCGGGTTTTTGGCTCCAATGGAACCTGCTTGGGCTAGTACAAGATTTGGTGGAGGAGCCCAAGGTGATGGCATGGGCTCCAATGCTACTAGTATAGACCTACTAAGAGCTTTATGATATACAATGCCATAGTAGATTAGATCTAGGTTGTAGTTTGCTACTATAGATCTGGACATGGGAACATTTCATAATTGGGTAACCCAAGGGGTTGCCTTGGTTGGAGGTGAAGGACATGGAGGCAAACACTCCTTACACCATGATATGGATTAGGGATTGATAGGAGGGTAGGAGTCATTCATTTTGAGATGTATGGACATATTATGATGACCAATTTTCATGATTGCACGTAAGGGATGTGGTATGGAGACCTTGGCAAGAGGTCTTAAGCTAGCATGAGGATGGATTGCACTTGGGATGGATTAAATGAGGGTCATGAGATTGAGTACAATTTTTTTCAATAAAATCATATTTTATGGTATTTTAGGCTACCCTAGGGTGTTCCTTTGGCTCCTAAAGTGTATATATGGTGGCGTATGGAGATAGTTGTTGATATAGAGTATGAGCCCATTGGAGCATATGTGGATGAGGTGTTGGTTTTGCTTGATGTAGATGATGTGAGCACAATGTTAGAGTATTATTTGTGGGTTGGGGTGCAAGAAATATAGTAATAGGTAGGAGGTAGTTCCATATATAGTGGGGAGGTAGGAGGTAGTGCCACAGGTGATGCGAAGGTAGGACCTTCAGATCCTATAGGATAGGGGGTACAATGATGGATAGATACTAGAGTAGGATCATCATGAGAGGTTGGGAAGGTAGTCATAGAGGAGAGATTTGGCAAGGAGAGGTATAATAGTAGTAATGAATCTATAGTGGAGTACATGGTTATATCAGATCGAGTGTGGATGTTGGAGAGGCAGAAGGTAGAGTTAGAGACTAAAATTACCTAGGAGCTAAGTCAATGGGATGGGGAGTACCAAAAATAGTAGGGCTAGAAGGAGCAGTGGGATATACTACAATCTCAGGTGTAGAGTCTACAAGAGGATCAAGAGAGGTTGGTCAAGGAGTGTGATAAGTCCTTGATAGATAGGGGTAAGATTTTAGTAGAGTAGGATGCTCTATAGATTAAGTGGGATCTATTAAAGGTAGAGCATGATGCTCTACAAGCATATCAAGATGCACTAAGGGTAGAGTGATATGATCTACAAGCAGAATAGGTGTAGGGACCTAGGGGAGTCAGGTTGTGAGGGTTATGCTAGCCTAGCTAGAGTAAAAGAGGGATAGGGTGGAGAAGGAGAGACATAGGGTGAGGTTGCTAGAGAACACCTTTTTACTGAATGGTATAGTAGTACCATCACTACTATCCTCCTCTACTTTAACATGAAGTTAGAGAAGTGAGGTTTTGGGTAGTCACTCAGTTGACCTACCTATACCTCAATTTATAGGGGATTAGATCTCTCAAGCTTTAGGAGTGGGAACTTATCATAGCGAGAGTCAATGATATAGTAGTAGCAATGGGCAGGCCTGAGGATATTAGATTGAGGGAAATGAGGATAATGGTGAAGGTGGGTAGTGACATATGGAAGCCAAGCATTGTGTAGATGTTTTTATAGATGCCTCGTATCTTGTGTTGATAGTTTTGATGAGCTTTGACAAATCTGACATATGTAGCCTATGGGTGCACTTGTATATGTATCTTTTTTGATGAAATATATATATATATATATATATATATATATGATTCGTTTATTGATGCGATGTTGTGCTTAATTTGCATGTAATGCTTATTTATTTGTATTTTGATGTAATGTTTTATTGCATGATTGAATGTATGTTGATGGATGCAATGAATGTATGCATATACTTTTGATTATCTTTCAAAAAATGCATAAAGCTATAATATTATTCATGAATTTAATCAATTAATCAAGGGCATCAACCCAAGGGCATCAATTAATTTTATTGACTTGCATGCGAACTAGATTTTATGGGATGTTATATGGTGTGCTACAATAAATGTACTATTGTGAAGGTCAAGATGACATGACTTGTACTTTTGTGTTTCCTATAAATGAATATTCTAAAAGTACTTTCATGATGCTCAAATACCCTAGTGACATTGATCAAACTCATCTACTGATTATATAGGCACTTGAATATACTAAGACCAAATGTTGATGATTTGATATGACTTTGTTGTATTTTGTAGTGAAGATTATTGAGACTGAAGCATTAGTTCAAGGCATATTTTACAAAGCTCGATGATGATTATCAAAGGTAGATTGGAAGTGGCTCGATTTAATTGGGCTTTGGTATGTAGCCAAGTTGGAGAATGTGCATGGAGATCATGCATATTTGACCACATTGGCTTGCAGACGGGACCCTGATACTTGCATGTTCCATATGCCCATAGGAGAGATTATCATCACACTAGATGAAATATATTATATTTTACAAATACCGATGGAGGGTGATCAGATTGAGATAGTGGCAACCCATCATAGGGATAAATTTCTACAATGGTTTTATAATAACCATGTATTTGTGATTAGTGTGAATAGTGGAGGCATCGATGTTGATAGCCACTATCAACTATAGTGGTTGATAGTGTGGCACACCATTTTGATGATATTGATCTCCAATGTCATCCTACCAGATTCATCGAGTACCCGGTTCCCATGGAACCTGCTTTGGCTAGTATAAGATTTGGTGGAGGATTCCAAGGTGATGGCATGGGCTCCAGTACTGCTAGTATAGACCTACCAAAAACTTTATGAGATATGATGTCAAAGTAGATTGAGTATAGGTTGTACTTTTTGCTACAAATTTAGGCATGGAAGCATTTCATAATTGGGTAACCCAAGGGTTTTCCTTGGTTGGAGGTGGGGGACATGGGAGCAAACACTCATTACACCATGAGATGGAGTAGGAATTGATAGGAGGGTAGGAGTCACCTATTATATGATGTATGGATTAATTATGATGACCAATTTTCATGATTGCACCCAAGGGATGTGGTATAGAGGCCTTGGGTGGGAGGGCCCGAGCTGGCCTGAGGATGGATTGCACTTGGTATGGATTCGATGAGGGAGATGGGTGGTGGGATGCCATAGTACTGAGTATAATTTTTTTCAACATGATCACATATTGTGGTATTTTAGGCTACCCCAAGGTGTTCCTCTAGCTCCTATATTGTATAGATGATGGTGTACTAAGATAACTATAGATCTATAGTATGAGCCCATAGGGGCAGATGTGGATGAGGTATTGCTTTTGGTTGATGTACATGATGTGAGCACAATATTAGAGTATGATGTGTGGTTTGGGGTATAGGAAATACAACCAGAGGTAGGGGGTAGTTCCATAGGTAGCAGGGATGCAGGAGGTAGTGCCATAGGTGATGAAAAGGTAGGACCTTCAAAGCCTATAGGATAAGGGGTATGATAATGGATAGATACTAGGGTAGGATCATCATGAGAAACTGGGAAGGTATTCATATAGGAGATCTCTAGAAAGGAGAGATACAACAATAATAGTTACTCTTAAATAGAGTACATTGTTATATTAGATTGAGTGTGGGTGTTGGAGAGGCAAAAGGTAGAGTTAGAGACTACCATTACCTAGGAGTGAAGTCAATGGGATGGGGATTACCAAATATAGTAGTACTAGGAGGAGTAGTGGGATACACTATAGTCTCAGGTGCAAAGTCTACAAGAAGAGTGAGAGAGGTTGGTTAAGGAGCATGATCAGTCCTTGATAGATAGGTCTAGGAGTTTAGTAGAGTAGTATGCTTTATGGACCAAGTGTGATATTTTGATGGTATAGCATGATGCTCTACCATCAAATAGGGATGCACTAATGGTAGAGCGATATGCTCTATAGTAAGGATAGGTGTAGGGACATGGGGGAGTTAGGTTGTGAGGGTCATGCTAGCCTAGCTAGAGTAGGAGAGGGACAAGATGGAGTAGGAGAGATATAGGTGAGATTGTTTGAGAATACCATTTTACTTAATGGTATAGTAGTACCATCACTATCATCCTCCTCTACTTCAATATGGAGTTAGAGGAGTGAGGCTTTAGGTAACCACTTTGTTGTCCCACCTATACCTTGGTTTATAGGGGAGTCGACCTCTCAAGCTTCAGGAGTGGGAAATTGTCATGGCAAGAGTCAATGGTATGGTAGTGGCAATGGGTAGGCCCAAGAAGATTAGGCTGAGGGATGTAGGGATAGTGGTGAGTGTAGGTAGTGACATATGAAAGCAAAGCATTGTGTAGATATTTTTGTAGATACCTCGTATCTCATGTTGATAGTTTTGATGAGCTTTGATAGCCTATAGGCACACTTTTATATGTATATTTTTTTATGATATATATGATTCATTTATTGATGCAATGTTATGCTTACTTTGTGTGTAATGCTTATTTATTTATGTTTTGATGTAATATTTTATTGCATGATTGAATGTATGTTTATGGATGCAATGAATGTATGCATATACTTTTGATTATCTTTCAAAAAATGCATAAACCTATAATATTATTCGTGATTTTAATAAATTAGTCAAGGGCGTCAACCCAAGGGTACTGACTTGCATGCAAACTAGATTTTATGGGATGTTATGTGGTGTGTTGCAATAAATATGCTACTATGAAGGCCAAGATGACATGACTTGTACTTTTGCATGTCCTAGGGATGAAGATTTTAAAAGTGCTTTCATGATGCTCAAACACCCTAGTGACATCGATCAAACTCATCTACTGATCATATAGGCACTTGAAGATACTAAGACCAACCAGGTTATTCAAGTTGCTCAAAGACCAATGTGTGTGCAATGATTGTTATTTTCTAATTTTGGGTAAGAGACTAATAATTTTTGACTTATGCCAATAAGCTATCTCATCTGTGAGAATACATAGATTTGTACAAAAGAAGGTCACTAATGTGATAGACATGTCACCACACAAGATGTACTACACTACTAGTCAGGAATCTATAGCCCCACTGGAGGTTAACCCCATGAGCTAAGGACCTGAGAATTCCAAGGATCAAGTTTTTATTAGCTCTTTTTTTAATATAGTTGTATTTTGTCTTTGCGCTTCCTTTTGCCAATTCTTAGGGTTAGCTCATGTGTATGATAGTATGAGCAGGGGAAATTGTTCACTTTATGGTGATAGTGACTCATAAATTCAACTTTCCTAGGCATCAAAATTTTATTAATGTGTGATTTGTGGATGGTCTTTAGAGAAACCTTAAGGTTACCTAGGAGATTTATAGTATTTCAAGAACTAATGTTGTTTTATAGAAATTTAATGAGACACTAGGTATGGTTGAATGACCAAAAGAACCTATAGAATCTCCAAACTTGAGTCTTCAAAAAGTTAAGATGTCATATGTGTATTGTGAATGGATAAATGATGTGGGTGTGTTGTGGATGTAGGATAAAATTATATAATGATGGATGATTTAATACAAATACCATAAGGAAGATGTCTGTTGAGTGATATTTTTGTCCAATCACAAGAATATACTCACAGTTAGGATTCTGCTCGGATATCCTCTCTTGCAAGGAAATATTTGTGATTTCCCCAAAATTATGTTTAATGTGTTTATATGTTTACAATGCTTAGTGAAAATGTGAAATGCCAAAAGTTAATTGGATACCTCATTGTTGCAAATACCTGTTAATAAGGGGCCTATTTTGGGTTGATTTTATTTGCAATGATTTTGTTCATGGAAATTATGAAAATGTGAAATTATTGATCAACTAACCTTCAAAATTTGATAAATATTTGATTTTTAACCTTTGAAAATTTGATTTTAATTGATTTTATCTCAAAATTTTAATCAAATTTTATCTTTGATTGTTAATCAAATTTCATCTTTGATCATTAATCAAATTTTATCTTCAATTGTTAATCAAATTTTATCTTCAATTGTTAAGCCAATTTTATCTTCAAATTTTAATCAAATTTTTTATATTTAATAATAAAATTTCATCTTGGATTGTTAAGCCAATTTTATCTTCGATTGTTAATCAAATTTTTATCTTCGATTGTTAATCAAATTTTATCTTCGATTGTTAAGATTTGCTTGAGAATAAAAATGAAGTGATTGAATCTAACTTTGCAATGTAAAAACTTTGGAATATCATATTAATTATTCACTTTAATGAAAATTTGAAATTTATTGAAATTTCAATTTTACATAAAATGAAACTAAATGATTATTTAAAAACTATGCAAAGTTTTAAATTTCAAATTTTCATTAAAAAAATAAAATTTACGTAAATATGAAATTTGAATCTTAATTCTTGAAATCGACATATTTCTTTTTGGGGTTTAAAATTTTTTATTTTTTTATTTTATGAAATTAAAAAATGTAAAAGCTAGGGTTTGAGAAAATAAAATGAAAAGAACAAGTCACTGTAACTTCTAAAATTTCAACTTGAATCTACATAAATTAATATTCTAAACTAAAATCAACATTAAATCGGTCAGTCTTCACACAACCTAGAATTAATGTGATGCAAGCTTCTAAGGAAATAACACAATATTAAAAAAATGAATAAGTATACCATATGCATGCATATAACTTATTAAAAATTCCAATACATTACCAAAATTAAATATGTTTAATGAATTCTCCTTCAAAATACCTTGCTTTAAATGGATTACAATGGTGAAATTTTTGCAATCCAGCAACAAGGGAGGAGATGTTCTTTTACAAAATCAATTTTCAACATGCACTTGCTGCCAATATTCTTTGACCCTTTTTTCATGCATTTGAATGGATATTTAAAATTTCCAAAAACTCTTTGTTTCCTTTTCGCTTGTCTAGTTTTCTAATGTTTCAACTTGTAACCATCATGTCATCCACTTGTTTAAAACTCCTTCGATAATGCTTTTATGATTGCACCTAAATCCCTCAAATGCGTGATACTTGGGGACCCTCATTTTTTATGTAAAAAAGATGTTAATAATGAAACAACAGTAGCATGAGTAGTTATCATAATTCTTCCTTTTGTCCTTTTCATATAAATATTATTCATAAAAATGGCTCTTCATTCCCCATACATAATATGGGTGCATCATTATCAACATTTGAATAATGGAACATATGAGCTACACTCCATGATTCATACTTCCAATGTCCCAACACAGTGATAAACTACTACCCCTGCACAAAAAATGCCTAAAATAATGGAAGTCATGTGTAATTATGCTCTATTTGCCTTTTGCTTTCCTCCTTATGGGCATCCATCTACACATTTTTGATGTTATCATTCCCAATACATCTTTGATAATATGTATATTCCTTGTAGTGCACATAAAGAAGACATCTTTGTTTCTCTAAAATTGAAACTCATTGGTTTCACTATAACCTTAACTTTTTAAGTGTTGCAAATCCTCCAGACTCTATAGAGTCTTCTGCAACCATCCACTCTCAGCTCCTATAGGTCTAACAATATTTCACCTCACAAATACCGATAGCTCCTCCAAAACAAGGGACCACAAAGTTTTGAGTATCCGATGTTTCTAGAAAGCCCATATGGTGATTATCTACAAATGTTCAACTTAAAACCCCCAAGTTAAGAAGTGTCTCTAGTGTTGGGTAGTCACTACAATCACAATACCATACATAGTATGTATGTAGATATGCAATGTGATAAGCCAATCCATACATACTAGTTTTATATTGCATACACCATAAATAGCTTTGTTGTCTAGAAGAACTACCAAATCTACATGTTCCAAAATGAAATGCGTTGCAAGTATACCATTATATGGTCCTTTTAAGACTTGTGTTGACCAAATAAGAAAGATTTGCAATAACTATATTCGCAAGTGTACCTTATAAATAGCCAGTTATGCATTGGGAATACCCTCATATATAAATGACAATGTAGATCTGTCAGCGCTAGTTTCACTTGCTCTTTTAATCATACATGCTAGTTCATTGGAATTTTTGTGAGTTTCCTCATAAAGAAATAGATGACAAGAAGTATATTATCCTGTAAGTTTAACCCTACTGTAACATTACTAGCCTTTTCAAGAATTGGCATATGCGTCAAGCGGCAATTAACACCCCACCCTTCATCAATTTCCAAATAAAATTTTTATCACTTGGTAGAATTTGAGAATAACAACCCATTGAAACTAAACCATTGATGTTCATCATATATAATTTAACATTCTACAAAACCTATGGATGTATACATGGTGAAGAAACATTATTTTACTAGATCCTCATGATCTCATATTTTGTCATAGTCAAATTCAAATAATTCCACCATCTTGTTAGGTGCATTGTGCTTATTTGTCCCTTTTGCTCCAATATTGTAAGGCCTCTCCATGCAAAACTCAACATCATGCGTCACTACCCCGTAGCTTACACATGCACCCTTCTGTATTCATCAACCTGGTAAACCTCAACACCTTCCTTCAATACTTTGCTTCGCTAATGTTTAATATATACATCAAATCGTGATATCATTTTGTCAGTGTTCCACAATCAAATTTTCTATCCTAAGAACATATTCAAATTGGCCAAAGAAACCCTCACGTACTCAAAATGACAAAGTATATTTCTACCCACTCATCTACATTTAATACCAAATGTCTTGCGTGATAGCACAAGGTGAGGTTTATCAGCTAAAACATGCATCCATACAAATGACTCATCTAAGCCCTTTGGGGGCACTTTGATATTTGTGCCTTCACATTGACTGTGCCTCTTGAAATCTATACCTCCATGTTGATCGCACTTTAGTGCCACATTTGCTAGTTGGATGAGTTGGGGGTTTGCCTTGAAAATTGTGCCACCTATTAAAACACGTAGACGCTATCAGTAAATAATAAAAAACAAAACCTCCTTTTTTAAAAATATTTTAAATTTAATTTAATTCAAAACCTTAAAATTAAAATTAAAAAATTCAAACATTAATCTTTTTTTTTTTTTTTGAATTTACATGGTGGAATCGGTAGCAGCCACAAATTCGGGCAGGATGTCTAGCTTTTTATGGCCGCCATAGTATTCTGTGTTGTCTGCCCCAGAAGCCACCACACAGATCTTCGCACAGTCCGCCGCTATAACCACCATGCCACAATCATTTTAAACCTTTTACACCGCTGAAAGCACCAGGAAAGGGACAAGCGTTCAGTTTGGCGAGGCCCGAGATTTGAACCTTGGACCTCCGCCCCCTTATGGGGTTTGGATGAACCAATTGGTCTACACCTCGGACCTAAACATTAATCTTTTAAATTTAATTTAATTTATTTTAAATGTTTGAATAAAAACCTTAAAATTAAAATTTAAAAATTCAAATATTAATCTTTTAAATTTAATTTAATTAATTTTAAAATTTTGAATTAATTTAATTTAAACATTAAAATTAAAATTTAAAAATTAAAACATTAAACTAAACAAAAACATTAAACATTAAAAGAAATTAAACATATTAAACTCAACAAAACATTAAAAATTAAAAATTAAAAGGAAACATTAAACCAACATTTAAACCTTGGAATCCACATTGCAAAATTTATTGGTATAAACCAATCAAAAAAAAAATCAATGCAAACAAAAAGTCACATTAACATCAAAATTTCAAGTGGGTCCCCAAATTTGGGGTACGTTGTGCAATGGCAACAACAAATGGTGACTCTACTGGAAAATGCTCCTGAGCATTTTGGATAAAGAACCCAATCTGAAATCAAGAAAACCAAAGATTAGCAAAATATAAATCATCTAGTAATATCCAAGAAATATGGGGTTAAATAATTTCAATTGAAAGTAAATACTTCATTTGCTTTAGCTTAGTGTGTGTTTTGTGAATTCATTCTCTATTTTTGAATCCATCAGAATTTCCTCATCTATTTTGCAATTAGGCTATGAAAAATGTTACTCATAAAAATTTACCTCTACATTGCTCCACTGCTAGTCAAGCATCCATAGCTCCGATGGAGATGACCTTGATCTCTTCTAGACCTTGCTCTACTACCAACCAGGCATCTATAGCCCTGGTAGAGATTATCTGAACCACCCAAGCATTTGATTGATTTACATTTTTTTTTTATAAGCATTTGATTGCTTTGCAAATATCATATGTGCCTCTTGGGTTAGAGATCATCTAAGGCTTAATATGGAGTCTATAAAATTTTTACCTAATCAACAAACCAGAATGATTTCATCCTTCAAGAGTCAAAAATATCCTTTAAATGTGATTTTACATGTGAAGCTTTAGCAAAATATCATATTACTTCAATATCCACTATTTTAATCCATAATTCAAGAATAACTACTAAATAATCTAATTTCATTAACTTCAATTTCACCTAATTTCAAACAAGTTATTCATCTTCCATGACTAAGAAACATATCCAACAAAGTGATAAAATTTTATTGCAACTACACAACTATACCACAATCTGGAAAACAAAACCAAAACATGTTGTGAAAGTGAAGAAGCAAAATGTGAACATAAACCAAAACACAAAATTTGGCATGAACCTGTATTATTGAAAGACAAAAAAAAAAACAAAATTTCAAAATGAAAACAACAAAACAAACAAACAAGTGATGATTGTATCCAAATGGTATATACAAACACAAAACTATGTACAAGAAAAGCAAAACAAAACAACAAAGTTACATACAAGCAAAACTTGCAAAACCAAAAACTATGTACAAGAGATGAATATATACAAGTGATGAATATGCTTTCTATCTCAAGGATGGAAATAATGCTTTAAAAACTACCCATTGATAGGTAAAGGAATACTCTCTCCACTTAAATTCTACAATCTAAAAGCATTCTCCCCAAGAATCTCAAAAATTTGGTAGGGGCCTAACCAAAGATTATCAAATTTATCATGATCACCCTTCCTTTCATGTGCCTTATCCCACAACAAAACCAAATCAACAATCCTAAAGGCTTTGACCTTGGCTCTCTTATCAAACCACCTTTTAACAACCCCCTGATGCTTACTAAAATGTTGTAGGGCATCTTCCCTCTTTTCATCTAGACTCATTAAGTGAGTAAATCTTACCTCTATTTTATCATCAGTTTCAAGATAATCTTTCATAAACTGAAGAGTCTGCAATTTCAAGTTAGCAGGAAAAATGGGATCTTGACCATAAACTAAATGATAAGGAGAAGTGCCTATGGACCCTTTTGATCTAGTTCTATCCACCCACAAAGCATATTTCAACTTGTTATGCCAATCTCTAGGATTCATTTCCAACAATTTCTTAATTATTGACAATAAGTTTTTATTAGTAGATTCTGCTAAACCATTACCTTGTGGGTAATAATTTGAAGAAAAATTTATGCTTACCTTATTTTCGTAAGCCCATTCTACAAACTGAAGTGAAGTGAAAGCAGAACCATTGTCACAAACAATAGAATATGGCATACCAAATCTAGTAACAATGTGTCCTAAAAATTGAATAACCACTTTAAAAGTACAATTCTTAGTGGGAATGGCTTCAGTCCATCTAGTACAATAATCTATGGTGGTTAAAATGTATTTGTGACCAGGTGAAGAGTTTGGGTTTATAACTCCTACGAAATCTAAACCCCATTGTGCAAATGGTCTAGCCTCAAATACGGGTTGTAAAGGCATGGAGGCATTTCATTCTCTATTGGTGGTAATATGACATGTATGGCAAGAACGAACATGGGCATGGGCATATTTGAAAATATGGGGCCAATAGTAACCAGATCTCAAAATATGGTGCATTGTGGCATTAGTTGATCCATGCCCAGTCCCATACTTACCATGAAAATCCTTAAGAATTTGCATAGACTCATCCTTACTCAAACATCTAAGGAAAATTCCTTCATGATTTCTTCTATATAACACACCAACTTTAATCATAAAATTAGAGATTTTTAATCGAAGTGCTCTTCTTTGCATAGCATTAAAGTGATCAGGGCACTTACCATTCAAAATAAAATACACAATGTCATTATACCATTCATCCATGGTGATGCTTTCTATAATGTATTGATGACACACGATTTGAGGATCGATTTCAGCTAGAGACTTTGTCAAACCTTATCCTCTAACAAGCTTCATCGGATGGATCTCTAAATCAAACTCCTACAAAGTAGCCAACCATTTGCCTCTCCTTTCTCCTAGTTCATTCTGCATCAACATTGTTTTGATAATTGGGTCAAGTACTATTGCAAAAATTCTACTATGCAAAATGTAATGTCTAATCTTCTTCACAATTTTGAAAAGAGCATATACCTATTTATCCAGAATAGTGTATTTCAACTGTGCATATTTTAGTGGTGAACTCAAGAAAGCAATAGGATTTTCTGAATTATCTTCATTCTTTTGAGTTAATACACTAGCAAAAGAATGCTCAGAAGCAAATGAATAAATATAGAAAGGTTTCTTGTAATTAGGACTCACAAGCATAGGTGCAGAAGATATTGCATTTTTAACATCCTGAAAAGTTGCTTTAGCTTCACCAGTCCAATTAATGTTAGCATCCTTTTTCAACATATCATTTAATGGTTTGACTATTTCAGCAAATCCTGAAATGAATTTCCTGACAAAGTTGATTTTCCCAAAAAATGATCGTAATTATTTTTTGCTACCAGGAAGAGGGATTTTCTGGATGGCTTCGATTCTTTCAGGATCTATGGAAATTCCATATTTTGAGATGACATGGCCTAAAATTTTACCTTCAATTACTCCAAAAATGCACTTTTTGGGATTTAGTGAAATGCCATGCTCTCTACACCTTTGAAGAACTTTTCTCAAATCATTAACGTGGTCAGATCTATTCTTTGAGAAAATAGGAATGTCATCAACATAAATAACTATGCATTTACCTATCAAATCTCTAAATGCATAGTCCATGGCTCTCTAAAATGTGGCACCTATGTTAAGCAATCCAAAAGGTATTCTTCTATAAGCAAAGGTACCCCACTTCATGGTAAAAGTAGTTTTCATTCTATCTTTTGGGTCAATAAGAATTTGGTTATATCCAGAATAACCATCAAGAAAAGACATCATCTCAGAACCATTCACCATTTGCAAAATATGATCAATGGAAGGCAAGGGGTAGTTATCTTTTTGTGAGGCCTTATTGAGATTCCTAAAATCAATACACAAATGGATTTCACCTATTTTCTTCCTAACTGGTACAATGTTTGCTACCCATGTAGAGTGTCTGATTGGAAAAATAATCTTAGCATCTAACAATTTCTTAACCTCCTTTTGTATAAGAGGCTCTAGCAATGGGTTAACTGGTCTTTGTTTTTGTCTAAATGGTTTTGAATCTAGCTTTAAAGGAATAGTATGTGTTATGATGTTTTCATTATAAGTCTTTAAATTCTCATAACTCCATGCTATTACATCAACATAATATTTAAGAGCCTATACAATCCCTTCTTGTTCATGATGAGTGCAAGCCTTTCCTATGAGTACATTATGTAGGTCTTTACTAATCCCAAGATCAATAGAATTATAAGCATCCTACGAGAGTGAGGTTTTATTACAACTTTTGCTTTTGTAATCAATATCAAAAATATTTTTAAGAGAAACTATACCTTTAGGAATCACATTGATTTTCTTTGTTACCTCATGATCTTCATTTTCATCTTCTTGCAATCTCTCATCCTCATCGATCACCTAATTTTCAAAAATACCTGAATTAGTTACAAAATTAAAAATATGTCTATCACTTTCAAATACCTATAAATTTTTCACATTATCAGGTATAGAAGGATAAGGTATCAACTCAATTGAAAACTTCTTTAGCCTCCTATTATCAATAGGCTTAAGAGTACCTACTACAATAGCTAAAGAATCAACAATTCGATTGTTCTTCCTAGATATCAATGAAATATTGAAAGCATGGAATTCATCAATCAAATCCCTAACTCTATTTCTATAATGAATTAGCCTTTTATCATGACATGTGTATTGGCCTTTCACCTATTTAACAACCAATTCTGAATCTCCTAGCACTTTCAAACATTTAATGTTTTTCTTTAAGGCTAACTACAAACCAAATATTAAAGCCTCATATTCTACAATATTACAAGTGCAAGGAAACTGTAATCTATAAGCTACCAGAGATGACTTACCTTTAGGACTAATCAATTCCACACCAACTCCACTACCTTGTTTGGATTTAGATCCATCAAATTTAAGCATCCAAACAATATTTTCATCCTTAATTGGATTAATAGATGGTATTTCATTTTCAGATTCACCTACATCCAATTTTATTTCCAAAGTGTAAACACCTAACTCAGAATCATTGTAAAGAATTTCATTGGTTTTGTTATATTCAGTAATCAAATCCTTGAGTCTAGGTTCTCTTTCAATTCTGATTTGATTAGCAACACCCTTCCATGGTAGCCACATATGTGAAAAATTAATGGCCATATATCCGTTTAAGTTCCTAGACCAATCTCTACTCAACAACATTCCATACTTATCAGGTATATCTACAACATGTATATCAATATATTATTGTATCCTAGGTTCTGAGGCTAGTTGTATGTGAACATTCTTAAGCATTCCAACCACATTAACTTCAGATTTATCCAATTGCACAACTATCCTATTAGAAGGGATGGGTTTCAAACCCAATTTTTGACAAACAATGTGAGGCATGACATTACCGGATGCTCCTAAATCAACAAGACAATTATGTAGATTTCTTCCTACAATTATTATGGTCAAAATAAAGGGAGGAGCTTCTCCTTTGTCCCTTCATGAGGCAAATTGTACATCCATGGATTTTTGGGATTCATTTTTCTTTGATCACCAAAATCTTGCATCAAAAATTCTTGTTGATTAGTCAACTTAGCAACATCAAATAAAGATATATTCACTTTTGTTTTCTTTAAATCCTCCACAATATTATATGCAATTTTATCATGTGGTGGTTGAGGTAGATCAAATTTAGATGGAGGCATGGGATTGTTACTAGCCTGTGTGTCAGGAGGAATGATGGTGTCATTTGGGGGAGTAGAAGAAGTAAATGGAGCTTTAGTCTTACTCCTAAGCTTGTAATTATGATTTCCTTTTTTAAATTATCTGAAAGCTTGAACTTCCTCTTCTATAGACCCATCATACCCTTCTTCATATTCTTCAATTGATTCAAATGTTTCAACTACTAGCGTTGATTCTTTCCCTTTGCTAGTACTAGCCTGTTGGGAAGGATCTTCATCTGAAACAATTTCCATGTTATCCATCTCTTTTTGTAGAATATCTAGAGTTGTTTTGAATTCAAGGCACTCATTCTCACTATGTTGTGTCATAGAATGTACCCTACACCAATTGTTTAAAGCCAAATCTAAAATATTAACAATAGTGCTGGTTTGATTGGAACTAGTGGTAGCATTGTTCTGATTAACAATGGGATTAGGTACTCCTCCATTGTTCGGATGAGTATTCCATTGTTTTCTCTGAAAACTAAAATTTCTATTTTGATGAGAATTTTGAGGTAATTGTTTCTGCATTTGAACCATGTCACTACTGAGTTTTTGGACAACCCTTTGTAGGTCGTTTACCTGAGAATTAGGTTCATTATTTTATCCTACAATAGTTTGATTGGTTGTGTTACTTGTAGTGGTAGTGGGATTTTGAAAATTTGGCAAACTTTGATTTTGGACAACCTATGGAAATATTATGTTATTTTGATGAAATGTTGAAGCATTTGGAGTGGGTGTTGTATTAAATAATGTAGGCATGATTTGAGCATTTGTTTCAGCCATTTTATGAGTGGTGAATTGATTTTCTAAATATAGTGGAGTGGTAGGATAAGTGGGTGTGATAGGTGGATTGTATGGAAAATTGAAATTATTGAATGGCATGGCATTCAACATAGGCATTTGTTGTGACAAAGCTTGATTGATCATAGGCACTTGATTATAAGCACCTGGTTGTCCTATGGAAGGCAACTATCCTATCCCAAAACCTTGTGGTATCAACTATTGTTCTACAGTCAAAGCCTCATTGTATGCCATGGGAAGTGTAGTGATTTGAGGAGCTCTCCTTACAAACATAGATGTTAAAGGGTCCAATGCCCTAAAGTACATTTGTATGGCAGCAACTACCTAAAGAGTATAAGGAGCAACTAACCTGCTATACAACTTATGGAAATGAGTATTGAACAATCTCAAAGGTTCATTAGGCTCTCTCTTGGCTGATGCAAACTGATGATAGATTACAATAGGATCTATGGGTAGCCTAAATTGATTCACAAAAGTTATTTCCAACTCAGCCCAAGATGTAATGGAATTGGTAGGTAAACTAATGTACCAATCATATGCCATTTCATCTAAGGTGAGAGGAAACATTCTGCAAGCAACATCCTCATGTTCAACTTGTAGTCTAATCAAGGTATCCTTGTAAGCTTGAATATGCTCTTCAACAATTCTAATTCCATCATGTTTATATTTAGGTAAATACCTTTCTACATTTTTGGGAATGTCATGGGCTGCTCCAACAATGTTTAAAGGACTGCTATGAGCACCTAACCAAGCTGCAACTCCTACCATTGGAATTACTAGTGGAGGAACAAATGGGATGATGGGTAGCGATGAACTGCTACTGGGTGGAATAACAATCAAACTCTTAGACCTTCTGATCCTCTTTGTAGGAGAAATGCTATGGAAAATAGTATCTTCAGAAGCCTTAGATCTTGTGATTATGATTTTTGGTTCCAGCTTAATAATGAAAACAACAAGTGTTTAATGATCTTGAAATGAAAAGACTTCCAATTTTCAAATGTTTAACTGATAAATCATCATGTTCATTAAAAATGCATCAATTAAACCATAACAATAAGGAATATTCTCAAATTTGTAAAATATTAGAATCAATGCATCATAAATTAGAGAATTTCCAACAATAAATGTGAACGTGTAAAGACCCTAAATTTTGTTAAAATTTAATAAATAAATTGATATTAAATACATGAATCACAAGCCACTTGAAGAGGCTCCATTGGAATCATATGCCGCTTATAGTGGGCTCCCTCCTGAACTTATTATAATCCATATTCTTTTTTTTTGATACCTAAGTACTATGCCCTCTTCCTAAATTTATATCTAACCTAAAGATATGTTGGCGAAGATATGTGACGTTTCATTTTATTAATTAATAATATAATAATTAATTGATTAATAATATTAAATATTAATGTTAGGATGGAGGATCCTAACATGCCACCCTTCCTGGAAAAATCTTTGTCCTCAAATATGGGACTAAGAAAATTGTTGTTGAAATTGATGAAGCGCTTCCCAAGTAGCATTTGCTCAAGTTCTTGCACAAGTTTAATGTCACTTTTCTATAGGTAGGGATATCTTGAAGGTCAAAGATTTAGTGGTGGATTGCTAGGAAGAATAGTAGGATCATGATGATAGTGGAGGGGTAACCCTTGTGGTGCCTCAAATAAGCTGAAGTGATGTGTCAAAAATTATTGTAACCCTTCCATTTTAGCCTCTTCTTCTCATGTGGAATGAAGGGAAAATAATTGTGCAATCACCCTTTTTTCTCCTTTTTTAATAAGTTTTCTGATACGTTGAGAACTCGCTATTGGTGAGTAACTTGTGTATAATCCTTTTAGAGTGTATGTATAGCCTTCAACAACCACTTCTTGCATGTCTACCTCGTCTTTCCTGGCACATCGATCACTTCTTGCACATAGACCTCATATTCTCTCTATGGAGGGATAAGGATCAACTACATTCAACAAATATAATGTTTGGGTAGTGCATCTATTATGGGGTCCATATTGCTCATCACAATTATAGCAAAGATATTTTGCCTGCCACTCCTTCATTTCCTCTGGGTTGAGGTACTTAATCGACAAGGGTTAGTGATATTCTGGGATAGCATGTGAGATAAGTGATTGTTCAATGGGTTGCTTCTCATGTTGACATAGAGAATTGAATTTATCTTTGGATAACTTAGCTAATCCAATGGTTTCGAGTAGGGTGCAAGGATTATACATCTCCACCTCCACTCTAATTTCTCCTTACAATCCATAGGTGAAGCAACTTATGAAAAAATATTTATCCAACCCTATGGTGTGTTTGGTAAGTTTCTTGAATTGAGTCTAATATGCATGCACTAAAGTTAGCTAACGTAGGTCCCTGACTTGGAAAATTACGTGATCCAATTTGGTGAAATGGGGATTGTGAGATCTTCCTCCATTAGATATTTTTGTAATCCCATTATTATTATTATTATTGGAAGTTATGGTCATCAAAAAAGTTATCGTTAGAAATTTTCATCAAAATTTGCCATCAAAAATTTAAATAAAAAATTATCATCAAACATTTGTCACAAATTTTTCACTAATTTTTTGAAAAAAGTTGTCAAAAATATCGTCAAAATTTTGTTGTCAAGATTTTTCGAAAAAATTGTCATCAACTTTGCAAATATGGTTGTGAGTATGGTTGTCAATATTTTTCAAACATTTATTTTATGACTTTATCACCAAAAGTTGCCAAATTTCTTGGGTCAACAGATAGATTTTAAATTTTTTAGCACCAATTTGAAGCCAACGATTAATATCAAATTTTTTACAATACAAAAATTTATGACGAAATGACCAATAGATGATTGACATAGAACTAACAATGTGGAACTGACAAAGCATGACAATTGGCAAAACTAACAATGTGGGACTGACACAGCACGACGACTGATAGAACTAATGACACAGGACTAACATAGAACTAGCAATTTTGGATTGATGGAGATAGCATGGGATACTTGACATGGAATATAAAGGATGAAGACTAGGATTGATAGTAAGACAACTACGTGGACTAGGACACTATACTAATTTGGAGGGATGTAAACAATGATACTAACATGATGATGTAGCGGATTGACATGATGTGAGATAGAGAGACATAACACAGGAGAGGACTAACATGGAGGACCAAGATGTGGAAAATGCATGGTGATGGGGTACGTACGAGGACCAATGTGAACTATCACAAGGAGAGGATTAGGTTTTAATGTAGACACAAACAAGAGCAAGGGCTGATGATGCAGAGTGATGTAGCGATCATATAGTGGAATATCTTCATATGACCAATCACATGAATCTTCAATTTTTGTGGCATGTAGTATGAGTAAATAGCAGTCATAATATTAGCAAGAGTGAACAAGTGAATCAGAAACTAAATATAGATTGACACAAGACATAGTGAACACGATGTGGGTGACGAAAGATAGACAACGGTGGACAAGAGATAGCTACGATGGGTCAGAGAGTGGATAGGTGATAGTTAAACGGACACGTAAGGGTGGCCAAGGTTAATGTGGCTAAGGTTTACATTTTTTAATTTCATAAAGTAAAAAAAATAAAAAATTTAAAACCCCAAAAAGAAATTCGTCAGTTTCAAGAATTAAGATTCAAATTTTCATATTTACATAAATTTCATTTTTTTAATAAAATTTTGAAATTTAAAAATTTGCATAATCGAATAACGCAGTAATCAAAGATAAAAAATTTAAAAAAATATGAAATTTATGTAAATATGAAATTTGAATCTTAATTCTTGAAACCAACAATTTTTTTTTAAGGTTTTAAATTTTTTATTTTTTATTTGATGAAATTAAAAAATGTAAAATCTAGGGTTTGAGAAAATAAAATGAAAATAACAAGTCACTGTAGCTTCTAAAATTTCAACTTGAATCTACATAAACAAATATTCTGAACTAAAATCAACATTAAACTAATCAGTCTTCACACAACCCAAAATTAATGTGATGCAATCTTCTAAGGGAATAACGAAATATATTACAAAAAATAATAAGTATACCATCCACATGCATATAACTTATTAAAAATTCCAATACATTACCAAAATGAAAGATGTTTAATGAATTATCCTTCAGAATACCTTGCTTCAAATGGATTATAATGGTGAATTTTTTGCGGTCCAGCAACCAGGGAGGAGATGTTCTTTTACAAAATCAATTTCCAACATGCACTTGCTGCCAATATTCTCCGACCCTTTTTTTGTGCGTTTGAATGGATATTTAAAATTTCCAAAAATACTTCGTTTTCTTTTTTCTTGTTTAGTTTTCTAATGTTTCAACTTGTAACCATCGCATCCTCCACTTGTTTAAGAACTTTGATAATGCTTTTATGATTGTACCTAAATCCATCAAACACGTGATATTTGGGGACCCTCATTTTTGATGTAAAAAAATATTAATAACGAAACAGTGGTAGCATGATTAGTTATCATAATTATTCCTTTTGTCCTTTTCATATAAATCTTCTTCGTTAGAGTGGCTCTTCATTACCCATCCATAATATGGGTGCATCATTATCAACATTTGAATAATGGAACATATGAGCTACACTCCATGATTCATACTTCCAATGTCCCAACATAGTGATAAACTACTACCCCCGCACAAAAAATACCAAAACTAATGGAAGTCATGTGTCACTATGCTCTATTTACATTTTACTTTCCTCCTTATGGGTATCCATCTACATATTCATGATGTTATCATTCCTAATACATCTTTGATAATATTTATATTCCTTGTAGCGCACGTAAAGAAGACATATTTGTTTCACTGAAATTGAAACTCATTGGTTTCATTATAATCTTAATTTTTTTGAGTGTTTTAAATCCTTCGAAACTCTATAGAGTCTTCTACAACCATCTACTCTTAGATCCTCCAGGTCTAACATTTTTTCATCCTGTAAATACTAGTAGCTCCTCCAAAATAAGGGACCATGAAGTTTTGAGTATCCAATGCTTCAAAAAATCCCAATTGTTGATTCTCTAGAAATTTTCAACTCAAAACCCCCAAGTTAAGTAATGTCTCAGGTCCGAGGTGTAGACCAATTGGTTCATCCAAACCCCATAAGGGGGCAGAGGTCCAAGGTTCAAATCTCGAGCCTCGTCGGACTGAACGCTTGTCCCTTTCCTGGTGCTTTCAGCGGTGTAAAAGGTTTAAAATGATTGTGACATGGTGGTTATAGGGGCAGACTGCACGAAGATCTGTGTGGTGGCTTCCGAGGCGAACAACGCAGAATACTATGGCGGCCATAAAAGCTGGACAACCTACCCGGATTCATGGCAGCTACCAATTCCACCATGTATATACAAAAAAAAAAAAAAGTAGTATCTCCAGTGCTGGATAATCACTGTAGTCACAATACTATACATGGTATGTATGTGTATATACAATATGATAAGCTAATCCATACACACCATTTTATATTGTATATACCATAAATATCTTTGTTGTCCAAGAGAACTACCACATCTATGTGTTCTAAAATGGAATGTGTTGCAAGCATACCTTTGTATGGTCCTTCCAAGACTTTTCTTGACCGAATAAGTAAGTTTTATGACAACTATATCCATAAACATATCTTATATATAGGTAGTTATGCACTGAGAACTCCTCCGTATATAAATGACAACATAGATCTGTCAGTGTTGGTTTCACTTGCTCCTTTAATCATACAAGCTAGTTCATTGTAATTTTTGTGACTTTCCTCATGAATATGTAGAGGATAAGAAGTATATCATCCTATTATTTTAGCCCTGTTGCAACATTTCCAGCCTCTTCAAGAATTGGCATATGTCCCCGATGGCAATTAACACCCCACCCTTTATAAATTTCCAAATAAAATTTTGATCACTTGGTATAATTAAAGAATCACATCCCATTAAATATAAACTATTGATATTCATCATATATGATTTAAAATTATACAAAACCTGTGGATGTATACATGGGGAAGAAGCATTAGTTTTCTAGATCCTAACGATCTTGTTTTCCATCATAGTCAAATTAAAAGAATTATACCATCTCATTAGGTGCGTTGTGCTTATTTATCCCTTTTACTCTCATCTTGCAAGGCCTCTCCATGTAGATTTCAGCATCATGTGGCATTACCCCATAGCTTAGACATTTACCCTTCTATATTCAGCATCATGGTAAACCTTGACACCTTCCTTCAATACTTCACTTCCCTAATGTCCAACATATACACCAAATTGTAATGTCATCCCGTTGGTGTTCCACAATCAATTTTTCCATCCCAAGAACATCTTCAAAGTGGCCAAAGAAACCCTCATGTACTCAACATGACAAAGCATATATCTACCACTCGTCTACATTTAATCCCACATGTCTTGCATGACAACCCAAGGTGAGGTTTATCAACAAAAATGTGCTTCCATACAAATAACTCAACTAAGACCTTTGGAGGTATTTTGGAATTTGTGCCTTTGCATTTATTGTGCCTCTCAGAATCCATACCTCCACCTTGACCGTGCTTTGGTACCATATTTGCTAGTTGGCCAGGTCGGGGGTTTACCTCGAAAATTATGTCACCTATTGAAACATGCAGACACTGTTAGTAAATAATAAAAAAACTTCACCCTCTTTTTTATAAATATTTTAAATTTAATTCAAAACTTTAAAATTAAAATATAAAATTTCAAACATTAATATTTTAAATTTAAAATAATTTATTTTAAATGTTTGAATTAAAAACCTTAAAATTTAAATTTAAAAATTCAACATTAAACTAAACCAAACATTAAACATTTTAAAAAAATTAAACACATTAAACTCAACCAAAAATTTAACAAAACATTAAAAATTAAAATAAAAAAATAAATCATTAAACCAACATTTAAACCTTGGAATCCACATTGCAAAATTTATTGGTATAAACCAATCAATAAAAATAATCAATGCAAACAAAAGGTCACATTAAAAAAAATGAAATTTTAAGTGGGTCCCCAAATTTGGGGTATGTTGTGCAAGGGCAACAACAACGCCCTTGATTAATGTGACAAAATCAATCCTAGAAAACATTTTAAAGCATAGATAGAACAATGGCCAAATTTTTACTGGTGATGGTGAGTAATGCAATGTGTGAATGCAACATTCTTGTGAAAATTTATTGCTTGATGTTGTTTTTGTTTTTTTATGATATTTTGATGTTTTAATTTTTTTTTTTTTTTATGTTTTTGTATCTTGACTAATTTTGTGATGTTTTTGTATTTTTGGTGATTTTATGATGTTTTTGTATTTTTGACAATTTTTTGATGTTTTGTATTTTAGTTTTGATTGTGTGATATTTTTGTATTTTTGTTTGTGTATGTACAACACTAGCTATGAACTAGGCATTTAAGGCATGCAAATTAAGGATGTTGATTGGTTCAGGTTCCTAAATTCCCTCAAGGGTGGTAAGTTTATATGCACTAGTACCAAAGGTTTGCATGATGATGAATGGACCAAGCTAGTTGGTAGTAAACTTGTCATGCAAGTGCAGTGGAAGGCTCAAATTTTTCTAGTTTTCTTTAAGAATGAAATCCTATAATTGAAATTCTTGAGGATGCACCTTATTATTATAAGCACATTTGACCCTTTCCTGATAGATGCAAAGGTGCTCAAGTGCATGAATTCATCATTCATCAAGCAAGGTCAGTTGATCAAGGTGCACTTGTCATGCAGTATCATCATCAATGAATTCTTGTAATGATCTGTGCAATGATGGTATTTTGAGCTCAAGAGATATGATGTCTTTGGTGCCATAAACTAGTGAGAATAGTTTTTTCCCCTGTAGGTGTGCGTATGCTTGTTCAATAAGCCCATAATTCTAGGGAGAGTTGGAGATGCCAATCTGTAAAGATAAAAATGAAACACTAGATATAACTAACTAAAAATGAATAAACCAAGTGACACAATAAATTGCACAATGAAATAGATCTGATATTATTATTGTTGGGGGATCTGAGTACAATCAAATGTGACCCCAAATAAGGGGTTTTACATAGTTTATTCAGATACAATGAATACAATAATGCTAGGGTTCTCCGAAACCCTAGCTAGCAATGCTTGTGCTGTTTATAAAAATCATTCTTGCTCCCAACAGAGTTGAGTGGGCTTCAGATATCCATTGAGCTGGGCCACTCCAGCTTAAACAACTATCCAACACTGATGAATCTCCAGATCTACACACAAAAGATGAAAGAAAAGAGTTAGTAATAATTGAGAGGGCTCCACTACGTGAGACCCTTAGAAGTCAATAAAACCCTAACTATCATATAACTCTACTATAAACAAATAAAGAGATATTAAAATTAATAAATAAAGAATTATTTACCTTGCTTCTTCCTAGTTGTTTGTATATGAATGGATCTATTGCAGCTCAACAGTGCAGATGTTCCCTAACTAAACCTGAGGATCTTGCTTGTCTTTAGAATAGGACTTTAAAATGCAACAAGGCTCTTAGGAAGAGTAGCAGGGCACTTAGGAATGTGGTCAAGAGTAGTAGGGCACTCAAGGAGAGTGGTAGGGCACTCGATATTGTGTAAAATAGTAGTAGGAAACTCACGAAGAGCGACAAGGCACTCGAGAAGAGCAATAGAGTGCTCATAGAGAGCGATAGGGTGCTCGGGAGGTCAGATAAGACCTGTAGAAGTAGATCTGATGGTGGTAAAGGATGTGATAATGGTGGCGATGAGTGAGGGGATGAGGGATATGGTGAATGGAATGGGGTTAAGGGACAAATTATAGATTGGGACCTTAAGGAACTCATAATATTCCAAGAGTTAGGGAACTCAAGAAATTAGGTCAAGAATCAAAAACTTAGGAACTCAAGGGGTTGAGCCATCAAAATGGCTCCTACTTATAATCCAACCTAGGGCATGCTAGGGTTTCAATGACACTAATCGTGTGGTTGAGATTAAAGCACATCCAAGGGTGGATATTAAGTTTAGGGTGTGGCATGGATTAATGTGGATGGATGGATGAGATTAAATGAAATCGGATGGCTGGGATTTATTTATTTATATAAATATATATTTATTAAATATATATATATATATAATATTAATATTAAAATATATATTATTTAAATATATAAATAATAAGAAAAAATGGTGGGAAAGCTAGGATGGAGGACAAGTGGCTAGATTTTGGTGTCTACAAATACCCCTTTTTGTACCATGTTGCGTGAAACACAATATGGTGCAAAAATATGAGATACTTGATCGGGCTAGGCACAAAAGTAGCTTCTCTCTCTTGTTGGAATGTGGAATGAAATTGAAGGCAAAAGAATAAAGAATTTAAGTTATTGCATAGCTTACCCCCTCAATTGGTGAATGAGTTGTGGATGAATCTCACGAGCCAATTGAAAAAGAATGAATGGAAGAAATATTGTGCAAAGAAGGAAATGGGAATGATGGAATGTGTGACCATTTTTGACCCCAATGGTTGAAGGTGTTGGTGAAATGGGAAATATGAATGCGTCTATTTTTGCCCCAACAGATGAAGGGTTTTGGGAGAAATGATGATGATGATTGCATCTATTTTTGCCCTAATAGATGAAGGGTTTTGTGCTGAATGTAGATGTCATGATCATGTAAGATGTATCCCATTATGGGAAAATCATAATCAAATTTTAGTTACCCCAAATTTGGGGTGATTCCATGATTTGGAATAAATTTTGTCGTATGGCCTCATTGATATGCAATATGAAGATGCAAAAGTAAAATAAATAAGTCATCTTCGGAGGGCCTGCTAGTGATTATAGGATAATTCCTCTAAAATGGAACCAATCACCCTAGCTAGAGCCAGTCGCTATGATGATTGTCAAGGAAATTGGGAATGATGTGATTTGATTTTGTCCATGTTTTAAGCCCCATGAACTAGGCCATCAATGATAGCTTTTTAGCAAGATTCATCTTTGTCAAAGGTTCACTTGGAATGTGAGGAACCAAATTTGATTGTGCTTTCAAACTAGGAGATATGGAATGATGATGATGACCAAGTGTTCTTATGGTAATTCATTCATCTTACCGAATTGCATGGATGCAAATCGCTGCAATCGCCAAGTATATAGAACAAACCACTATATACAAGATTCACTTGAAATTCGGTACATGTGGGAAGAAATGGATGATGGATGCTGATGTTGGTGAATTTTGAAGTTTCGAGGATGAAATGTGATGATTTTGTGAAAAATAGAAATTGATTGGAGAAGATTGAATAGCATATTGGTTAATCTAGCGCCTTATTGGACATAAAATTTGATTTATTGGTCCAAATCAACTCATATTTTTACAAAAATTGGTGGGATGATGGGAATTATGATGCAGATGATGAAAATGGTTGTTTTGTAAAAATTTGGACTATTTTGATACATTTTGTAAGTGGAATTGTGCTTTTTATGACTTGTGGTCGCAAATGAAAATTATGCATCCAAACTGATTTTTGTTTTTACAAAACCTGATTTTATGATGGAATTGATGTGTGGGTGAAATTTGGTGAGATTTGGAGGAGGTAAGCTACCATTTTGATCGATTTTACCTTTTGTCGATTTACATGATAAACGCCCGCATGTGTTTCTGAGGTGCAAGAAATGCCCTACTTCGCTTCAGGGCTCTAGGAAACTTTCCCATATGCTTGTGCATCCTAGAAAGTGCCCTAGTGTGCTTAAGCTTGTCTGAAATGCCCTAGGGTGCTTCAATGCACCTGAAAAAGCTATAAATAGCTTTCAGATTGGAAAATGGAGCTCATTTGCACGTTTACAAGTTTGAGAAGTTGCATCTGAGGGGTGGAGTGGATTTGAGGAGGGAAGTGAGGTAGTGAAATTTGGTGTGGAAGCTATGGTGGTGGAGGGAATGAGTGCGATGACTGGAATGGAGGCAATATTTGCTAAGGTAATGTATTTTGAAGCTTTTGTGCATTGTGCAAAATTTTGTTGTTTTTTTTACTTATGAAATGTGTTTATTGCTGCAGTTGCAGATTTTGGAGCCACGACATCGATTTTCTCCTCTCATTCTAGGGATGAGAAAATAGTTGTCAAAGGATGAGTGGGAAGTGTTGGAGGCTATGGGGATAGATGGTGCAGCCCGATTGGATGTGGTGAGGGTGGATGAGGGGTATCTTTCGACCTTAGCTAAAATATGGGATGCGGATAGGGGGACCTTCCAGCTACCTATCGAGGAGGTGACGATTACCCTTGAGGATGTGTATCACATTCTCAAGGTGCCAGTGGAGGGGGTGAAGGTGGAGGTGGGCTATGACAAGAAGGCATAGATGAGCAAGATGTTCGGGGATAAATGGGATGAGGTGAAGGTGGAGAGTGGAGGGATTCCATACTTGTCCATGTATGTGGACAAGAAGTTGAAGCCCCTTTTGACCTTGGTGATGTTCATGTTGGTGAACATAGTGGTCCCAAATAGTACTGGTTGTAGGTTCCCATGGAACCTATTGGGATTGGTGAGTGACTTGCTGACTACATCGCAGTAGTATGCATGGGCTCCCACTTTATTGGTGTAGGGTTGTATGAGGTGACACGATAGAAGAGGAAGGGCTTAGGATGTAACTTTCTTCTTCAGTGTTGGGGATGGGAGCACTTTAGAGTGGCATGATCAGAGGGCCTACCTTGTGAGGAGTGGGATGGGGTGTAGCCCTATGCTAGGAGATGGGTGGTGGTGGAGGAGGTACAGCCAAGTCATCCAGTGTGATCGAGTTAGTGGTACTAGGATATGTGGGCTGGACTAACGTCCACCCAAGTGATTTGGAGGCCTTGGTGGGGGACCACATGGACTGAGGATGGGGAGCAGCTATGATAGGTGAGGTAGCCAAGGTGGATAGTTGGGAGGAGGGTGAGTGAGGTAGAGTACTTCCAATTCTCATGGGTATTGTGGTAGTTTGGCTTGCCACAGGGTGTACCAGATGAGTCGGTGCTTTATAGGAGGTACCGAGAGGAGGTGGGGCTTCCATGTGTAGAGCCATGGAGGGATGTGATTGAGGATGATGAGGAGCTGGAGGTCCCAGATGTGGAGGATGTGGGGATGACCCTCGAGTATGTTGCATGGTTTGGTGCCCAACTAGTATGGGTACCTAGGGTATTGGTTGATGGCGAGGATGATGATGAGGAGTCTGATGGGGCTCCAAAGTGATCGAGGCACCTCTAAGCTAGAAGTTAGAGGAAGAAGTTGAGGGGTGCGAGGTAGTAGACTCCTATGGCTGGCAGAGGGGAGGATGAGGAGGAGGAGGATGATATGGGGGAGATATCGGATGTGGTGAGGCTGTAGGCTGAGATGGAGTAGATATGTATGGAGTGGGAGGCATTGGTGTAGTCTCATGATGAGGCTATAGCATAACTATAGGTGGAGCTTAGTGCATGGGATGCGACTATAGCTCAGATGCAGGTGGAGCAGGTGATGGGAGGAGCTAGTGGAGAGGATCGAGAGATGATCGTGAGGCTCTAGGCAGAGCTTCTAGGTAGGGAGCGATGACATGGGTTGGACTTGTGGTGACTACAAGTGAGCAAGGCGTATGTGCACTCCTTGGAGGATTTATGTATGGTAAACCATATCATGTTGCTAGATCCTCCATCTTTTTCTATGATGTAATCGACTAGGTCGATTGAGTCTAGATAGAGTTCTAGGTCTAGGGCTCCTAGTAGGTCATAGGGGTCCATTCAGAGACATTAGCTAGTGCTGAGATGCACTTTTTGTATATGAGCCTTGGTGCTCTAGTATATGTAGCCTTTGGGTACTCATTGTACATGTGATATTTATACACATATATATACATGGCTTTTACCTTTTGTGTTATATGTGTTTTTGTGGATGCTTTTGTGTTGAATGCTTTTATGGAATGCATGTTTTCTATTTATGATGAATGCATATGCTATGTTATGGATGATTAATGCAAGATGGCATATATGGATGATTAATGCAAGGTGAAATTCTAATGATCATTTATGGTTTAGATCTTTGCTTTGGCCATGTTTAGCATTGTTGTTTAATCAGGGGCACCAAACTTGGTGGCATTTGGTGGATAATGGCTCATGAAATGACATGGATGTTGACATGGAAGAAGATATGGATGTTGATATGGAAGAAGATATGGATGTTGATTTTTGTAGAGACTCAAACATCCTAGTGTATCAAACAAACTCACTAATACTACCTAATCCCTCTAGGACCAAATGTGTGTGCAATGAATTCATTTACCGAATCAAGAGCATGGTAATGACTCGAGGTAATCAAGAACCAATGTGTGTGCAAGTGAGTTCATTAACTCATCTTGAGTAAATTGGGTAAACCTATTATGGATGAAACCAAGAGGCTAGCTTATCCGTATGAGCGATCAGAGGTCTCTTTTGAAAGAGACGTGTCATCACACATGAGCGTACTCCACTACCAATCAAGCGTCTATAGCTCTGATGGAGGCTAACTCCATAGTCCATGATTTATATTTTTGATCTCTTAAATTTTGGGGATGACTACCTAACCGTCTGACTAGAAATGTAGTATGATCCTTACAACCCAATGATCAATGGTGTGTGATGTAAAATATTTAGAGTTTTGAAGTTGGATTCTCAACCTAAGTGTGATGAGAATTGTACCCTATTCTTACTACTTTATATTTTGAATTTGAAGAATTGTGATAGTGGTGAAAACCACTATTTTTATGGACTATGTTGCATGATGGGACTAGCAAGGATGACCCTTTTCACTTCAAGGTTCATACCAAGTATGGTGTTATCCCTCTTTGACACAAGATGTTTTTAAGATGTGAAATTGTGGTTGGTTCAAGAATATTTTGGAGTCAATTCCCAAAACTCAATATTTTCTTAGTGTATATGTGTAATGGTCCTAAAAGAACTTGACATGTATTTTGGAGGTTTCTTAAAACACTAGGAGTGGCTGAGTGACCGAAAACACCTAGGAATTATGGAGATGTGGTTTGTGTGAATGGCAATATGACTTGATGGAATTGTGTGGATGACTTTGTGAGGGTGCCCCTGATTAAGGCAACATGACTTTATTGGACCAATTCAAGACCTTGAACTTAATAAATGATCCCTATTATGATATGTGAATGGAATGTGAATGCAATGTATGATATGCAATGAAATTTTGGCGGATGCAGTGTTTTGTGAAGTGTAATGCAAGTGAAATGCAATGTTATGAATGAAGTGTATGCAAATATTTTTGTGTATTAGCCATGTATATACATACATATATATAAATAAAATCATGCATAAAATACTCTCAAGTGTATAACATTAAGTGGTTTGGGTTCTTCCTCTCCCTCTAGACTAGCAAGCCTATAAGTACCATTACCCACTCTTTGTGTAATAATGTATGGACCTAACCAGTTAGCCATGAATTTATCATGAAGATGCGGTAATGCATTGGTATTTTGTTGGTTCTCTTTAAGGACAAGATCTCCTACTTGGAATTCATGTAGATGGACTTTGGCGTTGTAAGCACACTTTAGGCGGTCTTGATATACTCGTAAGTGCTCTAAAGCATTGAATCACCTCTCATCAAGAAGTGTGAGTTGGTCAAGATGTGCTTGTCTAGCGGTGTCATCATCTATGAATTCTTGCAAAGAAATTTGCAAGGAAGGGATCTCGAGCTCAAGAGGCATGATTGCTTCGGCTCCATAGACCAATGAAAATGGTGTTGCCCCTGTAGGCATGTGGATGCTTGTTCGATAAGCCCATAATGCCAAGGGAATTTGTGTGTGCCAATCTCTATGATTTTCTTTGACAAGTTTCTTGAGAATAGCAACTAAGGTCTTGTTGGAAGCTTCAACTTGTCCATTTGCTTATGGGTAATAAGGAGTCGAGAAACTATGTTGAATGTTATATTTCTCACAAAGTGCTCGAACATCCTTATTCTTGAAAGACTTGCCATTGTCTAAAATGATTTTTGAGGGGATACCAAAATGACAAATGATATGGTGAAGTATAAACTCCACAATTCTAGGTCCTATCATGCTAGTTAGAGGAATTGCCTCAACCCACTTTGTGAAGTATTCAGTGGTTGTGATAATGAATGTATGTTGTCCCGAAGAAGGAGGTGAGATTTTTCCAATTAGATCTAGACCCCATTGTGAAAAGGGCCAAAGGCTTTGAATAGGTTATAAAGCTTGTGATGGTACATGAGTTAAATTAGCATGTTCTTGGCACTTTTTGCAATGTTTGACATAGGTGCAACAATCATGTTCCATTGTGGGCCAATAATAACCCATGCATAAAATACACTTTGCAATGGCCATTCCACTAAAATGACCACCACAAGTACCATCATGGGCTTCAGCTATGGCTCTTTGAGCCTCACTAGCCTCGAGACAATGAAGGAGAACTCCATCATAACCATGTTTATACAACACATCCCCCAAAAGAATGAAATAAGCTACCTTTTGCTTGAAAGTGTATTTGGAAGTTCGAGATATATCATATGGGAGTGTTCCAAACTTGAGAAAGGCTACTATTTGGCTTGACCAAGGCTCATATGAATCTGATTGGATAAAGCAAACATCCTTTTCATCTTTTGACTCAGCATGAGAAATTGCAGATTTAGAGACTGTTGAAATGATAAGAGGTTGTACCTCTCCAAAGGAGTCTTTTGGAATCAATGATCCAAGGGAGGCCATCACATCTACAAATCTATTAGTTGAACATGGCAAGCTATTGATTTCATACCAATCAAACTTAGAGAGCAATTTCATTGCTACTTCATGATAAAGCTTAATGGTAGGTTCTTTGCATTGGTATTCTCCATTGATTTGCTTGACAACAAGTTGAGAATCACCAAATATCCTAATATGCTTAATGCTCATAGCTATAGCTGATTGAAGACCTAAGATTAAGGCTTCATACTCTGTAGTGTTGTTTGTGCATTGGAAGTCAAGTTTAAATGACAAGGGGATAGGTACCCCCTATGGTGTGTGAAATATGACTCTAGCACCTTGACCTTTCATGCACTTAGAGCCATCAAAGAATAGTGTGATATCGACATCTTCCTCTAGAATGACATATTCTTCTTGTTCAGTGACAACAAATACTGAATCATCTAGGAGCTCAATAATCAAAGGATGATCACTAGGTAGTGGAGCTTCCGCAAGTTGATCGACTATTACCTGACCTTTAATGGATTTTTGGCTAATGAATTCTAGGTCGAATTCAGTGAGGAGCATTATCCATTTAGCGGTGCAGGTATTATTGTAAGTGCGAGACATCATGTAACGTAGAGGATTTTCTCTAGCTATGATGTATGTTGTGTGGCTAAGCATGTAATTTCGAAGTTTCTTAGTGGTAAAAACCACTGCTAAGCATAATTTTTCTACATAAGCGTATTTAGTTTCATAGCTTACCAATGTTCAACTAATGTAATAGACAACTTGCTCTCGATTTTGTTCATTATTTTGTGCAAGCATTGTCCCTAATGCAAAATTCATTGTTGAGATATAAAGATAAAATGGGACCCCTAGACATGGAGGAGCTAAGACTAGTGGAGAAGCTAGGTATTGCTTAATGTCATCGAAGGCTTTTTGACATTCATCTATCCAAGAGAATGGCACCCCCTTTTGTAGTAGGTGATTGAATGGCCTACATTTGTTAGAAAGTTGCATAATGAAACGATGGATTGATTGGATCTTTCCTTGTAAACTATGCAATTCCTTTAAATTAGTTGGGGGAGGCATCTCTAGGATAGCCTTGACCTTGTTAGGGTCCACCTCAATGCCTCTTTTGGAGATAATGAATCCTAAAAGTTTTCCCGAGGTAACACCAAAGACACATTTCTTGGGATTCAACCTTACATTATGCTCTAGGAGTCGGTCAAAAACTTTCTCCAATACACCAATATGTTCTTGTCGAGTTTTGGATTTAGCCAAGAGATCATCCACATAGTCTTCGATAATCTTATGCATGTAGTCATGGAAAATGTATGTCATGGCACATTGATAAGTGGCACCTACATTTTTGAGGCCAAAGGGCATCACCTTGTAACAAAAAGTTCCCCAAGGTGTAGTGAATGTTGTTTTGTGTTGGTCATCAGGATTTATTCGGATTTGGTTGTATCCTAAAAAACCATCCATGAGTGAAAGCATTTCATGGCCAGCATAGGTATCGACAAGAGTATCGATGTTTGGGAGAGGGAAGTCATCCTTAGGACACACTTTGTTAAGATCTTGAAAGTTAGTGCATACGTGTATCACCCCATTAGGCTTACGAATGGGTACCATGTTTGAGAGCCATTCAAGATAATCGATAGGAACTATGAAGTTCATATCTAGGAGTTTTTAAAGCTCTATTTTTACCATGAGGGCCATGGTAGGATGCATTCTCCTAAGTTTTTGTTTGACCGGCTTAGCATCAGGCTATAAGGTGAGATTATGGATAACCAAACTAGGGTCTAGACCAAGCATGTCCTTATAGGACCATGCAAATATACCATTTTTCCTCTTAAGGAGAGCAATTAATTGCTCTTGTTCATCGGGTGATAAGCTTTTTCCAAGCTTGACAATTTGGGGATTGTCTTTATCAGAACTAAGGTCCACATCGATGGTATCTTCAATTGACATGTGGGAACCTTCCTCAAGTTGATGGGGCATAGGAATCAAATGAATATCATCTAAGATATCATCAAACTCTTCTATCTTATCCTCATCTATATCTTCCTGGAAAACCTCAGGATCCGAAGGTGAAGGTGAAGGTGAAGGTGGAGGGGATGGAGGAATGTAGTTGGTAGAAGCCCTTAACAATTCCTCGATCAAGATAAATTTGATGAAGGTTGGGGGTGAGGAAATCTGGTCCATATCAATAAGGCTTACATCAATTGGAATTGGCTTAGTCGGATCGTATGGATTATGGAGTGGGGTAAATAAATCAATAGGATTCATGTTGACTTATGGGCAAGGTGCGGTTAGATGGAATGGATGGAAGGAACTTAAGAATTGATGCTAGTGGCTTGGTTAACCTGAACAACAACAAGCAACACAATTAAATGCATTTGTCTAAATGATATGTACATATGCAATGCAAAGCAATAAAATATTTTTCTTGATTTTTATAATTTTTTTTTTGGTAGTGGTGAAAACCACTATTTTTATATTATGTACATATGTTACAAATTTGGCTTATGGAATGGCTTAATGGAATGGAGGTGGTTCACCGGTAGGGGTGGCTCGCTCTTGTGGAAGAAGTAAGTGAAATATGGGCTCATGGATGGGGAACATGTTGAGATAAAACTCATCTTGTTTGGTATGGGGAATGATGGGCTCTAATTCTTCTTCAGATTCATCCAAAATTATCGATATAAGTTCGAATTCTTCATAGATTTCATCCTCAAAATTATCGAGATGGAGGGCATCTTCTCCTGAATTTAGATTAAGCCTTTGGAAGGCTTGTTCAAAAGAAGAGGTGGTGGAAAGTGGGTGGTAACCTAGACCTGAATGGTCGTGCACCTCTTGATATGGAACATCAATAGGTTGATGCACTCCTTGTTCATGCAATCCTAGGCCATGGCCTTGCCAATTAATAATGTGGAAGTATCGAGATGGGAATCCTGACATGTTTGGAATGTTGGCAAGAATCGGTTCTTTGGGTTCTTCTATGGGAGCTGGACTTGATGAAGATTCAATCCCCCCATATACAAAATTTATGCTATTTGGAGTTGAACCCATGTTATAGACTACTCCTATTGCTAAAGGTGGGTCACATGGGTGACCGAAATCCTTAGCACTAGGGATGGTGAGGGGCATGATGGTAATGTTGTCGACCACATATTCACCAATACTAGGATTAGTGAGGTGGACCTCAACTTGGGATGACATGGCATGACTATGATCAGATGATGACTCGAGGAATGGTGAAGATGGGGATATCTCACAATTCATCAATTTGACTTGTGAAACATTAGGTGAAGGAGATGGATTGGATTGGGAAGGTTATTGAGTGGATGATGATGATGTGGATGGCAATGATGTTGATGATGTGGACTGACTATGACCACATGTGCATGTAGTCAATGATGATGATGATGGGGGTGTGGAAGTTTGATGAGGGTTGGTGATGGGGAGCTCCTCAAGAATGGGATCCTTTGATGAAGATATTGGTGAAGTGGTGGATGGCTTAGATGATGGTGATAGGAAAATATGTGTGGAAGGAAGCATGGACTCATAAGGATTTGAAATGAAATTGCAATACTTAAATGGCTCAACATCCATCGGTATGCAATGTACTTGTCCCTCATGAACATATTTCAAACATTGATGTAGTATTGAAGGGACACATCTCATTTCCCTCATCCAAGGTCTTCCAAGGAGTACATTGTATGCCATGGATCCTTCCAAGATGTGGAACATTGTGTGCAATATTTTAGCCCCTACTTCGATGGGTAAAACAATAGTGCCAATTGTGGAACACAAAGCATCATTAAATGCTTTGAGGGTGAAGGATGACTTGGTGATATGTGATGGAGGAAGGTTCAAATGATGAAGAGTGGATGTGGTGATGATGTTGATAGAGGAACCGATGTCAATTAGCACTCTTTTAAAAGGCTTCTTGTCAATGAGAGCCATGATATGCAATGGAGGGTCTACTGATTCCGATGAGATTGGCTTAATCTCAAAGTCATAAAATGTGATGGAAGGCTCCATGCATGTTTGAATGCTCCCCACAAAGTTGTTGAAGGCATTAGGATCTTGCGATTGCAATTCGATGGATTTCAAAATATCCATTAATGCCTCTCGATGTGGGGGAGATTGTTGGATTAGCTCATATATTGACAATTTGGTGGAAGCCATTTTCAAACTTGTGGTTAACCGGCTACTCAAGGAGATGACTGGTTGAGGTGGACGATTGATGGGTGGATTTGGAGGATTCGATTGGCTAGGTATATGGATGGGTGATGAAGGATTGGGGGAAACTTGGATGGGTGGTGATGTAGAAGGTTGTGACACACTTGCTTGAGGTGGTTGCCTTTGTTGGTTATTCCTTTGACCTCTAGTGACCACATGAATGGCCCCTACAAACCCTTGGTATTGTTGTATATGATTGAATTGATTAGGAGGGGTTTTAGTGTTAGTCCCCCCTACATTTGGTTGCACCTCCTCATGATGAGGAAGTGGTGTTTGAAATATACCAAGGTTTTGGTTTTGTTGAGCTAGGGGATTATCAAGCTTGATCACCCCCAAGTCAATGAGGTCTTGGACTATGTCTTTAAACACATGGCAATTATTGATATCATACCCATTTTTCCTATGATAAGGGTAAAATAAATGTTCTCGATAATGTTTCCCATATTTAGCGAGATCATCTGATCTAATTTCAGGTAAAGCAAGTTTATTTATCTCATACAACCTTCTAAAAAGGGAAGCATAAGACTCGGCTAAAGGGGTGTATTGGTGATTTTATTGGATAGACTATCATCGAGGATGGTTTTCCATAGTTGGCACCATGTTTTGTACTGTTGGAGCTTGTGTTGTTGAGGGGACCGCATGATAGGCAATTTGTTGTGGTACTTGTTGCATAGGTTGTTGTTGAGCCATTATCGATTGGCTCATGACCACTTGATTGACTTGATTAGGTTGAGAGGTTGGGGTAGCCTATGTTGATTTTTGTTGGCCAGAATAATTACTTTTGTATTGGCCCTTATTTTGCCATTCTTTCTTCTTAGGCTTTAGTATGCCTTCTTGGATTTTGATATCCTCGATGACACTAGCCTGAGCTAAAGCTTCTTCAAATGATTGATAAGTTCGTAGTTGAAGCATCCAAGAGATAGGTTTTAAGCAACTCTTGGTGAATAACTTAATTAGCTCATCCATTGGTAGGGTGAATGGCAATTTAGTGATGATGACCCTCCAACGGTTACTAAAATCATAGATAGATTCATCATCATGTTGCCTTAAAGCATAGACATCAGACAATGAGATCTTCTTTTTAACATTTAGGATGAAACGGTCAAAGAATTGATCAATCAATTGTTCAAAAGTATAGATACTATGGCTTGGCAATTGATTATACCATTCTATGGCATCCCCTCCTAATGTTTGAGGAAAATTTTGAAGCATGAGAGCATTGTCATCTTGAATTCTAAAGTAGGCATGTACAAAAGTGCTCACATGTTCTTTGGGATCCTCAGTTCCCTTAAATTTTTCAAACTTAGGTATCGTAAAGTCTATCGGATATGGCGGTGATGGTACCGAAGGATGAATTGGTTGGTTGATCAATTGGCGTAAGGTTGGTTTCTGGTTTGAAAAACCAGGAGTATATTGCATCAATTGATCTATTTGTTTCTGCATGGCCTCAATTCGAGGGTCTTCCTTAGGAATGTGAAAACCCTGAATTACCTGATGGGTTTGTGGTGGTGTGGAGAAATGTTGTGGAGTGACTAGGTGATGAGGAGATTGGTATTGATGGCTTGGTGAATTAGATGGAATATGATGAATGGGGGATTGTTGATGAAACAATGGGGAATTATGAAATGATGTTGATGGATGGAGGTTATGGCTAGGCTGGCCAATGGGAATGGGATGGGTGATGGTATGGCTTGATGGGGGAACAGGGATAGAGACCATAGAAGACTATGGTACCCATGATGGACCTTGGTTGACAAGGACAATTTGAGTAGAGGTATGTAAAGGCTTAGGGTTAACCTGTACTTGTTGTTGAGCATTTTGATGTTGTCTAAGCAATTTTTTCAGGTGCTCCCATGCTTCACTAATTTCTCTATCAGAGGCTAAGGGTATGGAGGTGGAGGGTATGGAAGATGTGGTTTGGGGACAAGTTACACTAGGTATGGTAACTTGGGAGGTTGAGACTTGTGAAGCAGCATTTACATGTGCTTCATACAAGGGGTTGGTGTAGGTGGAAGTGTATGAGGTGCTAGGAGCACATGAAGGTTGGGGAATGGACACATGGGATGAAGGTGCAACTGATGCCTCAAAAAGAGGGTTGGTATACACCTAGGTAAACCTAGATGGGGGTTGGGAGTAGATAGGCTCTTGCTGTAAAGTAGACTCCTATCTAGGTGAATTGGGAATAGACTCTAAGACATAATTAGAAGACTTCATGAGAGCTTCTACTTTATCTATGTCTATATGGGTGATGTGGTTATCTATGGTAGGGGAGGTTGACTCCTCTTGGGGCATGGTCATATGGAAGGTTGTGGATGGCAAAGAATGTGAGGGACCTATAGATAAATCTGTCTATGTCACATTCAAGGAATCTACCATAGAAGTGGTGGGGAAGGTGGATGAAGGTTCCATTAAGTTATCTTGACTTATAGCTTTCTTTTGATTTCTAGTTAATACCATAAGAAAAATAAATCAAGATACAGATTAAAATACCAAATGTAACACAAAAACTAAAATTCTTAAGGAAACAAACAACCAATGCTAAGTCTCAACCAATGTGGCTTACCTTGTTCATTGATTATCTCCTTTTAATGTGTATTCATTTTATGTGTCAGTTTTGTGTGTTTTGATTTTCTAATATTGCTTAATGAAACAAAGGTGAAAAACTATGGCGAAGATAGGGCAACGAGATTCTTGTTGGTGATGAAATCCAACAAGTTTTCTCGAGGGTATCCTATGGTGGCTAAGGGCAGAGATTGGTGGATGGAGATGAATGCCACCATCACCAAATCTCAAGCAATGGTTGGTGATGAAATCCAACCACTACTATTTTGAATGAACCATGTTGTGTGTGAATTCCTTTTAAATTTTATATTTTCTATTGTGCACAAACAATGTTAGAAATAACTAATTTCATAGATCTAAATTAGAAGCCAACAAGAGAATGCCAAGTTCTCCAAAGGGTGTGAAGTACACCGCTTAAGACCCCCTATCTAAATAACAACCGAAGGGTTCGTCCACCCCTCTACCTAGAATCACCCAATGGAAGGGATACTTTTGGCAATCTAATGATGTTCCTACTTAGATAAACGAAAGAAAGTGTTTCTAACCCTAAGATGCAACACTATGTTATGCAATTTCTCAGTTCATATGCAAACAAAATGCAACAGTTTGTATTTGTGAATACATTAAGAAAATAGAAACCCTAATTAGAATATGTGAATGGATGCAAAACCTAAAAATGCAAACTAGAATGAATTATTTCCCAAATTACTTAATGATGGTTCATTTTATGCTTAAAATCTAAAAAATACAACAAATAACCCAAAATACGTAAAAATGAAAACTTAGGTTTTAGATAGCAGACTTACTGGACAACCTACGTATCTGCTCCAAATCATCGAAAAATGTAGCTGGGTGCTTTTGGACCTATGAAAACATAGTTGGGCACTTCTAGAATGTACCAAGGCACTTTTGGATGATCCTTGAGTGTCGTAGAGCATTCACGCACTTCCTGCAACCTTTTGCAACTCCTCAAAAACCCTAGCAGTCAAAAAATGCCTAATTTTTGCTCCTAAAAACCTACAAAATAGGACAAAAAACAAGTTAGAATTCAAGATAAATCATAAAATGAAACCCTTAGGGGGTCCCACCGTGATCACCATTTGTAGAGATAAAAATGAAACACCAGATATAACTAACTAAAAATGAATAAACCAAGTGACACAATAAATTGCACAATGAAATAGATCTGATATTATTATTGTTGGGGGAGCTGAGTACAATCAAATGTGACCCAAAATAGGGATTTTACACAATTTATTTAGATACAATAAATACAATAATGCTAGGGTTCTCCAAAACCCTAGCTAGCAATGCTTGTGGTGTCTGTAAAACTCATTCTTGCTCCCAACAGAGTTGAGTGGGCTTCAGATATCTATTGAGTCGGGCCACTCCAACTTAAATAGCTATCCAACATTGATGAATCTCTAGATCTACACACATAAAAATAATAACAGGGAGTTAGTAATAACTACGAGGGCTCCACTGCATGAGACCCTCATATATCAATAAAACCCTAGCTATTGATAAATGAAATTGCATGCAAATATAAAGATATGAAATTAATAAACAAAGAATGATTTACCTTACTTCTTGTTGTTTGTCCGTGGATGAATGTATCTGTTGTAGGTCGATGATGAATATGTGCCCTAACAACACTCGAGGATCTTGCTTGTCTTTAGAATAGGACTCTAAAACGTGGTAGGGCTCTCAGGAAGAGCAATAGGGCACCTAGGAATGCAACTAAGAGCAAGAGGGTGCTCGAGGAGAGTGGTAGGGCACTTAGGACTATGGTAAAGAGTAGTAGGGTGCTCACAGAGAGTGGTAGGGCACTCAAGAAGAGCAGTAGAGCACTTGCAGAGAGTGACAGGGTGCTCGAGAGGTCAAATCAGACCTGTAGAAGTAGATCTGATGGTGGTAAAGGAGGCGATAATGGTGGTGACGAGTGAGGGGATAAGGGATATGGTGGATGGAGTGGGGCTAGGGCACAAATGTTGGATTGGGACCTTAAGGAACTTCAAGTATTCCAATACTTAGGGAACTCAAGAAATCAAGCCAAAATCAGGGAATCAAAAACTCAAGAACTCAGGGGTTGAGCCATCAAAATGGCTCCTATTTATAATCCAACCTAGGGCATGCTAGGGTTTCAATGACACTAATCGTGTGGCTGAGATTAAAGCACATCTAAGGGTGGATATTAAATTTAGGGTGTGGCATGGATTAATGTGGATGGACGGATGAGATTAAATGAAATCGGATGGCTAGGATTTATTTATTTATATAAATATATATTTATTAAATATATATAAAATATAATATTAAAATATTATTATTTAAATATATATATATATATATATTATAAATATATATAAATAATAGGAGAAAATGGCGAGAAAGCTAGGATGAAGGACAAGTGGCTATGTTTTGGTGGTGGAAATGGTGGGAAAGCATGGATGGAGGACAAGTGGCTAGATTTTGGTGTCTACACAATCTTTGTGGTTTTCTTTTATTGTTTTCTTTATAACAATAATTATAGTCTTATTGGTTGCCTATGCTTGTCCATTACTCTACGAATGGTAAGGAGTAAATAAACTATGTTTAATGTTGTACTTAGTGCAAAATTCTTTAAAATACTTATTTTTCAATGGAGTGTCATTATTAGAGATGATTTTTGATGGGATACCAAATGAAAAATGATGTGATGGATTATGAACTCCATAATTTGAGATCTGATCATATTGGTAAGAGGAATTACCTCAACCCATTTGGTAAAGTACTCAGTAGTAGTGATGATGAACATATGGTGCCCCAAGGAAGAAGGAGATATCTTTCCTACGAGATCAAGATCCCATTACAAAAAAAGGCCACATATATTGAATTGGTTGCAATGAATATGATGGTACATGGGTTAAAGTGGCATGATGTTGAAATTTTGGACATTTTTGACATATGTACAACAATCACATTATATGGTGTACCAATAGTAACATGCATAAAATATATTTTGCAATGGTCATCCCACTAAAATGACCCCCACACATTCCATCATGTGCTTGAGAAATGATCCAATTTGTCTCTTGAGGTTCAAGATAACTTAAGAGGATCCCATAAAAGCTATGACAATAAAGGATATCATGCAAGAGTGTATAACAACCCATTTTTTCTTGAATATGTGTTTAATATTTGAGGACAAATCTATAGGTAGAGTACCCATTTTATAGTCTTTTATTTGTGAGAAACTATCATTTTATGGCTTTGTTTAAATGAAGTTCACATTCTCTTTTTTTTGAGATCATTCTCATTCAATTTTTTTATTGATATAGTATAAGTGATCCAATAGAGGCTATCATGTCTGCGAGGTGATTACTCGACCTAGGCATTTTATCAATTTCATACCAACCAAATTCTTAAGCAATTTATCAATGATCTATTTTTATTGCTTCAATAATAGGCATTTGCATTGGTAGATCTCCTTAACTTGATAGACAATAAGTTGGAAGTCACCAAAAATATTGATTTATTTGATGCCTAGGGAAATAGCAGTCTAGAGGCCTAGGATTAGGGCTTCATATTCTACATTGTTATTGGTGCAAGGGAAGCTAAGTTTAAATGACAAGGGCATAGGAGCTCCTTGAGGCATGAGGAAGACAACTCCAACACCTTGCCCTTGTTCACACTTGGAACCATCAAAGAAAAGAACAACATCAACCTCCTCTGTCGGTTTGAAATTTTCTAATGCTTTGTTATATTGAATACATTTTCATCAAGAAACTCGATAATAAGTGGGTGCTCATTTGGTAAAGGAGCTTTAGTGAGTTGGTCTACGATTACTTGGACCTTGATGGATTTTTGGATGATAAATTTAAGGTCAAATTCTATCAGAAGTATTATCCATTTGGAAGTTATACTATTTGTATAGGTGTAGCTCATCATATAGCGTAGAGGATTCTCTTTAGCTATGACATGTGTGGTATGGTCGATCATGTAATGTCAATGTTTCTAGTTGCAAAAATAACTGTTAGACATAAATTTTTGATATATGCATACTTGGTTTTGTAGCTCACCAAATTTCAATTGATGTAATAGATGGCTTGCTCTCTGTTTGCTTCATTCTTTTGCACTAGCATGGTACCAAGGGTAAAGTCTTTTATGGATATATATAGATGAAATGGAACACCTGGTCAAGGTGGTGTCAATATAGGTGGGGAAGCAAGATATTACTTGATGGCATCAAATCATCTTGAAACTCTTGATTCCATGTAAAGGTAACCATATTTTTCAATAGTTGGTTGAAAGGTTTACATTTATCAGATAGTTGTATGATAAAGCGACAGATTGCTTGGATTTTTCCTTACAAACTGTGTAGCTCTTTGAGGTTTGTAGGGGGAAGCATATCTATGATTACTTTGGCTTTATTTGGGTCGAATTTTATGCCTTGTTTGGATACTATAAACCCTAAGAGTTTTCTAGATGTGACACCAAAAATGCATTTCTTGGGATTAAGTCTCACCTTGTGTTTGACTAACAGGTCGAAGATCTTATGCAAAATGCTTATGTGCTCATGATATATTTTTTATTTGGCCAATAGATCATCTACATAATATTCCACTATCTTATGCATGTAGTCATGGAAGATATAATTCATGGTGTGTTGATATGTTGCACCTACATTTTTTAGGTTGAATGGCATGACTTTGTAGCAAAATGTCCCCTAATATGTGAAAGTTATTTTATGATGATCCTCGATATTAACTCAAATTTGGTTATACCTTGAGAAACCATCCTTCAAGGAGAGCATTTCATGGCCAATGGTAGAATCCATAAGTGTATCCATGTTTGAATGCAGGAAATTATCCTTAGGACATGCTTTGTTGATATTGCAAAAATTTGTGCAAATGCTTATCCCCTATTAGGCTTGCTAACGGGTACCATATTAGAAAATTATTATTGATAGTCAATGCATTAAATGAAACCCACATATAGAAATTTTTGTTACTTTTATTTAACCATTAGGGCTATGGTAGGATGAATATTTTGTTGTTTTTTCTTTATCGATTTTGTATCTGAGCTCAAGATGAGATTGTGGACCACTAAATTAGGGTCGAGGCCCCACATATATTTGTAATACCATGCAAATAGTTTTTTATATTTGGTGAGAAAGGCAATAAACAATGCATGTTATTTGATAGAAAGGCTTTCTCCAAGTTTAATTATTTATAGGTGTTCTAGATCGTCATTGAGGTCTATGTCAATGGTGTCCTCAATGATCATGTTGGAACCTTCCTCTAATTGGTAATGGGTGGGAATGAGATGGATGTCATCTGCTACATTTTTAAAAATAGGTGACTCAAAATCACTCATGTCAACATGACGAATGGTATACAGAGAAGGCAAGGTATACGATATGTAAGCATTGGCTTGATGGATCAATTAGTTGGATGGTAGGGAACTTGCAGAGGACGGCAAGGCAAAAATATTCTCAAAGTTAATGAGACTTGGATCAATGTGGTTGTATATCGATGGATTGCTTGGATTACGAAGTGGGGCGACAAGTCAATGGAGATCATGTTGACTTGTGGGATGATGAGGTTTTGTATATTAGGCAAAGGATTCCTAGGGACTTGCTCATAGGATAGGAGTTGGTCCAAGATGCGTGGTCACAAAATCGGTTGGACTTGTGGTAATTGCCATGATGTATGTGTTGATGCATTTGGATAATCCTAAGGAAGGAGCATAGTAAAATGGGTAGTGGAATGGGAAACATTTATTGATAAATATTGTCACTACCCAAAATTGTCACTATTTTTTTTTGAAACTTTTTCTTTGATCACCTTATGATAAAATAAGGTTATAATAACATTCTAAGACAAGATTTTCCCAATAAGAAATAAGTATTCCGAGTTGCAATAGACTAGATAAATAGAAGCACCAACTTCCACATTTCTCTCTATGCCAATTGCAAGTAGGAGCACCAACCCTACAACACCATTCCACCATCCCATAATGGTGGGTAAATATCAAAGTGCAATGGCTATGTCCTCGTAATTCATTTTCCAAATGACAAGAGGACTTCATAATGGTTGTACCAACCATCTAGGAGGACAATTCCCCACCAAGGGAATATCTCACTCAAATTATCCATACTACCAATAAGGCTAGTGTTTTAGGAGAATCCTATTATCTATTGCTCATTACAAAAACTTACATGCAATTGGGCTAATCGTCTTAAGTGTTATTATAAGATTTTCTTGCCAATAGGGTGAAGTTATTTTGGTGGTGGGGGTACTCAACCCATGAGTTTCGAGTCTTAGGAATGCTTATTTTGTGTATATGTTATTCAGGAATTAATATTCATCATATATGTTTGGTTTTCATGCTTACATTCCATAAAATTAAAGGAGTAAATAACCAAGCAGAATAGAAGAGCAACACAATTCCATTGAAAATTCCTTTTATATCCATTCATCATCTTCACCTATTGCTATGATGACATAATTTACAATATTTCCTTGCTATGCATGGTTTGCTATCCAATGGAAATGCTTACATCAAAAGAAATATTCTTTTCTAGATACAAAGCAATAAATAAAGATTACATCCAATCTTACATCACTTGGCTATTTTTCAGCCATTAAGAGTTACATCAATAATGTATACATTCAAATCTATATCAAAGAGTCTTCATTAATGGTTTCTTGGATCTTCTTTGCTTCCCATGCCTCTTCATGAGGTATGAGAGATGAATTTGTAAAGGATCAGGACAACTCACATGCAGAGTATGCCAATGCAGCACAAGCAAACCATGCTTCTTCATACTTAAATGCAAACATGCAAAACTAAGTTTGCTAGATGCATATCTCATGTTAATGAACATTCTTAGCAATATAGCATCCATCATGCAAAGAAGTGTTTATTGTATCAACCATGTCATCTTATGTTTGGTTTATCTTCAATCAAAGGAAGAGTCTCATACCTCCTCCTTAGGAAGAAGACACCAATATTCTCCTTAAATACTAGAAGTCTTCCATACTTATGAAGATAAGCAAAACATATAACTTAATTATACTACCAAACATAACTTTTAAGTTGAACTATATTTCTTTATTCATACTATCTAAACTATGTGATATGGAACCTTACAAAGAGCTAAATTGATCACTTGACATATTTCAAAGCACAAACTCAAAGCTTCCACTTTTCTATTGGATACCAAACATGTAACAAATCAATCTATGCAATGCTATTTGATTCTTCAATACAAGCCCAAAAATGATTCCAACACAAGGTATATGGCTTACTTAAACTATCCCTTCTTCCATTTCATGGTGGTAATACTCTCTATATATGAGTCACTTTACATTCAAATAGACATAGGAAATCACTATTTGATATATAGAAAGCCCTCATTCCTACAATATAACATAGATTATTAACTATTATTAATCCTTATGATCAAGCATTCTAATGCATCCTTATTGCAAATGTTAAGCCATACAACATCCAAACACTCATAAAGAAATGGAGTGGAAAGCCCCAACCTGGAATCCTTGCAAGGTGATCCTTCTTGAGTTGGGTATTCTCTCCTCTTGCTTCCTCTTCCTTTGGCACAACCTAGTGTCTTCACGGTCTCAAAGAACAAGTCTAAATATAATTTCCTTCCACTAGGGAGTCTTTTAAACCTTCTGGTTTATGATCCACCGAGGTGGAGAGCATACTCCCTAGGTTATCCAAGACTTCCTCCCTTACTACCTAATTCTTAGTACTTTCTTAAAGCTTTCTATTTTTTGATCCACCTAAGTGGAGAGCATAATCCCTAAGCTTCAAGATTTCCTTCCTGCCCTTTCTTCCCAAGGTGACCTCTATTTATAGGAAAAATTCTCCACTTATGGCCAAATAGTGACCTTATTATTTTATTATTAAAAGATGCCTTGGGCCCCTTAAGACTTATCAAGTCTTATGGAGGGTAATCCAAAAAGTAGAAGAGGGTCCAAATAAGGATAAGGTAGGTGATCTTATCTTGTTTTGTGTCCCCTCTTCATGGGAACAAATACAAATCTAATACTATTGAGGTATAGAATAGATACAAAGGTAGGACTATTAATGATAAGAGAAGAGACCTTCCTTTTATTTCCACCAATGTAGGGAAGCCAAATGGATAATTCCCAAGAGGATGGGATAATTCTTGTATTATTTAATAATACTAGAGTATTTTTAAGTTCAATCAAAATTGGGTCCACTTTGTGGGCACCTAATTATTTTAATAAAAAGGTAGCTATCTCCTACTATTTGATAGGTGGGTGTTGTAAGGGGAAATCTCACCTACCATTCTAGCCATCCTAAAGTTGCCATGTGGAGGAAGGGAATGGATATTTAAGTCAACATAATGTTTTATTTATTTTGGTCCAATCAAAATTGGACAAGTTTATAAAATAAAACAATTCACCTAATTCAGTAAATAGTGAATAGTGAATAGTAAATAGTGAATAATGAATAGTGAATAGTGAATAGTGAATAGTAAGTAATGAATCATAAATTAATGTAAAATTCCACTATGTCAATCTCATACAAATTTAATTGTAAAATCAAATATAAATCACTCAAAAGGCATACAAGCATTTGATGCACGTGCTCAGTATCCCCCATCACTGTTTTTCCTTTGAGTGGTAGGAATTTTGGAGTTATACTCAAGTGACACTGCCATCATGGAGGTAACTAGTGATAATAGGAATATTAGCTTTACCTATTGAGTTATCTTTCTCATCATTTCCCTTCTCATATCTCGGTGTTAAATCTTCCACCTTCAAGAATACCTGTTCCTGCAATAGTCAATACATGCAACATCATTTTCTCTTGGTAAAAACCAATATAATGCAAGTACATTAAGAATTACAAATCAACTATCATAATAAAAATAGTAGAGTCCCTTATAGGTGGGTCGTGACATACTTCCCCCCTTAGAATAAACACAATCCCCTTCTAATTAATCAATAAAACATAATTTGCTAGTTTTTACATTTCATTAGTGGTAAATCTCAACCTATATTATTACATAGCATTATCAAAAAAAAGGAAAATATCTCTCCATGTCCTCCAATTTTCCCAAGTGAGTTTTCCGAATATTGATCCCATTAGACCTTGCACGCTCAATATTTCTTTCCTCATAGTCTTGGACGAAATTCTAAATCTTCCGTTTCACCTCAAAGGTTGTCGGATCGGCCACCGCAAGTTAGAAAATCTAACCATGATTAGGATCAACAAAATCTCCTAATAGGGAACATGAAAATATTATGATCTTTGACGTTAGGTGAAGTCAAGCGATAGGCCACAAGACTTATCTTTTCCATAATTCAAATGGTCCACAAACCTAGGATCCAATTTGGTTGATTTTATGGCACTCTTTTAGTTTCACTTGAAACACCCACCCACAGAGAATTTTCTAGGAGTTCTTTTCAAATCTACATAACTCTTCTGTCTATCCGAGGCTTCCTTGAGCCTTTGTCGAATTAGTGCTAGCTGCTCTTCCATAATTTTAACCATTTCTAGTCCAATGACAACCCGATCCTTGGGATTGTCCCATGATAATGGTAATCTACATCATCTACCATAAAAGTCTTCAAAAGGGGTCATTTTAAAAGAAGAATGATAGCTATTTTTATAGGTAAACTCAACCAGATACAAATAGTCTTCCCAACGAGACTTCTGGTCCATGCAGTACATGCGTAACATATCTTATAACCTAAAGATTTCTTTAGCAAATTTGTTGGCAACAATTACAACATCATCTGTGGTACTACCCACTATAAAGTGTGCAACCTTAGTGAGCTTATCTACTACCACAAAAATTGCATCATGCTGATATTTTGTTTTAGGCAACCCGACGATGAAATCCATCAAAATCACCTACCATTTTTGAGTAGGAATGTGATGGGAAAACAACTTTCCTGTTGGATGTTGGTGTTCAACCTTCACCTTCTAACACTGTAAACATCATGCCACAAAATTGGTGATGTCTTATTTCATGCAAGATCAGTAAAATGTCTTTTTCATATTTTCCTTCATCATAGCTCCTCCAGGATGAGTGAAATAATTTGAGTTATGAGCTTCTCGCATAATCATTCTTCTTAGATCACCCATTTTAGGTATGACCACATGTTCCTTAAAGCATAAAAGTCCATCATTTATGCTATAATCTAGATTTTCCTTCAAATTTTGCTCTATCTTATTCTGAATTTCACTACACTTTGGATCCTGGCACTGCATTTTCCTGACCTGGTCCATTAGATCCACATGACTATGATTCATTGCTGCTATATGTCTTCTCCTACTTAAAGCATCAGTGACCTTGTTCTCTTTCCCTTTAATATACTCAATACCAAATTCATATTCGGCCAAAAATTCTATCCATCTTCTTTGTCTAGCATTTAACAATGGTTGAGTGAAAATATATATTTTAAACTCTGGTGATCAGTTCTTAACTCAAATGGTCTACCCACCAGATAATATCGCTAAATATTCAAAGCATGCACAACTGTAGCAAGCTCTAAATCATGAGTAGCATAATTAACCTTGTTCTTTTTGAGTTTCCTAGAATCATATGCTACTACATAGTCATATTGGAATAGGACCCCTCCAAGTCCTTCTAATGAAGCATCAGTGCAAACTAAAAAATTCCCAGATGGGTCCGATATCTTCAGAATAGGAGCTATGGTAAGATTTTGTTTAAGAAAATTAAATGTTGCTTCACATTTTTCAGTCCACTTAAACTCCTTTCCTTTATTTTTAAGGTTGGTTATAGGAAAATCAATTTTGGAATAATATTTCACAAATCTCCTATAATATCCTGATAATCCCATGAAGCTTCTAACTTTTGACACATTTTTTGGAGGTGGCCAACTCAAAATAGCTTCTATTTTCTTTGGATCTACAACAATTCCATTCATTGATATTATGTGTCCCAAATAATGCACTTGGGAAACATAAAATTCACATTTAGACAAGTTCCCATAGAGTTGATTTTTTCTTAACAACTCTAATACTATCCTTAAATGCTTATCATGCTCTTCTTGGTTAAGAGAATAAACCAAAATATCATCCAAGAATATCAAAACAAACTGATCTAGCTGATTTCTGAACACACTGTTCATTAAATTCATGAAATTTGTTGGTGCATTAGTCAGACCGAATGGTAAGACTATGAATTCATAGTGACCATATCTAGTCTTGAACATGGTTTTGTGTGTGTCCTCATCTCAGATTCTTAGTTGATGATATCTTGACTTCAAATCAATTTTGGTAAAAATTGAAGCACCTTTCAACTGATCAAATAGATCTTCAATCCTTGGTAATGGATATCTATATTTGATTGTTGTCTTACTCAACATTCTATAATCTATACGAAGCCTCAAAGAACCATATTTCTTTTTAAAAAATAAGACGGGTGCTCCCCATGGTGATACACTTGGTTTTATTAATCCCTTATCAAGCAATTCTTGGAGTTGCATCTTCAATTCTTGCATTTCAATGGGATTCATTCTATAAGGAGCTCTATGGATAGGCTCTGTTCCTAGCAAAAATTCTATGGTGAAATCAAATTCTTGTTTAGGTGGTAAACCGGATATCTCATCAACAAAAACATCCTTATATTCCCGCAAAAGCAAAAATTTATTAAATATTTCTTCCTTTAGAATTTCTTCTTTTTCTTTTATTTTAACTACATAAACCATTCCTCCTTTTCTAATTGTCTTCTTTAATTACATAGTTGTAATTAGTTTGGGTTGAAATTACCTTGCTTCACTATATATTATTTGCCTATCCTTATTTTCTTTAGTAAACTCAATCCATATTTCATGGAAATTTACCAAGGCTTCATGAGCCTTCAACCAATCTATCCCCAATATGATGTCAAATGCATGTAAGGGTGCTACATATAGATGCCATCTAGTAAAACCATTAGGTAAGGTAATTTGAGTTGAGGGAAAACATTGGCTAACTTGGTAAGTCTGTCCTGACCCATACTCAACCTTCCACCCTTGTGCTAAAGATCTAGGCTTTTCAGGTATATCCCTTAATAGGTTGCTTGAAATAAAACTATTTGTAGCCCCACTATCTATCAAAATTTTAACATCTTTATTAAAAATTTTACCATTTAGAAGTAGAGGAGTGGCCTGACCATCCAAGTCTTGCGCGGTTGTCACTACATAGATCTTGTGACTTGGCTTATCTGAGCTAGTGCTGGCATGCTTTGGGAAATTGATAGCATAGTGTAAACCTCCACAATTGAAGCATCTTACCTTTGGTTTTGATTTTCCTTCCTGAATCTGCTTTCCAGTATCTACTGCTCGTAATGGAGTTGGTTGTTGAGGAATTTGCAATTCCCCGTTATTATTTTTGTAACGGAATTCTTTCCTAAAATATTTCTTTCCATCATTACCATACTTCCCAAATTTTGAATTTCCTTTGTTTTTTTTATTTTGACCATTATCCCATTTTCTCTTATTCTGAAAGTTTTGTCCTTTTTGTGTCCACTTTGAGTAATTGTTTCGGCCTTCCTTAAAATCCTGATTATCCTTAGCTCTTCGGGCTCTATCATAGTCTTCTTGCATATTTTTTTGAACATGCATGTTTACACTCTCTGATTACAGGCCTCGGTACTTGGACAAAATTCTCTATTTTCATTTCATTGTTCAGATTTTGAGATGGTACATACTTAAGGAGTTTGATAAATTGCTCGTAATATTCCTCCACAGAGAGTGAGCCTTGTTGAAGTGCAAAAAACTCCTTATACCTATTCAGATAAAATTGCTTAGTAAAGAACCTATCCTTAAAGGCTTCCACAAAGACTTCCCACCTTAACTTATTAGGGGATATGTCAAGGTCCTTACTATAGGTATTCCACCAGACAACTCCTCTTTCTCCAAAATGAGAAAGAGCAAACACCGTTTTGGTGGTAGAAGAATAATTTCTTATAGTGAAGTGAAGTTCTAGTTCTTCTAACCATGCTTCTGCCGCAATCTCACCTCCCTTTCTAGTGAACTTAGTCACTTTGATATATTTTAGATCATTTCCAATTTCCTTCTTTGTACGAATCCTATTTGCCCATTCTTTAGGGTCTTCATTTTCTCTGGCCTCATCATCTGAGTTGTTTGCCCCTTGATCATTGGTGGGGTTATGTTGTGAACTTATAGCTTGCAGAATCTGTTGGATTTGTTCTTGCATAATAGACATGGTAGCGACAAGGTTTTCTACTTCCTTATTTGAGTTTCCAAAACTCTCCCCTAACTGTCTGGCTTTAGGAGTATTGGGACTAGCTTGTTGCAAGGTCCCTATCCTCTTACCTTTCCCTCTTGATGCCATGTTAACCTGGGATAAAGAGTCATATTAATACTTTCTTATTTCCAAGGTTCAAAATTCTAATTAACCTAGCAATTGGTTCATCAAATGGGGGCCCCCGCCCCGGGTTAATTGCATGGTGTTTGGCAAATCCGGCTTCTGGGAAATGGCAGAAGCCGCCCAATCGTGGCTTCTCCACCAGAATAAAAAAAATCTAATTAACCAAATCAGTTTCCAAATAGTTTATTGTTGCTAGGTTGTATCCTAGTTTTCTTTCTCTAACTCTAGTTTAAAATCATACATACTTGAAGTAAGTAATAATTAAGTCACAAGACACATATGCCAAGCAATTTTCCAAAAGAGTCTAGGGTACACCGCTCAAGACCCGCATAGGGGGGTTCGCCTAGCTCTTCCACATTTTGAACGACTGTGGGTCTACTTGTGGGAGATAGGAGCTCATGCACCAATTTTCTCAATAACTGACTTATTATTTATCAAATATGCATCTTAAAGAGTTAGGAAGTTCATGTTTTGATCCATGTCCCATATATTTTACTAACCTAGATTTATCTAGAATCTATCAGTTAGCCTGGGCTTTGATACCAACTGTCACTACCCAAAATTGTCACTATTTTTTTTTGAAACTTTTTCTTTGATCACCTTATGATAAGATAAGGTTATAATAACATTCTAAGACAAGATTTTCCCAATAAGAAATAAGTATTCCGAGTTGCAATAGACTAGATAAATAGAAGCACCAACTTCCACATTTCTCTCTATGCCAATTGCAAGTAGGAGCACCAACCCCTACAACACCATTCCACCATCCCATAATGGTGGGTAAATATCAATGTGCAATGGCTATGTCCTCGTAATTCATTTTCCAAATGACAAGAGGACTTCATAATGGTTGTACCAACCATCTAGGAGGACAATTCCCCACCAAGGGAATATCTCCCTCCAATTCTCCATACTACCAATAAGGCTAGTGTTTTAGGAGAATCCTATTATCTATTGCTCATTACGAAAACTTACATGCAATTGGGCTAATCATCTTAAGTGTTATTATAAGATTTTCTTGCCAATAGGGTGAAGTTAGTTTGGTGGTGGGGGTACTCAACCCATGAGTTTTGAGTCTTAGGAATGCTTCTTTTGTGTATATGTTATTCAGGAATTAATCTTCATCAGCTATGTTTGGTTTTCATGCTTACATTCCATAAACTTAAAGGAGTAAATAACCAAGTAGAATAGAAGAGAAACACAATTCCATTGAAAATTCATTTTATATCCATTCATCATCTTCACCTATTGCTATGATGACATAATTTACAATATTTCCTTGCTATGCATGGTTTGCTATCCAATGGAAATGCTTACATCAAAAGAAATCTTATTTTCTAGATACAAAGCAATAAATAAATATTACATCCAATCTTACATCACTTGGCTATTTTTCAGCCATTAAGAGTTACATCAATAATGTATACATTCAAATCTATATCAAAGAGTCTTCATTAATGGTTTCTTGGATCTTCTTTGCTTCCCATGCTTCTTCATGAGGTGTGAGAGATGAGTTTGTAAGGGATCAGGACAACTCGCATGCAGAGTATGCCAATGCAGCACAAGCAAACCATGCTTCTTCATACTTAAATGCAAACATGCAAAACTAAGTTTGCTAGATGCATATCTCATGTTAATGAATATTCTTAGAAATATAGCATCCATCATGAAAATAAGTGTTTATTGTATCAACCATGTCATCTTATGTTTGGTTTGTCTTCAATCAAAGGAAGAGTCTCATACCTCCTCCTTAGGAAGAAGACACCAATATTCTCCTTAAATACTAGAAGTCTTCCATACTTATGAAGATAAGCAAAACATATAACTTCATTATACTACCAAACATAACTTTTAAGTTGAACTATATTTATTTATTCATACTATCTAAACTATGTGATATGGAACCTTACAAAGAGCTAAATTGATCACTTGACATCTTTCAAAGCACAAACACAAAGCTTCCACTTTTCTATTGGATACCAAACATGTAGCAAATCAATCTATGCAATTCAATTTGATTCTTCAATACAAGCCCAAAAATGATTCCAACACAAGGTATATGGCTTACTTAAACTATCCCTTCTTCCATTTCATGGTGGTAATTGGCTTACTCTCTATATATGAGTCACTTTACATTCAAATAGACATAGGAAATCACTATTTGATATATAGAAAGCCCTCATTCCTACAATATAACATAGATTATTAACTATTATTAATCCTTATGATCAAGCATTCTAATGCATCCTTATTGCAAATGTTAAGCCATACAACATCCAAACACTCATAAAGAAATGGAGTGGAAAGCCCCAACCTAGAATCCTTGCAAGGTGATCCTTCTTGAGTTGGGTATTCTCTCCTCTTGCTTCCTCTTCCTTTGGCACAACCTAGTGTCTTCACGGTCTCAAAGAACAAGTCTAAATATAATTTCCTTCCACTAGGGAGTCTTTTAAACCTTCTGGTTTCTGATCCACCGAGGTGGAGAGCATACTCCCTAGGTTATCCAGGACTTCCTCCCTTACTACCTAATTCTTAGTACTTTCTTAAAGCTTTCTGGTTTCTGATCCACCTAAGTGGAGAGCATAATCCCTAAGCTTCAATATTTCCTTCATGCCCTTTCTTCCCAAGGTGACCTCTATTTATAGGAAAATTTCTCCACTTATGGCCAAATAGTGACCTTATTATTTTATTATTAAAATATGCCTTGGGCCCCTTAAGACTTATCAAGTCTTATGGAGGGTAATCCAAAAAGTAGAAGAGGGTCCAAATAAGGATAAGGTAGGTGATATTATCTTGTTTTGTGTCCCCTCTTCATGGGAACAAATACAAAGCTAATACTATTGAGGTATAGAATAGATACAAAGGTAGGACTATTAATGATAAGAGAAGAGACCTCCCTTTTATTTCCACCAATCTAGGGAAGCCAAATGGATAATTCCCAAGAGGATGGGATAATTCTTGTATTATTTAATAATACTAGAGTCTTTTTAAGTTCAATCAAAATTGGGTCCACTTTGTGGGCACCTAATTATTTTAATAAAAAGGTAGCTATCTCCTACTATTTGATAGGTGGGTGTTGTAAGGGGAAATCTCACCTACCATTCTAGCCATCCTAAAGTTGCCATGTGGAGGAAGGGAATGGACCTTTAAGTCAACATAATGTTCTCTTTATTTTGGTCCAATCAAAATTGGACAAGTTTATAAAATAAAACAATTCACCTAATTCAGTAAATAGTGAATAGTGAATAGTGAATAGTGAAAGGAATAGTGAAAGTGAAAGGAAAGGAAAGAAGGTAATGAATAATAAATTAATGTAAAATTCCACTATGTCAATCTCATACAAATTTAATTGTAAAATCAAATATAAATCACTCAAAAGGCATACAAGCATTCGATGCACGTGCTCAGTATCCCCCATCACTGTTTTTCCTTTGAGTGGCAGGAATTTTGGAGTTATACTCAAGTAACACTGCCATCAGGGAGGTAACTAGTGATAATAGGGATATGAGCTTTACCTGTTGAGTTGTCTTTGTCATCATTTCCCTTCTCATCTCTCGGTGGTAAATCTTCCACCTTCGAGAATACCTATTCCTACAACAGTCAATACATGCAACATCATTTTCTCTTGGCAAAAACCAATATAATGCAAGTACATTAAGCATTACAAATAAACTATCATAATACAAATAATAGAGTCCCTTCTAGGTGGGTCATGACAAATATCATAATTATCCAAGAACTCTATTAGGGGAACTACGGGAGAAGAGTCTTCTTTAGAGCTATTAGAAGCAATTGAAAATACCTCTAGTATTTCATCTAATTCATCTTTCAAGGTATCCAATGGGATGGTGTGAAAGGTGGAAACTTGGACAAAACCTTCTAGTAGACAATAAATATACTTAGGATAAATGTACTCATTGTCTCTATTCTATTGAATATCAAAGGTAATATGTTGAAAATGTTCCCTAAAAGGATCATATGGTAAATGGTTATTGTATCCTAATCATAATTTTTGTTCATGAAGCTGGTAATGTAGTTTGATAATGTGGTGAGCTCCCTACTCATAGTGACCAAGGCCAAATCCTCTCTAATGGAAGCATGAAAAATATATTAGTGCAAAGGAGATATTAGCTAGAAAGCTGACATCACCAGAAAATGGTGATTCGAATCTTTCATCATGAGGGACATCGAAGGAGGTATCCACTCTAATGTATACAAAATTTCTATCATTAGATGTAGGACCCATGGGAAAAATGGTGCCTATGCATGGGCACCTAAAATCAACAATAAATTTAATTGTGGGAGGCATAAATATGACATTGCATACTAGATACTTACCTATTCCTAAACTTGTTATATGTACTGTGACCTATGCAGTTTGGGAAGGGAATGTGGGAGCTGATCCAACATCCTCTTCCATATGGACCAATGTTGTAGATGGACTTGAGATAATGTCTAGCATATATGGATCTATGGTAGATGCATTTGGCGATGGTAGCAAAACAAGCTATGTGGAAAAGGAAGTTTTTTGGAGAATTGTGGTGGACTAAGGGTTGGTAGAGGTGAAGGTATGAGTTGTGGTAACTTGTCTAGTGATGGATTGAGGTGGTAGATTAGGTTGTATAGTGAGTGATATATTTTGGGATTTAGTGGATGAAGGTAATGGGTAAGTTTTTGTGGTTGGTCAGTGTTGGTGGACAAATGGATCTGTGGATGAGCGAGTTAGAGGATGTAGAAGTGTGGTTTAGGTGGGTTGTTTGCAAGTGGCTAGGTTTTTGTGGAAAGTATGGATGAAAAGGGGCACTTTGTAAAGACAAAATTTGGCTAGAATAGGTTGAATTTGCCTAGTGGTATGGGGTTGGATGGAATTGGGGACAAGTGGACGGTGGAATGATGCTATGGACTATATTAAGTAGCCAAGGTGATGTAGTGAGTTGGGTGTGGTGGAATGGATGGTAAATGGGAATTGGATGGTGTAGGTTGGGTGGGTGTATAGGTAATTAATGGCAAACAAATATGGATCTAGGTGTGATGATATTAGTTGAAGGGCTATTTTGAGTGAGGTCAGGGTGATGTATAAGTGTGTGGATGGTAGAGGTGGCTCATACAAATTGGAAATCAAGTTGCAATTATTTAAAGGTTCATCATTGGTGGAAATGCAATGTATGTGGTCCTCATGAACATATTTGAGATAATGATATAATGTTGATGGGATGCATCACATATCTCAAATCCATGGTCTTCCAAGCAAGACATTGTATAGCATTTCTCCTTCAAGGATATGACATAAAGTATGAATAGTCTTCCCACCTACTTGAATAGGTAGAATAATTATCCTAAATATTGAGCACAATGCATCATTGAAGGCCCATAGAGTGAAGGTGGATGAGGCTATGTGTGAAGGTGGTAGGTGGAGATGTTGGAGTGCCATAGATGTTATGATGTTTATTGAGGAATCAATATCAATCAAAAATCGTTCAAAGGACTTGTGGTCAATAAGAGCTACAATATGAAGTGGAGGATCTGGCACTTCTATCAACAATTTCTTGATCTCATAATCATAGAAGGCAATTGCAAGCTCCATGCAAGTTCTGATGTTGCCCATAAATTTTGTGAAGGCATTTGAATCTTACATTTGAAGGTCAATGGATTTCAATATTTCCATTAAGACCTCATGATGTGGGGGTAATTATTGTATGATATCATAAATAAAGAGTTTAGTTAATGCCATATTGAGGCTCTATGTGAGGTGGTTTATGAGATATATGACTTGGTGTGGGGGGAATGATATGGCCTACATTGGTGGAAGTATTATAGTAGAGGATGAAGGTATATTAGAAACAATTTTTGATGGGATATATCTATTGGGATAACATTGATTCTAAGTAACAATGTGGATCATCCCTATAAAATTGTGATGTTGCATGGTGTTGAGGTCATTAACCTAGTTTGGAGGGGTTTTTGTGGTTGGTGGTATTTAAAACTATTGGTTCTGCCCATGTTGTGGTAAGGAATCTTGATAAATGCTGAGGTTTTGGTTGGGTGGTGCAAGCAGATTATCTATGGCAATGATCCCCTTGTCGATAAGGTCTTGGACCAAATATTTGAAGGAAATGCAATCGTTGATGTCATGACCCTATCACCTATGGTAAGCACAATGGTGATATTCTTTGTATGATGCAGGCTTAGGCCTATTGGGATATTTTGGTTATACTTCTAGTAACGATATTACTTGTGCCTCATAAATTCATTAAAAAATGACCGAATAGGGCTTAGGAAGTGAAGTAAAATTTCACAATGACCTAGTAGGATGTTTGTTGTGGTTGTCTATTTTGGGGTTTTGCAGTTGGATGGGAGGTGGCATGGCATTGTAGGTTGGTCATTGTGATGGATGTTGTCCTTGCTATAGTTGCACTTGTTTAGTTGATATGGTTGTTGATTAGGCACACTTGTGTTGGTTGATACTATTTTATTAACTTGATTGGATTTTGATTGGTTGTTAGAAGTGCCCTTGGAATTCTTATTTGGATATTCCTTATTTTTGAGTTTTATTTAACCCTCTTGGATCTTAATGTCCTCAATGGTATTAGCTTGTGCTAAAGCTTCCTTGAGCGTACAATATTGTTGGAGTTGTAGTAGTAATGATATTGGTTTTGAACAACTCCTCATGAATAATCAAGTCAACTCTATGATGGGGAGAGTGAAGGGTAGTTCGATTATTACAGCTCTCCATCATGCACCATAGTCTAAGATACACTCATCATCAAATTGATGAAGATTGTACAGATCGGTGAGTGTCATTTTCCTTTTAATAATAATGGCAAAATATTCCAAAAATAGGTTGACCAATTGCTCAAAAATTTATAGAACCAATATAAAGCCAAGGGATAACAAGAATGTGCAAAGCATAATGGGTCAATATCATTGATAAGGTAGCACACATTGATAAATGAGATTATGTGATCTTGGGGGTTCTCCTTCCCTTTGAATTTCTCAAATTTTGGTATTACAAATAGAGGAGGATACAGTGGCAATGGTATCGAAGGATGAATGCGGTAGTTCTATAGTTTATTAAGGATAACTTTTTGATATCAAGTTCCCATGACTTGAAATATCAAACTATCAACCTTGTTGACCAACATATAAAATTTTATTGGTATGGTTGGAATGATTGTATGATATGTGCCAGCTTGAAAACTTGAGGATGGATATTGGTTGTATTGCACAGATTGGTGATGGACGTAGGTGGGGTGAGTCAATGGGTGTTGGTTGAAATGTTGTTGGTATGTGAGGGGTGGTTGTTGGTATTGATGTGGGATGACTTGTTGATGTTGTATGGGTTGTTTTTGATGTTGATGTGGGATGACTTGTTGATTTTGAATGGGTTTTTGTTAATGATGTGGGATGACTTGTTGATTTTGGATGGGTTGTTGTTGATGATGTGGCATGGACAGAGGTCACTATAGTAGTAGTTTTTATTGGTACTATATGGGAGTTTTTTGTTGATGTTGTGGCATGGTTGGAGGTTGTTGTGGTATTTTTTGTTGTTGGTACTATTGTGTTGATGGTGGTTATGGTTGGTAGTACTTTTGTGGTGGTAGATATTGGTATCATTGTGTGAGTGGAAGTTGTGATTGGTAGTACTATTGTAGTGGTAGTTGTTGATACTATTGTGTGGGTGGTGGTTGTGGTTGGTAGTACTATTATGGTGGTACCTACTAATACTATTATGTGGGTGGTGATTGTGGTTGGCAGTACTTTATGGTGGTAGCTATTGGTAATTTTGGTATGGTGGCTAGTCGTAGGCCTTTAGCTCAAGCGGTTGAAAGGATTGTTGTTGGTATTATTGTAAAGGTGTTAGAGTCGGTATGGTTGGTGGTAGAATGGCCCATGATGAATATTGTACAAATAAAAATTCCTATATGGTTGTGGAAGTTGGGTGGCTTAACCCTTGGGGTGCTGGTCATGGTGGATGGGATGAGGTATGTGGAGTAGACACAAGCAACTAAGATGTCACGCAAACATAGGTCCACTAATATTTTTTTGGATCCACAGATGTGGGTATATGGTTGCATTGTATTGGGGGTTAGAACCCCCAAGTGGGAAGTATTCGATCAGTATGTCATACTTAGGACATGGCTCGATAGGGTGGGTTGCATGAGTATAAACCTACTTCTTGGGCATCAGGAATACTGAACGAGGTGGAATGATCAATTATGAAAAATATGATTATGGTGAATCTGGTGGGTAAAATGGGCCATGTTAGAGGGTTAGTACAATGTTAACATCAATTAGGATGATGTAGTATGAGGACATAGGTATCCCTAGCCTAGTGGATTCATGAATGGTTATGGGGATGTGGCGATAGGTAGTGCCCAAGTTGTGTCTCAAAAATATTGATGGTGGGATGATGGGTGTAGCTGGAGAAGCTACCTTGGAGTGGTTACAAGGCTACCTTCTACTAAGTTGGAGGAGAAGTGGATGGATGGGAAGCCTGACTAGACTGATCCATTGTAGCTTGGGTAGTGGCTTGGGCTCGAGCTTGGGCTTGGACTTGACTTTGAGTCAAGACCATAAGCTGAGCAGGTAATGGATGGAATACAGGCTTGGTAGTGTGATGGTGATGGTGGATTTCTCTATCTACACAAACAAGCAATCAAAAAAATAATAGTTTTAATGTTCTTTATTTTAGTATGCTAATGTTTGAGTTGAGGTGTTTGTTACATATTTTTGGAGTTTTTTTTATTTCTTTGAGTATTTTTTATTTTATTTTTATTTTGTTTTTTTTTGTTTTTTTTATTTGGATTTTTTTTTTGTGTTTGATGCACCTAACCTACAACTACAAATGTGATGGTGGAATGCAATCTAATGGGTGTGTTGATACCCACTTATCTAATGAGAAGTGATACAACAATGGTTGAAATGGCTTCCTAAGTGGTTATGGCTTATGGTAACCTAATGGGACAAAATAACCCTCTCAAAGGAGGTCGTGTTGTCTAAGTCCTACTACTTGCCCATCCAAGATTTTGTTTCACCTTCAGGTAGGATCAAACAATAACAACAACTACAGGTCCACTAATTGTCAAACCCCATGAATAAATGGGTATCTAACCTAACCCACCCAAAGATATTCTTAAGAGTGGGGGATTTCCCAGTGATGAAATCTATAAAATCCCTCATGGGGGCTACTATGGTGTCTATGGGGTGAGCCAATAGAAGGAGATGAATTCCAATATCGTTGGTCTTGATCGATGATTGGTGATGAAATCCAACTCATCGATGTTTATGCAAAATGTGCAGTGTGTGATGTAAATTTTAAACCTTGCATGAAATAAAAAATCACTAACTATTATTCCCTAAGAAAAAGAAACTCTTTACTACCTACCACACAAAATAAAACATGCAAAAAATAACTCTAAGCTTCTTTATCTAAGTCTACCACTAACTAAAAACTCAGAATAGAAAGGAATAATATCCTCCCTACCTACGATCTTGTGTTGTGTCGAAGACTAGAGGTTGGCGATGCTTGTATTCTATGAATGTTCAAGGTCATTTGATTTCTATCTGAGATCATCCTATTGCTAGATGATTGCAGTTTAATGTCATCCTAGGTCAGATGATTTTGTCTATGTACATCTTGTAACCTATGAAAACCTAAAACTGTTGGCAATTTTGGGTACCTTGGGTACATTGCCTTTGCTCTAAGTGTAGATGTTGTCATTGATGTCAAGAAGGTCTTGAAGCAATCTGGTTTGATGTCAAAGAATTTGTTTTGATGAAGGTTTCAGTTTGGACAGTGAGTTTCCAAGAAGATCAGAGTAGCCCAGTTGCAAAAAGATCAAGAAAAAGACAAGTAAGAAAAAGTATGCAGGTGGCTGGAAAAACTGTCGTGATTTCGTGACATGTTTCAGGAGAGAGAAAGTGTTGGCAAAACTATCACGATTTCGCGACATGTTTGAGGAGAGAGAAAGTTCTGGGCAAAACTATCACGATTTCGCGACATGTTGGCAGAGAAGGAGAGCAAGTTGGAAAGTGTCAAGATTTCATGACATGTCGCATTTTCGTGACTCGAAAAGTGCAGGAAGGCAGAGAAGGAAAAGTGTCACGATTTTGTGACACATTGCCAGGAAAGTTGTATGGATGAAAAGGTGTCACAATTTCATGACATAATGCAGAAAAGAGAGTCCATAGTGTGAACTATCATGATTTCATGACATGCTACAAATTTCGAGTTGAGGACTATCGCGATTTCACGACATGCTGAAAAGCTCGAAGTGAGAACTGTCATGATTTCGTGACATGCAGCGAAGGAAAGAGTTTGATATGAGAAGTGTCACGATTTCATGACAAAAATAGTTAGCAAGTCTTAAACAGAAGAAGCGTCATGATTTCATGATGAAATTAGGAAGGAAGAGCTCGAAGGCGAAAGCGTCACGATTTTGTGACTTGTTCTAGTTTTGCGAGTGTAAGGCAGAGAAAAGCATAAGGTAGCGAAAGTGTCACGATTTTATGACATGTTCCATTTTTGCTGGAGCAAGCCGAGAAAAAGTTGAAGAAGCGAGAAATGTCATGATTTCGTGACAGAGTGAAGATGACGTCAATAGAGGCAAAAGTGTCACGATTTCATGACAAAAGCTGAGAAGAAGGCCATGAAGACTAAAGGGTCATGATTTCATGACAGGAGTGAAGATGACGTCAGAGAAGCAAAAGTGTCACGATTTCACGACAAAAACTAATAGGAAGCCAAAAGAAGCAAAAGTGTCACGATTTCACGACAGCAGGCAAAAGAAGGTGTACGATTGTAAAAGTGTCACGATATCATGACATGTTGTAGTTTCACGACAGAAGCTCTGAGGTAGCAGAGGCGGTTGAAGCCGACAAAGTTAAATCTGGGCCGACAAAGATTAGGGTTTTGCAGTCGATGATCTTTAGGGTAACAGCCGACTAAAGATTAAGTTTTTGATCATGAATTAATGCTATAAAAGGAGGACTATTTTTGAGTTTCAATGAATCGAATGTGTGAATCAAATTTGTGCAAGTGAAGTCTATGGTGCGCAGAGATCGAGTCGAATCGATTTGTGCGAAGTGTGCGAGATGCAGCCATAACAGCGCAATTAGCGCAAAAGTGGCGAGTTGATGCACACTGTGAGAAGTTCGATCGTAGAGTGTTGTATGTTGTTGTGTTTGCATAGAGGTGCAAAGGTCGATGTTCGATCGAGTGTAGCTGTAATTGCGCAATAAGAGCGAAGGACTGTGTCTTGCAGAATAGAGGAAGAGGACAATTTGTACCAGACCGAAGGACTATGTTTTGGTGCAAATTCGAGGACCAGCTTTGAGGTGACAGAGTTGAGGACAGAGGTCTCCAGCCAGAGCAGGGAAGACAGGTGTCTTCTGTGGATAGAGTTCCACTTGCTAAGGGTAGAAGAGGCAGAGGTCTTCTAGAGGATCACCGACCAGAGCAGAGTTAGGGGAAGGTATCTCCTTTGAGCAGAGGCTCATAAACATTGTAATTGGGAAGGTTTCCCAAAGAATTTGAAATAAACTTTTAGAGAAAATTTTTGTGGACGTAGCCCAGCCTTTCTGGGTGAACCACGTTAAAATGAGTCTTCTATGTGTGATGCTTTCTGTCTTGTTTAATATCATGTTGATGCCACTGCTATCTGAATTTAAAATTATTAAATGGTTAAGTCTTATACTGTTCACCCCCCCTCTCAGTATAAGTTCATGTTCTTCAATTGGTATCAGAGCAGGTCACTCCAGAAAGAGCCTAACAGCTTGGAGAAGGATCTATCAGAGGAACATATAAATTCAGAAAGAAATGAAGAGGTTGAGTTCGATCTCAAAAGTGAATTCTTCTTGGCCTTGAGAAAGCTTGAGAAACTCAGGGAAGAGAATTCTGTTCTCAAGCATAAATGTCAGGAAGAAGAGATAGCAAGATCAAAATTGTCTCAAAGTGTTATAGATTTAAAAATTATAACTGAAGAAGGGAAGAAGGTTGAACAAGTTCTAACAGAGGCTCTAAAAGGAAAGGAAGCTGATTGTGAGAAACTAGAAGAAGAAATTATGTCTCTTAGAGTGAAGTTGGAACATTTGACTCTCAGACAGAATACTCCGTGTGAAAAGAAGGATGGTATCACCATTCATGAAACAGGGTCTTCGAGCAAGATCAATCTTCATCCTGAAGAACAGTGGATTCCAGTTGATCGCAAGAAGAACAATCATCCAAGGCATCAAAACAGGTTACATAATACCTTCCATGGCTATTGTTTTTCCTGTAAGAAATTTGGTCACATAGCTATGCATTGCAATAAATCTCTGAATAGCCATAGTAAGGAAAATGTTAACTCATTTGCACCTCTTATGAACAAAAATATCATGTGTTACAAGTGCAAGAATTTTGGGCATATAGCAAGGATGTGCTGTTTGAATAGATTTAGCTTTGAGTTCACTAAAAAGAGGAATGAGATCAAATCTAAGTCAATGATAGTTCAAACTACTTTTCATGCTCAAGACAAAGTAGAAAAATGGTATCTTGATAGTGGTTGTTCAAAACATATGACTGGTGAAAAAGAAAAGTTTTTGGTTTTCAAAGAAACAAACAGAGGAACGATCAGCTTTGGAGATAACGAGTCCGCAAAAATCTGTGGTAAAGGGACTCTTAGTTTGGATGGGAAATCCAAAACGAGAGAATGTGCTCTATGTAGAAGGCCTAAGACATAATCTTCTTAGTGTGAGTCAACTTTGTGATCAAGGGCACATAGTATCTTTCTTTTCGGATAGATGTGAGATAAGTAAAGAAAAAAATGGAAAACTCATTGCTAGTGCTACAAGGACTCCAAACAATCTTTACATGCTAAGTGAGATAAAAAGGGAAAAGTGTTTTATAACTCAAGAAGATGAGAGTTGGTTATGGCATAAAATATTGGGACATTTGAGTTTTGATAATCTTGTCAGTATTAGTAACAAGGAAGCAGTCAGAGACTTGCCTAAAATAAAAAGGCCCCATAACATCATTTGCGGTCCTTGTCAACATGGTAAACAGACCAGAACCAGTTTCAAATCAAAAGGGTATACTTCTTCCAAACCATTGGATCTTATTCATACTGATTTGTGTGGCCCCACCAGAACTCGGAGCATTCAGGGAGATAGCTACTTCATGCTGTTTATAGATGATTATTCTAGAATGACTTGGGTTACTTTTCTCAAAGAAAAATATGAAGCTTTTGAAAAATTTAAAGCTTTTAAAGAAATGATTGAAAATGAGACTGACAAGAGAATCAAATGCTTAAGATCAGATAGAGGAGGAGAGTTCACTTCAAATGAATTTGTGGAATACTGTGAGCAACACGAAATCAAAAGAGAATATTCAGCAACAAGAACTCCTCAACAAAATGGAGTAGTTGAAAGGAAAAACAGAACTGTTGAAAATATGGCTAGAGCTATGTTAAATGAGTCAAAACTTTCAGATGGCTTTTGGAGAGAAGCAGTCAGTACAATAGTTTACATCATCACCAGGGCTCAACTCAGAGTCAATCATCATAAAACTCCCTATGAGTTGTGGAAAGGAAGACCAGCTACAGTAAAACACTTCAAAGTGTTCGGGAGTAAGTGCTTCATCAGAAGGGAAGATCAGAATTTGGGAAAATTTGATCCTAGGTGTGATGAGGGAATTTTTCTTGGATATTCCAGTAGAAGCAAGGCCTACAGATGTTTCAACAAAAGAACTCATACTATTGTAGAAAGCATAAATGTAACAAAGTAGATGAAAAGACAGGGATAAGAGAACCAGTCAAGGAACTCGGTGATGAAATCTGTCAAGAAGAATTCAGAGAGGCTTTAGATGAAGAAGAGGAAAGACAACAAGCTGCTTCCCAAAACTCCTTCATGGTATGTTCAGAAACATCATCCCAAAGACTTGATCATTGGTGATCCAAACAGTAGGCAAACAAGAAGAAGAGTCATTCCTTCACATGATTCTACGAATGTTGCTTTATTATCTCAGATTGAGCCAAAAGATTTCTAGTGAAGCATGTGCGGATAAATTTTGGATAAAAGCAATGGATGAAGAGCTAAATCAAATAGAGAAAAGTGAAACTTGGGATTTGGTTCCTAGACCTAAGGACAAGAATGTCATTGGCACAAAATGGATATTCAGAAATAAACTCAATGAGGACGGAAAGATTGTCAGAAACAAAGCTAGGTTAGTTTGTAAAGGTTATTCTCAAGTAGAAGGTGTTGATTTCGAGGAGACGTTTGTGCTTGTTGCTCGTCTTGAAGCTATCAGAATGTTTTTGGCCCTTTCTAGTTTCAAATCTTTCAAGGTATTTCAAATGGATGTAAAGTCAGCCTTTCTAAATGGGGTGTTGAATGAAGAAGTCTACATAGAACAGCCAGAAGGAGTGTCTCTCTCAGAACAACCAGACTATGTATGTAAACTGAAAAAGGCCTTGTACGGGTTAAAGCAAGCACCCAGGGCTTGGTACTCAAGACTTGATGGGTATCTTCATGAACAAGGTTTCAGGAAAGGCATGGCAGATAGCAACTTGTATATTAAGAATGAAGGTGATGATATGTTGATCATAGTTGTCTATGTTGATGATATTATTTTTGGGGGAAATAATACTCAGATGTGCAAAGTTTTTGCCAACACCATGCAGAAGGAATTCGAGATGTCTATGATTGGAGAGTTGTCATTCTTTTTAGGGCTTCAGATTGCATAATCAAAAGATGGTATATTTCTCTCTCAAGAAAAGTATATCAAAGAAATGTTGAAGAAATTCGGGATGATGGACAGCAAACCCGTGTGTACTCCTATGATTACAGGGTGCAATCTGAGTAAAGATGATGAATCTCCAATGGCAGATCAGAAGTTGTACAGATCTATGATTGGCAATTTACTATACAAGATACAGCTACTAGATCGGATATCATGCAGGCCATTGGATTAGTTGCAAGATTTTAGGCAGCTCCAAAAGAATCTCATGTTATAGCAGTCAAGAGGATATTCAGATATTTGAAGGGCACTATGGACTTTGGGCTTTGGTATCCCAAAGGTGATGATTTCACCCTCACAACCTATACAGATGCAGATTGGGCAGGCAGTATTGATGATAGGAAAAGCACTAGTGGTGGAGCATTCTTTCTGGGAAAGAGTCTGGTTTCTTGGCTAAGTAAGAAACAACCTTCAGTTTCCTTATCTATAGCAGAAGCTGAATACATAGCAACAGTGGCTGGGTGCACACAGGTTTTATGGATGAAAACCACCTTGGAGGATTTCAAAGTCAAGCATGAACAACCCATCTCCATTCTCTATGATAATACAAGTGCCATAAGTATTTCTAAAAATCTGGTAATGCACTCAAGGACGAAGCACATTTCCATCAAATATCATTTTCTAAGGGAGAAAGTGCAAGAGAAGCAGGTCAAGCTAGAGTATGTGCCTACTAAAGAGCAGATTGCAGATATCTTCACCAAACCTCTTCCAAGAGATACGTTTGAGTATCTAAGGGAGAAATTGGGAGTTGTACTCTCACCTCAGAATTAATCACCTCATCAAGAGGTGGGGGAGGGACCAAGCCAAGAGGCTCTTTCTTAGTCCCGAGTCCCAAAGGTGGCCCTTTGCCATTGATGACAAAGGGGGAGAGATATGAGTAAGGGGGAGAGCTTCATGAGTGAAGAAGAGAGCTTCAAGTCAGGGGGAGCAAAAACTTCAAAGGAAGATTCTCAGTTGATGGATCAGTTGGTTTCAGTTTTGGCTCTTGACTAGTGTTTTCAGTTAAGGTTTGCCATCAATGACAAAGGGGGAGATTGTTGGCAATTTTGGGTACCTTGGGTACATTGCCTTTGCTCTAAGTGTAGATGTTGTCATTGATGTCAAGAAGGTCTTGAAGCAATTTGGTTTGATGTCAAAGAATTTGTTTTGATGAAGGTTTCAGTTTGGACAGTGAGTTTCCAAGAAGATCAGAGTAGCCCAGTTGCAAAAAGATCAAGAAAAAGACAAGTAAGAAAAAGTATGCAGGCGGCTGGAAAAACTATCGCGATTTCATGACATGTTTCAGGAGAGAGAAAGTGTTGGCAAAACTATCATGATTTCATGACATGTTTGAGGAGAGAGAAAGTTTGGGCAAAACTGTCACGATTTCGCGACATGTTGGCAGAGAAGGAGAGCAAGTTGGAAAGTGTCACGATTTCATGACATGTCGCATTTTCGTGACTCGAAAAGTGCAGGAAGGCAGAGAAGGAAAAGTGTCACGATTTTGCGACACATTGCCAAGAAAGTTGTATGGACAAAAAGGTGTCACGATTTCATGACATAATGCAAAAAAGAGAGTCCACAGTGTGAACTGTCGCGATTTCGTGACAAGATCGAAGAGAGAGAAAGTTATTCAGGAACTGTCATGATTTCGTGACATGTTATGAGGTCGAGTTGAGGACTGATTTCATGGCATGCTAAAAGCTCGAAGTGAGAACTGTCATGATTTCGTGACATGCAGCAAAGGAAAGAGTTTGAAAGGAGAAGCGTCATGATTTCATGACAAAGGTTAGCAAGTCTTAAACGAAGAAGTGTCATGATTTCACGATGAATTGAAGAAGGAAGAGCTCGAAGGTGAAAGCATCACGATTTCATACTTGTTCCGAGTTTCGGGTAAGAGAGAAAAGCTTAAGGTAGTGAAAGTGTCATGATTTCATGACATGTTCTATTTTAGGAGCAAGCGAGAAAAAGTTGAAGAAGCAGAAATGTCACGATTTCGTGACGAAGTGAAGATGACGTCGCAAAGGCAAAAGTGTCATGATTTCATGACAAAAGGAGAGAAGAAGGCCATGAAGACTAAAGTGTCATGATTTCATGACAGGAGTGAAGATGACATCAGCAGAAATAGAAAGTGTCACGATATCACGACAAAAATGAATAGGAAGCCAAAAGAAGCAAAAGTGTCACGATATCATGACAGTAGGCAAAAGAAGGTGTACGGCTGTAAAAGTGTCATGATATCACGACATGTTATAGTTTCATGGCAGAAGCTCTGAGGCAGTAGAGGCGGTTGAAGTCGACAAAGTTAAATCTGGGCCGATAAAGATTAGGGTTTTGCAATCGATGATCTTTAGGGTAACAACCGACTAAAGATTAAGTTTTTGATCATGAATTAATGCTATAAAAGGAGGACTGTTTTTGAGTTTCAATGTATCGAATGTGTGAATCGAATTTGTGCAAGTAAAGTTCGTGGTGCGTAGAGACCGAGTCGAATCGATTTGTGCGAAGTGTGCGAGATGCAGCCATAACAGCGCAATTAGCGCAGAAGTGGTGAGTTGATGCGCACTGTGAGAAGTTCGATCGTAGAGTGTTGTATGTTGTTGTGTTTGTGCAGAGGTGCAAAGGTCGATGTTCGATCGAGTGCAGCTATAATTGCACAATAAGAGCGAAGGACTGTGTCTTGCAGAACAGAGGAAGAGGACAATTTGTACCAGACCGAAGGACTATGTTTTGGTGCAAATTCGAGGACCAGCTTTGAGGTGATAGAGTTGAGGACAGAGGTCTCCAGCCAGAGCAGGGAAGACAGGTGTCTTCTATGGATAGAGTTCCACTTGCTAAGGGCAGAAGAGGCAGAGGTCTTCTAGAGGATCACCAGCCAGAGCAGAGTTAGGGGAAGGTATCTCCTTTGAGCAGAGGCTCATAAACATTGTAATTGGGAAGGTTTCCCAAAGAATTTGAAATAAACTTTTAGAGAAAAGTTTTGTGGACGTAGCCCAGCATTTCTGGGTGAACCACGTTAAAAATGAGTCTTCTATGTGTGATGCTTTCTGTCTTGTTTAATATCATGTTGATGCCACTGCTATCTGAATTTAAAATTATTAAATGGTTAAGTCTTATACTGTTCACCCCCCCTCTCAGTATAAGTTCATGTTCTTCAATTGGTATCAGAGCAGGTCACTCCAGAAAGAGCCTAACAGCTTGGAGAAGGATCTATCAGAGGAACATATAAATTTAGAAAGAAATGAAGAGGTTGAGTTCGATCTCAAAAGTGAATTCTTCTTGGCCTTGAGAAAGCTTGAGAAACTCAGGGAAGAGAATTCTGTTCTCAAGCATAAATGTCGGGAAGAAGAGATAGCAAGATCAGAATTGTCTCAAAGTGTTATAGATTTCAAAATTCTAGCTGAAGAAGGGAAGAAGGTTGAACAGGTTCTAACAGAGGCTCTAAAAGGAAAGGAAGCTGATTGTGAGAAACTAGAAGAAGAAATTATGTCTCTTAGAGTGAAGTTGGAACATTTGACTCTCAGACAGAATACTCCATGTGAAAAGAAGGATGGTATCACCATTCATGAAACAGGGTCTTCGAGCAAGATCAATCTTCATCCTGAAGAACAGTGGATTCCAGTTGATCGCAAGAAGAACAATCATCCAAGGCATCAAAACAGGTTACATAATACCTTCCATGGCTATTGTTTTTCCTGTAAGAAATTTGGTCACATAGCTATGCATTGCAATAAATCTCCGAATAGCCATTGTAAGGAAAATGTTAACTCATTTGCACCTCTTATGAACAAAAATATCATGTGTTACAAGTGCAAGAATTTTGGGCATATAGCAAGGATGTGCGGTTTGAATAGATTTAGCTTTGAGTTCACTAAAAAGAGGAATGAGATCAAATCTAAGTCAATGATAGTTCAAACTGCTTTTCATGCTCAAGACAAAGTAGAAAAATGGTATCTTGATAGTGGTTGTTCAAAACATATGACTGGTGAAAAAGAAAAGTTTTTGGTTTTCAAAGAAACAAACAGAGGAACAGTCAGTTTTGGAGATAACAAGTCCGCAAAAATCTATGGTAAAGGGACTCTTAGTTTGGATGGGAAATCCAAAACAGAGAATGTGCTCTATGTAGAAGGCCTAAGACATAATCTTCTTAGTGTGAGTCAACTTTGTGATCAAGGGCACATAGTATCTTTCTTTTCAGATAGATGTGAGATAAGTAAAGAAAAAAATGGAAAACTCATTGCTAGTGCTACAAGGACTCCAAACAATCTTTACATGCTAAGTGAGATAAAAAGGGAAAAGTGTTTTATAACTCAAGAAGATGAGAGTTGGTTATGGCATAAAATATTGGGACATTTGAGTTTTGATAATCTTGTCAGTATTAGTAACAAGGAAGCAGTCAGAGACTTGCCTAAAATAAAAAGGCCCCATAACATCATTTGCGGTCCTTGTCAACATGGTAAACAGACCAGAACCAGTTTCAAATCAAAAGGGTATACTTCTTCCAAACCATTGGATCTTATTCATACTGATTTGTGTGGCCCCACCAGAACTCAGAGCATTCAGGGAGATAGCTACTTCATGCTGTTTATAGATGATTATTCTAGAATGACTTGGGTTACTTTTCTCAAAGAAAAATCTGAAGCTTTTGAAAAATTTAAAGCTTTTAAAGAAATGATTGAAAATGAGACTGACAAGAGAATCAAATGCTTAAGATTAGATAGAGGAGGAGAGTTCACTTCAAATGAATTTGTGGAATACTGTGAGCAACATGGAATCAAAAGAGAATATTCAACAACAAGAACTCCTCAACAAAATGGAGTAGTTGAAAGGAAAAATAGAACTGTTGAAAATATGGCTAGAGCTATGTTAAATGAGTCAAAACTTTCAGATGGATTTTGGAGAGAAGCAATCAGTACAACAGTTTACATCATCACCAGGGCTCAACTCAGAGTCAATCATCATAAAACTCCCTATGAGTTGTGGAAAGGAAGACCAGCTACAGTAAAACACTTCAAAGTGTTCGGGAGTAAGTGCTTCATCAGAAGGGAAGATCAGAATTTGGGAAAATTTGATCCTAGGTGTGATGAGGGAATTTTTCTTGGATATTCCAACAGAAGCAAGGCCTACAGATGTTTCAACAAAAGAACTCATACTGTTGTAGAAAGCATAAATGTAACAGTAGATGAAAAGATAGGGATAAAAGAACCAGTCAAGGAACTGGGTGATGAAATCTATCAAGAAGAATTCAGAGAGGCTTCAGATGAAGAAGAGGAAAGACAACAACTGCTTCCCAAAACTCCTTCACGGTATGTTCAGAAACATCATCCCAAAGACTTGATCATTGGTGATCCAAACAGTAGGAAAACAAGAAGAAGAGTCATTCCTTCACATGATTCTACGAATGTTGCTTTATTGTCTCAGATTGAGCCAAAAGATTTCAGTGAAGCATGTGCAGATAAATTTTGGATAAAAGCAATGGATGAAGAGCTAAATCAAATAGAGAAAAGTGAAACTTGGGATTTGGTTCCTAGACCTAAGGACAAGAATGTCATTGGCACAAAATGGATATTCAGAAATAAACTCAATGAGGATGGAAAGATTGTCAGAAACAAAGCTAGGTTAGTTTGTAAAGGTTATTCTCAAGTAGAAGGTGTTGATTTCGAGGAGACGTTTGCGCTTGTTGCTCATCTTGAAGCTATCAGAATGTTTTTGGCCCTTTCTAGTTTCAAATCTTTCAAGGTATTTCAAATGGATGTAAAGTCAGCCTTTCTAAATGGGGTGTTGAATGAAGAAGTCTACATAGAACAGCCAGAAGGAGTGTCTCTCTCAGAACAACCAGACTATGTATGTAAACTGAAAAAGGCCTTGTATGGGTTAAAGCAAGCACCTAGGGCTTGGTACTCAAGACTTGATGGGTATCTTCATGAACAAGGTTTCAGGAAAGGCATGGCAGATAGCAACTTGTATATTAAGAATGAAGGTGATGATATGTTGATCATAGTTGTCTATGTTGATGATATTATTTTTGGGGGAAATAATACTCAGATGTGCAAAGTTTTTGCCAACACCATGCAGAAGGAATTCGAGATGTCTATGATTGGAGAGCTGTCATTCTTTTTAGGGCTTCAGATTGCGCAATCAAAAGATGGTATATTTCTCTCTCAGGAAAAGTATATCAAAGAAATGTTGAAGAAATTTGGGATGATGGACAACAAACCCGTGTGTACTCCTATGATTACAGGGTGCAATCTGAGTAAAGATGATGAATCTCCAGTGGCAGATCAGAAGTTGTACAGATCTATGATTGGCAATTTACTATACAGTACAGCTACCAGACCGGATATCATGCAGGCCGTTGGATTAGTTGCAAGATTTCAGGCAGCTCCAAAAGAATCTCATGTTATAGCAGTCAAGAGGATATTCAGATATTTGAAGGGCACTATGGACTTTGGGCTTTGGTATCCCAAAGGTGATGATTTCACCCTCACAGCCTATATAGATGCAGATTGGGCAGGCAATATTGATGACAGGAAAAGCACTAGTGTCATGATTTCGTGACAAGATTGAAGAGAGAGAAAGGTATTCAGGAACTGTCGTGATTTCGTGACATGCTATAGAGGTTGAGTTGAGGACTGTTGCAATTTCACGAAATGCTAAAAAGCTCGAAGTGAGAACTGTCATGATTTTGTGACATGCAATGAAGGAAAGAGTTTGATATGAGAAGCATCATGATTTCGCAATAGAAACAGTTAGCAAGTCTTAAAGAGAAGAAGCGTCATGATTTCACAATGAATTCAAGAAGAAGGAGCTCGAAGGCGAAAGCATCACGATTTCATGACTTGTTCTAGTTTCACAGGTGTAAGGCAGAGAAAAGGTTAAGGCAGTGAAAGTGTCACAATTTCATGACATGTTTCGTTTTCGCTGGAGCAAGCCGAGAAAAAGTTGAAGCAAGAAATGTCACAATTTCTTGATAGAAGTGAAGATGACGTCAGCAAAGGCAAAAGTGTCACAATTTTGCAACAGAAGCAGAGAAGAAGGCCATGAAGATAGAAGGGTCGTGATTTCATGATAGGAGTGTAGATGACGTCAGCAAAAACAAAAAGTGTCACGATATCGCAACAAAAATGAATAGGAAGCCAAAAGAAGCAAAAGTGTCGTGATATCGCGATACAGGCAAAAGAAGGTGTATGGCTATAAAAGTGTCATGATATCACGACACATTATGGTTTCATGGTAGAAGCTCTGAGGTAGTAGAGGTGGTTGAAGCCAACAAAGTTAAATCTGGGTCGACAAAGATTAGGGTTTTGTAGCTGATGATCTTTAGGGTAACAGTCGACTAAAGATTAAGTTTTTGATCATGAATTAATGCTATAAAAGGAGGACTATTTTTGAGTTTCAATGAATCGAATGTCTGAATCGAATTTGTGCAAGCAAAGTTCGTGGTGCGTAGAGACTGAGTCAAATCGATTTGTGTGAAGTGTGCGAGATGCAGCCATAACAGCACAATTAGCACAGAAGTGGCGAGTTGATGCGCACTATGAGAAGTTCGATCGCAGAGTGTTGTATGCTGTTGTGTTTGTGCAGAGGTGCAAATGTCGATGTTCGATCGAATGCAGCTGTAATTGCGTAATAAGAGCGAAGGACTATGTCTTGTAGAATAGAGGAATAGGACAATTTGTACCAGACTGAAGGACTATGTTTTGGTGCAAATTTGAGGACCAGCTTTGAGGTGACAGAGTTGAGGACAGAGGTCTCCAGCCATAGCAAGGAAGACAGGTGTCTTCTATGGATAGAGTTCCACTTGCTAAGGGTAGAAGATGCAGAGGTTTTCTAGAGGATCACCAGCGAGAGCAGAGTTAGGGGAAGGTATCTCCTTTGAGCAGAGGTCATAAACATTGTAATTGGGAAGGTTTCCCAAATAATTTGAAATAAACTTTTAGAGAAAAGTTTTGTGGACGTAGCCCAGCCTTTCTGGGTGAACCACGTTAAAATGAGTTTTCTATGTGTGATGGTTTCTGTCTTATTTAATATCATTTTGATGCCACTGCTATCTGAATTTAAAATTATTAAATGGTTAAGTCTTATACTGTTCACCCCCCCCTCTCAGTATAATTTCATGTTCTTCAAAAACAAAGAAATGTTAGAAATTTTAACATGCAATGATAAAATCGTATTAATCATAAAAATAATGAATAACTTAAAAATGTTACATAAATAGAAAAATTAGGGGAATGGTCCCATCGTGATCGTCATCTTGTAGATGATAAAAATATGCACCATATGAAGCATGCAAATAAAAATTAGTAAAATATATGTATTGTATTATAATGTGCTTTTGTCTTGTTCGATTACAATAATGATCCTCATAAGGGTTATATAAAGATATAAGGGATTGATCCCCTTTATGAGTAACAATGGTGCCTTGGTTTTTTTGTTGCTATAGCACTAGAATGGCAGGTTTTTCATGACCACCACTTTTTTTGTATCTAGGTATTTGCATCGAGAACTACAATTGTGTCTGCGTCTTTTGGAACTATGCCTAGATGTTGACCATTAGGGAGGCCAATGGTTTGGGTGTTGAATGATTACAGTATTCCACTGTTTAGGGTTAGACAGTTAGGTTTTGGAGTCTTCTACCATGCTCAGGTTTTCTACTATGTTTGTGTCTTATCGCTTTGAACTTGTTGGGCTACACACACGTGAAATATGAATGGTCGATAATACCAGTCAGGCCTCTTGAAGTGAGACCCAATTTTTAAAATAGATTAGAAACAAAAGATATAGAAATGGAATAAATATCTATAAAATAGCAATATTAAATGAAGCATACATATATATTACCCTTATTTTATTATCGTCGATGTCTCTATTGTTGTCATGATGCTACATTAGGTTGCCTTGTGATATATTGCGCTGCATCATGTTGGATCTAAATATTTTTGCACAGGCTGGGTGATGATCATCTGGGTCTAAATGACCATAAACCAAGACCATACAAGGTTGTATGATCATAGCTATTGCATTCATTTTCTAAAAAAATCCTAATCCTAGCCTGTAAAATGTTACACTCAAGGTCTGGTTTGGGATGGAGATGGTTGTGCAGGATTTACTTTGGGTGATTTGGGGTGTGAAGTGTGCTCAATATTTTAGCAGTGCTTCAATGCATGAACCATCCTCTCTATAATGGAAGCATAGGGGGTGTATTTATAGCTTTCAATATGGAGGAGGGTGGCCTCATGCAAATGATATGCATGCATGGATGAATACACCTTGGGATCTCCTCCACTCAAGTAAAAAACCAATATTAGCATTCTTGATCATCAGTTAAACCTGTATAAATAGAAGCATGCTTATTTATTTATTTTTAAATAAATATTTCTTTATCCATTGAGTTTAGTTAACTTGTGAAACTAAAGTGAAAGATATTATCTTTGAATTTTTAATTATTTTCTCCATGCTAACCTCCTTATATTTTATGTGTTAGTTAACTTGCATGAGGTGTGATTGTAGTTAACTAGATATTGGATTTGGGTGAGGACAATCCTCACCCATCCAGATAAGGATAAGGTAGAGGTGGAGTTAACTTGCATTTATTTTTGGATAATGCAATATTTTCCTACACGTAACTAGGATGAAGGATACAAGGTGGAACTGAAGTTAACTGTGGATGATGTGGCCATGGGGGATGCAAGGGTGAGTGATCCCATTGAGGAGGGGTGATTTATTGTGTAGCTTAGGTAATAACTAATCAATTATTTAATGAATAAATTAATTAATACCTTAGGTAATTACACCTTAATTTAATATTAATTAATTTAATTAATATTAAATATACTAATTAATTATGAATAATTAATTAGTATTTAATTATGCTTGATTTTGGTATCTACATGAAGAAATTGGCAATAACTTTGATCCTTTTGATGGGCCTAATGGAGGCTTCACCTTTTCATAATTTGATCATATATGGAGTTTTATTAAACACCATAAGGAGTCTTTGGTTAAGGCTATGGAAGAGGAAGCCCAACTCGAAAGAGGTGGGATGCCTCCCCCTACCATATCCCCTAGGAATATTTATAACAAGTCCTTGTTGGAATCTACACATCATGTTAATCCTTTTCATAAACCAACATATGCTACTAACGTGACCACCAACATTGGGGGAATTCCATAGGATCCTTATGCTCAATTTCCTCCTCATTTTGCTCATCTCAACTATTCATGCTTTCATTCCACAAAATGGCATTTATCCTTCATAGCAAGATACCACATATCATAACCCATACCATTATAGTGTCAATACCTCCAACATTGACCAAGTTCCCTTTCAACAACCTACCCATACCCTCCCCTAAGGAACCTAGGGGTATTGCACAAAAAAATCCTGATATGCAAATTTTGACAAGTGTGGTGAAGCAATTTATTTCAATAGTGGATATGTTTCAACCTCCAAGTTTCACCTACAACTACAAGGAAATGTGAAATCAGTCCTTAAACCCTGTTGTCATTTCTAGGCCCTACCCTAAGCATTTTCTAATGCTAATTTTACCTATTTATAAAGGGATAAAGGATACAATTGAACACTTAAGTATGTTTAGGACAACATGACATGATATTATATATGATATGTTGCTGCTAAAGATGTTTCCTAAGAGCCTTGGTGGTATGGCATTGAAATGGTATTATCAATTGCCTCATCATTCTTTGAGGAATTTTGAAGAGACAACATAATTGTTTGTTCAACAATTTAGGGCTTATGTTGAGAAAAATGTGACTATGAAAGATGTCTATATGTTGAAAAAAGGTAAGGATGAAAGTTTCTCAATTTTTTGGTCTTATTAGAGAAGTCTAGTTGAATGGTTAAGATACACCTTGCCTCCTCGAGACATGCTAGACATTTTTATTGTAAATTTATAAGAGTAGATATCTTATGAATTGGAGATAACTATTACCTATTTAGATCAAGAAATATATCTAGAAAGAAGTGTAGAGAAAGCCCTAATTCAAAGAGGTCAAAATAATCCAAAGAAAGAAGATAAGACCAAGAAAAATTAGTATAAGAACTAGCATGTAGTTGGTGATGGAGTAACAGATAGTAGGCCTATTAATAGTGTTGTTAACACCCTATAAAATATGGTGCTTAGCCAACCTCAAAACCCCCACCAAGGAATTTTACAAGACTCAACACACCTATGAACATGGTCCTAAAGTAGCTTTTGGAAGCTAATATGATTGAGTTACCTCCCATAATGCAACTTGATACCATGACTAATTGGTATAAGTTTGGTTAGCATTGTGAGTGTCATAAAGTGGAGGAGCACATGACAAATTCATGTAATATTTTGAAACATGTGGTTCAAGACCTAATTGATAAAGGTCACCTTATTATATAATGTCCTCAACCTAATCCTCCAACAAAAAATCAACCTCCTACTCAACAAGAACCCACAACCAATCAAGACATGGGGATCTTCCAATACCCCCTACCTAAACATGGATAACTAGTAACTAATCAAGTGTCATATCATAATGTGCCACCTCCTTACAAAAATATGGTTGGTATGATAGTAGTAACTACAATGAAATAGACTCAAGCACAAATGACTCAACGATATTAGTAGGATAAATTTCTACATCCAATCAACCTTCAAAACCACCCTTAGTTTTGAAGAGTACCCAAAAAAGGAGCACAAGAATAGAAAACCCATATTTAGTGTTAAAACCACAACCTAAAGTCTCCTTCAACATTCAAAAATAGTTATCTAGTACACCAGCTAAGATCTCCCTCTTAGATATTTTGTAAACTTCTCCTATTCATAGGAAAGCCTTGTTGAAGCTTCTAAGTCATCAATCTATTCTTCAAGATATTTTTCCTAGTGCTATGTTGTAGGTTCCCTTGGGATACATCATATCACATTTTTGGATGATGATATTCCTTCCTTAGACTTATGAGGGGATTCTTCCCTCTACATCACTATATTTATTGGGAAAATATTTATCAAACAAATTTTGATAGACAATGGTTCCTCCCTCAATCTATGCACTTATCAATTTTTCCAAAAAAAAAATTTAAAAGAAGAAGATTTCTCTAAATCTGATATCATCATCAAATATTTCAACAATGAGTCCCAATGGGCATGCATCATTATATCTACTCCCCTTAGGGTTGGACCTAAGATCTTAGATACCCTATTTTATGTGGTTTCTTGCCCCACATATTTTAATATTCTTCTTGTATGCCATTGGATTCATGCGATGAGGGTTATACCTTTAAATTTTTATCAATGTTTGAAGTTCAAATTCAAAGATCAACTTGTCACTATTCTAGGTGATCTTCATTCATTTCAATATTTTTCAATGGTTGAGCAAGCTCAATCTAGTCTTAATTTATGTCCATCAGTCTCTTCATCTCACATCAGTAAGAAACTTGAAAAATTAAAGGTGAGTGAGGAACTTCTAATCAATGTTTCATCACAAGATCAAGTCAATCCTTTTCTTCAATAACCTCTTTTGTATCTTACCAAGCTACCGCCTTCACTGAGGACTATGGGCTTACCCTATAATAAAGGTGAAGTCATACACATTGGCACGTGTACCATTATCTTTGTAGGAGTCTCCCTCAAAGAAAATATCCATGGCAGAAATCCTCTTCTTGTAAAGCATTCTTTCACCAATTGTTACTTGTCCAATTATTACCCACTTTCCAAGAAAACCCTATATAGCATTGGATACATAGGTAAAGGTTTGGGGCCACAATATAAGAGTATTAAAGGTTTGGCTTTCCTAGCTCAAATAATACATGAGCAATTAGTGAGAAAGAAAAGGGACTCTGATACACCCTCTTTCCAACATTGCTCAAGTCTGGTTTGGATGTTCTTTACTGTTGTAAGAAAAATGATGCCCTAGATTCTAATCAAGGAAAATAATTATCAAGGAATCCTATCCTTGTATACTATTGGAAATCTCATCTAAGGAGCACTGAGTCTATTTACAGATTTAATCTAGAATTTCTAGGCCAGCACTAAAGATAATATATGGTAAATGCCCTAGGCTACCATCATTGGCCAAAATTTTTTTAAGAATAGAGGATGCTGAAGAAGGAGATTGGTACATTCTGTAGCGACCCCGGGGTGCACACACCACTCTTAACTCTACTTGCGATGTTATTACTATACCAAAAATGAAGCTAAAAGATTACGAGAAAACATATAACATGAAAATGACAAAGAATGGATCTTTCATTAATATTGAACCTCGGTTACATGTCGGTCCCTCTTAGGGATACCCATATTGATATAATGATTTAAAATTGGATGAAGAGATGCCCCCTTTTGCAAAAGGGTGGCACGCTCTAAAATGCTTCTCAGTTTCGCACACAAAAATGTCTGAGGGCTTATAGATACCTCCTTCTCCAGGTATGTCTCTCGGATGGATCCTCTTGCTCTCGTATGTCATGGATTATGTCTCGTGAACCTGTGGCCCTGTATGTAACTCAAACAACAATACACGTTTAGCTATTCGAGATTTCCTCCTCGGATAATGTTGTTAGTAATCAAATAATGTAACAGAACTGTGATAAAACAATACCATGAAATCATGTAAATAGAAGCCAATGATATAAGAAAACAAGATAAAATATGCTATGTCTATCTAAGCTAAGCCTGCGGGCCATTTTCCAAGACAGTGATCGCTAAAGAAAAACCTTGCTCTCCTTGCCCCAAAGCTATGTGTCAAAGACTATGATTTGATGTTGAAGAAAGTAGATGTTGTGCCATTTGATTTGTCAAAAATTCATCGCACACGTGATCCCAAAGAGAACTCTCTCTCTAAAATGATCTCCTGTATGTGATTTGGGTCTCTATATGTCATATATAGATCATGTGTATCCTTTGGTGCTCTTAGGCTTGCACCTTTTATAGTGTGAAACTCTAGGTCTATGTCCAAGCTCTAGAAATGAATTTCTCATGCATAGTACAAATTAGCATGAGAAGCCTTTGTCTATTGTCTATATTTGAAGGCCAGTCAACTAAAATCTAACTGCCCACTTGAGTCTTCTATGCGAACTGTTCATTAGAATGAGAAGCTTTTGTCCTTTTTTATGCTTGAATGTCAGTTAATTTAAGTCTAAATGCAAACTCAAGTCTCCTATGTGAACTGGTCATGAAAAGGAATGTAAAGTCACTCCCACTCACATTTATTGCATGCAGACTACCACTTTCATCGAAGATTGGGCCTGTTTGTCGGCAAACCGATTCTTATGGCTCATCCTATGTCATCTGCAACGACTATGATCACTTTTCACCTGTAGCGGCTAAGGTTTGGCCTCTCTAGGCTTGAGCGGTTAGAATCTGGTTGCTCTTGGCTTGAGTGGCCAAGCTTGGATGGCTTGAAAAGGCCCCAAATGAGTGGTGAGAACCACTGTCGATGCTTGGAATGTCCAAGATTATGTATTATGATCTTATGAGTGTGTCTATGTAAGTAGCTCCTCTAAGCATGACACAATTTAGGTGTCTAAAAATGCCCCTTTGTACAATGCATTGTGTGGAAAACACAACATTGAGCAAAAATGTAGACTGATCCGTTTGTAGGGTGTATGGTGATCAATGGTTTGATCAACGTCAAATGGCCCAATCATGAAAGATGGTGCGCATCCCTTGAATCATTGCCTCAAAATTCTAAGGACTTAGCCCAGTGGATTTTGCATGTTAAATTGTACTCATTCCTCAAACTCAATTGGGGAGCTTTAGCTGCTACAATAATTCCGACTGGTAGGAGAGTTACAATTGAAGATGTCATGTCTACTTACGTTCCCAGCAAACAAGGGAAATTTGTGATTATTGTATGCAATGATTCGAAAGACGAACATGATTTTGCTATGATCAAGTGATATTTTATTGATTTTGATTATGATTAAGTTGAAGTTTTGAACTACTTCTTCACACAATGAATTGGTGAAGAAATGACAATGAATGAAGTGATAAGTCGCTTGACCAATATGACTAATCTGGCTCCTTTCTAGCATTTGCTTCTTTTAATGGGAAATCACACATCTAAGTGTGATTCCAATTGCTTATGATAATCATCCATACATATCTCGAGGAGCAGTCCGGCTATCAATAGCCTTCTTAGGGAGTTAGGATGAATGATTCTATTTATGTTTAGATTGTATCACTTTGATTTAATGTTTTTTATGTCATAGGGAAATTAGAATGACCCCTTCGCATCCATGGAGCAGTCTGACCATATTGATCTTCTTCAATTTTGAAGGGTGACCTATTGTAATTCCAAAATGAGTTGCTTTTTCCCCAAGTGGCCTTATGGTTGCCTACTCATCTCACTAAAATACATGAAGTGCAAATTGTTGCAATCATTGAGTGGATAGAGTAGGTAACTGGATACGAGGCCTACTTGATATTGTGATTTTATGTGATTTTTTTTTGTTGTTTTGAACATTTTGATGATCCTAAACCATAAAAGTGTGATTATTTTCTATTTTTGTTATTCCCTCGTTGAAGGAACTGCGTAATTTTGACCTATGGGCTTAGCCACTATCAGGTCCAATGACCTCTGATTTCTTACCTATGGCCACTATCACCTTGAGCGGCCAAGAAGCTCGGGCCACTGATGTCAACAGTAGCCAAGGCATAATTAAGGAAATATAAAACTTGCACTTCTAGGGTTTTGACCTGTCATTTTCACTGTTGAAGATTCTATTTTTAGAGCTCTGGTGTAGCGGTGACGGTTGTGACTTTGAAACTTTGTTGGTGCTGAGGATATGGCTACGCAGGGTGAAACATCTGCTGTTGGAGGAGTTGGAGCTTCTCGAGTATTTATCTTCAAAACCCTAGCTCTCTTTTCTTTGCCTAAGTAAAATTGAACTTCACTAAGAAATGAGCAAAACAAACATCACTAAACCTGCTAGCAATGAACAAACTTCGTAATTAGGATTAGGTTCGATTTTTCTACAATGGTTTAGTCCCCAATTTTACTATTTGTCAGTGGCTTTAACTTAGGGTTTTTTGAATTTTCATTATTCCCCTACTTTCGTCGTTTTGGGCATTCTCAAACTTAGTTTAGTTTTTATGCTTAGGTAGGTGATTTGTTTTCCAATTTTTTTGATTTCCCTTCCTTTTGTTGTTTTTCTTAAGTTATTTTGTCAATTGTAAATTTTTTTTTTTGGCCAAGGGTTCGCGGGTTTTCCATGCCGCCCCTTGGCCACTGTCGCTTAGAGTGGTCGGCTCTGAGCCACTGTCACTTAGAGCGGCCAAGCTTGAATCCCAACTGTCAAAAATTTGACCGTTGGGCCTTGGTTGTTGCTACCTCCAGTAGCCAGGTTTCGGCCATTGTAGGCGACAGCGGCTAAAGCTTGAGCCTTATTTTTGCATTTTGTGTATTGATTTTATGATTTTTTTTGAATTTTTGCTTTGCTTAGGTGCAATTTATTCTTTTTTTCTTAGATTTAGAGTAACTCATACTCTTTTGCACCATTTTCATGTTTATTGTGAATTATTCCTTAGATGCATTGTAGTTATGGTTTTTTTATTCTGCTTTATTTAGATCCTCATTGCTCGGGTTCAGGACCCGAAGCTCCTGTTGGACTTGCTTCCTAGATTTGATGACACTGACTAGGAGTGGTTTAAGGTCCATGGGCTATAGTATGTTATTAGGTTACCCCACATTATGGCCGACCAGGCTTATCTTACGGCTTTAGCCCACCGTTGTGACCCACAGACCAACACCTTCCACCCGACGAGATGACTATCACACTGGAGGATGTGTACAGGATCTTTTGGATCCCATTCTATGGGGTGCCCATTGTTTCATCAGCCACTAATGATTAGGTGGCCATCTATGATAGGGTTTTTGGGGCACATTCTACATAGGCTCTCCGAGAGACTGGGTCCGGGGAGTATCTATCAAGACTTGGTATGATGCTCATGTTTTCATAGCAAGGCATGTTGTGTTGTTGATGGTGATCAGCAACATTCTTATCTCGGACTGCTCGAGTTTGAGGTTCCTTTGGAACCTCCTAGGGATGGTGCAGGACCTACTGGATAGTGAGGATCCTATCATCTATGCATGGGGTAGATCGCTATTGGCTTAGTGCTACGATGAGTTGTACCACATCCATCGATGGGGACACATTAACATTGCTTGCAGTTTGCTCTTACAAGTTTGGGGATGGGAGCACATTAAGGTAGATTGCCCTAAGGGGCTCTCAGTTGAGATTATATCTATTGAGGCTTGTACACAGTGCTATGTTTCCCTATGGGCTTGGGAGCATGAGGAGTGTAAGAGCTACACTTTTGCAGGGGAGTTGTCCCACTACACTAATGCTCTCACCAGACTATTGGCCAAATATGTCATGTGGTGGTCGTACTATGAGTGTCTGGTTTGGGATGATCCATATAGTTTTATTACTAGGACATGGCATGAGTGATGGCTCATTGGCCATAATATTTCCATCAAGGAGTATTTATTCTACTCTCGAGTTCTTCATCAATACAAATTACAGTAGGATGTGCCCTTGGTACCATTCTTGTATAGACATATCATAGTAGAGAGGGACCTACCTCCATGATAGGTCATAGAGCTTGTAGATGAGGAGGATGCCCCAATTGTAGACCCTATAGTGGTTGGGGGAGTTATAGAGGCCTACTCTCAGTGGTGGGGTGATTAGATATGGCATGGCATCAATAGCCTAGGGCACAAGGATGATGGCAGGGGTGATGGTGCAAATCTGATAGGACATAGGGTTTGAGCTAGGATTGAGGTATAGGATCAACTAGTAGAGCAAGTGGCAACAAAGGATCCTGATGTTCCTAAGAAGGAGGAGGAGTTAGAGCTCAAGGAGAGAGACTCTCCTCTAAGAGTATAGTTGCATGAGGTTGAGGCTAAGCTCCAAGCTACTAAGATCTAGGTACAATGATGAGATGCTATGATTGAGCAGCTCACAACATAGATACAGGCTCTACAGGTTACTATCAGGGGTGGTGATGTCAAGATGCAGTTTGTTGTTCCTAATTCTATAACACATGAGGTTCTAGCAGTAGGCTCAAGGGCAGAGGTGGGATAGCTTCATTCCTTGTTGGATGAGCATGAGGCTCAGATATGGGGTCTTATAGATCATGTTACCCTCCTTCAGATGCAACTAAGGAGGCATGGGATTATCCCTAAGGATCCAATAGATGCAGGTGGTTTGTAGGTCAACGGGTGCTCTACCTCGGGGTAATATTCTGCCCATCCTAGCCAGCTGACCTTGATTACATGTCAATCCCTCTTAGGGATACCCATATTGATACAATGATTTACAAGTGGATGAAGAGATGTCCCCTTTTACAAAAGGGTGGCATGCTCTAAAATGCTTCCCAATTTTGCACACAAAAATGTCTGAGGGCTTACAAATGACTCCTTCTCCAAGTATGTCTCTCGGATGGATCCTCTTGCTCTTGTATGTCATGGATTATGTCTTGTGAACCTCTGGCCATATATGCAATTCAAACAACAATACACGTTTAGCTATCTGATATTGCCTCCCCAGATAATATTTTTAGTAATCAAAGAATGTAATGAAAATATGATAAAACAATGCCATGAAATCATGTAAATATAAGCTAATGATATAAGAAAACAAGATAAAATATGCTATGTCTATCTAATATAAGATTGTGGGCCACTGTCCAAGATAGTGGTTTCTAAAGAAAACCTTGCTCTCCTTGCCCCAAAGCTATGGGTCAAAGACTATGATCTGATGTTGAAGAAAGTAGGTGTTGTGCCCTTTGATTTATCAAAGCTCCATCGCACACGTGATCCCAAAGAGAACTCTCTCTCTAAAATGATCTCTTGTATGTGATTTGAGTCTCTATATGTCATATATCGATCATGTGTCTCCTTTGGTGCTCTTAGGCTTACACCTTTTATAGTGTGAAACTCTAGGTCTATGTCCAAGCCCTAGAAATAAATTTCTCATGCGTAGTGCAAGTTAGCATGAAAAGCCTTTGTCTATTTTCTATATTTCAAGGCTAGTTAACTAAAATCTAACTACCCACTCGAGTCTTCTATGCGAACTGTTCGTTATCATGAGAAGCTTTTGTCCTTTGTTTATGCTTGAAGGTCAGTTAAATTAAGTCTAAATGCAAAATCAAGTCTCCTATGTGAACTGGTCATGAAAAGGAATGTAAAGTCACTCCTGCTCACCTTTATTGCATGTAGACTGCCACTTCCACCCGAGATTGGGTCTATTTGTCGAAAAACCGCTTCTTATGGCTTAGTCGCTGTCATCTATAGTGACTATGATCTGGTTGTTGTCGCCTACAACAACTAAGGTTTGGCCACTCTAAGCTTGAGCAGCTAGAATCTGGTCACTCTTGGCTTGAGAGACCAAGCTTGGATGGCTTTAAAAGGCCCCAAATGAGTGGTGAGAACCACTATTGATGCTTGGAAAGTCCAAGATTATGTATTATGATCTTATGAGTGTGTCTATGTAAGTATCTCCTCTAATCATGACATGATTTAGGTGTCTACACATTCTTATAGAAGGCATAGTCATTAGACTATATGGGTTCACTAGTAAGACTTTTTTGCTGCTCCATTTTGTTACAAATAGATTATTAACCCTAGAATATTTAAGGTAAGTAGAGTTCATTAATATGTACTATGATTATAGGAGGAAAAGAAAATGTTTGTTGACCTACCACAATGTTTATGATATAACCATCACCAGGAAGTGGCAAGGTGAGCAAATTGACCAATATTTGGATAGAATGGGTCTATTCTAAATTCCCCAGATATGGAGATACGACCCAGATGATATGTTCCACAAGAGGAACATAGCCTTGAATGGAGAGAAGGCCTAAAAATTTGATAAAAAATCAAGGCCTCATTTTGAACAAGGCAGAAATAATAAATAAAATGCTCCTTTAGAGTGGAATGTTGCCAAAATGGAACAACTTCCTCCATGGTTAGATTTATATGAGCAGGTCATTGATTTTGATTCAGATAAGAATGAAAAACATCAGTTGCAGGAGTCTACCATAATAGAGGTTGAGAATAAAATAAAATGTAACGAAGGCCATCAGTTGTAATAATATACCATTAGTGAAGTTGAGGGTAAGAATAAATGGAATGAAGCTAAGATAGTAGCCTGGTCGAGGATGAGAATTGAAATTGGAAAAGAAAAATCCAAGTTTGGACTAGTAATTGACAATGAGTTTTTCGATAGATGTGACAAGAATATCACAACTTGGAAAGCAAAGGATCCAAAGAACATAGTGCTAATTTATAAGAAGCCACAACCAAGATCAAATTATCCCTCCCCACCTTTGTAAGAAGAAGCCCAACAAGAATAAGGATCTAATACTCCATTGATTGTTGCTGAGGTGTTGAAAACATTTTACCTTCAATTGAGCAATTAGAGAATTTTCTAAAAGGGGCATAATTTATGAGTAGAATGCACTACTTTTATGAGAGGGCCATTAGCACAGAAGTCATTCAAATGAAAATTAGACCCAAAAACCTAGTCTTGGGTGGAGAGCCCCCTAATACAGAGATATATTGGAATAAGAAGGATGAAAAATTTATGTTTACACCGATGAGTTTCACCACAACAACTATAGTGGAATTGAATCCTATTGTTGAAGAAACATTGCAGGAGGAACCATCACAAGAAGGAATTTTTGAGGAAGATACATAAAATGAAAGAGTAGAAGTGTTACAAGTTTTTAAAAGGAAAAGCAAAAGGGCATCGAAGGAAATTTAGAAGGAGAGTTGTAAGAAATAGAGGTTGGACAAAGAGAAAATGTTAAGGAAATCTCTATTTTAGTTGTAGAAGAATCGATAGAACAAACACAATGGAAAACTAAAGAGATAGCTCCAAAAATCCCTACATTAGTAGGTGAAGGTATGAATTATTTTCCTCCTTCTCTTTATCCTCCTCTTTCCCCAAAGAAATATCCTTCCCCTTCTCAAGAATAAATTGTAACACAAGTGCCCTCTCCCCCACATAATTCACCACCTCCTTCACCAGTAAACACTGAGGGGTAATCCAATTCATCACCTCCACTATCACCTAAAATTATCCCTTATTCATCTCCTATAATTTTATCTTTGCCATCTAAATCACCCACATCATCAGATATTCAAGTTAAATCATCCACATCCACTCACCTTTCTTCTGGTTTTACTTCAATTCCCATGACTCTCCCAATTGTAACAACAACAGTGGTTACAGACTCAACTGTAGTCACTACCACCCCTTCCTAGCCAGCTATTGAGTCTACTATCTCTCATATTATAGCCTCTCCTTATCCCGTGAGTTATCCTACATTGTAAATTTTTCAAAAGGAGAAGAAAGCTTCAAAAAGAATTCAAGATTTTTGGGTAAAAAAACTATCCAAGCCTTCAAAGAGGATAGCCACCAAGAGAATAACTATGTCTATTGATCCAATTTCTAGACAGAGGACATCCAAATCCATCATTCCTATAGTAAGAAAGCTTGAGATTGAAATGACTGATCAAGATTACCATATGGAAGAATACACATAAGACATTGAGCAGTTACCTATTGAATATGAGTTGGTGATAACTAAGGCTCACTTGGACACTTTTTATATCAAGGGTTATATATACAAAGATAAAATGGGAAAGATAGAGTGTATAATTGAAAAGCTTAAAAAAACAATCACCAACTAAAAACAAATAGAGAAAGCTCTTTGAAAAGAAGCAAATAAATGGCAGGATAAATTTCAAGAGGCCAATAAGCTCAAGGAGAAGGTAGAGGAATAGAAGAAGAAAAACGAGGAACACACTAAGGAAATACAGAGCTTTAAGTATTAGATTCAGATAAAAAATGCTAAGTCTTCAAGTTTCTCTAAAGCAAGGCTAAAGAAAGTAAGGAAATAATTGTGGTCTGAGGTTTTGGAAAAATGCTCAGATTTGTAGCCCATAATTGACTACATGGATGATGCTAGCCATCTGCTCCAAAATTTTCAAGAAGACCTGGATAGCTTCACTGAAGAACTACAACCTATGGTTATCCTAGTTGAGTAGATTTATAAGCTAGCAAATAGCAGGATTAGTGATATTGCTAAACCTATTCCTAAAAAAGAATGGAATACTGGTAGACTAGTCGCTAGAGTCATAGTGAAGAAGCACATAATACTACAAAAGGCTTGGCTATTATTTGATAAGGTTGAGAATATGATCCGAGATGTAGTGGAAATAAATAAAGAGATGATGCAAAATGGCTTCAGTGGGATATAGATGGAAGATAACTCTTTGCTGTCAATAGGAGATATTAAGAAGAGTGTTGTCAAGGACCTCCAGGATGAATATGAGATTAATGATCTAGAAGAGCCAATTTATTAGGAGCATATTTCATAAATGATAATTGATATTAACTAGGCTTAGATATATGATGGAGGAATTGGTAAATAAAGGAAGTGTTACACATTATGAAGACACTTCTGAGTTGGAATACATTCACAAGTAGTTAAAAGAAACTTCCAACCCTTCTAAAGTAGTTTGAAAATAGGCCCTATAAACTTTGAAGCTGATGGTTCAATTGTTTGGAAAGGATGTTAAAGAGGAAGATAAATAATAGGATTCTCCTAAGGAAAAAGAGGTCGAGAAATATCAAGAGGATAATGTTGAGTAAGAGGCTCAACAAGAGGAGTAAGAACCAAATAGAGTTGCTGCAAACCTGTAAGGGACACAAGCTTAAAAAAAAAAAAATTACATATTTTTGTAGTCATGTAGAAGTATTGTATTTTTTTTATTTGTTTTTACTCTGAATCCTGACATCGTCAGAAGGCAATAATAAGAGCATGAGGCCAGATAGGTGTAGAGAACAACAATTTTTTGTGAAGGTATTCATATCATTTTTTTTTAAGAAGATTTATAAAGAGAACATTTCTTCATTTTTGTTTAAGCATTGGTGCAGTTTTGAAGGAGTGGCAGAGATATTTGTGTTTCTAGTATGATCTCCATGTGAATATTTATCCTCTAAGATGTTTATAAAAATTTTCATAGGATAATGGTCATATGGAAATTATTCTTTGAAGCATTTTTTTAAGGTAAGCATTTTTTACTCTTGAGGTCCAATGGATAAGACTTTGAGTTTGATGGCTTTGCGAGAAAATCCACCCAGGAGGTGCCAAAATGTAAGCCCAAAATGACCACATCCTTAGAAAATTTTAAAAAATATTTTAAGGTAGAGAAATATCTATTCCGCTAAGGATATAGAGTATTTTGGAGTGGATCCATGCAAAGAGTGGTCCAATCTACTCAACACTTAGTTTTTTTTGCTATAAAAAGCTAAGTACTTCATTCCACCCGATGCTTAGTGTATTTGGCAATGGATTCTGGTGAGGTTTCCAATCTGTAAATATTTTACACTTTAATGATGTCAGCACAATATAAAGTGTGGATTGGTGATTCTTCTCTATTCTACGTGCTCCAATGACTAAGTGCTGATAAGATGTGTTTCACTAAGTTCCAAGACTAATACGAATCAAAATGGTGATAAGAAGACCAAAAGCATTTGAAATGGGAGTAAAGGGAGTGGAATGGCAACAAGTTCATTTGCATTGCTTGTAGAGCAGATTGACAATTATGTAGTCAAACCAAGTCAGAGTTGATATCAACATGATTTTTGAGTGGATTGCAACTTTTAATTTATGTTGTAGAAATGAGAAAGAAGTTAGATGTTTTGAAGGCTAAGTGTGTGGATTGATGACAGACTTGATTTTGATCACAACTCAGTGTATTTCTCACCAAAATTCAATTCCACTAGCTGAATCCATCAAAGATGATGTCAGCATTAATAAAGTGTGAAATGGTGTTTTGTTTCCTCCTTGTTGCTTTACAGAACATTTTTGATATTTAATATTAGTCGTCTATTGAGAGCATCAATGGTAGAGATTTTTTTGATATTTTATACAAAGGTAGATTCTTGTCGAATCATAGAATAGTCAGTTTGAAGTAGGAAATCAAAGCATACAAGGGTTTTCAAGAACCAAGAACTAGAGTGGTTGCATATCTATGGTGGAATGAAGTTTCCAAGAATGATGAGTGGTGCAGATTTAGTTTTTAATGGCCTAAGGCTCAACTACCATTACTAGACAATCAAGTTATAGGGCCGAGCTACCATGGCATATTGCTTCTAGTAGATTTCCTAGGCTCCACGAGCAAATGATATGATGCCAGCAAATATTTGTGTTGAATTGTTAAAATTTTAATATTTTTAATGTCTCCTTAAGTTCTTTCATTTGTAAACTATAAATAGAGGTTGAACCCTCAGTTTTTAGGGTTGAAACTAGTGTGTTTGTTTGCCCTACTGTGTAAATATTTTCTAGAAACTAATGGAAGGAGTATTAATCTGATTTTTGACTCAAGACGTGTTATCTTCGCTATATTTTGATTAAGAGGTTCAAAGTTGTGAATTGTATTTTTTTCAATGCTGTAACGGTTAGTTCATTCTAGTTTATTGGATTACTAGTTGTGAAAGTAGTTGAAATTTATTCATAGTTAGATCTATGTTGGTAAGAAGTTTATTTCTGCAAAATCTAATTATTGGTCTATTATGCTAAATTTTATTATCAATATATTGGATATTGGAATTTCTTCTTAGAACATATATCTGTTTTATGCTTTGATGTATGAATATTTCATGGTTTTGGATGCTGCTAATGTTGAGTGATGGGAAACTGGCAGAGTTTTTTGAAGATTTCTTTTGTATATGCCTATGTTGTTAGCCTATCCGACCACTATTTTGGATAATTTATCTAGCCCTAAACCTTTCCTAACCATATTCTTCAAACCCTTATTGAGCTTAATTGAGTCAACATCTTGCTAAGTTGACAAGGAACCAACCTACTATGGAGTTTGGGATGAAGTAAATCTCTCGTCCATCCAATGTTGAGTGTTGAGTTATGACTATTGGGTGCAAACCTGGACAAAAAATTGGAAGATAGACAGTTACAATGTCAAGTAAAAATTGATGCCAATTTAGTGCCCAACAATTTTTGGCTAGCCCGGTGGGACCTGTTTGCAAGAAACACTAACACCCATCATATGCTTTATTTTTTAACCCTTTCCTAGAGGAATCAAGATTCGATGAATTTTCTTGACCTTGCTAAGTGAAGATTAGCAAATTCACCTGGCGACTCCTTGGTCTTTAAACCCAGAATGAATTATCCCTACAAATTCTAGTATTTCATATATACCAGGTCATTCAAGAGGAATAACCCAGACTCCTTTTTCTATTATGAGTTACCTTATAGAGGGTCTACTATTATAAGGAATTTGAATCAATATTTTCATTTATAAGAATAAGGAGAATCCAACACCCCTTCCAGTAGGACCTACACTTGGAAACATGACACAAAATACAGTTCCAAACTAGCCTTTGTAGAAATACCCCATATAGAACATAATTGGCCCCATTAGACTAGCACATATGCATGATATTCCTCAAGTTATGTCTAAGGCTATTCCCACTTATGATGGATCTAGAAAAAATACATATAAGCACTGCCAAAATATTTTGAATCTGGTAGTAATCCACAATATAAATAATGAAGATCTTATTATCAAAATACTATCCCTATCCTTTAGAGGAAATATTTTGCATTGGTTTAGGACTCTTGAAGATAATACCATCACCTCATGGGTAGCATTGGCTGAACCCTTTGTGGAAGAATTTAATGAATCTACTGATTCTTTTTCCCTCCTTAATTAATTCACATCTATGTAGAAGCATCAACAATAAATTGTCTCAAATTTTAACTTGAGGTTCAGTAGAACCTTGAAGAGAATTCCCCCTGTAGCTAGACCAGATGCAAGCCTTGATTACATGTATTATATTAGATATCTTGGATCAGATCTAGGCCCCAACAATCTAGGGTGGAGATATTTCCATAGGTCTATAATACAGTTGTTCATGCAAAGAATGTCTTAATTAATGTGTGAAGATTACCCCAAAAAGATGTGTTGCCTTACCATTTGGAAACCACTAATGTCCAAACTCAAATAGTTGTTCCATATTATATGGACCCTCCTCAGTTGTCATCCCTATTCTCATAGATGACTCCCATCCCTTAGTCAAAAGCACCATCTAAAGTAATTCCTTTCCCTCCACTTCTTTCTCAATTTTCTTAAGAAACCTCTATCCTCCTTGATATCCAGAATACCTTGAAAACTCTTAGTAACAAAATAAATTCAATGGAGAAAAGAGATATGGAGAGGTCTCAACAAAGGATATTTCTTTATGTGAATAAATATCAAAGACCCAATCCTAGCAATAGCTTCGGGGTCAAAATAAATGTAATATATGAAGAGCCTAAGTGTTCTTCAAAGACAATTCTAGTGAGTGTTTGGTGTTTGGTGTTTGATGTGTAATGATTCTCATGATTTACAATATTATGTTATGTACCAACACCATGTACAACAGGCTATGGAACAAGCATAAAGAAATCAGAAGGGAAGAGTGAATATGCTTTGTCAACCTGACCATATCATGGTTGAAAAATATATTGATGAATATGGACCCATTATTTTCATGACAAGGTCAGGCAACAAGTTGATCCACATAATATGGATCAATTTCAGGTCCCTTCTCAAAAAAATAAGGATCCACATTCCCAAAGCAGTGATACATTTCCTATTCCCCAGGCCAATGAAGATATGGTTCCTAAGGGCCAAGAAAAGATAGTTAGCTTCCCCAAAAAAATAGAGAAAGAAACTAAGGGAGATAGAATGAGGTCTAAGGATGAAGCCCAAGAGAGGCTTAGATTCCCTTCCATCACCAAAACATAGAGGATTGAGGCCACTCAATAGTATAAGATAAAATATGGTGAGCCAGAGAGAAGGCCTGAGAGACCCACTTCTGCTAAATCTGAATATAACATTGTGGAGGAAATGAAGAAGATACCTTCCAAAGCTATTCTATATAATACTCTCTTCATTTACGGCCAAATATACTTGCTAAAAGCTTCTCTAAAAATATACCCATAGGAGAAGCAAGCCACCACAATTCTTAGCATACCCTCTGAAAAGAAAGAAATGTCCCCAGTTGTTTTAAAGAATAAACCTCCTTTTTACATTTATTTAAGGATGGAGGGATGGATTATCTAAAATTATATGATTTAATCACGTGCATATACTACAATCATGCCTAAAGTAGTTTGTGAGGAGATGGGTATGGAATATACCCGATCCTTCCTCGGAGTTCTGCAATTGGATGGGACACCTGTGAAGACAGTGGGAGTGATAAAATATGTCTTGATGAGGCTACATAGGGCACATGACGTAACTATAGTGTTGTTGTGGCTGCTCCACAATGTACCCCAAAATTGGGGACCCACATTTTTGTTTGTGTTTTTAAGGATTTTGGTACCCTTTGGGATATGAGCTTAGAAAGTTCTATATTTGACATTTGTATTGTAGTTCCAAGGTGCCTCATTGGGTAGCATATTTTGTATTCCTTCGTGACCACCAAGGAAGCTCACACCCGCTCTAACTATCGCAATCGAAGGGAAACACACAAATAGGCATGCATAATTTGATAACAAGAAATAAAGTGAATATAAGGAATTCTTTATTATTTTTGATGAAATCAAATTACAGATTCGTCCCTCTTAGGGATACCCATTTGATACATTAATTACAATAGTGTTTAATCCCTATCAAGGGTAGGTGTGATCAAAATGCCCCTCAGGGTGACACGAACTGCTCTAGGGTGTCGATGACCCTCTTCTTCGCAATGGGGAAGGGGTTGGATGCTTTATCTCTCCTTTAGAACTGTTTCCTATGGTCAAGAAACAACAAGAATGTCAAAAATATAGGCAGCCTCTCGTGATGAGGCCCTTTTAGGTAAAATGTATAATGACACCATTAACATGCATAATCAAGAAAGCATAAAGAAAGTTGCTAAACTATGCAAAGCGAATCAAGATTCATGTAATAGCATAAAGTAAAATAGCATCTACACTATGCATGGATCAAATATAGGAAATGAAGCATAAACATGCATAAAGAAAGCATTCTAATCCTAATTGAAACATAAGCATAAAATGTGAATCTAGCCTAGTTCTACGGTCAGAAGTCTTCTAAAATGCTATTAAATCAACAAAATGGCTAATCTAACCTAACTAGCTGGACAAAAAAGAAAAGAGTAAGGTGATCTATCACCTATTGCAAACCGTAGCTCTGGTGAGCGGTCTGCACTGTGAACCATGGATGACAACCATGGTTTGACCTCTGATGAGTTTACCCTCAAAATCAGGGGTAGTGGGCTCAATCTCCTTGTCCAAATTGATGTTCAAGGGTCGCCTTCATTGTCCTCAGACTGATTTGGTGGTCAATTCGATGTGAAGGGCCTTCGTTTGCCCGGATTTGCATTTCTTGATCCTCCTAAGCACCTAGGGCATCCATAATGCAATTCATCATGAATGGTGGCAAAAGGGTCAGGAATTAAGTGCAATAGCTCTATCTCTTAGTATACTCAATTTGAGTATACAATTCGCCAGGGCTTCGCTGCTCAAATCTCCAATGCTTGCTCTCTTTTTCTCCCCATTTGGAGGGGGTATTTATAGCATGCCCCTAGGGCTAGGGGTGGCTTCATGGAGAAGCCAAGACCAAGAAGGTTGGTTAGGATAGTTGGGATGGAAGCCTCTGGAATATTTCATCCTTCAACTACCTCCTTCTAGATCTCTTGGCCATTCCAACCGATTTGGCTCGGATGGAAGGCCTAACTGAACTTCAGTTAAGACCGTAGGTCACAGTTGTGGTCCAGACTACAGATCACAGGTGTCAACCATGGTTTAGACTGGAGACCGTAGGTCTAGGCTGTGGTTCAGACTGCTTAGGCCAAAATGCCTAAATTGAGTGGTTAGAACCACTGCTCTATCTTGGAGTCTATCCAAGATCCTCCATATGGTCTTGTAGCATGTCCATATGAGTAGTCACCCTCGACATGACGCATTTTAGGTGTCTACAGATGCCCCTTTTGAGATGCATTGTGAGATTGAACAACGCTGAGCAAAAATATACATCCTAAAATGATGTCTAAGGTTCTATGATGATCATTAGTCAGATCAACATTAGATGCCCTAGGTCCAACAAAAGGATGTGCATCTTGGAATCATTGCTTCCAGCTTGTGAAAGGCTTACATTTTGACAAGTCTGCCCTCGTCATCAGACGTTCGGATAGCACCAATGCCAAGTATGGGTATCTTCTGACCCATAAATCTGAAGGATGAGAGTTGCAAACCAATTATCATATTTGTTATTTACCCCAAGCAAAGGGGGAAGCTTATGATAGTTGTTGACAATGATTCGCAAGAACGAACGCAATTTTGACAAGATCAAGGGATCTACGATCTCAGGGATCTTCTACTGACTTTGATTATGATTATGAAATTATGACTACCCCCTCAAGCGATGAGTCGATGAGGGTAATGACAATGTATGAAGTGACGAAATCGCTTGACCATAATGAATGATCCTGAACAAATTAAGATTCGAGCCTTTTAATGCCTTGGCTAGGCCTAGTTCAGCTTATGATTGCAACTCTTAGTAGTATTGGCACATTTCTATCCCCTGGAGCAGTCAAGCTACAATAGTCATCTTAAGGAATCAAAATGATACAAATGCAATTAGACTTGTGTTGAATCATATTTGTCGATGATTTGTTGAAAGATGTCATAAAAGAAATGATAATTTTACCCCAAATGTCCTTATGGTGATTTACTCATCTTGTCGGATTGCATGGATCGCAACTCGTTGCAACCGCCAAGTGTATAGGATAATTCACTGAATACGAGGCGCATTTGGTTTTTTAATTATTTGATTTTTTTTTGTTTTAATTTTGCATTTATTTGATTGATCCTGGTGCTTTTAACATCACCAAATTTGCAATTTTAATCATTGATTTTGAATTTTTGTCCGATGGAAGTCAATAATTTGCTCTTTTAAACCTTCCCACGATGGGTTTTGAGTGCATTTAATGCTAGTTGTGGACCGTAGGTATGGTCTACGGTTTATATTTCCAAATTTTGGGAACCGTGGGTCAGACCTATGAATGAAAAACCCTAGTTCTAGAACCGCAGGTGTCAGTTATGGTTCATCGAGACTAGGAAAACCTATAAATTGAATTCCCATTTGAAATTTTTCATTATTTCCTAGCAAACACTAGCAATCTGAGAGCTCTGAGAGTGAGAAGACCCTTCCTGATCAAAAATGCTACCACACTCTACCTTGATTACACTCCTCGACCTCGATGGCGGATCCTGATCAACCATCTACTAGCCGAGGACAGGGTGCGGGCAAGGTAACTCAAAATCGAGACCACACACTCAATACCAGTAAAATGAACTACATTAAGTAATGCAAAAAATGAACCTCACTAAACTACTGGTAATGAACCCCACTAGTTTAGGCTAGCTTTAGGATTTTAATTTTATGACTTAGTGGTCTAGGAGGGTACCCAAAATGGGTGTCGCTCCTAAACCATAGCTGGTAGCTACGGTTCCCAGTTGGCAAATTGGGGACCATAGGTTTTAGCTATGGTTCCCAATTTGCAAATTGGGGACCACAAGTTTCAGCTATGGTTTGTTGTTGCTATTTTTTTTAAGCTCTAGTTAGCTAGATTTTGTCTTAAATTATACTTGTTATTCTAGAGATTGACTTCTAGAGCCCGAGAGCCAGATATTCTGAAGACTCTCCATGAGGCTTTATCCGATGACGATCGAGATTGGTTTTGAGTTGTCGAGTTTGGATACGTCATGGATCTACCCACTATTAGGGTAGATCAAGCCTACCTGACTACGTTGGCCCAATGTTGGAATGCATGGACCAACACATTTCACCTACCTATAGGTGAAATGACTATTACTCTAGAGGACATTTACAGGATCTTCAAGATCCCTATTGATGGTGAGGCCATCGTCTCCTCTACCTCTAGGGTAAAGGAGGCTATTTTTGACACTATCTTCGATGACCAGAGTGAGGATGCTCAGGATGTGATAGACCATGATGGGGTACACATTGGTGAGTGGTACCATGAGGATGTCTTCTCTGCATGGGAAGCCCTCTTTATGCACCTCATAGTTCAGATTGTGCTTCCAGACTCCTCGGGCATGAGGATTCCCTAGAACCTTCTGTCCATCACTTGGAGGGTGTTGTAGAGCTCTATAGAGGCACCTCTACTTCTAGCTTGGGGGAGCACCCTACTATGTCAGCTCTATAGGGAGCTATACCAGATTATAGAGCATAGTCATAAGGGCCTCAGCTATAGTCTTCTATTATAGATCTAGGGGTGGCAGCACATTCGGATCGAGCATCCTTCAGATCTACCCTATGGATTACTACTATTATTGATGATCATCAGTGCTATACCACCTAATGGCCTCATGAGGAGGAGGGTACCCATAGTAGGATCCATGCTGGTGACATCCAACACTATATTACTCAATTCATGACACTTGGCCCGAATGATGTTCAATGGTGGCCCTATATGGATTGCCCAACATGGCTAGAGGAGGGCCAATGGCTGAGATAGGCACACCGTGATAGATGGTTGATCAATCATAAGGCCAATATTTGAGAGTACCAGTTCTACTCTTGGGTCCTATGATAGTTTGGGCTCATGCAGGATATTCCAGATATCCCCCTTAGGTACCGATGCTTGGTTGTAGAGCATGATCTATAGTGGATCATTTCGAAGCCTCTAGGAGATGTTATTGATGACTACCAAGAGACTAGAGTCGAGACTACTAGGACCACTCCAGAGTATGATGGGTGGTGGTCCATGTTTAGATGGTATGACATAGGGCCTCTAGGCTAGGATCCAGACCAAGCAGAGGCAGAGGTGGATCCTGATGGGTGTAGGGTGCACCATAGACAGAGGGTGGTTAGGGCATAGTGGCTACCACCGAGGAGGCTCCTAAGGTTGACCCCAATGAGGAGGCTCCAGAGGAGGGTGAGGTCCCTCCCAATAATGTAGAGGGTCAGCTCTTAGCTTAGGTGGCTGACTTGTAGAGTCAGCTAGGGTGATTCCACATGCAGCAGCTAGAGCGAGACACTACTATCACCACTCTAGAGGTGAGAATAGTTGATAGGGATAGGCACCTTACTGAGGTGCAAGATCAGATACAAGGTCTGACTATATGGGCCATAGATGTAGAGGCCTAGGCTCAGAGATTATAGACTACTCTAGAGTTAGCATAGGCACAATGAACTACAGTAGAGGTAGAGAGGGATCTCCTCCAGGTATCAAGGGGGTATGCCACCTCCTCAGGCTACTATGGGGCCTTCGATAGCACCAGTGGTAGCACCAATAGTTGCACAAGATCCGATGACTAAGGTAGAGTGACTGCATGGTATGGTCATGAGGACCAATGAGATGCATGTAGCCCAGCTTGCTCATATTGATCAGCTAGTCGGTTATATAGAGATGCATGGGCTATAGGTTCCTGAGGATCCTTTCTCCTTAGAGTCATAGCATACCAGGTCTAGGACCTCAAGGTAGTCTATGGTGAGCTCAGGTCATAGGACTCATAGGACTGAGAGGACACATAGGTCCTCTAGCACACATGGGGTGACATCATGTGCCAGGCCTAGGGATGTAGGGTAGACTTTAGGGGCCGCCAGTCAGGGGACTAGCCTACTGTAGTTACCAGTTTCTCATGTGTTGGGTGCCTTAGGATTTGGAGGTAGGTAGGACCCATATAGGACCCACCATAGGTGCTAGCATAGATAGGAGAGCAGGCTCCAGAGCATAGTGTTGAGGGAGGTGATGAGAGTTCCGATATAGGGGGAGCAGCCTAGACCTAGGCTCTGCTAGATGTAGACTATACTTTTGCTATGTTGTACTCATTTTGAGTGTAAGGTCGAGGACCTACATGCTTTGTAGCCTACGGGCATATTGATGCACTACCTATGTACTCTATTGGAAAAAAACACAAAAAAAAAAAAAAAAATATATATATATATATGACTTGATCATTTTGGCTCATTATGTGTATCTGATGTTTAATTTTTGATTTTATGTTTATTTGATGCACATGGATGCAATGCTTATGTGATGCTATGTTGATATGATGCAATGTATGGATGACATGCACTAGATAGCTATCTATTTTATGATGATGATGTTATGCAATGATCTATATGATTAGATGTGCTATATATAATGGATGCAAATGGATGTAGTATTTATTTTGAATGCATATTTATTTTTGCTTTGTGGGCATGCATTTATTTTTATGAAGTTATGGCATGTTATGCAATGTATGGTAATGCATTATGTACATAATCGTAATCTAATGGGAATGAACCTGTATGCTTTAATCACTTAAAACATAAAGAATGAATGTAACTGTGTATATCAATTTTAAACTGTGACACCATAGAATGTATGACAATCATGCAAGATAATTGATAATTCTCATTACAAGAACTTAATCAATTAATCACCCATATATGAAATGCAGTGAAATGGATTGGTATAATGCTAATGAATGAATATGTCATTATGTATATTTCTTTGTTGCACTATATAGTCAGTGGTCATCTAAACATCATTTTTGATATTCATGCGGTATCTATCCTATATGTTTGATTGTGCTTTGTAAAATGCATTCTGATGAATGAATGACTAGTATTTTTTATGTTTAATGATATTTGGTATCTTGTTGCTATTGGAGAATTTTTTGAGGTTTTCCATGAGACTCAAACACCCTAGTAGACCTCTCCAAAAATCACATACTAACTGTACAAGGCTTTTATTGGACAAGGCTTTTGTCGTGACAGACCCAACTATTCATTATCCCTGTGTGTGCATGTGAGTATTTTTAGATAGATCATAAGCATACCCCGTATGTCATCGAGACTCTTTCAACCCATATGTGAGATAGGGTTCCTCATACGATCGTACCATCCTTGTTTCAGCTTTGATTAGACTTATACAACTAGACAATCCTAGGTACCTAGAGCTAGCTCATCTTGCAAATTGATCAGGGCTACCCCTCCAAATGCAGGTGAGACTCTTTCAACCCATTGCTACATTTGGGGATCACCCAATAGAACTACCCCTCCGATTGTAGGTGAGACTCTTCCAACCCATTGCTGTGATCGGGGATCACTCTATGGCTTTCAAAAGGTGGAAAATCTAGGGATTCAAGTTCTCACCCTTCTTACTTGCTCATATGTAGTGATGAAAATCACTGTTAGTCCACGTGTTACCATTTTCTTTGAGCAAGGGATTTTTATAGTGCTTTTGATTCACTATGTCACTTTACATTTTGAACTTGAAATTTGTACTTTTGCACTTTGTAACTTGGGATTTAAACTTTGTGACTTTGGGATTTATAGGGGAAATTCTTGTCCTTTTGCCAAAGTACACCTTTCTAAACCGACTATTTGCAAGATAAGCAGGTCATGAAACCCATCTCTCTAAATACCTAAGATTGCTTTCACAACTTTCATCATCTCTTGTCTTAGCAAGATTTTATATTATTTTGCTTAGTGACAGGATTCTGATATGTTGAAGCACTATCCCAACTAATGACCTTGTCTATAACAGCAAAGCAAGCTTTCTACAATATCTGAAGAACCCACTAGGTATGGTTGAGTGACTAGAAAACTTAATATACATACATGTTTCTCCACAAAAGGTATCGTGTATGAATGCAATGAATTATGATAAATGCAAGGGTGCATGATTGAAACACAAACGTGTGATCATTTGTAAGATTTTGATAGACACACTACACTCTACTATGGAATGCAATGGATGAAAAATGCCTAAATGCAATATGATGATGTGAATGCATATATGAAAATGCAAACTGCAAAAGCAAATGTTTTTGGATTTTATGCTTTACCAATTTTTTTGGAATTTTATATATTTTCAAATTTTTATACATTTTTGAGCTTTCATATTTGACCAAACGATGAGTATATATGCCTTTGGAGATTTTTAGGGTTGACCAAGTGATTTTTAGAAATCCTTGGAGCCTTTTGAATTGACCAAAGGTCTTACAGACGCCTTTGGAACCTTTTAGTTGACCAAACTCTCAACAAGAGGGCGTGGAGCCTTTTAGGATGACCGAGAAGCTATAGGAACTCTCGAAGCCTTTGGGTTGACCAAGCAATTTTTAGAAATCCTTGGTGCCTTTTGGGATGACCGAGTGGCTTTAAGCAACCCTCGAAGCCTTTGGGTTGACCAAGCAATTTTTAGAAATCCTTGGTGCCTTTTGGGATGACCGAGTGGCTTTAAGCAACCCTCAGAGCCTTTGGGTTGACCAAGCAATTTTTAGAAATCCTTGGTTTTTGGGAAGTTACTATTTTTAGTTTTTTTTAATTTTTAAATCTTGGAGCCTTTTGGGATGACCAGAGCTTTAAAAGCTCTCGAAGCCTTTGGGTTGACCAAGCAATTTTTAGAAATCCTTGGAGCCTTTTGACTGACCAAAGGGCTTACAGATGCCTTTGGAGCTTTTTCTGCTATGCTCTCTAAGCATAGAATGCCTTAATATGGATGATGTTGAGAGGCTCAGGCTCTTCAACACCCCCTAGCGACATCAAGCGATAGGTACCTAGACCAATATTTTTAGATATGATATAGGGTCCTAACCAATTAGCCATAAATTTGTCTCGCATATCGGGCAGCAAATTCGAGTTCTGTTGGTTTTCTTTTAGCACAAGATCCCCAAATTCAAAGTCTCTCTGGTGGACTTTGATATTGTAAGCTCATTTGAGTCACTCCTGATAAACGTGGAGATGCTCAAGGGCATTCACGCGATGTTCATCGAGCAGCGTCAGTTGATCTAGGTGAGCTTGTCGTGCGGTGTCATCATCGATGAACTCTTTCAATGTGATGCGCAGCATTGGAATTTCCAACTCTAAGGGCATAATGGCCTCAGTGCCATATACTAGTGAAAATGGAGTTGCCCTAGTGGGAGTCCGAATGCTAGTTCTATAAGCCCATAATGCAAGGGGTAGCTGTGTATGCCAATCCTTGTGGTGTTCTTGCACTATCTTTTTCAAGATGGCTACCATAGTCTTGTTTGAGGCCTCAGCTTGCCCATTTTCCTATGGATAATATGGAGATGCAAAACTATGTTTGATGCGGTACTTAGAAGTTAAGGCTCGCACAGTTTTGTTCTTAAAAGAAGTTCCATTATCCGAAACTATTTTGGATGGTACCCCAAAATGACTTATGATATGCTCCATTATGAACTCAGCTATGCGAGCTCCCATGGTCATTGTTAAGGGAATGGCTTCCACCCACTTTGTAAAATACTCAGTAGTCATAATGATGAATGTATGTCGGCTTGATGATGGAGGAGAGATCTTGCCAATTAGATCAAACCCCCACTGAGCAAATGGCCAAGCCGCTTGGATGGGCTGTAAGGCCTATGATGGTAGGTGCATAAGATTAGCATGATGCTGACATTTGATGCACTTCCTGACATACACATTGCAATCCTTCTCCATAGTGGGCCAATAATAACCCATTCGAAGGATGCGCTTGACGATGGCCATGCCGCTGAAATGGCCACCGCACGTACCATCATGAGCTTCTAAAATTGCCCAAGATGACTCTTGGGGCTCAAGACAATGAAGGAGAACTCCATCATAACTTTGGTGGTACAAAATGTCTCCTATCAAGACAAATTTAGTCACTTTCTATTTAAATGTGCATCTTGCGGCATGCGATAGTCCCTCCGAGACAAAACCAAGTCTTAGGAAGTCTTGAATCTGTGACATCCAATTCTGATGAGCCTCAGCTTCGATCGCTAAGACAACCTGTACCCCCTACGTATTTACTTTTGCAAATGTAGACTAGGAGACAACCTTGTGGTGAATGGTGGTGCCACTCCCCGTAGGACTCTAGGAGGTTAAAGACCCCCAGGGTGCTTTCTTGAGAAAGTCTTCAGCTTTGCAGAACCAATCAACTTTTGGTTCCATACTAATCATGTTGACTGATTCTTTGTTATCAAAGGCTACACGCTCTGCTATAGGATGTGAGAGCATCTTGACATGGATGGTAGTGAAGTCAGTAGATGGATTCTGAGGGATTAAGGATCCCAAAGAAGCCATGGTGTCCACAAATCTATTTGATGAATGAGGGATTGCCTCGATGTCGTACCATTCTAGTTTAGCCAGATATGTGGCAACAAGATCTTTATAGGCTTTCAGTACTAGACATCGACACTAAAATAGTCCCTTCACTTGGTTAATTATGAGTAAGGAATCACCAAAGATGTTTAGTCTCTTGATATTCATGGTGACGCTGTATGAAGGCCCAAAAGTAGGGCTTCATATTCAACATTATTGTTGGTGCATGAGAAGTCTAGTTTGAATGACAAGGGCATTGGAGCTCCTTGCAATGTGAAAAACACTATCCCTATGCCAGCTCCTTGCTCGCACTTTGAACCATCAAAGAACAGAGTCATATCAACATTGTTCTCTAGTTCTTCGGGTTTGGGAGCTTCGGATACTACAAACACTACATCATCCGGAAGCTCGATTGTTAGAGGCCTACTATTGGATAGTGGCACCTCAGCTAACTGATCTGCTATGACCTATCCCTTAATGGACTTTTGGCTTACAAATTCTAGATCGAATTCTATCAATAGCATGATCCACTTTGTAGTACGTGTATTATGATATGTCTTGCTCATCATATACTACAGAGGATTTTGTTTTGATATCACATATGTCATGTGACTTAACATGTAGTGCCACAATTTCTTGGTAGCGAACACTACTGCTAAACATAGCTTTTCCACATATGCATATCCTAGCTCGTAACTCACCAAGGTTCGGCTAATGTAATATATGGCTTGTTCTTTACCTTGTACATTCTTTTGGGCCAACATGGTCCCTAACGCAAAGTCTATTGCCGATATATATAGCAGAAAAGGCTCTTCTAGCCTTGGTGGAGCTAACACTAGACGTTGCCTAGGTATTGCTTTATCTCAATGAAGGCTACCTTGCAGTCCTCATCCTAGTTGAATGGGACACCCTTATGTAGCAGTCGATTCATGGGTCGACATTTATCCGATAGTTGGGTGATAAATCACTTTATCGAAGCTACCTTGCCTTGGAGGCTCCTTAATTCCTTAATATTGGTGGGAGGACGCATTTCCAAAATGGCCTTGACCTTCATTAGGTCTACTTTGATGCCTCTCTTGGAGACAATGAACCCTAACAACTTTCTAGAAGTTATGCCAAATACGCACTTCTTAGGATTCAGCCTGACATTGTGCTCTATCAGGCGATCGAAGACTTTTCTCAAGACCTCTGCATGCTCTTCTCGTAGCAATGACTTGGCTAGAAAATCATCGATATAATCTTCTAGAATTTTGTGCATATAGTCATGAAAAATGTATGTCATGGCCCATTGGTATGTAGCACCAACATTTTTGAGACCAAATGGCATAACTTTGTAGCAAAATGTTCCCCATGGCATTATAAACGTAGTTTTGTGCTGGTCTTCGGGCTTAATCTGAATTTGATTGTAACCAAAAAAATCGTCCATTAAGGAGAGCATTTCATGACCAGTAGTAGAATCTACTAGAGCATCGATATTGGGCAATGAAAATGAATCTTTGGGTGTTGCCTTGTTGAGATCTCTAAAATCTATACAAATACGGATCCTTCCATCTGGTTTTCCTATAGGCACCATGTTGGATACCCATTCTGGATAGTCGATGGAAATGACAAATTCTACATCCAACAATTTTTACAATTCATCTTTCACCATTAAGGCTACTATTGGATGCATATTTCTAAGCTTCTGCTTGATGGGCTTCTTGGATGGGTCTAGCGAAAGGTTATGAGTAACCAACTTTGGGTCTAGACCGGGCATATCTTTGTATGTCCAAGCAAAAAGGTCAGGTCTCTCTTTCAATAGAGGGATGATGCTAGCACGCTCATCTGGAGTGAGACTCATTCCAAATTTGACCTTCTTTGGATTGGTGGGGTCATTACCGATATCCACTTCGAAGGTTTCCTCTATTGACATATGGGATCCCTCCTCAAGCTGATGAGGCGTAGGGATCAAATGGATGTCATCAGCTAGATTTATATGTTCTTCATTGGAAGCATTTTTAGCATGATAGACATCATAAGCGCAGCCTGGTCCAAAATGAAATGGTTGTAGCATCTCTTCATTCGAGAAGAAATATTTAGGCTCTACTGGTGAATCAACATGATCCCAATCGATAGCATCCATGTTTAGATGCAATGGCTTGGATGGATCTATTGGATTATGGAGTGGAGTGGTCAAATCAATGGAGACCATGCTGATGGAATGAAATTGATCTCCAAGACCACACGGACTGAACTCTACATCATATGTGTAGCTTTCGTACCCAAGATCTGGCTCGGATGGCATGGGGATGAAAGGGTCCTCCCTATGGGATGCCCGAACAACTGGATCCTCTCTATGCACTGACTACAAAATGGGATCTCTCAGCTCAAGCAGCTCGACATAAGTAGGTGGCTAGGGAAAGAGCCTTTGATATTCCTCTTCCAGATTTATTCTTTCCCTAAGGCGACATTAGAGATTTATCTCTCGATGCAAACCTACAGCTGTAATAGGTGGTGGACCCCGAGGTGGATTCCGATTACGTAGGTGATGAGGCCCCAAATAGGCCATCTCCAATGAATCCTCATCATCACTATAAAGATATAATATTTCACTTCCCCCCATATGCAAGGGATGATCTGCTAGATGTGGCCCCATGTACCTGATTCTATGGTCGCTATCATCACTATCCGGATAGACCAGATAAAATAATCGTATATACGACACCGATGCAAAAACTAGTTCTGCTTCCTCTTTAGAGTGATCTATGTTAAGAGGACCCTCTTCTGTAACATACTTCGACTTCATAGGCAATAGATGTAGCGGATATACTAGCCTCGGATCGGTCATCTCAACCTCATCGCTATGATTGCTACTATGAGCAGGGCACTCTATCATGTCCATGAATATTGGGAGATTAGCTGGATGAGGCCTTAAGTAGGCCTACTCTATCTCATCTTCATAGTCACTATCGACCATGAAATGCTCTTGTATCTCATCTAATTGCTCTCTAGGCAGCAAATGGCATAGAAATACCGAAACCACGAAGGCTCGATCAATTCCCTCTTTGGATTGATCATCATTTGAGGACTCGCCATCTGCATCATAACTTGGTCTACTCATTTCGGAGGTGGAATCCTCTACATCTTCACTACAAAGATCTCCTGAATCGAGATCACCTAGAATGATGGGGTTGTGCCCCTGCATACCGGTATCATCGATTGTGATACGATTTTGATGACCTAGGCTACCTCTAGGGTTCTTCTTCGAGAACTCTTCATGTTCAATATCCGGTCTCTCAATGGTGATGACTGACACCATTGGGTTGTTGCCCTAAAGGCTAGACATGTTAGGATGATATGGATTAAAATCCATGTCATCCCCTAGACCCAGGTACAAATGATCCAATGATGCAATGAGTAAATCATCATGTCCCTAAATCTGCAATCCCAATCCGAACCTATCAGTTGCCAACTGATAACGTGGTTCAAGAGGGGTTCTTCATCCTTGTTCAAAAATACCCAGGTCGTATCCATGCCAATGATAAAGCTCAAAAATATGCATGGCATACTCTGGATTGGACAAATACCGAACGTTCACCATGAACTATTCGTCGTCATCCACCTCCATGGGTGCCCGCATTGGAACTTGATCCAACCCGACATAAATGAAGTTTGTTTGGTTGGGTGGCTCACCCAATGGTACTATGGATCCAACTGGGTATCGATGGGCTATCGGTCGGCCCATGTCTCGTGCAGTCTCTAAAATAGGACCGAAGGTCACATTTTGCACAAGATATTCACCCAGACCTATGCTGGCTAGGTGAACAGTCACCTAGGGTGCAGATGACCCTACTGATGAAGTAGGCAAAGTAGGCTGAGGTGCCTCCTCGACTTGATCCTGGGCTTCCTCCACCTCCATGGGAGTGGCAGCCTCAGTGGCGACTGGTTCGGGCACGCTCTTTGCTTCTTTCCTACCCAATTTTACCTTTAATTTCTCATCATTTCGATGCATTGCCGATGCACTCGATCTCAGAGAAGTGGTAGTGGTATGTTCAGATCTATTTGATATAGATACCAATGGTTGAACATGCACCACCTATTTACCTCTTGGAACCCTCATCGATGATGTGGGTCGTATGTCCAAGTGCATTGATGGGATCATGAAACCCCCTGGAAAATATGCTAAGTTCATGAACTTGAATGGTTCTTCATCTGATGCAACCACGTGAACTTGTCCCTCGTGTATATACTTGACACACTGATGCAATATCGAGGGAACACAATGCATTTCATGAATCCAAGGCCTCCCCAATAGGATGTTATACTACAAGGCGCCCTCTATCATGTGACACATTACGAGAATGGTCTTTAGTCCCACCTAAATAGGTAGGACAATCATGCCAACCATAGAGCATAGTGCATCGTTAAATGCTCGCAATGTAAAGGTGGTTGGTACGATGAGTGATTTAGGCAATTTCAAATGGTGCAGTGCCTTAGTCATGATTATATTGATCGATGAACCAGTGTCAATCAAGACCCTTTTGAATGGCACATGGTTAACACATGCAATGATATGTAGTGGTGGGTCAGCCACGCTTGCAGAAACCATTTTCACTTCATGATCATAGAATTGGATCATTGGTTCCTGACACTATTGTACGTGCCCCACGAAGTTCATGAATGCCTGTGCATCCTAGGACTATACCTCAATGGACCTCAGAATGTCCATAAGAGTCTCCCTATGCCTAGGGGACTATTGTATAAGCTCATATATCGACAACTTCGTAGGAGTCATCTACAGGTTTTGAACCAACCTGCTCCTAATGGTCACCACCGGTCTCATTGGTGGGCCTAGAATATTTTGTGCCTACCATTGTTGGGGCATGGCTTGTATTTGAATGGGAGCACGAGGTTGATTTGGTCATTCATACCTCCCATGTCTAGTAACAACATTGACCATTCTGATGAACCCCTGGGTAGGTGGTTCGACTCATACTTGATTGACGTGGCCAGCGTGGTTATGGGGTGCCTCATGGTTTGGTAATGGATTTTTGAAAATCCCCATGTTTTGGTTGTCTGGCACCTAGGGATTTCTTGGTACTACAAGCTCTCCCTTGTCTATCATATTTTGTACAATGTGTTTGAAGGACCAACACACCTCGATGTCATGGCCTTTCGCTCTATGAAATATGCAAAACAACTCTTCCTGATAGTCTTTGGGCTTGGGCTGATTTGGATCAACCATTTTGACTTCGGGTAATCTTATTGCCTTGGCCTCGTAGAGCTGATGAAAGATCGATGTCATTGATTCCGTCAATGGCGTAAATATGTGAGGTGGGCGTTGCTCTTTGTTCTTGCCCTTGTAATTATTTTTGCATTGGTCGTATTGCGCAGGAGGGGGATGGGCTTGATAATTCTATTTCTTTTACCCCTTATCCTCATTTTGGAGATTCAGTACCACTTGATTCACATGGGCCTGCTTGCCCTGTTGCTTTGAGGTACTCTTCTTATATCCCTCTTTCCTAGTTTTTAGCTTCAAGTTGCCTTCCTGCAACTTGATATCCTCAATTACCTTGGCTTGCACCCAAGCTTCTTCGAATGTGGCATACTGCTACAGCTACAATAGTAGCGAGATGTGCTTGGCACAACTCTTTGTAAACATTCAGGTTAATTCTATGGTAGGGATCGAGAATGGCAACTTTACCATTAATCTCCTCCACCTCTTCCCATACTATTCTATTGGCTCATCGTCGCGCTGAGCTAGCACAGCCAAATCGGAAAGGTTGGCCTATTTCTTGATGCCGAAGGAATAGCATTCAAGAAAGGCATCAACTAATTGCTCAAAATTTGTTATGTTGTGCTTCTTTAGCTGATTAAACCACTCTCGAGCTGGCCTAGAGAGTGTCATGACAAACATACGCAACAATAGTGCATCATTGTTCTCTATCTAGAAGCAAGCATCCAAAAATCCCATGACATGTTCTTGCGCCTCTTCATCACCCTTAAATTTTTCCAACCTAGGCATCTCAAAATGCTTCAGGTATGGGGGCATAGGTACCGAGGGATCTAAAGGTTCATTGTGAATTTTCCTCAGTGTCAACTTTTGGACAGCCATGCCCTGTCTCTCAATTGCCTTGACCTTCTCAACCAAAGCTTTGTAAGCCTCAGAAGATAGAAAGTCCTCCTCCCTAAGTCAGCATGGAGGTGGTCTGGGAGGTACATTCCTCTTCTATCGAGGTGGAGGGCATTGCTCTTCCTCCTCCTCAGCTCGAGAACTCTCAGGATACTCTTGGTTGCATCTATTCCCCTCTTGCTCCTCATAATGTTGTTGCCTCTGATTGTCGACCGAGGGTGGTCACTCTCTATGATGGGCAATGATATGAGTATGAACGCTTGCACGCTCATGGTGCATGTCGGCTTGCAAAAAATCCTTCCTATGCACCTGCTCTCTATGCTCATCTTGAGAGTATAGGCCGGCCCTAGCCAACCTATCTTCCTACTCTACATGCTCCTTCTAGATGAGGATGCACTCCTCGTGCAAGCGCTGCTCATACAACCTTTGTCTAGTAAGCCTCTACACCTGAAGATCTTCATATTCGATGTGCTACCTCTCTAGGTGAGCATCCTCCAATTGATCTTGGAGGAGTTGGCATTTTTGCTCAGAGGCCAGTCGATATGATCTTTCGACCTGGTCAACCATCGGAGGCCTTTGATATGCTTGCTCTGTATGAGCGACCTTGTGGGTTCTGTACCCATCGAACTGATGTGTTATGCTTTTACCTCTATCTATGAAGATGACATCGACATCATGTTATTTCCTATGCTACATGCCACCATGCATGGATGGTGGATGTGAGACATGAGGGTGCTTAGAAGCCTCTCCATGCTCTCTAGTAGTTCTAATGGTGCTCCCGCTATGCTCACTCGGAGCACGAGTGGGTGGAGCCAAAGGCTTGCAGCCTAGCTGCTCTAGCACACTACCTAGACCATCTAGCTATCTAGACCTCCACCTCTCATGGGGTGGTGTTCCATTAGCTCCCACCTTCGACATATCGATGGTGATATTGCATGCTATAGTACGCATGGGAGTATGGGTAGACTTGCGCTCAGTAGGGAGCCCGTCTACTTGCCCCTGAATGGGTGGACCTCTATTCCTTCTATACTCAGAAGGTGGGGGTATAGTACACCCTATAGACTTAGTGTGGATGGGTACCAATCTGGTCCCCTACACAACATACTCTTCGATCGATCCCATGGATGCGCGTGCACTACGGTCTCGATAATGGCTTCTAAGTGGAGCACCCTCAGGCTGAGAAGCCCCATGCTCTAATATATGTCTAACAGTATGCACTGATGCTAGTCTATCAGGGGTATGCTCAATGGGATCCCCTCATGTCGAGTTGTCTCCTCTAATGCTCATCGAACGTCATTCGGTTTGCTCATGTGGTTGAGGACTAGACACGTGTAATTGTGAATCGATTGGGGCTTGGTCATCGACCTCAGGCTTGCACCTTTGTCGACCACCCCGTGTATCCACCATAGTGTACCTAACATCTAGATGTATCTTTTATTATCAAACAAGGTATACAATGATGTTTATCTTATTTTTAAATTTTACAATGTGCCCTAAACTGTTTGATGTTGTTACAAGATGTGTTGTATCAGTATGAGAAACTCTCGCATGTTTTGCAAAATCATTGGATTTTATTCTTAGTTTAATTGGCTTTCACCTATATACTCGCACAAGCCGAATATGGTAATGAAGTCCATACTCAATGAAGTAGCATAGGTACTACCAACCCTCACCCAACACACCGTGCATAATGATACACCCTTTCGAAGATGAGTGCATGCTATTTTGCATGGATAGGACAGTTCTTGGGTCGGCCTTGGCAATGAGCGGGTCCCGATAATACAATTTCAAATGAGCCAACCAAGCGGTAATGACATCCACTATTGGTCTCAATAAAATGGGTTGGATGTGAGAGCCCAATGCCACTGATGTTTACAATGAAACGTGGTGTGTGTGGTTCATTTTACTTTGCATAAAGACAAATGCATAAAAGAGCATTCATATGATCATTCCTACATGATATGCATAAGAAGGAACATTTCAAATTCACAAAGGTATGCATGCTATGTCCTACATGATGTTATGACAATGCAATTACGATGACATGGCCTCTAATTGGGCCTCACGCATGCAAACGACCACACAATTTTTATCAAGGTCACTGTATTCTAGGGTGGACTGCAATCAGAGGTCCGTTGTTCCTAGCAACGCCTTTCTAATGGAAAGAATGTGAAAGCAAATTAGGACTTGTTCATTGATCCTTTTCCTTTAATGTTCCTAATTTGCCATTGATTTACCACTTACTATAAGAATACAGAGGAGAAAATGTAGAACAGAGGATGGAAATAGAACCTACCTCAACTCCTGCTCTACTGCCAAGTGGTTTCTCTGTTGTCTGCTACTTCTATTGTAAACCGTAGCTCTGGTCTATGGGCTGCAGTGTAAACCGTAGGTGACAACCATGGGCCAAAAAATAACCATAGTTGTTAGCTGCGGTTAGCACCTGAGATGAAACAACCAAAAATGTCAGTACTCAGGGGCTAGAAATATAGAGTTCCATCGTGATCGCCATCTGTGACCACCAAGGAAGCTCACACCCGATCTAACTATCGCAATCGAAGGGAAACACACAAATAGGCATGCATAATTTGATAACAAGAAATAAAGTGAATATAAGGAATTCTTTATTATTTTTAATGAAGTCAAATTACAGATTCATCCCTCTTAGGGATACCCATTTGATACATTAATTACAATAGTGTTTAATCCCTATCAAGGGTAGGTGTGATCAAAATGCCCCTCAGGGTGACACGAACTGCTCTAGGGTGTCGATGACCCTCTTCTTCACAATGGGGAAGGGGTTGGATGCTTTATCTCTCCTTTAGAACTATTTCCTATGGTCAAGAAACAACAAGAATGTCAAAAATATAGGCAGCCTCTCGTGATGAGGCCCTTTTAGGTAAAATGTATAATGACACCATTAACATGCATAATCAAGAAAGCATAAAGAAAGTTGCTAAACTATGCAAAGTGAATCAAGATTCATGTAATAGCATAAAGTAAAATAGCATCTACACTATGCATGGATCAAATATAGAAAATGAAGCATAAACATGCATAAAGAAAGCATTCTAGTCCTAATTGAAACATAAGCATAAAATGTGAATCTAGCCTAGTTCTACGGTCAGAAGTCTTCTAAAATGCTATTAAATCAACAAAATGGCTAATCTAACCTAACTAGCTAGACAGAAAAGAAAAGAGTAAGGTGATCTGTCACCTATTGCAAACCGTAGCTCTGGTGAGCGGTCTGCACTGTGAACCATGGTTGACAACCGTGGTTTGACCTCTGATGAGTTTACCCTCAAAATCAGGGGTAGTGGGCTCAATCTCCTTGTCCAAATTGATGTTCAAGGGTCGCCTTCATTGTCCTCAGACTGATTTGGTGGTCAATTCGATGTGAAGGGCCTTCGTTTGCCCGGATTTGCGTTTCTTGATCCTCCTAAGCACCTAGGGCATCCATAATGCAATTCATCATGAATGGTGGCAAAAGGGTCGGGGATTAAGTGCAATAGCTCTATCTCTTAGTATACTCAGTTTGAGTGTACAATTCGCCAGGGCTTCGCTGCTCAAATATCCAATGCTTGCTCTCTTTTTCTCCCCATTTGGAGGGGGTATTTATAGCATGCCCCTAGGGCTAGGGGTGGCTTCATGGAGAAGCCAAGACCAAGAAGGTTGGTTAGGACAGTTGGGATGGAAGCCTCTGGAATATTTCATCCTTCAACTGCCTCCTTCTAGATCTCTTGGTCGTTCCAACCGATTTGGCTCGGATGGAAGGCCTAACTGAACTTCAGTTAAGACCGCAGGTCATAGTTGCGGTCCAGACTGCAGACCGTAGGTGTCAACCATGGTTTAGACTGGAGACCGTAGGTCTGAGCTACGGTTCAGACTGCTTAGGCCAAAATGCCTAAATTGAGTGGTTAGAACCATTGCTCTATCTTGGAGTCTATCCAAGATCCTCCATATGGTCTTGTAGCATGTCCATATGAGTAGTCGCCCTCGACATGATGCGTTTTAGGTGTCTACACCTTCGTCTTCTTTTGGGGTGATATTTCTTGAAGGGTCCACACCTATGTCTATGTGTTACTAATTTGCTTCGTAGGTTGGAGTCTCTTTTGTTTACCTTTGAGTAGTAGTTTGATGGGTGCTTACCCATTACCTTGATTGTTCTTGCAGTGCAGTCTTCAAAGTTCATCTTTGATTAAAGTTTCCTGTCAAGGTTGCTTTGCAGCATTGTTAAAGTATTGTGTTCCTTTTTAGTTGGGTTTCATTAGTAGAATCATTTAAATGATAATAATAATAATAATAATAATAATAAAATCATATATCTATATATATTTTATATATGTATATGTATGCAATAAAATTAAAAAGAAAAAAAATAAAAATTTAAAATATTTATATATATTCTATATGTATATAAGTATTTTAATAAAAAAAAACAAAACATATAAAAATAAATATTATATATATTTATATAAATAAATATATATATATATATATATTATAATCATAAAAAAAATGATTTATTAATATAAGTATGTTATACATATATATTAATAATATAAAGTAAAACATATTCATACTTTATATATGAATATATAAAACTAAAATAAAAGAGATTACATGGTTACCTTACATAACATTGGTTTATATATTGGGTTATATATTTTTATATTCATGCTCGTGAAGGTGATATTGTATGCAGGTTACCATTTGGCCAAGGGAATCTCAAAGCACAATGACAAGTGACTTAGCAGAAGGTAGCTAATAGATGAAGGACTCGACGATGAGCATTAAATAGCAATAGCATATCACGCAACACATCGAGACTGGCGAGAAAGACGATTACCAATGAACATAGAGATCAAAACCGACGAATGGCCAAGTTTTGATGTGGACTTAAATGAAGAATCATCAGGTGTGAGGGGCATCTCATTCATATCTTATGACATCACTACCAGTAAAGAGTGGACATAGCAAAATTGAAGCAGAATACCACAAATAATGGAAGCAAATCCTTCGGTGATAGTGTGCATAAAGTGGTGTCATCCGTGGGACTCGCATAGACGAGGGAATCGAATGTTGTAGATTTTTTTTAGCATAGATAAAATCAAATGGAAGAGGAATCCCATAGTGACAGGTCATTCATAGTGGACTTTGGCAAACTTTGGGTAGAATTACGTGGTAAGGGATGTCATGTAGGAGGTATTGTCAATGCCGAAGGATGTGGGCCACATCGAGCAATGGATAGCGGTGTAGGAACAAAGCTCGGTAAAAGTGAGGTTGTCAAATAGTGAGGTCCTACCTAAAGACAGTAATGTGATATCTTGGACACCCCGGATAGATTTAAAAAATGGGGATGCCAGATCTCAGCGGTAGTATGGTCATTGTGCTCGAACGGTAAGATTATGGTGCACCCATTGTGGTTGATGATGTGGCAAAGGTGTGTACACAGTCGAGTTAGGTAGAGAAGACATGGGTGATAGTTTCTTTTAGGATGTTCCATTCCATGGTGAGCAAGAAACAATGATGTGGGCTCCATGTTACACCAAGCGGCACACAAAACATTACGAAGGCGACGATTGTGGGACTGTGGTGATAGTGTGACAAAGGGTGTGAGTTTTAAATGGAAAGCCACCCATACTATAGACATCCCATATTGTTGAAATAATTATACACACCCAGTGATTGACGGTAATTTTAAAGGAAATAACCTGACATGGTAGACGTTAAACAGGTCATGGTAGGCCTTGATGAGCCGTTTGATTTTTTTGTGCCTCAGCAAATAGGGTAGAGTCAGAAGGAGATGATTGGTGTAGATAATGTAGTGTTGCATGCAGTGTATACAGATTAGCAGCATCGAATACGGAGATCTAGGTATTACCTGTTGGATATAAGTAAGTTTTATTGAGTGTTAGCGGTAGCTAGAGCATCGAATACTAATGAAACACAGGTGTGACTGGGTATACGTCATGGATGACATAGATTTGAAAAGACAATGGATGACAAGAGATGAAGGATACCAAACATTACGTGGACCTTGTTGTCACCAAGAAAGGCAACATATATTACCTACACGCATGAATGAAAGCCCTCAACAGTTTCTAAATAGTATATAGTAGGCCGATAAATGAAGAATTGCTAGCAATGATATGCATGCATGAAAGTTCAGCGATATAGCAGACGTTGAATGTGGACCAGTGATAGCAAGATACCGGGCATCCACGTGGATGGGTACACAATGAAGTTATAACAATTACCGATAGATTTTGAATATACGTCAATGAGGTGGAAGTTCCTAAGCCAATGGGATACATAAGGGCCTGTAAAATACCATACAATAATTTTACAATGACCATATGGGAATAAGTAGTGACATGGTATACCCAAGTGGCTTGGTATGCGACGTTGCAGTAGATTTTTCTTGACCATGGATGGAGACTAGTTTCACACCAATAGAGTATGAGACAATGAAATCTGCGGGGCTCGTTAAAACTAGTAGGCACGTGAAATATTTATTTTAATTAAAGGCCAAGTTGCTAGCATAGAGAAATGAAACACAAAATCTGGGTTTATTTAAATATGTTGTGTCCTCCTCCACCTTAGCATAAAAGGAAATATGGAGAAATGAAACTTAAGAGCTAGCTTTATTTAAATATTTTTGTCTTCCCCATTAGTGTATAAGGCAATTTATTTTATATGTGCGAAGTGAGGGTCGACGGTTACTCTTGGTTTGTAACCGATATATTGGAGCACATTTCCATGATTATTATGCTAATGGAGGAGGATTCAAATATATGGGGTTTATTGGAATAAAAACAAATGTGTGAAAGTTACAAGATGAAAAAGGGATGTGTAAGTCACACATAAGCATGTGTGTTAAAAGGAGGGAAAGTGCAGCAAAATAGAGAAAAACAGAGGGAAAACAAAAGGTGTAAAGTCAAAAACCAAGAAATGGATAGTTTTGCAAAAAATTTAAGAACCCTTCGAGATGGAGCCATAAGGGCTGGATATTTTCGAAAGAGACATGCTACTAGTTTTTTTTCTAAGAACCAGAATGTTGCCGAATTGATATTGTAAAAATGAAAACATTACATTAATGTAGATGCTTTTTCAGAGATTTGGATTTAGTTTATGAGAAAGGGGGAGAAAATTTCTGCATGCATGAATTTGATTGTTTTTATCTTTCCCCTTTTCAGATTTTTGAATTTATAGATAATGTTAGATTCCTTTCAATGGGTCACATTATTGAATATTTGGAGTCTGGAATTATTTTTCTGTACCCCTAGGAGCTAGCACTTAATTTATTTTAATTGTGCAAATGCAGGTTAAAATCTATTAGGTTGTGTGTAAGAGTTTCTCACATCTTCGGTTTTGCAGGACAGGGTGCCATCAAACTGGAAAAGCTTTGCATGTTTCTGTTTTCAGCATTAAATTTTAGTTCAGATTTTATTTATTTTTCATTTTTCTAAATTTTATTTTGCAGATTTTTTTTAATTTTCAGGCATTAAAATAAAAATCTAAAAAAAATAAAATGATAAAAATAATTACATGGTTGCGTAGAATGATCTACAATCTTCCATACGCAATAGATTCGGACTCATTCCGAGGTCATTTCAATTTTATAATTATTTTTGAAAACTGTTGTTTTTAAGGGTTTTTATAATTTCGGAAATTCTTTTTTTTTAGTTTTGGAGGCAAATCAGATTTTTTAATTTTACATTTTCATTCATAAGTATAAGATGACCTTTCCTTTATGAAAATTTCAATTTCATTAAAGGGGGTTTATTTTATGGCATTTCATAAGCTATCATTTTCGAAGCAATAAATGCACCTTTCTTCATGAAAATTCTGATTTCATTGAAGAGGGGTAATTCCTTTATCATGTTACATTAAAAGGCTATTATTTTAAAGCATTAAATTATTTCTCTTTATGAAAATTAATTTCATCAAAGAGGGATAATTTATTAATCATATCAAAGGCTATCTTTATCTTCATGATAAGAAGCTACATTTAATGGATCTTTTCATCATTTTAGATTCACATTCATAGATAGATTTTAATCTTCTATTTCATGTTTAAAGTAGGATTTAATGCAAGATAAAACTTGTTTAAAATCCACTTAATCAAGGAAGATAAAATCTACCTTAAAATCACTCAAGATAAAAGGAATTAAGGCACTACATCGTGGTCATATGAGGGCCAATTCACATTTACTTTTATTTAAGGTTTCATGAACAATCATTAATGTAGCATGGTGAAATGAACCAACACATGCCCCTTGTTTACAGTTACTTGCAATCACTAAGGTGTTCCTAGCATTAATTGATATATCTTTATTGAGATTACTAATACACATATGCAAATGCTAATATAGCGGAGACCTTGGAGAAGTTGTTTTGTTTTAACTTCTTTGCAAGAGAGGGTTTTGAGAATAAAATCCTAAGGGAGAGTGTAATTTCACAATTGGGTAAAATTACCACTCAACATTTTGGCGCTAGAAGGAGGGCATGAAGTGGTTTATTTTATTGTGATTTTAAATGCTATAGGGATTTAAATTGTTGAATATTTCATGCCCTATTGACTATTATATTTGGCCTCCTTTAGCACTCAACATTGTGGTGCTAAAAGGAGGACATGAATTGGTATTCATTGATCTAACGCTTTTGGATTGTTCATACAGGAAATAATGGGATTTTGTTATGATTTGAAAGTTTTGAATTGCTAAATATTTCAAGTTCATTTGATTAGCATCTTTGGCTTCCTTTAGCACTCAACACTTTGGGAGCTAGGAGGATTTGAATTGATTTATTTTATTGCTATTTAGATGCTAAATTGTTCATGTTACTTGAAATATTTATTCAAAAACATTGGTCTTGACTAACGAGACTTCGTTTCCATATGATTACTTTCATTGATTCTAACATTCTCTATGTTTGATGATGCATTAATGCTAACATGTTACAAATTTGAGAATGTTCTCCAATTTCATGGTTTAATGGATGCATATCTTTTGGATGATACTTTTGAAAATTGTTAGTCATTTCATACTTCATTGCAAGATATTTTTATTTGACTAACAAAATTGGTACTAAAGTTATATCTTCTTGACTATTGCAAGATTTACTTCAATGATGGCAAGTAGTCCTTTAAACATACCTGGGCCCTCACATGAGGTGAATATGGGCCATGTGCCTTTTCTACCTCATTTTAGGCATGAGGGAGCTAGGTCAGCTGAAGCACACATTAATGCATTCAAATTCTATGGGGCTTCGTGGCAAATAAATCATGAAGATGTTGGATGTGAACTATTTTCATACACATTGGATAAAATTGCTCATGACTGGTTTATCAATCTTCCTATAGCTTCCATCACTTCATGGGCGCAATTAGAAGCAATGTTTCTTAACCATGTGGGAAATCGAGTTGACCCAATTGTTGTAAGAAATCAGTTTGACTCTATTTGCAAAGAACCTAATGAATCCATGAGTCAATTCAATGAGAGGTTCCATGAGTTGCACGCTCAAGTGTTGGAACATTACAACATAACAGAAGAAGAAGCTATTGAAATATACATGGGAGCAATACACCCCTTAGTTGATACATTTTTGGGGGAGAATCTTGAAGATCTATCCTTGCATAGAGACTACAATTTTGCAATAATGATAGAATGATGGCAAGAAGAGGCACAACATGTTCCCATAAGTGATTGTTCTTCTGGAGTTATTGATGCCAACCTACACCAACCATCTAATATAGCACCCTCCACTCCAATGATACCTAAGGTGAATGATCAAGGGGATGAATTTGAATGTCCAAATTTTATAACCACCTTAGATATAGTCCAAGAGGAGGTGCAAGTTGCCAAGCCAACATCCACTAATGAGGATTGTGTAGAGATGGATTCATTTCTAGAAGTGCATGAGTATTCAGATAATGGTGTCCTAAATCTAACTAGTTTGGAGATATGTGATAGGACAGAACCTACCATAGAATTGAATGAAGTGGTTGAAAGTGAAATTGGAAGAGAACCAATAAATGAATTTGAAGACATAATAGAATTTCACCACTTGTTCTTGGAAGACACTTTGGACGAGATTCTTGAAATTGATGATCAAGAAAATCCTCACCCTCCAAATTGTGATGAAATTGAATCATGGGTTACAAATGTAGATATTGATCTTGCAAACTTGGATACAAAGAGTAGCCCACTTTTGGAAACCATTGAACCATCTAAGGAAGGTGAAGGTGAATTTGATGAGAAACACATTGATGAATTGGAAGATGTTGAAGAAGTAGTTGAGCATCACCACTTGATTTTGGAAGATGATTACTATGATTCTTGGAAGAAGTGGGAAGAATACACTCACTCCAAACCTTCTAATGAAACTTTTGTGCCAATTGATATGCAGGATGATACAATCGCTTTCTCGCATGAGGATATTACAAGTCCTGTACAATTTGAGAATGTTTTGGAAGAAGGATTGGAATCTCATCAAGTGTTGGAAAATGATAATGATTCTATTACCGAGGATAAAGAAGAAAAAGAATTGATAGATGAATCAAAATATCATGTCACAAATGCAATAGAGTTTCATCTCATGAATTTGGATGATAATTTTTACAATGGTTGGGGAAGATATGAAGAATCATCTACTTTTCACACCCCCATTGATGAAATTCCTATTGACATGTAGGATGCTAAAATCGCCATTTCACATGAGGATATTGCTTTTGCAAGAATAGAGAAAGTTCCCAAATTGGATCATGTTGAATATGAATTTATTGAAGATCTTGTTGAAATAGAAAGGGAAGAAATGGTAAATGTTTCTTATGACTCATCTATTTTGGATGAGGAAGAGGTAAAATTTTCTCTTTCATTTCGGGATATTGAAAATTTGGATACAAATTCGCATGATTGTTTTGAGGATTCAAATGAAGAGATACCATGGATGGTTAACAAGGAATTGGAACCAAATGACAAAGAGGTTGATCTATGTGAAGCAACTCAAATGATTGATCATGGTGATGTGTTATTTAACACCTCCCTAGATAGACAAGACTTATGGATTGAAAAGGATGGTCACACTTTTGATTGGGTGCCTAACTTTGGTATGTTTGAACAGGTGTTTGATAATGATAAAGATCATGAAGAGAAAGAAAAAGTCACAAACGCTCATCAAGTTTTGGTAAATTCTAACCATGATGTGTTGAGTATGGATGACAAGGTGAAATATTTCCCTTTGTTAGTGACTACAAAAATTTCAAGTAATGGATTACATGATGTTACTTTGGATACTAATGCTATTAATGATGAAATGCCATTAGAGGTGAATGAAGAACTAGAGTTGATTTCTACTCACACCTTTAATAAGATTGCTTTGATGAATGAAAAAGAAGTTGATGCACTTGAATTGTTAAATCAAATTCATCAACAATTAATAATGGAATCTAGGATAAAAACTTATAATGATTCTCATTTAGTAGATATCCTAGATGCTTGCAAATTTTTGCATAAGTTTGATTGGCCTAAAAACATGAATAATGAATTGGCTTTGAAATTTTTAGAAATAGGCTCTTGTTTACAAAATTTCATATTTGAAAAAGATAGCCTAATTCTAAATCAAAAATTGAGTTGTGAATTTGACATCTTAAAGAATAGACAAGAAAAAATTGAAGATCAAATGTTGTCTAATCAATTTAATGATTTGAATCTCACCTATGGGATCATTAATAGAACTAAATCAAATTGGTGGGGTGAGAGAGGCAAGTTGAAGATTGTTGTATTGTTTGGCATAATCTTGTCTTTGTTGGATTTCTATAAATCTTGGCTTGCATATCATGTTATATGTCTTTTGAAATGTGCTAATCATGTTTGGGATCCAGGGAAGTGATAGTTCAAGCTTTGCACCATCTTGTACCATATTGTACATTTGTATATAGTTTTGGTTTGTGTTTTGAGTTTTGTATTTTGGGTTGTTCCCTTGTTTTGAGGTGATGTTTTGTGGTCGCTAACTTATGGTCTCTGGCCTGTTTTGAAGCTCCTTTGTTTAGTAGGTTGGAGTACATGAGCTGAAAGTCGATGAACTCAAAAAAAAAGAGGGACTCTGGCCTTGTTTTGATGTTTCTTTGCTTAGTAGGTTGGAGTACCTGATCTAAAAACTGATGAACCCGAGAAAAGGGGGATGAGTTATTTGGTGATCATGCTCAGATTTTGGGACCAAAATGGTGGAAAGTGGAACAATGAAAGATTAGCCAAAGCTCCACATGGAACTCACACACGTTAAATGGTGTTTCTGGAATTAGGAAGGATGAAGTTATCTTGATCTGCAACCCTAGGCGAAAATCTAAAATGCTTCACTTGTAGGCTGCCTTACCCTAGTGATGCTTGAAGCTTTGCAAGGTTGTTCTTTTGAAAAGAAAAAAAATTATATATGAAAAAAAAAAAGAAAAAAAAGAGAAGAAAAAAATGAAAAAAAGAAGAGAGAGAATGAGCATTGAAAAGCTTGATCATATCAGTCACAAGATCTAGATAAACTCTATCGAGGCTATGGATGCCTAATCGGTAGTAGGGCTCTGTCTAGATATAGCTCGGGTAAAAGGAAAGGCTTTGCAAAGCATTGAGCAAACACAAGGGTGAGTTAGATAAACCTCATCGGGGCTATAGACGCATGACTGGTAGTGGGGCTCTGTATTTAGCCATTTCGTTATGAGTGATACTTCATAGCCTAATGCAGAAAGGGATGATGGAATCTGGAGGATTTTCAGAAATGCAAGAATGAATCACTTTTGCACACACTGAGCAAAGGCGGATGGATTAGTTGTTTTCATTCTAAATTTGTTTACCCCCACCTTCTTGGGACGTTGCTAAATTATTGTGTCTCGCTAATCTTGTGTGTTTTCATTTCAGGTTGGGTTCTTCACCGAAATGCTCAGGAGCATTTCCTAGTAGAGTCACCATTTGTTGTGGCTGCTCCACAACGTACCCCAAAATTGGGGACCCACCTTTTTGTTTGTGTTTTTGAGGATTTTGGTATCCTTGGGGAGATGAGTTTAGCAAGTTCTATCTTTGACATTTGTATTGTAGTTTGCAAGGTGCCTTATTGGGTAGCATCTTTTGTATTCCTTCATCTTCTTTTGGGGTGATATTTCTTGAAGGGTCCACACCTATGTCTATGTGTTACTAATTTGCTTCATAGGGTGGAGTCTCTTTTGTTTTCCTTTGAGTAGTAGTTTGATGGGTGCTTACCCATTGCCTTTATTTTTCTTGAAGTGCAGTCTTCGAAGTTCATCTTTGATCAAATTTTCCTGTCAAGGTTGCTTTGCAGCATTGTTAAAGTATTGTGTTCCTTTTTAGTTAGATTTCGCTAGTAGAATCATTTAAATAATAATAATAATAATAAAAGCATATATCTATATATATTTTATATATGTATATGTAGATGTATGCAATAAAAGTAAAAATAAAATAAAATAAAAATTTAAAATATTTATATATTTTCTATATGTATAAATATTTTAATAAAAAAAAACATATAAAAATGAATATTATATATATTTATATTATTAAATATATATATTATAATCATAAAAAGAGTAAATAATAAATGATTTATTAATATAAGTATATATTAATAATATAAAGTAAAATGTATTCATACTTTGTATATGAATATATAAAACTAAAATAAAAGAGATTACATGGTTACCTTACATGTCATTGGTTTATATATTGGGTTATATATTTTTATATTCATGCTCATGAAGGTGATATTGTATGCAGGTCACCATTTGGCCAAGGGACTATCAAAGCACAATGACAAGTGACTCGATAGAAGGTAGCCAATAGATGAAGGACTCGACGATGAGCATTCAACAGCAATAGCATATCATGCAGCGCATCGAGACTGGCAAGATAAATGATTACCAACAAACATAGAGATCGACATCGATGAATGGTTGGGTTTTGACATGGACTTGAATGAAGAATCATTGGGCGTGAGGGGCATCTCATTCATACCTTATGACATCGCTATCGGTAAAGAGTGGATGCAACAAAATTAAAGCAGAATGCTACAAACAATGGAAGCAAATCCTTCGATGATAGTGTGCACAAAGTGGTTTCGTCCTTGGGACCCACGTAGACGAGGGAACCAAATTTTGTAGACATTTTTAGGAGTAGATAAAATCAAATGGAAGAGGAATCCCATAGTGGTAGGTCATTTGCGAAGGACTTTGGCAAACTTCAGGTAGAATTACATGGTAAGGGATGTCATGTAGGAGGCATCGTTAATGTCGAAGGATGTGGGCCATAATGAGCATCAGATAGCGGTGTAGGAATAGAGCTTCATGAAAGTAAGGTTGTCAAATAGTGAGGTCCCACCTAATGGCAGAAATGTGATAGCTTGGACACCCCAAATAGATTGAACAAATGGGGACACTAGATCTTAGTGGCAGTATAGTCATTGTGCTCGAACGGTAAGATTGTGGTGCACCCATCATGATTGATAATGTGGCAGAGGCGTGTACACATTCGAGTTAGGTATAGAAGACATGAGTGATAGTTTCTTTTAGGATGTTCTATTCCATGGTGAGCAAGAAATGATGAGGTGGGCTTCATGTTACACCAAGCAGCACACAAAACATTACGAAGGCGACGGCTGTGGGACTACGACAATAGTGTGACAAAGGGTGTGATTTTTAAATGGAAAGCCACCCATACTGTAGACATGGTGGATTACTGAAAGGATTATACACACCCGATAATTGATGAATATTTTGAAGGAAATAACCTGACATGGTGGACGTTAAATAAAATGCCACGACAGGCCTTGATGAGTCATTTGAGTTTTTTGTGCCTCAAAAAATAGGGTAGAGTTGGAAGGAGGTGATTGCTGCAGATAGTGCAGTGTTGCATGTAGCGTATATAGATTAGCAACATCAAATACGAAGCTCTGGGTATTCTCTATCAGATAGAAGTAAGTGTTATTGAGTTTTGGCAATAGCTAGAGTGTTGAATATCGATGAAACATAGGTGTGACTAGGTATACGTTGTTGATGATGTAGATTTGAAAATACAATGGAAGACAAGAGATGAAGGACACCATACATTACGTGGACCTTGTTGTCACCAAGCAAGGTAATGTATATTAGCCACACACATGAATGAAATCCCCCAATATTTTTTGAATAGTATACAACAGGCCAATAAATGGAGGATTGCTAGCAACAATATGCATGGATGAAAGTTCGACGATACAACAGACGTCGAACGTGGACTAGCAATAAAAATATACCAAACATCCACGTGGATGGGTACATGACGAAATTACAACATCGACCAGTAGATTTTGAAGATACGTCGATGAGGTGGAAGTTTCGAATCCAATGGGATACTGAAGGGCCTATAGAAAACACCATACAGTAGTTTTACAATGACCAAAATGGAATCGGTAGTGACATGGTATTCTCGAGTGGCTTGGTACGTTATGTCGTAGTATATTTTTCTTGACCATGGATGAAGACTAGTTTCACATCGATAGAGTATGAGACGATGACATCTGTGGGGCTCGTTAAAACCAGCAAGCACACAAAATATTTCTTTTAAATAAATGCCAAGTTTCTAGCATAGATAAATGAAACACAAAATCTGGGTTTATTTAATTATGTTGTGTCCTCCTCCACCTTAGCATAAAAGGAAAAATGGAGAAATGAAACTTAAAAGCTAGCTTTATTTAAATATTTTTGTCCTCCCCATTAGTTTATAAGGCAATTTATTTTATATGTGCAAAGTGAGGGTTTACGGTTACTCTTGGTTTGTAACTGATATATTGGAGCACGTTTCCATGATTATTATGCTAATGGAGGAGGATTCGATTATATGGGGTTTATTGGAATAAAACAAAATGTATGACAGTTACAAGTTGAAAAAGGGATGTGTAAGTCACATAGAAGCATGTGTGTGAAAAGGAGGGAAAGTACAGCAAAAAAGAGAAAAACAGAGGGAAAATAGAAGGTGGAAAGCCAAAAAACCAGAAACGAAGAGTTTTGTAGAAATTTTAAGAACCCCTCGAGATGGAGCCATAGGGGCTGGCTCTTTTCGGAAGAGACATGTTGCTACTTATTTTTCTAAGAACCAGATTGTTGTTGGACTGAGATTGTAAAAATGAAAACATTACATTAATGCATATGCCTTTTTAAATATTTGGATTCAGTTTGTGAGAAAGGAGGAGAAAATTTCTGCATGCATGAATTTGATTGTTTTTATCTTTCCCCTTTTCAGATTTTTGAATTTATAGATAATGTTAGATGCCTTTCAATGGGTCACATTATTGAATATTTGGAGTCTGGAATTATTTTTCTATACCCCTAGGAGCTAGCACTTAATTTATTTTAATTGTGAAAATGCAGGTTAAAATCTATTAGGTTGCGTGTAAGGCTTTCTCACATCTTCGGTTTTACAGGACAGGGTACCATCAAAGTGGAAAAGCTTTGCATGTTTCTGTTTTCAGCATTAAATTTTAGCTCAGATTTTATTTATTTTTCATTTTTCTAACTTTTATTTTATAGATTTTTTATTTTATTTTTAGGCATTAAAATAAAAATCATAAAAAAATAAAATGACAAAAATAAATACATGGTTGCATAGAATGAACTTCAATATTCCATACACAATAGATTTGGACTCATTCCGATGTCATTTCGATTTTATAATTATTTTTGAAAACTGCTATTTTGAATGGTTTTTATAATTTCGAAAATTTTATGTTTTTTTAGTTTTGGAGGTAAATCAGATTTTTAAATTTTGCATGTTCATTCATAAGCATAAGATGACCTTTCCTTCATGAAAACTTCAATTTCATTGAAGGGGGTTACTTTTATGGCATTTCACAAGTTACCATGTTTGGAGCAATAAATGCACCTTTCTTCATGAAAATTCTGATTTCATTGAAGGGGGGTAATTTTATATGTTATATTAAAAGGTTGCTATTGTAAAGCATTAAATTATTTATCTTTATGAAAATTAATTTCACCAAAGAGGGATAGTTTATTAATCACATCAAAAGTTATTTTATCTCCATGATAAGAAGCTACATTCAATGAGCCTAGTTATCATTTCGGATTACGTTCATAGACAAATTTTAATCTCTACTTTCATATTTAAAGTAAAATTTAATGCAAGATAAAATTTGATTAAAATCCACTTAATAAGGGAAGATAAAATCTACCTTAAAATCCTCAAGATAAAAGGAATTAAGGCACTACATCGTGGTCATATGAGGGCCAACTCATATTTACTTTTATTTTGGTTTCATGAATAATCATTAAAGTAGCATGGTAAAATAAATCAACACGTGCCCCTTGTTTACAATTACTTGCAATCACTAAGGTGTTCCTAGCATTAATTGATATATCTTTATTGAGACTACTAATACACATGCAAATGCTAATATAGCGGAGACCTTGGAGAAGTTGTTTTGTTTAACTTCTTTGCAAGAGAGGGTTTTGAGAATAAAATCCTAAGGGAGAGTGTAATTTCACAATTGGGTAAAATTACCACTCAACAAGTGTAAGAAATAGTGGTGGTGGATCTAGAGCCCTATTTTGGCTTATGCCTTTCAAGAGAAGTCAGGGCAAAGTTGGGTGGATGCATGTATATGGACTATTCTAGTATGGTTTTTCTTTTTAAAGGAAAGAGGAGAAGAATAACACTTGAGAAGCTTGTTTCTTACCACATTGAAAAATTTGAAGAGGACATGTGCAATCTCACTCCTCCTGAAAATTTTGAATTGGTTGACAACTTTGAAGAATTGGAAATTGAAGATGAGTTGTCTTTCAGGGAATATTATAGCCAGTTTGGGATAGGTATGGGCACATATACTATTTTCATAGAATCATAAAAGAGAGTTCCTACTATATCTAATCAATCTCTAAGAGAATAAAAAATATGGACCATGCATTTTTATGGTGCCATATGTAGAAATGGTGTTGGTGTTGGTGTTGTATTATAGTCCCAATCAGAAGGGACAAAGAGTTTCTCATATAGATTAACATGGTCATGCACTAATAATGTTTCTCTATGCCTTGGACTGATGCAAGCTAAAAATATAGGCATCAAGATTTTAAAAATATATGTTGACTCTGAATTGATTGTAAATAAAGTAAGATAAAGGTGCAGTAGTAATCACCATTACCTGAAAGAATATAGAAATAGGGTATGGGATTTTATGGAATCCTTTGATGCCCTAAACATAAATTTTGTTCCCAAAGGAACAAATACCTTGGCAGATTCCTTAGCAGTAAAGGGATCTAATTTCAACCCTTCTGTAGACAGAAATAGGAGTTAAGAAGGACAAAGGGATCAAAATGATTTTTAGACTTGCAGTGCTAGATAAGCATATTTTCTAGTAGGTCTTTGAAAGTGATGAACAAATATTTGATTTTTTGGTAAGAGAATCCTATTTATCTACTATTCAAGAGGAAATTCCAGAGGAAATTTATCAACAGGATGTCATTTAACTCATGAACAATCATATACCTAGAGGTTTGGTTACTCTAGAGAGCCTATTTGACAATGAAGATAGAAAAAATATCAGATCCATGGAAGTCAATGAAAAATTTTATAAAGAAATTAAAATTGAAAAAGTAAAGAAGCTCAAGGTTGGAGTTTGATGTTCTTTAGAAGAAGAAGAGGATATCAAAGCTTTATGCCTAAAGTACCAATACATTGTAGCTTGGTCTTATGAGGAACTCAAAGTATATGATAAGTCATCCAACACACCATTGAGCTAGAGCCTAATGCAAAACCATTTAGGTAGAAACAAAGGCCTGTGAATCCTGGGATTGAAGCCATAATGAGAGAAGAACTTTTGAAGTTGATAAAGGATAAGATCATTTATCCAATAAAACTTTCAACCAGGGTAGCCAACTTGGTACTTGTAAGGAATAAAATGGTGACATGACTGTGTTCTCCCATAACATGCAAGACCACTTACCACATTTAGAACAAGTCTTTCAGAAGTGCAAGAAAATTTGGCATCTTCCTCAATCCTAAAAAGTCATTTTTTGCAATTCATGAGGGGAATTTGCTAGGCCATGTGGTATCAAAATAAGGTATATCCATTCATCTAGATATAATCAAATCTATTCTTGCTCTTCCACTGCATGTGAATAAGAAATCCTTGCAGTTTTTATTTGGTTATATAAACTTTGTTAGGAAATTCATCTCTAACTTTGCTCAGAAGGTGAAACCTATATCTCAAATGCTAAAGAAGAATGTAAATTTCAAATAGATTGAGATAATAAAGCAAGCCTTCAAAATCATCAATCAATCTATTTTTATAGCTCCAATATAAGTCAATCTGGACTTCAGCAAAGACTTCATTCTCTATGCTCATGGAGCTGAGGAAAGTTATGCATCAGTCCTCACCCAAAAGAATGAAGAATGAGAAGAGCACCCCATATTATTTTGGAGCCAAAATCTTCATGAATATCAGGTTAAATATAATTTCATTGAGAAATAATTATTCATTGTAATGAAATCCTTGAAAAAATTTAGGGAATACTTAGTTCAGAGCAAGACCTTGATTTATATGGTTCACCCGGATGAAAGATGATTTATTCTATAAGGTGGACTAGGAGATAAGAGAGCTGGTTGGATCACTAAGATCCAATAATATGATGTGGAAATCCATCCTACCAAGCTAGTAAGAGGTAGAGACCTATGCCAAGGTCTGACAAAAGCAACAGTTTTAATATAAGTGACAAATTATCAATCAACAACATATGATTAGGCTAGAGAGTTAAATGCAGGTGAATCAGACTAGGTAGATCAGTTGACCAAGTACTTTCAAACTGGGGTATGCCCTCTTAATCTTAATGCATCATAGAGAAGAAGATATAGACTTCAATATTTGAAGTATGTCTTATTGCAATAAGATGTGTACAAAAGAAATCTTGATGGAGTTCTCCTAAGATGCTTAAAAGATGATAAAAAAAAAATGGTCATAGAGGAGTTCCATGGAGGACTATCCAGAGGACACTTCTTAGGAAGAGTAACAACTTTTAATATTATCATGGTAGGCTATTACTGGCCTACCATATTTTTTGACATCTTCAAAGTCACTAGAGCTTGTGATCAATGCTAGTGGTATGTAGGAAGAACAATGAATGCATAATTTCCCCTTAATCCAATTCAAGTGAAAGAGCCCTTTCAGCAATAGGGTTTGGACTTCATAGGAGTTATTAATCCACAATCATCAACTGATGACAAGTACATACTAACTACTACAGACTACCTCACCAGATTGGTAGAATTTGTTCCTACAAAGAAGTCAGACCAAGAAGTGGTGATAAATTTTATGGAAAGATTGATCTCAAGGTTTGGTGTTCCAGAAGCTTTGGTAAGAGATAATGGACAAGCATTCATAAGAGCCAGAAATATTGAGTTTGCCATCAAGTATGGCATTACCATTAAAAATACTTCAAATTACTACTCCAAAGGAAATGGACTTGCAGAATCAACTAACACAAATATGTTGAGGATTTTGAGAAGATCACTAGAGGGTAACAAAATAAGTTGGTACCTAATGTTGGAGTAAGCTTTATTGGTAGATAGAATTACTATTAAGAAGTCCATAAAGACCTCCCCCTATGCCTTAGTATATGGTAAAGAGGTAGTGTTACCTATTCATTTGGATATTACAGGACTCAAGATGATAAATACAGAAGAGGAATCTAAGAAAAATCTAGTGGAAATAAGATTAACACACTTGCTACAGTTAGAGGAGAAGAGAACTCAGGCATATGAAGATTTTCAAAAGCACTCAATTGATATCAAGACATGGTTTGACAAGAAGGCAACGTTCAAGAAATTCCAGGTTGGATATTCTATACTTAGATGGAATGTTGAGAGAGCTAAACCAGGAGATCATTAGAAGTTTGACTCATTTTGGGATGGCCCTTTCAGAATTACATAAGTTAACGAAACCAATGTTTTCCAACTTGAAGACCTTGAGGGAAACATACAACCAATTTCGGTCAATGTTTTTTACCTTAAAATCTATTTTTGATTAAGCTGATCTCATTGTAATATATGTACATACTTTGTATCATATTCTTTTCAATTTTTATTTCAAGTTTTCATTTTTGATAAAATGCTAAAAATATATATATAAAGTGAAAAGATTGCAAAATAAGCTAAGTGTTAGCAAAAGAGCATCAAGTTTTCATTTCACCCTCGAATGTATTAAGAAAGAAACTAAATAAAGCATTAATTTCCAATCCACTCTTGAAAGAGACTAAGAGAGTGGATCGTGAAGAGAGTCCCAATATGCCAAGTTCATGACCTTTGTCGAGCAAAAATCGTATCCCGCACCATGCCACTTTCAAAAGGAGAAATATATGCAAGTTCCTGCATTGCTCTAAGGAAAAAGAAAATGACGAATAATACCATGAGTGCAGTAAAGTGCTTAAGTTTTAGCCAATCAGAAAGCAACATAACATCTTCGAGCTACCAAGATGAATGATTTTAAATTGAAAAACATGCCAATGGGCAGTTCGTGCAATGGTTGCATTTATGCAGAGGATTTACATGCATGGGAAATTAAAAGTGCTAAAAATATAGAATACAATCATTCGATGAAATTTATGCCTATAGAGCAGAAATAACATGAGAATAGTTGATAATTATCTATAAATGCCAGAGAGAACATTCTAAGAAATTGCTTGTAAATCTGGCCCCAAAGAAGTAGGTAACAAAAATGCAGAGAAGAGAAGCATAGCTACAAAGAAGTAGGTAACAAAAATGCAGAGAAGAGAAGCATAGCTAGATAGCTACGTGAATTATACGAGGTGGTTGGCAGATACGATAATGATACAAGTAAGAAGGACCTTGAGGAGCAACTTTGAATTCAGATACTTCGAAGGGAGACCAATTCAACCTCAAGGTATCATTGTTGTAAAATCCTTCTTATTTTCTTACATTTGTGATTTTTTTCACCATTATCCCAAGTTTGTTTCTCAAATGATTAAATTCTATGACCCTGAGGAGAGGACAATGAAAAATCCTGATGGTATACCACTATTCACCATTACTAAAGAGCTTTATCATGATTTATTTGTCATAGACATAAGCCCACCCTTTGAAACTAAATAATTTGACATAGAAGAGTAAGCTAGGGTTTATGCTTTATTAATGGCTTCGAAAGAAAATAAAGTCATGGAAAGATGGATTAATTTCTAATTTATAAGAATAAGAGAGTAATATGAGATGCCTGAAGCTCCAATACCCATTGATGAATTTTCTAATCTAGAGCTTTATTCCATGCTATCTTGTATGGAGGGTTTGGATTCTGATTGACTCATGAGAGATTGGCAAATAGCCACTGCATACTGTATTTCCAATGAGATAATGTATGAGAAAAATACTAAAAAGAAAGGTTTTAGGGTCATTTATTTTGATTTTCCTAGCTCAAAGAATACATGAGCAATTTATGAGAATGAAAAGGAATTCTGATACACCCCCTTTTTGGCATTACTCAAGTCTAGTTTGGATGTTATTTGTTGTTGTAAGTAAAATGATGCCCTAGATTCTAATCAAGAAAAAGACCGATCAAGAAAACCCTATCCTTGTATACTATTAGACTTCTCATATGAGGAGCATTGAGTCTATTTATAGATTTAATCTGGAATTTCTAAGGCTAGCACTAAAGATAATGTATGGGAAATGCCCTAGGATACCACTGCTGGCCAAAAAATTGTTAAGAATAGAGGGTGTTGAAGAAGGAGATTGGTACATTCTTATAGAAGGCACAGTCATTATACTATACGGCTTCACTGGTAAGACTTTTCTACTACCCCATTTTTTTAAAGACATATTATTAGCCCTAGAATATTTGAGGTAAGAAAAATTCATTAATATGAACTATGGTTCTAGGAGGTAAAGGAAGTGTTTGTTGACCTACCACAGTGTTGATGATATAACCATCACCAAGAAGGGGCAAGGTGAGAAAATTGACCAATTTTTGGATAGAATGGGCCTGTTCTACATTCCCCATATATGGAGATACAACCTGGATGATATATTCCACAAGAGGAACATAGCCTTGAATGGAGAGAAGGCCTAAAAATTTGAAAAAAAATCAAGGCCTCATTTTGAACAAGGCAAAAATAATAAATAAAATGATCCCTTAGAGTGGAATGTCACCAAAATGGAACAACTTCCTCCATGGTTAGATTTCTATGAGCAGGTCATTGATTTTTATTCAGATAAGAATGAAAAACATCAGTTACAAGAGTCTACCATTAGAGAGGTCAAGAACAAAATAAAATGTAATGAAGGCCATCAGTTTCAAGAATCTACCATCAATGAAGTTGACGGTAAAAATAAATAGAATGAAGCCAAAATAATAGCCTGGTGGAGGATGATAGTTGAAATTGGTAAATAAAAATCCAAGTTTGGAGTAGTAATTGACAATGAGTTTTTCGATAGATATGACAAGAATATCATAACTTGGAAAGCAAAGGACCCAAATAATATAGTTTTGATTTATAAGAAGCCACAACCAGGGTTAAATTCTCCTTCCCCACCTTTGCAAGAAGAAGGGACTGATACTCCATTGATTGTTGTTGAAGTGTTGAAAACATTTCAACCTTCAATTGAACAATTAGAGAATTTTCCAAAAAGGGCACAATTGATGAGCAGAATGCACTACTCTGATGAGAGGGCCACTAGCATAGAATTCATTCAAACAAAAAATAGACCCAAACACCTAGTCTTGGGTGGAGAGCCCCCTAATACATAGATAGACTAGAATAATAAAGATGAAAAATTTATGTTTACACTGGTGAGTTTCACCACAACAACTACAATGGAATTGAATCCTATTGTTGAAGAAACATTGCAGGAGGAACCATCACAAGAAGGAATTTTTGAAAAAGATACAGAAAATGAAAGAGCGGTAGCGTTACAAGTTTTTAAAAAGAAAAGCAAAAGAGCACTGAAGGAAATTTAGAAAGAGATAGAGGTTGGACAAAGAGAAATTTGTTAAGGAAATCCCTATTTCAACTACAAAAAAATTGATAGAACAAACATAGCGGCAAACTAAAGAGACAACTCCCTACATCAGTAGGTTAAGGTACAACTTCTTTTCCTCCTCTTTCTCCAAAGAAAGCTCCTTCCCCTTCTCAATAAGAAATTGTAACACAAGTGCCCTCTCCCTCACATAATGCACCACCTCCTTCACTAGTAAACACCAAGGGGTAAGCCAATTAATCAACTCCACTATCACCTAAAATTCCCCCTTCTTCATCTCCTATAATTTTATCTTTTCCATCTCATTCACCCTCATCATCAGATATTCAATCTAATTCATCTACATCCACTCACATTTCTTATGGTTTTACTTCAATTCACATGACTCTCCCAGTTGTAATAGTAGTAGTTGTTACAGACTCAATTGTAGTCACTACCACCCCTTCCTAGTCAGTTTTTGAGTCTACTATCTCTCATATTATAGCCTCTCCTTCTCCTGTGAGTTATCCTACATTGTCAATTTTGCAAAAGAAGAAGGAATATTAATGAAGAATTCAATATTTTTGGGTAGAAAACTATCCAAGCCTTCAAAGAGGATAACCACCAAGAGAAGAACTATGTCTATTGATATAATTTCCAGGTAGATGACATCTAGATCCATCATTCCCCTAGTAAACAAGCTTGAGACTGAAATGACTTCTCAAGATTACTGTTTGGAAGAATACACATAAGATATTGAGTAGTTACCTGCTAAAGATGAGTTGGTGATAGATAGGGCTCACTTCAACACTTTTTATGTCAAGGGTGATATATACAAAGATAAAGTGGACAAGCTAGAGAAAACAATTGAAAATATTGAAAAAACAATCACCAACTAAAAAAAAATAGAGAAAGCTCTCATAAAAGAAGCAAAGAACCGATAGGAAAAATTTCAAGAGGCCAATAAGATCAAGGAGTAGGTAGAGGAACAAAAGAAGAAAAATGAGGAACAAGCTAAGGAAATATAGAGCTTGAAGCATCAAATTCAGATCAAAAAGGTTAAGTCTTCAGGTTTTTCTAAAGTAGGGCTAAATAAAGTATGAAAAGAACTGTGGTTTAAGGTTTTGGAGAAATTCTCATATTTGTATCCCATAATTGACTACATGGATGATGCTAGCCGTCTACTCCATAATGTTTAGGAAGACCTAAATATCTTCACTGAAGAACTAAAACCTATGGTTATCCCAACCAAGCATATTTATAAGCTGGCAAATAGTAGGCTCAATGAGACTAGTAAACCTATTCCTAACAAAGAATGAAATATTGCTAGACTAGTCGTCAAAGTCTTAGTGAAGAAGCATAGAATGTTGTAAAGGCTTGGCTATTGTTGGATAAGGTTGATAATATGATCTGGGATGTAGTGGACATAAATAAAGAGATGATGCAGAATGGCTTTGGTGGGATATGGATGGAAGATAACTCTTTGCTATCAATAGGAGAGATTAAGAAGAGTGTTGTTGAGGACCTCCAAAATGAGTTTGAGATTGATGCTCTGGAAGAGCCAATTGATCAGGAGCAGGTTTCACAAATGATAATTGATCTAACTAGGCTTCGAGATCTGATGGAGGACTTGGTAAATAAAGGAAGTGTTGCAAATTATAAATACACTACTGAGTTGGAGTACATTCACAAGCAGTTAAAAGAAACTTCCAACCCTTTTGAAGCAGTTTGGAAATAGGCCCTGCAAACTCTAAAGTTGATGGTTCAATTGTTTGGAAAGGATTTTGAAGAGGAATATAAGGAACATGAATATCTTGAGGAAGAAGAGGTCAAGCAATATCAAGAGGATAATTCCTAGGAAGAGGCTCAACAAGAGGAGGAAGAACCAAACAGAGTTGTTGCAGACCCACAAGGGACACAACCTTAAAAAAATATTTTGTTTTAAACATTTTTGTAGTCATGTAGAAGTATTGTATTTTATTTGATTTTTTTTTACTCTAACATTATCATAATGCAATAATAAGAGCATGAGGCTATATAGGTGCAGAGAACAATAGTTTTTTGTGAAAGCATTCATATCATTTGTTTTGAAGAAGCTTTATAAAGATATTATTGCTTAATTTTTGTTCAAGCATTGTTGCAGTTTTGAAGGAGTGGCAGAGATATTTGTGTTTCCAGTATGATCTCCATGTGAACAACTATCCTCTAAGATGTTTATAAAAAATTTAAGATGATAATGATCATATGGAAATTATTTTTCAAAGCATTTTTTGAAGATAAGCATTTTTTACAACTGATGCCCAATGGATAAGACTCTGAGTTCGATGGCTTTGCGAGCAAATCCACTCGGGAGGTTCCAGAATGTAGGCCCAAAATGGACACATCCTTAGAAGATTTTGAAAAATATTCTAAGGCATAGAAATATCTATTTTGTTGAGGATATAGAGTATTTGGAGTGGATCAATGCAAAGAATCCTCCAATATTATCAACACTTAGTGTTTTTTGCTATAACAAGCTAAGTACTTCACTCCACCCGATGCCTAGTGTATTTGGTAGTGGATTCCTATGAGGTTACCAATATATAAATATTTTGTGCTTAATGAATTCAGCACAATATAAAGTGTGGACTGGTGATTCTTCTCTATTTCGCATGCTTTAGCGACTAAGTGTTGATAAGATGTGTTCCATTGAGTTCCAAGACTAATACGAAGTGAAATGGTGACAAGAAGGCCAAAAGTGTTTGAAAGGGAGTAAAGGGAGTGAAATGGCAACAAGGTCATTTGCATTGCTTGTATAGCGGATTGGTGATTCTACAATTAAACCGAGTTAGAGGTGACATCAACATGACTTTTGAGAAGATTGCAACTTTTGCTTTATGTCGTGGATGTGAGAAAGAAGTTAGACATTTTGAAGGCTAAATGTGTGGGTTGATGATAGACCTGATTTCACTCACAACTCAATGCATTTCTCATCAGAATTCAATTTTGTTGGTTAAAGCCATAAAAGTTGACGTCAGCATTAATAAAGTGTGAAATCGTATTTTGTTTTCTCCCCACTGCTTTGCAGGAAATTTCTAAGATTTAATTGCATTCATCTACTGAGAGCATCAATGGTAGATATTTTTCTAACATTTTATGAAGGATACAAAGGTGAATTCTTATTGAATCAAAGAATAGTCAGTTCAAAGTGGGAAGGCAAAGCGTTCGAGGATTTTCAAGAACCAAGACCAGAGTGTTTGCAGATCTGCGATGGAATGAAGTTTTCAAGAATGATGAGAGATGCAGATTTAGTTTCTAACGGCCTAAGGCTAAACTTCCATTACTGGACCAACAAGTTACAGAGTCGAGCTACCATGGTAGATTGCTTCAAATGGATTTCTCAGGTTCTATGAGCAAATGATATGATGCCAAAAAAGCTCTCTGTTGAGTTGTTAAAATTTTAATCTTTGTAATGTCTCCTTCAATTCTTTCATTTGTAAACTATAAATAGAGGTTGAACCCTTAGTTTTCAAGGTCGGCTCTAGTGTGTTTGCTTGCCCTACTATGTAAATATTTTTTGCAAACTAATGGAAGGAGCATTACTCTAATTTTTTACTCAAGACATGTTATTTTTGCTATCTTTCAATTAATAGGTTCAAAACTATGAATTATATATCTATCAATGTTGTAATGGTTAGTTCATTCCACTTTATTGGATTACTAGTTGTGAAAGTAGTTGAAATCTATTCATAGTTAGATCTATGTTGGTAGGAAGTTTATTTTTGCAAAATCTAATTATTGGTCTATTCTACTAAATTGTAGTATCAATATATTAGATATTGTAATTGCTTCTTAGAACATATCTTTTTTTTATGCTTTAATGTATGAAGATTACATGGTTTTGGGTGCTGCTAATCCTGAGTGATGGGACACTGGAAATAGTTTGTTGAAGTTTTCTATTGTAGATGCCTATGTTGTTATCCTATTTGGCCATTATTTTGGATAATTTCTCTAACCCTAAACCTTTCCTAACCCTATTATTAAAACCCTTATTGAGATTAATTGAGTCAAAATATTGCTAAGTTGACAAGGAACCAACCTACTTTAGAGGTTGGACTAAAGTAAATCTCTGGTCCATCCAATGTTGAGTGTTTATTTATAACTATCGAGTGCAATCCTAGATAGAAAAATTGAAGATAGACAGTTGCAGTGTCAAGTAAAACTTGATGTCAATTTAGTGCCCAATACTAAGTTCTAGTCTTATTTTGTTAGATGTTTTGATCTTCAAAACTTTCCCATTTGAGCCATGGTATAATGAAATTTTATTTTCCTTAAGGATGGTTTGATTATTTATGGATTAGATCATAATAGATGTAATATTTTGTGTAAAAGAGTATACCGATTCATTATAATTGGCAATACTTTGTATTGATGCTATTTTGAAGGTATCCTCTTGTAATGCTATTAGGCTCATGTAGAGGTCATTTTAGCAGCAATGCCATTGCCAAGAAGCTCATTTGAATGGGGCCTTCCATGGAGAAATATGCATGTGACCATGTTCAATGTTGTGACAAGTTTCAATGCCATGACAACCTTGTTTATACTTCTCAAAATCTTTAGGTTATTTCTTCTCTTTGGTCATTTTCTATGTGGGGGTTGGACATCATAGGGAATATTAACCCAACATCATCTAATGTTCACAAGTTTATCATAACAATTATGGATTACTTTACTAAATGGGTTGAAGCCATACCCCTAGCCATGGTGATTGGAGCTCAAGTCTCCTTGTTCATATTCAACCATATCCTTTATAGGTTCAGGATTCCTTCAGTGATTATTTTTTATAATGCCACTCCTTTCAATCATCCATAAACTTTATGCTAAGTACAATATTTGTAATAGGTGGTCAACTTCATATTACCTCCAAGGTAATAGTTAAACCAAAGCATCCAAAAAGTCTTTGATCAAGATCCTCAAAAAGTTGGTTAGTAAGACCGATCAAAATTGGCATATCCAAATTTATCCTACCTTGTGGGTCTATTGTACCAGTGTACAAACCCCTATAGGTGATTCTTCATTGTCTTGGTATATGGGAATGAGGTGGTTTTTCCATTAGAAATAAAGATCCCTTCACTGTGCATCTTTTTGCAATATGCCTTAATTGGCAATGAGTATTGCTTCAATCATTTACATCAATTGGATTTGTTGGATGAAAATTGTATTCATGCCTTTAAGAATTTATGAACCTATCAAAATAGTCTCAAGTGATATTTTTCCAAGAGAGTTTTTAATCATTCTTTTGAGGTTGGGGACCTTGTCCTCAAGGAGAACCAAAAGAACACTAATTATCGTTTAAATCTTAAAGGCAAGTTTAAGCCCAATTAGTTAGGATCCTTTGTTATAATAACCAAGTTTGGCTTAGGGACGTATCGGTTATCTTCTTTATATGGTAAAGAACTTAAAGAACCACTTAACATAATGCATATAAAGATGTACTATGCATAACTTGGTACTCTACATTTTTATAATGCATGTAGCTTAGGTTTCATATTGCATTTGGTTTGCTTATTCATACTGCATGATTTCTTTCATATTTTGCATAATTGCTTGATATTTTATTCCATATTTGCATTTTATTATCATATAATTACATAGTGCTTGTCCATATTTGCATGACTACTTGATCATATAAATTTTGGGGGGACTTCATGAGGATGGAAAGTTATGAAACCTAGTAAGGTATTAGCTCACATGCATTGCACTCATAATAGGTCATTGATGCCTATAGAATCCCCAACCTAGGGTCCATATTTACACATTTTCATTTTTGAATTTTTCCATCTCATCTTCTTCTCTTTTCTTCTCTTATATTCCTTGACATTGAAATTTTTCATCATTTATAATATCTAGAAGTCAAGGAATATGGTTTTTATTTTCTTGTATGTCCTTTGTCCTTGAAATTTTTAATCATTTCTTCTCTTTCCTAAGATAAAGGATGTATGTTTCTTCTTCTTTCTACTTCTACTTTTGCCTTTGCTTTCGCTCACATTTTTCCTTCTTGATCTTTTGATTGTTAAGTATGTCCTCAAGGGATAGGATAGATATTGTATGAGTATCATTTATGGAATTCATACAACATTGACTATCTTATGCACACCTCTGAAATTTTGATATTTCAACAAGGACACACACACACATGTTTCTTATGTCTCTCTTTCTTATGTCTTCTTCTCATACATGCATACATGATCACATTGTTATGTTACATTTTTCTTTAACCATTCATCTTTTGCACACACCACACCCCTATAGAGTAGTACTCATCTTGGCAAATAAATCTCATATTTCACCCCATACAGGATAAGCTTCATGTCTACACATGAGGTTCAGCTTTCGTCTTGGCCATTTTCAAGCATACATCCTAGTGGGTACCTCTTTAATCTGGCCATTAGCAAGCACTACACCCATAGTGGGTATTGCTCCACACTTGACCATTTTTTTTATTATAGAACCCTTATAGGATAGCTTCATGGCCACACACAAGGGGTAGCCTCTATCTTGATCATTTGTGAGCATACATCTTTACAGGGTCCCACTCATTCCTTTTGTTTTTTCTTGGTCTATGATCATTTTATCACACTGATATTTCACAGTATACGTTGATTCAAACATCATCTTCAAAGCACCTTTTTTATTTGTTGACCTTCTCCATATCTTTATTCCTCTCATTCTTCCTTTCTTCTTGTTATTTTATATTTTTTTAAATCACAACATGTCTCTACAGGATGTGACTTCGCTCTAATATTGAAATTGTGATTCACTTTACGGGGCATGATTTCAGCTAGAGTTTTTTTCTCCTTTTCTTCCTCTTTTTCTTCCATCATTTTTTTTTCATTCCTTCATCCATCCATGCATTTTCATTCATTTAGTTAGCCTCATCATGCATTACATTAGCTTATTCCATTCATGCATTTCCATAGTTATATCATCATTCATGCATAGTAAAATGTAAAAACACATAAAAATCACAATACACACATAAATGCACATATTTTAATTAAAGTAACATGATATTACCTAATATAGAAAGGTTACATAGGTCTATTCGATCATGTGCCATAGTCTAAGTATAGTATACTCAACCCTCCCTAGGGATGCATACCACACTCAAAATTGGCATGTCACCCTGATCCTAATCCTAGCTCCATGATACCCATATTCTTTGCTTTTGCTTTTGAAGGTGGTCCTAGTGGAGGCATGTTCATAAACCATGTGGTAGTCCACGATCTATATCATCATCGACTCAATATTTGAAGGGATGTTGGTGGAGGCACCCTCTAATCCATTGACAGCACCTAAAAGTATAAATTCTAGTAGGTATCACTCCATTCTAACACCTCATGCCTCTTATCTACTATTTGCAATTACTCCTATAGAATGTGGATTGCTTTTCCTAGCTAAATACTCATAGCAATAGCCATGCCCTCTTCCTAGGCTTATTGTTGCTCCTAGTCCATTCGGCTTACCTTACCCCTAAGGTGATCTACCTCAGCCCATACTGCATCCTGACCTATGAGTGTCATGCTCAAGGTACTTTGTAGCCCCTTGATACTCTTGGACCTATCTTCTTAGATTAGGTCCATCTCTCTACATGGTTTCTATTTAGGTCTACATCACCTTTGTCTCCATCATCGGGTCCCCCTAACCTATAGTCCCACTCATCCTAGCTATCATTGATGTAGATGCCTCTCTAATCACTCTGCTTGGCCTAGCCCTAGACACCATGGGGGCACATCATATAGTTTCTCCTCCCCCTAAGTCAAATATGGTGATTGTCCCTCTCATACCCATCATTATCTCCACCTAAACTTATGCTCAGGCTAGTCTCAGTGGGACAATGCCTCTCTGCTCTCACTTTGTGGTGCATCGGGTGGCCTCTCAAAATATTAGCTGCACCAACTAACTCATAACCTAGTGTCTCTACACCAGAATTGATGGGGAGATACTCAATGATGCAATACTCCTATACCATATCTTATACCTGAGGGTATCTTTGATATTTTCCATCTCTATATCCACATATAGTGGATCATCAGTTGTGGTATAAAACCAACATATCATTTTATTAACACACAAGGCATAAATAAACCCAAAGATTACAACAAATTCCTATGAAGGAGCAACAAACTCCCTAATGGAGAAAGTCGGCTCACATTCAAAGGAGTTATTTAGGGATTGATAAATATCAATCTAGCTAGCTTCATCTAGAAGTTGGCTAGCTATTACGTGAGAAAAAGTCTCAGATTAAAATATTAAAAACTAAGACTAAGCCGTAAGACCTAGCCTAAATAAGGACCTAAACCCCTAGTCTCTCTTTTGATACCCTCATCATACCTCCCCACAAAGGAAGCATTGGAATCCAATGCTTGTACAATAGTAGTGGGTGGAGGGTGAAAACTCAAGCTAGAGAGAGCAAAAGCAAAAAATGAGGTGTCGTATGAGCAGGGGAACCGATGATGTTAAGAATTCCAAGTGATGTCGATGTTGGAGGGCCTCGCCTAGAAATGAATATAGGTCCAACTTGAGTGAAAGCCTGTGGTGGAGGTTGAGGACGAATCTCCTGTGGCGGTGGTTGCAAGGTCTGCTTCAAATCAGGAACTTGGTGCATGGTAGAAGTAGGAGGAGGAGCAACTGGAGCAACAGGAGGAGGTATTGAAAAAGGAGGAGCCTCCTTGGGTGTAACTATAGTTGGTGTGTCCTTTGGCTTATGGAATACCAATGTTGTATGGCGTGGACCTACATAACTGTATGTGGGATTCATGGAAGAGATGAGAAATTTTGTATTCACATGATGGAATGTATAGGTATTGTTATACGCATCATATTAAGCTCGTTTGTCAAATTGATAGGGATTTCCAAGAATGATATCACAACAATCAATTGGAGTCACATCACAAGTGACTTTGTCCACATAGTGTGGCCCAAATGTAAAGGACACAGTGCATGTTTTTGTAATCATGGAGGAGGTGCTCGTATCCTTCCATGCAAGTGGGTATGGGTGAGGATGGGGTTGTACAGGAAGCTTCAGGTGATCGATGACAACTATGGAAATCAAGTTTGTTTAGGAGCCATTTTCAATTATGCAATCTACAAAGTAATTGTGCTTTAAATGGGCACATGTGACAAACAAATGGTCACGACCTCTTTCAACCATGTTGTGGATCAAAAAAGTATGATTGTTAAGCCCTCGAAGTTCTGGATAAGGGTGAAATTCTCCCATAGATTTAATAGGCCCTTCTTGTGTTTCCTCTAGTTGAGCTTCTACAATAAGATTCTTCTTCTTCCTAAAACACTTAGATTCTATATGGCCTCTCTTCTTACAATAATCACAAAATTTATTAGGATCAAAAGGAGTAGAAGAAGTTTTAGAAGGGGAAGAAGAAGAAGAGAAGGAAGAGGAAGAAGTCTTATTTTGTTGTTGTGGATATTGCTTTTGTTTGGAAGCTTTTGTGGAGTCAGAGGAGCGAGATACACCTGATTGAGCAGCAAGCTTCTCCTCCATAAGTTGTGCTTGATTGTACATAGCATTCAAATCTATGATAGGAGTATATTTCAACTCCCTAAAAAGTGGTTCTTAAAATCCACTCTTGAATTTGGTGATCAACTTAGTAGTAGAATCCTGAATACCATTCAAAATCCTCAATTTGTTGAATAGGTCGATGTAGTTTTGGACATTCATGTTGTAGCCCTGCCTCAATTGAAGCCATCAAAATTCAAGATCTTCTGCATATTTTGAAGGATAAAATTTTTTCGTCAAAGCCTTCACCAAATCATCCCAATTTTCAATTGGATTCTGATTTCTTAGGCAATCCATGATCAAAAATTTGGCTATGCCATAAATTTTTAAGAGAGAAAATGAAACTTGTTCATATTTTGGTATTTTTCTATAGGTAAACCATGTGTCCATGTCGAGGATCCAACTGTTTAGAACCTCGGGATCACGGGAGCCATCATAAATTTTGACCTCACATTTTGCTTTCACATGAAGGTCAGGGGCTTGACTGGGACCACTTGAAGAAGCAATATTATTGACCTTATCAGCCAATGTACTAATGACTGTAGTGATTGCAGCCATTTACTGCACCAAATCTTGAGCCATTTATCCTTTGGTGTATGCCAGGGATATTGCAAAGAGGGTTTACAAAAATATGCTAAAATGGGTTTACAATAGAAGTACTATTTACCCCAAAAATTACAAAAATCAAATTGATTTTAATGCAATTTTTACAATATTTTAAATTGGGAAAAATTAATCTAGCACAAAAATAAATACCCCTTCGTTACAAAATATAGAAAAATCACACCCCTTATTCTAAAAATTAATTTTTTTCTTTTTGAAATTTGATTTAAAATCCAGTTAAAAAAATTATCCCCTTTTATAGGGTTGGTCAACCATCCTCGGTCACGGTCAAAGGGCGGTCCGCAATGCGCCAACAATAGCCCACAAACATTCAACAAGGCGACGATCAATTTTATTATAACCAACACGCACACTAAACCAACAAGTGCTAGTTATTAATCAAAGGGTCTTTCCACCCTTAAAAATGCTATAAAGCCTTTCCCATAGACAATGCGGGATAGTAAAATTCCTCCCCACAATCAAACAAACTATGGACACTCCTTGAGGAAACCACCACGTGTCGCCTTTCAATTGGTCTAACCAGAAATTAATGCACCAATAATTTTTTTCCAAGTGATAATTCCATTGTGTGGGGTCATCAGATCTAAAATTTGTACATGGAAATATGTGCATGAAATTCTATGTTAAGGGTTTCAAACTGTGCACTTCAAAATTGATGTCATAAATGTCTTGTACATTATGACTTTGGGATCTGGGTGGAGCTTGAGGAGTTGCTATAGGATCTACAATTGCAATTTTATTGCACCGATTTGCATGCTTCAGTGGCTACAGGAGCAAATACTAACCTCCTGTCAATCTACAAAGGTCTAGAATCTAGAATTCATAGACTGATCATCTGTTAGTTTGCATAGGTAGCTATTTCAAGGACTGAGCCATGACCTCCTATCACTGGCCAATTTATGGCTTATAAGTGACTATGTTGTGGTAGCGGTTGTGCTGCTATTGATGTCGGTTGTGCCAATGTTCGTTTCACCTAAGGTGCACAAAAATTTCCATGCTCGCTACCTCGAGTGACGATGTGTCACCTGATAGGCCTGGTCACCTGTCGTAGGTGACTGTTGCTTGTCACCTATCATAGGTGATCAGTCTTGCAATTTTTTTTATAATAAATCAAACCGACAAACTCAATAAAGTGCAAAAAAATTATTGAAAGGGGTAAAGCATCAAATTGTTTTGTAAGTGACAATACCAAGGCAACATTCATCGAACAGGTTGGCAACAAAATCCAAATTGAAGCAGCAAAAATCTCTAAGTCAAACTGGGTAGCAAAACCACAAAAATCTATTAAAGAGCCCATCAGGATCCTCTTATTGGTTGTAAATGATCCCAAAACCAACAAACAACATAAGTCGACAATAACTTAGAACTTATGCCACTTCGGGCTCAGATACCATTGTTGTGGTATAAAATCAACATATCATTTTATTAACACACAAGGCATAAATAAACCCAAATATTACAAAAAATTCCTACGAAGGAGCAACGAAATCCCTAATGGAGAAATTCATATCACATTCAAAGGATTTATTTAGGGATTGATAAATATCAATCCAACTAGCTTCATCTAGAAGTCGGCTAGCTATTACATGAGAAAAGTCTCACTTACATAAAAATATTAAAAACTAAGACTAAGCCCTAAGACCTAGCCTAACTAAGGACCTAAACCCTAGTCTCTCATTTTATGCCCTCATCATCATCCAAGTCCTTCTCTACCCATCTCCTTACATCAGGGTCTCCCTCATCTCTTGATGGGTCCCTCCGTACCTGCATGTTCCAATAGTCACCTAGGTTTGGTATCTCTTGGAAGATACCAAACTATCATTGGACTCAATCAAAACTAAAGAGCTCTAGATCTCTCCTCTTCATAGATACCCTCTTGATATAAGCCAAAAACTCTACATCTTCTATCCATCTTGGGTGTATATGCCACAACCACCAAATGATCCTCTACTCTCATAGCTTATCTACCACCTACCTCCCTAGTGAAAAGTTCCCAACATATTTCCTCTAGACCCACTTTAAGCTCTTGGACCATTTGTATGATGTTGGTCACTCTGGATTGGGTAATGGACCTGGTAGTGTGTACGATCTGTTGATCACTATGTGCTCATAGCACGACACCTAGAGTAAAGTCGTATACACTAGCCCTATATTTCCTTTATACATGACACTGTACAATATCCTATACAATCATGCCAACACATATAGATCCCATGCAAATTACACCTGTTGGTCCTACATGTCTATCACTACTCCTAAAAATTCCTATGGTAGGTATCACCTACTCATATGGCATACCAAAAATCCTACCATCATCCCATAGAGTACGATCATCAAAGCATTGACACCATAGCACCCCACCAACTCATCAACAATGATTCAACTCTCTCAGGCCTGGTGGGACCATATCCTTTATAGTATCTATAGTGTCACATACTACCCTCAAGATCTATAAATTACCCTCTCCCTAATGGGGATGCACAAGAAGCACCACACATCCTCTAGTGTGACCACCATCTCCTCTATTGGTAACTGAAAGATTGATGAATCTGAATACCACCTCTCTGCCAGCACTATCAGTAGCACTCTATCTACCTCAACCTAGGGCATATTCAATATGTGTTTTAGCCCCATTACCTCTATATTTTCCCTCTATATCTTTGAGATACCCTATAGTTCCACCTCCAAAGAACTCAGTCATCGCTCTCAACTCTCAAGTATGTCATGCTGGAACCAAAAACATAAAACAAAATAATTGGTTCTATATATATACAAATCTAATAATATACAAAGCATAACCTAAATTAATCACACAATATCATAGAGAAACATCTCAACACCTACATCTACTTATCTTAGCCTTTCTTTCCCTTTTCCTCTTTTTTATTTGTTTATTTTTTATTCTTTGTTTTCTCTTGGCCAAAATCACAACCTGCCCTCTAAAGGCACAATTTCATCTTTTTCCCTCTTCTTTAAAAATTTTACCCATGCTTATGAGGTACAAATTCATGAAATCATACCATATAGTTCTAGGTCATAACTTTTTTCACCATGGCAAACCATCCAAAATCACGGTTGGCCCTCGAAATTGCATTGCGATCGTGCATGGTGAATTTTTCTAAAAAGATTAAAAAATTGTAAAACAAGCTAAAAACCCTATTCTAGCCTAATCTAGAGGAAGGATTTTAGTCCTTACCATGCTTACTCCATTTTTGTGTCAGCTTCACCCCTCGTAATGGCTAAACGGTGTGTTGGTAGCACCATTTATCTTTTTTCTCCAAATCTCTTCTTCTATCCTCTGCACGATGAAAATGAATGAGTGTTTTCACCCCTTTTACCTTTTTATGCTCCATTTTGTTTTTTATCTCTCATCTTTGGTGCTCTATTTTATTTTTGTTGCTTTTCTTCTTTCTACATCAGTAATTTCAAGTTTCCTTTGAATGTGATATTCCTTCTGAAACTTGAGGGGGTACCCCGACCCAAGAGGCATTAATGTCCCTAATGCCTTATTTTACATGTAAAAATATTTAAGTGTTTGGAATGACACTATTTTTTCACCACTCCTTTCTTCTAAACTAGCCATTCCTTTTTGTGTTTGTCTTTCTTCACCCATAGGTGTCTACATCTTTCTTTGATACATTTATTAGTCCATAAATGCATCAAAGAGGGGATGAAATTTAGACATGGAAAATTGACCCACCCAAGTGAGTCATTTTTCCTAGAATCCTCAAGAAGGTCCTTAAACTTGTCTAACACAAGTTTGGACCTCATTTCCTCCATTTTCTCCTTTTTTTCCTAGCTTTGCCAAAATTGTGGTCACTCCTTACGGGGAAAAATTTTGGCAAGTTAGGGTTTTCTCTTAGAAAATACTATTTTTTGGGCCAACTCTTAGGATTTCAACCCTTCGCTAAGTTGTCTTTTCATTTTCCTACCCTTTTTCCCTCCAAAAATATTATAAATAGAAAGTTTGGATCCTCTTTTTCTCCCTAAGATTTTTTTTACAAGAGAGATACTGGAAGTTTTCCAAGTGATCCTAAGTTTTGAGAAGGGTGATTGTCTTCTAACAAGATCAAGTTTTGTTGTTGCTCTATTATTGATTTGCTACTCTTGGTGGATAAGTGTGGGAGCCTTGAGGAGGAATCTACCATTTTATGGAGGTCTTCATCCTTTTGTTTGTTCTTTCACTACCACCAAGTTTATTATTGCATTTTAGTGTTTCTAAAATAATTTATTTTGCATTTTACATTTAATTTTGCATTCAATCTATTATTTTGTATTTTTGTTGCAAAATCATACCTCTTCCATATAGGGCATGAATTCAATAGAACGCAAAATTGTGATCACCCCTTACAAGGTGCGATTTTGGTTTCATCAAGTTTGGGGGTAGAGTTTCACTCCCAAACCTTCAATTTGCACCTACATGTTCTATTTAGACTATAACATTGTTGTTTGCATTCTATTTTTTGTACTATTTTGTTTCTTGCATCTTGTCTTGTTTGTTTTCAAAAATGTCAATGATCACTTTTGCTTTCAAACGGTTAGCTAAAAGGGCCAAGGGGGTTTTATTGTTGCACTTCAAAAATCAATATTACAGTGGCCTAAGTAAACCCCCAAATGTTGATCAAATTTTATAGGTATTTTTGAAGCTATTTTTTAGGTTGTGAAGCAATTGGACAGACACATCTAGATGCAATTTAAGAGCTAATATCACCCGTTGGATAAAATAAGTGCTCGAAGTTAATATCTTAGGCTTTTTTAATTTGCATTATTTCCATTTCTATTTTAAAACCTAAATCATAAATACAAAAAAATATTTGGTCACATTCTAGGCATTTTAAAGAATAAAATCCTATAGTTTGCTCTCTAGGTTAAATCTGTTTGTGCATTCTCTCAAGCCCTTGCTAAAAAGAAAAAAAAAAAATTATTGAAATCTCTGGTTTAGTTATCATCAAAAATCAAAATCATCTTAGTATTAGTCCTTATTTGCTTTTATTTTTGTTTACTTGCATTTTTCTTTCATTTTCTTAGCTTAGGTTTTAGAAAGGCCAAATATAGGTGTTTGCTTAATATACACATCAAACACTTCCACCCTAGACTTGGAGCAAGTCCTTAAACCATTCCTAATGAACCCTTTGATCCCCAAACCCTCGAGTGTAGAGAATATAACACACCCCTACAATAACCTCAGCTCCCAATAAATCCAATCGAGAATCATATGCAATAGGGTAGTTTTCCCCCTCTAAAAAAATAACCCTACATTTGAAATCCTCTAAACCATGTTCACTCTATCTATATAGACTCCTACATCCACTGCCACAACCATTATTTAGAAAATCCCTTCATCTTCCTTTCCCATCTTGCAATCCATATTTATTACACTACCACTACCTGATCATCCAACTTTAGTTATTGTTAATAAGCTTAAGGAGATGAGTCATAATTCCCAAGAGTGGTGGAAGAACAAGACACCCAGGTGGGTAGAGGAGCTTTCTCCTCCCAAGAAAATGATGGTAATGGATCCAAATACTCATCAGTAGATGATTATCACAACCATACCAAGGGTAAATAAGCTAGAAATTCATATGATACCTGATGATTACCAAGTGAGCACACAAATGGTGGATATTTTCCAACTATCATTGGAAGACTCTCTGCTCAATGCACAGGTCCATGTTAGCACTATCTATTTTCAAGGTGACCAATTAAGAGATAGATGCCAAAAATTGGAAGGAAAAGTCAAGGAAATGGTGAAAGAAGAGCAATATGTAAAGAAAGCCTTGTAAAATTAAATTCAAAAATAGAAATAGGATAATAGAGATTGCACAAGTTCATAAGCAGGCACAGGAGACTCAAGAAATAAATAAAGCACTAATAGAATAGATTCAAGACTTGAAACAACAAATACAATCAAAAAGAAAGATTCAAAGCTTCTTGCTTCTCTAAAGAGACCCTTAAGCAGTTAAGGAAGGATAGCTAGAATAAGGTCCTCCAATATGTTATCAAATCTCTGCATTGTAGGCTACCTAGACTTTAGTGCACGAGTCATTAAGGAAGTAACAATAGATTTTGAAAAGGCTCAATCTGAAGTAGGAGATACACTTAAATAACCTAAGGACTTAATGAGAATATCAAAAAGAAGATTTGAACCAATTATGAGAGCCATCCCCAATGACCAATGGAATGCAACAAGGAATGTCTCTCAGATCGTAATCAAAAGGCACAAACAAATCCAACAAAATTGAGATGATAGATAGACTATAGAACATGGCAGAAAAAATAATGAAGTCTATAAAGTAAGTAAAGAATTGGTATTCCTAGGATTTTGGGATGAAGAGACTTGGTTTTTGACCAAAGAAGATATTTAGGATCATATAGAATTAGTTGCCAATGATGAAATAAAAAATATATCAGTGGAAAGAGCCCATCGAAGAAGCCCAGGTGCTCAAATTTCTAAATAAAATGGCTCTCATGCAATATTAAATTCAAAATATTACCAGAAGATATTAATATTCTTCTTACAAAAATGTATATTAGCTAAAAAGGATACATAAAATAGTTTAGGAACTCAAAAATACTCCACAAAATATATGAATGACAGTCTTCTTAGTACTTGAAAAAGTAGAAGTTTTAAGCAATGAAGAGGATCAAGAGGATAAAAAAGAAGAAGAGACCCTTGAGGCAGAAATTCCTCTACACAGGGTGGTCAAGAGACACTTGGCACATAGGAAGAGGCACGATAGAAACTAAAAGGTAATGATGTGACACCTTCAACACCATAGGGATAAAGGACAAAATACAAAGTGCCAAAAGGAGAATAAGCCACCTGGAAGGTCTAAAAAGGTAAAACACACTTTATTCCCATTACAACATTCATTTCCATTCCACTAACCATTTTATTATAAATATTACAAATCATTCATATTTTTCACTTTTACATAAATCACCCACTCATCACATCTCATTTTTTCAAAATTCATTTTCCATTATAATAAAATTCACTTACATTCCACCTCATCATCACTTTGACTCTACACACAATGGAAACAAGCATTTTGAGTTCTCAATTCTCACAAGTGGAAATTCCTAAGGAGGCAACAAGAATGCAGTTCAATTTGATTATATCATTTGCATAGCAAGGGGAGATGTCTTTTTTGCAAAAAAATAGTTGTTTATTGAAGGCTAAAGACACAAAATTGGGATAATCAAAGTTAATATTATGTCAGTGGCAACATCAGCATGATACTTCCTCTACCTAGGAATGCGTAAAGTCATGTGCATAAAGTCATGATGCTCAAAACTAGGCTTACCTTGTTTTTTATGTCAGCAAGCCTAAATTTAAGCCTAGGATCATGCAAAGGAAGAGTGAACAAATTTGGAATGCATAAAGTCATGTTGCTCAAATTGATGACGTCAACCAAAGATAAAAGGGCCTAAAACCATGCAATTCAAACAACTAAGACCAAATGCACAAAGATATGATGAACAAAATTAGGTTACCCTTGGTGATAACATAATCATTCTCAAAATGAAACCCAAAATCATGTAAGGAATATTAAGATGCATAAAATCAGGATATGAGCCATCAAAGCAAGAGTACAAAAAATTGGGTCACTTAAACTAATGATGTTAGCATCATCAATTTGAATCCCGAGATCATGCAAACAAAGAAATCAATATATAAAATACAATGAACAAAGATGGAACACATCCTAGGGTGACATTATTATAACAAAATTTTGGTTTCATTCCAAAGAGCCTCACAAATAAGATAATAAGGTTGACTTCAAATTAAAAACACATGAAACATCACTCTTAGACCTGTAATCACCATGGTACCTTCCAACTATCCCCAATTGATGACACTAAGGCATGAAAGTGATAGTTTTAGAAAATCAATTGCAATAATGCAACAACTTGTAAAAGATAGTTGCAAATCGATGAATCAAATTTAGCACAAATTTTGATTTAAACATAGGATGAAGTCTAGAGCAACCACCTCAGCATTTTAGTTTCTTGCCAAGCTATTTTTTTAACAGTCCTCCAGCTATAAAATTCCTATTGTAAATTCAAAAAATAGCCTATAAATAAGTCGAGAGACCTCAATACAAGTGTTAAATCTATAGTCCTTACTTGGTATTGCTATGTAATCTTGCTACCAACTAATAAAATGATAGTTGTTTAGCCTCCATTACTATTCAATTGTAGTTTTTTATGTATGCACTCTTTTTTTTAAGTCATTTTTATTACACTTAACAATTAGTCTATTTTGTTAAAGCAAATTCTACTTTTTGCATCAGTATTGGATTGCTAATTATTCAAGTCCTTGGAATGAGTTTTTTTATTGATTAAAGAAAGGGTTTTTGAAAGGGTCCCCAAACATTTTACAACAAGCTAAAATTAATTATATGAATAGACAAAGGGAATATGAGAGAGTCTCCATGAGAAAAAAATAGAGGAACTCACTAAGAGGTCATGAGCGATACTATCTCTAGAGGAAAGTATAAGGGAAACAACAACAGATGGGACCTCTAGAGATAGGAAGCCTACAAACCAACTAAGAGAAGGAACACTAGAGGTCAAGGTGTCCACCAACCAAAATGGAAAGGAAGAAAAATAAAAAAAAAACAAAAGGAGAAGAGGCTCTTCATTCACCATTTCCAAGAGCAAGGGAAGTCACATGGTCTGTCAGATCATCTCCATAGAATTGGTTATTGTATTCATCTAGGATGACTATAGCTTGGTAGATTAGAGAGATGGTCATTTTTTCTACTCTAGTCAGGGCTCTCATCAGGTCACTAAGCACCTAAATGTAACTTTTCTTTGTTATGAATGGAATATGGGCCCTTTATTGAGTGTGACTAGATAGCTTGGAGGAATTTCTTTAGCGAGATCCCTTTTGGATAGAATAATGCATAGAGAAATCTTCCTATTTGATAATTTTATGAGGTTGGGAGGAGTCCTCTAAAATATTAGGGTCGTGTTCAAGGATGATGTGGGACTTCCTCTTCCTAGTTTAGGACTTGGTTTGAGAGGACCGATGATGGGACTCTGACTTAATAGTGGGAGTTACATCTTTAACCTTGTACTTGAAATTAAGATTTCAACTGGTCTTAGGAGAGGGAAGTTTCTACGTAGACTCATCGATAACATCAATTTGAATATTTCCATGAAGGTTAGACTATAGGAGTTGGGGGAAATTTGAAGGGCTTCCCACGCATGATAAGATAGCCTTTTGGGATTCCTTCTGGAGAATATATTATTAAAGGATGATATGGATATCTTGATGCATAGGAAAAGATGAAGATCCTTTTGGGACATTAAGGAGAGACCTCTCAATAGACTTGAATAGGTATTCCAAGATATTTATGGTCTTCCTGTTGTAGAGGTGATTAAAAAAGGTAGGGTGGAAGCTTATTATAATTGTATGAGGACCATACACATTGAAATTTTATAGAACAAGAAACATAACCTTATCCTAGGGCTTGGGGAGGGGATTTTACACAATATTGCCATCGTCCCTATGGATTTTATCGCCTTTGTATTTGAAATTATTTAGTTCACCAACTAGGGAATGCTTTTATTTCTATATGATCTCACCATCATTAGGGAGTCCTGTCACTTTAGCAAGTAGATCAATATTGATGGTGAACCTAATTCCTCTAAATGAGAATTTACCTTATCCCATGAATGGTCTAATTCCTAGGAAATTTTTTTCATTACTACTAAACTTCTAGAGGAAAGGAAGAAATCCATAATAATTGAAGATCTCCTTGATCAACTTGTCCAAATGAGGACCTTAGACTTAAACCTATAGTTGTGATCATCCATGTGCAACACTAGATTTAAGGGAGCAAGGTGAGGGCTAGGTAAGGGTTTATGGAGGGGAAAGGTTAGGGGGTGACCAGATCCTCAACCATAAACACAACTAACCAAGAGTTAACAAAAGAAATAATGACATGGTAGGGGTATGAGGTGGTGTGGATAAAATGTTGGAAATATGAACAAGGTTTGTTGTCATTGATTTCAAATAAGAAAGCAAGGTTTATCATCATTAATGTCATGAGGATGATGACCAAGTTTCAATGTCATAAATGCATTTAGTCAAAAGTTTGATGTCCAAATTCCAGTGTTATAAATGTCCTCCAGTGGTTTTTCCAGCAAGGCAAGAAGCAGGTTGATAAAAATAATAATATTATAATATATAATATTATAATATTTTTTGGTTATAGTTTTGCATGAAGAGAAACAAAGGTTGTGGAGTAATACATTTATTATTTTCCAAAAGACCCATGTGAGAGTCTATAATGCCCTAGGTTTTAAATTATTTAAATTTAAATATTTTACCTAAAGGTAAAATTTAAATTTAAATTAATTTAAAGGGCCATAATTCAAAATAAATTCGAAATATAATTATTTCATCTGCTGATGTGTTTGAAGATATTGCCATGCATATAAAAGGGGGTAGGAACCCACATTGGTAAAATTTATCCATGCGATCGATTTGAATGAAAAAAAAAATTGTGCACCAAAGGTCTGAAGGTAATCACATGTGTTATAAGCTTTAAGGGGGAAAACTTAGGCATAAGTGCTAGTGGAGTGCACTTCTCAAATATAGGGCACTATTAGCATAGTTGGTAGCGAGGGCAGTGGTAAGTCGCTTGCAAGTGATAGATCATGGGTTTAAATACATGCAATAGTGTTTTGGGTAAGGCAGAGTTGGTTTTCATTTTGTTCGCACCATCAAAGGAATCTTAAGAGGGATGTTTGAGCCTCATTCATTGTGTGTGGGCACATAGCCCACTTGGTGGGCATGCACTATGTGGAGGCACTTGGGAGAAGGGGATTGTGAGGTCAAAACCCACTGAAACCCTTTTTGTTGCAATTAAAAGGTATGCACTCATTTTCTAAGGTTTGACATTGCATGCAAAATGCATAAAGGTGGAAATTAAATTTTTAATTTCTTGAAGGTTTTATTATTAAAATTTACATAGTTAAAAATTTTTATGAGTTATAAAAGGAGATAAAAGGGTATGCAAAGTTTTAATTTGTGTATTTGAATTTTAAGTGGTTAAAAGGAGTTATAAGGGTGCCAAGGGTGTTAGATGTTTTGTTGAAATAAAGTTATATTATAAAAAATTATTTGAGAGGAGAAATAAGGTATAGTTGATTTTTGATATTTTAACTTGATGAAATATTTTGAAAGAAAATATTAAGGATAGATTTTTGCTATCTAACCTTTGTGATTGACAAAGAGAGTGAGTTTGATTGAGTTAGGTTTTGAGATTCAAATCTTCTTCAAAATAAAGGTATGGGCATATCTTCCTTGTGAGTGAAATATTGTTGGATGTTGTGAATGCTAAGTTGGAGTGAAAAGGATTGTTTGATAAGCATTGTTGAGTTTGGTTTTGAGAAATCCAATGTTGATTGATGTGGATTTTTTGGAATGAAATTTGATACTAAAACCTTGTTTGATAAGCATTGTTGGAAATTATTGAGTAAGATTTCATATGCTTGATTAGGGTTTGTGGAATATCATGAGTATCATTGTTATGTGAAGCTTAGAACTATCTTAAACTAGGGTTTGTGGAAGATCATGAGTATCATTATTATGTGAGTTTTGTTTGATAAGCATTGTTGAATAAGCATTCATTGAGTGATTGGTTGAGTGGAGTTGTTTGGAATTAGTTGATTGGAAGTGTTGGAGTGATAGTTCAAGTTCTATGAAACAATTTTTTCTTTATTCTTAAATTATTTGAAGAGAGTTTGGAAGTAATTGAGTGTTGTGTGAGAGTGAAACATATTGAGTCTCTAACCATTCTTTATATGTTTATGTGGTAAAATGACGGAGATTGAAAGTGATTGAGTATTTTTGTGAGTGTGAAGCATATTGAGTCTCTAACCATTCTCTATATGTTTTTGTGAGATTAAAAAAATATTCTATGTGAAGCTTGTTTGTGTGATTGAAGAGGTTTTCTATAATAGAGTGAGTTGAGTTGAGTAAGCTTTTGTGGAAGCTTACAATCAGATTGGATAGAGTTGAGACAAGTCTTGGTGAAGACTTGTTGGATAGATTTGTGTGAGATTTTATGGAAGCTTACAATGCAGAGTTGAGGTAAGTCTTAATGAAGACTTGTTGAGCATATTGGACAAGTTCTAGTGAGGACTTGCAGAGCAGATTTGAGGTAAGTCTTAGTGAAGACTTGATGAGTAGTTTGGACAAGTTCTAGTGAGGACTTGTAGAGCAAATTTATGGTAAGTCTTTGAGAAGACTTGTGAGCAGAGTTGATTAATTGATTTGTTCAAACCTTGAGTTAAGGTTTGAAACAAATCTAGCAGAGTTGATTTGTGATTGAGTCAAGCTTTGTGTTAAGGCTTGAAAACATATTTGAGATAGAGATTAAATAGATTTGTGCTAGATCAAAGGACTATTTTTAGTGCAGATTTGAGATAGATATTGAGCATATTTGTGGTAGACCAAAAGACTATGTTTAGTGTATAATTGAGATAGAGATTGAGCAGATTTGTGCTATACTGAAGGATTGTGTTTAGTGAAAATTTGAGATAGATATTGAGCAGATTTGTGCTAGATCGAAGGACTATGTTTAGTGTAAATTTGAGACAAAAATTGAGTAGATTTGTGCTAGATCAAAGGACTGTGTTTAGTGTAGATTTGAGATATATTTGAGAGTAAGCTTTGGAGGTGATAGAGTAGAGGATAATAGTCTCCAATGGATAGATATCCATTAGCTAGGGCAGAGAGGACATAGGTCTTCAATGGAAAGAGATCCACAATCGAGTAGTGGAGGCATTAGTCTTCTAGAATATCACCAGCTATAGTGGAGTTGATTTGTGATTGAGTTAAGTTTTGTGTTAAGGCTTGAGAAAAAAATTGAGATAGAGATTGAGCAGATTTGTGCTAGACCGAAGGACTGTGTTTACTGCAGATTTGAGACAGATATTGAGCAGATTTGTGCTATATCGAAGGAATGTGTTTAGTGCAGATTTGAGATAGAGATTGAGTAGATTTATGCTAGATCAAAGGACTATGTTTAATAAAAATTTGAGATAGAGATTGAGCATATTTATTCTATACTGAAGGACTGTGTTTAGTAAAAATTTGAGACAAATATTGAGCAAATTTGTGCTATACCGAAGGACTATGTTTAGTGCAGATTTGAGATAGAGCTGAGAGTAATATTTGTATATGACAGAGCAAAGGATAGTAGCCTCTAGTGGATAGAGATTCATTATCTAGGGCAGAGAGGATAGAGATCTTCAGTGAAGAGAGATCCACAATCCAGAGTAGTAGAGGCAGTAGTCTTTTAGAAGATCACCATCCAGAGTAGAGGATAAGGTGTTATCTTATGGATAGAAATCCATGAACCAGCTAAGGATATTTGTATCTCCTGTAGATATATATCTATGAACTTGAATAGGGTATCGGTGTCTCCTTTGGATAGAGGTCCATAAACATTGTAATAGAGAAAGGTTTTCTAAGATATTTGTTGAGAAAATTTTAGTGAAATATTTTCTCTGTGGAGTAGCCCACATTGGGTGAACCACATTAAATTGGTGTCTCTATTGTGTGTGGTGATTTTTGCATTGCTTTTATTACTATTTTTGACATTGCATTGATATATTAGATTATATAGCTTGAGTAAAGAAAAGTAAAAAGTGGTCTTATACTATTCACCCCCATCTCAGTATAAGCTTGTGTTCTTTAATTGGTATCAGAGTGGGTTCCTTCTAAAGAGTTTAAAAACTTGAAGTAAAAGCTTACAAGAACACATATGGATTATAAGTATGGATATTCAAGAAGTTCAGCACCATTTTTTGATGGGAACAATTATGTACTTTGGAGTATGATAATGAAGATTCACCCGATGGCACTTGGAAATGAGGTATGGGAAGCAGTTGAGAATGGATACATACCACCAGCTACTCCACCTACAGATAAATATGGTAAGCTTCTACATCATTACAATTCAAGAGAAATGAATAGAATTTTGAAATATTTGTGTGAAACAGAGTTTATAAAGGTTAAGCACTACAAATTAGCAAAGGAAATTTGGGATAAGTTGCAAGGTATATATGAAGGAGATAAAAAGGTCAAAAATGCAAAGTTTTGAAATTACAAGGGAATATTTGAAGACCTAAAGATGAAGGATAAAGAAAATATTGTTGCATTCCTACTTCATGTAGATGAGGTTGTTAACTCCATGCAAGGACTTGGGCTTGAAGTTCAAGAATCTGATGTTTGTGATAAGATTTTAAGGTCACTCCCAAAAAGGTTTAGTAAAAATATTTCAGCTATAGAAGAATTAAAAGATATTTATCTTTTAACAAGGGATGAACTACATGGCATTCTCATATCTTTTGAGATGAGAATAAAATAGGAACCTATTTCTTAGAAGGAAGCAGCATTCAAATCTACTAAGAAGATAAAGGGTAAGAAGTCAGATTCAAGTAATGGTTATCCAGTAATGAAGAAGAAAATTATGCCAAAAGAAACAAGGACTCAAGAAATTATAAAGGTATGAAATCAGTTAGTTTTTTTCATTGTGGAAAGTATGTTCATTATGCATCTGATTGTCCAAAAGCTAGAAATAGTAATTATGAAGAAAAACAGGATCATAGGAACAGGGAAACAAAAAACAAACGTACCAAAAGAAAAGTAAGGATGGACAAGGCAAGCAAGGAAAGAAATTCTTCCAAAGGCATAAAAAGAGTTTCTATGCAGAAAAGGTAGGTAATATATCAAGTGATAGTGATAAAAGTTCCTCAGATAATGATAAATATGAAGTCTTATTTCTAGCAAAATAAAAATAAGTGATTAGAAAAAGGTCACCAATGATTCTCAAGTGTTTTAGATGTGGTAACTTTGGTCATATTGAACATAGTTGTACAAGGAATGGATTTAGTTTCAGTGATGATGAATATGCAGATACACTTTAAGGACCAGAAGAGAATCTACTCTTGGTATTATAGGAAGAAGGATGTGATCCTATAAAAGATAATTCATAAAATAATGAAGATGATACCAAAGGTAAACAAATAGAGGAAGAATCAGAGAAAGGAGAAGTTGATCTTGAGGGTGATATTATTCATGTCCTTGATGCATTAAGGGAGGTAAGAAATAAAAACTCAAAACTCAATCTTAAATTTCAAGAATGTGATGAAGAGAAAGGAAAGCTTATAGAGAACCTAACCAACTCAATTTCTAATACAAAGAGGTTTAAATAAAAGTTAGAATCTAAGGTTTTAGAGAGTGAAATGTTAGAGAAATAAGTAGCTTCACTAAGGAAGGAAGTAAAAAAATATAAATATAAGCTACACAAGTTTGGGAAGAGCTCAAAAACCATAGACAATATTATCAAGGTACAGAGGCATTCATCAAACAAAACATGACTTGGATTTGAAGAGGAACAAAAAAAAACAAGGAGAGGAGTCAATCTCAAGTTTTGAATAAGAAGAAGAAGCTTCAGAAGAAGAGAGTGTAAGAGAAAGTGAGACTTATAAGGATGATTTTGACAATAAAAATTTCAACAGTAAAAGGAACAATGCACAAATAAGGAACAGATGAAATAGAAAGCAACATACGGTAGAAGAGACTAAAATACCAATGGGGTCAATGCAAGGTAGTTTCAATGGATGATGTTTCTCATATCATAGGTTTGGGCACAAGGCTTCACAGTGTAGGACACATGGAAGATAGAAATATGGGAATTTTAGAAACAAGCATATTTTTTAAGGGCATTGCTACTCTTGTAATCAGTTTGGTCACAAGGCAGTAAATTGTAGGGTTCATGATAGAAATGAATATGGCTTCATCAGAAGAAACTTCAAAATAGTTGCACCTCCAAGTAATAACAATAATTAAGTGTTATAAGTGCAATAATGATGGGCATACAAAAAAGTGGTGTAGAGCATAAATTATAGAGACAAGCAGGAACATGAATAGTCAAAAGAATCCGAAGGATTAGTTGAGGAAGAAAGTGGAAAAAGGTAAAGATCAATGTTTTTTGGGAGTAGAAATACTCCCACCCCAGTTAACCACCTCAAGAGGATGTGGGGGAGGGGATAAGATAAGAGTCTCATTCTTAGCCTTGAGCCCCAAAGGTGATCCTTTACCATTGATGTCAAAGGGGGAGAGATTTGAGTTAGGGGGAGAGCATTCAGTTAGGGAGGGAGAATTTAGTTAGGGGGAGCAGTTTCTCAGGGGGAGCAGAACTAAAAAAGGTAAAGGAAATGGTAAAATAAAAATGGGTTGTCATCAATGACAAAGGGGGATATTGTTGGAAATATGAGCAAGGTTTGTTGTCATTGATGTTAAAGAAGAAATCAAGGTTTATCATCCTTAATTTCATGAGGATTATGACCAAGTTTTAATGTCATCCATGCATTTATGTCAAAAGGTCGATATCCAAATTTTGGTGTTATAAATGTCTTCCAGTGGTTTTTCCAGCAAGGTAAGAAGTAGGTTGATAAAAATAATAATATTATAATATTTTTCGGATAGTTTGGTGTGAAGAGAAACAAAGGTTGTGGAGTAATACATTTATTATTTTCCAAAAGACCCATGTGAGGGTTTATAATGCCCTAAGTTTTAAATTATTTAAATTTAAATATTTTACCTAAAGGTAAAATTTAAATTTAAATTAATTTAAAGGGACGTAATTTGAAATAAATTCAAAATTGAATTATTTTATTTGCCGACATGTTTGAAGATATTGCCATGCATATAAAAGGAGGTAGGAACCCACCTTGGTAAAATTTATCCATGCGATCGATTTGAATGAAAAATAAATTTGTGTACCAAAGGTCTAAAGGGAATCACATGTGTTAGAAGCTTTAAGGAGGAAGACTTAGGCATAAGTGCTAGTGGAGCACACTTCTCAAATACAAGGTGTTGGTAGCATAGTTGACAGTGAGGGTAGTGGTAAGTCGCTCACAAGCTATAGGTCACAGATTCGAATCCGTGCGACAATGTTTTGGGTAAGGTAGAGTTGGTTTTCATTTTGTTCGCACCATCGAAGGAATCTTAAGAGGGAGGCGTGAGCCTCGTTCATTTTGTGTGGGCACGCATTGTGTGGAGGTGCTTGGGAGAAGGGGATCATGAGTTCAAAACTCGTCGAAACCCTTTTTTTTGCAATTAAAAGGTATGTGCTCATTTTCTAAGGTTTGACATTACACACAAAATGCATAAAGGTGGAAATTAAATTTTTAATTTCCTAAAGGTATTATTATTAAAATTTACATAGTTAAAAGGATTTATGAGTTATAAAAAGAGATAAAAAGGTATGCAAATTTTTAATTTGTGTATTTGATTTTTAAGTGGTTAAAAGGAGTTACAAGGGTGCCAAGGGTGTTAGATGTTTTGTTGAAATAAAGTTATATTATAAAAATTGATTTGAGAGGAGAAATAAGGCATAGTTGATTTTTGATATTTTGACTTGGTGAAATATTTTGAAAGAAAATATTAAGGACAGATTTTTGCTATCTAACCTTTGAGATTGGTAAAGAGAGTGAGTGTGATTGAAACAAGTTTTGAGATTCAAATATTCTTCAAAACAAAGGTATGGGCATATCTTCCTTGTGAGTGAAATATTGTTGGATGTTGTGAATGCTATGTCGAAATGAAAAGGATTGTTTGATAAGCATTGTTGAGTTTTGTTTTGAGAAATACAATGTTGATTGATGTAGGTTTTCTAGAGTGAAAGTTGACACTAAAACCTTGTTTGATAAGCATTGTTGGAAATATTGAGTAAACTTTCATATGCTTGATTAGGGTTTGTGGAAGATCATGAGTATCATTGTTATGTGAAGTTGAGAACTATCTTGAACTAGGGTTTGTGGAATATCATGAGTATGATTGTTGTGAGGTTTTTTTTTATAAGCATTATTGACTAAGCATTAATTGAGTGGTTGGTTGAGTGGAGTTGTTTGGGATTAGTTGATTGGAAGTGTTGGAGTGATAGTTCAAGTTCTGTGAAACAAATTGTTATTTATTATTAATTGATTTGAAGAGAGTTTGGAAGTAATTGAGTTTTGTGTGAGAGTGAAACATATTGAGTCTCTAACCATTCTCTATATATTTTGTGGTAAACAAGAGAGATTGAAAGTGATTGAATATTGTTATGAGTATGAAGCATATTGAGTCTCTAACCATTATCTATATGTTTTTGTGATATTAAAACAAGATTCTATGTGAAGCTTGTTTATGTGATTGAAGAGATTTTCTGTAATAGAGTGAGTTTAGTTGAGTAAGCTTTTGTGGAAGCTTACAATCATATTGAACAAAGTTGAGGTAAGTCTTGGTGAAGAATTATTGGACAGATTTGTGTGAGCTTTTGTGAAAGCTTACAATGCATATTTGAGGTAAGTCTTGGTGAAGACTTGTTGAGCATATTGGACAAGTTCTAGTGAGGACTTGCAAAACATATTTGAGGTAAGTTTTTGTGAAGACTTGTTGAGAAGTTTGGACAAGTTCTAGTGAGGACTTGTAGAGAATATTTGAGGTAATTATTTGAGAAGACTTGTGAGAAGATTTGATTGATTTATTTATTTAAACCTTGAGTTAAGGTTTGGAGTAGATCTAGCAGAGTTGATTTGTGATTGAGTCAAGATTTGTGTTAAGGCTTGAGGACAGATTTGAGACAGATATTAAGTAGATTTGTGCTAGAACGAATGACTATGTTTAGTGTAAATTTGAAATAGATATTGAGCATATTTGTGCTAGTCTCAAGGACTATGTTTAGTGCATATTTGAGATAGATATTGAGCATATTTGTGCTAGATCAAAGGACAGTGTTTAGTGCATATTTGAGATAGAGCTAAGAGTAATCTTTGAAGGTGACAGAGTAGAGTACACTAGTCTCTAGTAGATAGAGATCCATTAGCCAGGACAAAGAGGATAGAGGTATTAAGTGGAGAGATATCCACAACCCAGAGTAGTGGAGGCAGTAGTCTTCTAGAATATCACCAACTAGAGCAGAGGAGAAGAAGTTCTCTTGTGGATAGATATCCATGAACTAGCTAAGGGGATTGGTGTCTCCTATGGATAGAGATCCATGAACTTTATTAGGGTATTTGTGTCTCCTTTGGATAGAGTTCCATAAACATTGTAATAGGGAAAGGTTTCCCAAGAGATTTGTTGAGAAAATTTCAATGAAACATTTTCTCCGTGGAGTAGCCCACATTGGGTGAACCATGTTAAATTGGTGTCTCTATTGTGTGGTGATTTATGCATTTCTTTGATTACTATTTTTGACATTACATTGATATATTGAATTATATAGCTTGAGTAAAGAAAAGTAAAAAGTGGTCTTATACTGTTCACCCCCCCTCTCAATATAAGCTTGTGTTATTTAGAAAATGAGTAAGGAGACCACTTCATAACTGGTAATGAGTGTAATAAATGTAGATACATACATCACAATGGCAATATATGGTCAAGGGATACTTGGCACGGGATACTTGGCCAAACTAGGAGTTAATTATATGAGAAAAATGTTGTAAAGGAACACTTGGCATGGGATACTTGGCCATAATAGGAGTTGAAGAAGGTAAGGCATGAGTTTTTGAGGGTATTTGCTTGAGGGAAGACCATGACCAAAAATTATTTTGTAACATCACTTACATACCTTATCAAATGAATAATATTATCATAGAGCCCACCACTAGATTTCATGTTTAAATTAGAAAAAAATACTTGAAAGCTTCTTGTTAGCTTCAAAATCCAAAGTCTTTTCAAAGAAATTATAATGAAGGTCCCAAGAGAGGCATCCAAGATGATGGAAGTGAGGGAAGAGCTCCAAAGAGGGGAATACATGTGGTTTAGGATGATAATGTAAGACCAATATAAGAACCAATGTGCATTAGACATAGAAGGAGGAGAATGGCCTACAATAGAGAAAAACACAAGTATTATATCTTGATAGAACAACATCCAACAAGGTACTAAGGAAATTTGCTATGCCAAATAGTGATATTTTATTATGAGAGGACCAAGTTGGCCAGAGCATCCATTTCCCAATCACCTTATCGATAGACATGTTGAGTAAAAAGCTACTAAGTTTTTGAAGGTATCATCTAGATTCATCAATGAGATTTTAGATACTCCAGAAAGGGATTGGACACTTTTAATATAGCTGATTATATTTAAATAATCTCCTTTGATGATAATTTTATCTGTGGGTAGACCATCAAGAAGAGTTAGCCCTTAGTAGAGGGATCTGGTTTTAGCAAAGTGATTGGTTTGGATGCTAATAATTTTATCATAAGGAAGTAGAATTTTGCCTTGATTATTATAAACACTCCACATATGCTTGTCTGTCCTATATTACCTTTGGCAGTGCCATCAAAATTCAACTTGATCTAGCCCTTTAGGGGAGGATACCATTTAACCTATGATCTATCAATTAAGAGAGCAGAGGGAGTGCTTGAGGAAGTGTCACATACCACCTTGGAGTACTATTTTTAAGTTTCTATTTGTGTAATGGTAGCTAGTTTCAATGCTTAAAATAGTTGCATTGTATTGTCAAAATAAAATGATGTTGCATTGCTTGATTGTAGGAACATTTATTTTCATAGGTGGAAGATTGACCACCAAAGGGTAATGATGATTATGACAACTCAACAGGTAAAGCTCATATTTCTATCATCACTATTTACATCCCTGATGGTGGTGTTGCTTGATTATTACTCTAAAATGTCCCACCCAATCAAAGGAAAAATAGTGATGGGGGATATTGGGCACATGCATCGAGTGCTTGTATGACATATGTGTGTGATTGATTTCATGATTAATTTGCATGAGATTAGTTTAAGTAAATTTTACTTGAAAATACACATTAAATAATATTTTTCATTTTTCAAATTACCTTAAAACAATATATAATAATAATATATATATATCATGCAATTTATAATGATTTTGTGAAATCTTTAAATTGAACAATTTTTAAAATAAAGAATTTTTTTTTGCAAGGCATGCTTGTTGGATCTATTTAATCCTATTTTAGAAGGAAATTAGGTAGTTTGATTTTTATGAGCTTGTTCAATTTTAAATTGGATTAAAACATTAAAAAAAAAACTACCTTGTAATAAATCTTTCCTTCATATGGCTACTTTGGGAAGGTTGAAATAGTGGATAAGATTATGCTCTTATCTCTATGGATTCCCTTTCCATTAAAAATATATATTTTATTAAAGGAAGCTTTAGCTTGGGGTGAGAAAAGGAAGATAAAATAAATAAAATATATATAATTATAAGCATATTCCCTGACTGTCCTAAGTGGGGTTTTTCAGGCCTTCAATATTTCTTGGGTTAAACCAACCATCGTACTTGATTTTTTTGTCCAGTGGCCTTGCCCCTTTTCAAGCCAAAGACTTAGATACATGTGGAAAATTTGTCTCAATCACTATCTTTGGCAGGTGCGGTTAGAAATGAACCATAGAGTCTTTAATGAGTCTATCCATGATCATCAAACTATCATTGCCAGGATTCTATCCTTTGCTAACAAGAATGTGAACCTTATCCCTTTTAATAGTCGTAAACCTCATCTGTAGGAGACCATGATTGCTCAATATTTAAGCTTAACCTTTTTATATGAGACTGTGCCTAGGGTAGTCAACCCCAAAGCCAATGTTAAGTGGTCCCCACCTCCTACGGGTTGGTTTAAGCTTAATTTTGATGGAGCAGCTAAGGAAAATCTTGGTAGAGCAGGTACTGGCGGCATTGTGTGAGATCATAATGGGAATATGATGCTTGGGTTTTCCAAATATTTGGGAACAAGGACGAACAATGAAGTTAAATCTAGAGCTATATGAAGATGCCTTTAAATGGCTCAAGACTTAGAAGGCAATTTAATCGTAGAAGAAGACTCTATGCATGTTATAAATCTCCTCAATAATTGGAAAACACCTCCTTGGAGGATTAAAATAATTTTTGAAGAGGCTAGGATCCTTTTCCAGGGAATACAGGACAGAAAATCCCAACATGTCTTTCGAGAAGCTAACAAAGTTGCTGATAAGCTGGCCAATTTGGGTGTCGATGGTGATGGACTTTTCAAATGGAAACACGGTGTCCCGAGTGAAGTAGAGGAGCTTATTCAACAAGAATGCCAAGAATGATAGTCAAATTTACCAACAAGGAAGGCATTGTAATTTTGAAGGCTATGAGTATTCCCATATCTTTTTTGAAATGGACTCACAATAAAAATTATCCGATCTGTCAGTCTTGATGGATGCTGCTTGGAAATACAATAAAGACTAATGGGGATAGTCACATGTCAGATAACATGCCTCCTAGTCATCTTAGTAATTTAAGGTTGGTTGATAATCACAGGGCAGGAAAGAAACGACAATGTAAGACTTTGAACCAGATCCAGGTGGACCACCAGATAGCCACTGCCATAAATCTAGCTAGCAAGTTCACTTCTCCAAGGTTGATTGGCCAAGACGGGATGTGGTCCCAAAGAATGCCATATACAAAAGAAATCAATTACCGAAGAATTATTAAGAGTAATTGTCAATACAGAGCTTGTGGGAGTTTTTTAGTAATCTGCTATGTGTGTCTGCAACTTTTTTTCTCCACTATTTCAAGGAAGGGATCTGTGTCTGTTTATTTTTTTGTAAATATGATGCAGGTGTGTTTTCTCGGGGTATACCCAAAATTTTGTATGGGAATTTTATTTTTGATAATAGGCTATGTGCCTTACCGGATGTAATGGCTTTGGTGGCATGTATATTTTACATATATAGGATCCTTAGTAAGGACATGTTCATCAACAACCCTGGGCTGATTTTTGTAAAAGGTTTTGGGTCAACCTGTAAAACCCGGTATTAATGCTATAGTATCTTATCTACAAAAAAAAAATTAGAAGCATATTTTTTTAAAGAAAGAAATCAAAATCAATAAAATATACATAAATTTAAAAAAAAATTCTTGTCTAAGAAGAAATAAAGCTATAAATAACCATTGATATTGGGAAAAAATGGTGGTTATGTGATGAGAGAATATTAGGCTGGACAAAGTTGGAGAAGGCTAGAGAAGAAAGAAGAGCCAAGGAGGATTTACCTTGCAGAAGTGCCAGGTTGGAACTTTCCATTCTACTTCATTTATGAATTATTGGGTGTTTGTGTGGCTTGATAAATCATTTTGGCTGTCTAGTTTTTTTTCATAAAGTTTGATAGAATATTTTAATTTTTAGTTCTAGCCATAAACGACTTCAGTATGGAATTACTCTTGAGATAGATTCATGTTCACTTTATGTGTTCCTTAAGGAACCATGGAATCATTCCACCTATCCTAGCATACAAGTATTTTTTAGATAGCCCAGACGTCTCTAAGTTAAACCCAATCTAAGTGGAAACATATGGGACAATAAGTCTCATTCTCTCACTAATAACTTAGATAGTTAAAATTCCATCATATCGGTAACAAATTTGAAGAGAGCATCATATCTTGTCCTAATATTATTTCAGTATAGCATATCTATTTAGATGAATGTCTTGATACTACTCTGGATATTGAAATCACTTTTAAAGATTATATTTTTTTCATCCTTTGTATGCATACGTCGTCTAGTGATGATCCAAATTCTGAGCATTCTTTCTCAGTCTCTATTTATTTCCCTAGAACAACCTCTGCTAGAGAAAGGGACATCTTCTCAATGTAATTTCTTCAAAATTAATCTGTGGTATTAACAATTATCATGTTCCAGTTTGGCATTCTGCACTTCGGATTAAAATAGAGCTCTCCAAATAGTTTTTCTCACCTGTTAAAATCTACATCAGATCCTCGATTTTTTGAGTTGGAATTGTAACTATGCTCTCTTCTGATCAACAATCATCTATTTAAGTATATAAACCTTATTCATGTGTACATTCAAAGTACAATTTAGTGATGCAATCCATATTGTACTGATAACAAACTCCAGGTTTGACTCCTTATCCCATCTCGATCATTAATGGAATCTACTAATTTTTCCTTAAGATATGTTGAATGAATGGTGAGTTTTATGTATAGGGTAGTCTCTGTTGGAAGTTCGTGTCACTTTAATACCTCTCCTTCTACTGATTACTTAAACTTTAGTCCTATATCCTAATGCAATAGACTATCATTACTAAGTATTTAACTCAAAAATCTGCAATGCATTTGCCACACTGAAATGCGCTACACCGCCAACCTATGAACATAAATCCAACCAATACCTACTGGCCAAGTCAACACTATTGCTTGTTTAATAATGATGCATAAAATTTAGATAAAACCGGTATCGAGGTATGGTGAAATCTTCAGACGGTGAAGCAACCTCATGTCCAATTCATTATGCAGAGGACAATCTGATCTCCTTACCTTAATATCATATCCGTTAAGGTAAATTTTTGCCTTGGTTGGACATTATATGGGAACCATTAAATATATGGTTAGATTACCATCAAATGTGTAGAAAAAGTTCTAAATTAAGCACATGATTTTTATATCCCATAAAGGAAGTCATTCACAACCGAACGGAACCTTACCTCGCCTCACCGATTGAGGCCTCTAATACACTTACATCTTATTCCATGTTAATAGTTTGATTAAATCATGGAAGAATGTAACATTTTGGCAATTGTATTTATATGGATTCATGATATGTTATGTTCCTTTTAGTATATAGAGTCGAGTTCTATTTATGGTTTAAAAGGAAGGGCCTTTGTGTTAAAGTTTAAATATAAATAAATTTTCTTCTTGGGAATAACTTAAACTATCTTCTATTTTTGGTAAACATTGGTTTTATTTTCATAAATTCAAATGAATGAGTTTGTATAGTAAAGAAACCCAACAATATTGGTTATTTTAATTAGAACTTTTATTTCAATTTGAGTGATAAAATTTATGATCAAGTGAAACCATGTATTTTGCATTCATATTCTATTATAGTGAAATTTGTAAATGAATGAATACCACTAGAAGCTTGGGAAAATATCTTCTAGTTTTGTAAGGTATGGATTGGTGTCCATTCCTTATATGGGACTCTCCCCTATGTTTAGTGATATTCCAAACAAATGATGGTTGGAATTATGAATCAATATTTATTTATGAAAATATTAAATATGGATGAATCATGTATTCATGATTGGTGATTTCTTTGTATGTGATATACAAATATGTAATGCATGTTTGCATATAAATGATGAATAAAATTAAGAATTAATCCTTGTTATGATGAATGAATTGTTTATTCATGCTTTATGATTCTCTATGTTAAATATGAGAAGTAAATGGAAGTAATAATTTTAGTGAAATTATAGATTTTGTATATAAAATACATACTATGATTTATTATGAAATCTTTAATGAATGGAATCCATTAGAAGAATTGATGATCTTGTTGTCCATCCAGGAAGAGGTATGGGACTCTTCCAAATGTCCTAACAATCAAAGGATTGGAATTTATGATTGGGATTAGAAAAGTAAATTATTTAGAGATGGATCATGGTAATAGATGAATTATGGGAATTAATGGGGATTCCCTCTTTTGAGAGATTGATTGAATAGTATTAAAACAAATATTGGAGGTAAATTTGGTATCGTTTGGAGATAAGAGAAATACTCTTTGGATTGTATTTTGATAACCAAATTAGCAATATAATTAGAGATTATTTCGAATCAAATTTTAGGAAAAAATTGATTACAGTTTACAAATGTATTCTTGGAAACTTTATGATGGAGGATGAAATAATTGAATGCATATTGGGATCCAGTTATGGAAATGAATTGATTTGAGATCGAACCTTGGATTGAAATATAAGAATTGTGTAGGATATTTGGTGTATCTTTAGCTCAAATTTGGGAATATAATTGAGAGGATTTGGAAAGTAATGAAATGAATCTTGGATCAAATTTAGGAAGCAAGTTTGATAGCAATGAGAATCAATTGAATAGATTAATATGTTGTATTCAATGAGTAATTAGACCCCTATGGGTTTGTATATAATCAAAGGAAATAGCTTCAGTATAATGAGCTTTATATTACCCATGCTAAACCTCTAAGGGTTTACTCTTATTAACCTAATATTAAGGAGAAATATGGTTGACATGGGTTGTTACAACAAGATATAATTATGAAATGATAGATAATTTAAGTTATTAACTTAAATTATTAAGTTAGGAAGAATGGTTTATTAACGAATTAAATGTATGGAACTTTAATTCATGGATTGACTTTGTGTCAATTATGTAGAATGAATTTGGAATTCATTATTGAGGGAACTTATATGGTGGATTGACGATAGACCTGATTTCACTCACAACTCAATGCATTTCTCATAAGAATTCAATTTCGTTGGCCGAAGCCATAAAAGTTGACGTCAGCATTAATAAAGTGTGAAATAGTATTTTGTTTCCTCCCCACTCCTTTGCAGGAAATTTCTAAGATTTAATTGCAGTCATCTACTGAGAGCATCAATGGTAGATATTTTTCTAACATTTTATGAAGGATACAAAGGTGAATTCTTACCGAATCAAAGAATAGTTAGTTCAAAGCGGGAAGGCAAAGCGTTCAAGGATTTTTAAGAACCAAGACCAGAGTGGTTGTAGATCTATGATGGAACAAAGTTTTCAAGAATGATGAGCAATGCAGATTTAGTTTTCTAATGGCCTAAGTCTAAACTTCCATTACTATACCAACAAGTTACAGAGTCGAGCTACCATGGTAGATTGCTTCAAATAGATTTCTCTAGCTCTACGAGCAAATGATATGATGCCAACAAAGCTCTCTGTTGAGTTGTTAAAATCTTAATCTTTGTAATGTCTCCTTCAATTATTTCATTTGTAAAATATAAATAGAGGTTGAACCCTTAGTTTTCAAGGTCAGATCTAGTGTGTTTGCTTGCCCTACTATGTAAATATTTTTTGCAAACTAATTGGATTATCAATATATTAGATATTGTAATTTCTTCTTAGAACATATCTTTATTTTATGCTTTAATGTATGAATATTACATGGTTTTGGGTGCTGCTAATCTTGAGTTATGGGACACTGGAAATAGTTTGTTGAAGTTTTCTATTGTAGATGCCTATGTTGTTAACCTATCTGGCCATTATTTTGGATAATTTCTCTAGCCCTAAACCTTTCCTAACCCTATTATTAAAACCCTTATTGAGCTTAATTGAGTCAAAATATTGCTAAGTTGACAAGAAATCAACCTCCTCTAGAGGTTGGACTGAAGTAAATCTCTAGTCCATCCAATGTTGAGTGTTTATTTGTGAATATCGAGTGCAAGCCTAGATAGAAAAATTGAAGATAGACAGTTGCAGTGTCAAGTAAAACTTGATGTCAATTCAGTACCCAATACTAAGTTCTAGTCTTATTTTGTTAGATGTTTTGATCTTCAAAACTTCCCCATTTGAGCCATGGTATAATGAAATTTTATTTTCCTTAAGGATGGTTTGATTCTTGATGGATTAGATCATAATAAACATAATATTTTGTGCAAAAGAGTATACTGATTCATTATAATTGGTAATACTTTGTATTGATGCTATTTTGAATGTATCCTCTTGTAATACCTTAACTCAGATGAAGCTCATGAAGACTCATGTAGAGGTCATTTTAGCATCAATGCCATTGCCAAGAATCTCCTTTGAATGGGGTATTATTGGCCTTCCATGGAGAAATATGCATGTGACCATGTTTGATGCTATGAAAAATGTCAATGCAATGACAACCTTGTTTATACTCATCAAAATATTTAGGTTATTTCTTCTCTTTGGTAATTTTCTATGTGGGGGTTGTGATGAGGCCAGGAATTGCCTCATCCATAAACACTTTTTGATACATTCTACTATTTTGAAACACCCTTTTTATTATGTTTTTATGCTAATTTTGGATAGAATGCATTATGTAATAATATTTGCATATTCTGAAATGTTAAGTGCATATAGTCTGTTTTTATTGTTTATTTCTGCAGTTTTCAGTTAATTCATTAATAGGAAGTCAGAATCAATAAGCATTATTGAATGTTTGGTGCTTAGTAATAATGTTCCTCTATTTTGAATTAATTTAAATGCAAAAGGTGCCAAGGAATTTGTCACCTGTAGCTGACTGTGCAGGAAAACAGGGTCAAACTGTGACAGTTCCAGCCAGCTGTACATTTACAGCAGGGCTAGGAAACAGTCACTTCCGCACATGTCACCTATGCAATAGGATAAGGGAAGATCATCCAGGTGGTCTAAAACCTCCTCTTTATGCGTTTAAAGCATGGAAAAGCAACTGAAACTCGCCTCCCTGATATTTCGGAGCAGTGCAGAAATAATAGCGCAGGAACAACAAAACGCAGTCAAAAAGTGACAAATCGGTAAAATAAATGAATGGCAATTGACCAGACAGTTGTCCCAGCTCATGATAACTGATTCCCTCAATGAATGCAATTTAATGGGGTTGAATGGACCAAGTTTTGACAAAGTAAGCTCATGCATTTCAGGAAAGCAGTTGTACAACAGTTGTAAATCCCTGCAAATCAGCAACCAAGCATATCAACACTGCATTATAAATAATAAAGCTCCCAGCACGGTTGAGCATATAGTGATATAGGCATTTAGGCATATAGGAGAGGAATAGGCAGTAAAGTGCAATCATTTCTGTAGCAAAACAATAATCTGCAGGTTTTTCCTGCATTACTGTAATGCATTTCTAGAATTAATAACAAGTGCAATTTTCCAGTTATCAGATTAGCATGATTAAGTTTATGGTTGGCATTTAAGTTCCCTTAGCATAAATTCTACACCTTCATCTGGTTCTGGAAGCAAGGGCCACTTGCAGGACCAGAAGAAGGCAACTTTTGACAGAATATCCTACTGATTTTCTGCTGCAGCAGATTAGCAGAATTTTGTCATTCTTTTCATTTCTTTAGCAGCTTTAAGTTCAGATTTCAGTATTTAACATATTTCTCATATTCCCATGCAATTTTAATACGTCTGTTTCAGCTTTGCAACAATTTCAGGTTTCTTGTCAATTTACAGATTTGCAGCAATTTCCAGTTTTTTGTAATTTATTGCAGTTTCCAGATTTGAAGCATTTACAGTTTGCAAATAGGTGTTATTTGATTTCATGGATTTATAATATGCTTAGAGAAATTGTATTGAGTTTATTCTTTAGCAACTATTTTGTGGTTTCCTGTAATTTGCTTTCTGTCAATTCTGCAGCAACATTTCATTTCCTGCTCTTTCAAATTCTGCAATTTCCATTTACTGTAGTTTTTAGTTTAGTTTCATCTTCTGCAATTTGATTTTCAGTATTAGGAGTTAGAAAACACACAAAACCCCCAAAAACACTAACTATTCCACCAATAAAAGCCCTGTTCTGGAATAACCTGAACCTGCAGCTGTGACACCTTCTATCGCATACAGCCTTTGGACACCGCCCTGGACTGACACATATAATGATTAAATGATGAATGAACAACGACACTCATCATTTTTGGCATCGTTGCCGGGGAAAAATAGGTGTTGTTAGAAAAAGTGAAACAGGTCAAAAATTGTATTACAATTCTTGAAACACTGCATTTCAGTTTATTTTGTGAATAGGCATGAATGCATAGGCTAAGGGACGAAAGAGGGAGGTTTATCCGAAGTGGCTCCGAGCCACCAAAGAGACCTACTCGGTCTGATGAAGATTTATCTTCATTTGAAATCACTGAGGAAAAGCCAGAGATACCTTCTTCATCAGAAGAATTGTTGGACAAATTAGAAAAGGAGCTTTTTGAAGCACTTGCTGCTAAACACTCCCCTCTAACTAGACTATTCCCATCATCCTTTAGAAAGAAAACAACTATGGCTGCAGCAGCAGCAGGGGGATATGATAATCCTGATGATACTCCCAAGACTTTTGAATATCCCATAAGATTGGATCCACTGCTAGAGGCACCCATGAAAACAATCTCCCCATCCATATTGCCAATTTTTAGGGGAACTGTTTCAGAAGATCCTGATCAATTTCTGTTTGAATTTAAGGTATTATGTCAAACTTATGACTACATAAATGATAATCAGAAATTGAAATTGTTTCCTTCTACACTTAAGGACGCTGCTCTCCGATGGTTCATGAGCAATCTTGAACCAAACTCAATCACTACCTGGGATGAGATGGAGACTGCATTCTTAAACAAATATCAAGATTATTGTAGAGTAAGAAACAGGAAAGATGAGTTGTTTAGGATCAAGCAAGAAGAAGATGAGAGTCTAGAAGATTATCTTGATCGCTTTGCCTTTGTTCAAAAGAGGTGTGGTGCTGTAGAACCTGATTTCTTAAAGCCTATTCTCTTAAGAGGATTACGGGATGAATCTAGGGAAGTGTTAGATTTAATGGGAAAAGGAGACATAGATCAACTTGACCTTGGAGAAATTGTGGAGTTATGTAAAAACTATTCCCGCACTCACCACCGGAGGAAAAAAAGGAATTCTGGTAATAATGGCATAAAAGAGTTGATGGAAGAAATGGCCAATTTAAAAACTGATATCCTTGTTCAACTTAACACTGCATTAGGTGAGAAAAACACAAGATCTAATTCTACACCACCTTTAGCAATTTATTGTCCAAGGTGTAGGAGTAAGCATGCTTTGCAAGACTGCCCCTTAAACAAGACTTCTATTTGTGGAATTTGTTCCAAGGAACATTCAACAGATAAATGCCCTTTGTTGCCTCATCTAAAATCTGTTTTGGGCACCCAAACAGAAGAACTCAATGCTATTGGGCAGAGATCTGGTGGTGGTTATGCACAATATCCCACTACTCCTAGATTTCCAAAGCTGGGCACAATCTCCTTGGAATATGAATATGCCATGGGGACAAGCAGAAGCTTCTGCACAACCTTGGAACCAACCTTGGACAGCTCCTCCAGATTGGTCACAATTTGGATGGATGAACCCACCTTGGCATACCATGCCTCCATAATGGACACAACAAGGACAGAGATGGGGACAACAATATCAGGGACAGCCATATCCACCGCAGCAATATCAACCCCATCAAGGACAACAAAGGTATCAAGGGCAAACCCAACACTTGCTGCCTGCTCCTAATCCAAATTTTTAGGGAAGAACACAACAACAACAAATGCAGCCAGTAAAACAACCTCCACTCCCAGCTCAGCCTGTGACTAACCCCAATAATGCCAGACAAACAGCCCCTGTTTATGAGGCTGAGTCTGAAGACACTGCTGCAGTTCATGTACTTGACTGTAGTAACATTCAGCTGCGTTCAGGGAAGACTTTACCTGAACCTATTCCACCCACCATTAAAGAAATAAAAGAGAAACAAGAACCTCCAAACCAAGAGGCACTGCAACAGCAACAAAAAGAAGAAAAAATAGCAAAAATGCAGGAATCTTCTCCAATAGCTTTGCCATACCCTGAAAGGTTTGAACATGTTGACACCACCCCTGAATCAGAATTAGTAACAGAACTCAAAAAGGTGTCAATTTCTCTTCCTTTGCTGCAAGCAATAAGAGATATACCTTTAATCAAAAAGACTATTCAGGAGTTATGTATCAAGAAACCTGGTAGAAAAAAGAAAGCCTTTCCTAAAGCTGTTCGGGTAGAAGGGAAATTAGCTGATCTATTGGCTGGGAAACTGATTCCTCCTAAGTATAGTGACCCGAGCAGTCCAGTAGTAACAGTTACTATTGGAATGATGCAAATTCCTAATGTGTTAATTGACCTTGGGGCTGCAATAAATGTAATGACTAAAGACACAATGCAAAAACTGTAGCTCCATAATCTCAGTCCTACTACCACAGTCTTGGAAATGGCAGATAGATCAGTAGCTAAACCAGAAGGTATCTTAGAAGATGTGGCCGTTAAAGTCTCTTCATGGGAATATCCTGTGGACTTCTTGGTGTTGCAGCCTAGGACTTCAGTCAATGGATACCCTATCATTCTAGGACGACCTTGGCTGGCTACTGCAGCTGCATTTATAGACTGCAGATCAGGGGAAATGACCATTTCCAATGGTATTGACCTACAGAAAATTTCTTTGTATCCACCAGCTCAACCTTCAACTAAATTTTTTGGACAAATTTGGTATCCTGAATCTGATGAAGAATCTGAACAAGAAACCATTGCTACTTTGGCTACAATCATAGTGAAGGAACATATTGAGGAAATCACAACACCTGGGAGAGAAATATTTGAGAGTGAAACTGTCCTAGTTGAAACGTTACATTCAGAAGGACTAACTGATGATCAAACTCTTGTTCATCGATTGTTGTGGCAAGAGGAGGAACAAAATTCTGAACTTCTGTCATCCGTACCCAATCAAACGAGATCATTCACATTACCACATGGATGGCATCATCATCTTCTTAACACATTCAAATGTCCTTTGATTCCATCAGGTATCACCTCTGAGTCAGATTCTAGAACATTTCATACTCTGCAGCCACATCATTGTCCCTTAAATGCATTGATCAGTAGCTATGAAGCAGTTAATTCTATCTATCCAGGGATCAAACAAATTGAAATCCAGCCAGGTAAATTTCTAAACATTAATAGCTGGCTAACTGAGGACCAGGAAGCCAAGTTGTTTGCAATCCTACAAAAGCATGTTCAAGCTTTTGCATGGAATTATAAAGACATGACAGGCATTCATCCTGAGGTATGTACACATAGGATATACACAGAAAATGTAAAACCAGTAAGGCAACCTCAGAGACGTTTGAATCCTGCTCTAAAAGAAATTGTGAAAGAGGAAATTGAAAAACTCTTAGATGTTGGATTCATTTATCCAATTTTTGACAATAAATGGGTTTCACCACTGGTCATTGTTCCAAAGAAAAATGGTAAAATGAGAGTATGTGTGGATTATAGGGAGTTGAATAAGGCCACACATAAGGATCATTTTCCATTACCATTCATAGACCAAGTATTGGATACCCTTGCTGGAAAGAAATTTTTCTGTTTCCTTGATGGTTTCAGTGGGTATAACCAAATTCAAGTTGCGCCAGAAGATCAAGAAAAAACTACCTTTACATGTCCTTGGGGAACCTTTGCTTACAGAGTTTTACCCTTTGGATTATGTAATGCTCCAGCAACATTTCAGAGAGCTGTTTTAGCAATTTTTTCTGATTTAACCAATGAAAGTGTTGAAATTTATATGGATGATTTCACAGTGTTTGGGGATAATTTTGAATATGCATTAGAACAGCTTGAAAAAGTGTTGATCCGCTGTGAAACATACCATCTCTCTCTTAATCCTGAGAAATGCTTTTTAATGATGGAAGAAGGAATTGTTTTAGGACATCATATTTCTTCTTATGGAATCAAGGTTGATCCTAAGAAGGTTGAAGTCATCAAAAACCTCCCTCCTCCACAAACTCAGACTGATGTACGCAGTTTCTTAGGACACATTGGTTTTTATCGCAGATTCATTGCTAATTTCAGTACCATAGCAAATCCCATGTTTGCTTTGCTCATGAAAGATTCTGAATTTGTTTGGTCTTCTGAATGTCAAGATTCCTTTGAAAAGTTAAAGGAGAAGTTAACCACTCCACCTGTTTTAAGAGGTCCTAATTGGGAGTTACCCTTTCATATTCAAACTGATGCTTCCAATAATGCTATTGGAGCTGTGTTAGGACAGATTGAAAATGGGGAACATTATGCAATATATTATATCAGTAAAAACTTGACAGGAGCTGAGAAAAACTACACTACCATTGAAAAAGAATTCTTGGCTGTAGTCTATGCTATTAACAAATTTCGACACTACATCACAGGGTATCAAGTATTCATCCATACAGACCATTCTGCAATCAAATACTTGATGAATAAACCATTGGTCAGTGCAAGAATTATTCGTTGGTTAATTCTGTTGCAGGAATTTGATGTTACCATAGTAAACAAGCCTGGGAAATCTAATGTTGTTGCAGATTTCTTGTCAAGAATACCAAATGCAAGATACAGGGGAAGTTGTGGAAGATACCTTCCCAGATGAAAAGTTGTTTGCTGTCTCTGTACAATCTCCATGGTTTGCAGACATAGCAAATTACTTAGTTACAGGGAAGATTCCTCTTCACTTTACCCCTAAACAAAGGAAACAGTTAATCAAGCAAAGCTCTTCCTTTAAATGGATAAAAGGATTACTGTTTAAATGCAGTCCTGATCATGTTTTACGCAGGTGTATCCGCCGAGGATGAAACATACGACATCCTACGAGCATGCCATGATGAACCATCGGGAGGACATTATTCGATCAAAAGCACTATTCGCAAAATCTTGGGTACTGGATACTATTGGCCATCTTTGCACAAAGATGTCAAAAGGTACGTAAGACATTGTGATGCTTGCCAACGAATGGGACAACCTACTTTTACTAGTGAAATGCCATTACAACCTCAGATAGGAACAGAACCATTTGAAAGATGGGGTTTAGATTTTGTAGGACCCATTAATCCTCCTTCCAAAGGCAAAGTACATATCTTGGTATGTACTGATTATGTTACCAAATGGGTAGAAGCTCGAGCCTTTAAGCATGCTCGTGAAGAGAAAGTTGCTGATTTTTTGTATTCATAGATTTTTCTGCGTTTTGGAGCCCCACAATCTATCACAACTGATCAAGGTCCCCAATTTACTTCAAAAATTGTTGAAGCTTTCACTCAACTCTATCAAGTCAAACACAGGAAATCCTCACCTTATCATCCACAAGCCAATGGCCAAGTTGAAGTGACCAATAGAGAATTAGAACGAATTCTGACCAAAACCATAGCAGTCCATAGAAAGAATTGGTTAGACAAGTTACCAGAAGCTATTTGGGCTTATAATACCACATGGAAATCCACCACTGGATTTACCCCATATGAATTAGTTTATGGAAAACAACCTCTTTTGCCTATTGAATTTGAATTACTAACTCTTCGAACTGCTTTGGAAGTAGGTATTGATCTATCACAGGCACAAGAAGATCGCATTCTGCAACTTGATGCATTGGATGAACTGCGCATGGATGCCCTACATCAGACAGAGGTGATCCAAGCACAAAGGAAAATGTGGCATGATAGTCACATTCAGCAGCGAAGATTTCAGCAAGGTGACTGGGCCTTGTTGTTTGATTCACAATACAAGGACTTTCCTGGAAAGTTGCAGACCAGATGGCTTGGGCCATACCAAATTGAGGAAGTGTTTGACAATGGAGTTGTTCGCCTTACACCTATCGATGATTCTCAACGCAAATTGGTGGTAAATGGACATCGTCTTCGTATGTACCATAAACCACAAAACAAGGAGGAATTTCTCAAGCAATTGGGAAGTTTGGATGTACACCTTTGGGAAGAAAGCTCTTCTTCCATCTCGAATTCAGCAGAATGATACAATTAAAAAAAAATAATAATAATAATAATAAAAACTCAGAAAGTGAAAACCTCTTTGAGGCGCTCCTGAGTTGGGTTTACATGAAAACCGGGGTTTCGGCATGTTTTCCTAATTGGTTTCACCTTCATTGTTCCATGACCATTGTTTTACCTATTTTCAGATTGCACCTGCCCTAGTTCAAAGATTGGTTAGCTGGAAATTTCAGTAGGAGCACCCTGAAATGTAGAGAAAATGGTTTTAACAGGTATGTGCCTTTTCATTTTCTGAATTGTGTAAATTATTAGTATATAGTGTTTATATCCTCGATTAGTATAAAGCATGTGAAAAGGGGAATCAAAAGTAGAAAGTGTTTTACAAATGCCTCTGCCTAATCCTGCTCTAGAATGAAAAAGAAAACTGCGCTGGAACTAGTAAAAAGAGAGCGCAGGAATAAAACTATTTTTATTCCAGAGCGCAGGAATAAACTGTTTTTTATTCCAAAGCACAGGAATAAACAGTTTATATCACTAAGCGCAGGAATCAATCACTAAGCGCAGGAATAATTCATTAAAGGCAGGAATAAAAAGTTTGAATAAAGTTTGATGACACGTGGCCAGCAGCGATTTATTTGGTTTGAAAAAGGAGTTATTAGTCTCGGATTCTGTGCAGCATGTGGAAGGTGGCAATTATAACGAAATTAAGCGAAGATTACGGATTTACGACGTCGTAAAAGCTGCCACGGTATTCTGCATGTTCCGAAGCAGTTTCGGCGCTGGTAAGGGAATTAAAAAGCCCTAAAAATAGAAAATTCGGCCGAAGGTTGCAGAAATTTATAGTCACCGACATACAGGACGCAGCAGACGACATCATGGGCAGGAAGAAGGTGAGAGCCGAACCAGAAAACATGAGTTACCTGCAAACTGATGCTGCATCACTGCAAATTTTTACCGACGCAGGGTTTCTGCCATTTTTGCAAAAATTCGACGGTTATTCTGAGGGCCTGGCAGCAGAATTTGCACGAACATTTCGAAACAACAGAGTGCACATTGGCGGGATGACTATCCAGGTAACCCCCGAAATACTCAGTCTGGTTACTGAATTTCCTCTTCAAGGTGTGCAAATTATTAAAACCGGCAGAAATATCTTAGCAGACCTAGTAAATCAATTTAAGGAAGAAGGGGACAGGCAAATAGAATTTTTAATGAATAAAAATGTGTGTAAAGGGGTCAAAAGGTCTAGCTTGTCGGCTCCTTGGGATGATGTAGCAATGTGGGTTATGAGGTATCTGACCTGTGACGGCCAATTTCCTGTTGTCTCTGGTCCACACCTCCGAATCCTCAACCACCTACGCCATGGAGCAGCCAAACCTGAACTTAGGGTAAACATTCCCTTATATTTGCACCAAGAACTGAAAGCCATGGCCCTAAAGTATCAAGCAGGGAAGGGAAGCCCTAAACATCATGGGCTAATCAAATTAATCTGCAAATACCATTTCAGGGGAAACCCTAGAAACTTTGACCGATTCTTCTCTCCATGGGCAGAAACTGATGATTCAAACCCTGCACCAGAAGAAGAGGAAACAGAGGGAGAATCAGAAGAAAACCCTCAACCGGAGCCCTCTGAACATAGCAGTCCTCATATACCTGATAGTCCTCCATCTTCCAGAACTAGGAGTCAAAAAGCATCAACATCTGAATCCAAGTTAAAACGAAGAAAAGTAACATTTGCTGACAATGTACAGCCCAGTAGAGAAATTAGGGGTTCCAGTGGGCAGGCATCTGCTCCGAAATGTACAGCAGAACCTGTATCTATCCCTGACCTAACAGAACAGTCTGCAGCTATTCCAGAACAAGCAGAAGCTGCATCTACTCAGGAACACCCAAAACCAATAGGGTTGAGAAGATCTGCACGACTTCAGAAAGCAAAAATTTTGTCAGAAACATCCATACACATTGCAGACCCAATTAGTGTGTCAGAAGAAGAAGAAATTGGAACAGATAGTTCACAGGAGGATGCACAGGACATAGGCAGTACAGATAGTTCACAGAAAGATGCACAGGAAATAGAAAATGCAGATAGAGAATTACAGCCAATGGAACTAGACCTCACCATGGAAACAACTGAAATAAGCCCTGTCTGTCCATTGGTCGATTACTCAGACTCTGAGTCTGAAGGACATCTGAACCCCGATACCGAACCTGCTAGAATTGAGCAGCAGACTCCCATGGATTCTAAGTCTGAAAAATATTCTGAATTTGAAAAATATTCTGAGTCTGAAACACAGTCTGAATCTGAAGCACACTCTGCGTCTGAAGACGAAGTTGACATTCAAACCCAGTTGCATGCTGCAAGGAGTGTGATTAAAACTCAGACAAAATGGATTGACCAAGCTGAAGAAGCCATAAAAGAAAAAGATCAACAAATTTCTCTGCTGCAACAGCAGATTCAAGATTTGCAAGACAAATTACTGTAGCAGGAAAATCAGTCTACAGGAGTAACAGAGACAACACCTGTTGAGTGGGCTCAGATTCTCCTAGATTTGGCTTCTTCTGAGGATGACATAGCACAAGTGCAGAGATCACCTATTGCAGGTGAGGTAGGGGTAGAAGCAGCTGATAGTGTGCCTCTGCAAGAAAATCCATCTGACATTTTGATGCAGAATGACAGTCCTTTGCAACAGGACATTCAAACATCTTCTGAACAGGACCACACAGTTGCGGCTCAGGAACAAGTGTCTACACTCTCTCCTCTGGCACAAATACTTCCACCTGATGATCCAGAAGTTACAATCATTACAGCAGAACAGGGGATACAGACAGATTTGCCAGCTGCAACATCAACTGTAGAAGTTGGTGTACAGGTGAATATAGTGGCCCAGATGCAACCTATCCTGAGGCCTCCAAACACAGTACCTTTAACTAAGTATAATGAGGATCTAGCCTATTGGATGACTCAGTGCCATCAGCTAGAAGGGAAAATTGCAACTTTGAACTCTGCCACAGCCAAATTAGCAGAGAAAGAAACAGAAATCAACAGGTTAAAAAAATAGATAAAAGATGTCTGTCAAATTGCAGAGTATGCAATACAATGCAGAAGACCACCTAGGTTTTACAGCCTCCTACTCAAGGAGAAGTACCTACGTTGGCAGATTATGAGACTGGTTTCTGAGCTCCCTCACCAGTTAAACACTCCTACAGAATTTGTGGAGGCCTTTGTGCAGAGCCCAACAGAGCAGCAGAACCTAATGTGTGAATTGTTCTTACATAATTTCTTTTTGCCAGCAGAGAGCATGTTTTTGCCTCACCTATACACAGGAGATTTGCAACTGAGGGCTTTTATGTCCACCTTGCAAAATAATATTTATTGGGACTCAGAGAAAAAGATATCCAAGGACTTAGAATCACAGGCAGTTTTACTTGTCAGGCCTGCTCCTCTCAATCACAGGGATTGCACCAGTACTCACTACTCTTTTATGAGGGATCCCAGGATGAGACACCTTTATCTAGGAAATCTGCAAAAGGGTATAACTCAGTTTCAAAATTTTTGTGCAGATTTCTTTGATGATGCTGTGGCAGCATGCAAGAACAGGTGGGGTGAATTATCCATCTCCTTACAGAAAAGGGAGCCAATTTCTCCCACTAACCTGTTTTGGTCAAGGAGGAGGGCTGAAGGTATTATATATATTATTTCAGAAATCAAGGAACAATGGATAGGGCTAAGGTACAGAATGCCTTTGATTATCACTCCTGTCCCCTATTTCTTTGACACTGATCTACAGCCTGATGAGGACTTCCAACAGTGGTTTCAGTCTGTGAAAGCAGTCAGTGGGTTCTACAAGATTGGTGGTGCATTGTTAAAGTTTCAAGAGAGATGCCTGGATCTGGACCTGTGTGCTTCCGTAGCTGCACAAAATGCATGAGGACATGCATTACCATCAGTTGGGGGGAAAATGATGAGGCCAGGAATTGCCTCATCCATAAACACTTTTTGATACATTCTACTGTTTTGAAACACCCTTTTTATTATGTTTTTATGCTAATTTTGGATAGAATGCATTATGTAATAATATTTGCATATTCTGAAATGTTAAGTGCATATAGTCTGTTTTTACTGTTTATTTCTGCAGTTTTCAGTTAATTCATTAATAGGAAGTCAGAATCAATAAGCATTATTGAATGTTTGGTGCTTAGTAATAATGTTCCTCTATTTTGAATTAATTTAAATGCAAAAGGCGCCAAGGAATTTGTCACCTGTAGCTGACTGTGCAGGAAAACAGGGTCAAACTGTGACAGTTCCAGCCAGCTGTACATTTACAGCAGGGCTGGGAAACAGTCACTTCCGCACATGTCACCTATGCAATAGGATAAGGGAAGATCATCCAGGTGGTCTAAAACCTCCTCTTTATGCGTTTAAAGCATGGAAAAGCAACTGAAACTCGCCTCCCTGATATTCCGAAGCAGTGCAGAAATAATAGCGCAGGAACAAGGAATAGCGCAGGAACAACAAAACGCAGTCAAAAAGTGACAAATCGGTAAAAGAAATGAATGGCAATTGACCAGACAGTTGTCCCAACTCATGATAACTGATTCCCTCAACGAATGCAATTTAATGGGGTTGAATGGACCAAGTTTTGACAAAGTAAGCTCATGCATTTTAGGAAAGCAGTTGTACAACAGTTGTAAATCCCTGCAAATCAGCAACCAAGCATATCAACACTGCATTATAAATAATAAAGCTCCCAACACGGTTGAGCATATAGTGATATAGGCATTTAGGCATATAGGAGAGGAATAGGCAATAAAGTGCAATCATTTACGTAGCAGAATAGTAATCTGCGAGTTTTCCCTGCATTACTGTAATGCATTTCCAGAATTAATAACAAGTGCAATTTTCCAGTTATCAGATTAGCATGATTAAGTTTATGGTTGGCATTTAAGTTCCCTTAGCATAAATTCTACACCTTCATCTGGTTCTGGAAGCAAGGGCCACTTGCAGGACCAGAAGAAGGCAACTTTTGATGAGAATATCCTATTGATTTTCTACTGCAGCAGATTAGCAGAATTTTGTCATTCTTTTCATTTCTTTAGCAGCTTTAAGTTCAGATTTCAGTATTTAACATATTTCTCATATTCCCATGCAATTTCAATACGTCTGTTTCAGCTTTGCAGCAATTTCAGGTTTCTTGTCAATTTACAGATTTGCAGCAATTTCCAGTTTTTCTGTAATTTACTACAGTTTCCAGATTTGAAGCATTTACAGTTTGCAAATAGGTGTTATTTGATTTCATGGATTTATAATATGCTTAGAGAAATTGTATTGAGTTTATTCTTTAGCAGCTGTTTTGTGGTTTCCTGTAATTTGCTTTCTGTCAATTCTGCAGCAACATTTCATTTCCTGCTCTTTCAAATTCTGCAATTTCCATTTACTGTAGTTTTTAGTTTAGTTTCATCTTCTGCAATTTGATTTTCAGTATTAGGAGTTAGAAAACACACAAAACCCCCAAAAACACTAACTATTCCACCAATAAAAGCCCTGTTCTGGAATAACCTGAACCTGCAGCTGTGACACCTTCTATCGCATACAGCCTTTGGACACCGCCCTGGACTGACACATATAATGATTAAATGATGAATGAACAACGACACTCATCGAGGTTGGACATCATAAGGAAGATTAACCCAACATCATCTAATGTTCACAAGTTTATCATAACAATGATGGATTACTTTACTAAATGGGTTGAATCCATACCCCTAGCCATGGTGATTGGAGCTCAAGTCTCCTAGTTCATCTTCAACCATATCCTCTACAAGTTCAAGATTCCTTCAGTGATTGTTTTTTATAATGGCACTCCTTTCAATAAAAAGGACATCCATAAAATTTATGCTAAGTACAAGATTCATAATAGGTGGTCAACTTCATATTACCTCCAAGGTAATAGTTAAACCAAAGAATCCAAAAAGTCTTTGATCAAGATCCTCAAAAATTTGGTTAGTAAGACCGATCACAATTGGCATATCTAGGTTCATCCTACCTTGTGGGTCTATTGTACCAGTGTACAAACCCCTATAGGTTATTCTTCATTGTCTTGGTCTATGGGAATGAGGTGGTTTTTCCATTACAAATAAATATCCCTTCAATGTGCATCTTGATGCAATATGCCTTAATTGGAAATGAGTATCGCTTCAATCATTTACATCAATTGGAGTTGTTGGATGAAAATTGTATTCATGCCTTAGAGCATTTATGAACCTATCAAAATAGTCTCAAGTGATATTATTCCAACAGAGTTTGTAATCATTATTTTGAGGTTGAGGACCTTGTCCTCAAGGAGAACCAAAAGAACATGAATGCTCGTTTAAATCTTAAAGGCAATTTTAAGCCCAATTAGTTAGGATCCTTTGTTATAATGACCAAGTTTGGCTTAGGGACGTATCAGTTATCTTCTTTATATGGTAAAGAACTTAAAGAACCAATTAACATAATGCATCTAAATATATACTATGCATAACTTGGTACTCTACATTTTTATAATGCATGTAGCTTAGCTTTCATATTGCATTTGGTTTGCTTGTTCATACTGCATGATTTCTATCATATTTTGCATAATTGCTTGATATTTTATTCCATATTTGCATTTTTATTATCATATAATTACATAGTGCTTGTCCATATTTGCATGACTACTTGATCGTATTAATTTTGGGGGGACTTCATGAAGATGGCAAGTTATGAAACCTAGTAAGGTATTAGCTCACATGCATTGCACTCATAATAGGGCTTTGATGCCTATCGAATCCCCAACCTAGGGTCCATATTTGCACATTTTCATTTTTGAATTTGTCCATCTCATATTCTTCTCTTTCTTCTCTTATATTCCGTGACCTTAAAATTTTTCATTGTTTCTAATATCTAGAAGTCAAGGGATATAGTTTTTCTTTTCTTGTATGTCCTTTGTCCTTGAAATTTTTAAGCATTTCTTCTATTTCCTAAGATAAAGGATGTACATTCCTTCTTCTTTATACTGCTACTTTTGCCTTTTCTTTTGCTCACATTTTTCCTTCTTGATATTTTGGTTGTTAAGTAGGTCCTCAAGGGATATGATAGATATTGTATGAGTATCATTTATGGAATTCATACAACATTGACTATCTTATTCACAACTCTTAACTTTTGATATTTTAACAAGGACACACACACACATGTTTCTTATGTCTCTCTTTCTTATGTCTTCTTATCATACATGAATACACGATCACATTGTTATGTTGCATTTTACTTTAACCATTCACCTTTTGCACACACCACACCCCTATCGAGTAGTACTCATATTGGAAAATCAATCTCGTATTTCACCCTATGTAGGATAAGCTTCATGTCCACACATGAGGTTCAGCTTTCATCTTGGCCATTTTCAAGCATACATCCTAGTGGGTACCTCTTTAATCTTGCCATTAGCGAGCACTACATCCATAGTGGGTATTGCTTCACACTTGACCATTTTTTTTTATTATAGAACCCTTATAGGATAGCTTCATGGCCACACACAAGGGGTAGCCTCTATCTTGATCATTTGTGAGCATACATCTTTATAGGATCCCACTCATTCCTTTTGTTTTTGCTTGGTCTATGATCATTTTATCACATTGATCTTTCACAGTCTACGTTGATTCAAACATCATCTTCACCTTTTTTCTTTGTTGACCTTCTCCATATATTTCTTCTTCTCATTCTTCCTTTCTTATTTTTATTTTATCTTTTTTGAAATCACACCATGTCTCTATAGGATGTGACTTCGCTCTAATATTGAAATCGTGATTCACTTTACGGGGCATGATTTCGGCTAGATTTTTTTCTCCTTTTCTTCCTCTTTTTCTTCCATCATTTTTTTTCATTCCTTCATTCATATATGCATTTTCATTCATTTAGTTAGCCTCATCATGCATTACATTAGCTTATTTAATTCATTCATTTCTATAGTTATATCATTATTCATGCATAGCAAAATGTGAAAACAAATAAAAATCATAATACACACATAAATGCACATATTTTAATTAAAGTAGCATGATATTACTTGAGATAGAAAGGGTACATATGTCTATTTTATCATGTGCCATAGTCTAAGTCTGGTATACTCAACCCTCCCTAGGGATGCATACCACACTCAAAATTGGCATGTCACCCTGATCCTAATCCTAGCTCCATGATACCCATATTATTTGCTTTTTCTTTTGAAGATGGTCCTAGTGGAGGCATGTTCATAAACCATGTGGTAGTCCATGATCTATATCATCATCGACTCAATATTTTAATGGAGTTTTGTGGAGATACCCTCTAGTCCATTGACATCACCTAAAAGTATAAATTCTAGTAGGTCTCTCTCCATTCTAATACCTCATGCCTCTTATCTACCTTTTGCAATTACTCCTATAGAAGGTGGATTGCCTTGCCTATCTAACTACTCATAACAACAACTATGCCCTTTTCCTAGGCTTATTTTTGCTCCTAGTCCATTCGGCTTACCTTACCCCTAAGGTGATCTACCTCATCCTGTACTACATCCTGCTCTATGAGTGTCATGCTCAAGGTACTTTGTAGCCCCTTAATACTCTTGGACCTATCTTCTTATATTAGGTCCATCTCTCTACATGTCTTCTATTTAGGCCTACATCATCTTTGTCTCCATCATTGGGTCCCCCTAACCTATAGTCCCACTCATCCTAGCTATCATTGATGTATATGCCTCTCTAACCACTCTGCTCGGCCTAGCCCTAGCCACCATGGGGGCACATCCTATAGTTCCTCCTCCCCCTAAGTCAAATATGGTGATTGTCCCTCTCATACCCATCATTATCTCCACCTAAAATTATGCTTAGGCTAGTCTCTATGGGACAATGCCTCTCTACTCTCACTTTGTGGTGCATCGAGTGGCCTCTCAAAATATTAGCTGCACCCACTAACTCATAACCTAGTGTCTCCACACCAACATTTATGGGGAGATCCTCAAGGGTGGAATACTCCTATACCATCTCTTATACATGAGGGCCTCTTTGATATTTTCTATCTCTATATCCACATATAGTGGATCATTTGTTGTGGTATAAAACCAACATATCATTTTATTAACACACAAGGCATAAATAAACCCAAAGATTACAAAAAATTCCTATGAAGGAGCAACGAACTCCCTAATGGAAAAAATCAGCTCGCATTCAAAGGAGTTATTTAGGGATTGATAAATATCAATCTAGCTAGCTTCATCTAGAAGTCAGCTAGTTATTACATGAGAAAAAATCTCAGATTAAAATATTAAAAATTAAGACTAAGCCCTAAGACCTAGCATAAATAAGGACCTAAACCCCTAGTCTCTCTTTTGATACCCTCATCATACCTCCCCACAAAGGAAGCATTGGAATCCAATGCTTTTAAAATAGTAGTGGGTGGAGGGTGAAAACTTGAGCTAGAGAGAGCGGAAGTAAAAAATGAGGTGTCCGATGAGTAGGGGCACCGATGATGTTAAGAAGTCCAGGTGATGTCGATAATGAAGGGCCTCACCTGGTCACAACTAGAGACTCAACTCGAGAGAAAGCCTATGGAGGAGGTTGAGGATGAATCTACTATAGTGGTTGCTACAAGATCTACCTCAAATCAGGAACCTGGTGCATGGTAGAAGTAGGATGAGGAGAAAATGGGGCAACAAGAGGAGGTACTAAAAAAAGAGGAGCCTCCTTGGGTGCAACTATAGCTGGTTTGTCCTTTGGCTTGTGGAAGACCAATGTTGTATGGTGTGGACCTACATAATTGTATGTGGGCTTCGTGGAAGAGATGAGAAATTTCTTGTTCTCATGATGCAATGTATAGGTATTGTTATAAGCATCATATTGAGCCCGTTTGTCAAATTGATAGGGCTTTCCAAGAATGAGATCACAACAATCAATTGGATTCACATCACAAGTGAATTTGTCCATATAGCATGGTCCAAATGCAAAGGACATAGTACACTTCAAAATTGATGTCGTAGGTGTCTTGTGCACTATGACTTTGGGATCTTTGTCAAGCTTGAGGAGTTGCTATAATATCTACAATTGCAATTTTATTACATCAATTTGCATGCTTCAGTGGCTATAGGAGCAAAGACTAACCTCCTGTCAGTCTACAAAGCTCTAGAATATAGAATTCATAGACTGACCGCTTATCAGTTTGTGTAGGTAGCTATTTCAAGAACTAATCCGTGACCTCCTATCACTGGCCAATTTATGGCTTATAAAAAATTGTGTTGCAGTAGCGGTTGTGCTGCTGTTGATTTCGGTTGTGCCAATGTTCGTGTCACATGAAGTGCACAAAAATTTCCATGCTCACTACCTCGAGTGACGATGTGTCACCTGATAGGCTTGGTCACCTTTTGTAGGTGACTGCTGCTTGTCACCTGTCACAAGTGATTATTCCTGCAATTTTTCTTATAATAAATCAAACCCACAAAATCAGTAAAGTGCAAAACAATTATTGACATGGGTAAAGCAACAATTTTTTTTTGTAAATGATTATACCAAGGTAGCATTCATTGAACAGGTTGGCAACAAAATCCAAATTGAAGCAGCAAAAACCTCTAAGGCAAACTGGGTAGCAAAACAACCAATATCTATTAAAGAGCCTATCAGGATCCTCTTATTGATTGGAAATGACCCCAAAACCAACAAACAACATAATTTGGTAATAACTTAGAACTTATGCCACTTCGGGATCTGATACCACTGTTGTGGTATAAAATCAACATATCATTTTATTAACACACAAAGCATAAATAAACCCAAATATTACAACAAATTCTTACGAAGGAGCAACGAACTCCCTAATGGAGAAATTTAGATCACATTCGAAGGAGTTATTTAGGGATTGATAAATATCAATCCAGCTAGCTTCATCTAGAAGTCGGCTAGCTATTATGTGAGAAAAGTCTCACTTACATTAAAATATTAAAAACTAAGACTAAGCCCTAAGACCTAGCCTAACTAAGGACCTAAACCCTAGTCTCTCATTTGATGCCCTCATCATAATCTAAGTCCTTCTCTACCCATCTCCTTACATCAGGGTCTCCCTCAATTCCTGATGGGTCCCTCCGTACCTGCATGTACCAATAGTCACCCAAGTTTGGTATCTCCTAGAAGATACCAAACTATCATTGGACTCAATCAAATATAAAGAGCTCTAGCTCTCTCCTCTTCATAGAGACCCTCCTGATATAAGCCAACAACTCTACATATTCTATCCATATTAGGTGTATATGGCACAACCACCAAATGATCCTCTACTCTCATAGCTTATCTACCACCTACCTCCCTAGTGGCAAGTTCCCAGCATATATCCTCTAGACTCACTTGAAGCTCTTGGACCATTTGTATGATGTTGGTCACTCTGGATTGGGTAATGGCTCTGGTAGTGTGTATGATCTATTGATCACTTTGTGCTCCTAGCACCACACCTAGAGTAAAGTCGTATACACTTTATACATGACACTATACAATATCCTATATAATTGTACCAACACATATAGACCCCATGCAAATTACACTTGTTTGTCCTACATGTCTATCACTACTTCTACAAATGCCCATGGTAGGTATCACCTACTCATATGGCATACCAAAAATCCTACCATCATCCCATAGAGTATGATCATCAGAGCATTGACACCATAGCACCCCATCAACTCATCAACAGGGATTCAACTCTCTCAGACCTGGTGAGTCCATATCCTTGATAGTATCTATAGTGTCACCTACTACCATCAATATCTATAAATTACCCTCACCCTAATGGGGATGTGCAAGATGCACCACACATTCTCTAGTGTGACCATCATCTCCTCTATTGTAACTGAAAGGTTGATGACTCTGAATACCACCTCTCTGCCAGCACTATCAGTAGCACACTATCTACCTCATCCTAAGACATATTCAACATGTGATGTAGCCCCACTACCTTTATATTTTCCCTCTATATCTGTGAGAGACCCTATAGTTCCACCTTCAAAGAACTCGATCGTCGCTCTCAACTCTCAAGTATGTCATGCTACAACCAAAAACATAAAAAAAATTAATTAGTTTTATATATATATACAAATATATATATATATACAAAGCATAACCTAAATTAATCACACAATATCATAGAGAAACATCTCAACACCTACATCTACTTATCTTAGCCTTTCTTTCCCTTTTCCTCTTTTTTATTTGTTTATTTTTTATTCTTTGTTTTCTCTTGGTCAAAATCACAACCTACCCTCTAAGGGCACAATTTCATCTTTTTCCCTCTTATTTAAAAATTGTACCCATGCTTATGAGGTACAAATTCATGAAATCATGCCCTATAGTTCTAGGGCACAAATTTTTTCACCATGGCAAACCATCCAAAATCACGGTTGGCCCTTGAAATTGCACTGTGATTGTGCATGGTGAATTTTTCTAAAAATACAAAAAAATTGTAAATAAAGCTAAAAACCCTAGTCTAGCCTAATCTCGAGGAAGGATTTTAGTCCTTACCCATGCTTGCTCCATTTTTGTGTCAACTTCACCCCTTGTAATGGCTAAACGGTGTGTTGGTAGAACCATTTGTCTTTTTTTCTCCAAAGCTCTTGTTCTCTCCTCTGCATGATGAAAATGAATGAGTGTTTTCACCCCCTTTACCTTTTTATGCTCCATTTTGTTTTTTATCTCTCCTCTTTGGTGCTCTTTTTGATGTTTATTGCTTTTCTTCTTTCTACGTCAGTAATTTCAAGTTTCTTTTCAATGTGATATTCCTTCCGAAATTCGAGGGGGTTGATGAGGTAGAAAATTGCCTCATAAAAGACTACTTTGATAAACTTTTAAACCCATTTGGAACTGCTTATGTTGTGATTTTATGTTAATCTTAGAGATACTATGCATTATGTGATGGTATTTACATGTTAAAATGATGAAAGTGCATATACTCTATTTTGACTAATTTGTCCATGTTTTATATTATGTTTTGGTTGTTTATTTTAGTATATTCTGCATTAATTTAGGTATTACAATATTTAGGTACTTCATTCATAAGTTTTATGTTTCTTCCATAAGTGTATTTCACCGTTTGCCCATATTTTTTGAATTACTTTAAGGTGCCAAGAACTCTGTCAACAGTTGGCTGTGCAAGAAACTGGACTTTTTCCATACAAATTCCAGCCAACTGTACATATACAACATGGCATGGAATTTTTCCACTCCAGCTCAAACCAAAAGTGGAATTAGTCATCTAGGTGCTCAGAGAAACCATATCCACCACCACAGTTGGTCGCATGTGCTTCTATTGCCAGATATAACAACAACCTTGTTCTACTGCCTGATATTTCGGAGCTACTCCGAAATAAGCGCAGAGGGTTTAAAACTGATTGAATGCATCTTTAATCACCATAAATAAGAGGTAAACGATGACTACAATCATTTTAGGAGTATCCTTATCCATTCTTACACCTGTCCCTCACCGGTGGAAGCCAACAACTTGAGTGGAGAAGGCTTGAAGGGTCAAAACCCTGCATTTGTGGAAGAACAAAATTGAAACAGTTGTAACAATCCTATGTAACAACATTAAACCTTATCTTTAATGTACCTTATTTATATAAATAAAGTGCTCCCATCTGAGAGAGAGAGGAGGAGAGAGAAAATAAGTAATAGAAGTTTTAGATATTGTAATTGTCTATTACAGTAGCACAGTAGTCTGCAAGTCTTTCCCTGCACTATTGTTATGTTGCTAGAATGAAATAAAGGTGCATCATTTGTCATTTATTTATGTTCAATTCTGCATTGAGTGTGAGGACTTAATAGTTTAGAGCAATTTTATTTGCCCTCTTTTGGTTCAAGAAGCAAGGGCCACTTCCAGGTCTAGAGGAGGGTTTTTACCTGATAGAATTCTTCTATTTCTGGCTGCAACAAGTCAGCAAAGATCTGATAGTTTTTGCATGGTTAGTGATTAGGATAATGTGGCATTTGAATGCATGGTAGGTAACTCATCTAGAATATATTTTATAGCATAAAATTTTTTTATTTCAGCTTCAACATTTCCAGTCTATATTTCCAGTTTGCATCAGAGAATTTTTGGTTAATTCAGTTTGCTACAGATTTGCAATATTTGCTTACCAACCTTTGAATTTCATCATTGTCTTAGGTTTCATTTTCTGCAGGTGTGAAGTTTCAATTTTGAAAAGTTTCATTGTTGTTATAGTTATTTCTATGATTTCCAATTTTGTTATTTTAAATTCTATCAATTAAATTCTGCTATTTTCAATTCTGCAATAGTTTAGTTTTGTTTTTCTCGCAATAGTGTGAATTTCAAATTATGCAAGGATAAGGAGCATTTAGTTTCAGTTTTTAGGAGTTAAAAAGGAGACCCCAAACACCCCAAACACTAACTATTCCATGAATAAGGCCATGATCTAGATGAACTAAAATTCAGTCTGTTAACCCCTGCTTTCGTATATAGCCTTGGACACCACCCTGGATTGACACATAATGATTAAATGATGAAGAATTGATGACACTCATCATTTTTGGCATCGTTGCTAAGGAACCTTAGGTGTTTTTAGGAGAGGTCTAGTAGTCCAGAGACTGTCCTATCTCAAGAAATAGTTTTTGGAGACCTGAGGTTTAGTTTGTTTTAGTAAATAGGCATGAATGCATAGGCCAAGAGATGAGAGAGGGAGGTTTATTAGAACCGGTTCCTTCCTAGAAAGGCGTTCTTCCCATACAAGAGAAGATCTACCTATTTATGATTATCCTGATAGAGTAAAAAGAGAATCATCTTCTTCATCAGTTGAACCATCTACAGAACCTTTTGAGGAAGAACTTCTTGAAGCACTTGCTACTAGACATTCTTCTGTTCCTGATCCATTATTAGAACAAATAGAAAAAGCTGAATCAGTTAAATTAGAGGAGGAAAACATGGCACAACCACCACCTCCTGCTAGAAATTTTGAGTATCCTATACAATTAACTGCTGGACAACAAGCTCCTATGAAAACCATTTCTCCCTCAGTGTTGCCAATCTTTAGGGGAACAGTGTCTGAAGATCCTGACCAGTTTTTGTTTGAGTTTAAGATCTTGTGTCAAACATATGATTATGTGACTGATAATCAAAAGCTGAAATTATTCCCTTCCACACTTAAAGATGCAACTTTACGTTGGTTCATGAGTCTTGACTCAGATTCCATTCATACCAGGATGAAATGGAAACCACATTTTTAGACAAATATCAGGAGTATTGCAGGGTACGTAATAGAAAGGATGAGTTATTTCGAATTAAACAAGAAGAAGATGAAAATTTGGAAGATTATGTTGATAGATTTTCTTTTATCCAGAAAAGAGTTGGTCCTGTAGAAGGAGAATTGTTAAAATCTATCTTTCTAAGGGGATTACAAGATGAATCCAAGGAAGTACTAGATATAATGGGAAAAGGAGATGTACACCAACTTGAGATTGTTGACATTATAGAGTTGTGCACAAATTATTCTAGAACTAGGGACAGAAGGAAGAAGAAAAGTCCTAATAATGTAGACATCAAAGAATTGATGGAAGAAATGGCTAATATGAAAACCGATATACTTGTTCAACTAAACACTACTTTAGGAGAAAGGAATACAAGAGCCAATTCTTCACCACCCTTGTCTATCTATTGTCCTAGGTGTCGAAATAAGCATGCTCTGCAAGATTATCCTTTGGACAAGACCTCAATCTCAACAATCTGTGGCATTTGCTCAAAGGAGCATAAAACTAATAAATGTCATCTTTTGCCCCATCTTAGGAGTGCTATAGAAAACCAAGTTGAAGAACTTCATGCTATTGGGCAAAGGCCAGGAGGCAACTTCATACAAAACCAAAATGCCCCTCGCTTTTCTTCAAATTGGGGACAAAATCCTTGGAATATGCCATGGGGATACACAGAACCTCCTCCTCAACCTTGGAATCAAACTTGGGCAGCTCCTCAAGATTGGTCACATTCTGGTTGGAATCAGCCATGGCATCCAGTTAATCCATCTTGGGTACCAAATCAGTCAGGGGCAAATATGGGGGCAACAATACCCATCCTATCAAGGGCAGCAGAGGTATCAACCACCAAACCAACACTTGCTGCCAGCCCCTAATCAAAATTTTTAGGGAAGAGTTCAACCACAGCAAACACAACCAGTTAAGCAACCTCCACTTCCAGCTTAGCCTATGGCTAACCCCAATAACAACAGACAAGCAACCCCTGTTTATGGAGCTGAGTCTGAAGAGACTACTGTAGTCCATGTCCTTGACTGTAGTAACATCCAGTTACATTCAGGGAAGGTTTTACCTAACCCTGCACCACCCACTATTGAATAAATTGATGGAAAGCAAGAATTTTCAAGTCCAAAAAAACCACAAACAGAGCAAAAAGAGGAAAAAACAGAAAGTTTACAAGGAAAAATTGAACCTGCCTCGGTAGACCTACCATATCCTAAAAGGTTTGACCACACTATCACTGCTCCTAAATCAGAATTAATCACAGAATTGAGGAAAATGTCTATCTCACTCCCTTTGTTGCAGGCAATAAAGGATGTACCTCTGATTAGGAAAACCATTCAGTAGTTGTGTATAAGGAAACTTGGTAGGAAGAAGAAAGCCTTTCCTAAGACTGTACAAGTAGAAGGTAAGTTGGTTGACCTACTTTCTAGAAAACTAGTACCCCCTAAATATGGTGATCCAGGGAGTCCAGTAGTTACAATTACTATTGGGTTAGTTCAAATTCCAAATGTACTTATCGATTTAGGAGTTGCAATCAACGTGATGACTAAGGAAACCATGCAGAAATTGTAGCTCAATAACCTTAGTCCTACTACCATAGTTTTGGAAATGGCAGATAGGTCAGTGGCTAAACCGGAAGGAATTCTAGAGGATGTTGCCATTGAAGTATCTTCTTGGGAATACCCTATAGATTTCTTAGTGTTGTAGCCTAGAAACTCAGCTAATGGCTATCCTATTATTCTAGGACGACCTTGGCTTGCCACTGCAGCTGCATTTATAGACTATAGGTCAGGTGAGATGACCATTTCAAATGGTGTAGACCTGAAAAATATTTCCTTGTATCCACCATCCCAACCTTCAACCAAATTTTTTGGACAGATATGGTATCCTGAGTCTGATGAAGAACAGGAAACTATTGTCACCTTGGCCACCATTGTAGTAAAAGAACATATTGAAGAACTTAATTCACCAGAAAGAGAAATCTTTGAACATGAAACAATTTTGGTGAAAACATTGCAAGAAGAAGGCCTTAGGGATGATCAAATTCTTGTCCATCATTTGTTATGGAAATATGAAGAACAAACTGTTGAACATCTATCATCTATTCCACTACAAGAAAGCTCCTTCACATTGCCACATGGATGGCATCATCATCTTCTGACTTCTTTCATCTGTCCTATGCAAATGATCCCATCAGGTATCACATTTACACCAGAATCAAGAGTATTTCATACTCTGCAGCCACATCATTGTCCCTTAAATGCTTTAATCAATAAATATGAGGCTGTCAACTCAGTTTATCCAGGGATTAAGCAGATTGAGATACAACCAAGAAAATTTTTGAACATTAATAGTTGGCTGACTAATGAGCAAGAAGCCAAATTATTTGTTGTTTTATAGAGACATGTTCAAGCTTTTGCTTGGAGTTATAAGGACATGACTGGCATTCACCCTGATGTGTGTACACATAGGATATACACTGAATATGTCAAACCAATAAGACAACCACAAAGGCATCTGAATCCCACTCTGAAGGATATTGTTAAGGAAGAAATCAAAAAACTATTGGATGTAGGATTCATTTATCCAATTTTAGATAGTAGGTGGGTTTCACCATTGGTCATTGTTCCAAAGAAAAATGGGAAGATGAGAGTATGTGTGGACTATAGGGAATTGAATAAGGTCACACATAAAGATCACTTTCCATTACCATTTATAGACCAAGTGTTGGACACCCTTGTCGGTAAGAAATTTTTTTGTTTCCTTGATGGTTTTAGTGGTTATAATCAGATCCAAGTTGCACCAGAAGACCAAGAAAAGACAACTTTCACATGTCCTTGGGGAACATTTGCTTATAGAGTATTACCCTTCGGTTTGTGCAATGCACCAACAACATTTCAGAGAGTTGTTTTGGCTATTTTTTCTGATCTAACAAATGAAAGTGTAGAGATTTATATGGATGACTTCACAGGTGTTTGGAGATACATTTGAATATACTTTAGAACAACTTGAAAAAGTTTTAATACATTGTGAAACATATCATTTGTCTCTGAATCCTGATAAATGTTTCTTGATGATGGAAGAAGGAATTGTTCTTGGACATCATATTTCTGCTTATGGAATTAAAGTTGATCCTAAAAAGGTAGAGGTCATCAAGAACCTTCCTCCTCCAAAAACTCAAACTGATGTCCATAGTTTCTTAGGACATATTGGCTTTTATCGTAGATTTATTGCTAATTTCAATACCATTGCTAATCCAATGTTTGCATTGTTAACAAAGGATTCTGAATTTGTTTGGTCTGTTGGGTGTCAATAGTCCTTTGAAGTTTTAAAGGAAAATTTAACAACTCCACCTGTATTGAGAGGTCCTAATTGGGAGTTACCCTTCCATATTCAAACCGATGCTTCCAATACTGCTATTGGAGCTGCATTAGGGCAGATTGAAGATGGACAACACTATGCCATATACTACATTAGTAAAAATTTGACTGGAGCTGAAAAGAATTACACCACAACCGAGAAGGAATTTTTAGCTGTGGTGTATGCTATTAACAAATTTTGACACTATATCATAGGATATCAGGTATTCATTCATACAGATCATGCTACCATTAAATACCTGATGAATAAACCTCTGGTTAGTGCAAGAATTATTCGTTGGTTAATATTATTGCAAGAATTCGATATCACTATAGTTAATAAACCAGGGAAAGCTAATGTAGTGGCAGATTTCTTGTCAAGATTGTCAAATGTAGATACGGAGGAATTGGTTGAAGATGCATTTCCTGATGAGAAGTTGTTTGTTATTTTTGTACAATCTCCATGGTTTGCAGATATAGCTAATTATTTAGTTACAGGGAAGATTCCTCTTCACTTTACTCCTAAACAAAAGAAACAGTTGATCAAGCAAAGTTCTTCTTTTGAATGGATAGGAGGTTTATTGTTTAAATGCAGTCCTGACCATGTTTTGCATAGATGTGTTCACAAGGATGAGGTATATGACATCCTACGAGCATGTCATGATGAACCATCAGGAGGGCATTATTCAGTGAAAAGTACCATTCAAAATATTTTGGGTATTGGTTACTACTGGCCATCCTTGCACAAAGATGTCAAAAGGTATGTCAAAAATTGTGATGCATGCCAAAGGATGGGTAAGCCTACTTTTACTAGTGAAATGCCTTTACAACCTCAATTAGGTACAAAACCATTTGAAAGGTGGGGGCTAGATTTTGTAGGACCCATTGATCCACCTTCCCAAGGGAAAGTGCATATCTTGGTATGTACTGATTATGTAACCAAGTGGGTAGAAGCCCATGCTTTTAAGCATGCCCGAGAAGAGAAAGTTGTTGATTTCCTGTATTCCCAAATCTTTCTATGATTTGGAGCCCCACATTCTATCACCACTGATCAGGGACCTCAGTTTACCTCAAAAGTTGTTGAAGCCTTTACAAAGTTGTATGAAATCAAACACCGAAAATCCTCACCTTACCATCCGCAAGCCAATGGCCAAGTTGAAGTGACAAATAGGGAATTAGAGAGGATCTTAACCAAAACTGTAGCAGCCCATAGGAGGAATTGGGTGGAGAAGTTACCTGAAGCAATTTGGGCTTATAACACCACTTGGAAATCCACTACTGGATTTACTCCCTATGAATTGGTTTATGGTAAAAAGCCTCTTTTGCCTATTGAGTTTGAATTACTAACTCTTCGAACTGCTTTGGAAGTTGGTATTGATTTGTCATAGGCACAAATGGACTAGATCCTGCAGCTCAATGCATTGGATGAGCTAAGGAGGGATGCATTGCACCAGATCGAGGTGATCCAGTCACAACGCAAGTTGTGGCATGATAGTCATATCCAACAACAAAAATTTCAACAAGGTGATTGGGCTTTGTTGTTTGATTCACGATATGAAGACTATCCTAGCAAGTTGCAGACTCGATGGCTCAGACCTTATCAGGTTGAGGAGGTATTTGCAAATGGAGTTGTACGTCTTTCACCAATAGATGATTCAAGAAGGAAAATGGTGGTTAACGGTCATCGTCTTCGGATATATCACAAACCATTAACCAAGGAGGAGTTTCTCAAGCAAGTAGGAAACTTGGATGTATCAATATTGGAAGGAAACCACTTCTTCCAAGATGGACTCAATCAAGTGACATAAACCAAAATATATAAAAAAAATGAATAAAAAATAAATAAAAAATATATATAAATAAAAATAATAATAATTCAGAATGTGAAAACCTCTTTGAGGCGCATCTGAATTGGGCTTACATGAAAACCAATTTTTTTGGCATGTTTGCCTCACTCTCCACCATTGTTCCATTCACTCTTCATCATTCCATTATTCCATTCACTCTTCATCATTCCATTATTCCATTCACTCTTCATCATTCCATTATTCCATTCACTCTCACTATTACTCACCTTTGGTCCATTCATTTTCACTTCACTCCATCATTGTTAACGTTTGTTCCACTCATTTTCCCCTTTGTTTCACTATAGTTCAGATTGCACCATGTAAAGAGTTAGCGCAGAATCAGCCAAAAACAACATTTGTACAAAATGTGGATAAACAAGTTTCTTCAGGTATGTGCCTTTTTCTATTTTAATAGTGTGAATACTTCTTGTATGATGTATGATATCCCTAATTGGCATAAAAACATACATAAGTTAGTTTCGAAAGGTTATCAAAAGAAATCCTCTTGAAACGATAAAACTGCTCTAGAATAAACCTGTTGCATACAAATACTCTCGAATGAAAACTTTGGAAGATATCTTGCTCAGGAATAAAGCTAATGATAAAAGTTGGTAAAATGAATTAACAAATGGTTAATTCATTTTAAACTCTAGAACCACGAGGCTCAGGCTCAAAAGTCAATAAAAATTTTCGTGGGTTCGTAAAAGTTATGCCAATTAGGATTGGAAGTTGTACCAAGGTGCAGGTTTCAAATTGGAGGTTCCAAGGCATGGATTCTATGAAAATATTTTACCGCATGTAATTGGTTGGCACACAACTCAATGGGAGGTTATTTTAAACCAAGCAATTTCCATTAATAACTTTTTCCATATCACCGTAAACGTCATAACAAATTAATTGCATGCGGGAAGAATAGGAGTAATGATGAATTATGTGCCGCCACCTGCCAAGCTTTGCCTCATGTCACATGATTTCTCATCATTCTGGCGTTGCTTGCATGTGTTTATCATCTTTAAGTTTCATTCTTTCCCTGACAGAAGTATTCCAGAATGAGAGAGAAAAAACCTGCGACATATTTTCAAATTAAAGCAAACAAGGTACGGGAAAATTCACCATGGGTGGACAAAAGAACAAAATTGAACCAAGAAATATAGAGTTTTTGTAGAGGGACGAGGAGTGTATGCGAATCTTCATGGAAGGGGGTTTTTTGCCCTTCTTGCGCAAATTTGATGGGCATTCATAAGTTTTAACAGCAAAGTTTGCGTGCACTTTTCATAGCAACAGAGTTCAAATCAGCGGCATGACTATTCAAGTAAGTCCTAAAATTCTTAGCCAAGTCACTGAATTGCCTCTGCAAGGGATTCACATAGGCAAATCTAGAAAAAATACATTAATAGAATTAGTTAATCAATTTAGAGGGGAAAATGACAGACCTACGGAGTTCATAATAAGCAACAATATTTGCAAAGGAGTTAAGAGAACCAATCTGCAACCACCATGGGATGAAGTTGCAGTCTGGGTCATCAGGTTTCTAACCTGTGATGGTCAATACCCTGTTCTTTCTGGTCATCATTTATGAATTTTAACTCACCTCCGCTATGGTCATTTAAACATTGAATTAAGAGTCAATTTGCCTCTGTATTTGTACCAAGAACTTGCAAATATGGCTAAAAAGTATCAAGCAGGCAAGGGGTCACCCAAGCATCATGGGTTAGTCAAAATTATTTGCAAACATCACTTTAGGGGGAATCCTAGGAGTTTTGATCACTTTTTCCATACTTGGGATGAGTTTGTTGAAGAAAACATTGTTGAGAGTCCCACTTATGGAGAAGAGACAGGGGAGGCTAACCCTAACCCTGAGCATAAACCTGGAGCTTCTGTTGGCATAGCCCCTTCATCTCCAGAAGGACCTCCCTCATCATGAACGAGAACATAGAGGAATGTCGGCTCTGACCAAAAGAGAAAGGTCACATTTTTAGAGGATGTACAAACATTCCACACTTTTGAAGAAGGGGAACCCTCTAATCAGCAAGAAACTAGAATTTTTGAGTCTAGGTCTCCTAGTTCTAAAAGAAATAGGAAGCAATCTATTTTAGGGTTGAGGAGATCCTCAAGGCTTCAGAAAGTTGCTGATACAAAGGAGATGCAAACAAAGGAGAAGAGGGAACATAATGATGTTTCTAAAACCCATACTCAGCTTATGGAGGAAACTATGCAAGAAGCTGAGGCTATCAGCGGCCAAGATGTAGATATCTCTGGACAAAATGTGGACACTTCAACAGAAGAGGAAATGCCTTCCATTTCTCTCAATTATTCCTCATATTTTGAGGAACAAATTGAAACAAGAGAAGCACAGGAAGACAACTATTTTTGGTCTACCAAGATCCCTTGTAGATTACCCTGACTCTAAAGAAGAGCTTGAGGCAACAATAGATGAGAAATATGATTCAAGTGCAGAGGAAGAGGAGGAAGTTGATATTAAATCTCAGTTACATGCAGCCAGAAGTGTGATCAAGACCCAAACAATATGGATTGAGCAAAATGAAGCCTCCTTAAAGGAGAAGGACAATATCATTGCCAAGTTATGGCAAGAGATAGAAGCTGTAAAGGCTAGGCTCACACTTTTGGAATAGTAGCCTTCTCAAACAGACTCAGGGGATGAATTGGCTAGTTTGTTAATGAATTTAGTAGGAAATGCAGAAATAAGTTCACCTGGCAGAGTTGCACCTGATGAAGCACAAGAGGCACAATAGAATTTAGGGGATGAGCAACCAGGGGCACTTGTGCAAGTGTCCAAGGAGCCACAGTAGATGACCATGGTAACAACAACCCCAGAAGCAGCCATAATAGTCCAGGAATAGGTAAATCCACAAATTCCCCAAAATATTGTTAATGTGAACATTCCTAAAATTAAGCTAATTGAAGTGGGGATACAAACAGAATCCCCTACAGTAGAAAAAGTAAATGTTGGCATTCAGGTTAATACTGTACCTCAGATGCAACCTATGAATAGGTCACCTAAAACAATTTCATTAGTAAAATATAATGAGGATATAGCATATTGGATGACCAAATGCCATCAATTGGAGGGAAAGGTCTCCTCATTGCAGACCTTAATAGAAGAAATAAAGCAGAAAGACTCTAAAATTGAGAAATTAAAGGGGCAAGTATAGGACATATGTCAGATTGTTGAATGCATGGTTCAATGTCGAAGGCCTACCAGATTTTACAGTTTAATTTTGAAGGAGAGGTACCTCCGATGGCAGACAATGAGAATTACCTCTGGTCTCTCCCACACATTTGAGACACCAGGTGAATTCTTGGAAGCTTTCTAGCAGAGCTCTAGAGAACACCAAAATTTACTATGTGAGTTATTTCTTCATAATTTCTTTCTACCAACTGAAGTTATTTTCCTCCCCCACATATTTACTGGCGATATTCAGCTGAGGGCTTTTCAATCAATGCTTCAGAATCAGATTTACTGGGAGCAGGAGAAAAGGGCTAGTAAATCCATAGAATCCCAAGTTGTTTTTCTCATTAGACCTGTCCACTTAAATCACAGAACTTCCACCAATCAACATTATACACTAATGAGAAATGATAGGGTAAGGAAAATGTACCTGGGAAATTTGTAGGCATGCATAGATGGTTTTCAAATATTTTGTGCAACATCATTTGCTGACGCTTTGTCACCTCGTAAAAGTAGATGGGGTGAGTTACCTATATCTTTGCAGAAGAGAGAACCTGTCACACCTAACAATTTAATATGGTCAAGAAGAAGGGCTACAAGCATAATCCAAACCATATTTGAGGTCAGGGAGCAATGGATTGGACTCAGGTACAGAATGCCAACTATAATCACTCATGTTCCATACTACTTTGATAATGATTCTCAACCGAAAGAACAATTTTAGGAATGGCTCGGGGAGATTCAGATGCACAAAGGATACTATCAAGTTGGAAGCAGATTATGAAAGTATGCTGAGCGATACCTGGATGTGGATCTTTGTGCTATTGTGGTAGAACAAAATGCATGAGGACATGCATTAGAACAGGCTGGGGGGAAATGATGAGGCAAAAAATTGCCTCATAAAATACTACTTTGATAAACTTTTAAACCCATTTGGAACTTCTTATGTTGTGATTTTATGTTAATCTTAGAGATACTATGCATTATGTGATGGTATTTACATGTTAAAATGATGAAAGTGCATATACTCTATTTTGACTAATTTGTCCATGTTTTATATTATGATTTGGTTGTTTATTTCAGTATATTCTACATTTTATGATTTGGTTGTTTATTTCAGTATATTCTACATTAATTTAGGTATTACAATATTTAGGTACTTCATTCATAAGGTTTATGTTTCTTCCATAAGTTTATTTCACAGTTTGCCCATATTTTTTGAATTACTTTAAGGTGCCAAGAACTCTGTCAACAGTTGGCTATGCAGGAAACTGGACTTTTTCCATACAAATTCCAGCCAACTATACATATACAACATGGCATGGAATTTGTCCACTCCAGCTCAAACCAAAAGTGGAATTAGTCATCTAGGTGCTCAGAGAAACCATATCCACTGCCACAATTGGTCTCATGTGCTTTTGTTGCCAGATATAACAACAACCTTGTTCTGCTGCCTGATATTCCGGAGCTACTCCGAAATAAGCGCAGAGGGTTTAAAACTAACTGAATGCATCTTTAATCACCATAAACAAGAGGTAAATGGTGACTGCAATCATTTTAGGAGTATCCTTATCCATTCTTACACCTATCCCTCACCGATGGAAGCCAAAAGCTTGAGTGGAGAAGGCCTGAAGGGTCAAAACCTTGCATTTATGGAAGAACAGAATTGAAACAGTTGTAACAGTCCTATATAACAGCATTAAACCTTATCTATAATGTACCTTATTTGTATAAATGAAGTGCTCCCATCTGGTTGAAGGGAGGGGAGAGAGGAAATAAATAAGTAATAGATGTTTTAGATATTGTAATTGTCTATTACAACAACACAGTAGTGTGCAGGTCTTTCCCTGCACTATTGTTATGTTGCTAGAATGAAATAAAGGTGCATCATTTGTCATTTATTTATGTTCAATTCTGTGTTGAGTTTGAGTACTTAATAGTTTAGAGCAATTTTATTTGCCCTCTTTTGGTTCAGGAAGCAAGGGCCACTTCCAGGTCCAGAGGAGGGTTTTTACCTGATAGAATTCTGCTATTTTTGGCTATGGCAGGTCAGTGGAGATCTGACAGTTCTTGCATGGTTAGTGATTAGTATAATGTGGCATTTTAATGCATGGTAGGTAACTCATCTAGAATAGATTTTATAGCATAACATTTTTTTATTTTAGCTTTAGCATTTCCAGTCTATATTTCCAGTTTGCATCGGAGAATTTTTGGTTAATTCGGTTTGCTACAGATTTGCAATATTTGCTTACCAACCTTTAAATTTCATCATTGTCTTAGGTTTCATTTTATGCAGGTGTGAAGTTTCAATTCTGAAAAGTTTCATTGTTGTTATAGTTAATTTCAATTTTTTTTATTTTAAATTATGTCAATTAAATTCTACTATTTTCAGCTTTGCAATAGTTTAGTTTTATTTTTCTGCAACAGTGTGAATTTCAATTCTGCAAGGATAAGGAGTTTAGTTTTAGTTTTTAGGAGTAATAAAGGAGACCCCAAACACCCCAATCTCTAACTATTCCATGAATAAAGCCATGATCTAAATGAACTAAAATTCAGTCTGTTAACCCTTGCTTTCGTATATAGCCTTGGACACCACCCTGGATTGACACATAATGATTAAATGATGAATATTTGATGACACTCATCAGGGGTACCCCAACCCGATAGGCATTAATGTCCCTAATGCCTTATTTTACAAATTTTTTGGAATGACACTATTTTTGCACCACTCCTTTCTTTTAAACTAGCCACCCCTTTTTGTGTTTGTTGTTCTTCACCCATAGGTGTCTACATCTTTCTTTGATGCATTTATTAGGCCATAAATGCATCAAAGAGGGGGTAAAATTTAGACATGGAAAATTGACCCACCCAAGTGAGTTATTTTTCCTAGAACCCTCAAGAAGGCCCTTAAACTTGTCTAACACAAGTTTTGACCTCATTTCCTCCATTTTCTCCTTTTTTTCCTAGCTTTGCCAAAATTGTGGTCACTCCTTACAAGGCGCAATTTTGGCAAGTTAGGGTTTTCTCTTAGAAAATACTCTTTTTTGGGCCAACACTTAGGATGTCAACCCTCCCCTAAGTTGTCTTTTCATTTTCCTACCCTTTTTCCCTCCAAAAATCTTATAAATAGAAATTTTGGATCCTGTTTTTCTCCCTAAGATTTTTTTTACAAGAGAGATACTGGAAGTTTTCCAAGTGATCCTAAGTTTTGAGAAGGATAATTGTCTTCTACAAAGATCAAGTTTTCTCTGGTTTTATTTTGTTGCTATATTATTGATTTGCTACTCTTCGTGGATAAGTGTTGGAGCCTTGAGGAGGAATCTACCATTTTGTGGAGGTCTTCATTCTTTTGTTTGTTCTTTCACTACCACCAAGATTATTATTGCATTTTAGTGTTTTTAAAATCATTTATTTTACATTTTGCATTTAATTTTGCATTCAATCTATCATTTTTGTATTTTTGTTGCAAAATCATACCTCTTCCATATAGGGCATGAATTCAATAGAACCCAAAATTGTGATCACCCCTTACAAGGTGCGATTTTGGTTTCATCAATTTTGGGGGTAAAATTTCACTCCCAAACCTTCAATTTTCACCTGCATGTTCTATTTAGACTGTAACATTGTTGTTTGCATTCTATTTTTTGTACTGTTTCATTTCTTGCATCTTGTCTTGTTTATTTCCAAAAAGGTCAACGATCGCTTTTGCTTTCAAATGGTTAGCTAAAAGGACCAAGGGATTTTTATTGTTGCACTTCCAAACTCAGTCTTACAATGGCCTAAGTAGACCCCCAAACGTTGATCAAATTTTATAGGGATTTTTGAAGCTATTTTTTAGGTTGTGAAGCAATTGGACACATCTAGACGTAATTTAAGAGCTAAGATCATCTGTCAGATAAAATAAGTGCTCTAATTTAATATCTTAGGCTTTTTTTGTTTGCATTATTTCCATTTCTATTTTAAAACCTATATCATAAATAAAGGAAAATATTTGGTCACATTCTAGGCATTTGAAATAATAAAAGCATATAGTTTGCACTCTAGGTTAAATCTATTTGTGCATTCTCTCAAGCCCTTGCTAAAAAGAAAAAAAAATATTTTATTTAAATTTAGGTTTTAGTTTTCGTCAAAAATCAAAATCATCCTAGTATTAGTCCTTATTTGCTTTTATTTTTGTTTACTTGCATTGTTCTTTCATTTTATTAGCTTAGATTTTAGAAAGGCCAAATATAGGTGTTTGCTTAATATACACATCAAACACTTCCACCCTAGACTTGGAGCGAGTCCTTAAACCATTCCTAGTGAACCCTTCAATCCCCAAGCCCTCGAGTGTAGAGAATATAACACACCCCTACAATAACCTCAAATCACAATAAATCCAACTGAGAATCGTACGCAACAGGGTAGTTCTCCCCCTCTACAAAAATAACCCTACATTTGAAATCCTCTAAACCATGTTCACTCTATCTATACATACTCCTGCATCCAATACCACAAACACTATTTATAAAATCCCTTCATCTTCCTTTTCCATCTTACAATCCATATTTATTACACTACCACTACTGGATCATCCAACTTTAGTTATTTTTAATAAGCTTAAGGAGATGAGCCAAAATTCCCAAGAGTGGTGGAATAATAAGACACCCAGGTGGGTAGAGGAGCTTTCTCTTCCCAAGAAAATGATGGTAGTGGATCCAACTACTTATCAGTAGATGAGGATCACAACCATACCAAGGGTAAATAAGATAGAAATTTAGATGATACATGATGATTACCAAGTGAGCACAGAAATGATGGATATGTTTCAACCATCATTGGAAGACTCTCTGCATAATGCACAAGCCCATGTTAGCACTATCTATTTTCAAGGTGACCAATTAAGAGATATATGCCAAAAATTGAAAGGAAAAGTCAAGGAATTGGTAAAAGAAGAGCAAGATGTAATGAAATCCTTGTAAATGTAATTCAAAAATAGAAAGAGGATAATAGAGATTGCACAATTTCATAAGTAGGCACAAGAGACTCAAGAAATAAATAAAGCACTAATAGAATAGATTCAATACTTGAAACAATAGCTATAATAAAAAAGAAAGAGTCAAAGCTTCTTGCTTCTCTAAAGAGACCCTTAAGCAGTTGAGGAAGGATAGCTAGAATAAAGTCCTCCAATATGTTGTCAAAGCTTACTGCATTGTAGGCTACCTAGACTTCAGTGCATGAGTCATTAAGGAAGTAACAATGGATTTTGAAAAGGCTCAAGCTGAAGTAGGAGATATACTTGAATAACCTAAGGACTTAATGAGAATATCAAAAAGAAGATCTGAACCAATTATGATAGCCATCCCTAATGACCGATGGAACACAACAAGGAATGTATCTCAGATCGTAATCAAAAGGCATAAACAAATCCAACAAAGTTGAAATGATAGATAGACTGTAGAACATGACAGACAAAATAATGAAGTCTATAAAGGAAGTAAAGAATTGGGATATCTAGGATTTTGGGATGAAGAGACTTGGTTTTTGACCAAAGAAGATCTTTAGGATCATATATAATTAGTTGCCAATGATGAAATAAAAATATATCAGTGGAAAGAGCCCATCGTAGAAGCCCAGGTGCTCAAATTTATAAATAAAATGGCTCTGATGCAATATTAAATTCAAGAGATTACCAGAAGATATTAATATTCTTCTTAAAAAAAAGTATATCAGCTAAAAAGGATACATAAAATAGTTTGGGAACTCAAAAATACTCCACAAAATATATGGATAACAGTCTTCTTAGTCCTTGATAAAGTAGAAGTTTTAGGCAATGAAGAGGATCAAAGGATAAAGAAGAAGAAGATACCCTTGAGGCAAAAATTCCTCTACACAGGGTGGTCAAGAGACACCTGGCACATAGGAAGAGGCACGAGAGCAACTAAAATATAATGATGTGACACCTTCAACACCATAGGGATAAAGGACAAAATACAATGTGCTAAAAGGATAATAAGCCACCTAGAAGGTCTGAATAGGTAAAACACATTTTATTCCCATTAAAAAATGTATTTCCATTCCATTAACCATTTTTTTATAAATATTACAAATCATTTATACTTTTCACTTTAACATAAATCACCTACTCATTACATCTCATTTTTTCAAAAGTCATTTTCCATTATAATAAACTTCACTTACATTCCACCTCATCATCACTTTGACTCTACACACAATGGAAAAAAGCATTATGATTTCTCAATTCTCACAAGTGGAAATTCCTAAGGAGGCAACAAGAATGCAATTAAATTTGATGATCTCATTTCCATAGCAAGGGGAGATGTCTTTTTTACAAAAAAATGGTTGTTTATTGAAGGCTAAAGACACAAAATTGGGATACTCAGAGTTAATATTATGTCAGTGGTAAAATCAACATGATACTTCCTCTACCTAGGAATGTGTAACATCAAGTGCATAAAGTCATGATGCTCAAAACTAGGCTCACCTTGTTTTTTATGTCAGCAAGCCTAAATTGAAGCCTAGGATCATGCAAAGGAAGAGTGAACAAATTTGGAATGCATAAAGTTATGTTGCTCAAACTAATGACGTCAACCAAAGATAAAAGGGCCTAAAACCATGTAAGTCAAACAACTAAGACCAAATGCACAAAGATATGATGAACAAAATTAGGTTACCCTTGGTGATGGTATAATGATTCTCAAAATGAAACCCAAAATCATGTAAGGAAGATTAAGATGCATAAAGTCAGGATATAAGCCATCAAAGAAAAAGTACACAAAATTGGGTCACTTAAACTGATGATGTTAGCATCATCAATTTGAAGCTCGATATCATGCAAACAAATAAATCAATATACAAAATAAAGTGAAAAAATCTGGAACATATCCCAGGGTGACATTATTATAACAAAATTTTGGTTTCATTCCAAAGAGACTCACAAACAAGATAATAAGGTTGACTTCAAATCAAAAACTCATGAAACATCACTATTAGACCTATAATCACCATGTTACCTTCAAACTATCCCCAATTGATGACACTATGGCATGAAAGTGATATTTTTGGCAAATTAATTGCAATAACGCAACCACTTGTAAAATATAGTTGCAAATCGATGAATCAAATTCAGCACAAATTTTGATTTAAACATACGATGAAGTCTAGAGAAACCACCTCAGCATTTTAGTTTCTTGCCAAGCTATTTTTTTAATAGTCCTCCGGCTATAAATTTCCTATTGTAAATTCAAAAAATAGCCTATAAATAAGCCGAGAGGCCTCAATACAAGTGTTAAATATATAGTCCTTACTTGGTATTGCTATGTAATATTTCTACCAACTAATGAAGTGATAGTTGTTTAGCCTCAATTACTATTCAATTCTAGTTTTTTATGTATGCACTCTTTGTTTTAAGTCATTTTTATTACACTTAACAATTAGTCTATTTTTTTAAAGCAAATTCTACTTTTTGCATCACTATTGGATTGCTAATTATTCAAGTCCTTGGAATGAGTTTTTTTATTGATTGAAGGAAGGGTTTTTGAAAGGGTCCCAAAACCTTTTACAACAAGCTAAAATAAATAATATGAATAACTATATAGAATAGGAGAGAGTCTCCATGAGAAAAAAAGAGAGGACCTCACTAAGAGGTCATGAGTGATACTATCTCTAGAGGAAAGTCTAAGGGAAACAACAACAGAGGGGAACTCTAGAGATAGGGATCATACAAACCAACTAAGAGGAGGAACACTAGAGGTCAAGGTGTCCACCAACCAAAATGGAAAGGAAGAAAAAATAAAATAAAAATAAAAGGGGAAGAGGCTCTTCATTCACCATTTCCAAGAGCAAGGGAAGTCACATGGTCTATCAGATCATCTCCATAAAATTGGTTATTGTATTAATATAGGATGACTATAGCTTGGTAGAGTAGAGAGATGGTAATTTTTGCTACTCTAGTCAGGGCTCTCATCAGGTCACTAAGAACCAAAATGTAAATTTTCTTGGTTATGAATGGAATATGGGCCCTTTATTGAGTGTGGCTAGATAGCTTGGAGGAGTTGCTTTAGGGAGATCCATTTTGGATAGAATAATGCATAGAGAAATATTCCTATTTGATAATTTTATGAGGTTGGGATGAGTCCTCTAAAATATTAGGGTCATGTTCAAGGATGATGGGGGACTTCATCTTCCTATTTTAGGACTTGGTTTGAGAGGACCGACGATGGGACTCTGACTTAACAGTGGGAGTTGCATATTTAACCTTGCACTTGAAATCAAGATTTCAACTAGTCATAGGAGAGGGATGCTTCTACGTAGACTCATCGATAACATCAAGTTGAAAATTCCCATGAAGGTTAGACTATAGGAGTTGGGGGAAATTTGAAGGGCTTCCCACGCATGATAAGATAGCCGTTTGGGATTCCTTCTAGAGAATATATTATTAAAGGATTATATGGATATCTTGATGCATAGGAAAAGATGAAGATCCTTTTGGGACATTAAGGAGAGATCTCTCAATACACTTGAATAGGTATTCCAAGATATTTATGGTCTTCTTGTTGTAGAGGTGATTAAAAAAGGTAGGGTGGAAGCTTATTATAATTGTATGAGGACCATCCACATTGAAATTTTATAGAACAAGAAACATAACCTTATCCTAGGGCTTTGCGAGGGGCTTTTACACAATATTTTCATCGTCCCTATGGACTTTATCACCTTTTTCTTATAAATTATTTAGCTCACCAACTAGTGAATGCTTTTATTTCTATATGATCTCACCATTGTTAGGGAGTCCTGTCACTTTAGAAAGCAGATCAATATTGATGGTGAACCTAATTCCTCTAAATGAGAATTTACCTTCATCCCATGAATGGGTTAATTCCTAGGAAATTTTTGTCATTACTACTAAACTTCTAGAGGAAAGGAAGAAGTCCATAATCATTGAATATCTCCTTGATCAACTTGTACAAATGAGGACCTTGGACTTTAACCTATAGTTGTAATAATCCATGTGCAACACTAGATTTAAGGGAGAAAGGCGAGGGCTAGGTAGGGGTTTATGGAGGGGAAAGGATAGGGGGTGACCAGATCCCCAGCCATGAACACAACTAACCAAGAGTCAACAAAAGAGATAATGACTAGAGGCAAAAAAACTAGCTGAGGAAAATAAACTGCAATGGTTGATAGTATTGCAACAATTTAAACTTAAAGAGGAGGAATTTTACCCTTTAAGAAGGATCAAGAAAATATAGGTGTGCATGTTGATGCATCTAGAAAAAATATGTTGTCATGACCATTTATGATCTTCTCCATGTTGATAAATCCTCATCGAACTGGCTACCTTCAAAGGAAGGAAGGTGGTGGAAGACTCGATAAGGCTATGACCAATGGAGGAAGTGATGCTATCAATAAAAGATATCATAATTTATGCAAATAGGTATGAGCTAATGACATGGTAGGGGTATGAGGTGGCATGGAGAAAATTTTGGAAATATGAGCAAGGTTTGTTGTCATTGATGTCAAATAAGAAAGCAAGGTTTATCGTCATTAATGTCATGAGGATGATGACCAAGTTTCAATGTCATAATTACATTTAGTCAAAAGGTTTATGTCAAAATTCCAGTGTTATAAATGTCCTCCAGTGGTTTTCCACCAAGGCAAGAAGCAGGTTTATAAAAATAATAATATTATAATATATAATATTATAATATTTTCTGGTTATAGTTTGGTGTGAAGAGAAACAAAGGTTGTGGAGTGATACGTTTATTATTTTCCAAAAGACCCATGTGAGAGTTTATAATGCCCTAAGTTTTAAATTATTTAAATTTAAATATTTTACCTAAAGGTAAAATTTAAATTTAAATTAATTTAAAGGGCCATAATTCGAAATAAATTCAAAATAGAATTATTTCATCTATCGATGTGTTTGAAGATATTGCCATGCATATAAAAGGGGGTAGGAACCCACCTTGGTAAAATTTATCCATGCGATCAATTTGAATGAAAAACCAATTTGTGCACCAAAGGTTTGAAGGTAATCACATGTGTTAGAAGCTTTAATGAGGAAGACTCAGGCATAAGTGCTAGTGGAGCGCACTTCTCAAATATAAGGCACTAGTAGCGCAGTTGGTAGCGAGGGCAGTGGTAAGTTGCTCGTAAGCGATAGGTCATGGGTTTAAATCCATGTGATAGTGTTTTGGGTAAGGCAAATTTGGTTTTCATTTTGTTCGCATGATCGAAGGAAGCTTAAGAGGGAGGCGTGAACCTCATTCATTGTGTGTGGGCACACAGCCCACTTGGTCATGCACTATGCAAAGGCACTTGGGAGAAGGGGATTATGAGGTCAAAACCCATCGAAACCCTTTTTGTTGCAATTAAAAGGTATGTGCTTATTTGCCAAGGTTTGACATTGCCTGCAAAATGCATAAAGGTGGAAATTAAATTTTTAATTTCTTGAAGGTTTTATTATTAAAATTTATATAGTTAAAAGGTTTTATGAGTTATAAAAGGAGATAAAAAGGTATGCAAAGTTTTAATTTGTGTATTTGATTTTTAAGTGGTTAAAAGGAGTTATAAGGGTGCCAAGGGTGTTAGATGTTTTGTTGAAATAAATTTATAGTATAAAAATTTATTTGAGAGGAGAAATAAGGTATAGTTGATTTTTGATATTTTGACTTGATGATATATTTTGAAAGAAAATATTAAGGAGATATTTTTGCTATCTAACCTTTGATATTGGCAAAGAGAGTGAGTTTGATTGAGTTAGGTTTTGAGATTCAAATATTCTTCAAAAAAAAGGTATGGGCATATCTTCCTTATGAGTGAAATATTGTTGGATGTTGTGAATGCTAATTTTAAGTTAAGAGGATTGTTTGATAAGCATTGTTGAGTTTGGTTTTGAGAAATCCAATGTTGATTGATGTGGATTTTTTGGAATGAAATTTGATACTAAAACCTTGTTTGATAAGCATTGTTGGAAATATTGAGTAAGATTTCATATGCTTGATTAGGGTTTGTGAAATATCATGAGTATCATTGTTATGTGAAGCTGAGAACTATCTTGAACTAGGGTTTGTGGAAGATCATGAGTATCATTGTTATGTGAGGTTTGTTTGATAAGCATTGTTGAATAAGCATTCATTAAGTGATTGGTTGAGTGGAGTTGTTTGGACTTAGTTGATTGGAAGTGTTGGAGTGATAGTTCAAGTTCTATGAAACAAATTGTTCTTTATTATTAAATTATTTGAAGAGAGTTTGGAAGTAATTGAGTGTTGTGTGATAGTGAAACATATTGAGTCTCTAACCATTATTTATATTTTTATGTGGTAAAATGATAGAGATTGAAAGTGGTTGAGTATTGTTGTGAGTGTGAAGCATATTGAGTCTCTGACCATTCTCTATATGTTTTTGTGAGATTAAAACAAGATTCTATGTGAAGATTGTTTGTGTGATTGAAGAGGTTTTATATAATAGAGTGAGCTGAGTTGAGTAAGCTTTTGTGGAAGCTTACAATCAGATTGGATAGAGTTGAGACAAGTCTTGGTGAAGACTTGTTGGACAGATTTGTGTGAGATTTTACTGAAGCTTACAATGCATATTTGAGGTAATTCTTGATGAAGACTTTTTGAGCAGATTGGACAAGTTCTAATGAGGACTTGCAGAGCATATTTGAGGTAAGTCTTAGTGAAGACTTTTTGAGTAGTTTGGACAAGTTCTAATGAGGACTTGTAGAGCAGATTTGTGGTAAGTCTTTGAGAAGACTTGTGAGCAGAGTTGATTGATTTATTTGTTCAAGCCTTGAGTTAAGGTTTGAAACAGATCTAGCAGATTTGATTTGTGATTGAATTAATCTTTGTGTTAAGGTTTGACGACATATTTGAGATAGAGATTAAACATATTTGTTCTAGATCGAAGGACTATATTTAGTGCAGATTTGAGATAGAGATTGAGCATATTTGTGCTAGACCGAAGGACTATGTTTAGTGCATATTTGAGATAGATATTGAGCAGATTTGTGCTAGACTAAAGGATTGTGTTTAGTACAAATTTGAGAGAGATATTAAGCAGATTTGTGCTAGACCGAAGGACTATTTTTAGTGTAAATTTGAGATAAAAATTGAGTATATTTGTGCTAGATCAAAGGACTGTGTTTAGTGTAGATTCGAGATAGAGCTAAGAGTAAGTTTTGGAGGTTATAGAGCAGAGGAAAATAGTCTCCAATGGATAGATATCCATTAGCCAGGGTAGAGAGGATAGAGGTATTCAGTGGAAAGAGATCCACAACCGAGTAGTGGAGGCATTAGTCTTCTAGAATATCACCAGCTAGATTAGAGTTGATTTGTGATTGAGTTAAGTTTTGTGTTAAGGATTGAGAAAAAATTTGAGATAGAGATTGAGCAAATTTGTGCTAGACTCGAAGGACTGTGTTTAGTGTAGATTTGAAACAGAGATTGAGTAGATTTGTGCTAGACCGAAGGACTATGTTTAGTGTATATTTGAGATAGATATTGAGAAAATTTGTGCTAGATCAAAGGAATGTGTTTAATGCAGATTTGAGATAGATATTGAGCATATTTGTGCTATACTGAAGGACTATGTTTAGTATAAATTTGAGATAAATATTGAGCAGATTTGTCCTAGACCGAAGGACTATGTTTAGTGTAGATTTGAGATAGAGCTGAGAGTAAGCTTTGTAGATGACAGAGTAGAGGATAGTAGTCTCCAGTGGATAGAGATCCATTATCCAGGGTAGAGAGGATAGAGGTCTTTAGTGGAGAGAGATCCACAATCCAGATTAGTGGAGGCGGTAGTCTTTTAGAATATCACCAACCAAAGCAGAGGAGAAGGTGTTCTCTTATGGATAGAAATCCATGAACCAGTTAAGGGGATTGGTATCTCCTGTAGATAGATATCCATGAACTTGATTATGGTATCGATGTCTCCTTTGGATAGAGGTCCATAAATATTGTAATAGGGAAAGATTTCCCAAGAGATTTATTGAGAAAATTTTAGTGAAATATTTTCTTTGTGGAGTAGCCCACATTGGGTGAACCACATTAAATTGGTGTCTCTATTGTGTGTGGTGATTTTCTCATTGCTTTAATTACTATTGTTGACATTGCATTGATATATTAGATTATATAGCTTGAGTAAAGAAATATAAAAAATGGTCTTATACTATTCACCTGTTAGGATCCTCCATCCTAACATTATTAGTTAGTATTAGTTAGTATTATTAATCATTTAATTATTATATTATTAACTCATAAAGTGAACCATCACATCTCTTCATAACGTGAACCATCATGTCTCTTCATAACGTGAACCATCACGTCTCTTCACCAATGTAGCTTTAGGGTAGATATATATTAGGTTGGCCATTCACACAAATCATCAAAAGAAGAAGATTAAGAAGCATAGATTCTAAAAAAGGAGACCCTATAAGTGGCAAGGAGGGAGCCCCCTATAGTGGCAAAGTGATTACAAGGGAGCCCCATTTAAGTGGCCTGTGATTATATTTTATATTAAATTATTTATCAATTTACACAAGAACATCATGGTTCTTGCATTTGGTATCAGATCCATGTGGGACCCAGTCATGTGGGAATTTATCAAAGATCTTTGTCAAATCACATCCATTCATGAGTATCAAACTTGGTTTGAGGATATTACCAAACACAACACAGGGTTGGATGAATCAATTCTCATATATAGCTTTATTAGTGGGAGGAAATTAGAATGGAGGTGATAAGGTTCAATCCCTATACCATGATGCAGACCTATGGATTGGCCAAACTAGTCGAAGACAAATTCAATACTCAACGTCAATTAGGAAAAACACCTATTTAAGCTCAAACCACTTACACCTGTTATAATTAAAGTGCACTATACCTTCACCTTGACACTTGTCAGTTTCACTTGACATTTGTCATGTTATCAAATAGGCCTTCTGCCTATATATGTAACTCATTTCCATGTACACTTGTTTTTTTCTTTAGTTAGGATAGTGCATTTTAAGGGGGAATGTTAGAATTAAAGTGCACTATGCCTTCACCTTGACACTTGTCAGTTTCACTTGACATTTTTCATGTTATCAAATAGGCCTTCTGCCTATATATTGTGAAAATGACAAGTGTCAAGGTGAAGGCATGGTGCACTTTAATTCTAATATTCCCCCTTGAAGTGCACTATCCTAACTAAAGAAAAAAACAAGTCAACATTAGGAAAAATTCCCCATTAATGTTGACTTCTCTAAAAGCAACCTATCATCCTCTTTATTATTGATTTGGTCTAGGCTCGTGCTCCTTGCGCTTGGCTCTCCAACCGTGAATAATGATAGATCAATTGTGTATACATCTCGGTCTGTTGCCTCAGGGTCAGCCACTTCCATGGGTCTGTTGCCACTGGGTCAGCCGTCTAAGTGCCTCGGGGTCATCATGGGTGCCTCAGGATCAGCCACTTCTGGGTCTGTTGCCTCTGTAGGTCATCCTCAAAGGATGTTGCCTCTCGTAGGTCACTGACTAGATTCACCATGAGTATCAAATCCCTCCTCATGGTGAACTCAATCTAGAAGGTGTCGGTCTGGCTTATGTTGCTTGTGCTTGGCTCTCCAACTATGAATAATGCTAGATCAATTGTGTATACATCTCGGTCTATTGCCTCAGGGTCAGCCACTTCCATGGGTCTATTGCCACTAGGTCAGCCGTCTAAGTGCCTCAGGGTCATCATGGGTGCCTCAAGGTCAACCACTTCTAGGTATGTTGCCTCTGCAGGTCATCCTCAAAGGATGTTGCCTCTCGTAGGTCACTGACTAGATTCACCATGAATATCAAATCCCTCCTCATGGTGAACTCAATATAGAAGGTGTCGGTCTCTACCAAAAAATGCACCTTAATACAAAGGAAAAACGAGCCATATAAGAGTGTCAGTATTTGTTGAAAATGCACTCAATACAATAAAATGAGCCATAGATCCAAATATGGAGGAGAAGAAGAAGAGAATGAAATCTTCTGGAGTGTCTTCATCTGTAGTCTTCAGAAGTAGATCCAAAAAAAACCTTGGATAGAGTCTAGGGTGTCTATGTCTATAGTCCCTAGAATAAGTGTCCTTATGGTAGTCACCTCATCTTATCGAAATGCATGGGTAACCAGCCGCTACATCCGCCAAGTAGATAGAGGGTACTACTAGATACTAGGTTCACTTACAAGTGCCTTGGGAGTGTTGGGTTCAACCGAGAGTGCACTCCAAGGTAGAAAAATTTGAGGCTAAAAATCTCAAATGAAATAGCCTTAGAATTACAAATGGACACCACCAATGTGTCCATCTCGAAAAATCATTTTTGATGACTATAAATACCCTTATGTTTGGGTTTGAATGGGACCTTCATCTTGTGGAAAAAAATCAACCTCTCTAGGTAGCAAATAAACATCGCACTGTGGTGGCATCGCACTTGCAAAATTTAAAAAAAAAAATAGTTTCATGCACGAGCATCCAAGTCCCCATACAAATTTGAAAAGTGGCCCCTCCACTTTAATAAAAAATTGCCCCTCACTTTAAAAATACTGTCATCGACCATACCCTTACAATAAAAAAAATATAAAGGGCCCCTCTCCATTTGACGCATGCACGTGGGTCCCACCCACTGCGGGGACTAATGACCAAAAAATTTATATGGCCCACATAAAGTGTTAACAACACCCACTCATCATCTTAACTAAATTTCCCATGGAGATTAAAAATAAATTTGATTTAGGGCCATATTACCGGCCATGCCCCCCGCTATATCAATTATATTGTGTACCCAATCAAAGAAACTCTAATAGCAGTGTCGACTGCTCCAACATGAAAAATAGTCGTGGATCCACCTAAAAATATCATGATCTTCACTAGGGCAACAAGTGGATGAATGGCCATCATGGGGACATATGCTCATGCTCTCGGAGCTCAATCTATGCACGTATTTTTGTAGACGATCAACGATTCCCTTAAGGGCACAAAAAAATAGGTGTCAAGAGGCAGATGGTACATCCACCATCAGAGCATGAACTCGTAGCCGCTGGATCCATGAGGTGAGGCACCAACGCCACCATTATATGGGAACACATCACTATCAATCAATCGAGTCATATTTCTAGGTCATCCATCTACCATGGCTGACTGTGCACATCTCTACCATAATCCTGTATCCCCACTTTGGCTGGCAAAGGATTCGCTACAAAATGAGATTTTGTTTTTCCTACTGTGGATGAGTGGAAGTGGACGGGGAGTTTGTCACAATGTTGACAAAGATTTGGCATAATATTTTTGGGACCATTGCTAGATTTTTGCAACTGTGAGGCGATCTGATTTGCATTAGAGGTGCCAGTGATGCTGCGGTGAATGGTGTGTTGTGCTCAAGATGCCTCCATCCATGGTTGCTTTATCAGGCATTGTTGCCCATCTCGATTGGCTTGAGATTGGCATCCTTGAGCTCTTATGCCATGCACTCACCCATGTGCAAGAATGGGACAGAACACATCTGTGATAGCTCCTCATACCACACATGCAACTCACCCTCGAGCTTTCCAAGAACGTGATATTTTCCCATAAGGTAGCCACGACAAGGTTAGCTCGATCTGGTGACTTCCTCGACTGGACTTCAATTCTTGCTAGCATCGACAATTGACTTAGCTCCTTCTTCAGCTAGGGATCGTTGCACAACAATATGGGAAGGCTCTCCTCTCCACAAAATTATTCATAAAATCTATAGTGGAGCACACCGAGGCCTCACCCAAGATGCCCATCGTGTTTGGCTGGTTGAACACACATTTTGAACCTATGACCATCCGAGCAGAGCACCCACTAAAATACAAGGACTTCTCACTCTCTTTGGTTTTTGGTAATAGCGATGACTTGATTGCATAGGCAACTAGGGTATAATACCCATACTTGGGAAATATCCCACATTTCTGCCTCAATAGCCTCTGTTGTTGCTGCCTCCTATGAATCGATCTCCAGACATGTTGTTGTTCATTGTTGTTGCAGATAGAAGATGGGCAATGCACTGTTGTGGTGGTGTTGTATTGTAGGGTCATTATCCCATGAAATAAGTCTGCCCTAATTCTTTGGAAGTATGGCATCTAAAAAAATAATCCCAACGAGCTATCATGTGGAAAACTCTCCTCAATCTTGACTCGCAATGCCTCATAATTCTTCACATTTGGCTAGCAACTAGTCGTTCACTATTGAGAGCATCCATCTGTGGGGGCTCGAATCTGGCAGGGCGAGGTAGGAAAGAATTTTTCTCCTTCAATATTGTAGGGTATAAAATCTACCATTGTAGCAAAAATAAAGAGGAAGATACCACAAATCTCAAAAATAGTGAGAGCCAAAGACAAGTGAACCAGAAGGTGTGGCTATTGAGAGTGCTGGAGAAAGTGGTGAACCCAAAAAAATTGTAGTGGCGATAAACTGAACAAAGGAGCAATAGCAAAACCAAAGCCATTGAATGAAAACAACATTGAGGCCTAAATAGAGAACCAGTAAAACTACACCAATAACCCAGTATAAAACTAAATAAAAAAGAAAATCTTCATTAAAATGCAAGGATCTTTTTTTATAAACCAGATCGGTTTACACCAGCAAGTTTAGAGCATACTCAGATTTCGCATCTAAAAGGGGAAGGATGAGGGGGGTATTTCCATGAGGGAAATCCCCCCTCAAGCTCACAAGTCCAGAGAAATCCTGGAGCTCTGATACCAAATGTTAGGAGGTAAACTAATGAGATATGTTACAAATGAAAAGGGCTACAATATATAGGCATAAGCCTATATGAAACGCATAACACTTGTCAAGAGAAACTGACAAGTTTCAAGGTGAAGGCATAGTGCACTTTAATTCTAACAACACCACCCTCAAACCTAACCAAACTTTACCAATTAAGCATCTCAACTTTGAGGAGATGAAGGAACGGTGAGTGAAAGACCTTTGCAATAATTGTGATGAGCAATTTGGACCCCACCATAAATGCACTACACTAACATTGTATTTATTGAAGGAAGTTGATCCTTATCAATCCATAAAAGGTGAAGATGAGGTAGATGTACAATTTTTGAATATGGTTGATCCATGTCACTCCATAGAGCAAGAAGATGAGGTAGTTGTGTCTAACGTTACTGGCACACCTACTCACAACAATTAAGACAATGAGGTTGATGTGCAATAAGTGATCAATGCACCCAAAAAATATGAGGTAGACATACAAGAAGTGACCACTGAAGGCCAGAAATTCACTCTACAAGACCTACACACAAGATCCTTACCAACTGTAAGTTATCAGCACATGACCAAACCTATTCAAAACCAATGCAAAGTGACTACACACTCCTTCGTTGGCTCTACCAAGGAACCACAAAATGATTTAGAAGAATTACCACCACTTTTGATGCATCATTCTAAATTTTTTGAGGGACCCCAAGGTTTGCCATCCCATCATCATCATGATTCTCCTAATGAATATTGTACTATTTTTCTTGAAAATCCCCCCCTAACATTTCCACCTTCAAGATATCCCTACCTTCGAAAAAGTGACATTAAAATAGTACAAGAACTTGCAAAAATTTTGCTTGGAAAACAAAATACAAAGCTCCTCACTTTGAGCTTTGAGGATAAAGCTCTTTTTAAGGAGGGTGGCATGTTAGGATACTCCATCCTAACATTATTAGTTAGTATTAGTTAGTATCATTAATCATTTAATTATTATATTATTAACTCATACAGTGAACCATCACATACCTTCATAACGTGAACCATCATGTCTCTTCATAACGTGAACCATCACATCTCTTCACCAATGTAGCTTTAGGGTAGATATATATATATTAGGTTCACCATTCACACAAATCATCAAAATAAGAAGAATAAGAAGCATATATTCTAAAAATGGAGCCCCCTATAAGTGGCAAGGAGGGAGCCCCCTTTAAGTGGCCTGTGATTACATTTTATATTAAATTATTTATCAATTTACACAAGAACATCAGGGTTCTTGCATCTACAAGCTTGTGTTCTTTAATTGGTATTAGAGTGGGTTCCTTCAAAAGAGTTTAACAACTTGAAGGAAAATCTTACAAGAACACATATGGATTCTAAGGATGGATATTCAAGAAATTCAGCACCATTTTTTTATGGGAACAATTATGTACTTTGGAGTATGAGAATGAAGATTCACCTAATGGCACTTGGAAATGAGGTATGGGAAGCAATTGAGAATAAATACATACCGCCAACTACTTCACCTATAGATAAATATGGTAAGCTTAAACATCATTACAATTCAAGAGCAATGAATAGAATTTTGAAATATTTGCATGAAATATAGTTTATAAAGGTTATGCACTACAAATTAGCAAAGGAAATTTGGGATAAGTTGAAATGTATATATGAAGGAGATAAAAATGTCAAAAAGGTAAAGTTGTGAAACTACAAGGGAATATTTGAAGACCTAAAGATGAAGGATAAATAAAATATTGTTTCATACCTACTTCATGTAGATGATGTTGTTAACTCCATGTAAGGACTTGGGCTTGAAGTTCAAGAATCGGATGTTTGTGATAAGATTTTAAGGTCACTCCCAAAAAGGTTTAGTGAAGATATTTCAGCTATAGAAGAATCAAAAGATATTGATCTTTTGACAAGGGATGAACTACATGCCATTCTCATATATTTTGAGATGAGAATAAAAGAGGAACCTATTTCTTAGAAGGAAGCAGCCTTCAAATCTACTAAGAAGATAAAGGGTAAGAAGTCAGATTCAAATAATGAGTTATCCAGTAATGAAGAAGAAAATTATGGCAAAAGAAACAAGGACTCAAGAAATTATAAAGATATGAAATTATTTAGATTTTTTCATTGTGTAAAGTATGGTCATTATGCATCTGATTGTCTAGAAGTTGGAAATAGTAATTATGAAGAAAAATGGGATCATAGGAACAAGGAAACAAAAAACACACGTACCAAAAGAAAAGTAGGGATGGACAAGGCAAGCAAGGAAATAAATTCTTCCAAAGGCATAAAAAGAGTTTCTATGCAGACAAGGTAGGTAATATATCAAGTGATAGTGATAAAAGTTCCTCAGATAATGATAAATATGAAGTACTATTTCTAACAAAATAAAAATAAATGATTAGAAAAAGGTCACCAATGATTCTCAAGTGTTTTAGATGTGGTAAATTTGGTCATCTTGAAGATAGTTGTATCAGGAATGGATTTAGTTTCAGTGATGATGAATATGCAGATACACTTGAAGGACCATAAGAGAATCTACTCTTGGCATTAGAGAAATAAGGAGGTGATCCTATAAAAGACAATTCAAAAAATAATGAAGATGATCCCAAAGGCAAACAAATAGAGGAATAATCAGAGAAGGAGAATTTGATCTTTAGGGTGATCTTATTCTTGTCCTTGATGCATTGAGGGAGGTAAGAAAGCAAAACTCAAAACTCAAGCTTAAATTTCAAGAATATGATGAAGAGAAAGGAAAGCTTATAGAGAATCTAACCAACTCAATTTCTAATACAAGGAGGTTTAAATAAAATTCAGAAGCTAAGGTTTTAGAGTGTGAAAGGTTAGAGAAACAAGTAGCTTCGCTAAGGAAGGAAGTAAAAAAATATAAATATAAGCTACACAAGTTTGGGAAATGCTCAAAAACCATAGACAAGATTATCAAGGTACATAGGAGTTCATCAAACAAAACATGACTTCGATTTGAACAGGAACAAAAAAAAAAGGAGAGGATTCAATCCCAAGCTTTGAAAAAGAAGAAGCTTCAGAAGAAGAGAGTGTAAGAGAAAGTGAGACTTCTAAGGATGAGTTTGACAATAAAAATTTCAACAAGAAAAGAAACAATGCACAAATAAGGAACAGATGGAACGAAAATAAACACAGGGTAGAAGAGACTAAGAGACCAATGGGGTCAAGGCAAAGTAGTTTCAATGGATGATGCTTCTCATATCATAGGTTTGGGCACAAGGCTTCACAGTGCAGGACACATGGAAGACAAGAATATGGGAATTTTAGAAACAAACATTTTTTTAAGGGTATTGCTACTCTTGTAGTCAGTTTGGTCACAAGGTAGTAAATTGTAGGGTTCATGATAGAAATGAATATGGATTCACCAGAAGAAACTTCAAAATAGTTGCACCTCCAAGTAATAACAATAATTAAGTGTTATAAGTGCAATAATTATGGGCATACATCAAAGTGGTGTAGAGCATAAATTATAGAGACAAGCAAGAACAAGAATAGTCAAAAGAATCAGAAGGATTAGTTCAGGAAAAAAGTGGACAGAGGTAAAGATCAGTGCTTTTTGGAAGTCGAAATACTCCCACCCTAGTTAACCACCTCAAGATGAGGTGGGGGAGGGACTAAGCTAAGAGTCTCATTCTTAGCCTTGAGCCCCAAAGGTGACCCTTTGCCATTGATGTCAAAGGGGGAGATATTTGAGTTAGGGGGAAAGCATTCAGTTAGGGGAGCAGTTTCTCAGGGGGAACATAACAGAAAAAGGTAAAGGAAATGGTAAAAGAAAAATGGGTTGCCATCAATGACAAAGGGGGATATTGTTGGAAATATGAGCAAGGTTTGTTGTCATTGATGTCAAAGAAGAAAGCAAGGTTTGTCATCATTAATTTCATGAGGATGATGACCAAGTTTCAATTTCATCCATGCATTTATGTCAAAAGGTTGATGTCCAAATTTCGATGTTATAAATGTCCTCCAGTGGTTTTTCCAGCAAGGCAAGAAGTAGGTTGATAAAAATAATAATATTATAATATTTTACGGTTATAGTTTGGTGTGAAGAGAAACAAAGGTTGTGGAGTGATACATTTATTATTTTCCAAAAGACCCATGTGAGAGTTTATAATGCCCTAAGTTTTAAATTATTTAAATTTAAATATTTTACCTAAAGGTAAAATTTAAATTTAAATTAATTTAAAGGAACATAATTTGAAATAAATTCAAAATCGAATTATTTCATCTTCCGATGTGTTTGAATATATTGCCATGCATATAAAAGGGGGTAGGAACCCACCTTGGTAAAATTTATCCATGTGATCGATTTGAAAGAAAAATAAATTTGTGCACCAAATGTCTAAATGGAATTGCATGTGTTAGAAGCTTTAAGGAGGAAGACTCAGGCATAAGTGCTAGTGGAGCACACTTCTCAAACGCAAGGTGCTAGTAGCACAGTTGGCAATGAGGGTAGTGGTAATTCGCTCGCAAGCGATAGTTCACGGATTCAAATCCATATGACAATGTTTTGGATAAGGTAGAGTTGGTTTTCATTTTGTTCGCACCATCAAAGGAAGCTTAAGAGGGAGGCATGAGCCTCGTTCATTGTGTGTGGGCATGCAGCCCACTTGGTGGGCAAGCATTGTGTGGATGTGCTTGGGAGAAGGGGATCATGAGGTCGAAACCCTTTTTGTTGCAATTAAAAGGTATGCACTCATTTTCTAAGGTTTGACATTGCATGCAAAATGCATAAAGGTGGAAATTAAATTTTTAATTTCCTAAAGGTTTTATTATTAAAATTTACATAGTTAAAAGGATTTATGAGTTATAAAAGGAGATAAAAATGAATGCAAATTTTTAATTTGTGTATTTGATTTTTAAGTGGTTAAAAGTAGTTATAAGGGTGCCAAGGGTGTTAGATGTTTTTTTGAAATAAAGTTATATTATAAAAATTGATTTAAGAGGATAAATAAGGCATATTTGATTTTTGATATTTTGACTTGATGAAATATTTTGAAAGAAAATATTAAGGACAGATTTTTGCTATCTAACCTTTGAGATTGGCAAAGAGAGTGAGTGTGATTGAGACAAGTTTTGAGATTCAAATATTCTTCAAAACAAAGGTATGGGCATATATTCCTTGTGAGTGAAATATTGTTGGATATTGTGAATGCTATGTTGAAGTGAAAAGGATTGTTTGGTAAGCATTGTTGAGTTTGTTTTTGAGAAATACAATGTTGATTGATGTAGGTTTCCTAGAATGAAAGTTGACACTAAAACCTTGTTTGATAAGCATTGTTGTAAATATTGAGTAAACTTTCATATGCTTGATTAGGGTTTGTGGAAGATCATGAGTATCATTGTTATGTGAAGTTAAGAATTATCTTGAACTAGGGTTTGTGGAAGATCATGAGTATCATTGTTATGTGAGGTTTGTCTAATAAACATTATTGACTAAGCATTCATTGAGTGATTGGTTGAGTGGAGTTGTTTGGGATTAGTTGATTGGAAGTGTTGGAGTGATAGTTCAAGTTCTGTGAAACAAATTTTTATTTATTCTTAATTTATTTGAAGAGAGTTTGGAAGTAATTGAGTTTTGTGTGAGAGTGAAACATATTGAGTCTCTAACCATTCTCTATATGTTTTTGTGGTAAACAAGTGATATTGAAAGTGATTGAGTATGTTGTGAGTGTGAAGCATATTGAGTCTCTAACCATTCTCTATATGTTTTTGTGATATTAAAACAAGATTCTATGTGAAGCTTGTTTATGTGATTGAAGAGGTTTTTTGTAATAGAGTGAGTTGAGTTGAGTAAGCTTTTGTGGAAGCTTACAATCATATTGAAAAAATTTGAGGTAAGTCTTGGTGAAGAATTATTGGACGAATTTGTGTGAGCTTTTGTGGAAGCTTATAATGCAGATTTGAGGTAAATCTTGGTGAAGACTTGTTGAGCAGATTGGACAAGTTCTAGTGAGGACTTGCAGAGCATATTTGAGGTAAGTTTTGGTGAAGACTTGTTGAGCAGTTTGGACAAGTTCTAGTGAGGACTTGTAGAGAATATTTGAGGTAATTATTTGAGAATACTTGTGAGCAAAGTTGATTGGTTGATTTGTTCAAACCTTGAGTTAAGATTTGGAGTAGATCTAGTAGAGTTTATTTGTGATTGAGTCAAGATTTGTGTTAAGGCCTGAGGACAGATTTGAGATAGAGATTAAGTAGATTTGTACTAGACTGAATGACTATATTTAGTATAAATTTGAAATAGATATTAAGCATATTTGTGCTAGTCTTAAGGACTATGTTTAGTGTAGATTTGAGATAGAGATTGAGCATATTTGTGCTAGATCAAAGGATTATGTTTAGTGCATATTTGAGATAGAGCTGATAGTAAGCTTTGGAGGTGACAGAGTAGAGGACAGTAGTCTCTAGTGGATAGAGATCCATTAGCCAGGACAGAGAGGATAGAGGTATTAAGTGGAGAGAGAACCACAACCCAGAGCAGTGGAGGCAGTAGTCTTCTAGAATATCACCAACCAGAGCAGAGGAGAAGTTCTCTTGTGGATAGATATCCATGAACCTGCTAAGGGTATTGGTGTCTCCTATGGATAGAGATCCATGAAATTTATTAGGGTATTGGTGTCTCCTTTAGATAGAGGTCCATAAACATTGTAATAGGGAAAGGTTTCCTAAGAGATTTGTTGAGAAAATTTCAATGAAATATTTTCTTCGTGGAGAAGCCCACATTGGTTGAACCATGTTAAATTGGTGTCTCTATTGCGTGTGGTGATTTGTGCATTTATTTGATTACTATTTTTAACATTACATTGATATATTGGATTATATAGCTTGAGTAAAGAAAAGTAAAAAGTGGTCTTATAATGTTCACCCCCCATCTCAGTATAAGCTTGTGTTATTTAGAAAATGAGCAAGGAGACCACTTGATAATTGGTAATGAGTGCAAGAAATGTAGCTACATACATCACAAGTGTAATATATGGTCAAGGTATACTTGGCATGGGATACTTGGCCAAACTAGGAGTTGATTATATGAGAAAATATTGTAAAGGGGTACTTGGCATGGGATACTTGGCCAGAATGGGAGCTGAAGAAGGTAAGGGATGAGTTTTGGAGGGTATTGGCTTGAGGGAAGACCATGACCAAAAATTATTTTGCAACATCACTTAGATACCTTATCGAATGAATAATGTTATCGTATAGCCCACCATAATAGTTCATGTTTGAATTAGAAAAAATACTTGAGAACTTCTTGTTAGCTTCAACATCCAAAGTCTTTTCAAAGCAATGATAATGAGGGTCCCAAGAGAGGCATCCAAGATGAGGGAAGGGAGGGTAGAGCTCCAAATAGGGGAATACATGTGGGTCAGGATGATAATGTAATACCAATCTAAGAACCAATGTGCATTAGACATAGAAGGAGGAGAATGGCCTACAATAGAGAAAAATACAAGGATTATATCTTGATAGAACAACATCCAACAAGGTACTGAGGAAATTTGCTATGCCAAATAGTGAGATTTTATTGTGAGAGGACCAAGTTGGCCAGAGCATCCATTTCCTTATCACCTTCTCGATAGACATAATGAGTAAAAAAGTTGCTAAGTTTTTTAAGGTATCATCTAGATTCATCAACGAGATTTTAGATACTCTAGGAAAGGGATTGGACACTTTTAATATAGTTGATTGTGTTTAAAGAATCTCCTTTCATGATAAGTTTATTTGTGGGTAGACCATCAAGAAGAGTTAGCCCTTAGTAGAGGGATCTAGTTTTAGCAAAGTGATTGGTTTGGATGCTAATGTTTTTATCATAAGCAAGTAGAATTTGGCCTTGATTGTTCCTAAACACTCCACCTATGCTTGTATGTCCTATATTGTGTTTGGAAGTGCCATCAAAATTCAACTTGATCTAGCCCTTTAGGGGAGGATACCATTTAACCTATGATCTATCAATTCAGATAGCAGAGGGAGTGCTTGAGGAAGTGTCACATGCTACCTTGGAGGACTATTTTTAAGTTGTTATTTGTGTAATGGTAGCCAATTTCAATGCTTAAAATAGTTGCATTGTATTGTCAAAATAAAATGATGCTACATTGCTTGATTGTAGGAACATCTATTTTCATAGGTGGAATATTTGCCACCAAAGGGTAATGATGACTATGCCAACTCAACAGGTAAAGCTCATATTCCTATCATCACTAGTTACATCCCTGATGGTGGTGTTACTTGAGTATTACTCTAAAAATTCCCACCCAATCAAAGGAAAAATAGTGATGGGGGATATTGGGCACATGCATCGAGTGCTTGTATGCCATATGTGTGTGATTGATTTCATGATTAATTTGCATGAGTTTGGTTTAATTAAATTTTACTTGAAAATGCACATTAAATAATATTTTTCATTTTTCAAATTACCTTAAAATAATATATAATAATAATATATATATCATGCAATTTATAATGATTTTGTGAAATCTTTAAATTGAACAATTTTTAAAATAAAGAATTTTTTTTTCAAGGCATGCTTGTTGGATCTAGTTGATCCTATTTTAGAAGGAAATTAGGTAGTTTGATTTTTATGAGCTTGTTCATATTTTTTTTGGATTAAAACATAAAAAAAAAAAAACTACCTTATAATAAATATTTCCTTCATATGGCTACTTTGGGAAGGTTGAAATAGTGGATAAGATTCTGCTCTTATCTCTATGGATTTCCTTTCCATTAAAAAAATATATTTTATTAAAGGAAGCTTTAGCTTGGGGTGAGAAAAGGAAGATAAAATAAATAAAATATATAATTAGAAGCATATTTTATGAAAGAAAGAAAGCAAAATAAATAAAATATACATATATTTAGAAACATTTTTCTTGTCTAAGAAGAAAGAAAGCTATAAATCACCATTGAGATTGGGAAAAAATGGTGGTTATGTGATGAGAGAAGATTAGGCTGGACAAGGTTGGAGAAGGCGAGAGAAGAAAGAAGAGCCAAGGAGGCTTTACCTTGTGGAATTCCTAGGTTGGAACTTTTCATTCTACTTTATTTATGAATTATTGGGTGTTTGTGTGGCTTGAAATAAATTTAAATCATTTTGGTTGTCTAGTTTGTTTTCATAAAGTTTGATAGAATATTTTAATTTTTAGTTCTAGCCATAAATGACTTCAGTATGGAATTACTCTTGAGATAGATTCATGTTCACTTTATGTGTTCCTTAAGGAACCATGGACTCATTCCACCTATCCTAGCATACACATATTTTTTAGATAGCCCAAACGTCTCTGAGTTAAACCCAATCTAAGTGGAAAAATATGGGACAATAAGTCTCATTCTCTCACTAATAACTTAGATAGTTAAAATTCCACCATGTCGATAATGAATTTGAAGAGAGCATCATATCTTGTCCTAATATTATTTCATTATAGCATATCTATTTAGATGAATGTCTTGATACTGCTCTGGATATTGAAATCACTTTTGAAGATTGTGTTTTTTTCATTCTTTGTATGCATATGTCGTCTAGTGATGATCCAAATTCTGAGCATTCTTTATCAGTCTCTATTTTTTTTCCTACAACAACCTCTGCTAGAGAAAGGGACATATTCTCAGTGTAATTTCTTCAAAATTAATCTGTGGTATTAACAATTATCATGCTCCAATTTTGCATTCTGCACTTCAAATTAAAATAGAGCTCTCCAAATCATTTTTCTCACTTGTTAAACTCTACATCGGATCCTCGATTTTCTGAGTTGGAATTGTAACTATGCTCTCTTCTGATCAATAATTATCTATTTAAGTATATAAACCTGATTTGTGTGTACATTCAAAGTAATATTTAGTGATGCAAGTCATATTGTACTGATAACAAACTCCAGGTTTGACTCCTTATTCCATCTCAATCATTAATAGAATCTACTATTTTTTCCTTAAGATCTGTTGAATGAATGATGAGTTTTATGTACAGGGTAGTCTTTGTTAGAAGTTTGTTTCACTTTAATACCTCTCCTCTACTGATTACTTAAACTTTAGTCCTATATCCTAATGCAATAGACTACCATTGCTAAGTATTTAACTCAAAAAAAATTAGTGCATTTCATCGAAATGCGCTACACCACCGACGTATGAACATAAATCCAACCAATACCTACTGGCCAAGTCAACACTATTGCTTGTTTAATAATGATGCATAAAATTTGGTTAAAACCGATATCGAGGTATGGTGAAATCTTGGGATCCAGTTATGGAAACGAATTGATTTGAGATCCAACCTTGGATTGAAATATAAGAATTGTGTAGGATATTTGATGTATCTTTAGCTCAAATTTGGGAAGATAATTGATAGGATTTGGAAAGTAATGAAATGAATCTTGGATCAAATTTAGGATTAATGACTCTTGATGTTATTCACCTTGATATCTTACAATCCAAATGGAATGATTATATTTTAGCCCATGATTATGACCCTTGCCTCATGAAAGATGAATGTTTATATATATATAAAAAATTGTGGTAAAAAATGGGGTTGTTACAGTTGGTATCATAGCCTAGGCTAACTAATAGACTCTAGTTAGATCTAGGTTAGAAAAATATTTGGGTATGAAATAATAGCATGAGAGAAACTCAAAACATAAAATCCCAAGCAATGCATGATTGGTAAGGACAAGTCAATAATTGAGATTATCGATGCCTAAGTTCCTTTCTCCCATGAATAGATCAACAGTCGTTCGAAAGTGGAATAGCTAAGCGAACCCTTCTTCCATGGGTTTTAAGTGGTGTACCGTAGACTCTTTTGATAAACTACTCAACATCTATGTTTCTTTACTTACTTCTTATTTTCAAGTGCGTATGAACAAGAGGGATCATAAGTTGGTTCAAATATGCTAAAGGACCCCTTGAATTAAGGTTATCAAATTATTTTGGATAACTTGTTAATTGCTTAGGCCAATGGCTCAAATTGGAACATTGTGTGAATAAGAATTAAGTGAGCTAAAATATAGTCCTTAGTGATAGCCTAAAAGAAGATAAAGATATTCGATATAGTTCAAAGAGCGTAGTCAAGAACTACCCATCATCAAAATATAGATGTTATTGGATTAAATTTTGGGTATATCTAATTTGGCATACTATAGTATACAATACAAGATAAAAGAATGTTTTCTTTAATTAATTATCATTATAATTTTACTTTTGGCCAAGAAGCCAAACATCTCAACCATGACAAATTCTGGTAGATTGCTATTTTTTTTAGCAATGATTCACTCAGAGATAGCCACAACCTGAACCTTTACCATAGTTGAAGATATCATTTTGTTTTGTCATAATGTTCTTTGTGCTATTTAAGCATTGAAATATTTCATAAGGCAATATGTTCTGTGTATTAGTAGACTAAACTCTAGATGGTCGTAAACGTGTGTTTTTATATAAGAAGTGACTATTCCATGAGTAAGCTAGTTTGTTATAGCCTTAATAGACTAGCAATAGTAGCCTTGAACAAAGGTGACTTTTATCAATTAAAACATTAAATATAGGGGAAAGAAGTTAGAATTACAACTTGAGGAAATATTGTAATCTAACATTATTCTTTATATATCAGGAGATGGCCCCTAAAACTGAACGTGAAGAGGACACATTATCTCACAAGATGACGCAAACTAAAATTCTTAAAGAAAGTTGAAAATATTAAACATAATGGTGGAGGACCTTTTTGCAATGAATTTCGAGTTGAGATAACAAGTAAATGATCTTAAGAAACAACTAGTCCAATAGGGCCAACTGCTAGATAACTTGGAATCTCAAAAGTGCAAATCTAGGACATTGCGAGGCAAGTCCAATTCACAAGAAAAGAGACCTACTTTCAATTATGCTATTTTTTCATAGCCTGAATGACAAATTTTAAGGAAGAGAAAGAGTATCAATTTTATGAAGTGGGAGCAAGAACAAAATTAGAATAAGAGGCAATATTGCTTCAAGAAGGGACACCAAAAAATTGAGACTAATAAGTTCCAAGAATCATATTCCATTGTGTAGGAAAAGAGAAAGAAACATGTAGATTCCCTGGAGGGATGCTTTACATGTAAGGGACAACATTATGCAAAAATATGCCCACAATGTGTACGAACAAGTAAAATTGTGACGAATCACAAAATCCATGTTGCCATTGAAAGTCCAAATTTGGAAGGGCAAGCCACTCTATCACTCATGAATGATGGTGAATCCCTTAGTCATTCCAATGAAATCAACTAAAATTCTAGAATTTCACTCCAAGACTATGAGGAAGTGCAATATTATGAAAAGACACTATCCTTATTTATTTAATGATGTTATGTAATAATACAGGTTGAACTATGGACCATTTATACAAAGTGAAAAAACTATACCAAAAACTATGTTTTATTGTTTGCTATGTAATAATATAGGAAAACATAGACTGTGTTTAATCTAGGGGGGGAGTATGTCACATCCCACCTTGGAGGACTATTTTTAAGTTGTTACTTGTGTAATGGTAGTCGGTTTCAATGCTTAAAATAGTTGCATTGTATTGTCAAAAGAAAATGATATTGCATTGCTTGATTGCAAGAACATTTATTTTCATAGGTGGAAGACTGACCACCAAAGGGTAATGATGACTATGACAACTCAACAAGTAAAGCTCATATTCCTATAATCACTAGTTACCTCCTTGATGGTGGTGTTACTTGAGTATTACTCTAAAAAGTCCTACCCAATAAAAGAAAAAATGATGATGGGGGATATTGAGCACATGCATCGAGTGCTTGTATGCCATATGTGTGATTGATTTCATGATTAATTTGCATGAGATTAGTTTAATTAAATTTTACTTGAAAATGCACATTAAATAATATTTTGCATTTTTCAAATTACCTTAAATATATATAATAATAATATATATATCATACAATTTAAAATGATTTTATGAAATCCTTAAATTGATAAATTTTTAAAATAAAGGATTTGTCTTGCAGGAAATGCTTGTTGGATCTAGTTGATCCTATTTTAGAAGGAAACTAAGTAGTTTGCTTTTTATGAGCTTGTTCAATTTTAAATTGGATTAAAATATTTTTTTTAAAAATACCTTGTAATAAATATTTCCTTCATATGGCTACTTTGGGAAGGTTGAAATAGTGGATAAGATTCTGCTCTTATCTCTATGGATTCCCTTTCCATTAATATATATATATATTAAAGGAAGATTTAGCTTGAGGTGAGAAAAAGAAGATAAAATAAATTATTATATATATTATATATATATATATATATATATATATATATATATATATATATATATATATATATATATATATAATTAGAAGCATATTTTCTGAAATAAAGAAAGCAAAATAAATAAAATATACATATATTTAGAAACCTCTTTCTTTTCTAAGAAGAAAGAGAGCTATAAATCACCATTGAGATTGGGAAAAAAGGGTAGTTACGTGATGAGAGAATATTAGGCTGGAGAAGGTTGGAGAAGGCTAGAGAAGAAAGAAGAGCCAAGGAGGCTTTACCTTGTGGAAGTCTCAGGTTGGAACTTTCCATTCTACTTCATTTATGAATTACTGGGTGTTTGTGTGTCTTGAAATGAATTTAAATCATTTTGGATGTCTAGTTTATTTTCATAAAGTTTGATAGAATATTTTAATTTTTAGTTCTAGCCATAATCGGCTTCAGTATGGAATTAGTCTTGAGATAGATTCTTGTTCACTTTATGTGTTTCTTAAGGAACCATGGACTCATTCCACCTATCCTAGCATACGCGTATTTTTCAAATAGGTCGAGCGTCTTTGAGCTAAACCCAATATAAGTGGTAACATATGGGACACTAAGTCTCATTCTCTCACTAATATCTTAGATAGTTAAAATTCCACCACGTTAGTAATAAATTTGAAGAGAGAATCATATCTTATCCTAATATTATTTCATTATAGCATCTCTATTTAGATGAATGTCTTGATACTGGTCTGGATATTGAAATTACTTTTGAAAACTGTATTTTTTTCATCCTTTGTGTGCATACATCATCTAGTGATGATACAGATTCTGAGCATTCTTTCTCAGTCTCTATTTATTTCCCTGGAACAACATTTTTTGGAGAAAGGGACATCTCCTCAATGTAATTTCTTCAAAATTCATCTGTGGTATTAACAATAATCATGTTCCAATTTGGAATTCTGCACTTTGTATTAAAATAGAGCTCTCCATATCATTTTTCTCGCCTATTAAACTTTGCATCGAATCCTCATTTTTTCGAGTTGGAATTGTAGCTATGCTCTCTTCTGATCAATGATCATCTATTTAAGTATATAAACCTGATTCGTGTGTACCTTCAAAGTAATATTTAGCGATGCAAGCCATATTGTACTGATAAAAAACTCTAGGTTTGACTCCTTAGCCCATCTTGATCATTAATGGAATCTGCTAATTTTCCCTTAATATCTGTTGAATGAATGGTGAGTTTTATGTATAGGGTAGTCTCTGTTGGAATTTCATTCCACTTTAATACCTATCCTTCTACTGATTACTTAAGCCTTAGTCCCAAATCCAAATGCGATAGACTATCATTGCTAAGTATTTAACTCAAAAATCTATAGCGCATTTTTCGCACCAAAAGGTGCTACGTCATAGACATATGAACATAAATCTATTCAATACCTACTAGCCAAGTCAACACTGTTGATTGTTTAATAATGATGTACAAAATATGGTTAAAACTGGTATCGAGGTATGCTAAAATATTTGAACGGTGAAGCAACCTCATGTCCAATTCATTACGTAGAGGACAATCTGATCTCCTTACCTTAATATCATATCTATTAAGGTAAATTTTCACCCTGGTTGGACATTATATGGGAACCATTAAATATATGGTTAGATTACCATAAAATGTGTAGAAAAATTTCTAAATTAAGCACATGATTTTTATATCCCATAAAGGAAGTCATTCACAACCAAATGGAACCTTATCTCGCCTCGACGATTGAGGCCTCTAATACACTTACATCTTATTCCATGTTAATAGTTGATTAAATCGTGGAAGAATGTAACATTTTGGAAATTGTCTTTATATGGATTCATGATATGTTATGTTCCTTTTAGTATATAGAGTCGAGTTCTATTTTTGGTTTAAAAGGAAGGGCCTTTGTGTTAAAGTTTAAATATAAAGAAATTTTCTTCTTGGGAATAACTTAAACTATCTTCTATTTTTGGTAAACATTGGTTTTATTTTCATAAATTCAAACAAATGAGTTTGTATAGTAAAGAAACCCAACAATATTGGTTATTTTAATTAGAAATTTTATTTCAAATCAAATGATAAAAGTTATGATCAAGTGAAACTATGTATTTTGCATTCATATTCTATTATAGTGAAATTTGTAAATGAATGAATACCACTAGAAGCTTGGAAAAATATCTTCTAGTTTTGTAAGGTTTGGATTGGTGTCCATTCCTTGGGAAGAGGTATGGGACTCTTCCCTAAGTTTAGTGATATTCCAAACATATGATGGTTGGAATTATGAATCAATATTTATTTATGAAAATATTAAAGATGGATGAATCATCTAGTCAAGATTGGTGATTTATTTGTATGTGATATACAAAAGTTGTGATGCATGTTTGCATATAAATGATGAATGAAATTAAGAATTAATCCTTGTTATGATGAATGAATTGTTTATTCATGCTTGATGATTCTCTATGTTAAATATGAGAAGTAAATGGAAGTAATAATTTTAGTGAAATTATAGATTTTGTATGTAAAATACATACTATGATTTATTATGAAATCTTTAATGAATGGAATCCATTAGAAGAATTGATGATCTTGGTATCGTTTGGAGATAAGAGAAATACTCTTTGGATTGTATTTTGATAACCAAATTAGCAATATAATTAGAGATTATTTCGAATTAAATTTTAGGAAAAATTTGATAACAGTTTACAAATGTATTCTTGGAAACTTTATGATGGAGGATGAAATAATTGAATGCATATTGGGATCCAGTTATGGAAACGAATTGATTTGAGATATAACCTTGGATTGAAATATAAGAATTGTGTAGGATATTTGATGTATCTTTATCTCACATTTGGGAAGAGAATTGATAGGATTTTGAAAGTAATGAAATAAATTTTGGATCAAATTTAGGAAGCAAGTTTGATAGCAATTGATAATCAATTGAATAGATTAATATGTTGTATTCAATGAGGAATTAGACCCCTATGGGTTTGTATATTATCAAAGGAAATAGCTTTAGTATAATGAGATTTATATTACCCATGCTAAACATCTAAGGGTTTACTCTTATTAACCTAATATTAAGGAGAAATATGGTTGACATGGGTTGTTACAACAAGATATAATTATGAAATGATAGATAATTTAAGTTATTAGCTTAAATTATTAAGTTAGGAAGAATGGTTTACTAATGAATTAAAGGTATGGGACTTTAATTCATGAATTGACTTTGTCTCAATTATGTAGAATGAATTTTTAATTCATTCTTGATAGAACTTATATTGTTCTCTCTAACATTGATACAACTTCTCCAAAATAAGTTTACAATGATTATCATAAAAATATGAAAATTATTAGGATGGCTTAGTGAAAGGAATCATTAGAATCCTTATTTGCATCATTATTTTATAAGGATAGATGGATTCCTTATTGGTATGGGAAATACCTTAATGATATAATTATGACTTAGAGAAAGGAATTAGGAAAATTCCTTAATTGCATCATGAGTTTAAAGGAATATATGGATTCCTTATTGGTATGAGAAATACCTTAATGATATAATGATGACTTAGAGAAAAAATTAGGAACAGTTGTATTCCTTTCCATGTACAATTTGATTAAAAGGGACCCATAGTGGCCCTTCTATATTTGCAATATTTGACATCCTGAGTTTATGAATATGAGGAAAGTACATATTTTGGAGGTTGGGTTTATTCCCCATGAGGGTTCCTAGGATAAACAATGTGTCACTCTATTTGTAGTTTGATATGTTAATTATTTTGCTTTTACTTCAAAATAATAATAATTTAAGTGGATGAGATGGTTAAATGCTTGATGAAACAGTTATGCAATTCTTAGATTATGACTATGTGTACTATGATGCAAGGAATGTATGCTTAAATTTAATATGTTGTTGATTTAATGATATAAGATTATGTCAATTATTTTTTGGAATGTATTGGATAATTGTGAATGGTGTAGTTGGCTAGCTTTACCTTTCAATAAGTAACACTTGATGTATTCAATGGTTGTATGGATGCAAAAAGTAGAATGTAATGGAATGTAAATATTGCTCAGTTGATTAACACATGTGTGCTACAATCTCAAGAATCATAATGTAATGGATGATATTCCTTAAGGAGTAATAAAATTATGTCCACTCATAATCATTTATGGTTGGTATAACCTAAAACATTATTATAACAAATTGTGGATTAATTCGAGTGGAAACTCAAAGTGGGTTGGAACCCACGAAAAGGCAATTGGGACTTGGGTTGTAAACCAAGTTAGACTTTACATTCTAAATTAAGTATTGAATGTACATGAGGAATGGGTACTCCCATGATGGAAAAATAATGTCCTTTTGTAATGAACTTAATTGATTCATTTATATAACAAAAGGGTTGCCTAAATAAAAAGGGTGGACAAATAAGCCTTAAGAAGTATAAGGTAATATAATCATGGCATTCCAAGGATTATGTAATTTTAATCACATGTAGTGATTTTTTTATCCCATAAAGAAGATGTGGGTAGGATCTAAGATCTATGAATAACCATTGTTGAGGTTATTTTATTATGATGGGTTTCCATATTCAAGGTATTCACATATATACCGATCTTAGAAAATAGTATGGTTAAGTGCGATTTCTCTTTTAAGAGGGATGTAATTTAACGCTTGGCCAGTGTTCCCATATCTTAGTGGTATGAGGTTTTTGTAGAAGCTGATCACTTCTACTCAAGAGTGACTCTGATCAAGTCTTAATAATTCTTGATGTTATTCGCCTTGATAGCTTACAATTCAAATGGAATGATTCTATTTTAGCCCATGATTATGACCCTTGTCTCATGAAAGATAAATGTTTATATAGTAGAAACCAAATTATAGCCATTAATCCTCCATCCTAACCATCCCACCACCCATTTGTCCACCACACACCTTCCTCGCCATCCATTTAGCCACTTTTAGCCCTTCCCACATTCAAAAGGCCCACTTTAGCCCTTTCCCACCATTTTCTAACCCAATTGGGCTTATTTTAATATTATTTAATATTATTTTATATTTAATATAATATTTTATATTATATTATAATATATTTATTATAAAATATGTATTTATAAACCCAATTAACCACAATCGTCCGATCTAATCTAATCTCCACCGTCCATCTTCATTAATCCATGCCACATCTAAAGTGTAATCTCAACCTTAGGATATGATTTAATCTTAGCCACATGATTAAAAGTGTAAGGCTAAAACCCTAAGTAAACCCTAAGATAGATTATAAAATAAGAGCACTCATAATGCTCAAACCCAAGAATTTTTTTGTGCCCTAGCGATACTATTGAAGAAATCGTCACGAGATAGAAGGTTACAGAGATCTGAAGACCGCCATTGCCAAATCCACTTAGGAGAGTTGATCCATAGCCTTAACTTGCCCTAGGATTCTTTTATTCTAGCCATTCCTCATAGTCTGCCTCCATCTGCATCATTCATCCTCGATGTTCGAATCCACCGCCATACCCGATCTGCTTAACACAGGTGCACCCCCGAGACTGTTGCGTCAATTTGCTACTACTGCTAGGGCATACAATCAACTAAAAATCATAGAATAATTATCATCCAAGAAAGGTAAATCAATTTACTTGTTATTTTATAAAATAAAAGTTTATATATAAAAACATTGTCGTAACAAATGGGGTTGTTATAGGAAGACACATAGTGATCCTAGATTCCATGGGAGGTTCCTGCGAATCAACAAAGGGGATCAAAAGGAAAATCTCTTTGGACTGATAAAAGTAATTGTTTTAAAGTTGACTAAATCTACAATTGAATTGAATCCCTTATTAAGAAGTAACTATTGAAGCTACTAAATGCAAAGACTTTATACCCGATCAAGCATTCCATGTGGATTTCTAATCTAGTTCCCATATGGAAGAAAAACAATGAGATATAGTTGTGTGTTGACTTTCAAAATTTAAATAAGGCTTAATTTAAGGATCATTATACTTTACCACAAATAGATCAAATATTGTGGATGGTCTCTAGAGCTAAGAGACTTTCCTTATTGAAAAAAAAATCAACTTAAATTAGATCTAGATGAAGGATGGAGATCAATATAAAGTGACATCACCACAAAATGGGAAACTTATTAGAGAATGTCATCCAATTTATCCAATGTTAGGGCAACCTTCTAAAGATCTATGGACCGTGCTTTGGAGAGCTAGTAAACAAGATAATCCTCATCTACCTAGATGGCATGACAATGTTCTCTCATGACAAGAATTAGCATCTAGATCATTTAAGGTTGTTCTTTGAGAGATGTCGAGGGTTTAGAATTTCTTTGAATCCCAAGAAGTTTATCTTTGCAATCTATGCAGGAAAATTACTAGGGCATGTCTCAAATAAAGGGTTGTCCATTGATCCAAACCAAGTAAAATCAAAACTACCATTTCCTCTACCTATGAACAAAAAGGCTTTGCAATATTTCTTTGGGAAAATTAACTTTGTAAAAAGTTTCATCTCAGACTATGCTTAGATAGTTAAGCCCATGACTATACTACTAAATAAGGAGGTGCCATTTATTTGGACAAAAGAAAGGAAAGAATATTTTAAAAACATTAAGCAAGCAATAACTAAAATCTTCAATTGTGGTAAATAAAGACTATGAAAGGGACTTTATTTGTATGTGTATGGTGCATAAGAAAGCATAGTCATGGTGCTTATGAAAAATAAATAATATCAATAAGATCATACAATATATTTTATCATTCAAACTCTACAAGACTATCAAGAGTGGTACAACTTCATTGAGAAATAGTTATTTACTCTTATGAAACCCTTAAGAAACTAAGGAATTATATAACAGAGCAAAACCATTGTCTATTTTGTACATTCAAATGTTTGACACTTTGTTTTGCAAGGGGAGTTAGATGAGAAGAGAGCAAGTTGGATTTGTGCAACCCCAAGGAGCATGCACTGTTGTGGGCCAAACAAGGTTAACTTCTTTCCTACTTTTGTCACATGCCCGTGCATTTAATTTATCAACCCAGGGAGCTTCGTAAACTTGCGAAGGGTCTGAATAAGATTGCTTACAATACCACTTGAGATGAGTCCGCTAGTTCTACTATTGGGGGGTGTTTCAAATGGTTGTCAATCATTCATGCACTCCTCAATAATTTACGTAAACAAATGATTAAATCTACAGAAAGAAAATATCCACACATTCCTGGAAATGAACCTACTGCAAATACTGGAAATATCGATGCGATAAACAATCTTATAAAATAGTAAACTAATCTAGAAAAGAACACAGGAAAAGTAGGGGAAGAAATACTGGCTTGGAGTGGGCCCAGGCTCCAGCAGCTTCCTCCCAGCTGAACACGCACTTAGAACTCTTAGAACTGTATTCCAATTATCAAAGTATTACAAAAATATTCTATCTCCTCTCTCTGTATATCTTATTTCTATCTCTCTATTTCTATATATTTTCTATATATCTTCAGAGAGGTCTACGTGTGTTTATATAGCACACCCACAGAACTTCTATTACAAAAGAAGTTGTAACAGTCGATTCATCCCAGACTAAACTAAGACAGTCTGGTAAATGTAATCGACGTCTACTAAAACTGGCATTCGGTTCTATCGGTGGCGTGTTCGCTGATTGGGTTGTGCTTCGCCTGGCATTGGTAGGACATTCTCATACATTGGTGCGATCCCCAATTTAGCTCTACTTGACGTAGAGTTGGAACTGCACCAGTCACTTTTGTCCACGTCATGCTTGTCTGGTCAACGGGCGAAGAACAGGGGCGCCTTCCCTATGCGGAAGGTGCCTGAGTATATCGGGTGCCTTCTCCATGCGGAAGGTACCTTATTGCCATGGGTGCCTTCCTGGAAGAGGAAGGTGCTTATCTTCTATTGGTGCCTTCCTATGAGAGGAAGGCGCTTTGCCTTCTAGTGGCGCCTTCCTATCGGTGCCTTCCTTATGGGAGGAAGGTGCTTGCCTTCTAGTGGCACCTTCCCATCGATGCCTTCCTTATGGGAGGAAGGTGCTTGCCTTCTATTGGTGCCTTCCTTATGAGAGGAAGGCGCTTGCCTTCTAGTGGCGCCTTCTTATCGATGCCTTCCTTATGGGAGGAAGGCGCTTCTTTTCCTTTGGTGCCTTCCTGGAAGAGGAAGGCATTGGCCTTCTATTGGTGCCTTCCTGGGAGAGGAAGGTGCCTACTTTCCTTGGTGCCTTCCTGGAAGAGGAAGGTGCCTATATTTTCTGCATTGACCTCGAAAGAAACAAAGTGCCAGGTCCATAAAGAGACCTCGACTGATCCAAATCTAACTAAATCAACTGCAATTCCACAAAAACACATTGAAAACACATAAATTAGATAACATGCATAATTTCATCAAATATCTATATAATCATTTATAAAAGTATGCAATCCTTATTATACAGCCGCATAATGATCAAGAAAATGTGTACAAAATATGAGCATTTTTGGTGCTCATCATCCCCCCATGCCTAACATATGCCATGCCCTCGTGGCATCAAAACTGTAGGTAGCCCTGTTGACCCCTCATCATTGCCATTTCTTGGAGGATTCGGCTGTACCTACGGCCCGAGTCTGTCTCTTCTACGCGCTGGCATCTGAAGGTGTGGCTCTCCTTTTCCTACGTGGAACTGAGGGTGCGGCTGTCGACTGTCCTTTCCTCATTCTGGCCGCTATCGATGGTGATCTAGCCAATGTCATCTCTATTGACTGGAATGCAGCTTCGACAGCTTGCCAGAGGTCAGCGTCCGGAGGTCTGACCACTGCCAGAGGGATATCTGAATTATCCCTCCTGGAATGTACTACTTGGGCTTTGTATAATCTGGCTACTTCAGGAGTAAGCCCTGCATTCTCCTTTGCAATGGCAGCGGCCTCCAATTGGGGGCCATATACCCCCCATCATTCCAAATACCTCCTCATCATGGAGGGTCATCCCTAGGATGACCCATAAATATCCTAGAACTGGCTGTCCTCTATCGGGTTGATGCAGATACCAGTGTCCCCCTGCATCCTCGAGGTTGCCTTTCGGGTCTCCTTGGCTGCCATCATCTCTTTGAGTAGCCATTCGAATTGTTTTCTCCTCTCTACGAATGGCTGCATATCCCATTCATCCTCTTCTAGCTCGACGAAGGTCACCTTCACCTTCTTTCGAGTCGACCTGGGCCCTTTTCCTCTGGCCTCTACAGAGAATGCGATGGCTCGAATAGGGGTTTTCCCTTTCTCCCTGGTGGACGTCTCCTCGCTTCGAGGGGCCTGCTCTGGAGCATTCTCTTCACTCTATGCTACCATCCCTAGGGGTGCTCCTTCGTTCTCCTGTCTATCCTATGTCGACCCCTCAGGCTCTTCTCCTCCTTCCTCAGGTCCAGGGAGTTCCTCCTTATCCTCTGGTCCTGTCTACTGTTGGAGGCCCTCGTCCTGCTCTGTATCACTCAAGACGATGATAGGGGGTATTGTGGGACTTCTCTCCCCTTCACTCCCAAAAATAGAGGAATTCTCCCCTACCTTCGGGCTGCTCTATCGGGCGTCCGATCGAATTTCTCCCGAAGAGAATACTCATTCGATAGATGTGGGAGAATTCATCGAGACTTCTTTCACCCAATCAGTTTGGGTCGATGCATCCCTTCTTTCCATTCCCCTATCCTGGAGTAGCTGGTTTTCCTCCCGCAACTATCGGACCAGCTGCTCGAGCTGGGTGATCCATCCATCTCATTCTTTCAACTCCCCTGCATGCTTGTTCTGGAAGTCCTCCAAAATTTTTTGGGTCATCCAACAATTGGTTTGCCATTCGAGTGCCTCCTCCAAGGCCGCGTCGACCTGGTCATTGTTCCCGAAAGTCCCTGCATCTTGTGGGCTCTGGTTTGTCAATTCTCGAGAGGGTTTGGGCTGCAACATCTACTTTCGGGTCACTCTATTCTTCTTCTACCAAGAGGAGGAGTCACCGTAGACATTTCCTCCTAGGGACTAGTTCTATCGACCGAAACTCGTCCTCGTCACTAATAAGCGGTGCTCCTTCCTCCTCATGCTCGAGCACTAGGGAATGCCCTCTTTCCTCTATGTTTTTGGGCACTGGTGACTACCCTCTTTCCTCTATGAAATAGGGCAATGCCAATTTCTTGATACTCACCATTTCCTCTATAGGGCTTCTCTCTTCTTGCCCTATTTTAGCAACAACATCCTATCACCTTTCTTGGCCGCCATCTCCCTCTACGTTGAGGTTCTACCTCTACACTTCTGCATGGCGGACCAGTGCCGATATCAGCCCATGGTGGGCTAAGGCGGATGGTGCTCCCTTATAGTACTGAGCCACTTCATCCTTCAGAGCATTCACTAGGTAGAAGGGCACGTTCAACTTCCTTCCATGCACCAGGTGATTGAGAAACTGCACATGATTAGCATGCAGATGGGTATATTTCTTGGTGCATGTGAAGAATCAAGCAACCTGCTCGAATATCTTCCACAGATTCATGGGGAGGCTATTTTTGGGTAGCCCCTCCTTGTCTATCTGCACATTCTCCCCTGGAAGTAGCACTTCGGCGTATGGCTTTAACAGTCCGCCTTTGTATACACATTCCCCTATGAGGGGCAATCCAGTCACCTATGAGATGAATTTGGGGGTGACTAGAATTTCTACCCCTCACACCTGAGCTACATCACCCCTCAAGGAGGTAGCGAACTCCTTGGCTGCCTCCATATCCTAGCCCTGACTGACCAGGGTACAGTATTCGAGCCATCCCTCGGCCTCGAACTGTGTCTTCATCGCCCCCTGATTCCGTCCGTATCACCTGGTTCATTCTTCTTCACTGCATGATTCTTAGACCTTCCTCCCATGGTGCCTTCCCTTACTACTACTATTTTTTTGTCCTTCCTTCCTCAGGAAGGCACCTTCTTATAGGGAAGGTGCCTAACCCTAGCAATTATGGAAGGTGCCATATCATTGGCACGCGGTTCTAGCTATGGGGGGATATGATCTTTATGATAGCGGTATCTTTTTTGATACTGCATATTTTATAAATAATTATATAAAAATTTGAATTAACATGCGCATACCTTATTCGATGTTTCAGGCATCATGAAGGGCACTGATTCGTTGATTTGTGACACGGGGGAGGGGTATGGTCATCTGGTGCCGCTCATTCATGTGATGGTTTCATTCCGATCGAGGCATCCGAGAGGCGTAAGTGTTGGTTGTACGTGGAAGGTGCTCTTTGGTACCTTCCCCATGTGGAAGGCATTGATGTGGCACCTTCCCGATGTTGTCGATGCTCTCTGAATGGATGCACCTTCCGATGGTGGAAGGCACCTTCTTGATGATGGCGCCTTCCTGCTACGAAAGGTGCTTCTGAATGGGTGTGCCTTCCCGATGTGGAAGGTGCCTCGATCTGCATGTGCCTTCCCGATGTGGAAGGCACCTCTTTGTATGCACCTTCTCGATGTGGAAGGCACCTTTCTGGATGCACCTTCCCGATGTGGAAGGCACCTTGCTTTTTTTTTTGTATGGCACCTTCCAGCCATGGAAGGCGCCTATATATATATATTTTTTTTTTTTTTTTTTGTGCACCTTCTTTATAAGGAAGGCACCTTATTCTATGCCTTCTTTAGTGCCTTCTTTATAAGGAAGGTGCCTTATTCTGGTGAGGTGCATTCTTCTGTCGGGTGCCTTCTTTATAAGGAAGGCACCTTATTCTAGTGGGGTGCCTTCTTTATAAGGAAGGTGCCTTCTTCTGGCTAGGTGCCTTCTTTATAAGGAAGGTACCTTATTCTCGGAAATCATGTTGTGATTGACTGGGAAAGGGTGATCAAGCCTTCTCAGTCTTGCTTCATGCTGCCTCAGCTTCTACCTACGAGTGTCGGTGTCGGAATGTTGAGCCGAATCAGGCCTAGTTTCCTAGATACCTATTCCTCATGTTGTCAGGTCCTCCACCTACAAAAAGCAAATGAAAAGAAAGAAAAATAAAGGCAGTTAGATGCATTCCATGCCTGTTAGGCCCTGGGTTAGGATGCCTGCAGCTTGCATGCGAGCGTCGTCCCTGCAAAACACACTTGTAAGAAAAAAACTAAATTAACTAATTTTGGTGAGCATCTCCATGCCCACCATTTTGCCTATTGAGTGTTCGGTCTAACAAGATGGGGTCTCCCCCACGTCTATCCTGGATTCCACCTACAAGGTTTCGGATGTGTTATAGGGGCGCAATCGATGGCCATTAACCGTTAACACGGTGTTGCTACCATCGATTGTTCTAACGTGCACTGCCCCATTCTTGATGAGCTCTACCACCTCATACGGTCCCATCCATCTTTGCATTAATTTACCTTTTCTTTCTTGGAACCGAGAATCGTACAACAACACCCATTCTCCTTCTTGGAACTGCTTCAGTTTAATGTGGCGATCATGCCACCACTTTCTTTGCTTCTGTATGATTTTCATTCTCTATAGAGCGTCCATTCAGATTTCGTCCAGCTGATCGAGCTATCGAATCCTTTCTTCTTGAGCATCATCCAAGCTCAAGTTCAACTCTGAAGCCATTCTCAATGTCTTGATTTTGAATTCAATGGGCATCATTGCACTCTTCCCATAGACCAGTTGGAAGGGTGTGAAGCCTGTGGTGGATTTCCACGTGGTATTATATGCCCAGACTGCCTTCGGCAACCATGTAGCCCAATATTTTCTATGTTGCTGCATGGTCTTCATCAAGATGTTCTCTATCTCCCTGTTCATCACTTCCACTTGCCCATTTGCCTACGGATGGTAGGGTGTAGTTTTATTGTGCCGAACTCTGTATTGCTCCATCAGCTCCTTGATCAATCTGGAGGTAAATTGAGGCCCCTGGTCTATTGTTATCTCTCTAGGGACCCCAAATCATGTAAAAATGTGAGCAAATAGGAAATCGATGACCGTTCTTTCTTTTGAGTCTCTCAACGCTTGAACTTCAACCCATTTGGTGACATAATCTGTACAGACCAAAATAAACCTCCTCCCTATTGAAGGTGGGTTAATTGGTCCCACGAAGTCCATGCCCCACTTATCAAAAGGTTCCAGGTGTACCTGAGGTTGGAGGGGCATTTCATCTCGATGGGTTGGTCTACCCATTCTTTGGCATTCATCACACTTGTTGGTGTATGCAGCCGCATCCTTGAACAGAGTGGGCCAAAAGTACCCAGCCTGTAGGATTTTGTAGGTAGTTCATTTCCCTACAAAGTGTCCTCTGCATGGTTCATCATGACATGCTTTGAGTACTTCTGAGAACTCCTGCTCTGCTACGCATCTCCTTATAATCTGGTCACGTCCTCTTTTGAATAGGAGGCCATCAACCCATATGAACGATGCACTTTTCTCTATGACCACCTACTTTTCTCGAAAAGAGAGAGCAGGTGAGGTTCTTCCGATGGCCAAGTAATTGGCTATATCTACATACCACGGGACTTGCTCACTAATGGTGAACAAATGCTCATCCAAAAATTGGTCTTCCACTATTGCATGGTCTACTGGTATCAATCTGGATAGAAAATCTGCTACGACATTGTCCTTGCCTGGTTTATCGACTATTGTGATGTCGAATTCCTATAGTAACAGGAGCCACCTGATAATTCTTCCACCAATGGCCGGCTTGCTCATCAAGTATCTGATAGCCGCATGGTCCATGTGGACAATTACCTTATACCCGATGATATAATGGCAGAATTTGTTTATGGCATGCACAACTGCAAGGAACTCCTTCTCTGTCACCGTGTAGTTGAGCTCGGCTCCTGCCAAGTTTTTGTTGACATAATAGATGGCATAAAATTCTTTGCCATCCTTCTATCCGAGGACTGCTCCAATCGCATTGTTGGATGCATCACAGTAGATATGGAATGGTATGGCCCAATTTGGTCCTCTTAGAACCGGTGCGGATATCAGTTTCTCTTTGAGCAACTGAAATGCTTCCTCGCAGTCTTCCATCCAATTGAACTCCACATCCTTAGATAATAGAGTGTGCAGTGGTTTCACAATTTTGCTGAATTCGATGATAAATCATCAATAGTACCCAGCTGATCCAAGAAAACTCCTTACCTCTCTCTACATTCTGGGGTTGGGTAGGTCTCTGATGACCTCAATTTTTCTTTTATCAACCTTTATTCCTTCTATGGAGAGGTGGTGTCCCAGTACGATGCCTTCTTGCATCATCATAAAGCATTTCTCGTTGCTCAGGGACAAATTGTTTTCCTTGCTTCTTTCGAGCACTCTTTCCAAATTCGTCATTGCTTCATCAAAGGTTTCTCCATAGACGGTGAAGTCATCCATGTATACTTTGACCGCATCTCCCATCATGTCTGAGAATATGCTAAGCACCGCCCTTTGAAAGGTGGTAGGTGCATTGCACAATCCGAAAGGTAATACCCGATAGGCAAACGTTCCCCATGGGTAGGTGAACGTTGTCTTATCCTGATCCTCTTCTCCTATCTAGATCTGGTTGTATCCATTGAATCCATCCAGGAAGGAGAAATACTTCTTCCCCGAGAGTGTATCCAAGACTTGATCAATGAACGGGAGCGGGAAGTGGTCCTTCTTGGTCGCCTTGTTCAATGCTCTGTAATCCACATAGATTCACCATTTCCCATTCTTTTTAGGGACTACCACTAATGGTGATACCCACTCACTATCAAAAATTGGATAGATGAATCCGATAGTCAAGAGCTTTTGGAGTTCTTCCTTGACAATGTCCTTCATTGTCAGATTCATTCTTCTCTATGGTTGCCTGCTTGGAGTTGTTTGATCATCGAGGTATATCCGATGGGTACAGATTTCTGGGCTGATGCCCTGCATATCTATGTAATCCCATGCAAATGCCTATTGGTGTCTAACCAGGAGCTCTTCTACTTTCATCAATTGTGTGGGAGTCAACCCACTACTGACATTCAACGTTCTTCCTGGCCCGACGTGTATCTGTTGAATGTGGTGATCTTGGGCGCCAACCAATGGTGATCCAGGTGCGGAGATGGAGGACTCCCCATGGAGGAACTCCATAATAGTGCCATCCTCATCTTCTTCTACCAACTCATCCAACGTCATCACCGGCTGGATCATGGACAGCTCAAGATTTTCATGATCGATCAACATGGGTTCTCCTACTGAGTCGACGGATTGAGCTGGGGGTGAAATGGTCAATATTTTAACGTTCTTCCCATCGGATATGGTCATCAACCCATCCTAGAAAGCTGATGTAGGCATCAACTATTGCTAGCCATGGCCTTCCCAAGATGAGCGGGTAACCGCCCAGCCTAGTCTTAGATTGTAGGACTAAAAATTCGGTTGGGTATTCCCATGCGTTGACTATTACTATTACATCTTCCAACATTCCTTTTGGTGCCATGGTCGATCGATCGGCCAGCTGTAGCACTATCATAGTGGGTTTCAGGTTCATGAGTTGTAGCCTCTGCATGGTCTCCTGAGGCATTACATTGATGGCTGCTCCGAGATCGACCAATGTATTGGACAAGGAATGTCCCTCAATTTTTATAGTCAGCATCGGGCTGCCCAGGTCTGCATACTTTGGATGGCACATTTTGCCCATCATCAAATCTACCAGTTTACCCATGACATTGATAGTCTGGGTTGCTCTTCATCCTGGCTTCCTTAGACACATCTCTCTTATCACCTTGGTATATATCGAAACATCTCGGATGGCTTGAAATAATGGGATTGTCATGGTGAGGTTCTTCAAGCTAGACAAGATATCGAACTTCGGTTGTGTTACTTTCCTCTGTTCTTGTAGTCGGTTGGGAAATGGAGCCTTTGCTCTCTTAGGCGTTTCTTCTATCACCTCTTCTACAAGAGGTGTTTCTACCTCTTCCTCCTCTTCTACCAGTGGAGGCGTTCCTACTCCTAGCTGTCTACTAGACCTAAGCTGAATATGGTACATCGGATACATCTCACCCTCCATATTGTATGCTGGCTGATTCACTCTATTATTCAGATTTGTCATCGGTTGTGTGGGTAGCTACGTAGGTCTTACTGCTGGCAATGTTGGTAAGTTCTATTGGGGGTGAGCTGGTGCTACGTTCTATGGAGCCTGATTCCACGGAGTGTGGCCTCTCCACTATTGCCCAAGATATGGATATGGCATCCATGGCTGCTGGTTTGAGAATGTTGTTAGGGGTGCATTAGACCAGGGTGATGGCCCCCACCACCCCATGTTAGGTGGTTGAGGTGGACCTTGGTGCATGTATGGTCCTCCTCCATATGACGACATTTCGATTGGCATATTCCCCATAGGGGGTTGTGGCCAACTCTTTTGATTGCCTATAAAATAGGCATCCATGCTTTCAACTTCCTCCTGATTACTGGGCAGTTGTGGGCACAATCGAGTTTTATGGTTCAGCCTGCAAACTGTGCATACTCTGACTTTGTTCTCTGGGCATGCATTCTTTGCATGCTTCCCTCTACATTTTGGATAGAAATAAGCCAATGTTGCTTTGTTTTCTTGCTTCTTCTTCTCTAACAACAGCGTATCCATCTGCAATGCTAGAGACGAGAGCATTTCGCTCTTTAAATCTTCCAACATGTTACCTATTTCTATCTTCATGACTGAAGTAGTCGCTTTCATGGTTCTAGAAGTGGTCTTGCCTCTCCTTCTTGAGTAGTTTCGGCATAGTTGTCGGATGTCTTCCATAGTGTGCTGGTAGACATCACCTCCAGAAATCATGTTAAGAGCCTCCAGTGATTCATTGGTAAGTCCTCTCAAAAATATGCTTTTGAGGGACTTATCAGATAGTCTCATGTGAGGAGATCATTGAAGATTGAAGTTGAATCTCTCCCAGTATTCCTTGAGAGACTCATCTTCTTTCTACATCATGCTCAGGACCTCCTCTCTGGAGTCTCTTGCTCTCCCAAAATCTTGGTATTGCTCTAAAAAGAGCCTCTTCATTTGATCCCAAGTGGCAATGTGTTTGTCTCCCAGACCGATGAACCACCGTAGAGCTGCATCGTCCAACATGGAAGGAAAGAGTTTCAGCTTCTACGTATCAGATTTGTAGTCCATAGACCTGCATAAGACATCAAACTTGAATAAAAATAGGTCAGGGTCCTCAGTTGGGTATCCTCTGAAGGTCGAAAGGTGAGCAGGGGATATGTTTTTCATTTTGGTATCTCCTACTCCTTCCTCAATCGAGAAACTAAAGCCAGATGAGACTTCTTCATTGTCAACCATTTTTTTAGGAAATGTGGTCTCAAATGCAGTGTTTATGGCCTTATGGTCATTTAAGACTTTCTGAGTCAAGGCTCTAAGGTTGTCTGGTGCTATCGTCCGATCTTCTACAACTTTCCACAACAGGGCTTCCTCTAAGGGTGTCCTATTAAACAGGGGATTTATGATGATTCGTTCTTCCCCACATTGATGGGATGAGGAGGCACTTTGCACAAAGTGTGGCTCCTCACTCCAATGGATTGCTGGTGGGTCGGGTGAGTCTAATTCAAATTTAGAATGCTCGACTGACTCAGGTTCTGATGGATTGGTTTTTATAAACCGATCGTCAGGTCCTCTTCTTCTCGAAGAACTCATACAAGGTCAGATGGAAGGTTTCCAGGTATTGTAAATAATCTAGTTGAGATGCTTCCCCGAAAATGGTACCAAAATGTTGCGGGCCAAACAAGGTTAACTTCTTTCCTACTTTTGTCACATGCCCATGCATTTAATTTATCAACCCAGGGAGCTTCGTAAACTTGCGAAGGGTCTGAATAAGATTGCTTACAATACCACTTGAGATGAGTCCGCTAGTTCTACTATTGGGGGGTGTTTCAAATGGTTGTCAATCATTCACGCACTCCTCAATAATTTACGTAAACAAATGATTAAATCTATAGAAAGAAAATATCCACACATTCCTGGAAATGAACCTACTACAAATACTAGAAATATCGATGTGATAAACAATCTTATAAAATAGTAAACTAATCTAGAAAAAACACAAGAAAAGTAGGGGAAGAAATACTGGCTTGGAGTGGGCCTAGGCTCCAATAGCTTCCTCCCAGCTGAACACGCACTTAGAACTCTTAGAACTGTATTCCAATTATCAAAGTATTACAAAAATATTCTATCTCCTCTCTGTATATCTTATTTCTATCTCTCTATTTCTATATATTTTCTATATATCTTTAGAGAGGTCTGCATGTGTTTATATAGCACACCCACAGAACTTCTATTACAAAGAAGTTGTAACAATCGATTCATCCCAGACTAAACTAAGATAGTCTAGTAAATGTAATCGACGTCTACTAAAACTGGCATTCGGTTCTATCGGTGGCGTGTTCGCTGATTGGGTTGTGCTTCACCTGGCATTGGTAGGACATTCTCATACATTGGTGTGATCCCCAATTTAGCTCTACTTGACGTAGAGTTGGAACTGGCACCAGTCACTTTTGTCCACGTCATGCTTGTCTGGTCAACGGGCGAAGAACAGGGGTACCTTCCCTATGAGGAAGGTGCCTAAGTATATCGAGTGCCTTCTCCATGCGGAAGGTACCTTATTGCCATGGGCACCTTCCTAGAAGAGGAAGGCGCTTATCTTCTGTTGGTGCCTTCCTATGAGAGGAAGGCGCTTTGCCTTCTAGTGGTACCTTCCTTATGGGAGGAAGGCGCTTGCCTTCTAGTGGCACCTTCCCGTGAGAGGAAGGCGCTTGCCTTCTATTGGCGCCTTCCTTATGAGAGGAAGGCGCTTGCCTTCTAGTGGTGCCTTCCCATCGGTGCCTTCCTTATGAGAGGAAGGCGCTTCTTTTCCTTTGGTGCCTTCCTGGAAGAGGAAGGCGCTGGCCTTCTATTGGCGCCTTCCTAGGAGAGGAAGGTGCTTGTCTTTCCTTGGTACCTTCCTAGAAGAGGAAGGTGCCTACTTATATTTGGCGCCTTCCTGGAAGAGGAAGGCGCCTATATTTTCTGCATTGAACCCAAAAGAAACAAAGTGCCAGGTCCATAAAGAGACCTCGACTGATCCAAATCTAACTAAATCAACTGCAATTCCACAAAAACACACTGAAAACACATAAATTAGATAACACGCATAATTTCATCAAATATCTATATAATCATTTATAAAAGTATGCAATCCTTATTATACAACCGCATAATGATCAAGAAAATGTGTACAAAATATGAGCATTTCTGGTGCTCATCATGCATTGCACCCGACCCGACTTGAAATGTATTTATTATTATATCAAATTGAAAGGAATGAACATGCAAATGACATGTAAATAAGAAAAACAAATAAATATATTTTTTATTGATATTTCCAATCCATAGTTACATATTCATCCCTCTGAGGGATACCCAGTTTGTGATACAATCAATTATAAGCGAGGAAACATATGGTGGAATAAATCCCCTTGCAAAGAGGAGGTGCGCTTTCATAGGATTTCTGATCCTACACACAAACTTGTATAAGGGCTCACAGATGCCTCCTTCTCCTTCTCTCATCTAGGAGGGATCCCGTGCTCTATATGTCTTGTTATGGTCCTATAAACCTATAGATCTGCATACATGGAAATAACAAAATACGCTTAGTAGTCCAAGCTACCTACTTGGATAAGGTTGTTAGTATGAAACCTAATAAGCAAGATAAATAAGAATACTATGATTAAATTCAATAAAGCTAATGAAAGATACGGGCATATATTAAAGAACAATAATGTAAATGCATATAATAAATCAGATCTATGCTATGGATAACTACTAAAATAGAAAGCAATCAAATCTAATGCCAAAACAAAAGAAACTAATGTCTAAACCCTAGGTTGTGCCTATGTGCCACTATCCAATATAGTAGCTAAAAAATAGACCTTTCTCCTCGCACTCCAAGGGCTGTAGCACCAGGTTATCTACTCTAATTGATATTCAAAGGTCACTAGATGTGTCAGGTACACAGAATGGTGGTGAATAACAATGGATATGAATATCGAATGCATAGTCTTTCCTCAGCCATACAACACTTCGTTGCTCCTTAAGGGCTCGTAGATGCACTCTCCAATATGATAGGGCTTCGCTGCATAAACTCTAAAAATCATGGATCTTTTGCTCTTTGTGGGAGAGCCCATATGTAGACTTCCCTCTATTCTAGATCTAGACCTTGGCTTCTTGGAGAATCTTAAATCCAAATTGCATGCAACTAACCATCCCAAGTGGGAAGCATCAGTCACAAACTAGCATTGAAGGGGCAGTTAGGAGGAACTCAAGGAGTTCCACACCAAAATTCACTCATAAACAATGTAAAGGTGCAGTCATAATGTGTGATCTGGGCCTATTTTCATGGCTAGCCTATGCATTACGGTATCCACTATCAGGTCCAGTGGCTAGGTGTGGTCATTGTAGTCTTTAGCGACTAGGTGTGGTGGCCACTCTGCTTGAGAGCGACCAAGCCTGGATGGGCTAGAACTACCCTATTTGAGTGGTTAGGACCACTACTTTCTCTTGGAGAGATCCAAGAGGATTCATATGGTCTACGAATGTGCCCATATGGATAGCCTCCTAAACATGACATGTTTTAGGTATCTATAGATACCCCTTTTTGGGATGCATTGTGGGAATACATAGCATAGAGCAAAATAGACCACCTAGGGTCACATTGTAGGTTGGATTATGATCATTGATCTGATCAATATTGGATGCCCCAGTCATGCGGGAGGGCATGCATCTTAGAATCATTGCTTCCAACAGAATGGAAGGCTTAATTTTATGGAAGTTTGCACTCATACCTCAAACACAATCCGGTAGGTTTGGGACTACTATTGGTCCAATCGGAGGAGAGATGAAAACTTAAGTATCATATTTGCTTTTTGCCCTAGTAAAGGGTAAGCATATGATAGTTTTTGGCAATGATTCATAAGATGAAAGGAATTTGACATGATCGAGTGATATTTTGTTGACTTTGACTATGATTGTTGAAAATTTTGACTAATCCCTCAAGTGATAAGTTGATGAGGAAAGTACAACTAATAAAGCGATGAGTCGCTTGACCAAAATGAATGATTTGGGCCTCTTTAGAGGTTTGCTCTATTGTTATAGATTAGTTCCATCTAGGTGTGATTTCAACCTTGTTTGGTAATTGTACATCTTTATCCCATGGGGCAGTTCGACCATAATTTCCTTCTTAGGGAATCAAGGTGATAGCAATTCTATTTTATCTTGTGTTGAGTCACTATTTGCTATAGGATAAATGAGATGAATCATCACTCTCATGGGGCGGTCCGACCATCATTCTTCGAGTTTGAAGTGAAGCGTCTCAATTCTACCTTAATTTTTTTGTCGAAAATGGTCTTATGGTAATATGCTCATCTTACCAAATTGCATGGAGAACTAATAGCTACAATCACTAAGTGTATAGGGTAAATAATTGAATACGAGGATCAATTGGGATTTTTGTTGTTATTTGATTTTTACTTTTGGATTTTATGATGTTTTTGGATTTCGATATATGTAATTTTTTTTAGTATTTATGCTTATTTTGGTTGCCTTGGACCGATAGGTGTGCTTTATGGCCTATTTTGAGGTGCTCTGTGGTGAGAAATTGAGTAAATTTCTCATTGGTTTTGTCACTGTAGGTCCAACGACCCCCAATTGGTGCTACATGGCTATAGTCAGGTCCATCAGCTAGGCAGTTTGGGTCAGTGATGCCAATAGTGACCGAGGCTTAAGTGGAAAATATAACTTTAAAAATTAGGGTTTTTTACCTAACTACCTAGCTGATGGACCTGACTATAGCTGACTAGGGGCAGTTAGGAGGAACTCAAGGAGTTCCAGCTATCAGTTTGTGCTTGTGGAGCTCTAAGGTGTGATTATCTGATTACAACACAGAGTGCTATCGAATTTGCTATTGAGTGGACACAATGGCCAAGTAGGGGGAGGATTCAACCAGCAGAGGATCTGGAGCTATACGGGTACCTTTCTAAACCCTAACCCCCTATTTTGTTAATGCGGTAAAATGAACCTAACTAAACAATTAGGTAAAGGAACCTCATTAACCCTATTGGAAATGAACTAAACCAGTAGATAGGACTGGTTTAGGGCTTTAGAATATGGGTTTCATTTTGTTTTAGATTTTTTTATTTTTTATGGTTTTTGGGCCTAGGGTAAACATCATTAGCATGTCGCCCATTAGCCGCTGTCACTCAGAGTGGCTAGGTTGGCTTGCAGCTGGACGTCATCACTATCAATGACCAGCTTGAACTCCAAGGGTTAGATTTCTAACCATTGGAACCTGTCCACTTCTAGCTTCAGTGGCTACTTAGTGGCCACTCCTGGCATGAGCAACTAGGTATACATAGGTTGATTACTCATATTTTTTATTTTTTAAGCAATTTAATTGATTTTTTTTTCATAATTTGAAGTGTAATATTTGATATTTTTGGATGCTTAGGTGCACTTAGCCATTTTTCTTGATTCCTTAGGCTTATCTTAGATTATCTTGCACCATTTTTAGGATTTATTTAGTTTTTTAGTGTATTTGACTTAGGCATTTATTTTGCACTCTTTAGATTTTATCCGCTCAGGCTCAGGACCTCAAACTACTTGGGAACCTGACTATCAGATTTGTAGTCCATAGACCTGCATAAGACATCAAACTTAAATAAAAATAGGTTAGGGTCCTCAGCTGGGTATCCTCTGAAGGTCGAAATGTGAGTAGGGGATATGTTTTTCATTTTGGTATCTCCTACTCCTTCCTCAATCGAGAAACTAAAGCCAGATGAGAATTCTTTTTTGTCAGCCATTTTTTTAGGAAATGTGGTCTCTAATGTAGTTTTTATGGCCTTATGGTCATTTAAGACTTCCTGAGTCAAGGCTCTAAGGTTGTCTAGTGTTATTGTCTGATCTTATACAACTTTCCACAACAGGGCTTCCTCCAAGGGTGTCCTATTAAACAGGGGATTTGTGATGATTTGTTCTTCCCCACATTGATGAGATGAGGAGGCACTTTGCACAAAGTGTGGATCCTCACTCCAATGGATTGCTGGAGGTGGGTCAGGTGAGTCTAATTCAAATTTAGAATGCTCAGCTGACTCAGGTTCTGATGGATTGGTTTTTATAAACCGATCGTCAGGTCCTCTTCTTCTCGAATAACTCATACAAGGTCAGATGGAAGGTTTCCAAGTATTGTAAATAATATAGTTGAGATGCTTCCCCGAAAATGACACCAAAATATTGCGGGCCAACAAGGTGAATTTCTTTCCTAATTTTGTCACATTCTCGTGCATTTAATTTATCAACCAGGGAGCTTCGTAAACTTGCGAAGGGTCTGAATAAGATTGCTTACAATACCACTTGATATGAGTCCACTAGTTCTACTATTAGGGGGTGTTTCAAATGGTTGTCAATCATTCACACACTCCTCAATAATTTACGTAAAAATGATTAAATCTATAGAAAGGAAATATCTACACATTCCTGGAAATGAACCTACTACAAATACTAGAAATATCAATGCGATAAACAATCTTATAAAAGTAGTAAACTGATCTAAAAAAACACAAGAAATAAATAGGGGGAAGAAATACTGGCTTGGAGTGGGCCCAGGCTCCAATAGCTTCCTCCCAGCTGAACATGCTCTTAAAACTTCTTAGAACTGTATTGCAATTATCAAAGTATTACAAACAAAATATTCTATCTCCTCTCTCTATATCTATGTCTATATCTCCCTATATATTTCTATATACCTTTAGAGAGGTTTGCGTGTGTTTATATAGCACACCCACATAACTTTTGTTACAAAGAAGTTGTAACAGTCGATTCATCCCAGACTAAACTAAGATAGTCTGGTAAATGTAATCGACGTCTACTAAAACTAGCATTTACTTCTATCGGTGGCGTGTTCGCTGATTGGGTTGTGCTTCACCTAGCATTGGTAGGACATTCTCATAAGTTGGTGTGATCCCTAATTTAGCTCTACTTGACATAGAGTTGGCACTGCACCAGTCACTTTTGTCCACATCGTGCTTGTTTGGTCAACGGGCAAAGAACAGGGGCGCCTTCCCTATGCGGAAGGTTCCTGAGTATATCGAGTGCCTTCTTTATGTGGAAGGTACCTTACTGTCGTGGGTGCCTTCCTAGAAGAGGAAGGCACTTATCTTCTGTTGGTGCCTTCTTGTGAGAGGAAGGCCATTTGCATTCTAGTGGTACCTTCCTTATGGGAGGAAGGCGCTTGCCTTCTAGTGGCACATTCCCGTTGGTGCCTTATGGGAGGAAGGTGCTTGCCTTCTAGTGGCGCCTTCCTAACGAGATGAATGCACTTGCCTTCTAGTGGTGCCTTCCCGTTGGTGCCTTCCTTATGGGAGGAAGGTGCTTCTTTTCCTTTGGCACCTTCTTAGAAGAGGAAGGCGTTGGCATTCTATTGGCCCCTTCCTAGGAGAGGAAGGTGCTTGTCTTTCCTTAGTGCCTTCCTGGAAGAGGAAGGTGCCTACTTATGTTTGGCACCTTCCTAGAAGAGGAAGGCACCTATATTTTCTGCATTGACCCCAAAATAAACAAAGTGCCAGGTCCATAAAAAGACCTCAACTGATCCAAATCTAACTAAATCAACTGCAATTTCACAAAAACACACTAAAAACACTTGAATTAGATAACACGCATAATTTCATAAAATATTTATATAATTATTCATAAAAGTATGCAATCCTTATTATACAGCTACATAATGATCAAGAAAATGTATACAAAATATGAGCATTTCTGATGCTCATCATGCATTGCACCTGACCCGACTTGAAATGTATTTATTATTATATCAAATTGAAAGGAATGAACATGTAAATGACATGTAAATAAGACAAACAAATGAATATATTTTTTATTGATATTTCCAATCCACTGTTACATATTCATCACTCTGAGGGATACCCAGTTTGTGATACAATCAATTATAAGCGAGGAAACATATGGTGGAATAAATCCCCTTGCAAAGAGGAGGTGCGCTTTCATAGGATTTCTGATCCTACACACAAACTTGTCTAAGGGCTCACAGATGCCTCCTTCTCCTTCTCTCATCTAGGAGGGATCCCGTGCTCTGAATGTCTTGATATGGTCCTATAAACCTATAGATCTACATACATGGAAATAACAAAATACGCTTAGTAGTCCAAGCTACCTACTTGGATAAGGTTGTTAGTATGAAACCTAATAAGCAAGATAAATAAGAATACTATGATTAAATTCAATAAAGCTAATGAAAGATACGGGCATATATTAAAGAACAATAATGTAAATGCATATAATAAATCAGATCTATGCTATGGATAACTACTAAAATAGAAAGCAATCAAATCTAATGCCAAAACAAAAGAAACTAATGTCTAAACCCTAGGTTGTGCCTATGTGCCACTATCCAATATAGTAGCTATGAAATAGACCTTTCTCCTCGCACTCCAAGGGCTGTAGCACCAAGTTATCTACTCTAATTGATATTCAAAGGTCACTGGATGTGTCAGGTACACAGAATGGTGGTGAATAACAATGGATATGAATATCGAATGCATAGTCTTTCCTCAGCCATACAACACTTCGTTGCTCCTTAAGGGCTCGTAGATGCACTCTCCAATATGATAGGGCTTCACTGCATAAACTCTAAAAATCATGGATCTTTTGCTCTTTGTGGGAGAGTCCATATGTAGACTTCCCTCTATTCTAGATCTAGACCTTGGCTTCTTGGAGAAGCTTAAATCCAAATTGCATGCAACTAACCATCCCAAGTGGGAAGCATCAGTCACAAACTAGCATTGAAGGGGTAGTTAGGAGGAACTCAGGGAGTTCCACACCAAAATTCACTCATAAACAATGTAAATGTGCAGTCAGAATGTGTGATCTGGGCCTATTTTCATGGCTAGCCTATGCATTACGGTATCCACTATCAGGTCCAGTGGCTAGGTGTGGTCATTGTAGTCTTTAGCGACCAGGTGTGGTGGCCACTCTGCTTGAGAGCGACCAAGCCTGGATGGGCTAGAACTACCCTATTTGAGTGGTTAGGACCACTACTTTCTCTTGGAGAGATCCAAGAGGATTCATATGGTCTACGAATGTGCCCATATGGATAGCCTCCTAAACATGACATGTTTTAGGTATCTATAGATACCCCTTTTTGGGATGCATTGTGGGAAAACATAGCATAGAGCAAAATAGACCACCTAGGGTCACATTGTAGGTTGGATTATGATCATTGATCTGATCAATATTGGATGCCCCAGTCATGCGGGAGGGCATGCATCTTAGAATCATTGCTTCCAACAGAATGGAAGGCTTAATTTTATGGAAGTTTGCACTCGTACCTCAAACACAATCGGGTAGGTTTGGGACTACTATTGGTCCAATCGGAGGAGAGCTACAAACTTAACTATCATATTTGCTTTTTGCCCTAGTAAAGGGTAAGCTTATGATAGTTTTTGGCAATGATTCATAAGATGAAAGCAATTTGACATGATCGAGTGATATTTTGTTGACTTTGACTATGATTGTTGAAAATTTTGACTAACCCCTCAAGTGATAAGTTGATGAGGAAAGTACAACTAATAAAGCGATGAGTCGCTTGACCAAAATGAATGATTTGGGCCTCTTTAGAGGTTTGCTCTATTGTTATAGATTAGTTCCATCTAGGTGTGATTTCAACCTTGTTTGGTAATTGTACATATCTATCCCATGGGGCAGTTCGACCATAATTTCCTTCTTAGGGAATCAAGGTGATAGCAATTCTATTTTATCTTGTGTTGAGTCACTATTTGCTATAGGATAAATGAGATGAATCCTCACTCTCATGGGGTGGTCCGACCATCATTCTTCGAGTTTGAAGTGAAGCGTCTCAATTCTACCTTAATTTTTTTGTCGAAAATGGCCTTATGGTAATATGCTCATCTTACCAAATTGCATGGAGCACTAATAGCTACAATCACTAAGTGTATAGGGTAAATAATTGAATACGAGGCTCAATTGGGATTTTTGTTGTTATTTGATTTTATGATGTTTTTGGATTTTGATATATGTAATTTTTTTTGGTATTTATGCTTATTTTGGTTGCCTTGGACCGATAGGTGTGCTTTATGGCCTATTTTGAGGTGCTTTGTGGTGAGAAATTGAGTAAATTTCTCATTGGTTTTGTCACTGTAGGTCCAACGACCCCCAATTGGTGCTACATGGCTATAGTCAAGTCCATCAGCTAGGCATTTTGGGTCAGTTATGCCAATAGTGATCGAGGCTTAAGTGGAAAATATAACTTTAAAAATTAGGGTTTTTTACCTAACTACCTAGCTGATGGACCTGACTATAGCTGACTAGGGGTAGTTAGGAGGAACTCAAGGAGTTCCAGCTATCAGTTTGTGCTTGTGGAGCTCTAAGGTGTGATTATCTGATTACAACACAGAGTGCTATCGAATTTGCTATTGAGTGGACACAATGGCCAAGTAGGGGGAGGATTCAACCAGCAGAGGATCTGGAGCTATACGGGTACCTTTCTAAACCCTAACCCCCTATTTTGTTAATGCGGTAAAATGAACCTAACTAAACAATTAGGTAAAGGAACCTCATTAACCCTATTGGAAATGAACTAAACCAGTAGATAGGACTGGTTTAGGGCTTTAGAAGATGGGTTTCATTTTGTTTTAGATTTTTTTATTTTTTATGGTTTTTGGGCCTAGGGTAAACATCATTAGCATGTCGCCCATTAGCCGCTGTCACTCAGAGTGGCTAGGTTGGCTTGCAGCTGGCCGTCATCGCTATCAATGACCAGCTTGAACTCCAATGGTTAGATTTCTAACCATTGGAACCTGTCCACTTCTAGCTTCAGTGGCTACTTAGTGGCCACTCCTGGCATGAGCAACTAGGTAGACATAGGTTGATTACTCATATTTTTTATTTTTTAAGCAATTTAATTGATTTTTTTTTCATAATTTGAAGTGTAATATTTGATATTTTTGGATGCTTAGGTGCACTTAGCCATTTTTCTTGATTCCTTAGGCTTATCTTAGATTATCTTGCACCATTTTTAGGATTTATTTAGTTTGTTAGTGTATTTGACTTAGGCATTTATTTTGCACTCTTTAGATTTTATCCGCTCAGGCTCAGGACCTCAAACTACTTGGGAACCTTCTCCTCCTCTTGTATGACATGAATTGGGAGTGGCTTGATGCCCGTATGCTCCATTATATCATTGGGCTTCCAAAAATTATGTCAAATCAGGCTTACCTTACTGCCCTGGCCCACAGATGGGACTCCAAGACTAATACCTTCCATCTGCCTATTGGCGAGATGATGATCACTTTGGAAGACATCTACAGGATATTCTGAATCCCATTTGATGGAGTTCCCATTGTCTCTTCTCCCACTGGTACCAGAGATGCAGTTTTTTCTATGGTCTTTGGGAGACATACCGTTGCTACCTTCTGGGATACTCATTCTAGAAGAATTTTGTTATCTGGTGGTCCCAAGAGCATGTCTTTTCCTAAAGGCACACTGTCCTATTAATGGTGATTTGTAACATCCTTATACCTGACTGCTCTGGAGTGAGGTTCCCATGGAACCTTTTGGTGATGGTACAGGACCTGATTGATAGTGAGGCACCTATCATATATGCTTGGGATAGCACACTGCTAGTGTAGTGTTATGATGAGCTTTACCATATTTAGTGCCATGAATGGTCCAGCATTGCTTACAGCTTGCTCCTTAAGATCTAAGGATGGGAGCATATTATGGTGGATCACCCAGCAAGACTTCTTACAAATATCACTGCTATAGATGATGATACCTAGTGCTATGGATCCAGGTGGCCCAAAGCACTCAAGGAGTGCAAGAGTCAACCTTTTGTAGGGGATTTTTCCCATTACATGACTTCCTTGACCATTTTGTAAGCTACTGATATTATCTAGAGGCCCTATCACAAGTGACCTACCTGGGAGGACCTTGCCAGCTTCACAGCTTAGACTCGACATGACCGATGGGTTATTGACCACAAGTATGGAATCAAAGAGTTCTATTATTATAGGGTGCTAAAATAGTTTGGTATCTAGTAGGACGTCCCTCTTGAGCCAGTTGTATACCATCATATTATTATAGAGAATAACCTTCCACTACCTCAAGTTATAGCAGTCTCAAAGGAGGATGAACCTCCTGCATTTGATCCTAGTGTGGCTAATTCTGGAGTTACCAAGGCGTATACCCACTGGTGGGGTACACGATTGTGGTAGGGTGGTGGTCACTTGGGGCAAAATTTGGATGAGGCAAAGGTTGAGGATTCTAACAGGCACTGAGTGTGGGCTCAAAAATATGATTTGGAGTAGGCGGGGTAGGAGGGAGTAGAGGATCAGGTGGTAGAGGAGTAGGTTGCCCCTAAGGAAGAGGAGGAGTTAGCTCCTAAGGAGTAGGAGTCCCCTCTCCAATATTAGCTGCATCAAGTTTAGGTTGTGTTGTAGACATATTATATTAAGGTGCAGTAGAGGGATGCCACCATCACCAAGTTTTTGACTTAGGTTCAACACCTCAAGGTAGAGCGAATCACACTATAGGACTGGATAGATTAGCTTACTACCAGTAGGGGTGCTTCTTAGGGATAGGTTGTACCACCTAATGCAGCACCTCAAATTCCTAGTGGTTTAGACATAGGTTCAAAGATCTAGCATTCACATGGGCTCTTAGTATAGGACTTGGAGCAGCACACCCTAGATGCATCCTATATCCTAGCACTATATCATGAGGTCCAACTTTGAGGAGACTGCCTACCAGAGAGGCCTATGGCATGAGGGTCTCAGAGCACTGGTTGGAGTACTTTAGGGTAGTCATTAGCTCGATCGAGCCATAGGACCAGGTCTTGAACAGAGTGAAATAGAGGTACCAATTCTATGTCACCTCCTAGAGGGGGCAATGATGGAAGTGGTGATGCTAGTTGTGCATGCCACTCTTAAGCACTTTGGCCCCTTGGGCATTTTGTACTGTTTTGAGTGTAAGGTTAGCTGACCTACATAGTTGTAGCATTATGGCAATTTTTGTACCTACATATACTTATGTGACACACATTTATATGATATCTAGACTTTGAGACTCATTATGTGTATTCTTTATGATTATGTTTTCATGTTTATGTGATGCAGTATTATGATCTTACATGATATGATGTGATGTGATGCTTTAGATGTTATGATGTGTATGTGTAGATGGACTACTTTATGATATTATGCTATGTGGTTTACATGACTTATGCTTTATGATGCGTGGATGGCATGATCTAGATGATGATGATAGATGCATATATGGATGCAATGCTTATCGTTAAATGCATGTTTATCTTTTGATTTTTGTATGTATCTAACTTATGTTGTGATGATATGATAAATGAAATGTGTGTGATGTATTATGATGATGATTTAATTTAAATGATACTGTTATACTTTAATCACTTAAAACATATGGTATGATGTGACATGGGTTTTGACAATCTACTGGACGACACCACAGAATGTACAAAAATCATGAATAAATAATAACTCTTAAAATAAGAATTGATCGTTTAGATATCCAAATTTGAGATGAGATGATGTGATATGTATGTATTATTTGACTGATGGAATGATTTGTTTATATTAATAGATTTTAGAGGTTTTACATGACACTCAAACACCCTAGTTGCCCTATCAAATGTCGTATACTAATCATACAGAGCTTTTGAAGGATAAATTTTTTGTTATGAAGACTTAGATATTCATTATCTATGTGTGTGCAAATGAATATATTAGATAGAACATAAGCATACCTCAGTGCCAAGTGAGATTCATTCATCCCATTATTGTATTGGAGATCCTCAAATGTTTATCTTGATCCTAAGTAGGACTCAGTTGGACTAGACCACTAGGTGGTATAGGACACCTAAAGCTAGCTCTTCCACATGCAAACATTGGTCAGTACTAAAACGAGATGCTAATGTGACAGACATATCATCGTGTGTAAGGATACCTTACAGCTCGTTCATACTGAGAATTCCAGGGATTCAAGTTCAATACTCCCTTATTTTCTTCATAGTTATTTGGGATACTTGCTCATTCTTAGTGATGAAAACCATTGTTTATTTTGAATTTTTTTTTTTCTTTTGAGTAAGGGATTTACGTAGTGATGGTAATCATTGTTTATTTATTTTATTTTTTTCTTTGTTGAGTATTTTTCTTATTTTAATTAAAGTAAGGGATTTCTTTGGGTAGGGGTGCACTTGTCATTTTGCCAATTCTCAGCATTCCTGAACTGGTTGCATAGGGGGATGAGCAAGATAAACTTTTCACCTTAAGATAACTAATACCACTTCGCAGTTTTTATATTTCCCTTGTTCCAACTAGTATTTTAGTGTTTTGATTAGTTATAGGATTTTGAAATATACCAAGTGCTATCAAAACTAAACCTCACTTATTATAAGCTAAGATGGTCTTCTACAAAGTTTGATAAAACCACTAGGTATGGCTGAGTGACCATAAAACCCTAGTGTATTCTTTATAGCAACAAGAAGGGGTTGTGTTGAAAAACATAGTTACACTCATGGGTGATGGAAGATGATGGATTTTGAAGATGCATGATTGATATACAAATCTGGTGTCATTTTTAAGATTGTGAACACAAATGTATCTAATGCAAATGTAATGGATGGAAATGCCTAATGCAATGTGACTATAATGATTGCAAATGCGGAATGCAAATATATTTGTATTTTGATGCTTTAAATTGTTTTTGAGTTTTGATTGTTCTGAATTTTTTTGAACTTTTTGATTTTTTAATTGTTTTTGTGCTTTTATGTTTTGTTTTTTACCAAAGGGCTTACGGTGCCTTTAGGGATTTTGTGATTTGACCAAAGGGCTTTAATATCTTTGGAGATTTTTGAGATTTGACCATAGGGTTTTAATATGCCTTTGGAGATTTTGTGAATTGACCAAAGGTGCCATGCTACCTTTGGAGCATTTTGTTTTTTATTTTGATATTTTTTTATTTGTTTGGATTTTTATGATTTCTATTATTTTTGCAAATTTTGAAATTTATTTGAATGTTTTTGCTATTTTTTTATTTATTTTGGAAACACTTTTAGATGAATGATGTTGAGAGGCTCTAGCTCCTCAACACCCTATAGCATTGTTAGGTGATATGACCTAGGTCCAATCTTCTCAGAGATGATATAGGGACCTATCCAATTGGTCGTAAACTTATCTCGTAGATGCAGTGATAGATTTGAGTTCTATTGTTTTCTTTAAGCACAAGATCCCCAACTTTAAGGTCTCTCAAGTGGACTTTATTGTTATACGCTCATGTTAAATGATCCTGGTAAACATGAATATGCTCAAGAGAATCGATGCACCATTAATCCATAAGGGTCAACTGATCTAGGTGAGCTTGTCATGCAGTATCGTCACTGATGAACTCTCTCAATGAGATGCGCAATATCAAAAATTTTTACTCTAAGGGCATAATGGCCTCAGCACCATATACAAGCAAAAATGATGTTGCCCCAGTGGGTGTCCATACACTAGTCCTGGAAGCCCATAATTTTAGGGGTAATTACAAATGCTAGTCCTTATGATTTTCTTTCACAGTCTTCTTTAATATGGCTACCATTGTCTTGTTTGAGGCCTCTACTTGCTCGTTTGCTTGTGGATAATATGGTGTCGCAAAACTGTGTTGAATATTGTATTTATTCGTTAAAGCTCACACATTTTTTTTTTGAATGACGTACCATTATCTGATATTATATTGAAAGGTACCCTAAAATGACAAATGATATTGTGAAGTATGAACTCCACAATCTGAGGACCAATTATTGAGGTTAAGGGGACCACTTCCACCCATTTTGTGAAGTACTAAATGGTCGTTAAGATGAATGTGTGTTGGTCTAAATATGGTAGAGAGATATTTACAATTAGATCAAAATCCCACTAAGAAAATGGCCAAGCCACCTGAATGGGCTATAAGGCCTGAGATGGAAAGTGTATTATATTTGCATGATGTTGACATTTAATGCATTTCTTGATATACTCGCAATAATCCTTCTCCATGGTGGGCAAGTAATAACCCATTCGAAGGATGCACTTGACAATGGGCATGCTGCTGAAATGGCCACCACATATAACGTCATGAGCTTGCAAAATCACCCAAGCTGATTTCTGGGACTCTAAGCAATGTTGAAGGACTTCATCATAGCTTTGAAGATACAATATGTCTCCTAGCAAGATATATATTGTCACTTTTAGCTTGAATGCTCATATTTCAACATGTGATAGTCCTTGTGGGACAATTCCAAGCCTAAGAAAATATTATAACTAGGAAAGCCAATCCCAATAGGCTATAGCCTCGACTGATAAGACGACTTGTTCCTCTTACAATTTGACTTGCACAAACGCAAATTAAGAAACAACCTTGTGGTAAATAGTGGTACCATTCTCCATAGGACCTTGTGAGATCAAGGACCCCTAAGGTGCCTTCTTTAATAAATCTTTGGCTTTACAGAACCAGTCATGGTCTGGCTCTATATGAATCATGTTGACTGATTCCATGTTATTAAAAGCCTCACAATGGATCACTAAGTGTGAGAGCATTTTGACATGAATGGTAGTGAATTCGGTATATGGATTCTGAGGGATCAAAGATCCCAAAGATACCATGGTTTCTGCAAAGTTTTTTGATGAATGAGGGATTGCCTCGATGTCATACCACTCTAGTTTGGCTAGATATGTGTCAACAAGCTCCTTGTAATATTTTAGGATTGGATCCCAGCATTGAAATAGTTCCTTGACTTGGTTGACTATGAGGAGGGAGTCATCGAAGATATTTAGCCTTTTGATTCTCATGGCGATGGCTAATTGGAGACCCAAGATTAGGGCTTTTGAAAGCTTTTCTATGTATGCATATCCTATCTTGTAGCTCACAAAAATGTGGTTGATGTAATATATCGCTTGTTATTTATATTGCACATTATTTTGATCCAACATGATGCCCAAAGAAAAATTGGTAGCAAAACTGTATAGCAGGAATGGCACGTCTGGCCTTGGTGGATCTAATACTGGTAGCGTTTCCAGGTACTTCTTGATTTCACCAAAGGCTTGCTGATATTCTTCATCCCACTGGAATGGTACCCCCTTGTGTAGCAATCGATCCATGGGTCAACATTTGTTAGATAGTTGTGCGATAAACCACTTTATGGATGCTACTTTATCATGTAAGCTTCCCAGTTATTTTATGTTCATGGGCAGGGCCATTTCCAGGATAGCCCTTACCTTTTTTGGGTCTACCTCAATGCCTCATTTAGAAATAATGAATCCCAAGAGCTTTCTATAATTTATGTAAAAGGCATATTTCTTGGGGTTCAACCTAACATTGTGCTCGATCAGGTGATCGAAGACCTTTCTGAGGGTATTGGCATGCTCTTCTCATAGCAATGACTTTGCTAGCAAGTCATCGATGTAGTATTCCAAGATCTTGTGCATGTAGTCATGGAAAATGTATGTCATAGCCCTCTAATATGTAGCACCAGCATTTTTAAGGTTGAATGACATCACTTTGTAACATAATATCTCCCATGGAGTGGTGAATATGGTTTTATGTTCGTCTTCGGGTTTAATCCAAATCTGATTGTAACCAAAAAAATTTCCATTAGGGAGAGCATCTCATGACCTGTAGTTGCATCTACAAGAGCATCTATGTTGGGTAGTGGGAATGAATCCTTTGGGGTTGCGTTGTTGAGATACCTGAAATCTATGTAGATGTAGACTCTTCCATCAGGTTTTCCTATGGGCACCATGTTTGATACCCATTCTGGATAGTCGATGGGAACAATAAAGACTACATCCAATAGTTTCTACAACTCATTTTTAACCATCAAAGGTACAATTGGATGCATCTTTATGAGCTTCTGTTTGACCAGTTTCTTCATAGGATCTAGTGACAACCAATTTCGTATCTAGCCTTGGCATGTCTTTGTAGGTCCAAGCAAAGATATTTGGTCTCTCTTTCAGCAGAGGAATTATGATGTCCTATTCTTCTAGAGATAATATTTCTTTGAACTTGACTTTATTTGGTTGATAAGGATGATTGCTTATGTCCACCTCAAAATTCTCCTCTATTTCCATATGTGACCCCTCCTCCAACTGGTGAGGAGTGGAGATTAAATGAATGTCATCTGCTAGATTTAGAGTTCCCATTCACTCAAGTTCAAGAACAGCGTGATAGACATCATGTACGTAGCCTAGTGTAAAATGAAATGGTTGTAGCATTTCTTCATTAGGGAAGAAATATTCAGGCTCTAGGGGTGAATTAGTGTAATCCCAATCAATATCATATGCATTAAGACAATAGTTTTGATGGCTCTGCTAGGTTATGGAGTGGAGTGGTCAAATCAATGGATATCATGTTGATGGATGGAATAAAATCTCCAAGACCACCCAGGTGAAGCTCTACATCTTGGGTATGCCCTCCATACTCACGATGAGTCTTTGGGGCATAGGGATCTTAGGATCTGATCTATGGATAGATGAGATGATGGGATTCTTAGGAAATAGCTACTCTCTAAATGTTGGGGGATCTAGATTGACCATGTGATGGATGGCATCTAGGTTTACCGGTCTTCCTAGGAAATGAAGGTTATGATCTATGGTGTGAAGTAACACTTCTCTTTCAATAAGCATATTGACTTGTTGGAAGTGGAGATCAAGGTAAGCCCTCACAAATTCATTCTCAAAGTTGTCATTACTTGTAGGAAAACCCTCATTCCTGCCCATAAGCAGATTTACTGGATGCAATTGCCGAGGCCCAAGATAAGCCATCTAGATCTCATCCTCAAAGTCATTATCGCTTATACAAAAACCATTGGAATTTTTTTTGGCCCTAAGATGGGCTTTTGGCTTTCCTTTTGATGCCTAAGATAGGCCATTTCAATATCATCTTCATAATCATCATCACTTATGAAGAATCCATTGGCATTTACTATGGGCCCTACCATTTGACATGCATGTCTTATGAAGGCCATATCAATTGAGTCTTCAATCTTGTAGCCACTCTCATTCAACATGTATCCACCCTCATCTAAGATGTATTCACTCTCATTTGAGATATACCCACTTTCTGCATGGCCTATCCAAACAAGGTTTTGTACATACCGAGGCCCATGGTAGGCTAGGCTTCATCTTCGTAATCACTTGGAACATAGTCATACTCCTCTTGCTCATATCCATGCATTGGATCTTCCTCCCATAGGATTGTTCTTGATGGAGGAACTTCAAGAGAGGATTTAGGGTGCTATTTATTAGGTGGTGCAACATTGACCATCGACATCCATCCATCACCCAAGTAGTTTATGCTGGGGGGTTGATAGGGGTTCCAATCGATGTCCTCCCCAAACCTGATGCTTAACCTATCTAAGGCTACTTCCAAAGAGTCATCCCACCTCTGTATTTGATAGCATAAACCATACCTATTAGTAGGTAGTTGGTACTATGGCTAAAATGGTAGTCGATGCTCTTGCTTATACAAGCCTAAGCCATAGCCTTTCTAGTGATACTGCTCAAAGTACTTCAGAGCAAACTCGGTATTTGACAAGTAATGAACATTCATAGTGAATGGCTCATCCTCATCCCTTTCCATATCAGGAGCAATATGGGCATAATCTAAATCGACATATATGAAATTAGTTTGGTTGGGTGGAACCCCTAAGGGAACCACTATCTCTATTGGTATATTTGGGACTCTTGGTCATCCCATGTCTTGTGCAGACTCAATGATTGGTGTGAAAGTCACGTTTTGCACAAGATATTTACCTAGTGTTGTGTTGACTAGGTGAATTGTCACTTGCGGTGCAGATGACATTGTTGATTATGCATGCAAGGCAGGTGGAGGTACCTCCTTGGCTATTTCTTTGGAATTTTCCTCCTCCATGGAAGTAGGGATTCTTGTAGATCCTATGGTTAGAAGCTCCTTGGATCCTTCCTCCACTAGGGGTACCTCTAGCTTAAGTTTATCTTTTGCCTTAGCTTTCGAAGGATTTTCAAAAGTGCCAATAGCTTTGGATATGGGAGGTGGTACCAATGTGGATGGATCACCTTGCATTGATCTACTTTTGCTACCTAGTTGCATGGTTACCAACCCAGCTTGCAATGTATTTATTATATCAAATTGAAAGGAATAAACATACAAATGACATGTAAATAAGAAAAACAAATGAATATACTTTTTATTGATATTTCCAATCCATGGTTACATATTCATCCCTCTAAGGAATATCCACTTTTTATACAATCAGTTACAAGTGGGGAAACATATGGTGGAATATATCCCCTTGCAAATGGATGGTGTGCTTTTGCAGGCTTCTCGATCCCACACACGAACTTGTCTAAGGACTCACATATGCTTCCTTCTCCTTCTCTCATCTAGGAGGGATCCTGTGCTCTAGATGTCTTGATATGGTCCTATAAACCTCTATATCCGCATACATAGAAACAACAAAATATGCTTAGTAGTCCAGGTTGCCTCCCTGGATGAGGTTGTTAGTACGAAACCTGATAAGCAAGATAAATAAGCATACTATTATTAAATGCAATAAAGGTAATGAAAGATGTAGGCATATCTTAAATAACAATAATGTAAATGCATATAATAAATCAGATCTATGCAATGGATAACTGCTAAAATAGAAAGCAATCAAATATAATGCTAGAACAAAAGAAACAAATGTCTAAACCCTGGGTTGTGCCTGCAGGCCACTATCCAGGATAGCGACTGTAAAATAGACCTTTCTCCTCACACTCCAAGGGTTGAGGCACCAGGTTTTCTGCTCCAATTGATGTTTAAGGGTTGTCGAATGTGTCAGGTACACTAAATGGTAGTGAATAACAAAGGACATGAATATAGGATGCGTAGTCTTTCCTCAACCAGATAGTACTTCATTGTTCCTCAAGGACTCGTAGATGCACTCTCCAATATAATAGGGTTTCACTGCATAAACTCTAAAAATCATGGATCTTTTGTTCTTTGTGGGAGAGTCCATATGTAGACTTCCCTCTCTTCTAGATCTGGACCTTGGCTTCCTAGATAAGCTTCAATCCAAATTGCATGCGACTAATCATCCCGGGTGGGAAGCATCAATCACAAACTAGCATTGAAGGGGTAGTTAGGAGGAACTCAGGGAGTTCCTCATAAAAATCCACCCGTAAACAATGCAAAGGTGCATTCAGACTGCCTGATCTGGGCCCATTTTCATGACTAGCTATACATGGTGCTATCCGCTATTATGTCTAGTGGTTAGGTGTGGCCATTGTAGTCTTTAGCATCTAGGTGTGGTAGCCACTCTGCTTGAGAGCAGCCAAGTCTGGATGGGCTAGAACTACCCCGTTTGAGTGGTTAGGACCACTGCTTGCTCTTGGAGATATCCAAGAGGATTCATATGGTATGCGAATGTGTCCATATGAGTAGTCTCCTAAACATGACATATTTTAGGTGTCTACAGGATTATGAAGATCCAAAAATATTATTTGGAGATAAAACCAAATAAGCTTGTCCAAGGAAGAGCTTTATGCTAACAACTAGCTAATTTAGGTAGAATAGAATAGAATCTATCTATGGAATATTTACCTAAACCAAAACTAGAAGAGGACTTGGATGTCCAAAATGACTGGGTATCAAACCTAGTTAAATATATTAAATTGGTAGGTGTCTCAAAAACTTGTCTTTCACAAAAAAGGAGATGTAGGCTTCAAGTTTTAAATTATATTACTATTGACAAATTCATATACTAAAAGAACTCTGATGGAGTTCTTATTTGAATCATTCATCTAAAAGGAGTTAAAAGAGTATTAGATGAGTTTCATTCAATTTTGGAGGACATTATTTTGGCCAGACAACATCAAAAATATTAAGGTGTTAGATTTTGAGGATGTTTATTGAAGGAAATGCAACCACAAAATGTGAAATAAGTAAGCTACGATAACTATATGATAATGGCACTGTAATATGCAAGACAATAATGAGATAAACTTCTACAACAACTTAGTAATATGCCATTAATGAAATCTCACAAAAATAGTACAATGCAATATAATGGAGGACTTGAACACTCTAGAATTTTAATTAAGAACTACATTGTACCTAATCACTACTATAATTTATCTCTCTATAGTAACATTGTCTCTCTCTCACTTGTCTTACTATCTTCACACACTATACCTTAAAGGTCTATATATAGGAAGATATGTGCCTTGGCCTTTACTCTACCCATGACTCTTCATCTACCTATCATATGATTCATTTACATGTGGACTACATGCACATGTACATCATTGCACATTCTAACACTTGTGCATTTATTACTTGCTTAAAGTAACTACTCAAAACTTACTCTAAAGTAAAATTTTGCTCTATTTATGTACCCAATGTGGTACAATGGCATGTACCAAATAATGTAATATACTCTAACACCCCCTGTATTACATTATTTGAGTATTCAAGACTTTAGTCTTCAATATGGGTCTTTTTATTTTGGATGTTATCCATCTTAATCAGGTCCTTCTTCTGCTTCAATCTTCATGTTGTCTCTTCTTGTCTTCTTCATTCCACTATTTTTTGTTGTTTCAAAGTGTTTGGATGAATATTTGTTATTGAAGTCTTCCAAGTAACCTTGATGAACTAGAGATATTATAATCTTGTGGGTCGTAAGTGAATTATAATTGCTCCATTTCCTTTCCTTTGGTTTTTTGAATGACCTATTTCCTTGATCTTCAAAAATATCAAGCTTGAATTCATTGTTAGAAGAAGCTTATGAAATAATAACTTGGAATAAATAATCTAATCTGAATATTAGTCTCTTTTCAAATCTTTTATAGTACTTGTCTTTATAGTACCAAAAGAAATATGAATGAGATTTTCCTCCATAATATTTACATGGATGGAAACTCAAATGGTTTGCTTTCTCACGACCAAATTTATTGCAATAAATGCATAGTAGAGATATCCCAATTTCTTTGTCACTATTTCTTTTTTTGAAAATTTTGAAAAAAACTTGTATTAAAACAAAGATCAATTACAAATTGGGAAGGGAATTTTCCCAGCCGAAATCATAGAGAACACAAGCTTACAATAGAAAGGAAGATTTGCAATGGGGCCAAATCTCCTGACCCATTAACTAGATAACAGTGGGATCAGATTGGTCTGTAGATGCAACTTGTTGCGATATCGCGACACACTTACCCTCTTCTCCTTTGGCCGCGAAAAAGCAACATGTCGCGATATCGCGACACTTTTCTCCTTTGGGCGCGAAAATGCAACATGTCGCGATATCGCGACACCTTTTCCTCTTCTGTCCGTGACATTGCAACATGTCGCGATATCGCGACACTTTGTCCTCCTTTGGCCGTGACGAAGCAACATGTCGCGATATCGCGACACTTTTTCTCCTTGGGCAGCGACGTTGCAACATGTCGCGAAATCGCGACACCTTTTCCTCCTTTTGCCGCGACGCAGCAACATGTCGCGATATCGTGACACTTTTTCTCTCTTGGCCGTGGAGATGCAACATGTCGCGATATCGCGACACTTTTTCTCTCTCGGCCGTGACGAAGCAACATGTCGCGATATCGCGACACTTTTTCTCTCTCGACCGCGACGAAGCAACATGTCGTGATATCGCGACACTTTTTCTCTCTCGGCCATGACGAAGCAACATGTCGCGATATCGCGACACTTTTTCTTTCGCCGTGATCAGCAACATGTCACGATATCGTGACACTTTTTCTTTCTCGGCCGTGACGAAGCAACATGTCGCGATATCGCGACACTTTTTCTCTTTCGGCGCGACGAAGCAACATGTCGCGATATCGTGACATCTTCCCTCCATTGACCGCGACCAAGCAACATGTCACGAAATCATGACATCTTCCCTCCCTTGGCCGTGACCCAGCAACATGTCATGATATCGCGACACCTTTCCTCCCTTGGCCGTGACCAAGCAACATGTCACGATATCACGACACCTTTTCTCTTTCGGCCATGACGAAGCAACATGTCGCGATATCGTGACATCTTCCCTCCATTGACCGCGACCACGCAACATGTCACGAAATCGTGACACCTTTCCTTCCTCGGCCATGACCAAGCAACATGTCGTGATATCATGACACCTTTCCTCCCTTGGCCATGACCAAGCAACATGTCACGATATCGCGACACCTTTCCTCCCAAGGCCGTGACCAAGCAACATGTCACGATATCGCGACACCTTTCCTCCCAAGGCCGTGACCAAGCAACATGTCACGATATCGTGACACCTTTCCTCCCATGGCCGTGACCAAGCAACATGTCATGATATCGTGACACCTTTCCTCCAGTGACCGCGACCAAGCAACATGTCACGATATCGCGACACCTTTCCTCCCTTGGCCGCGACGAAACAACATGTCATGATATCGCGACAACTTTCCTCCCTTGGCCGCGATGAAGCAGCATGTCGCGATATCATGACACCTTTCCACCCTTTGCTTTTTCTTTGATCATTAGCTCAGGGACCTTTCAAGACCCTGCCTAATCACCTCCTCCTCAATAGCCATGTCACTGTGCAACTGAACCCCTACCTCCTTCTCAGCACCCATCTTAGCTAGGAAGTCGGCCGCTTTGTTTAAATCTCTACTCACGTAGACTGGAATCACATCATCTAATTCCCTCCATAATTCCTTAATTTGAGTGACAAGAATCCTCAACCTCCAAGCTTTCAAGGCAAAGTTCCTCATGCAATCTAGAGCTCCAACCATTATTTGAGAATCTGATTCAAGGATTATCCTCCTGTGGCCCTGTTTAACTGCCCAAATAGAAGCATATTTGATAGCTATGGCTTCTGCTTCATTGTTTGTAGCTCTTCCCAAGCCTTGCAGTTCCCAATAGAGCACTGTTCCAACATGATTACGGCAAACCACTCCAATTTTGGCTCTACCCGGGTTGCCTTTTGCAGCTCCATCAGTATTAATTTTAATCCAACCTTCTAGGGGTGGTTTCCAACTAGCTCTGAGCTGTCCCTCTTGCACTTCAACTCCTTCTTCCCTTGCCCCAATCACAACCTGAGTTTCCTCTTTAGCATAGACGGCCACAGTTTCAGTGACTTTGCTCCAAATGACCTGCCAAACTCCATCTAACGAAGAAAAAGTTTCTCTAAAAATTCTAGCATTTCTCTCCAACCACACTTGCCACCAAATAAAGTTTAATCCAAGCTCCCAACCAAGACGAAGAGCTTTAGATTTAAATCTACCCCTCTTCCATATTTCCCAGATATTAATCCGATTCAAGTCACCATTAACTTGAATTTTAAAACATGAAAACCATCTCTTCCAGATCTGACGCGTGAAAGGGCACTCAAACATCAAGTGGTCAGCTGTTTCCTCGCTCTTGTAGCATAAGACACATTGGGAAGGACCGATGATTCCTTTACATCTGAGGTTATCAAAAGTGAGAATTCCATTGTGCATGAACTGCCAGGCAAAAAAGTTAACTTTCAGCCAACCTTTGGGATGCCAAATCTTTCTCCAATCCTCAACCTGAAAAGTATGCGGGGGAGGCTCTGGAAGGATCTTGTCATATCCGTCCTTCACTGTGTAGACACCAAGGCTCCCATAGCCCCAAGCTAATTCATCCTCCTCGTCTCTACCTGTGAGAAATATTTCTGTCAAGATTTTAGTCATGATGGGTGCCAAATCCGGAGGGATTGAAATTGGCCACTCATCCAACTTCTTAAACTGCTTAAACTTGTAATCCCCCAACTGCCTAGTGGTGAAATAACTTTCAATTTGGACCCATCCCTTGGTTTCAATGGCTGCTTTTATTGGTTGCAATTCAAGAAAATCAACAATGATAGGTGGGTATTGATCCCAAGAATCTGTCCAGAAACGAGCCTTCTCCCCTCTCCCCACTTTCCAAAATAATCGATCTTTTACTACCTGAGATCCTAACTTGAGAGCCTGCCACACTAAGGATCCAGTACCATCCAAAGGGAAATGACCCACCTCATTTGGGTTAACATGTCCCAAATATTTACTGGTTAGGATTCTACTGAATAAGGAAGTTGGCTGGGAAATCCACCTCCAGTAAAGCTTTCCAGCCAAAGCTTTATTGTTTATCTTGGATCTTCTCAGACCCAAACCTCCTTTTACCTTGGGCTGGGTTACTTTGTCCCAACCAACTAAGGCCCATTTCCTCTCTCCTTTTACTCCTTCCCATAAGAATTTTCTAGCCATCTTGTCCAACTCTTTCCATATAGTATGTGGGGCAGCCAGGATAGAGAATTTATAAATTGGCATGGCCTGAATGACTGACTGTAAAAAAGTTAATCTACCCCCATAGCTTAACCATTTGTGAGACCAATGATTAATTCTATCCTTGATACAATCCAAAAGATTCCTCCAGATATCTATTTTTAGTTTTTTGAAGTGCAAAGGAACCCCCAAGTAAACCACTGGGAGAGAAGTCCTTGTGAATCCCAAGATCTCTAAAACTCTGTCCTGAAGCCTCTGATCAAGATTGAAAAAGACCACTTTGGATTTTTTATCATTGATGACTTGGTTTGTAGCCCTAAGGTAGACACTAAGAGTATCTCTCGATCATTCTTGCTTCCCTGAAGCCGGCCACTCCCACCAATCCAGTATCATCCACAAACTGTAGGTGAGTCAAAACTTCCTCACCCACCTTGATACCTATTAGCAAACCTTGTTGTCTTCTCTTCAAGAAAAGTCTACCTAGTCCTTCAGCCAATATGAGAAACAGGTAGGGAGAGCAGGGATCCCCTTGACGAAGGCCACGAGTGGCTCCAAATGGTTGCGAGGGAAGACCCTTGATTAACACTGAGTATGTCGGAGTAGAGACACAACTCATGACCCATTCTATCCAATCCTGAGAGAAACCAAAGGCTGCCATCATCTTTGCCAAGAAGCTCCACTCCACCCTATCATAGGCCTTTGACATATCTAATTTTATGAACATTCCTTTATTTCCAGATGTTTGCATTGAATGGATTGCCTCCTGAGCTAGAACCACCCCATCCAGGATCTGCCTACCCTCTACAAAACCCCCTTGCTCGGAGGAGATAATGTTATGTAAAAGAGGTTTTAGCCGCTCAGCCATTACCTTTGTGATTATTTTATATATCACATTGCATAAGGCAATAGGTCTATAGTCTAAAATATGGACCCCCTTCTCCCATTTTGGAATTAAGGTGATGAAAGTATGATTTAATGCTTTAAGCATTCTTTTATTACCTCTGGACTCCTCTATAACAACCATTACATCCTCCTCCAAGTTATCCCAAAAGGCCTGAAAAAACTCAATTGGAAAGCCATCTGGACCTGGAGTTTTTCTGGTGCTCATTCCAAAGACCACATCCTTCAGTTCCTCTCTATCAATGGGTTTGAGAAGGGACTGATTTTCTTCTTTAGAGATAATAGAAGGTATGACAACAATAACGTCGTTTTGAGCCTCTTCATCTTGCACCATACTTTCCTTAAAAAGTTCAGAAAAATAATCCATTGCATGTGAATGCATACCTGGAAGAGTATCAAAGGAGTGTCCGTTCTCATCTTGAAGGGCTTCCATGTTATTCATCTGTCTCCTAGCACAAGCAGTCCGATGGAAAAATTTGGTATTTCTATCACCTTCTAATAGCCAAGTGGTTCTTGCTCTCTGTTTCCGGAAGGTCTCCTCTTGGTTGTCAATGTCCTCAACCGCTTTACGCAAGGCATCATCCTCGGCTTTGAGCTGCTCAAGTAATTGTTCCTTCCCTAAAGTGTTTTTGAACCTCATCCCATCTGGCCACCAAAGGAGCTTTTTGGACCTGGAAGTCTGTCTTGTTAGCTCGCCTCCAAAGTTTCAGTTGAGCTTTGACATAATGAAGTTGTTTGTGGAATCTAAACATTGTTGTCCCATAGGCTGGGCGGCCTTCTTCCCACCACTGTGGAATTTGCTTTCGAAGTTCCTCTTTTTGTAACCAAAAATTCTCAAATTTAAATGGTTTGTGATGCTGCCCTGTCTGAGTCCCTCCTTCCAACAAAATGGGAAAGTGATCTGAAACAGGACCCTCCAAAATCTGAAATTTTGTATTCCATTTTACAAATGCCTCCTCTGAAACCAAAAAATGGTCTAACTTTACCTTCCTGCTATGTGGCTCCCTCCTCTTATTAGTCCAAGTATAGTTGGTTCCAGGGCCTTTGATATCCACTAAGTGTAAAGCCTGGACTTGGGCAATCATAAGTCGATCCCCTGGGTCCAAAATTGGGGTTCCCCCTTCCTGATCTCTAGAGGATAATTTAGCATTGAAATCTCCAGCAATAATCCAGTCTAAATCTTCCCTTGAGATTCTCATGTTATGCACAACTTTCCATTGAAGCCGCTGACCATCAAGGTTTTGAGCCCCATAAAAATTTGTGATTAAAACATGTTCAGCTGTGACATTATTCCTAAAATGTGATGTGAGAACACCCCTCCAGGCTAGATGTTCTATTGCAGTCCATTCAAGAGAGTTCCAAAGAGTAACAATCCCCCCTGAGGCACCTTGGGCAGCCACATCCATATGACCAGCACCCCTCCAAATTTTGTTAACTGTTTTACACATAAGATCTAACGACATTTTTGTCTCCTGAATAAGCAAAAAATCTGTTTTGCATTTTTCTAAGAGTCTTCGAACAGCAGATTGATGGGTTCTACTATTTAAACCCCTAACATTCCATGATTGTATAATCATTAGTTACCTTGAGAGCAGTAAGAATCTATTGGCCTCACCGATCCTCCAGTGATCGCTTTGTCTCCTTGAACTGCTAGCAATTCCTTATTTGATTTTCTACCCACTCCTTGAGAGTTGCCATTCTTTGATCTCTTTTCCACCTGAGTTATCCCTAAAGTTGGCCTTTCTCTATTCTTTTCTGCTATTCCCATGCTTACATCCTTAATCATTGGCTGCTCTTGGTTATGAACTATCAATGCCCCAACACTCTCTTGATTGCGGTAACCCACTGTGGTCAATTACCTGCTCTATGACGGGGGAGAAGAAAGAGGAGCTTGAACGTGGATGTTATTATTTTCACTATTACCATCCACTCCTTCCATGAATTGTTCCTCTTGGTCCACTAGTGTCTTGAATATCTCATACCTATTGGCGGGCTTGAGTTGGGTTTGCTCTTTGCCATATTTTTTCTTTTGCCTTCTCCTTCTTTTGGGTTGTTCAAAACCATCTCTCTGAGCTTCATTGCCCTGGGAAGTACTGGCTTGTTCTTTGTTTGTTGTTGCCTTACCCTCCTTAGGAAGATTTGACATTCCTAGAGGAGCCTCCATTTTTGTGTTCATATTATTTGGGCAAAATCGGGCCAAATGCCCGTATTTGTGGCAAACTCTGCATCTAAAGGGCAGAGCCTCATAATCCAGCTGTTGAATCCATGATAGTCCTGCAAGTTCAAGTTCCACCTCTACCGGTAGAGGCTGGCTAAGATCCATTTCCACACATATTCTTGCGTAAACAGTTGTGTTCCCTTCTATTGTGTCTTTGGAGACACCCAAATGTCTTCCAAGGGAATTACCGATCATCTCCAAAACCTGCTCGCTCCAAAATTCCATTGGAAGTGCATACAACCGGATCCAGACCGGGACAGCAGTGGGTTCAATTCGAGGATCGAATCCCACTCTCCAGGGTTGAACAAATAATCCTGTCGGGCCATAATTCCTCTTTTCTGATTCGAAAGCCCTATTTCTATCGGCCAGAGAAGAAAAACTAACAATAAAATACCCATTGCTAATAAACCACAAAGAGTACTCACCATGAGGCTCCCAGTTTTTCCGGACCCAGGAGTGCAAAAAATTTAGGGTAGGGCGAATACCCATGAATTTGTAGATCAAATCGTGATTGGCTCTGTATAGGACTGTTTCTTCGACCATCCTTGGCTCAATGACAATCTTGGGCCGTGATTCGGACTGTGGCAGGCATCCATTAACTCGATGCGCTGTTGATCTATTTCTCGCAGCCGTAAAGAGCATTTTAAAGGCAGTTCTTTGAGCTTCGTCAGTCTTGGATGGAGATTTATCTTTTAGCATATCTGCATAAGAGCTATTTCTCCCTAGGAGAGGATCCGGAGAAGTCCCCATTGGACCCTCCTGGGGCAGCAATCTTGCCTTCAGATCCACAATAACCAGAAATCTCTTCGAAAACCCAACAGATGCCCTAGATTTTCCTTAGCTTCAGAAACTCTTTGTCACTATTTTTAGAATAATAATGTCCATCCATTTCCTTGATTAAAGAGTTAAACCGTATATGTACAATTGAAACTATTTCATATTTACTTCTTTTATATATTTGTATGATATCCTTTTGATGAATATTCTTTTGTCAAACTAATGGTTTGTGAATTCTCAGAAGTCTCTCTATACCATATTGGTTCTTCTCTTTTAATTGTAATTTCCTTATTATCATTTCTTGAATCAAGTATGTCTTTGAACCATTTTGACTCCTTGAGACCTGTATATTTAATAAACCTTTCCATAGTTCCTTTTAATTAATTTTATTTGACTATAAGAGAATAATTCTTGGTAGAAGTTTTGTATTTCAAAAAATCTGAAGTTGTCAACCTTATGACTCTCTAGTTTTAAGTATGTGCTCAAAATTGCTAAGAACTTTTCAATTTTACAAGTTTTGTAAAATGTCTTCTTTCTAGCAAGTGTTTAAATGTACTATGAACCTTTATAGTATGCTTAGCTTTCTTTGTTTAAGTTGAATTAATTTTGTCTCCCTAATGTTTAACTTTAATGTATTGCCTTATTTCTCCCTATTGATTAGTAAGTGGAAAGCTAATGATGATGCACCTTCAAGTTTAAGTAAGTGAACTCCTATTTTGATGTGTAGGTTTTATCCTTATAATAAACTATCTTTTGCACTCCCTTGAATACTTTAATATTCAACCTTCTCCTTGCAACTTTTAAACTCTAATATGGTGCTTAATGAAACTTAATAATGAACCAAAAATCTAAAGTTCAAATAATGAACCTTTTGCACCAAATTTTCTTACCTTAATGACCTTTGTAGATGATGGATATCTTGGTGATTTGAATCACCTAATTATTGCCTTGTAATGGATGAAGTCATCGCTCTTCCTTGTTATACAAAATAACTCTTTAGCTCACCTTTTTACAACTTTTAAAACTTCTCTAACTTGCTACCTAAAAGTGTAATTTGGTGGATTCCTTCATGATTCTCCCTTAAATTATGTAAATTTATAGCTAGTAATGTTGCCCAAAATGTTGCCCTTTCATAGTCAATTTCTCCTTTGAAATGTAGTCCTTGAATCTCCCAAATTTGTTAGGAAAATCCTCCAAATTGCAACTAAGATTTGTCTCCTAGAGATCTTCAATTTTTTGCTATAAAATTAGCAAACTCCTTTGTATAAAAAAACCTTAGAGACTTCAATACTAATCCCAAAATATCTAAAATTTGGTGGCTTCTCTATCTCCTTTCTCCTTCAATCTCCTTGATGAATTATGGCTTCAACCTTGACCTATCTAGTTGTCTTCTTCTCAAGATTCTAACTATCTTGAGGTCTTCACTATTCTCCTTAAAAATTTGGCAAAATCCTTGCCAAATTATTCTCCTTTTGGGCTTGTTTTTTAATAGTGATAATTATCCCAAATATTGCTCTATTCAAAACTCCTCCTTGCTAGTAAATTTCTCCAATGAGTTCTCCTAGAAACTCCTTCAATGGCCTTCTCTAAAATCTACTTCAATGGCCTTTTTCAAACTTGCATTAAGGTTTTCCTAGCCTTCTCATTCTTTATCCTTTATTCCTTGATACCTATCCTCTTGGGCCTTCAATTTTATAGCTCTCTGGTCTTCTCAATGAGACATTTTCTTCAACCTTCTACTCTAGAAGTTTTACAATGAGATCTACTTCTTGGATCTCTAAAATTTGCTACTTCTAGAATCTGGAATAGGACATTTGCTAGTCCTTCTCTATCTTTAAACTTCTAAGATTGGAAGTTTTTCAATGGGAACTCTTGTATGTCTCTTCAGATTCTTGAATTGATTTCTTCTACTCCTTTTGTAATTTTTAGTTTTCAATCTTCAATGAAGATCACCAATCTCCAATATTCTCCTAGACTCTTTTCTGAAGTATGTTCTTTCTTGAAGATACAATAAGGATTCTCTACCCTTTTTCTCTCTTCTATAATCTTTAGGTTAGCAATATTGTAATGGGATATTTTTCTTAGGTCTCCAAATATTTGATCTTTCATTTGTTGCTTCAGCTACTAGATTGATTTCAAAGAAGATATTCTTCCTAGCTCTTTGTAGGAAGCTTCCCAACTTTATTTGAATCTTCTTTTCTTGTAATAAAGTATTAGGACTAAAATAGAAGAAACTCTAAATATAGAGATAATCAGTATTCACTAGTTGATTTTTCAATCTAGTGGAATCAATGTTAAGTCCTAGTCTTTATGAATTTTTTGGCAACCTTGTGGAAAGACTCTAGCCAAATGCAATTTTCAAAAAAATTGAAAATGAGATTTTTGAACTCCTCTAAATCTCTCGTATGGCCCTCTCTCTATTTCCTATTGATCTACCATGGCTCTAATACCACTATTAGCTTTTGAGGATGTATATTAAAGGAAATGCAACCACAAGATGTGAAATAAGTAAGCTATGATAACTATATGATAATGGCACTATAATATGCAGGAAAACTAGATGAGATAAACTTTTGCAATAACTCAGTAATATACCATTAATGAAAGCTCACAAAAATAGTACAATGCAATATAATGGAGGACTTGAACACTCCAAAATTTTAATGAAGAACTACATTGTACCTACTCACTACTATAATCTACCTCTCTATAGTAACATTGTCTCTCTCTCACTTTCTTACTCTCTATACTCTTAAAGGCCTATATATAGGAAGATATGTGCCTTGGCCTTTACTCTACCCATGACTCTTCATCTACCTATCCTATGACTCATGTACATGTGGACTACATGCACATTTACATCATTGCACATTCTAACACTTGTGCATTTATTACATTGCTTGAAGTAACTACTCAAACCTTACTCTAAAGTAAACTCCTACTCTAGTTATGTACCCAAGGTGGTACATTGGCATGTACCAAATAATGTAATATACTCTAACACCCCCATGTATTACATTATTTGGGTATTGAAGACTTTAGTCTTCAATATGGATCTTCGTCTTTCAAATGTTCTTCATCTTGATCAGGTCCTTCTTCTTCTACTTCGGTCTTCATGTTGTCTCTTCATTGTCTTCTTCATTCCACTAGTTTTTGTTGTTTCAAAGTGTTTGGAAGAATCTTTGTTCTTGAAGTCTTCCAAGTAACCTTGATGAACTAGAGATCTTATAATCTTGTGGGTCATAAGTGGATCAGAATTGCTCCATTTTCTTTCCTTTGGTTTTCTGAATGACCTATTTCCTTGATCTTCAAAAATGTCAAGCTTGAATTCATTGTTAGTGGAAGCTTCTAAAATAAGAACTTGGAAGAAACAATCTAATCTGAATATTAGTCTCTCTTCAAATATTTTATAGTACTTGTCTTTATAGTAACAGAAGAAAGATGAATGAGATTTTCCTCCACAATATTTACATGGATGGAAACTCCAACAGTTTGCTTTCTCATGACCAAATTTGTTGCAATAAGTGCATAGTAGAGATATCCCAATTTCTTTGTCACTATTTTTAGGAGAATCATGTCCATCCATTTCCTTGATGAAAGAGTTAAACCATCTATGTACGATTGAAGCTATTTCATCTTTACTTCTTTCATAGATTTGTATGATATCCTTTTGATGAATATTCTTTTCTACCTTTTGAATATGATTCTCAATATCTTCATTTGTATAGTTATCATCATTGATAGATAGTTTTGCCAAACTAACGGTTTGTGAATTCTCAGAAGTCTCTCTAAACCATATTGGTTCTTCTCTTTTAATTGTACTTTCCTTATTATCATTTCTAGAATCAAGTATGTCTTTGAACCATTTTGACTCCTTGAGACCTGTATATTTAATAAGCCTTTCCATAGTTTCTTTTAAGTAATCTTCTTTGATTACAAGAGAATAATTCTTGGTAGAAGTTTTGTATTTCAAAAACTTTTGAAGTTGTCTACCTTATGACTCCCTAGTTTTAAGTATATGCTCAACCTTGCTAAGAACTTTTCAATTTTACAAGTTTTGTAAAATGCCTTCTATCTAGCAAGTGTTTGAATGTACTATGAACCTTGATAGTATGCTTAGCTTTCTTAGTTTAAGTTGAATCCCTTTTGTCTCCCTAATGTTCAACTTTAATTTCTTGCCTTATTTCTCCCTATTGATTAGTAAGTAGAAAGCTAATGATGATGCACCTTCAAGTTTTAATAAGGTTCTTTTCCTTCAAGACCTTTTAGTTGGATTAATGTCTCATAAATTAATGTAAGAGACTAATGTAAAATGCAATTTCCAACTTTCAAGCAATTAATGGTTTTGCTCCTTTAATCCTTCAATTTTCAATGGTTCAATTTTCTAAATTCCAAGAAACTAAAGTATGATGTAGTATTCCTTATAACTCCCTAATTTGGAAATTTAGAAAGTAATAATATTTGCAAACTAGTATTTCAATTTTCCAATGTTGAAAACCTTATATCTCCTAATTAATTATTTGTAAATATTTTAATGTTTGAATCTCATGCAATTTAGTAATATCTTTTAAGATATACTCCCTTTGTTAAAATTGCCTTCTAACTCTCTAAGGTTGATATTTCAATGAATTAATAAATAAATTTCAACCTTATATTAAGCACCTTATAACTCCCTAAACTTAAGGAAAGCAAATATTAAATAATATAAGTCTTTTACCTTCCTTGCAATGTGGAATATGCATGTTGATTGGTCTATGGTGTGACTCTTCAATCCAAGCATTGTATTTCCTGGTCTTCTATGTATGGCAGAGATCATTTAATGCTCATGGGTGCATTCTTCTCCTCCTTAATTGCACTTTGACTCCACTCTTAATGCTTGACTATGTGCTTCCAATTCTCTGCATTCCTCTTCAACTTTGGGTGCTTAAATATGCTTTGATGCTCCTTGAGACTCTAGCCACATGGTGCTTTGGGAGTTACGTTCTTGATGAGCATTATTTTAGGTGTCTTCAATGCTCATATCCTCCTTTGAATGATGGGCAATAATTATTATGCCTTCTAACCTTTAAATGATGCTTTCAATGCTCAAAGATGAATGTTACTTTATCATGGGTGCTTCTTTCCTGTGCAAGCATTATGGAAAATATATGGGCTCCTTATTTTGTTGTGCCAAGTGGCACAAGATGCCTTAGCTCTAGATTGCAAGTGGTGCTCCTTTCCCTTGCATGTAAGGATACCTTCAACATCTTTTATTCCTTGAATACTTCTTGCCAACGAATGCACTATGGGTCTTGTCTTCAACGCTTTCTCTCAAGCGAATGGTGATGCTATTCTCCCATGAAGTTGGCTCCAACTATGGTGGTTCTATGGTGCTCCAATACTACCCTCTTAGGTGATGATTTTACTCCAACAATGGTGGTTCTATGGTGCTCCAATGCTACCCTCTTAGGTGATAATTCTTCTTAGCTAGCGGTTCATCTATTGCTTGGGTAATGCACTCTTTGTTTTCACCTTGATTTTTTACGTAACTTGCTTCTTGCAATACATTATCTATAGCACTATCCTTCTTGCTTTACATAGATTTGCAATGGATGTAATGCTCCTTACATAGACTCTTTGATGTTGCAGGTTATACTATTGTAGGCACTAGATTTTGGTGTCTTTAGACACCTTGAAACTCAGCTATTTGAGCCCTTCATTGGCTCACTTCCTTCACTTGAAGTTTGCTCCTTTAACTTGATGATATGGCCACTTTGTAGATGGAACTATGCTAGTTGTTGTAGTGTCTTTGAGACACTCTATATTTTATCCTCCTTTGCTACATAGGACAAGAGAGATATGGTGCAATAATGTAATGCAAATAGTTAGAATAAAATACCTTAACTTGCACCTAAGCTTTGAGATCTTTAAATCTCCTTTTTCAAGATTTCTCTCTTCCTTGATGAGGTGGCTACTTGCTCTACTCCTTGATAGAAAATAATGATTTGATGTTGCCCTCCTTACTAGACAACTCTCTCCTATAATTCCTTTGCTTGGTTAACTTTGCAATAATGAATCCAAGCTCTTAATCATGCAACTAAAATGCCCTTTTGAATGGCTTAACTTTGCACTAATTTTCAACTTAACTTGAATACTTAATGCACCTTTAATAACTAGTATGATGCAATAGTAATTTCTCCTTATTGCTCCTTTTAATGAACTCTTAATCTATGCAACCTTCACTTAAGAGTAATGTCTTCTTTATTTTTAGTAAAAGATAGGATGTTGATATTTTCTTTCTCTTGAAATATATCTAACTCCTATTTTTGATGTGCAGGTTTTAACCTTTGTAGAAACTATCTTCTGCACTCCCTTGAAGACTTTAATATGCAACCTTCTCCTTGCAACTTTTAAACTCTAATATGGTGCTTAATGAAACTTAATAATGAACAAGTAACTAATGTTCAAGTAATGAACCTTTTGCACCAAATTTGCTTACCTTAATGACCTCTGTAGATGATGGATATCTTGGTGATTTGAATCACCTAATTGCTGCCTTGTAATGGATGAAATCATAGCTCTTCCTTGTTGTCCAAAATAACTCTTTAGCTCACCTATTTGCAGCTTTAAAACTCCTCTAACTTGCTGCCCGAAAGTGTAGTTTGGTGGCTTTAATTCTCCTTCAGGATGCTCCCTTGAAATCTGAAACTTAGCAGCTAGTAATGCTGCCCAAATTACTGCTCTTTCATAGTCAATTTCTCCTTCGAAATGTTGTCCTTGAATCTCCCAAATTTGGTAGGAAACTCCTCCAAATCATAACTGAGATTTATCTCCTAGAGACCTTCAATTTTTGCTATAAAACCAGCAAACTCCTTTCTCCAAAATAGCCTTCAAGCCTTCAATGGCAATCTCCAAATCTCTCAGATTTGGTGGCTTCTTCTAACTCCTTTCTCCTTCAACCTCCTTGTCGAATTCTGACTTCAATCTTGGCCTATCTAGTGGCCTTCTTCTCAAGATTCTGACTGTCTTGAGGTCTTCACTATTCTCCTCAAAAATTTGGCAAACTCCTTGCCAAATTCTTCTCCTTTTGGGCTTGTTGTCGGATGGCGATAATTGTCCCAAATTTTACTCTATCAAAACTCTTCTTGCTAGTAAATTTCTCCAATGAGTTCTCCTAGAAACTCCTTCAATGGCCTTCTAATGAGGCTTTCCTAGCCTTCTCCTTCTTTCTCCTTCCTTGAGACCTCTTCTCTAGGGTCTTCAATTTTGTAGCTTCTCTAGTCTTCTCAATGAGACCTTTCCTTCAATCTTCAACTATGGAAGTTTTGCAATGAGATCTCCTTCTTGGATCTCTAAAATCTATTACTTCTGAAATCTGGAATAGGACCTTTGCTAGTCCTTCTCTATCTTCAATCTTCCAAAACTAGAAGTTCTTCAATGGGACCTCTTATGGGTCTCTTCAGCTTCTTGAGTTGATTTTTCTACTTCTTTTAATCTGCAATCTTCAATCTTCAATGGAGATCACCAACCTCCAATATTCTCCTAGACTCTTCTCTGGAGTCTCTTCTTCCTTCAATCTGCAATAAGGCTCCTCTGGCCTTTTCCTCTCTTCTACAATCTATAGGTCTACAATCTTGCAATGGGACCTTCTCCTTAGGCCTCCAAATATTTGATCTTCTATTTGTTGCTTTAGGTACTGGATTGATTCCAAAGAAGATATTCTTCCTAGCTCTTTGTAGGAAGCTTCCCAACTTTCTTTGAATCTCCTTTTCCTGCAACAAAGTATTAGGACTGTAATGGAAGAAACTCTAAATATAGAGATAATCAATCTTCACTAGTTGATTTGTCAATCTAGTGGAATCAATGTTGAGTCCTAGTCTTCACGAGTTTTTCTGCAACCCTGTGGAAAGACTCTAGCCAAATGCAATTTTTAAAAATTTTGAAAATGAGATTTTTGATCTCCTCTCAATCTCTCTTGTGGCTCTCTCTCTATTTCCTATTGATCTACCATGGCTCTGATACCATTGTTAGCTTTTGAGGATGTATATTAAAGGAAATGCAACCACAAGATGTAAAATAAGTAAGCTATGATAACTATATGATAATGGCACTATAATATGTAGGAAAATAATGAGATAAACTTTTGCAATAACTCAGTAATATGCCATTAATGAAAGCTCACGAAAATAGTACAATGCAATATAATGGAGGACTTGAACACTCTAAAATTTTAATGAAGAACTACATTGTACCTACTCACTACTATAATCTAACTCTCTATAGTAACATTGTCTCTCTCTCACTCTCTTACTCTCTTCACTATACCTTAAAGGCCTATATATAGGAAGATATGTGCCTTGGCCTTTACTCTACCCATGACTCTTCATCTACCTATCCTATGACTCATGTACATGTGGACTACATGCACATTTACATCATTGCACATTCTAACACTTGTGCATTTATTACTTGCTTGAAGTAACTACTCAAACCTTACTCTAAAGTAAACTCCTACTCTAGTTATGTACCCAAGGTGGTACATTGGCATGTACCAAATAATGTAATATACTCTAACATAAGGATAGGATATTATTGGCCAAACATTTATGAGGATGATCTCAAAGTGGCTACAAAATATGCCAAACAAATATAAGGAATATTGCACTCCCTCTCTAATCAGTAATAGTAGATAAGCCTTTTCAATAATGGGGGTTTGACTTCATTGGGGTTGTCAACCCAAATTCCTCTATTGGGAATAAATCCATCCTTACTATAATGGATTACTTCACAAGGTGGTCCAAAGTAGTGGCTACAAATAAATCAAACCAAAAAGAAGTGGTAAAATTTATGGAGAAACTAATCACTAGATTTGGGATTCTAGAGATAATTGTAATAGATAATGGGCCTAAATTCTTGGGTTTTAAGGTCATATATTTTACCTCCAAATATGGCATCTACTTAAAATCATCATCCAATTACTATCCATAAGGAAATTGTTTAGTCGAGTCAACAAAAAAAATTATTGTGGATTATTAAAAGGACTATTTGTGAAAACCAAAGAAATCGGTACCAGATGCTGGATCAAGTGCTTTGGGTGGACTAGATTACATTGAAGGGAGTTTTGATATCATCTACATACTCTTTGGTTTATGGAAAAGAGCAATATTTCCATTACATTTAGAGCTTCCTACAATGAAGTTCCTATGCACATGTAATTTCCCAAATTTTGATCCCATTGAAGCAAGAATGGTTGAATTGCTATTCTTAGAAGAATAAAGAAAAAAAGCATATTACAACTTCCAACAACATCAAGATGTATTCAAACAATGGTTTGACAAGAAGACCTCTCCATCAGACTTCAAAATTAGAAATTTAGTCCTAAAATGGGATGAAGAAAGAGCCAAACCTAGGAAGCATCAAAGTTTAATTCTCTAGTCTGGCCTAAATCAAATCATTGGAGTTTGAGAATTCAATCTTTTGAGCTGACTATAGTTGAAGGTCAAATGTTTCCAATCCTGGTAAATGGGTAGAAGCACATAACAAGATAAAGTATGACAAGCCTTGTAATATAGTCTCATATATCTATCTATCTATCTATATATATTCCTTTTGACATGATTATTTGATTTTTATAGGTAATTAATGATATAGAATTACAGCAAATAGATAAAATTGATCGCATGTTTGAAGGATGATTTGCATAAGTCATGACATCCACATGAAGTAAGCATATCTAGGAACTAGCAATGTAGTCAAGCATTAGACTCCTTAGGATCATCACCAATCACCTTAGAACTATTTTATTAATAAGAGGAAAACCACCATGATTAATCATAAGGTAAAACTATAAATTATGATCTTTTCATTGCTCATGCACACAAAATAAGTCTTTCTAGATCACCTTGCTAGAGAATATATCGACAAGGAGATGACTAGCAGGGTAAGGTGAAGTCAATAGTCCCCAAAGTGTGAGAGGTCTATAAAGGGAGGGCTTCCCTTCAAAATTTCATAACTTCCTCAAACAAAGCTTTCCTTCAAGAGTGATATCCCTTATCCATTTCCTTAAGCTCTAGAATTCCTAAGGTTTTCCCTCATAGACTCCATGCCCAATAGATAAGGTTGTTATTTTTGGGGTCCTTGTCTCCTATAAGCATAAGATCCCTATGAGTCACCAAAGTTGTAGTGAATTTCACTACATGATAAATCCTATCGAAAAGGATAATTTAAACTACCATTTGGTGCTAATAAGATAAAAGAACCTATGACTCCCTTGATATATCAAGAAGCCAACATCAATAAAATGCCAAAGATAATAATAATAAAGGAAAGACTTTTCTATAAGTTGATAGCAAATCTTAAACTATGAGGCTACACTGACCAACTAGATTGGATAAACAAAGGCTTATAGCCTTCTTTAAGGCAACTAAATCAAACCTCACCATTGGTAAGAGTATAAGAGCCTTTTCAATGATAGCTAAAATATATCTATCTTTGGAAGGATTTTATCCCATATAGCAGTTGCAAACTCACCATTTGTCTAGAAAAATGAGCCTATGGTTTGGATTACACTCCACATCTTATGAGCCCCATAATGCTCACTTTCCTTTGGTGCAGTTATGAGATAACACCAACAAGGGACCCTAAGTAATAGAAATTAGGAACAATGGAGGAAGAAAGGGAACTTGAGGTGTATAGTTGAGGAATTAGTAAGATAATATCCTATATTTCCATCAAGAGTATCTTAATACATAGCCATCTACATAAACACAAACATCTTGGAGATGTCAAGTTGTGAAACCTCCATAGACTATCGAGGCTTGTTGATCCCTATGAAGGTCACTTTAAAAGTTCATGGTAAGAGTACAAAAAGAAAGTGAATTGGTTAAAATCATACAAGAAGAACTATTAATATGCTTGTACAACATGTTCCAGTTTGCATTGACTAGGGACCCACTTTTTTTAAATTTTGGTGAATTTTCTCTTGTTTTCTTGGCCTTGTACGCAAAAGCAAACCATCCAAAAAAATAAAAGAAACTCAAATTCCCAGCTGAAATATTCTAATCATAGATGTCTAATTTTTGCATTCCTTGAGTTTGTTTTGATGCTTACTAGTTATTGTTGTGTATGGTAAATTATATATAAAAAACAAACTCATATGTCTAATTTTTGCATACCTTGAGATTGTTATTATGCTTTTTTTTATTGTTCTGTATGGTAAATTAAATATTTAAAAATTTGTAAATAAACTCTTCTACTAGATAAGGCTCAAAATAAGCTTTCCATAAGGTACCCACATGTGTATGTTCCCATAGCCTTAACATCTCAAACTTGCTTAAATTTAGATTTGACAATTTCTTTGGCAACATAGATGGCATCACTTCTAGACCTCATATATATTTTAATATTTAATAAAATTTGATGAAACTATAAACATTAGATGAGGCTTGGAAAGAGTTTTCTAGAAAGTATAAACTTACCTATGTTTCAAAAAGAATTAATCTCTTAGATGGCCTATTTTCAGCATTATTTATCCATGGGAAATTAATATATTTAATATAGTCCTTATTCTCCATGTTAAATTAAAATCTTTAAATATGGTCATTGAAGCAGAAAGCATCACTTATATTTATCACCATAGACCAACATTAATATCCATTGGATAATCTCTAATATAGTCATTGAAGAAGCAAGTATATCACATCTATTCCTCACCATTGATGAGCATTAATATCCATTGGGGAATCTTTATAATGGTCATTAAAGAAGTAAGCACATCACATCTATTTCTCACAATTGACCAACATTAATATCCATTAGAGAATCTCTAATATGGTCATTAAAGAAGTAAGCATATCATGTTTATTTCTCACAATTGACCAACATTAATATCCACTAGAGAATCTCTAATATGGTTATTAAAGAAGCAAGTATATAACATCTATTTCTCATCATTGACCAACATTTATATCCATGGGGAATCTTTAATATGGTCATTAAAGAAGTATACCATGTCTATTTCTCACCATTGACTAGCATTTATATTCATGGGGAATATTCAATATGATCATTAAAGAAATAAGCATATCATGTTTATTTTCTTTTGAGCATGGAAATTCGACCAACATTAATATAAATAGGGAATATTTAATATGGTCATTAAATAAATAAGCATATCATGTCTATTTTCTTTTGACCATGGAAAATCTATATATATTCTAGGTACAATGCTAATTTTGTCTCTCATGCATTACCATTAAGCATAACTTTATCATTAAAAAAAGTTAAAAATAAAATAAAATAATGTTGGAAATTTTGATTATATTGTGTTGTCATTGATGTCATAGGTTGATGTCAAAAGAGAAGATGTCATTGGTTGTCATTAACGTCAAGGAAAATAATTCTCAAGGCACAAATATTATTCTAAGAAAGGTCAATAATGAAGGCATAGGTGTATCTCAGAGAAAGAAAATTTGTTGAGAAAAGCATTATAATATTTATTTTGAATATTATAATGAATGACAAAAGGCCTAAGAGTTCTTTGGAACAATGGTTTAAAAATGAAGGTAAGATATTAATATTATTGAATGTAATAATATTAATTGTGAAGGTAAGGTTCAAAAAAATTAATATCATAATATCTTTATTATAATATAAATATTTCAAGTTATAATATCATTTGAGCACCAAGTAATTGAAGGTAATTTGAATTAATTTCGAATCGAGGTGGCCGACATCATATTGTGTGAAAAATACAAGGTGGGACTAACTTTGGACAAAGAGGAAATTAAATCATATTAATACCCCATGCCTAAAGTCATTTTGATGAGGTTTGAATTTTGTGCAATCAATAATCTTAATATCTAATTCGTTGTACGTAGAAGAGAAGGAAAGAAAAGGAAAGCACAGTCTTCTATAGCAAACAGTTGAGGTTTATGTTTAGATTGGTGCACATCAAATCCCATCTAGCCAGCTAGACCAGCTGGTGGCTGAGCCTGCATGAAGGTGTTGTGGGGAGGAGGTTTTGGGTTCGAAACCCATATTAAACCAATTTTTTTGTTTGGCTGAGTTTGCGATCGGAGGAAGTAAAAGGCGATTGGTGCCTTTGTGTTCTCATGGGTTACATTAGCGCAATTGGTTGTGGCCCCTTGGTTTGGTGTCTTGCTCTCACGAGGTGAGAGGTTCGAGTCACATTGAGGGCAGAATAAAAGAGGTATTTATTTTCTCAATTGTATTTTGATTTTTGTAGGAATTATAAGGTTGAGTTATCATTTATTTTTGCTATTTGACTTAGGGAGTCATAAGGGCAATAAGTGTTTTTATTTTGGCAAATGTTTTAGAAGAAAATAAAAAGGGAAATTGCAGTCTTTAAAGGTATTATTTTTTATATGCAAAAGTGAGGAGTGATAAGGTGTAATTAGTGTTTGATTAATTTGTATTTGGTATTTTTGATATATTCTCTTGGCACTTTAGAAAGGAGAAATAAGGTGTAATTTAAGTCTATTGATATTTGTATTTTGGCACACCTTATAAAAGAGAAGTTTGAGTTTTTAGTCTTAAAATTCAAATTTTTATCTTGACAAGACTAAAGAGAAATTATATAGTATCTTTGAGCACATATTTGAGGAAAGGTTTTTGTGATTGTTTTGAAAATAAGATTGGCTAACCTCTTGAAATGGCAAAAAGGTAATTATTTTGGAACAGGTTTTGAGGGCACATCTTCATCAAAGCATGTTAAGAGGTATGTTGACATTATTTCTTCTCTAAGGTGGTTGGTTGAGCAAATATTTTAGAATTATAAGGTGGAGATAAAAGGGTTGATTAGTGTGTATTGTTAGAAATATTTGATCTAGGGTTTGAGAACAAATTGTGCATCATTGATTAGTGAAATTGGAAACACTTGAGTTAGGGTTTTTGAGAACAAATTGTGCATCATTGATTAGTGAAATTGGAAACACTTGAGTTAGGATTTTTGAGAACAAATTGTGCATTCTTGTTGAAATAATTTGTGAAGCATTTGTGTATTGATGTGAGTGACATTGAATATGAATGGGTAAGTGTTAGAGATCAGTTTTGTGAAGTAAAGTTATACACTAGTTTGATTTGATTTGAAAGGGATTTACAAGAGGTAGGGATCGGATTGGGTGAATGCAAGATTTGTGAATGTGAAGAACATATTGGGTATTTGATAGTACATATTATTCTCTATATGTTCAAGAGGTTAAACGAATTCTAGGTAGAATATGTCTGAACTGCCTAGTTGAAGAAAGCATTTCTGAAAGAGATATAAGCATTGTTTGTATGCAATATTTGGGAATATTTGAGCAGTTCTATGAGTAGCATTGAGGCATATTTAAAGCAAGTTTAAGGTATATTTGAGAAAGTCTTGTGAGAAGAATTGAAGAAGGTTTGACGTAAATTTGAGCAAGTCTTGTGAGAAGACTTGAAGCAAATTTAAGGTAAAATTTAGCAAGTCTTGTAAGAAGACTTAGGACAGATTTGAGAGTAGATTTATGAGAAGACTTGAAGCAAATTTAAGGTAGAATTGAGTAAGTGTTGTGAGAATACTTGGAACAAAGTTGAGAGCAGATTTGCGAGAAGACTTGGAGTAGATTTGGATATATTGTATGAGCAGGTTTGAGATAGATTTGTGCATGTAATGTGTGCAGATTTGGAGTAGTGTTGAGCAAGTGATTTGAGCAAGCCTTGTGTGAAGGCTTGGAGAAGTTTTGAGTAGAGTGTTGAGTTGGCTTGAGAGGAACTAGAGTAGAGGGGATAGAGTTCTCCTATGGAGAGATATCCATGAACCATAGCAGAGGGGATAGAGTTCTCCTATGGAGAGAGATCCACAAACCAAAGAAGAGGGGATAGAGTTCTCCTATGGAGAGAGATCCACAAACCAGAGAAAGGGGATAGATTTCTCCTATGGAGAGAGATCCATGAACTAGAGCATAGGGGATAGATTTCTCCTATGGAGAGAGATCCACAAACCATAGTAGATGGGATAGAGTTCTCTAGTGGATAGAGATCCATGAACCTGAGCATTGGGGATTGAGATCTCCTTTGGATAGAGGTCCATAAACATTGTAATAGGGAATTGGTTCCCAAGAGATCTATTGAGAAAATTTATAAGAAATATTTTCTCTATGGACGTAACCCACATTGGGTGAACCACGTTAAATATGTGTCTCTCATGTGTGTGATGATTTGTGCATTATTTTTGTTATTGTTATTGATATTGCAATTGATAACATTGGATAATATTATTTGGGAAAGAAAAGTAAAATTTTATCTTATATTGTTCACCCCCCTCTCAGTATAAGCTTGTGTTCTTCAATTGGTATCAGAGTGGGTTCCTTTGGAAGAAGTCTAATAGCTTGAAGGAAGATATTACAGGAACACATATGGCATCTCATAATGGATATTCAATAAATAAGGCTCCATTGTATGGGAACAAATTATGCTTTCTGGAGTATGAGGATGAAGACTTATTTTATGGCACAAGGATATGAAACATGGCAATCTGTTGAGGATGGGTTCACACCTACAACTACTCCTCCCATAGATAAGGATGGTAAGCAATTACATGTAAATAATTCCAAGGCTATGAATGGAATATTAAGTGGATTACGTGAATCAAAATTTGTGAAAGTTATGCAATGTAAATCAATAAAAGAGATATGGGATAAATTGAAGCAAACATATGAAGGAGATAGCAATGTCAAGTTGGAAAAAATTTAAACTCACAAGAGGAGGTTTGAAGAGTTGAAGATGGAAGATGAGGAAGATATTGCTAAATACTTACTTCGTGTTGATGAAGTTGTTAATACCATGTGTGGACTTGGATTCAAAATTGAGGACTCCAGTGTTTCTCAGAAAGTATTAAGATCACTCCCTATAAGGTATGATGCAAAGGTTTCAGCTATAGAAGAGATGGAGGATATTGATAAGTTGACTATGGATGACTTACATGGAATTCTCACAGCTTATGAGATGAGAATAGAAAAAGATCACAATTCCAAGAAAGTAGCAGTTTTCAAAGCTTCAAAGAAGATAAAAGATAAGAAACCAGAATCAAGTGATGATTCAAGTAGTAATGAAGAAGCTAACTATGTGAGAAGAAATAAGGACTCAAGAAAACACAAAGATATAAATACTATGAAATGCTTTAATTGTGGTGACTTTGGTCACTATGCATCTAATTATCCACAAGTTGGAAGTAGTAGCAGTGAAGAGAAATAGGATTATAAGAAAAAGGAAGAAAGAAAATTCAGGCATGAAAAGAAAAATAGGTATGGTCAAGGCAAGCATGAAAATAAGTTCTTTCAAATGCATAAGAAGAGTTTCTATTTTAAAAAGGCAAGCAGTGCTTCAAGTGATATTGATGAAAGACTCTCAGATAGTGAAGAAGAAGAGATTCTATTTTTAGCAATAGAAGAGGAAGAAAACACTCCTATTGAAGACCAAGTAGAAGATGCTCCTATAATTAAAGACCTAGAGAAAGGTTCAGAAAAAGAAGAAGAAGGCACAATTGATCTAGAAGAAGAAATTATTGTTGCTCTCAGAGAGTTGAAAAGAGTTAGAAAGCAAAATTCAAGACTGAAGGCTCAAGTTCAAGAACATGAGGAAATAAAAGAAAAGCTTCTACAAGACCTCACAAACTCAAAAGCTAAGGCAAGGAGATTTAAATAAGTCATGGTTGAAAAGTTAGAGGTAAAAGAGTTAGAATGTGAAAGATTAGAACATGAAGTGGTTTCTCTAAGGATGGAAGTGAAAGATTCTAAGGATAAGTTGCACAGGTTTGGGAAAAGTTCAAAATCTTTGGATAAAATTATCAATACACAAAGATATTTATTTATCAAAATAGGACTTGGTTTTGAAGAAGGACAAGGGAAACAAGAAGAAGGGTCAAGCTCAAGATCAAAATAAAAGGAAGTTTCAGAGGAAGATATTGAATAAGAAACTAAGACCTATGTGGATAAGTTGAAGAATGGAAGCTTCACTAAGAAAGAAAACAATGCACAAACAAGAAACAAGGATCATCATAAAGAAGGCAAAGAAAGGACTAAGAGACCAGATGTTTCAAGACAAGATGAATATTTCTTCAAAGGGCATTATTTTTTATGTAATCATTTTGGTCACAAAGCTATGCATTGCAGGGTTCATGGAAAGGAGTATGGCTTCACTAAGAGTAACTTCAACTCATTCAAATATGGATATTTCTTTCAAGGTTATTGCTACTCATGTAATCGCTTTGGTCATAAAGCAATCCACTATAGGGTTCATGATAGAAATTATTATGGCTTCACCAAGAGGAACTTCAAGTCATTTACACCTTCCAAGAACTACAACATCAGGTGTTACAATTGCAATAATCTTGGGCATAAGGCCAAGTGGTGTAGAACAGAGTTTCTAGAACTTCCAAAGTCAAGCAAGAATAGGGACACTCAAAAGGATCAAAAGGGTATGATTACAAAGGTGTTGAAAAAGAAAAAGAGCATTGTATGTTGGGAGTAGATTTACTCCCACCCCAAAATTAATCACCTCAAGGAGAGGAGGTGGTGAGAGGGCTGAGCTAAGAGTCTTATTTTTAGCCCCAAAGGAGTCCCTTTGCCATTGATGTCAAAGGGGGAGATATTTGAGTAAGGGGGAGAGCATTCAGTCAAGGGGAGCAGTTTCTCAGGGGGAGCATATTTGGAATCCAGTGGTTGGAAAAGAAATTTTTAGAAAGGGTTGCCATCAATGACAAAGGGGGATATTGTTGGAAATTTTGAGTATATTTTGTTGTCATTGATGTCAAAGGATTGATGTCAAAATAGAAGATGTCATTGGTTGTCATTGACATCAAGGAAAATAATTCTTAAGGCACAATTATTATTCTAAGGTCAATGATGAAAGCACAGGTTTATCTCAGAGAAAGGAAATTTGTTGAGAAAAGCATTATAATATTTATTTTTGAATATTATAATGAAGGACAAAAGGCTTAAGAGTTCTTTGGAACATTGGTTTAAAAATGAAGGTAATATATTAATATTATTGAAGGCAATAATATTAATTGTGAAGGTAATTCTAATTAATTTCGAATTGAGGTGGCTGACATCATATGGTGTAAAAAAACAAGGTGTGACCGACTTTGGACAAAGAGAAAATTAAATCATATTAATACCCTGTACCTAAAGTCATTTTGGTGAGGTTCAAATTTTATGCAAGCAATAATCTCAATATCTGATTCGTTGCACGCGGTAGAGAAGGAAAGGAAAGGAGAGTGCAGTATTCTATAGCAAACAATGGAGGTTTATGTTTAGATTGGTGCACATCAAATCCCATCCAACCAGCCAGACTATTTGGTGGTTGAGCCTGCACGAAGGTGTTGTGAGGAGGTTTCGATTTCAAAAACCATCACAGACCAATTTTTTTGTTTGGATGAGTTCATGGTAGGAGGAAGTAAAAGCTGATTGGTGCCTTTGTGTTCTCATAAGTTGTGTTAGCACAGTTGGTCGTGGCCCCTTGGTTAGGTGCCTTGCTCTCACGAGGTGAGAGGTTCGAGTCACATTAAGGGTAGAATAAAAGAGGTATTTATTTTCTCAATTGTAATTTGATTTTTGTGGGAGTTATAAGGTTGAGTTGTCATTTATTTTTGCTATTTGACTTAGGGAGTCATAAGGGCAATAAGTGTTTTTATTTTGGTAAATATTTTAGAAGAAAATAAAAAGGGAAATTGCAGTCTTTAAAGGTATTATTTTTTATATGCAAAAGTGAGGAGTGATAAGGTGTAATTAGTGTTTGATTAATTTGTATTTGGTATTTTTGATATATTCTCTTGACACTTTAGAAAGGAGAAATAAGGTGTAATTAAAGTCTGTTGATATTTGTATTTTGGCACACCTTAGAAAAGAGAAGTTTGAGTTTTTAGTCTTAAAATTCAAAGATTTATCTTTACAAGACTAAAGAGAAATTATAGAGTATATTTGAGCACATCTTTGAGGAAAGGTTTTTGTGATTGTTTTGAAAAGAATATTGGCTAATTTCTTGAAATGCCAAAAAGGTAATTATTTTGGAACAGTTTTTTAGGATACATCTTCATCAAAGCATGTTAAGAGGTATGTTGACACTATTCCTTCTCTAAGGTGGTTGGTTAAGCAAATACTTCAGAATTATAAGGTGGAGATAAAAGGGTTGATTAGTGTGTATTGTTGGAAATATTTTAGCTAGGGTTTGAGAACAAATTGTGCATCATTGATTAGTGAAATTGGAAACATGTTAGGGTTTTTGAGAACAAATTGTGCATCATTGATTAGTGAAATCGAAAACACTTGATTTAGGGTTTTTAAGAACAAATTGTGCATTCTTTTTTAAATAATTTGTGAAGAATTTGTACATTGATGTGAGTTACATTAAATATGAATGGGTAAGTGTTAGAAATAAGTTTTGTGAAGAAAATTTATACACTAGTTTGATTTGATTTGAAAGAGATTTGCAAGAAGTAGGGATCTGATTTGGTGAATGCAAGATATGTGAATGTGAAGAACATATCGGGTATTTGATAGTACATATAATTCTCTATATGTTCAAGAGGTTAAAGAAATTCTAGGTAGAATATGTCTGAACTACCTAGTTGAAGAAAGCATTTCTAAAAGAGATATAAGCATTGTTTGTATGCAAGTATTTAGGAATATTTGAGCAGGTTCTATGAGCAACATTGAGGTAGATTTGAAGCAGGTTTAAGGTATATTTGAGCAAGTCTTGTGAGAAGACTTGAAGTAGGTTTGAGGTAAATTTGAGCAAGTCTTATGAGAAGACTTGAAGCAAGTTTAAGGTAGAATTGAGCAAGTCTTGTGAGAAGACTTGGGACAGAGTTGAGAGCAAAATTGTGAGAAGACTTGAAGTAGGTTTAAGGTATAATTGAGCAAGTCTTGTGAGAAGACTTGGGATAGAGTTAAGATTAGATTTGTGAGAAGACTTGGAGAAAATTTGGATATATTGTTGTATGAGTAGGTTTGAGACAGATTTGTCCATGTAATGTGTGCACATTTGGGGTAGTGGTGAGCAAGTGATTTGAGCAAATCTTGGTACAGATTTGAGCAAGCCTTATGTGAAGGCTTGGAGCAATTTTGAGAAGAGTGTTGAGTTGGATTTAGAGTGAACTAGAGCAGAGGGGATAGATTTCTCTTATGGATAGAGATCCATGAATCATAGAAGAGGGGATAGAGTTCTCCTGTTGAGAGATATCCACAAACCAAAGAAGAGGGGATAGAGTTTTTCTATGGAGAGATATCCACAAACTAGAGCAGAGGGGATAGAGTTCTCCTGTGGAGAGAGATCCATGAACTAGAGAATAGGGGATAGAGTTTTCCTATGGAGATATATCCATAAACCAGAGTAGAGGGGTTAGAGTTCTCCTATGAAGAGAGATCCACAAACTAGAGAGGGGATAGAGTTATCCAGTGGATAGATATCCACAAACCTGAGTATTGGGGATTGAGATCTCCTTTGGATAGAGGTTCATAAAAATTGTAATATGGAATTGGTTCCCAAGAAATCTATTGATAAAATTTATAAGAAACATTTTCTTCATGGATGTAACCCATGTGTGTGATGATTTGTGCATTGTTTTGTTATCACTATTGATATTGCAATTGATAACATTGGATAATTCTATTTGGGAAATAAAAGCAAAATTTTACCTTATATTGTTCACCTCTCCTCTTAATATAATCTTATGTTCTTCAAATAATAATAGTAGTAATAAATTCTAACACCTATAATTTTTTACTTTTATATTATAGGATATCCAATGTAGATGCTTGGAATTCAAAGGTGATAGACATGGTGAAATTAATGGTCAACCTCAAATTTAGTAGAAGAATAAAATTTAATGAGGCATGGTTGAAGTGCAACCACCAAATTAATTGTATTGCTATGTGAAGAGCCACTAAAATTGTATAAATACTAACTCACTAGTCAACTAGAGGAGTCAAAAAGTATACATTAGCTAGCTCTTAGTCTCAGTTTGATTCTTTGTTGTTTGTTAAATGAATTTTCTAAACCAAGCTTATTAGTGCTTTGAGCATTATCCTTGTAATCCATCAAAGAGGTAAAATATAAAGCAAATTTACTCCATGATTATCTTTCTAATGCAAGGCTTTTGAATTTCTTATGATTCAATCTACGCATGTTGATGGTGGTTTCACTCAGTCTATTTCATAGTCAGTTTCTCCTTTGAAGATTGCATTGTCTCAAATCTCAGGCTATGTGAATACTGATCAGGACAAGGTTGGTTTTTTGAGATTACTACATAATTGAATATTGGGGTAGTATATGCTTGTTTATTTTTATTTTTTTTCTTTTACCCTCAAACCTTTGATTTTTTAAATATTGATTAGATTAGGAATAGATTAATTTTTTTAAAGCATTTAATTTTTTTTGTGCAATTTAAAATTTCAAATATTTTCAAATGAATTATTGTTGTGCAAATACAAATTTCATGTATTTGCAAATGAATCATTAATGTGCAATTTATAATTTTATATATTTGTAGTGAAACATTGCTAAGCAATTTTAAAATTTTTATATATTTGCAAATAATATTCATATTAAATTGATAGGGCTCTGCAGGTGACTTCCTTTGAAATTCTTGTTCCACTTCCCTGCATCCCTTCCCTAGCCTTTTCCCAGGTCCCTATTCCTATCCCAACTTCCTTGGCACTTCCTTAACCCTTCCTCCTTGGTAGGATGGTGTTGCAGACGATCTCTTTTGGGGTGGGAGATCACTGATCCACTGATCTACCCATTTCCTTACCCTTTGGTGGGGTTTTCCTCTAGTTCTTAGGATCTGGGATGGGTTTGGGTTCTTCCTTGGGACTTTCCCTGGGTTTTTTGAGTTGTTTAGGGCTTTTTTTCCTTAGATTTCCCAATTTTTCCCAAGTTTTTTTAGGTGTCTTCTTGATGTTTGCCCTTGGTGGTTCTTTAGTTGTAGAATGTTGGGGTTGTGGGAAAGAGGCTTCATGAGAAGTTTTGCACAACATCCTTTTGGTCTTGAGGGGGACCATGTGCTTTCTACTGTGACTTTGTTCTTTGGGATCGATGTTGTGGATCCAACAAGATTTTAGTTTCTTTCATGGCCTTGCCTTGGGGGCCTCTGGTTTCCTTGCTACTATGTCCTTGTAGGACTTCCTCATCTATTTCCTTGAAGCTATTCATTGGTGGTGCTAAAGGCTATTTGGGATTTTCAACTACATCCTTTATGTCTGGGTTCTATTGTCTGCAGCTTGGCTTCCTTTTTACTCCTTCCTCTTGGGTTCCTTGGGAACTTTCCCATATATTTCCTACGGTGTGTTGTTTCACTTCTACTATTTCCTTTGCTTGGTTGGCATCTTTGAAGGCTTCCTTCTTCACTGCATGAGGACTTCATGGCCTGTGGAGTTCCTCAGAATGTTGACCCACTTTCCAGGCTTGTGTTCCATTGCATGAGGATTTTGTGGCCTGAGGAAATCCTTAGATTATTGTCCCACCTTTTAGGCTCATGAGGGATTCAGCTTTTTCTTAGTTTGAGTGATCTTATGGCATCCCTGGTTGCTTCCCATCCTTTTTTTGGTGAGATTTACTATAATTTTAGTCTCTCTGCTCCACCCTTTGGTGTAGGGTGGTTTTTATATATTTTGACTAGTTTTCCCCTGCATGGGATGTTGTTTCTCTCTTGGTTTTCGGTTTCCCATGGGTGGTTTGGTGCCTATTTACTTTTCCCATCCTTGGGATGTTTCAAATTTATTTTTAGGTGCATTTTCTCTTTCTCGCCTTTGGGATGTTTCAAATTTGTTTACTAGGCATTTTTTTCGTTTTATTTTATCTCCTTTTCCTTTCCCGCCTGGCTGGCATTTCAAATTTTGTTCCACACATTTTTTCTCACTACCTTCTTGAATGCTTTCCTAAAGGTGTTCCTGAAGGCTTTCCTCAAGCCTTTCCTGATGTCCATCCTTGGACTATTCCTTTTGAAGTTTGTTGTAATCAGGTTTTGGGATCCTTGACAAAACCCATTTTAAATTTAACTTAACTTACCAAAAAAATTAATGTTCAACAAAAACTTTCATATATTTATAAGTGAAACATTGTTGTGCAATTTAAAATTTCATATATTTGCAAATGAATCATGGTTAGGCAATTAAAATTTCATATATTTGCAAATGAATCATTGATGGGTAAATAAAATGTTTATGTATTTGCAAATGAATCATTGATGTGCAGTTAGAAATTTTATATATTTGGAAGAGAATCATTGTCATGCAATTTAAAACCTCATATATTTGCAAGTGATTCATTATGGTTGTATACATTAAAATATGAGTGCAATATATACGGATTGGGCAATTACAATTCGTATGGTTTAACATTTATCTTTCTCTTGCTTAGTTTCAATTTTGCTTAGCTCACATATGTTGTAACATCCATGTAGTAGAATTGTTTTTAGACAGTTAAACATTTGATTTTAAAATATTGTGCCTAGAAATTTATTTATTTGATTCATACCAATAAAGGTCCCTTCAAGGAACAACTACCAATGATATCTGGGTTTATCTGCACTAGCCAAGACCTAGCATACCCACACCCTAGGGGAAAAGGATTTCCATTTCAAGGGGGAAAAAAACTTATTCCAAGTATTTTGGCTTGCCCTTGATAAAGTTTCATTTGCATGTTCAACAAGAACAACTTAGGCATATCCACTAAATTAAGATGTGTGGTAATCCTTGTTGAAATACAACCTTTGGAGCATCAAAATAAGTGAGAGGACCAGCATTAAGAGACGTTCATCAGACTAAAATATGCTCAATAATGGTGATTAGAACTTTGACAAGTATTCAATATTAGACTTGTTTTGATCCATAATTCTTTCAAGTACTTTATTTTGGAAGCCTAAGGAAACAATTTTGGTATTAAAATTATTTAATATTTTCCTATTCTTTGAATTTGAAAGTTTTTGTCTAGGCTAGCTTGGTTTTCTTTAAAGTTAGGCTTATAAAGCTAGTGGTCAAAAATTTTCGACAATGACATCAATAGTGCACTCTAAAATCTTTGTCCTAGTAAAAATCTTGTAAAGTAGAGAGTATTATTCCCAAAAGGTAGCAAGACAAAACTTTTATGTAGTGATGTTAGCCTGACCTTCAAAAAATTTTAGCCTAGTGAAGAATTTACAAAATGCACAACGAGTTGTTTGGAGCACAAGAAAATGGGATAGCATCTTGGACCGAAGCTTCTTAGAAAATATAATGAAATTAGCATCAAAAAGGTTTGACATGCTTATAAATTGAAGTGCTTTAAGGAAAAAGTGCTTAGTTGTCAAAGTTGAAAATTGGAAACCACTCTAAAAAAGCATAACTAATTGCAGATGGGTTGATAGAGGACATGTTGAAGATGTTGAATGGTGCTAGATCATCCTATTTTGTGTAAGATCAATTCTGCTCATGATTGTACATAATAGTTGGCTTCATTTTTGTTTAGCTAAAGATATAAATAGGGGAATACCCCTCATTGTAAAGAGTTGGATGTTTCAATGTTTACCTATCGTAAGTTGTATGTTTATGCTATTCTAATACAATCAAGGGTTGTTTGACCTATCTCAATTGGAGTATGAAGAATTATTCACTATATTGATATTTACACTTTCAACATTTCCATTTATGCTTTTATATTTTTGTTAGGCTTGAAGTTGCTTGGCTTATTTTATTTAATAGTTAAATTCATTTTTGTTAGACTTGAAGTTGTTTGGCTTGTTTTAATTAATAGTTAAAGTTATTTTTGATAGGCTTGAAGTTGTTTGGCTTGTTTTAATTAATAGTTAAAGTCATTTTTTTAGGCTTGAAGTTGTTTGGCTTATTTCTACTAGAGTTCTTGAAATGTCAAATTTTGTAACATTTGATCTTTCTACATAGTTTTAATTGAATGGTCTATTAGGTATTGGTTGTAGTAGATGGCCTATGATCATTTAACTAAATAAGTGTTGTAAGTTGAACCTCAACTACATTTAATAAATATATATAACCATACCTTTCTCTTTTGATCCCTACTCTCATTCCTATCTATTTTATATCTTTAGTATCTTACACAATAGGATTTAGATAAGGAATTGGTGTTTATAGGTTAACTTAGAAGCAATTATGAGTCATCCAATATTGACCTCAGTCTAAGGCATACATTCCATCCCTAGGTATATTGTGCAATCAAGAATAACTAACATATATTTGACCTAATTTAATTTAAGGTGGTATTCTTATTATTATTTTTAGCAAACAATCGTAGGTAGGATAAATTTTAATTTCAAACACATTCTCAAGAATCCATTTATCACACACCTATATGCATAATTCATGGTAGCACTAGATCCTTAGGGTCTAAACCTAGGGTTTTATACCAAGTGTACTTCCCACCTATGGCATTAAAATCTACAATACATAAAAATATACAACAGGAACATATTAGGATATTTTTTTATTACATGGCTTATCCACCTTATAATTTTGACCCTTGGTGTGGATGACTCTATGGGAAAAAATAGGGACAATCATATGAGTAATGATACGTGACTCATAACTCCATCCATTTAATATGGATTGGAGTGGTTAAATATGGTTATGAACCACCAACACTATCTGACACACCTTGGGGAGATGTAAAGAAACTAGAGGAGATGATAGGCCTTAACAAAGGGTAGTTTCCTTATCAAATTATAACATATTCTACTAAATTTGAATGGACATTTTCTCCTTCAATTTTAGCATAATTTGTCCTCATTATTCTTCATTTTAATGTATCTTATAGTAATAACATGTAATAGAATGTGACATATAAAGAAGTGCATCATTATATTAACATTATGAATCTACTCACAAAACATGTCTTATTCAACATTCTTGTCAACCCTTCTTGTACAACATAATAAAAATTAATATAACAATAATAACACCTATTATTATAGTAGGTCCTCCCATTTTACCCTTCCCTTATGCATGTTGTTGAACTGCATCTTATTTCTTATAGATCCCTTTAATTTTACTTACACCTCAAATCCAAGCATGAAAATTATGTAAAATATAAATATTAGTATTTTTTTTTTGGTAATTGTAGTATTTGCATTATGTGGGTTTTGACTAGATACCAAAACCATATACATCACTTTTAATTAGTATTAAATAGTAGTCATAAATAGTTGAGCCATCATGGAAACCACGCAGGGAATCCTTCATGTATTACAATTCCATGCATTTCAATGGTTATCCAAAATATTTTACCAAAATTGACTGCAACTTCAAATATGAAATAAAGACCAGCCAATTTTAGGTAAAACAAAAATAGTGTAAAGAAAAAATTCTTGGATGTTCCACTAGGACTGTACATCATTAATACCAACCAGGAAGAAAACATAAAGTGTCTCAAATTCCCTACACCGGGATTAAATCGTATTTGACCAAAAAAGGAAAAATAAGGGATAACAACAAAAACTAAAAAACATTCATGCATGCCCTTCCATCAAGCATCAATCAGGTCCTCCTTCACTGAGTTGCTCTCAGTAGTGTTCTTGAGTAACTACTTTAGGTTCCCATTGATGGTCTCCAGGGTGTTGATAATGCTACTGATGATGATGGTAGCTACTTTATGGTGGGTGTTTCAAGTGTGACCCGAGCTACCGTTATTGTTGTCAGAGATGTGCTCCAAGGATTTTTCACTCATCTTATTCTTAGATTTTTTTATACGAACTGATCTAAGGGTCTAGGTGGTGCTTTCCTCTAACATGATTTTTCTCTTGGAAATCAAGAATTTGGGGATGGTAGCTGGGGAGGCCCTACTTTTAGGTGGAGTTTAAAAATCAGGGGCCACATCAGACTCCTCTGGGTCCTCAAGGGGAGAGTGGGAGGTGCTTGGAGTGGAGGGGATTGAGGCAGATTGGTCTGGAGGGGTGGGATGGCGATGGATGGAGGTTTGAATAGAGTATGATAGTATAAAATGGCAAATAGCCCTTGGTGAGTGGGGGTGCTCGAGTATTTCATTTTGTGGGTATTGTGAATGGATAGTCGGATTGATCGAAAGAGGAAATCGGGGATGTTGATGGGTTTGAACCCTCTCAAGTGGTTAACCAGGGTGAGGTGAAAACTTAGGAGGGGCTTAGAAGGATCGTCAACTATAATATACTGCAATATATGAATTAATAAATAATACCAAGGGGAAGGAAGGGATTCACGGTCAAGAGCTATACCTTTCCACCTAAAAATATTGGTGTGGTTGGGAAAACCTTTGAGCTCTGGATCCTAGTTGTTTTTGTCCCTACGAACAATTTGACTTACCATCGATAACTCTATCACTTTAGCTAGCATTTCCACAGTCACCCGAAACTGGAGGTTCCAAACCTTCACGCTACCATTATTCCATGAATTCATGAAATCACTAGCTATATTAGCCTTAGGCCCTTTGAATTTTTTAAATAAAGGGATGAATTCCTGGGCTTCAAAAAAATATAGGGACAAGGGGTCGATTTGGAATTTAGCAGGTTCTAACATAGCCATCGGGAGAAGCCTGACTGAGAAAATGACAATGATTGGTATGGGGAAATGAGTGCAAAGGATTTCATGATTACAAGATATGATCTTGGAGAGGGGGACACTATTTAAAACCACTTGGGAGGTCATTTTGTAGAACTCAAAGATCCAAAGAGCTATACAATTATCATTGGTGCATTGGGTGACTCTTCTTTGGGAAGGTCTATCATCATTGGTAATATGATTGGTGATATCACACTTAATTTGTAAATAATGACCTTTGCTAGTGTGGATCCACTTACTTGGGTTGATCCTGAATAATTCATCTCAGAAAGCCCATGCACGACTTTCTCTACTGGTTTTTAGAAAAGAACATATGATTCTAATTGGATACAGTAATGGGATATGAGCCCTCTTGAACCCCATCATCATTGGAAATAGTGGAGGTACCTACTAATAAAATGAGCTTGATTTATGAGATATGGGGTCAATTAATGTGAGAGGGAAGAGAATTATGATCTCCAAGACCTAGCCAAAAACGTCTTGAAATCAGTGAACTTTGGATAAAACACTCTCTAGGGAGCCAACGAACCAACAACTGGATGATGAGGATAGAAGGGGGGAGAAAATTAAGGCAAGATAGAGGGATTGGTGAGGTGTCCCAATGGGATGGAGGAAGGGTGGAAATCAGATGAATGCGTGGCTCCACCAATATTTTTTTGCTTCATTGACAATATCTTGGGGAATATTCTTATCCCAGACAACCAGATAATTTCCATGAGCTCCTTTGTTGGCAAGAAGATTTTTAAATAGCATGTCACACTTTAGTATAATTTATCATTTTTAAAAGTAGATTTTATGATAAAAAAATATGCAAGTACTACTTAAATTCCTATTTTCTTTCTTTTTCTAAACATTACATACATAACTCACACACATAGCAATGTAAGTACCAAGGCCTTACCTCTCAAATCTAATGGAGTAACCTCTAGTAGCACTTTCTTGTAATAGTAGGGGTCTCTTTCTTCATTTTACCAACTCTTTTTCCCTTTTTTGAATTAGAAAATAACAAACCCTTATTTTTTTCATTTTATTTTGTATATGATTCTTTTACAATTGTAAGAGAGTTCTCTAATAGGGACCCAACATGTGTCCCTTTGAATCTCTCCCTAGCAAGAAAAAGGGGGGACTTATTTACATGTAATCGGTTCATTTCATTAATTCTAATATTTTCATTTTATGTAAGTTCTTCACATGACAACTATATTAAAATATGATAAACACTCGTAAGCTTCTACTAAAACATACATCACCCTTATATTCACATTTAAACTTAAAAGAACCAATATATTAACTATTATAAATTACTTAATTTGATTTTTTTTTGTTGGATAATAAAGGGTTGTACTCGGGTCCCCCACCCTTGACAAATTACAACTCTCTTCTTTAGAGCTTAAGATTTTACAAATAGATACACTTCTCATCTCAATTGAGATGCTATAGCTAGAAACCTACATCATTTTACATAAAATATCTGAATTCTTGATTTTCATTTTTTGGATATTTTCAAATTTTTGTATGAATACAAATATTCCAAAATTCAACATCCTTCTTGATATTTTTCTATAGTAGCCTTCACAATACCAAAACTTCACCTCTATTATCTATGCATTGCATCTTAGTAGAGTAATATTTCCAAAACATCGCACTATCATAGTCTACTTTACCAAATATGGATTGTTAGTTTCCTTCTTAAAACACAAGTGAAACCACAAAAATTATAATAAATAGTTTATATGAAAACACATTAATGTTATAAAATAATACATATATTCAAAAAAAATAAACCATAGAAAAGAGAATTTAACTTCACGATCCTAAAATTTTTGGGAGGAATGGAGGAGAGAAGGAGCGGAGGAAGTTTGAAAGTTTCGGGCGGGAACAACAGAGAAGGCACGGAGGGTTTGGGAAGGAACCTCGAGAAGGAATCAGGCGAGGATCCAGAGGAAGGGAGGCCTTCGGCGACAGGTGGGGCTGCCCAAAGAGGGCTCGACCCTCCTCAAAAAGATCCGGACAAAGGGACCCAGAAGGGCGATGCGGGTCCCAGAGGAGGCCGGTCCTTTGCGAAAACTGTTAAGGGGAGAAAGAGTGATTTCCTTTCACTCCCGCCCCTCATTTCGATGAATAATAGGATAATGGCTCCTACTGCTTCGATGGGTTCTTTTTTATCCATGGAAGAGTTTTCTTTAGTGGGTAAGTTTCTGGGTGGAAGGCCGGATATAGAGACTATACGATCCTGGGCTCTATCCAAATGGAGAACGGTGGGGAGTATGGAGGTTGTTGCCCTGTCCAGGGGTTTTTTCATCATAATATTTAATAACAAGGAGGATGCGAACCACGTTCTAACTGGAGGACCCTGGTTTTTAGGGAAACGCAGTCTATTCCTCAGGAAGTGGGGGGAGGATTTCGACCCTAAAAAATAGAATATCAATACTGCCCCTATTTGGGTTCGACTTCCTAACCTACCAGCTCAGTTTTTCAATGAGTATTGGCTGCAAGGCATCGCCAGAGCGATTGGAGAACTGGTTTCCATAGATCATGCAACCTTGGCTAGGACAAGGATGACACATGCAAGAATATGCGTCAACGCTAATTTAGACTTTGAGCTGCCAAATATTGTGGAGCTAGGGTACGACAACTACCTAAGAAAATAGGCGGTGGAATATGAAAATAGGCCAACTTTTTGCCCTGAGTGCAAAACCCAAGGCCATTTGCAAAATCAGTGCCCTAATCTAGCAGCTAGCAGAGAAAACCAAAGGACGGAAGGCAAACGAGCAAATGAGAAAGGGTTTCCTAGGAACCTCCCTCTAAAAGGAGGCCCTATGGGCAAAGGAGGGTTTAGGCCATCTAAAAATAACCACATTTATCAGGAGAAGACAAAACAGGGGGCAGGGCAAGGTCAGAGCAAAGACAAGCAACATCTCACCGACGAACAGGAAAATCAGGTAAGCCCTAAAATTCCAAGCTCAAATAAGTTCAAAATTTTAGATGATCTAATGGTAGAAGGGGAGAGTGAGGAATTAGAGGAAGGAAACCTGCAAGGTGAAATCCCTGAAACCCTAGAATCCCCATCAAGGGCGGGTCCTACAAACCCCATAACCAAGAACCCCTCAAGCCCCCAGGGAGGGGTAAGGCAAAATCCCAGAGAATATAGAAAATGGGTGGAGGAGATAGAGTCTTCAAAAATAGACCTTCCCAACATCATAGCAGAAGCCCGTCAAACCATCTAGAAGGTTCAATACAAAAATCAGGAGAATACAGGAAACAGATGGAGGAGTTAGAATCAAGGATTGAGGTGGTAGAAATGAATGATTTTGAGGAATGCGTTAGTCCGGTTCTACAATAGATAGTTCATCCACATTTTAGCCCCAAGCAGACCAGGAGTACTACTAAGTCACCTATTGACTATGGCAGTGAGAGAAAGAAGGGGAGGATGTCAAATGCAGAGCACAACAGAATGAGGACTGACAATGAGATTGCCAGTGGCAAACAGAAAACACTGATACAACAAGTTATCCCAGGGCATGAAGATAACAAATCAGGAAAACCTCCTCAAGGGAGGGGGAAGGGGAAAAACTCTAAACAATCTAAATGAAGGTTCTCTCATGGAATGTGAGAGGCCTCAATGGCCGACCCACTCAGAGGGTGGTTAGCTCGTTAAGAAGGCAATACAATCCAACAATTTTGATGTTGCAAGAAACAAAATTAGACGAAGCCCAGTCAAAAACAATAGCAAAAAAGATGTGGAGTCAAGGGGACATGGTGTACAAACCGGCTAGAGGAACTTCAGGGGGGCTCATGGTTCTTTGGGATCCTCGGGTGGTGGAAGGCAGCATTATCCAAGATGATGACAGGGTGTTGAGTGTTTTTTTCCATGATATTGACAACAATAGATCGTGGATCTTCTCAAATGTCTATGCTCCCAATTTTGTTCAAGGGAGAGCTTCTTTGTGGGAGTACCTAGGTAAACTGGGTGATGCTTTCCATGACATCCCGTGGGTGGTGGCAGGCGACTTCAACACGCCATTATACCCCTCGAACAAAAAGGGTGGAACAGGGCTCCCAACCAGAAGTATGGAAGACTTCAATGACTTCGTAAACTCGAACCAACTGATGGATGTGAGGCTAAGAGGAGCCAAGTATACTTGGAGCAACAGGCGAACAGGAAGCCAACTTATCCAGGAAAGACTTGACAGGTTTTTCTTATCAAAGGAGGCAATTGCTGGGTTTGGAGACTCTACTCTGCAAACTCTTCCCAAAATTTCCTCTGATCACAATCCCATCCTTTTGGAGGTTCCAAAGTCAAACTCCTTCAAAAAACCTTTTCGATTCCAGTCAATGTGGATCAGGCACCCGGAGTTAAAAGAAAATATTTCCAGATGGTGGCAGCAACCCTTTCAGGGAAGTTCAGGTTTCAAACTTGCTCAAAAGCTGAAATTAGTAAAGGATAATCTTAGAACTTGGAATAAGGAGGTTTTTGGGAACCTGTTTGAGAACAAGAAACAAGTGGGAGAAAGGCTGCAGGTCATTGACAACTCGATACAAAATGGTATCGGTGATGAAGCTACTAGGAAGGAGGAGCAAGCCAAGCTTTCAGAATATCACAATATTTTGGCTTGTGAAGAGATATACTGGAGACAGAAATCCAGGGCGTTATGGCTAAAGGATGGTGACTTGAACTCAAAGTTCTTTCATGTCACAACCTTGAGGAACAGAAGTAATAACAAGATCAGAGAGTTGACCAAAGGTGATGGATCCAAAACCCAGGATTTGATTGAGATCAGAGAGGAAGCAATTGCTTATTTTAGCTCCCTTCTCGGGGATGAATCCCAGTGTATAGAGGAAGCCAAGGACACTCTCCTCCAGTTCATTCCTAGCTTGGTTGATGAGGCCATTAATGGTAAGCTTCTTGCTCCCTTCACTGATGAAGAAATCAGAAATGCTTTGTTTAGTATGGAACCTGAGAAGGCCCCTGGCCCTGATGGGTTCCCTCCTCGGTTCTTCCAAGTTTTCTGGGATATTGTGGGAGAGGATGTCATTTCTGCTATCAAAGAGTTTTAGGCTTCAAAACATATCCCGAGAGGGTTCAAGTCCACCTTTATAGCCCTGATTCCTAAGGGCCCAACACCGGAGACAATGGCAGATTTTAGACCGGTTAGTTTATGTAATGTATCCTACAAGATCTTAACAAAAGCCATTGCTAACAGGATGAAAGAAATATTGCCCCTCATTATTGACCCTGGTCAAGGAAGCTCAATTCAGGGGAGATCAATTGTGGATGGTGTGATCACAGTCCATGAAGCTCTGCACTCTGCTAGGCAAACCAACAAGGAGGTCTTTGCCCTAAAGCTTGATATGAATAAAGCTTTTGACCGCATTAACTGGGATTTTTTGATGGTTGTTCTTCTGAAGTTTGGCTTTCATCCTCAGTGGGTCAGGCTGATAAAAGAGTGCATATCCGAACCTTGGTTCTCAGTTTTGGTCAATGGCACGACAGTTGGGTATTTCCAGAGCCATAGGGGGCTCAGACAAGGAGATCCGATTAGCCCAATGTTGTTCATTATAGTAGCAGAGGCATTAGGTAGAACTATTAAAGCAGCATGCACTGCTGGATTAATTTTGGGGATTAAAGCCACCTCTCTCACCAACCCAGTTACTCACCAACAATTTGTTGATGACACTCTAATGTTGACCCAATCATCAGTGGTTGAAGCCAGAAGGATTAAGCACATTCTCCAACTCTACGAGGATGCGACGGGACAGAAGGTGAACTTCAACAAGAGTAAGCTTTACTTCCTCAACACCCCAATTCAGAGACAAGCCAGAATAGCAGAGATTTTGGGATGTTCGATAGCGACTCTTCCTACCTCTTATTTAGGCCTTCCCCTTTTCTATGGTTCTCCGAGAGAATCTATGTGGGATAGAGTGGTAGAAAGAATCCAAAAGAAACTGGCTGGCTGGAAAGGACATTTTTTATCTCAGGCCGAGAAACTTACTCTCACTAAGGCATCCTTACAGAGCATTCCGATTTATTTTCTATCTGTGTTTAAGGCCCCAACCAGAGTATACCAAAAAATTGAACAGCTCCAAAAGAATTTTCTCTGGTCTGGGTCAGAGGAAAAATAGAGGATCCACCTTGTGGGTTGGGGCAAGGTTTGCAGGCCGAAAGAAAATGGGGGGCTAGGACTGAGAAGAGTTGCTCACCTAAACACAGCCTTGCTAGCCAAACAAGCTTGGCGTCTCATTAACAATGAGGAGAATGAGTGGACTGCCATAATTAAAAGAAAATATCTTCAAGATACCGAATTCCTAAATGACACGGTGCACAGTAGAGGTTCGACATTCTGGAATGCAATCTTAACAAGTAGAGAGGTCATAAAGAAAGGCCTAAGATGCGTTCTAGGTAACGGGTAGAAGATCAGGTTTTGGGATGACAGGTGGGCCAAGGATGAAGCTTTATCTCAGGTTCCTCACCTAGCGAGGATCAAAAGAATCATAGAGGATCTCATAGGAAGGAAAGTAGCTGATTTCATGAGACAGGACAGAGGAAGGCTTATTTGGAAATAGATAAGGATTCAAGGATTTGAAGCTGAATCAGAAGAAATCCAAAGCATCCTGCATCAACAATTCATTTCTATGAGACCTGAGCAGGATCATGTAATATGGGCAGCTACCGAAAATGGGCAGTTCTCAATCAAATCTGCATACATGCTAATGTTAGATACTGAGGACCCCACACTCCAGACATAGCTGGTGTGGGTCAAAAATCTTATTCCTAAAGTTGCAATGTTCTCGTGGCTGGTGATCCAAGGCAGGATTCTTACTATTGACAACTTGATAAGGAAAGGTATGATAGTTGCTAACCATTTTTTTTGTGCAGGGCCAATTGGGAGTCCACCCTCCATATTTTCCTTGAATGCTCGGTCTCTCTGAGTATCCTCAATGGGTTATTTCAAGCCTTTAGCATTTGCTGGGTCAGACCAGCCACCATCATTGACCTCTTCCACCAATGGCCAAATCCCTTTGTTAGCCTTAGGCTGAGGTTTTTTTGGAAGATTTGTCTCCATCATTTTCTTTGGTAGGTGTGGCTAGAAAGAAACCATAGAGCTTTCCATGAGTCGAGCCATGATGTCACCTCCATCACCAATAAGATTCTTACCTTCGCCCATGAAAACGTCAGCCTTATTCCTCATGAAGCTCGAAATCCTTCCCCCTGGGAGAGGCTGATCGCTCAATCCTTAAATATTACTCTGGGCGAGAAACCTGTGTCTACCAAGGTCAATCCCAGATTAGATGTCAAGTGGAAACCGCCCTCGGTTGGTTGGTTCAAGCTCAACTTCGATGGGGCCTCTAAAGGTAACCCTGGCAAAGCAGGGGCTGGAGGAGCAGTGAGAGACCATCAAGGCAAGCTGGTGATGGCCTTTTCTGAGCAGCTGGGAACAAGGACTAACAATGAGGTGGAAGCAAGAGCGTTATGGAGGGGTCTTCAGTTGGCTCAGGAGATTGAAGGTAAACTAATTATCGAAGGAGATTCGATGCATGTCATAAACCTTCTCAGCAATGGGAAAAATCCTCCATGGTGGATTAAGACTGTCATCGAAGAGGCTAGGATCCTCTACCAAGCCAGGAATGATCGGAAGGCCCAGCACGTGTTTAGGGAAGCAAATAAAATAGCTGATATCTTGGCCAATATAGGGGTGGAAGCCGATGGGCTGGTCACTTGGGAACATGGGGTCCCAAGTGATGTGGACAAAATTATTCAAAATGATCGCCAATGATGATGAAACTGTGGGGTTCGAAAAAAGGGAGAGGAGTTTCATTTTTGTTTTGTCAGTATTGCTTCGGTCCTTCTTGTGATGGCTTTAGTTTTCTTTGCAATGGGGGAAGGATCCAGGTGGCATGGTGGCCTCATGTTATGGGGTTAGGGGCAAAGGCAGCTACCAAGGACCGATGTCACGATTTCGTGACATGTCGTAGTTTAAGGAAAAGCAAAATACAACAAGAAAGAAAAAGTGTCACGATATCGCGACATGTTGAGCAAGAAAGAAAAAGTGTCACGATATCGTGACATGTTGAGCAAGAAGGAAAAAGGGTCACGATTTCATGACATGTTGAGCAAGAAAGAAAAAGTGTCACGATTTCACGACATGTAGAGCAAGAAAGGAAAAGTGTCGCGATATCGCGACATGTTGAGCAAGAAAGAAAAAGTGTCGCGATATCGCGACATGTTGAGCAAGAAGGAAAAAGTGTCATGTTTTGGCGACATGTTGAGCAAGAAGGAAAAAGTGTCGCGATATCGCGACATGTCATAGTTTCATGACCAAAAGAGAAGAGAAAGAGCAAGAGGGAAAAAGTGTCACGATATCGCGACATGTCACATTTTCATGACCAAAAGAGAAGAGAAAGAGTAAGAAGGAAAAATGTCACGATATCGCAAGAAAGAAGGAAAAGCAAAATAAGCAAGAAAGAAAAAGTGTCGCGATATCGCGACATGTTGAGCAAGAAAGAAAAAGTGTCGCGATATCGCGACATGTTGAGCAAGAAGGAAAAAGGGTCACGATTTCATGACATGTTGAGCAAGAAAGAAAAAGTGTCACGATATCGCGACATGTAGAGCAAGAAAGGAAAAGTGTCGCGATATCGCGACATGTTGAGCAAGAAAGAAAAAGTGTCACGATATCGCGACATGTTGAGCAAGAAGGAAAAAGTGTCGCATTTTGGCGACATGTTGAGCAAGAAGGAAAAAGTGTCGCGATATCGTGACATGTCATAGTTTCATGACCAAAAGAGAAGAGAAAGAGCAAGAGGGAAAAAGTGTCGCGATATCGCGACATGTCGCATTTTCATGACCAAAAGAGAAGAGAAAGAGTAAGAAGGAAAAATGTCACGATATCGCGACATGTCGCATTTTCACGACCAAAAGAGAAGAGAAAGAGTAGGAAGGAAAAAGTGTCGCGATATCGCGACATGTCACATTTTCATGACCAAAAGAGAAGAGAAAGAGTAAGGAGGCGAAAGTGTCGCGATATCGCGACATGTTGGATTTTCATGGGCAAAAGCCAAGAAAAGGAGCAAGGAGGCGAGTGTGTCGCGATATCGCGACATGTTGCCTTTTCGTGTCCAAAAGCAACAAAAGAGGACAAAGAGGCAGAAGTGTCACGATGTCGCGACATGTCGCATTTTTGACATGTCGCAGTTTCACGACGATCCAGAGCAAATGAAGGAAAAGACTCAAGGACGACGCGATTTCATGACTTGTCGATTCTTCGCAGTTGGAAGCGGCAAGAGAACAAAATGGGAAATGAATGTCACGATTTCATGACATGTCTCAGTTTCATGATAGGCAGTGGCAAAGGAGCAGAACGAAGGCAGATTGTCGTGATTTCATGACAGGTCTCATTGTCGCGACATGTCGCATTTTCGTGACTATCCAGAGCAAATGAAGGAAAAGACTTAAGGACGTCACGATTTCATGACATGTCGCACTTTCATGGATGGAAGCGGCAAGAGTGCAAAATGGGAGATGAATGTCACGATTTCGTGACATGTCTCATTGTCGCGACATGTCGCATTTTCGTGACATGCAGCGGCAAAGGAGCGGAACGAAGGCAGAATGTCACGATTTCGTGACATGTCTCTTTTTCGCGACAGGTCGCATTTTTACGACTATCCAAAGTAAAATATGGAAATGACTTAAGGACGTCACGATTTCATGACATGTCGCATTTTCATGGTTGGAAGCAGAAAGAGTGCAAAATGGGAGACGAATGTCGCGATTTCGTGACATGGCTCATTTTCGTGACATGTCGCATTTTCGTGACTTATAGCGGCAAAGGAGCAGAACGAAGGCAGAATGTCATGATTTCGTGACATGTCTCATTTTCGTGACATGTCACCATTTCGTGACTCTCCAGAGCAAATGAAGGAGAAGACTTAAGGACGTCGCGATTTCGTGACAGGTCGCATTTTCATGGCTGGGGCAGCAAGAAAGCAATGCGGTGGGCCGTTGCCTGTGTTCTAAGGTGTTTGTTAAATATGTGTAAGGGGTTGTGCTCTTTCTTGGTAGGGTGGCCTCAGAAGGGTACTAGTAGCGAAGGACAGACTGTCCCTATTGAGGTTTTGATCCGTAATAGCATAGTGCTGATTTTTGTAAAAGGTTTTGGGTCAACCTGGAAAACCCGGATGTAATGAAATTGTACCTTAATTACCAAAAAAAAACCCTCTATTGGCTAGCCTATCTGCACATTTGTTTCCTTCCCTTAATGTATGTGTAAACCTAATTTCTTCAAACTCTTTAGCAAGATCTTGAATTTCCACAATTATCTCTTGTATGTTCCATGGAGCCTTTGCTTTCCTCAAAATTGCATTTATTACTATGAGAGAATCACCTTCCATCCATACTCTATTCCATTTCATTTGTTTGCATATTTTTAACCCTTCTAAAGTCGCCCAAGCTTCAACTTCATTATTTGTCTTAAATCCACTATTGAAAGTGTAATGAGACAAAATCTCTCCTCTATTATTTCTAATTATTCCTCCTCCTCCTACTAGTCCTAGATTTCCTTTAGATGCTCCATCAAAATTCAATTTAACCAACTCCACATCTGGTGGTTTCCACTTTATATTCTTTGCCTTCTTTTTGCTTCTCTTGTACCCAACATCATAATTCCATTTAATGACTTGACTCCATCTATCAAGGCTCTCTACTTCCAGATTAGGGATTAGGTGAGTTGATAGGGTTGGTTTAGACTCCTCTATGGCTAAACATATCTTCCTTTTCATTACCTCTAAACTACTTTCCTTTCCTTTAAATATTCTTCTATTCCTTTCTAGCCATACAATCCAAAGTATTGTATCTTTTGATATATCCCATATTATCTATAAAGCCTCACTTTTATAAGTGCTCTACCATTGCTTTAACCAATCTTCAATTCTGCTATTCATCACCATGCATTTACCAAACATATTAAGAATCCATTGCCATAGTTTCCAGACTATTGAGCAATGTCCCAAGAGATGGTCTATACTCTCCTCCTCTTTTACAAAGAACACATTGAGAGGGGCCATGAAAACCCCTTTTCATAAGGTTATCCCAAGATAAAATTCTTCTATGACCTACTAGCCAAACAAACATTTTAACTTTAGGAATGCTTGGGCTATCCCAAATATCTCTCCATATTCTAGTGATATTACTATTTTGTTGGTGTTGTACATTATATCCACTTCTTGTTGTGTATTCTCCTGAGCTATTCAACTCCCAAATCAATTTATCCTTGGCTCCCCTTGAAATAATCATAGTTGTTATCTTTCTACTCAATTGCCTCCTAGCATCAATGTCTTGTATACTTGTAAAAAATCTTCTTTCCATTTGTATCTTCCTTCCTGATCCTTGTACAAAATGTTTGAAACCCTATCACCATATTTATCTTGAAGCAATCTCATCCAAGGTTTCAAAATTGGATCTAAATTGAGTGGTTTTTTATCACACCAAGTATCCATCCAAATAGAAATATTTTCTCTAGTTCCCACCACCCATATTAAACCTTTAATCATTAGATCAATAGATTTTTTAAACCATTCCAAAGAGCAGAACCATTTGGTAGAGAGAATGCAGTAAATATTAAACTTGGGTCATTGGGCTCAACATACTTAGAAGAATTATTGCCCATTGTCTTTGACTCTCTTTGTACAATCTCCAGATTACTTTTCCCCTAAGAGCTAAGTTTGCATCTGTAAGAACTCTTAAACCAAGACCTCCCCTAGTTTTATCATCACACACCTTGCTCCATTTCACCAAAGGAAATTTCCTTTTATCATGTAAACCTGACCATAAAAAGGATCACATAATATAGATTAAACTTTTTTCAACTGATTTTGGCATAGAATACAATGACATATAATATGTTGGAATGGCCTATAAGACTGACTTAATTAATTACACTCTTCCTACTAATGATAACCATCTACCTTTCCAAGTTGGTAGTTTATTCTAAACTTTACTAATAATTAGATTCCATAATTCTATCCTCATTCTCCCCTCAAATAAAGGCATCCCTAGATAAGTTGTTAGTAAATTTACCTCCTCCATTTGAAGTAACCTACAAATTCTTGCTTTGATATTAGTTGGAGTGTTAAGGAAGTAAATTTTAGATTTTGTCCTATTAAATTTTTGCCCTGATGCTCTTTCATATTCCTTTAAAAATTTATTCAAAGCTCTAGCCTCATTTATCCTTGCCCTTCCAAAAAGGGTTGTATCATCTACAAACTATTGATGGGTGATGTTGTCGATGTTATTACTAACCTTAAGTCCACTTATAAGCCCATATTTGTAAGCCTTCTTTAAGTTCCTACTCAAAACCTCTACCATAATAATGAACAAATAAGGAGATAGAGGATCTCCTTGTCTAAGGCCTCTCTTGGCTTTAAAATATTTTGTTACTAACCCATTGACCAACACTAAATAAGAAATTGTAGAGACACAAGCTTTAATCCATCTAACCCATTTCTTCCCAAATCTAAACTTTTCTAAAACTACAAAAAGAAAATCCCATTTAACCCTATCATAGGCTTTACTCATATCAAGTTTTAAGATCATTGCTTTCTCTTTTCTTGAAGTTGTTGAATGTATAACTTCATGAGCTACTATGATCCCATCCAAAATTTGTCTCCCTTTCACAAATCCTCCTTGCTCTTCTAAAATAATTTTGTCTAACAATGGCCTTAATCGATTCACCATCACTTTGGAGATAATCTTATATGCCATATTACATAGGCTTATGGGTCTAAAAGAATCAAACAATTCAACATCCTTCTTTTTGGAATTAGGGTAAGATATGTTGCATTTATTTTATAAGGTATGTATTATTTTACCCTAGACTATTCCACTACCACCAATAAAGAATCCTTCACTATATCCCAATTATGTTGGTAAAAAGTTATAGAGAGCCCATCTAGACCTAGGGATTTATCCTTATTAAAAGAGAAAAGAGCTAAATGAACTTCTTCTAGAGTAATAGGCTCCATCAATTTCCTATTGTCTTCATTCGTTATAACTGAAGGTACATCTTGAAGAAGTTTATCATTAAGAACTTCAGTCTCCTCTGATCCTAGAATATTCTGATAAAAAGACTTTACCTCTTTTCTAATTTCACTATGATCTTCAATCCAAACCCCTTCTATTGATTTAATTCTACTAATTTTGGATGTTGATCTCTATACTATAGCCATCCTATGAAAAAACTTTGTATTTTTATCTCCTTTTAACCAAGTCTATCTTGATTTTAATCTCCAAAATTTCTCTTCCTTACTCAAAATATTATGATATTCACTAAGCAACTCCCTTTCCTCTAAGCTTGGATTATTATGATCACCTTTTTAGAATTTTGAAAGTTTATCTTTTAGTTCTTCTTTCTTCTCAAAAATATTTCCAAAAGTGTTCTTGTTCCATTCTTTTAATCTAGATGTCATAGATTTAATTTGTTTTGGAAGAGCATACAACCCACCATTTCCTAAAGAATTCCATATTTGAGCTATCATATCAACAAATTGAGGATGGTCTTCCCACATCTACTCATATTTAAAATATGATATTTTTTAATTCACTTACCACCATTTTAACTCTTATTGGCCAGTGATCTGAACCAATCCTTGTTAAGGTATTAATTTTAGCACAAGTTCCTTCATCTAGCCAATGATATGAGAGTATGCATCTATCTAATTTTTTTGCTATTAGGTTTTAGCCTCTCCTATTGTTGGTCCAAGTATAGTTGTCTTCTTCAAACTCAACCTCCCATAGATTATTATTTTGAATAAAAGTTGAGAAATCTCTCATACTTTGGGTTAATTTCCTAATTCCCCCAAAATTTTCATCCAACTTGGTTATGGCATTAAAATCTCCTATGATCATGAATCAGGTTTCTTGGTCTTTACTTCTCATAAAGGCTTCAATCCCACTCCAAACTTCTAATCTACCTGACTGAGTTGTAGGTCCATAGACATTGATAAGGATGAAATGAATATCTACAAAGTAGCAAGTGACTAAAGAGGCTATCCAATGCCTAGTTTTATGAATGGTTACACAAGAGGTTCTAGAAGGATTCCAACAAGTTAGAATTCCCCTATCACTCCTTCAAAATCCATAGCATCCCATTCACATCTTGCCCATACTACTTTCATAGTTTTTGAAACTTCTTCTTTTGTCATTTTAGTTTCTTGGATACAAAGAATATCAGACTTATTACTTAAACATAGGTCCCTAATACACCTCTACTTTGAGGGGGCATTAGCACCCCTTATATTCCATGAGATGATAATCATGTCTCATTAGGGGCTATTGGCCCACCTACATATTACCAATATCATTTTATTGTTTGGTAAAGAGAAGTTCAACCAACTTAGTTTGTGTTCCTTTCTCTATGTTTGCTCTTGCTTCCCTGGATCTTGCTTGATAATTTGAGGGTTTTCCTCTTTTTGCCTTGCCTATATCAGGAGTAGGTCTTATTATTCTATTCCTCAATATTCTTTCACAATTTTATTTTTCATCATATTTATCCTCTCCTAGCTCTACTACAAAAGCTTTTGACTTGTCCTACTCATTTTTTGGTATTTCCTTATTAATGGTAGAGGTATTAACTTCTAAAACTGCATTTTATTTACCAATTTTTTCTCCTAAATGGTGCATGGTACTTCAAGAGAGTCTTCAAAATCTGATGAGACACATTCCTTAGGTTCATCGAGAATGTTCTTCCTTAAATCAGGATCATACTGAATAGACGATTCCTTGTTAATATGTTGAACCTATTGTACTATGTCCTCTAAGTTTTGATCTACTTTTTCTTCATAGGCTAAAGCCTCAAAAGAGTTGGTATTTCTTCCAATATCCTTCCTTACTGGTCTCCACTATTTATTTTCTTTCATTTTTCTAGATCTATTTTTTGGAAGTTGAAAACCATCTTCATCCATAACCATTTGTAAGTTTCTCTTACGATTTTCTACATATGATTCTGTTAGGCTCTTCTTAGGGCATGATCTCTCAATATGCCCCACCTCATGACATCTTCTACATCTAAAAGATATATTTTCATAATCTATGGTTTGGATCCACATCTTATCCCCATACTTAAGAATGATTGATTCTAGTAAAGCTTTACTTATATCAATCATGACCAATATCCAAGCATAAATAGCCAAGAATCCATCTTTCATAGTATCTAAAATCTCAAGGAATTCTCCTAGAGTGTTGCCTATTGCCTTGAAGGTATCTATTTTCCAAAATTCAATGGGTAACCCAAACATCCTAACCCAGACTAGTACTAGGGATAGATTTACATTTTTAAGTGAAAAGCCTTCATACCAATGAGTAAGGAAGAGTCATGCTCTTCCCATAAACCAAGGACCCCCTTTTAGGATTTTTTCTCTTTCTTCCCTAGAACAAAAAATGGCTAGGAAGAAACCTTTGGGAAGAAAGGATAGAATCACTTCTAGAGACTTCCAACTCCTATCAATCCATTTTCTCAAGGTTGAACCCCTAGCCAATACCCATTAAATTTACCAAAAACCACCCTATCTTGGAGCAACGAGGATCTCTCTAAGGTGCACTCACTAACCTCTACCACTAGAGATGATTCTAAGGATTTAACTATAAATCGGTCCATGGAAAGGAAACTAAAACTCAAAATCTATTGAAATTTATCAGAATATCCTATAGCAAATATAATATTTGATAAAAAATTATAATAATTTGCATGCAAAATTTCTAAGATAAAGAAGGGAAAAAAACTTAGCTAAAAATTCTATGTCCAGATAGAATGTCTTGCCTCACTAAAGTCCTAGCCCTTCATTGCTCTTCCCATCATCCGAACCCTAGCTGACAAATATTTGCAATTTCATTTTTCATGACTTGAAAAATCATCACTACCCTTATTTTAGATGGTTGACTTCATAGGGTCGTATCTCCCTCAATATTGCTTGGATTCCTTCATATGACCACTCATTTTAAAGCTATTCAAATTCCGCACAAGTTGGTCCAAGAATCAACTGAATCGGATAACCCTTCATGAAGATATGGCTCCTAAAAGATGAGATATTTTTAAAAAAAATAATCTTTCTACTATATGAGTTTGCCCAATATATCTATTATCCCATCTACATAGAAACCCTAAAGTAAAAGCATCCTAAAGACCGTTTTAATTTATATATGAAGTGGATTTGAATTTATTTATTATATAATGTAATATTGTTTAATCCTATAAGGAATCCTTATGCAATATAATTATTATTTCATGTATTTAATTGATGGGCCTATGGTTTATACTTGTCATGATTAACATTCACTAACCCTTTAGGCCTTTTATGTCTAATGTGTTATAAGAATTATTTAGTAACTTGTAACTATTATGGGGATTTTGTATAAATACTCATCAACAACCACATTCATTACATCAATATGATATTATCTTGATTTTTTGTGTGGATTCCTAAGAGAAGCCTTCATATTTTATGTGTTAATCCCTTTTTCCTTTCACTCTCTATAGACTTGAAAATTTCACACCCCATTCCTTCAGGCTAATTGATTCATGCCTAAAATAGGGAAGAAAAATAGGGGATCTACACCTTATACGAGAGGTACTTGTGTTGTACCCTCTTTGGTGGTTGTCAATGAATTGTGGTGGGTTCACTAGGAAACTCTTGATGGTGGTTTCCATGCCTATGCAATATGAAATTTTGATGAGTTCTTTGTTTAACATACACCTAAGGTTTAGGTAAAATGCAACTAAACTTAGACTACATGCATTTCAGCTTTTATGAAAACAACATACAATGAACTAGAACTTTTCAGAATCAACTGTAATATAATAAATCTATAGATGCAGTGTGGTAATTCTATACTATATATGAGTATATATATATATTGTATTTTTCTTATATTATGAAGATGATCTATGAATGAAATGCATAAAATTGATAGAGAATTGAAAAACTAAATCAAAACTAAAGAAACCAAATACTTATCTAATCCATATGGATGAAAGTAGCAGATTCGTTGCCTATTGAGCATATTCGCTCTACATAGATTCATGGATTTCTGGTTTTGTGAGCGAAATTGTTTCTTTGAAAGTAAACTTGCAATGAACCTACAACTTGTCAAATAAAACACTAAAATTGAGAGTTGGGACTCGGGGATCTTCTTAAGCCACTAGAGGTTTGATCTTGATGGTGTAGCAATCAGATCTCTTTGGTCTCTTTAACCAATCGTATATAAAAGGAGGAAATCATAAAACCTATTTATAAATGATAAAATTTGTGATGCAATGATTAAATGATGCAGTATATGATGCAATATGCAATGCCAAATAATGTAGATCTAAGATGCAAGATAAAATAGTGGATCTGAAGACCAAATTACCCCTAGAATGATATCTACGTAATTCCACTAACTGTGAAGCAAATTTTCTTCCAAGTAACTGAATTTTCTTTGTTGCAAGCAAATTCACTATTGGATGGAGTTATCTCATGAATTTTCTTAATTTTAATTAATAACTAAGGTTCACGTAAAATACGACTAAAAATACTATGAAAAAATCCAAAACTAAATTGTTTGTAGTGCTTGATTGTGATTGATCATGGAAAGATGATAATGGCGAGGTGAAGTAGGCATTAGTGAATCGAGCTCCAAAAATTCATCGTCGAAGTAACTATTTCATAGTTCCACCTGCAATAAAAACTTAGTTTCAAAAGCTTTTTATTGTAGAAGAAGAGGTATTAAAGTGGAACAAAATTCCAACATAGAAATATGCCACTGAGAAATAATAAATTAGAACTTAGTCAAATTTTCACCATTAGGGGGTTGCTAAATAGCCAGAAATCTCAATTTATAAATTTTTCTTTAGCTTACGTGGACAAAATTAGCTAGGTTAATTTGGGCTATTGTTTCAACTGTTAGGCCAAAGTGGGAAAATTGCCAATCTGAGCATATTTGCAGGTCATTTTGGGGAGCCAATGCAACACGAATATCAGGAAATAGATTTCATTGGAATGGAATCTTGGTAGGTTGCCAAATTTAGGTAAACTGTTAGATTTGGCAATTTTGCTCTCGATTGTGCAAATTCGCTCCAAAGTGAGCAAATTCATTGTGGGAGAGAAACTGCTCGAAATAAAGCAAAATTGCTCGAAACAGAGCGAAATTTCTTGAATCAGAGTGAAATTGCAAAAATAAAAGGATGTGTGATTAAAATCAACACATGTGAAAAAGGAAAGGTGAAGACGATGAAAACCTAATTTTGGTAAGTTAGGGAATTTTGATATGGGTCAAAATTCCATGTCTACATTTTGCCCCCTCTTTTGATGCATTTATAAGTACTAAATGCATCAAAGAAAGATGTAGACATTTTAAGATAAAAATATTGATGACGACTATCGATGGAAAAGGAGTAGACCGTTTAACACAAAAATGTTGACCTGAAAAGGTCGCTTTAAAAGTTGTGATTTTGATTTTTTTTATTTTACACATAAATTAATGCATAAAATTTATGTGTTAGGGGTGCCCCCTCGAGTTGTGGGAGGAAAATATTATCCCTCATGGAACTCAAAATGACATAGCAAAAAGTGAAAAATGCAAAACAGCGTTATAAAATGGGGAGTAGGGTAAAAACCCTAATTCATTTTTACTGTGCGGTTTACTAGATTTGAGCTCTGGAGAAAATATCACAATCAACTCATAGAGCAAATATAATTTGAACAGGGGGTGACAAAGTTGATCCAAGCATACGGGTAAGCTAGATTTTATGTTTTTTCTTTAAATTTTATCTTTTGTTTTTCAAAATTTGCTAGAAATTTTATATTTTTCACCGGATTTACGATCGGGCAATCATCGCGATGAATTCGCGACCTTGTCAGTGAATTCATGCCATGGCTGCTCAATCAAGGTAGGGACCCACAAATTCACAAAAAATCCTATAAAATTTTTCGTAAACCCTACGAATTCATTTCAAACTCTGTGAATTCACTACAAACCCTATGAATATGTCAAATTCATTGGTTGGGAGCTTATGGAAGCAAAAATGCATGATTCTAAGAAAATTCATGAAAAGGTCATGAATCTGCACTATTTTACTTATGCATTTAAGTTTTTTAATATTTTTAATATTTAAGTGTTTGATGAATGTGTTATTCTAATGATTTATGATGTTTATGTATTTTTTTGCAGTATGGTACGCTTGAGAATCGAGAATGGTGGGTTAAGGACTATGAGGCTCAGTTGGGGGCTTTAGACTAGGCAGAGAGAGATCAATTGTGATAGGTGGGGCTGCTAGATGTAGCAGAGATACCCGATGTTGATGTAGATACAACTCTGCTAATGGCATTAGCAGAGCAATGGTACCCAAAATCATCTACATTTTGATTTCCAATAGGGGAGGTGACAATCACTTTAGAGGATGTGTGTGCATCCTCAAGATTCTAATCAAAGGGATGGGAGTTTATCAATCCATGGCACAAGCGAGGGCCTTAGAGCAGTTGATCGAAGATCCATAGTTTTTGGTTAATCATAGTGATATCAGTGTGAACCACTTGGTAGAGACACAGGGTGTTTCTACTCTGATAGTGTTGTTGAGTGGAGTTTTCCTTGGAATGATATCCAACCATATGAGTAGACAATATCTACCATGGGCCTTGGTTGGGGTTGTTATAGAGATAAGGGATATTAGGAGGTGTTTCGTGTGGGGTGCATTTACCTTATATCACCTATATAGGACATTATGGAATATCGTGTATAGGAACCATAGTTGCATTGTAGTCACCACTCTGCTCTAGGTATGGTGTTGGGAGCATATTGCGGTGAGGAGGCCCAATGAATTGACCTAGGAGGAGCTGGACAATGGTCGTTCAGTTGTATATCGATGGGTATCTCTGAGAGGAGGTCGTAGAGGGTGATGGAGAGGATTGGATTCAGTGAGGTGAGTGATTGATGAGTTGCTACCTCATCAGATCATATGGAGGCCTTGGAGGGTACATCCAAGGTGGGAGATAGATGGGTTTGAGCTTGCTCGGGTGCATCAGATACGATGGCTACAGTCCAAGGAGGGAGATGTGGAGCTATATCACTTTGATCAAGTATAGTGATATTTTGGGTTGGTATAGGGTGTACCACTAGTGAGAGATATCTAGTTTTTATGGATGATGAGAGATTCTACTACCATGGTAGGGGAACCAAATATCACTCATTTTTTAGATCCCAAGGTAGATGATGCACTCTATGTGAGTCCTAAGGTGGATGATTTGGGGGCCAAGGATGAATACGAGGATTGGTATGATAGGATTCGGCCCTAGAGTATTACTATAGATCTACTAGGTGATCCTCAGATAGTACAAGTACCTCAATAGGTTTCTCATTAGAGGGCCAAGCAGGGGATCACATCAAGATGTAGGGTACCATCAATTTTTAAGGTGGTATAGATTCCTAGATAGAGGTAAATGAGGAGGCTTAGGAGGAGAGGGAGCGATGGGTCTAGGATGAAGCCAGAGGTAGGATCTAGTCCTATATATAAGGTGGTACCATAGTAGATAGAGGAGGTTCTTTAGCAGATGGAGGATGATCTAGTACCTAAGGAGATTGAGACAGATGTCGTCAGGGGATACTAGTAGTAGATTGTTGCATTAGAGGTATAGGTGGCTACCTTAAAGGCTCAGGTAGTAGTTTATAGTACCCAAATCCAAGATTTGGAGACACATATATCATAGGCACGAGTTGAGGTATAAATCTTGAGGAGTGCACCTTCTTCCAACATGCCTACACTATCGAGTAACAGAAGCTTTCAGTGTCATCAGTAGAATGAGCAAGCAAGATATTTCCAATGGGAGGTCTTTTATAGAGGCTTATACTACCAGGTAATGCTAGAGGATTAAAGAATACCTTTACCTTTAAATATAGCTCTAAGTTAGAGTCAAAGTGGCACGTGGTCTAGTTCATGGATAATGACTCGATCTGTGAACATGTCTCCACCGAGGCCACCACCAAGAGGTAGAGAGGATGACCAGGGATCTAGGTTTTGATCCTATTTTATGGTATACTTTCCTAGTGATTGAGTATGCCAATTTTTTTATTATGGCATACCAGTCGACTTCTATGTATCTTTTCACGAGATTAATACCATATTGCTATTTTTGTACATATTTTTGTATGTGTTATGCAAATGTTAATGATATTTGTTTTTTTTATGATCTTACATAATGATGCTTGTAGTCATGTTTGATTTCTAATGCACTTTTTATCATGCTAGTCACGATATCTTTGTAGGAGAATGAGGTGTGATTTGATGTAAGTGATGTAATTGATATTTGTAATGTGATTTAATTTTTGTAGAAATAGTATGTTAGGAAATATACCCTTACGATTTTGATCAATCAACAATAGGCCTCGAGGATGTGTGCTTGTGTATGACCTTAAATGGAGGTTGCCCCTCATGTGTGGTCATGAAGCAGATCCTGTGTGAGGTTTTGTTGTTATGCTGACATCGAAGGGGTATGATCCAAAAGTAGTTTGAAAGTGATTGATTAAAGATGACATAGTTGGTGATAAGTAATGTGTGACCTTAAGATTAATTTTGATTAAAATTAAGGGAAGTAAAGAGGTAGTATTGCATGATTGGGCATGAATAATATGATAGAGGGCTTGTGCTAGGCATAAGATTCCTAGTGTGAAGTGAATATAAGAAACCTTACTAGGGTTATCTCATGCCATCATCACAAAGTCCTTATGCAACTACATGACCAAGCAATTATGTATGATCAATGTAAATTTTGTGTATGACAAGCAATCATGCAATATGATGAAACAAATGACTAAGAATGCATTGTACTAAGGTGGTAGATATGAAATGCAAGACTAACTTGTGGTTTTAGCCTCAATTGCCTATGCTAATAGTCATACAAATCCATGAAGATATAGTGACTTTATCCAATCAAAATTCAAGGAAAATCTTGGTTATTTCTGAGATGAAGTCAAGTTTATCAAGAATCGGTGTGTGTGATTCGTGCATTATTTTCCCATCTTGATCTTAATTATGATGCAAATCTCTCAAGGATCAAATATGTGTGCTTATGAAGTTCATTTACCAATTTTGAGTGAGGTAATGATGCAAGCCAACTTAAGAACCATTGTGTGTGCAAAAAATGAATTCAGTTACTAAACTTGAGTAAGATATTGGTTAAACTAGTCATGGAGGGAACCAAGAGGCTAGCTTGTCCTTATGTTTGATCAGAGGTCTCTTCAAGAGAGATGTATCACTATGCATGAGTGTACTCCACTACCATTCAAGCGTCTATATCCTCGATGGAGATTAGCTCCATAGTCCAATGATATAATTTTTAAGTTTTGGGGATTCGAACTACCTAACCATCTAGATGGAAATGTAGTGATATCCTTACAACTTAGATTATTTGTTGTATATTTGTATCTCCAAGATTTGGGAAATTAGATTCTCAATAATTTCGATGAGAATTTTTACCCTATCCTTACTACTTGGTGATTTATTATTATTTGTTTGTGTATTTATTTGCATAATTAATTTGGACTATGTGCATAATGGGACAAGCAAGAAGACTTTTCACTTCAAGGTTCAAACCAATCGAGGCATCATCCTTCTCTTGACAAGATTTTATTAATAAGTGTGATATGTGGTTGGTTCAAAAATGATGAAATCAATTCCCAAAACTCAAATTTTTTCTTAATGAGAAATGTGTTTTGATTCAAGAGATATTTTTAATCAATATCGAGAATCAAGATTTTATTAAAGTATGAATTGTGTGAGTGGTTCGAGATAGACTCTAAATCACGTCAAAAGGACCAAGATTGACTATGAACTTAATAGCATCTATCTGATATTTAAATAACATAATAATTGGATGTGACTATTTGACATATGCAATTGGACCAAAACCAACTTATGGATGTGCAAAAAAATGTAGCTACATGATAGATGATTTATGTAAGATGATTGAAATTATAGAATGAACTAAATGCAACACATGCTTTATGTACAAAAAGAAATATGGTTATGTACAATGGTGAGACATGATTTTATGCATAGTACTTTTTGAGATGCATTATGTTCATTGGCTCCTTAAGGTATTTTCCATCTAGTGTGGCCAAACGATATGCACCTGATCCAAATTTAGTAGTTATGATGAATGGTCCTAACCAATTTGGTTGAAACTTACCTTTAAGATCTGTTCGAGCATTAGTGTTTTTCTGATTTTCTTTAAGAACTAAGTCACCAACTTCAAAAGACCTATTATGAAATTTCTTTGAATAGGATATTTTAAGTTTTTCTTGATAGGCATGAAGATGCTCTAAGGCATTTATGTGCTTTTCATCTAGTAATTCTAGTTGACTTAATCATCCAACACGATATTCATCTCCTACTTATGCATCTTGAAGTAGAATCCCTAAATAAGGTACTTCAAGCTCAAAAGGAAAGATGGCTTTAGTGCCATAGACCAAGATAAAAGGGGAAGCACCTATAGGGGTTCGAACACTAGTCCTATAAGCCCATAAGGTTGGGTACAATTGGATGTGCCAATATTGGCCTGACTTATTAACCAACCTTTTTAAGATTTTGATTAAGGTTTTATTAGATGCTTCTGCTTGGCCATTACCTTGTGGATAATAAGGAGTAGACCATCTATGCTAGATTTTATATTTTGCACAAAGTTTTTTCATATCTTTATTTTTAAAACAAGTTCCATTATCAAAAACAAGTGTAGATGGGATCCCAAATATACATATAATTTGATTAAAAATGAACTTAGAGACTTGGGTCCCTATACAAGAGGCTAATGGCATGGCTTCTACCCATTTTGTAAAATATTTAGTTGTTATTATTATAAAATTGTGACCATCAAATGAAATCGGATTGACCTTCCCAATGATATCGAGGCCCCATTTGGAAAAGGGCCAAGGGGAAGAAATGGTTTGAATATCCTGAGCAGGAGCATGAACCAAATTTGCATGTCATTGATATTTGTCACATCGATGCACATAATCATTTGCATCCTTCTCCATGGAAGGCCAAAAATAACCCATTTGTAGGAGATTTTTGGCTATGGCACTACCACTAAAATGGCCTCCACAAGATCCATCATGTACTTCACTTAATGCCTTTTGATATTCTTCCAGGTTGAGGCATCTTAGGAGGATACCTTCAAAAGACCTCTTATAAAGGGTATTTCCTATTATGATGAAGCAAACAACTCATTTACATAGAAGTCTACATTGGTTTCTATCTAAACCATTTGGAAATGAGCCATTTTGGAGAAAATTGATGATATCTATATACCAAGGTTTCGATGATGTTTCTCCAATTGCAAAGACATCCAAAGGTGTTAGGCTAGATTCTAGCGAGGCAGGCTCTTGGAGTTGATGAATGATAATAGTGGCATGATCATCATCCAACTCCAAAGGGATGAGGGAAGCGGTTGCTACCATAGCATTTGCAAGGGATAGATTCAATAGTGACTTTCTCAAATAAAGATATAATATTTTGGACAAATTATTTATAAGGATGGAGTTTCTCATCTCAAGTTTGGTAGACATTATTAATTTGGTTTACCATGAGTTGTGAGTCTCCAAAAATAGATAGAACTTTAATATTTAGGGCTAGAGCTACACGTAAACCAAGGATTAAAGCTTCATACTCTATTGTATTATTTGTACAAGCAAATTGGAGCTTAAATGATAAGGGAATTAGTTGTTTTTATGGAGACACCAATATAATACCTACACCTACACCACTCATGCAATGAGCTCCATCAAAGAATAGAGACCAAGAGTTCGAATGATCATCCTCTATATTAAGACATTCATCTGGAAATTCTATGGTTAAGGGATGAGTGGATTCAATGGGAGCAACAACAAGTTGGTCAGCTATAACCTATCCTTTGATGGAATTTTGACCAATAAAGGTTAAGTCAAATTCACTTAAGGTGAGAACCCATTTTGTTGCTCATCTTGACAAGTAGGGTCTACTCATCAAATATTGTAATGGATCAAATTTTGCTATGACGAATGTTCTTTGACTAAGCATATAGTGACGCAATTTTTGTATAGAGAACACAACAGCTAGGCAAAACTTTTCTAAGGGGTATAGTGAGTTTCATAACTCACTAAAGTCCTACTAATGTAGTAAATTGCTTGCTCTTTCTTTTCCTCATCATGTTGGGTGAGCATTGCCCCTAATGCAAGCTCTGAAGTAGAGATGTACAAGATGAAGGGGTGTTCTGGTTTAGGAGGGACAAGCACAAGTGGTGTAAGTAAATACTTTTTAAGAGCTTCAAAAGCTTCTTGACATTCAACATCCCAATTAAAAGGGGTACCTTTCTTAAGGAGCTTAAGAAAAGGTTGACATTTATTTGCTAGTTTATCAATGAAGCAACAGATAGATTGAAGTTTGCCTTGTAAACTATGAATCTTAGTCAAATTCTTGGGTGGTGGTATATTCATAATGGCCTCTATATTAGTTGTATCTATCTCTATTCCCCGCATAGAAACGATAAATCCTAACTTTATAGATTTAACCCCAAAATTACACTTTTTCATATTTAAATGGACCTTGTACTTGTAGAGTCTATCAAATACTCATCGAAGATCGAGAATATGATCTTCCTCATTAATGGAATGTGCAATAATATCATCGACATAATTATGCAATATGTCATACATCATATCATGAAACACATAGGTCATTGCTCTTTGATAAGTTGCACCTACGTTCTTTAGACCAAAGGGTATTACTTTCCAATAGAAAGTTCCCCATGGTGTGATAAAAGCAGTTTTAGATTGGTCTTCTGGTGCTATACGGATTTGGTTATATCCTAAAAATCCATCCATAAGGGATAACATCCCACTCCCTACCGTAAAATCAACAATTTGATCCATATTTGGGAGGGGAAAATCATCTTTGGGACATGCAGCATTGATGTCCCTAAAATCAATACATACCCTGATTTTCTTAGCCTCTTTTTTAGATAGTGGGAACTATGTTGGATATCCAGTCAGAATAATCAATGGCTTGGATGAAATCAACATCTAAGAGCTTTTGTAGTTCTTCTTTGACCAGTAAGGCTATTTTAGGATGCATTTTTCTAATCTTCTGTTTCACAGGCTTAGCATCAAGATGGACCACTAAATGATGCATGACTATGGATGGGTCTAGGCTGGCATATTGGCATACGATGAGGCCTAAAAATGCCTCATTTTTACACTATGTTTGACATATAAAAATTGCTATATTATTAAGTTAAATGAAAAATAGTTTATTAGAATATATATTTATTAAGTGTTTGCATGATTTTATGTTAGGAGCATTATATCTCTGTTTTTGACTATTTTCAGCATTTTGTGATTGTTTTTGTTTGATTAAGCAGCAAATAAAAATATGCATTTCAAATAGCCAAATGTGGTATGCTTATATCCATTAACTTCACAATGGTTTATGAATGTTTTCCTACCCTTCAACTTGTTTGAAGTCTACATTGAATCCAAATTATTAGGATTGTTCTAAATCTAGAAATCTACAGAAAATAGCCATATAAAAATCAGCAAGTTGTCACTTTATAGGAGCACCTTGAATTTTTCAAGAAAAGCATGATAAAATGGATGGAATAAGTTTAGAAGGACTACAAAAGACATCTGACCTATTTAGAAGCATTTCCACATGGTCTAAATAGGCAACAATAGGGTATAACATAGTAGGAATAATTGTGCAGCACTGTTGCACTATTTTAGCATGGTTACTTGGTGAATAAAGTGTATAAATTTGGTAGCAACTTGATGTACTTATTCATGTTGATATTTGAATTATTTTCCCATGTTCTAATTTTTTGAACTTGCAAGAAATGCCAACATTTTACAATTGTGCAAGCAAATCTAGAAAATGCAGCAGTTTACCATGTAAATTCCAGCCAACTACCAATGAATAGCAAGGCATGGAATTCACACATGGAGAAGGATAAAAGCTATTGCAATCAGTATAACCCACTTGAGAAAAGTAGTTGAGATCACCTGAAGACCACACAGTTAGTCAATCCAAAGAGCTTCAGATTGAGCAGACATATTCGGATTAATAGAATGTAGTTTCTTCGGATTGAGCCAGTTATCTTTGGATTGACAACAAAAAGTAATTTTTGACTGTTCTTTGATGGTGGAAAAAGGGAAGAAGTTTGAGAAGGTTAAGGGAAAATATCCCCCAGTTGTCTTTGCCATACTTGCCATCCAAAATCCACCATTCATGGGAAAAGATAAATTGATCCTCTTCTAGGATAAAACCAAGAAATGTTGCAGCGTAATAGGATTTGATCTGTAGGATAGGAATAGTATATTTTATATTTGTAAATAGATCTTATGCATCTATAAAAGGATAGCTCCCTTCTTGGTTGATCTAGGTAGGAATTAGAATAGAGGAGAGTAGTAGCAGCAGCAAATAGAACTATACAGCAAATATCTGTAATAGTTTTTAGCATGTTTTGACAACAATAAAAGTGCAAAAAAAAAATTCAATTTTTGTTCTAAGTGTTAATTATTTAAGAAGTGTTTTTACACCTCCTTCTAGATCAAGAAGTATGGACCCACTTTTAGATCTAGAAGGAGGATTTTTATGGAAATTTTTAATCTGTAATTTTGCTGTAGTAGAATTAACAAATTGCTTGCCAGATTTTATTTTTTTGTTTTAATTTTGCATTTTGTTATTTATGTTTTCTTCATTATGTTTTTGTACAGCTAATGTGTTGGGATCCCATCCTAACCCTTAATGTAATAACTTCCATGATGTAATAATTCCTAAAGAACGTGGGTAGTACCCATGATTAAAAATTTTTAATGTTCTAAGTTTTAGCTTATGTAGTGCCTATGACAAATGGCACCCTTTTTATGTAACACATGGTAGATAGGTTATGTAAGGTGGCCTTGTGCATGTAATTCAAGTGGCACTATGCATGTAATTCGGGTGGCATTATGCATGTAATCCAGGTGGCATTTTACATTTAAGCCAACCATGGAAGGGAACTCTTTAAATACCCGAGAAGGCACCAATGTATTCATCTTTTTGCAAATTAATGAAGTGTTGAAGGAGGTTTCCCCCTCGAAGAGGCCTGCAATTCTATATTATTATGAGATTGTTCCTTTATGCAAATTTTTGTTATAATGTGTATTTTGTTCTGAATATTAATATGATGTTTATGTGAGTTTATTTCCAAGCAATTGTGTGAGAGTGTGTTTATTTGAGTTTATTTTATAGTGGGATCCTAACAAGTGGTATCAGAGCACTTTCTAGGGCCAAGTTCTACTGCAATAGTAACAATTTTTTCCTATTAGGTATAATCCCCTATTATTTTTGTGTAAATTTTGTTTTACTATTATCAAAAAAAAAAAGACAAAGACTAGTCAAAAAAAAAGTATTTTTAGTTGAGTAGGTAGAAACCTTGTGCCGGGGGTTTTAAAATATCATGAAGGATATGTCGTTATTGGCTAAGCTAGATAGCCCATATAGCATCTAGTGAAGTGAGGGGCAATCAGGCTCCAATACACAGGCCTCAGACAGAACTCGCACACAGACTTGAGCTCCCATACATCTTCGGGTGTATCGAGATACCATTCTAGGGTTAACAAAATTTTATCCAGTAGGAAGCTTATCGATCTTGTATCATCCATAGTCCATAGGAAACAACATCCTAGATGATTATCCTCTTGTACTATCAGAGAGGTAGATAGTGTGCTCAAGGGTATGTATGGAATCCTCCTTGTGTAGTGGCCTAAAATATTGGTCCGAGCACTATTGTTCATCATTGCGGTATAACAAATGACCTATGGGTGTTACATACTCCTTTACCTAGCATACCCTGGTTCTATTAAAACTTCAACCTACAACAAAATCACAAACCAAAACTCCTTGTTTGTAAACCTGCATTCCAAATTCCCAAAAGTGAGCATATGAGAAATGAATCCTCTACCAAAAAAATAGCATAAATTGCATGAATTCGGGATAGAATATGAGGGTGATAGTTAAGTTGATAGTCTGGAGAATAACAATCAAATTTATAGTGGCAATAACATTCAGGTCAATCAGGTCAGCACAGTTAGGTCAGAAATTACAGTTTTCAGTGTCAGAACAGAACTGTCATAACAGTAACCTACATAATACAAAGAATCTTTAGACTAGTGAGGTAAGTAGTGTCAGAGAGACTGTCAGGGCTGAGCAAAACATTGAATGAGTGACCAGAGACCAATTATAGATATGCTCCAGTACCCAAGTTTTGCACTATAGCTCAAAATCCAAAACTATAAACACCGTTAGACTCGAAAGAATAGGATATTAAAAAAAAAATTAGGGTGCCAAAAAGTAGTGTTGTGGGATATAGCTCATTGTGACCACCTCTTCAAGCTTATCATTTTGATATATAGCACCCAAGAACTTTTTTGGATACTTACTAAAAATAGTAAGTCCTAAAACCCAATTCTAATTTTAGTAACTGGTCACAAAAGGTTCCAAAATGGCCTAGGGTACCCGTGGACATCAAAAAGAGCTAGAACAGATGGACTCCTTAACAAAAGCCATTGAGAATTTGAACTTGGAAATTTTCTCCATAAGGGAAGAGGTCCAAGGTCTTCGTCTAGATCATGAGGCCACTAGCGCTCACTTAGAAGAAACACTGATAGAAGTGGGTAGCAAGTTACATAAGGGACCACTTAAAATAGAACACCACGCTGAAAACTCTACAAGGAATGACCATGACCCATCCTTTAAAATGCCAAAATTGGACTTCCCTCGATTTAATTGGAAGGATGTTAATGGGTGGTTATGTAGGGTTGATCAATTCTTTAGACTTCATAATGTTCCCATATATCATCAAGTTCATATGGCTTCCTTCAATTTGGAATCTGAGGCTCTACACTAGTTCTAGTGGTTACATAATTCCAACCCAAATCTCTCTTGGGAGGACTTTGAGTCCCAACTACTGACCTAATTTGGGCCTAGTGAGTATGAGGACTTCATAGGGGCCTTGACCAAACTGCAAAAAATATCCTCAGTTTGTGACTACCAAACTTAATTTGAAAAATTGGCCAATAAGACAAGAGGATTGATGAAAGGGTTCTTCATGAGTTGTTTTATTAGTGGGTTAAAATGGGATCTCCAAGTTGAAGTAAAGATGTTGAAACCATAGTCCATGATGGAAGCTATCAGTTTGGCCCATCTGGTTGAATCTAAACTCTCAAACCAAAGGCGCCCCTTGTGGTTTCCTCAAAATTGACCTTCATTTCCTTTTCAAACCCAAAATTTAGTGGATAGTAAACCTACTACGCCCAAGAAACTGACTACAGATGAGATGGATGCACGTCGTGCCCAAGTATTATGTTATAATTATGATGAAAAAATAAATAAATGACATAAATGTGCAAACAAAATATTGTTCTTGATAGATGTTGAGGAACCTGCTAACACTGACTAGAGTGATGAGGATGAGGATCCTCCTAAAACACCTTCTCCACAGGAAGAAGATACACAGGGATCCGAGATAGATATTTTAGTCCATTCTCTTGCAGGCATTACCACTCCATAAACCATGAAAGTTGTGGGATTTTTCAAGGGCCAACGTCTTACCATCCTTATTGATTTAGGCAGCACACACAACTTCATTGATCCTCGAGTTGCTAAATGGGCAAATTGCTATATCCACACTTGTAATTAATTCAAGGTTATAGTAGCCAATGGGGGAACATTACCTTGTAAAGGAAAATACTGCAATGTCAAGATCAAGATAGGGAACTATGAACTCAAGCAGGACACGTTTGCCCTCCAGTTGGGAGGATGTGATGTGGTTTTGGGATCTCAATGGTTGAGTACATTGGGCACTATCAATTGGAACTTTGCAGAACTCTGGATGCAATTCTCACAAAATGGACAGACATACTTACTCAAGGGCTCCCCTGTAGGAGCACCTCACCTAATTAGTTCCAATCGTATGGAGAAAGTGCTAAACAAATCAAAATGTGGGGTCATTGCACAACTCTTCTCCATCCAACCAACCACTTCACTAATGGCTAAAATTTCATCAGACCTACAACTAGTTCTACACAAACATGATGTTGTCTTTGTAGAACCAACTACACTACCATCGCATCGCTCTCACGACCACGTTATATCATTGCTCTCGGGTAGCACAACACCAACTATCAGGCCATATAGGTACCCTCATGCCATGAAATTAGAACTGGAAAAACTGGTATAGGAATTACTCAAGGCTGGTGTCATCCGACCTAGTACTAGCCCCTACTCCTCACCCGTCCTACTGATATTCCCACAATGACACCAAGAGGGGGGGGTGAATCAGTGTAGCTAAAAATCTGAACTGCAATTCCTAAAACTGAAGCAAAGAGAACTGAAAATAGATAAAGCAATAATCACAAGAGAGCACACCACAACACACAATGTAACGAGGTTCACCAATTTGGCTACTCCTCAAAAATGACTGCTTGGACTACGGTCCAAATCCAGCCTTTGCAAAACACCAATTTTACAATCTGTTTACCAGCACCCACTGGAAGGAGCACCAACCCCTGATTTATCTGCACCTACAGAAAGGAGCACCAACCCCTATCCAAGCACCAACTTGGATCACAGTTTTGACAGTTATATCAATGACATACAAATGCCTTCACTTTTTCAAGACCCTGACTGGTCTCCAATTTATCAACCCACAGTAAATACTCACTGCTCAGCTTATCACTCTCTTACAGCACTCTTCTCACCCTCTTTCGGCAGCACTTTCACTCTTGCAACAGCAGCAATATTCTTCATGCAGACCTGCTTTTATAGCATGTAAGTCTCTATTTTTAGCTTTCATAAATTCGCATGCAACCCGTGACTGTTCTTTTTAATTTTTACTTCTGCCACTTGTCAACTGTAACTTCTTCTTTGTGTAACTCCTTTTGTAATTAGAGAGTGTGCATTTACGTTACATGCAACGTATATCTCTAGCATGACTGTACGTCTTCTTGAACATGACTGTTCGTCTTTATTTCTGTGCATGCATGTATTTTACGATTCTATTAATGCGACTGTTCGATTTACTCCAGTTAACTCCAGTTCATAAAAAGCTGCATGATTTCTATATGTAACTGCCGCATTTACTCCAGATGAATATTCTTATTCTGACTGCATGCCTTTTCTCTTCAACTACCCCTTTAACTGTTGTTCTGTTCTAGTTAACTGACTGTTGTCGTGTTGTTGCGACTTGTCACGAAATCGTGACACTTCTGTCTCTTTCTGCCCTTCTTCGCCTTTTACCCATGAAAACAAGACATGTCACGATATCGCGACATTCTCCGCCTCCTTGTTCTCTTCTTCACTTGCAACCGTGAAAACCAGACATGTCACGAAATCGTGACACATTCGCCCTCTCGCTACTCTTCTTGGCTTGCTCTAGCGAAAACCAGACATGTCACGAAATCGTGACATTCATTTTCCCTCTCGCTAATCTTCTTGGCTTGCTCTAGCAAAAACCAAACATGTCACGAAATCGACACATTCTCTGCCTTGTGCCTTTTCTGCCTTTCGCCCGCGAAAATGGAACATGTCACGAAATCGTGACATCTTCGCTGCCTTGTGCCTTTTCTATCTTTGGCTCGCAAAATGGAACATGTCGCGAAATCGTGACATCTTCACTGCCTTGTGCCTTTTCTGTCTTTGGCCAGCAAAAACACATGTCACGAAATCGTGACACCTTTCTCTATCAGACTCTCTCTCCTGCATTATGTCACGAAATCGTGACACTTTTTCTCCTTGGCGCTTTTCTTCCCGTCGAGTCGCGAAAACCCGACATGTCACGAAATCGTGACACTTTTTCTCCTTGGCGCTTCTTCTTGCAACTTGTCGCGAAATCGTGACACTTTTTCTCCTTAGCGCTTCTTCTTGCAACTTGTCGCGAAATCGTGACACTTTTTCTCCTTAGCGCTTCTTCTTGCAACTTGTCGTGAAATCGTGACACTTTTTCTCCTTAGCGCTTCTTCTTGCAACTTGTCGCGAAATCGCGACACTTTTTCTCCTTAGCGCTTCTTCTTGCAACTTGTCATGAAATCGTGACGTTTTCTTTGCAAGCGCTTCTTCTCCAAACATGTCACGAAATCGTGATAGTTTTTCTACTTGCTTTTCTTTTCTGCCAACATGTCGCGAAATCGCGACAACTTTCCTTATGCTTTCTAAACATGTCGCGAAATCGTGACACTTTTTCCACTTGGCTTCTTTGCCTGCAACATGTCACGAAATCGTGACAGCTTTTCTTGCGCCTTCTCTCTCCTCGTCCATGTCACGAAATCATGACAATTTTACTTGCGCCTTCTCTCTCCTCCGATATGTCACGAAATCGTGACGTTTTTCTTTCTGCCTTCTAACTTCTCAACCTGTCGCGATATCGTGACAGTTTTCTTACTTGTCTTTTTCTTTGATTTTTTGAATCTGGGTCACTTTTGTTTTCTTGGAATTTCACTGTACATGATCTGACTGACCTCTGAACTCCTGTCCACTACTTCAACCGCATCAACTGATCTATCTGTCTGTGTTGACAACAATGACAATACTTTTGTTGCACCTTGCTCAACAATCTCCCCCTTTGGAATTGTTGGCAACACTCATGCACTCTCCTGTAATTCTTCTCCCCCTTTGACAATAATACCAAAGGGCTGCTGCAGACTCCCCCTGAGTCTATGCACAACATTCTCAGATACACATTGTTATAGTTAGCAAAAATCATGAATATGAGCAAAACTATAAACATAGGCATAAGTACTCCCCCTGAGAATGTGATCCCAATTGATAGTCAGTTCTTTGGAAATGTGACCACTCCCAACTTACTCCGAAGGTACTCAAAAACTTCCTTGGGCAATGGTTTTGTGAATATATCTCGCTACTTGCTCTGTAGTTGGAACAAAATCCAATTTGACCTCACCTTCTGCAACTTTATCCTTCAAGAAGTGATACCGGATTGCAATATGTTTGGTTCGAGAATGCATAACCGGATTCTTTGATATGTTTATAGCACTGGTGTTATCACATTTAACTAAAATTGGCTCTTTGAAGTGAATACCAAGATCTTTCAGTGTTTGTCTCATCCATAATATCTGTGTATAGCATGTTGTTGCTGGAATGTATTCTGCCTCTGCTGTGGATAGAGAGACTGATTCTTGTTTCTTGTTGTGCCATGCTACCAGCCTCGTCTCCAAGATAAAATGCTCCTCCACTGGTACTCTTTCTATCATCAATACATCCTGCCCAATCTGCATCAGAATATGCAATAAGAGTGAAGTCCTTACCTTTTGGGTACCACAACCCATACTCCATAGTACCCTTGAGGTACCTAAAAATCCTCTTTATAGCTGTCACATGAGTCTCTTTGGGACTAGCCTAAAATCTTGCTACCATGCATACTGCTTGTAATATATCTCTGGTCTAGTTGCTATCAAATACAGCAAGCTTCCAATCATAGACCTGTACATGGTTTGATCTACATCTGGAGATTTGTCATCCTTGCTCAACTTGCAACTTGTTGTCATGGGAGTGCTAACAGGTTTACTATCCTCCATTGTGAACTTTTTTAGCATTTCTTTCACATATTTAACTTGAGAGATAAAAATGCCCTTTTCACTTTGATTGACTTGCAGTCCGAGGAAATAAGAAAGTTCACCAATCATTGACATCTCAAATTCAGTCTTCATTTTATTTGCTATGTCTCTACAAGATTTATCATGACTGCTGCCAAAAATGATATCATCTACATAAACAACAAGGACAATAAGATTGCCATTTTCTGTTTTAACATATAGATTGTTGTCCACCAAACCTTTCTTGAACCCTTGTTTAATAAGATAGTTATCCAGCCTTGCATACCATGCTCTGGGTGCCTGTTTTAGACCATACAACGCTTTCTTTAACCTGCAAACAAAATCGGGATTGTCACCGAGTTGAAAGCCATCTGGCTGTTCAATGTAAACCTCTTCTTCCAGATTTCCATTCAGAAATGCTGATTTTACGTCCATTTGATATACTTTGAAGTTTTTATGGACTGCTAAAGCCAGAAACATTCTGATTGCTTCTAGTCTAGCAACTGGTGCAAATGTTTCCTCAAAATCAATGCCTTCAACCTGAGCATAGCCTTTACAGACCAATCTTGCCTTATTTCTGACAACCTGCCCGTCTTCATTTAATTTATTTCAAAAAATCCATTTAGTGCCAATTATGTTTTTATTTGTTGGCCGTGGTACTAATTCCCAGGTTTTGTTTTTCTCAATCTGATCTAGTTCTTCATTAATTGCCTTCATCCAACTTTCATCTGTGCTTGCTTCAGCAATATTTTTGGGTTCAATGCTGGATAAAAGAGAGTAGTTCCGTACTACGGCTCTTCTTGTCTGAATACCAACTGTTGGGTCCCCAATAATCTGTTCTCTGGGATGATTTTTTTGCCAGCTGCCTATTTTGAATTTCTTGTTCTCTTCTTCTTCTGAGTCAATTCTTAAATCAGCTGGGTCAATTTTTTGATTTTCTTCTTTTTCCATTTCCTCATCTCCTTCAATGACTTCTTCATAAATAGGGTAGTTTTCTTGATGAGTAACTTCTCGATCTCTACCTTCATCAACTTTAACATCTGCACTCTCCACAATTTTCTTTAGCCTCTTGTTGTAACATGTGTAGGCTTTGCTTTTTGTCGAGTAACCAAGAAAAATACCTTCGTCAACTCTATCTTCAAACTTATCGAGATTATCTTCAGTTCGTTTGATATAGCACTTGCTGTCGAACACTTTGAAATATCTTGTTGTAGCCTTTCTGCCGAACCACAGCTCATACGGTGTTTTGCTTTCATGTGTTCTTAGCATGCACCTATTTTGAATATAAACTGTAGTATGTACTGCCTCTTTCCAGAATCTGTCAGCTATTTTGTTCTCAGCCAACATTGTCCATGCCATTTCTTGCACAGTCTTGTTCTTCCTTTCAACAACACCATTCTGTTGAGGTGTCCTTGCTGCTGAAAACTATCTTCTAATCCCATATTTTTGATGAGTATTCTACAAACTCCTCTGAGATAAACTCTCCTCCTCTGTCTGATCTTAGGCATTTAATTCTTTTTCCAATCTGATTCTCAACCTATTTTTTAAAAATCTTGAACATCTCAAAGGCATCTGATTTAAGCTTTAAAAACAGTACCCATGTCATTTTGGAGTAGTCATCTATGAACAACATAAAGTATTTGTCACCATTTATGCTTTGTGTTCTCATGGGTCCACATAAATCAGTATGTATCAGTTCTAACGGTTTGCTGGTGAAATATTCCTTTGCTTTAAATGTGGATCTGGTTTGCTTCCCTTTTTGGCATGAGGCACAGATGCTATTTACCGGTTTGCCAATGGTGGGTATATCTCTTACTGCTCTTTTTGAACTTATTTTTACCAGATTGTCAAAGCTAATATGACCGAGCCTCTTGTGCCACAGCCAGTTTTCATCTTCCTATCCAATCAAGCATGATCCTTCTAAAGTTTCTGAGAGAGTGTATAGATTTCCAGAAGTCCTCGATCCAGTAGCTATCAGCTTCCCACTGTGTGCTTTTTTGACTTCACAACCCTGCTTTTTAAAAATGACTTCATGACCTCTATCATAGATTTGACTTACGCTCAGTAAGTTGTGCTTCAAACCAACTACAAACAGAACTTCTTTGGAATTGATCTTTCCATCACTTATTTTGACTGATCCTTTGCCAACTATTTTGGCTCCATCATTATTTCCAAACTTTACAAAACCCCCTTCATATTTCTGTAATTTTTCAAATTTTTGTTTATCTCCTGTCATGTGACTGGAGCATCCACTGTCCAATATCCATGGTGCTGATTTGTTCTATGCTTTGAATGTTGTCTGGACAATCAAGGATTCCTTTTCTTCTTTGAGTTGTTCTTTTTCTTTCCATTCTGATTTGACTGTAGTTTTGGTCACTTGTTTAGACTTTTCTTTGTCAATGGCCTGTGCATGTTTATCTAGGAATTTTCTGTTTTGCCTTAAATTGTTTGGTTGAGTTCTTCTTCCCTGATATTTATTTGTTGTATATGTGCTTCTACAGTTTCTTGCAATGTGTCCAAAATTATGACAGTTATAGCATTCTATTGCATAATCCATCAAGGGTGAAAATACATTTCTACTGGAGAAATTTCTTTGTCCTATATTATAAATGCAGTCTGAAATCTTATGACCATAAGTATTGCATTTAAAACAATAACCAAAAAAGGAATGATTGAACCTGGGAGTTGGTCTTTGCCAATTTGTAGTGGGAGCCACAAATTTTCTTCTCCTTTGATGTGTGACTCTTGTGAATCCCTCATTGTCAACAGTCTTCTCGTGCCTGGCATTGTTGCTTTCTTTTGCAAGTTTCATTTTTCTTTGGTCAACCTTGATTTTATCCTCTTTCTTTACTGGTTCTACAGTTATGGCCTTGGATTCACTTGATGATTCTCCTTCGACAAACCCCAAGCCAAACTTGATGTCTGTAGTCCTCTGACTATTTATAATCTTTTCAAGCTTTGCAGAACTTCCTTCAAGTTTGTGATAGCAACTCAATTTTTGATTCTTTTCTTCTAGCCGCATTCTTAAAATAACAATCTCTTCTTCTAGTTTGCTGCACTCATCTATTCTCATGGTTAATTGTACTTCAAGTTCTTCAGACATTTTCTTAAATTCTTTTGTCTGTACTTTTAAACTGTTTATTATGTCATTCGCATCTTCAAGCTTTCTTGAGATCTTATTATTCTTTTTCCTTTCTGACTTCAACTCTTTAAGTGCCGCAACCAACTCACCTTCTAGATAAACTTCAGCCTCATCCTTATTTTTTGTATCATCTTCCTATTTTTCTTCTGTTTTTGCTTCTTCAAATGCCATGAACAGAGCTTCACCTGTTTCTTCTTCAGAATCTTCACCTGAGCTATCTTCAGAAGAGCTGACATTCTTGGATATGAAACTTTTCCTTTTGAAATTGCTTTTCTTAAAGTTTGGTTTCTTCTTCCAGTCACTTCTTTCTTGGTGTGACCCTTCATTACTTTTGGTTTTCTCATTCATGGGACACTTAGCTGCAAAGTGACCGACCCCTCCACAATTGAAACACTTAAACGACAACTTTCCTCTATATTTTCCTTTTCCCTTTGTAAGTTTCCGAACAAAGTTGGCTTTCGTTTCATCCGATGTTTCTTCATCCTCAGATTCTTGTTCAACTTTTGTATTCTTGTGTGCTTTAAAAGCAACTTCTCTGTCTATGGGCTTAGTTTGTCCTATTCTCATTTCGTATGCAGTCAAGGAACCATGCATCTCGTCCATGCTAAAATTGTTTAGATCTTTAGCCTCTTCTATTGCAAAAACTTTAGAATTAAATCTTTTGTGAAGAGTTCTAAGTACCTTTTTCACGACAACCGCATCATCGATCTCTTCGTCGAGTCCTCTGATTGCATTAATGATTCCATTGACTCTCAGCATATAGGCCTCTATGTTCTCATCGTCATTCATTTGTAATGCTTCGAACTGAGCTCGATGAGTTTGTAGTTTGGCTTCCTTGATCTTGTTGTCTCCTTCATGGATGCTCTTCAGTTTATCCCATATGTCTTTTGCCGATTTACAGCTCATGACCCTTATCAGTTCACTGTCTACTAGCCCACACATTATGGCATTCTTTGCTTTGGAGTTATTCTTAGACAGTTTCTTACTAGCAGTATCTGTTGGAGGAGTAGCGGGTGTTGTGTATCCACTTTCTATCGACTCCCAAATGTCGTATCCTAACGCACTCAGATATGTCCGCATCCTGAGTCTCCAGAATGAGTAATTAGTTCCATTGAACAAAGGAGCTTTGTTTGAAGAGAATCCTTCAGTACCTACCATTGTGTTCCTTCCAAGATCACCTTAGCTGATTAAGCTTGTTCAAGAACCTCGCTCTGATACCAATTGATATTCCCACAATGACACTAAGAGGGGGGGTGAATCAGTGTAGCTAAAAATCTGAACTGCAATTCCTAAAACTGAAGCAAAGAGAACTAAAAATAGATAAAGCAATAATCACAAGAGAGCACACCACAACACACAATGTAACGAGGTTCACCAATTTGGCTACTCCTCAAAAATGACTGCTTGGACTACGGTCCAAATCCAACCTTTGCAAAACACCAATTTTACAATCTGTTTACCAGCACCCACTGGAAGGAGCACCAACCCCTGATTTATCTGCACCTACAGAAAGGAGCACCAACCCCTATCCAAGCACCAACTTGGATCATAGATTTGATAGTTATATCAATGACATACAAATGCCTTCACTTTTTCAAGACCCTGACTGGTCTCCAATTTATCAACCCATAGTAAATACTCACTGCTCAGCTTGTCACTCTCTTACAACACTCTTCTCACCCTCTTTCGATAGCACTTTCACTCTTGCAGCAGCAGCAATATTCTTCACGTAGACCTACTTTTATAGCATGTAAGTCTCTATTTTTAGCTTTCATAAATTCGCATGCAACCCGTGACTGTTCTTTTTAATTTTTACTTCTGCCACTTGTCAACTGTAACTTCTTCTTTGTGTAACTCCTTTTGTAATTAGAGAGTGTGCATTTACGTTACATGCAACGTATATCTCTAGCATGACTGTACGTCTTCTTGAACATGACTGTTCGTCTTTATTTCTGTGCATGCATGTATTTTACGATTCTATTAATGCGACTGTTCGATTTACTCCAGTTAACTCCAGTTCATAAAAAGCTGCATGATTTCTATATGTAACTGCCGCATTTACTCTAGATGAATATTCTTATTCTGACTGCATGCCTTTTCTCTTCAACTACCCCTTTAACTATTGTTCTGTTCCAGTTAACTGACTGTTGTCGTGTTGTTGCGACTTGTCATGAAATCGTGACACTTTTGTCTCTTTCTGCCCTTCTTCGCCTTTTACCCGTGAAAACAAGACATGTCACGATATCACGACATTCTCCGCCTCCTTGTTCTCTTCTTCGCTTGCAACCGTGAAAACCAGACATGTCACGAAATCGTGACACATTCGCCCTCTCGCTACTCTTCTTGGCTTGCTCTAGCAAAAACCAGACATGTCACAAAATCATGACACATTCTTTGCCTTGTGCCTTTTCTGCCTTTCGCCCATGAAAATGGAACATGTCACAAAATCACGACATCTTCGCTGCCTTGTGCCTTTTCTGTATTTGGCCCATGAAAACGAAACATGTCACGAAATCATGACATCTTCGCTGCCTTGTGCCTTTTTTGTCTTTGGCCAATGAAAACACATGTCACGAAATCGTGACACCTTTCTCTATCAGACTCTCTCTCCTGCATTATGTCACGAAATCATGACACTTTTTCTCCTTGGCGCTTTTCTTCCCGTCGAGTCACGAAAACCCGACATGTCGCGAAATCGCGACACTTTTTCTCCTTAGCGCTTCTTCTTGCAACTTGTCACGAAATCATGACACTTTTTCTCCTTAGCGCTTCTTCTTGCAACTTGTCATGAAATCGTGACACTTTTTCTCCTTAGCGCTTCTTCTTGCAACTTGTCGCGAAATCGTGACACTTTTTCTCCTTAGCGCTTCTTCTTGCAACTTGTCGCGAAATCGTGACACTTTTTCTCCTTAGCGCTTCTTCTTGCAACATGTCGCGAAATCGTGACAGTTTTCTTTGCAAGCGCTTCTTCTCCAAACATGTCGCAAAATCGCGACAGTTTTTCTACTTGCTTTTCTTTTCTGCCAACATGTCACGAAATCGCGACAGCTTTCCTTGTGCTTTCTAAACATGTCGCTAAATCGCGATAGTTTTTCCACTTGGCTTCTTTGCCTGCAACATGTCACGAAATCGTGACAGTTTTGCTTGCGCCTTCTCTCTCCTCGTCCATGTCACGAAATCGTGACAATTTTACTTGCGCCTTCTCTCTCCTCCGATATGTCATGAAATCATGACGTTTTTCTTTCTGCCTTCTAACTTCTCAACCTATCGCGATAGAAAACATGTCGCGATAGTTTTCTTACTTGTCTTTTTCTTTGATTTTTTGAATCTGGGTCACTTTTGTTTTCCTGGAATTTCACTGTACATGATCTGACTGACCTCTGAACTCCTGTCCACTGCTTCAACTGCATCAACTGATCTATCTGTCTGTGTTGACAACAATGACAATACTTTTGCTGCACCTTGCTCAACACCTACTTATTCCCAAGAAAGATGGCTCATGGCACCTATGTATTGACTACTAAGAACTCAACAAGACTACGTTCAAGGATAAATTTCCTATTCCAGTGGTTGATGAATTACTCGATGAACTACACAGGACCATGTATTTCACCATGCTTGATCTTCGCTTTGGGTACCATCAGATCCATCTCAAGGATGAGGACATACCCAAAACTGCCTTTCACACTCATAAAGGTCATTATGAATTCTTGTTAATGTCATTTGATCTCACAAATGCTCCTTCTACATTCCAAAGTCTTATGAACAACATCTTTCGGCCCTTTCTACAAAAGTTCATCCTTGTGTTCTTCGATGACATCTTGATTTACAGTCACACATGGGAAGAGCACCTCAATCATGTGGATCAAACTTTACAGCTATTGGTAACCCATCATATTTTTGCCAAAAGGTCCAAGTGTTCCTTTGGTCTGATTGAAGTAGAGTATTTGGGACACATTGTCCCATAGGATGGCGTCAAGGTTGACCCTAAGAAGATTCAAGCAGTTTAAGAGTGGTCGAAACCTTACACCCTCAAGGGACTTCAAGGATTTTTAGGGCTTATGGGTTATTATCGCAAATTTGTCTGCAATTATGGGAAGATAGCTGCCCCCCTCACCTCCATGTTGAAAAAATATTCCTTCACTTGGACAGGGCCTACTGACCAAGCCTTCATTGAAATCAAGCATGCTATGACCACCACTCTCATTTTAGCCATGCCAAATTTCTCTAAACCATTTATCATTGAAAGTGATGCTTCTAGTTATGGTATTGGGGTAGTATTGATGCAAGAAGGACGACCTATGGCTTTTACTAGCAAGGCACTCTCTGATCGTAATATGGGGAAATCCACATATGCTAAGGAAATGTTAGCCATATTGCATGCAGTCACACATTGGTGACCTTACCTCATTGGGTGTCACTTCTCCATCAAAATCGACCATCAAAGTCTCAAATATTTTCTAGAACAAAGAGTTGCCATGCCTGACCAACAAAAGTGGGTGTCTAAACTCATGGGCTATGATTATAATATTACCTACAAAAAGAGAAAGGAGAATATTGTGGCTGATGCTCTTTCTCGCAAAATGGAGACCGTAAGTATGTTGTGTGCCATATCAGCACCACTTTCCCTATGGATTGATTCCTTGTGTCAAGAAGCACATCAGGATGCAGATTTGCAAGCTTTGATAGCCTCACTAATGGATGATCCAAATTCTGCACCAGGGTATAATTGGAATGGCCATGATCTGCACTACCATCAACACCTGGTTCTACCTCATAAGTCCCCACTTCGATAACTCCTCATGAAGGAATTGCATGCCACTCCCTCTACAAGCAATTCAGGGTTCCTTAAAACATATGAGCTACTCAAGTGCATCTTCTTTTGGAAAGGTATGAAATGTGACATCTGCTCTTTTGTTGCTACTTGTGACACATGTCAAAGGATGAAAGGTGAAACAGTGTGCTCTCTGGGCACTCTTCAGCCATTGCCTATCCCGAATCAGGTTTGGACTGACATTTCCATGGACTTTATAGAAGGGCTCCCTAAATCTAGAGGCAAGTAAGTTCTTTTCATGGTAGTGGACCGCCTTTCAAAGTATGCTCACCTTTGTGCCCTTGCCCATCCTTATACAGCATCCATTGTTGCACAAAATTTTCTAGACTCCATCTTTCGCCTTCATGGCATGCCCACCTCCATTGTATCTGATCGTGATCCCACCTTCACTAGTCATTTCTAGCAAGAGTTGTTTAAGTTGCAGGGGACTTAGCTCAAAATGAGTTCATCCTACCATCCACAAATGAATGGTCAAATAGAAGTTGTTAATAAATGTTTGGAAACCTACCTTCACTACTTTGTCTCAGATCATCCCACTTAATGGGCAAAATGGCTATCCTTGGCCGAATGGTGGTACAAAACTTCCTATCATACCGTGACCAAACTCACACCATTTGAAGCATTCTACGGGTGCCTTCCACCTACGCTTTCCTCTTACATTCCTGGAATCTCCAAGGTCCAGGCTATCGACAACACTTTGAGTCAACACATCGAGGTCCTTCACCAACTGAAGCAAAATTTGAACATGGCCCAAAATTAGATGCGCCAACAAGCTGATCAGCATCATTCTGAGCGTAGTTTTTATGTAGGTGATATGGTCTTCCTTCGCTTGCAGTCGTACAAACAATCATCCCTACAACTTCACAGGTGCCAGAAGCTTGCTGCAAAATTCTATGGTCCTTACCAGGTTCTACAAAGGATTAGCCCCACAACTTACAAATTGGCGCTCCCACCTACTTCCAAGCTTCATCCTATTTTTCATGTTTCCTCTCCCAAGAAATTTGTGGGCACATACGTACAGGTTCAATCCACACTTCCTGAATTGGATGAAGAAGGCTCCATATTACTTGAACCTGAGCAATTGTTGGATCATCGGACTCACACTCTTCACAACCATACAATTATAGATGTCTTGGTTCAATGGCGTGGGCTTCAACCTGAAGATGCTACATGGGAGTCTCTCCACCAACTCCAGCAATAGTTTCCTCATTTTAGCTTTGAGGACAAAGCTTCTTCAAGGGGAAGGACATGTTAGGATCCCATCCTAACCCTTAATGTAATAACTTCCATGATATAATAATTCCTAAATAACGTGGGTAGTACCCATGATTAATATTTTGTAATGTTCTAAGTTTTAGCTTATGTAGTGCCTATGACAAATGGCACCCTTTTTATGTAACACATGGTAGATATATTATGTAATGTGTCCTTGTGCATGTAATTCGAGTGGCATTTTGCATTTAATTCGAGTGGCACTATGCATGTAATTCGGGTGGCATTATGCATGTAATCCAGGTGGCATTTTGCATGTAAGCCAACCATAGAAGGGAACTCTTTAAATACCGGAGAAGGCACCAATTTATTCATCTTTTTAGAAATTAATGAAGTGTTGAAGGAGGTTGTCCCCTCGAAGAGGCCTGAGATTCTATATTATTGTGAGATTGTTCCTTTATGCAAATTTCTGTTATAATGTGTATTTTGTTCTGAATATTAATATGATGTTTATGTGAGTTTATTTCCAAGCAATTGTGCGAGTGTGTTTATTTGAGTTTATTTTATAGTAGGATCCTAACATAATGTGTGTGTGTGTCAGCTGACAAATTAGATTAAATATTTGTTTCCATGTTCCCTTTGCTTTTCATGTTATTTGCTTTTATGTTTCAACTACTTTCAATTTCAACAGATTTCATTTTGTTGTCAATTCCTATAGCAGAAGATTGACAACCTTTTGTGGCAGGATATTGACAGGTGTTTTTAGCATAGGTTTTATTTCAGCATCATTTCAATTTAGCAATTTCACTTCTATTATTTCAATTTTGCAAAAGTATATTAGATTTTAATTCACCCATTTCTAATTCTTGCAATTGTAGTTAATTGTTAAATTCTGCAATTTAGATTTAGTTTTATATTCCTATAATTTATTTTAGTTTCCATTCTGTAGACTAGGTTTAGTGTGACACCAAAAGGCTAAACCAAAATCTACATCACCAATAAATGCTTGAAATCTAAATGCCTAAATTACACTCTACGCTAACCTTCTATCGTAAACAGCCTTGGACACCACCCTGGATTGATAAATCATTGAGATTAAATGATGAGACTCAATGACACTCATCAGCATACATTTATGTGAAGATATCTAGATATTCTACAAGAAGTTTCATATATTTACCTTGTTCTTATTTACTCAAAGTAGCTCATATTTTAACTATGTGAGGGTTGGCTTCAACACCGATGTTAATATTCAAAATATCCTCTATTACAATACTTAAATCCCTTTCAAAATTAGGAGGATCAGGTGAGATACCCATTTCTTGAAGTTCTTTTAAGGATAAATCTGCTAATTCATCCTACGTAGGCGATGTTTGAATGTGTGCTATACATGGGATGGACCCATCGAATAAGAAACCATTTCGCATGATCTCATCATGTGGGATATCATAAAATACATCTCCTTCCACACATTCATTTGAAGTGGTAACTATTTCAATATGAACAATTGAGAGCATATTGCAATAAATATGGGAGGTAATAGAAGGTTCCTTATCCTTTTTTATCCCTTTTAGATGGTGCTAATTTTCTAAATATTTGTCATATGTGATCATATGGTCATCGTAATTGAAGGGGAAAGGTTGGCATTTTTTGGGGATGTAACCAATACCACATTGCACATGCCACTCTTCAACATCAAGAGGTTTACGGATGCCATTTTTAAAGTGACCTAGGCCCTTACCCCTATAACCCATGTCACACATGATTTTTTTAGAAATTATATACTTATCTGAGAAACAACAATGGGCAAAACTATTTTCATCAAATATCAAGCTCGTTCTACTAATGATAATCTTATCTATCGAATATCCCACAAAAATGAAGGTACAATTACCAACATGGTATATATCTCTCTTCTTATAGGGTAGTCCCATCATACGTGGAGAGGGTAGTAGTTAATACAAAATGAGGGAATCTTGTATGATAAAATTGGCATGTTTAGTTGGGACTAGTATGGTGGACAAATCAATTAGCACCTCATATGTGAGGGGATATGATGTAGAAGGATCATTGGTATGAGAAGGTGGAGGTGTGTTGGATGAATGTGGTTGATTAGGTATGGCTAGAGATGAATTAGAAGAAGTAGGTTCTAATGATGATAAACTAGGGCAAAAGGGTACATCAACAGGTTCAATCATAGCACACATCTCAAAAGGTCTAGGATCACCATGAATGGTAACTAATTGATTTTTGAATTTAAATTTCACACATTGATGTAAGGTAGAAGGGATTGCCCTCATTGCATTAATCCAAGGATGTCCTAGAAGAATATTGTACAATGTTGGGCAAGGTACAATATAAATAGATGTATTTAAAGTTATAGGACCAACTTGTAGTGGGATAGACATCACACCACATGCATCTTGAGTCTCATCATCGAAGGCTTTAATGATCATATCAGTTGTTCTTAAGTCTTGATTTTTGAATCTGAATATTTTGAAAAAGTTCTAGGTGTAGATGTTCAAATATGACCCATTATCTATCAATACCCTCTTAACACAAACATCCCCAATTAATGTTGTTATGTAAAGAGGATTATCTCTATGTAGACTTTGAGGAGGAATATCCTTATCATGGAAATCAATGTAATCAACTCTGTGAGAGGCTACAACATTAACCATAGTAGTTGGTTCTATATCTTGAGGCACCATCATCTAACTTAAGGTATTCATCAATTCTTCCCTATGAACAAGGGAGGATCGAAGAAGTTCCAAAAGTGAGATTCTAGTTGTTGTACTAGCTAGTTGTTCATTAATGTTGAAAGGTGTTCTTTGTTGAGGTTTGGCTAGATTATTACTTTTATGAGGCACCTTCAAGATTAAAGGTGGTTGAATGGTATCACTTGGTTGAGTCATAGGTGGTTGAGGTTGAGATGTTTGGGCTTGAGCCTGTTGTCTAGATGTAGCCCCAATTGTACCCATTGTATTATTTAGTTGAAGAAGAGGTAATATAGAAATGAGTGAAGAGGTTGGATTAGCTTGAATGGGATGAGGTCTATGATTCACTACTTGCTCTAGAGGGAGTAATTGACACAAATATGGGTGAGTCATTAGCACTCTTGGAAAAGGTTCTTTGGGAACTAACAAATTTGTAATAGGTGTTATAGGTTCTGATTCATCCTCCGAACTATTAGAATGAAGGGAACTAATATCTATTTTGACTATGATTCACTTTCTAAATAATTAAGAGACCAAGTTTGAGGTTCTTGACATCTCTCAATTGTAACAATAGATTGCGTAGGCATGAATGTACTCTATGAAAGTTGATATGGTAAAAGGTTACCCACCATACCTATGTAGCATGTTGGATGGGGTATATTTTTATACTCCACTTGATTTATTACTTCTTTACCATGGTTGGGTAATGGGTTTTGAAAAATATCCAAATTTTGATTGGCATTCTGCGCTTGTTGCGTAGGAGCCTGTGTGTTTATCGGAGGATTAGGATTTTGAGATGATCTTTCTATTTCCAATTTACCATTGTCGATTAAATATTGCACTAAATGTTTTAATCCCCTACATCAACTTGATGGAAATCACAATGTTGATCTGGTCTATACCAAGGTTGTGAGGTGTCTAGTTGTTGTATTTTCGATAATTCTATCAAGCCTCTTTCCAAAAATTGTGGCAAGACCATTGATAGGGGTTGATTCAATTTTGTGAAATTATGTGGTGGGGGTTTTTGTGGTGCTTTTAATACAATTTTTTTTACAACATTATTAGCATTGACGTTTATAGGGGGTCTATTATATATGACCCTGTCTCCCACCACATGTTTGTTTTTATATTGGTTTTTCGCTGACTTATCTTCATCCTTTCTTTTGAGATGTCCTCTTCTGATAATATCTTATTCTACCCTCCTTGTCAAATAAATTGCTTGATAATAAGAGGTTAAAATAGTGGTTGTCAATTCATAAGATAATTGCTCTTGTAAATTTCCAATAAATATTTCTAACATCTCTTTTGGAGGTAAAGTAAAGTGTAATTTTCCCAAAAGCTTCCTCCATCAAGCTAAAAATTCAGAAAATATTTCTTCTTTTCCTTGTTTCAAATTATGCAAGTCTTTGATCATTACATGTCTCTCTATATAGGCACCAAATTGATGCACAAATAGTTCTGCAGTTTCTTCAAAAATTCTTGAGTGTGTTGGTAATTGATAATACCATTCTAAAGCCATACCCCCAGAATTTTAGGAAATATCTTTAGCAATAGCATATCATCATAAGAAATATCATGACATGTCATTCTAAACATGTAAAGATATTCAATTGGATATTTAGTTCCCTTGTATATTGGAAGGATTGGCATGGGTAAATGTTTAGGATATGGTCTTGCCATGATAATAGGATCTAATGGTTGATTGCACATCTCCTTATAATTATGTGTGGGATGATAAAGATATACCTGATATAATCATGAAGCTAAATTTTTCACTATGGTTTCAATATGATGTGTTTACCCATTATGCATATTTGATGCCACTATGTTTGCATGAGGAGGGTAATAGTTAGCTTGCACGACCTGATATGGAGTCAGAACCAAAGCTGTAACATTATTGTGCATAGGATTAACAAAGGAAGAGTTGGATTGATGTTGATTCATATATGGGATAAATATGTTATTGTGAAGAGGATTCAGAATGGGCATAGTGACTTATTGGTAATAACTTGTCATATTATGAGAAGAATGTGGGATATGTGAAGAATAAGGATTAGAAATTTGTGGAGGAATGAAATAGAGCAGTTGTGAATGAGTCGGTTGTAATGAAGTATTATTTTTTGATGTAGAAGCTTGTGCGTATATATTATAGAATTGATGGGGAGGTATGTTGTTATAGATATGGGCAAATAATTTTTCACTAGTTGAAGAAACTTGTGGGTTTTACCCTATGCTAACAATTGTAGTAGTGGCATAAACAACTTGTTGTTGTGATACTTTGTGGGTGTTATCTTATGAGTGATCATCTAGAGGTTGGATAAATTGAGTGGTATCAAGAGTAGGATTACCAAAGGGGATACGATGATACGGATTGAGGTTAGTCGAAGTCATTCCTACGTAGCTCTCGGGAGGAAGTTGAGAAGAAGAGGGTTGGAGTCTGAAATCTTGCTCTAAGTAGGCTTCAATTGAAATTTGACCCCTAAGATAGTCTTCTACCTCAAAGGCTCTAAGAATAGTAGGATGATTATAGCTTACAAAACCCTAAAATTGATCCGTATTTTTAAAATGAACCTCCCCTTTAGGTCCTACCTTTGGCTCAAGGTGAGGTTTTGGATTGGTTACAACTTGTTCTATTTTTTCATCTTGTTCTTCTCTATCTTCTTTTTCAACTTCTACTTCATTGCTCTCATCATTAGGGTTTTCAATATCCAGTTCTTCCTTTGGAGGATGTACGATATCTTTTATGTTTCTTAAATGCATTGTTATTTCTTGACTATCCCTTTATTCCTTTAAGGTCATCAAGACTCTTGGTAAATCCACTTTCAAGATTTTTTTTGCTCTTTTGCTAATTAAGAACTCTCACTAATGTTAATCACAAAGTTTTCCTTCTTTATTAACCTTAATCACCACACTCAATTCTCTTTAAAGTGCTTATGAATATCGTTGATTGGTTCTAATTGTTCAGGGTTCATATAATGCTCTTCTTAGAATGTAATATTTTCTCAAGAGATGGATTAGATGAACAATAAATAATTTTCTTTGAACAATTGTGGGACTTTCAAATTGTGGATCATGATAAAAATCCTTGAAAAAAATAACTCTAGGCACTAGGTTGTATCGCCTATTATGTTCTAAGGTCACCTCTTTGTTCTCTAGATCTGCTAGGAACTTGTGGATGGTTAGAGAATCCTCAAAATAGCTTTCCCAAGGATATATTGTTGAATGGACACTAGCTCTTTTATTTGCTAACCAACATTCACAACTCCTCTTAATTTCAAAGTAAGGTGAGTGGTAGTCTGTGCCTAGAGCTTTAGCTATATCGATTCTCTTGATTTTTTTTAACTCTTCAAACCTTCTCCTAACAAGATCAAGGTTATGCCACAAATAATTCCAGTGTTCTTTATTTTTTCTAAGAAGAATATTGATTTCTTGTTCTATGAATGATCTCCTAAGGTCTATGACCATGGATTCCCTAACATTATTATCCACCATTTAACCTTTTTTTTTTGGAAAAGTGAAATAAAATGTGAAAAATACTACAAAAGAAGTTTTCTTCTAACTATAATCCTTTCTTCAAAATGTGTGAAAAGTTGGAGGTCTAATTGTCTTGTTTCAAATTAGGCTTTCACCTGGATGCCTGCATGCAAATGCTTGTTGATGAAGTCCAAGTTGTAATGAAGCTCAGGTCCTACCAATCCTCAACCAATTCACCATGGTCAGCAATACACTCTCTAAAGAGAAATGTGTGCTCTAATTCATGGTTATGACAGTTGTTGGATTGGCTAAATTTTAATCTTGATTAAGGTTTTCAGTTTTTCAAGCACGAGCAAAAGGATAATCTATTTTTGAAGGTTCATGGGTGTGGCTAACCCCCTTCACTATGTATTCCTATTATGTCCAAACCAGTCTTACCACACCGAACCTTTAAGATGGTTTTCCCACCTCTAAAGTGGCATCCTGGCTATGCAACTTAGCTGTAAAATAATACATCACATGTAATTATTTTTAAGGAATGATATAAAAATAGAAAATGTGAATCGATTTTAATTTAAAATTTAATTTTTTTATGCTTTAATCTAAGATAAAAAAAATTTAATGATCTTCTTTTTTTAATTTTTTTTAAATAAAAAACAAAATGAAAATGGTTGGTGTTTCACATTGGGTTCACCAGGGTTCACCAAAGAATGTAGACTCAAAATTTTCACATCCCTTTCCTTCAGGCTAATGGATACACACCTAAAAGGGGGATGGAAAATAGGGGATCTACGCCTCATACAAGAGGTACTTGTGTCGTACCCTCTTTGGTGGTTGTCGATGAATTATGGTGGGTTCACCAGGAAATTCGAATATGCATTGCTAAATAATGTAGATCTAAGATGCAAGATAAAATAGTGGATTTGAAGACCAGATTACCCCTAGAATGATATCTATGTAATTTTGTTGACTATGAAGCAAATTCGCTTCCAAGTAAGTGAATTCACTGTTGGAGGGAGTTATCCTATGAATATGCTTGATTTTTATTAAAAACTAAGGTTTACTTAAAATACGACTAAAAATACAGTGGAAAAATCCAAAACTAAATTGCTTACAGCTCTTGATTGTGATTGATCGTGGAAAGATGATGATGGCAAGGTGAAGTAGGCAGCAACGAATTGAGCTCCAAAAATTCATCATCAAAGCAATTATTCTATAGTTCCATGTGTAGCAAAAACCTAGTTCTAAAAGCTTTTCACCGTAGAGAAATAATAAATTAGAACTTAGTCGCATTTTCACCATCAAGGGGTTGTTAAATGGCCAGAAAGCTCAATTTATATTTTTTCTTCAACATAGGGGGGTAAAATTAGGTAGGTTAATTTGGGCCACCATTTTGGCTAGTAGGCCAGAGTGGACAAATTGCCAATCTGGGTAGATTTGCAGGCTAGTTTGGGGAGCCGATGCAGCACAAGTATCAAGAAACAAATTTTGTTGGAACAAAATCTTGGCGGGTTGCCAAATTCAGGTAAACTTTTGGATTTGGCAATTTTGCTCCTAATTGTGCAAATTCGCTTCAAAGTGAGTGAATTCACTGCAGGAGTGAAATTGCTTGAAATAAAGTGAAATTGCTCAAAATAGAGCGAAATTGCTCAAATCAGAGTGAAATTGTAAAAAATAAAAGGATGTGAGATTAAAATCTACACGTGTGAAAAAGGAAAGGTAAAGATGATGAAAAACTAATTTTGGAAAGCTAGGGAATTTTGATATGGGTCAAAATTTTGTGTCTACACTCTCGTAATATCTTACCTTATGGTTTGATTTGATGTATTGCTTATGTTTGTTTTGGAAAAACATTACAAAGTCCACTATGGTACTAGAGTAGCTATAGAGCATTATCCATTGTTGTATAAATATTCTTCTCAAAGCCTCTTATTATTCATCTAATCACAAGGGAAAATTACTTTCAACACTTAATAAGTTTGCTTAACATAAGAAGTGAGGAAAATATTATTTTCACTCTACTATTTATGATCTTTATTTCATGGAAGGTATTTGGAGATATTTTATATCAAAATTTGGATACAATTGAATAATTTGATCAAGGTCAACCATTATGCTTTTAAAATGTAAGGTGGATGCAATTGAATATTTTGATCAAGGTCAACCCTCATGCTTTAAGGGTGTAAGGTAGGAAATTTATCACATTATTATCAATAGAATATATCCATACTATGTTACATAGTTTCAAGGCGTAAAGAATACCAATTCTTTCCTTTTTGCTTTGAGAAGGCACTACCATGACTACTTCAAGAAGCATCTAGCCCTTCTCATTCCCCTAGGTTATATGGTACATTAGTTGTTGCATTATGTGAAAGGAACTTGCTTGTAGATAATTTGTAGTTTGATTATTGTGCATAGCTATTGTGTGGTCACATCACAAGGATACGCCTCTTGTATTTTAATGAGTATTGCATACTTCAAGGAGTACCTTTGTTGCCCTTCATTTTTAGGCTTGGCACCCTTTGGCTTGATTGGAATGACATTGGGACTTTGTACAAACAAATCATAGGCTTAAATTACCTCTCATATTTTGCTTATGCATATCACAATTAGTGAAATAAGATGGTGGCAGACTCCTTTTACTCAATATGGAGTCCTTCAATTCCTTATCTATGAAATATATGTTGGAACATTAAAGGAGAAGCGGTTTGGAATTCAAAACTAGTGGTCTTATTTTACATATTTGCATTTGGAAATAAAGAGATGTAGGTATGGGTGGATATAGGTGCTATTTACCAAGGTGATAATGATGTGTCTCTTGTAGCATATCTTGGCTTATTGTCTATAAGGATGGTGTATAAGTATTGGTTCAGAGGTTCCATGTTTGAACTTTATACTCGCTCAAGGCAACATTTTTTTTCTATGTTGAAGATTGGATTCTTCTCCTTGTTTATCTAGAGGCAGACACATCTAGTTTTTGATAGGATAGCCTAGCTAAATTAAGGCATGTCTTGCTTGGTCTACCATAATTCAAAATTCCATGGTCTCCCTTTATGGTTTTTTTGCACAAAGCGATGGATAACTTGAATAACTTTGTGGCCAATATGTAGTCCAATTGTATATCTATTGAAGTAGATCAAATTAAACCCATAAAAGTGGTATACAATAATTTTTTTATAGCATACGATGGTATAAAAGTGGTTACATAGTGGAAAAGTTCCCCTATCATTGTGTGACAATTGATGCAATCTAGTTTTCCATAATTTTTCTCGAATTTGGATTTGATTTTTTAGTTATTTTGGGTTCTAATAGGCTTAAGCTTTGGGAGTCATGAGTTTCGCATATGAAAGCATTTTGGGTCCATTTTTTAGTATCACATAGTTTTTCAATCTCTTGGTATTTTTGACATCAATTTAAGGACTTATATAATACTTATGAATATTTACATGAAATGGGTCGTTTGACATATGTTACTCACCTCAATGGATGAAATTACAATACTTTTTATATTCAAATGACTAGTTTATTGAGAAATAAGAATCTCTTGTGCATATTTAAGGTCAAAACAACAACAAACCTTGATAAAATAATTTTGATTATTAATAAGGAGAAGGCCCTAGATCTATTTATAATGTTGTTGGAATATAACATACTTTTCTATATTAGAGGGGAGAGTGATCCCATTAAGGTGTGGAGAAAGCTATAATAATTGTTTGGAAAGGGAAATGCCATGAAACTCAAAAAATTAGAGATGGAATTCTCTTCCCTCAAGATCTTATAATTTGGTAGATTAATGTGGTTTATTATTGAGTGTTTGGGTCTAATCCTTGTTTTTCCTTTTCCCTCTTTCCATTCTATTGTGTCCATTTGTTGATTCTACTCTTAACCATGCTTTCAAACAACTTGGCAAAAGGAGATTGACCATAACAGATCAATAATTTAATAATTGTCTACATATCCACTCTTGAAGAGAGGCATTGTGAGATTTATTATCTATTTCGTTGAAAAATCATATTGGATGGTGTTAAATATCATTTTGATGTGTGGTGCTAAGTCCTCTACTCTTCATTTTAAGTATTTTGCTTAGAATCCATTCACGTTACAAGCCCTACGTGTTCCTATATTTTTAAGACCTTCCTTGACCTCCCTTAAGGCAACTAAATTTGTTTTTGTGATGATTACAGGAGGGGCCTCTTCTTATTACTCTCTTTCATATAGATTTTTCACATATTCTAACCACTGAATTTTTGTAAAGTTATTATTTTTTGTTAAAGCTCATTTTAGAATAACTTTTGGTTATTATTTCATAAATAAATTAGGTCTTCTCATCTTGCACTCACATATATCTCTCTTTTTATTTTTAGATTTCAGTATCTATCTTAATACACTTTTTTCAATGAGTTTGCACATGTTTTTATGAGGGGTCTTGGTCTCCTCTATCATGACCCTACTTGGTAGGACTTTTTGCATGCAAGACTATGTGTAGATCAATGTTAGATTGATACTTAGTTTTGATGCTTTTGATGGTTATGTTATTTATATTGATATATCTTGGAATAATATGGTACTGCTAATGTATTATCGATGTGTAGGACTAGGTTCATCTGTGGGTGGAAGAGGTAGAATCAACCATCGAGAACGAGGTAATTGAAAAGGTAAATGATGATTATAGCAGCTCAAGGTAACCTGAACGATTATCCTCATATAGATGCATGCTTCTTGTTTTGGTGATAATAAGCGATCCAACCATCCAGATCCTAAAGTTTGTAATCTAAAAGTTACCATAAGTCTTTAGTTGGGACAAGCAATTGGACTTGCAAAGAATCACCCACCTTGTTTGATGCATTTGATTACTCGCTTTTGTATACATGCATGTTTATGTGTAAGTGGATTGGGTGTATAATCCCCTTTGAAAGGGATTAATAGGCATAGAGGCCCTATTAAACCTAGGCCACTTGAATACCATACTAATATTTAATATTAGTATTGGTATTCTATTTAAATTAATAAAAATAAGAAATGATTAATGATTTATTTGATTTGAATTAAATTTAATACTAAGTATTAATGCTTGGAAAGTTTTATTTAATTCTCTTTTTTTCTTTTGATTATGCAAAAGAAAGAAGAAGCTCCATCTTGTGTAAATTAAATAAAAAGAGGATAACTTTTTATATTTCAAATCAAATAAAGAATTAAACCTTTTAATTTAAATAAAGGTAAGTGGTTTGCATTTGGGGGCATGAAATTTTGAAAGAGGGAAAGAATTATTTTTAAATTAAAATATCTCCCCCTCTTGCCTCCTTAGATAGACATGCCTTTACTTTTAGTAGATGGCATTAATGTCCAAATGAGGACTTTAGGCTTGGGGTAGATGGGTGGTCTTGTTAAAAGGGCCAAGGTAGAAAAGGTTTTGAGATTCAAAGGAGGACACAGGTGAGAAGGAGGATGAAGGCGAGGAGGACAAAGATAGCAAGATTAATTTTTCAAGCAAGCTTCAACTCGGGTTGGCTTTAAACTTGATTTTTTTCAATGAGTTTACACATGTTTTTATGAGGGATCATGGTACCCTCATACTAAGTGGGGTTTGAATCTTGGATATCTCAAAGAGAGGCCAAAGCCCTTACCACTGTAGTAAGCTTGTAATTTTTTAAACTTGAAATTTTATCTTTTACCTTTAGTTAATTAAAATGGTGTGTTTTATTTTACCTCCAAAGACCCCCATATCTGACCCTTTTCTCCTTCTCTAGCCACCATGTGGAATAACACCACCAATCAGTGCTCCAACACCTCCGCCAACCTGGACGTGAGGATTCCTCAACCATAACTGGTGGTCGAACAATCTATGGCTACCTCTTTGTTTTAAGTAATAATTGGTCAACCACATGATGCATGTGGGATTTTGTTGCTGGTTCTTTTAATAGAGTTTAGATTAAAATTTTATCGACCTCCACTAAACCCTACTAACGACCAAAGATTCATCGCTAACTGAAACCACCTCAACCGAGGGTAAAACCCTCTTCCACCACTACTTTACCATCGAGTGGTGGTCGGATATTACTAAGCACTCCATATTATTTAAGGGCTTGTGAAGCCCCCCACATAATGCATGTGGGATAAAGTTGTGCTCTATCCCACATGCATCATGGGAGGGATGCAAACCCTATTTGAAAAGGTCGGCATGTCCTTTGTTGTTAGCCAAGCCCAAAGGATTGGTGGAGGTTGGTGAAACCTCTCTTTGTGTGTTTGTTGTGGCTAATTATCTACCCTATTACCGCTTGCCACGTGTTAAAGTGGTGGATTTGAGGATTATTGTGGTTTGGTTGATTCCTTTTAGCACCCCTATTTAGTTATAGGATTTAATAATCCCACATGGGGAGTGTAGAAGGTGTAGCATGCCTTATAGGGGAAACCCCTCCCCTTAGTGGTGTGACCATTGGTGGTGGTCATGCTAACCTTCAGGTTGACCATGGTGGTGCTAGTTGTTAGGCACCAGTGATTGTGCTTGTGGTGGGATCTCTATCTGTGGGACTGTGTTTTAGGCCCTATCTCTCGAAACACCTATTTATTGGTTTGTTTGATCCGTTGTGATTACCTGTTGACTATGGTTTAAACCCCCATATTTTTTTTGTTAAAGGGTATTAATAAAAGTTAGTATTTTTGTTATAAATAAATATAGACTTTTTGTTAAACAAAGATAGACCTCTTGTTATTAAACAAAGTTAGGATTTTTATTATAAATAAAGATAGACTTTATTATCCAACAAAAAATAAAAAATAAAGATAGACTTTTTGTTAAACAAAGATAGACCTTTGTTATAAATAAAGTTTTGCTTTCTTTGATATAAACCAAGATAGATTTTTTGTTAAACAAAGATAGACTTTTTATTATAAAAAAAGATAGTTTTTTTTGATATAATGGAGATAGGCTTTTTGTTAATGGACTTTTTGTAAGTGTTTAATTTATTAAGGGTATGGGACCTTAGTTGATTAAAGAAATGGATTATTTGTAAGTATTTAATTGATTAAGGGTTTGGGACCTTAATTGATTAAAGAAATGAATTATTTGTAATATTTAATTGATTAAGGGTTTGGGACCCTAGTTGAGTTAAGAAATGGATTTTTTGTAAGTATTTAATTGATTAAGGGTTTGGGGTCCTAGTTGAATAAATAAATGGATTGTTTGTAAGTATTTAATTGATTAAGGGTATGGGACCTTAGTTGATTAAAGAAATGGATTGTTTGTAAGTATTTAATTGATTAAGGGTATGGGACCTTAGTTGATTAAAGAAATGGATTGTTTGTAAGTATTTAATTTATTAAGGGTATGGGACCTTAGTTGATTAAAGAAATGGATTGTTTGTAAGTATTTAATTGATTAAGGGTATGAGACCTTAGTTGATTAAATAAATGGATTGTTTGTAAGTATTTAATTGATTAAGGGTATGGGACCTTAGTTTATTAAAGAAATGAATTGTTTATAAGTATTTAATTGATTAAGGATATGGGACCCTAGCTGATTAAAGAAATGGATTGTTTGTAAGTATTTAATTGATTAAGGTTTTGGGACCCTAGTTGATTAAAGAAATGTATTGTTTGTAAGTTTTTTTTTATTAATGGTATGGGACCTTAGTTGATTAAATAAATGGATTGTTTGTAAGTATTTAATTGATTAAGGGTATGGGACCTTAGTTGATTAAATAAATGGATTTTTTGTAAGTATTTAATTGATTAAGGGTATGGGACCTTAGTTGATTAAATAAATGGATTGTTTGTAAGTATTTAATTAATTAAGGGTATGGGACCTTAGTTGATTAAAGAAATGGATTGTTTATAAGTATTTAATTGATTAAGGGTATGGGACCTTAGTTGATTAAAGAAATGGATTGTTTGTAAGTATTTAATTGATTAAGGGTATGGTATCTTAGTTGATTAAAGAAATGGATTATTTTATAAGCATTTAATTGATTAAGGGTTAAAGACCTTAATGTATTAAGGAAATGACTTTGTATGATGAAAAACATGAGCCTTTAATTGATTAAAGGAAGAGTTGTGAATTACTATGTATTTGATAAAATGACTCTCTTATTTTACTAATAAAGATAAGAGTGGAGATTATTTTGTTGGAGGAAAAACTACTCTGCTAGGGTTTGATGAGGAAAACTATTCCACAGGGATGGCAGTCGTTTTTGGAGGAGGTCTAAAAAATTGGAGGAATGTCGTGATGGCATCGGGTTTGTCACAAAGAGTGCATGCTCGTGATGTTTTTTCATCTAAAATGACTGGAAGGAACAGGATTTCCTAGTGCATGTTGGGAACCGCTTGTTAAATGACAATGGATGTTTGGAATGATGTGAAGCCAGGCCAGTTCTAGTGGTTCAACCAGACTTGGAGGCAGAAGATGTGGAATATTTAACCAAACATGCGCTTATTAGCAAATTTTTGGGATTCTTAATTTCTCTCCCCTTTATGGAGGCTTAGGTAAGGAAGACTTGGAATCCTGAAGGCGACGTAGAGGTGATGCTGAGTGCGAACAACTATTTTATGGTGGTTTTCTCTTGTCTTGCAGATCGCAACAAAGCATTTGAAGGGGGTCCTCATTTCTATAACCAAACGAGACTCTTTCTTAAACCTTGGCATGTGGGTTTCAACCCATCAGAGGAGTGGCCATCGTGGGTTTCAATATGGGTTCGGCTTCCATGGCTCCCATTGGAATTTTGGAGAACTAATATCTTGCATAAGATTGCCCTTCTTCTTGGGAAGCCGATTGGACCGTCACAACAAATAATGGATAAAAATGTAATATTTGTTGCTTGTATCTATGTTGAAATTGATTTAAATAATCTCATTCCATATTCTTTTGAAATACAATTTGGATTGACTACATGGGTTCAAAAACTTGACTATGAAGCTCTTTCGTTTTGTTGTTGGATTTACCGTGAATATGGCCACCTGCAAATAAAATACCTTAAGTTTATCCTACCCGTGGCTTCAAATCCTGGGCCCTCTTAGTTTGGAAAAAATTTAGATAAAGGAAAAGCCTTGATAAAGGAAGTGGAATGGGATAAGGAAGGCTTTGTTTCGATAAAATCTTGAAATAGAGGACGAAGGGCAAAAAGATACCATAAGCATAGCCAGCCAGATGCTCTACTCAATCATTTTGAAATATTAGATGATCTTGATCAGTGCATGGAGATACCTAAAATGTCACTACCTGATGCAAATATAACAGGGTCAAATCAGATGTCTCTTCTTGAGGTGGAAGTTAAGGAATCAGATCTAGGGGGTTTAAATGAAGAACAAAGGGCTTTGGATCTGAGTATACATGATATGGTTGGCTCTAGCCCTAGAAGGAAAACTATTTTAGAAAGTGGTACAAAGTAAGTTATGCCCTCTACTACTCAAGCATTGATGTAGTCATCCTTGGATTGAAAAAATCCTATGATGTTGGGATTGCAGCAGAAAATAATTAAAAAAAAAAATCGGATAAGAATATGAAGGTGGATCGAAATAAGGACCAAGATAAAATTAAGTTAATGGGGGAGACTTTGGTTGATTCAGGCTTGGTGAGAACATTGGACTACCATTTTTCTAACCCCCAAAAATGATTATCCTTTCATGGAATGTAAGGGGGTTGAACAGCATCCCCAAATAAAAATATGTTCGTGATTTGGTTCATGTACATTCTTCGGATGTGGTGTTCATTCAGGAGACTAAATTAGCTACTGATAGTATGTTCAATATTTCCCCCAAGTTGTGGAGACGGGGGTAATACCACTGTATTGGTACATGTGGATATGTTGGTGGCATCGCTTGTTTATGGGATCCGGTTAAGATATCCCCTCTTACTTGGATTTCCAATAGATGGTCTATTTCAATGATCGGGCATGATAATGAATCTGGTAAAACCATCCTACTTACAAATGTGTATGCTCTTGTTGATTACAATGGTAAAGTGAATTTATGGGAGCACATTTGCTTTATGAGGCTTCTAGCTCCCTTGTACCCATGGATTTTGGCTGGAGACTTCAACTCTATCACTTGTCTAGAGGAGAAACACGATGGGGTTGACTGTCTCGAGCCTTTTTCTTCTATTTTCAGTGCTCATATCCAGGCCCTGAACTTGGTTGACATCAAGCCAGATAATGGGATATTTACTTGGCACAATAGAAGGTGTGGGAAAGCTTCCATCTCAAAGATACTGGATAGGTTTTTGATCTCTAGTTATTGGATGGGTAATAACAGAAGTGCTAGTTCTATGATTCTGGAGGGTAGGGGATTTGATCATTGGCCTATCAAACTCTCTGCTCTAGAGTTAGGGCTAAAGAATAACCCTTCAATTAAGTTTTAACTTATGTGGCTTCGTGATCCTAAGCTTCATGATTTCATGTGAGGTTGGTAGACCACTAAAAAACCTCCTCATGGCAACGTTATGTATTCCTTTATGAAGTGAATACAATTTGTTAAGCATAAATTGAAGATATGGAATAGACTAAATTTTGGAAATCTTTCCTTGGCTAAGTTGGTAGCTCTTAGGAGGGTGGAAGAAGCTTCAAGGAAGATTAGATATCAGGGACTCACGAAGGAGCTTCTCGTTGAGGAATCTAAGCTGCAAAAGACCTTACTGAATGGGAATTGAGGGAAGAATTTTTTTGGAAACAAAAAGCTCGAGTATATTGGCATTAGGAAGGGGATAAGAACACGACCTTATTTTATAACTCAGTTAAGGCTCGTCGTAATGGTAACCTGATTACCTCTCTTGTGAATTCTTGAGGTGCCCTGCTCTCTTCTTTCAGGGATATTTCAAAAGAGACTAAGAGGTATTTTTCCTCTCTCTTAAAGGAGGACTCCCTCTCAGATTATGAGAATGAAAAGCTTATTCTAAACTGTATTCCATTGATTGTTTCTAGAGAGATGAATGAGCACTTGATGGTTCCAATTTCCCTGGAGGAGTTGGAAAATGTTGTATTTAGGATGAAAAAGGAAAATCCCTAGGCCTAGATGGATTACCGATTGAGTTTTATCATGAGTTTTGAGATTTAATCAAATTTTATCTTCTGGAGGTGGTTTGTGAGTCCCAAAAGAACAAACAAATGCTAAGGGCCCTAAATGCTACCTTTGTGGTGCTTATTCCCAAAAAAGAGGGAGCAAATTCCTTGGATATGTTTAGGCCTATTGCTCTATGCAATGTTGTGTATAAGATCATCAAAAAAAATATCGTTGAGAGGCTGAAGATATGGTTGAGAAAAATCATCTCTGAGGAGCAAGGAGGGTTTGTTGTTGGTCGACAAATCCTGGATGGGGTTGTTATTACTACAGAGGTTATTCACTCGAAGGAAATTTCTAAGGATAAAAATATGTTCATTAAGTTAGACATGGCCAAAGCTTATGATCGGGTCAAATGGTCCTTTCTTCATAAAGTTCTTACGAATTTTGGATTTGAGGAGGAATGGATTAGATGGGTGATGAGTTGTGTTTCTTCTTCCTCGTTATCTATTCTTGTTAATAATGAGCCATTAGAGCTATTTGAGGCCTCAAGGATATTGAGGCAAGGAGATCCTTTATCTCCTTATTTGTTTATCATTATGGCGGAAGGGTTGGGAAGATTGCTCAAGTCTCAATTCAGGTAGGGTCTCATTCAGGGGTGGAAGTGTTAGGACCCTCCTAACGTAACTTTTAATCATATTATATATTATATTGTATTATAAAGGGACACATACCTTCACCATTCACACATTTTAGATAGATGTAAATAGGACAAGGAGAATACTCCAAAGATCATCCAAGAACATTAATTTATTATATTATGGGTTTTTGCCTTTCAATACAAACTGTGATTCTATTCAAACATCAATTATTTTTTGCATTCAATTCATATTTCAAGTTGCAGGTTCATAACAACTGGATCAGAGCTAAAAATACTTGAAATTTTTCCCCCACCCCGCTCTAGTTATTGACAGGTCATTACTCGACAATGTTTTCTTTTCAGCACACATTCTAACCATTACTGACGGAACTGTTACACAATAGGCCACAGTCGCCAGCAAAGGTAGCATACAAAATTTTTTGGACAACATCACACATTACCGGAGTTAGAAAACCCCAAAAATGAATACAGGCGAGAAAAATATCATTCGATGTGAACAAAGAGCAACAAGTACGTAAAATTAAATGCAGCAGAGACAGACAATTTTTTTTGACAAAAATAATTTCTGCATATTCAACTCACTTATAAACCAGCCACGCCCTAAATGGACAAGGGAAGACGATCTCAAGACACAACTAAGGAGATTGCGAAGGAGGTTTCAAAAGAAATTATGAAATAACTCTCATAGTTTTCCAAGGAAATGAGAGACATGATGCAAGGAATGGCATTTTGGAAGGACAATTTAGAAGATAAAATCACTACCAAAATAGCAGACCTAACCATAAACATCACCAACTCGAATATAGATATATCCACTAAATTGGATGCTACAACCCATTCCATGGACTTAGTACAACAAAATTTGTTGCTCATGCAAAATGGACAATAGAACACTACGCCACCACAACAAAAATTAATATGGGGACCACATACACCAATCCTTCCCCGTACCACAAAACTAGATTTTCCAAAATTTGATGGAGGCGACCCCACAAATTGGATATATAGGGCAGACCAATATTTTTCCTTATATCAAATTCCGAAGATTCAAAAAGTTTGTATCGCATCATTTCACTTGGAACAAATTGCTACCCAGTGGTATCAATGGTATGAGAAAACAAAAGGTCCACCCACATGGATCGAATTCACAAAAAACTTAATGTTGCGATTTGGCCCCACTAAATTTGAAGACTTCATAGGAGCCCTCACTAAACTGCGGCAAACCTCCACCGTAAGGGAATACCAAGAAAAATTTGAGAAATTGGTGAACCTTACAACAGGACTAGATGCATCATTCTTCCAAAGTTGTTTTATTAGTGGCCTAAAAAAAGACATTAGAATGGAGGTACAAATACAAAATCTTATCGATATGATGCATGCAGTGGCATTAGCACAAATGATAGAAGAGAAGAACAATAACCAAAGGCGAATAGGAAGAGTTTTTTAGGAAAAACACTTAATACCTACACCAGCAAAAAACTGAATAAGGTCATGCCAATTAAACGAATTAGCCAAGAAGAGCTAAAAGAAAGACGAGAAAATGGCCTATGTTTCCACTGCGACAAAAATTTTACCCCCAACCACAAATGCATCTCACCGAAATTATATATTTTGGACACAGTTGATTGCACTCCCAAAGAGGAGGATGACATAGAAGTGGAAGTAATAACTGAGGTTGCAGAAGAAAACCAAGAAGATAAAACAGAAATATCCTTTAACGCATTAGGAGGATACTCGATTCCATAAAAAATGAAGGTAAAAGGGTATTTTAAGAAACAAAACCCTATTGTGCTCTTAGACTCTGGTAGCACTCACAATTTTATAGACCCCAGTTTGGCCAAACAAGCTAATTGCTTTATATATCCTTGCAATAACTTCGAAGTCATGATTGGCAATGGAGGAAAAATTGCATGTAAAGGCAAATGCAGGAATATCAAACTCACGATGGGGGAATATAACATGAAAGAAAATATGTATGTACTACCATTAGGAGGATGTGATATTGTTTTAGGAGTACAATGGCTACGAACGCTCAACAAAATTCAATGGGACTTTGAAGAGTTATGGATGCAATTTATACAAAACAAAAAAACATACACAATTCAAGGTTTAAAAATAGGTCCCACACAAATCGTAAGTTCCCATAGAATGGAAAATATTCTTCAAAATGAGGAAGAGGCATGGTTGCCCAACTATTTTCCTTGCAAAACACCACCGAAGAGCAACCAGAGGCACCCGAATTAATAGAAATCCTAGAGAAACATGATAAAATATTCAAAGAACTAGAGGGATTACCTCCACAACGAATCCATGATCATGCTATTCAATTACTTTCGGGACACCAACCTCCAAATATTAGACCTTACCGATATCCATACTTACAAAATACGGAAATAGAAAAATTAGTACAAGACCTACTAAGGGCAAGGGTCATTTGACCTAGTAGAAGTCCCTACTCTTCGCCAGTCATACTAGTAAGAAAAAAGGATGGATCATGGCGCCTATGCATGGATTTTTGTGCTCTCAACAAAATAACGATTAAAGACAAATTTCCTATTCCAATCATTGATGAACTACTCGATGAACTAAATGGAGCCGCATATTTTTCTAAACTCGATTTACGATCAGGTTACCACCAAATTCGAGTTAAGGAAAGTGATATACCCAAAACTGCTTTTCACACCCACGAGGGACATTATGAATTCTTGGTGATGCCTTTTGGCCTCACCAATGCTCCATCCACATTTCAAAGTCTTATGAATAAGGTATTTTCTCCCTTCCTTCAAAAATTTATTTTAGTTTTCTTTGACGATATTTTGATTTACAACAAGACATGGGAAGAGCACTTAACACATATAGCGCAAGCACTCAAAATCTTGGAAGAAAATCAATTATACGCAAAGAGATCAAAGTGTTCCTTTGGGAAGCAGGAAATTGAATATCTTGGACATATTTTCTCCAAGGAAGGAGTTAAAGTAGACCCCCAAAAAATTGAAGATGTGGAAAATTGGCAAATTCCAAAAACTCTAAAAGGGTTGTGTGGGTTCTTAGGATTAACGGGCTATTATCGCAAATTTTTTAAATATTATTGGAAAATAGCAGCACCCTTAACAACCCTACTTAAAAATAATTCCTTCATATGGTCTCCAAAAGTGAATGAAGCTTTCATGACTTTGAAAACACCATGTGTACCACCCCCGTCCTAGCTATGCCAGATTTTTTCCAACCATTCATTATTGAAAGCGACACTTCCATATTGGGAATGGGAGCGGTGCTCATGCAAAATGAGAATCCCTTAGCCTTTGCTAGTAAAGCATTTTCCAAAAAGAATTTTGCATGTTCCATTTATGAAAAATAAATGCTAGCTATGGTCCATGCTATCCAACGTTGGAGACCATACCTTATTGGAAAACATTTCATTATCCACATCGACCACCATAGCCTAAAATACCTTCTTGAACAATGGATAACCACTCCATAACAGCAAAGTGGGTAACAAAACTATTAGTCTATGATTATAAAATCATCTACAAAAAATGGAAAGATAACATGGTTGCGGATGCACTTTCTAGAAAGTTCGAAGAAACTTCACAATTACATGCTTTTTCCTGCCCCATCCCTACATGGATCGAACAAGTCAAGGATGAATGGTATGCGGACCCTACTATACACACCATAATTCAACAACTACAACAAAATCCCATGAGTAAACCCCACTACTCTTGGCAAGGTAACATGCTCCGTTACAAAGAACGTCTGGTCCTCTCACCTACATCGGTTTATCGTCCAAAGCTTCTACATGAGCTACATGCTACACCTACTGCAGGCCACTCTGGATTCCTAAAAACCTACAAAAGAGTGACTAAATCATTTTATTGGCGAGGGATGAAAAATGATATCAAGAAGTTCATCAATGAATGTGAAACATGCCAAAGAAATAAAGGTGAAACAGTGGCAACACCGGGCCTTCTTCAACCTCTACCCATACCAACCAAGACATGGGAGGATATTTCAATGGATTTCATTGAAGGTCTTCCAAAATCCACAGGAAAAATGATGATCCTAGTGGTGGTAGATCGTTTATCTAAATACGCCCATTTTTTCCAGTAGCTCACCCCTATACCGCTAGTACTATTGCTCAAATCTTCCTTGACAATATTTTTAAATTACATGGCATGCCTTCTACTATCGTTAGTGATTGTGATCCCACTTTCACTAGTAATTTTTGGAAGGAATTATTTAAACTCCAAGGTACGCAACTTCGGATGAGCTCCGCTTACCACCCACAAACGGATGGTCAAATTGAAATTGTTAATAAGTGCTTAGAAACCTATCTTCGATGCTTTATTTCCACCAAACCCCTTCACTGGTTTAAATGGCTTCCACTAGCTGAATGGTGGTATAATACCACATATCACACAACCATAAAAATGATCCCTTTCAAAGCATTATATGGCTAATCACCCCCATCTCTAACCTCTTATCTTCCAGGAAGTACAAAAGTACCAGCTGTAGAGATGGAGCTGGTCACTTGAGATAATATCATTCACACTCTGAAGGAAAATCTACATATCGCTCAATACCGCAAGAAGCAACAAGCGAACCAACATCGAACTGAAAGGATTTTTCAAGAAGGGGATATGGTATTTCTTCGCCTCCAACCATATCGTCAAACTTCATTGAAAATAAAAGGGTCGCAAAAATTAGCACCAAAATTTTATGGCCCTTATAAAATTCTACAACGTATTGGACCTGTTGCATATAAACTTGAATTACCAGAATCTTCCAAAATCCATCCGATATTTCATTTTTCTTGTCTTAAAGCCGTAATAGGTACTAACATCATTACACAAACTCAACTTTCAAAATTTTTAGTTAATGGAGCTCTCATGGTTGAACCAGAAGCTATCCTAGACCAACGTATGTGCTGCCTCTGTAACCACACCATCACCGAGGTATTGATTCAATGGAAAGGTCTACCTCTAGAGGATGCTACGTGGGAGACGCTCCACAAGATTCAACAACAATTTTTGCAATTCCAGCTTTGAGGACAAAGCTTTTTCAAAGGAGGGTGGCATGTTAGGACCCTCCTAACGTAACTCTTAATCATATTATATATTATATTGTATTATAAAGGGACACATCCCTTCACCATTCACACCTTTTAGATAGATGTAAATAGGACAAGGAGGATGCTCCAAATATCATCCAAGAACATTAATTTATTATATTGTGGGTTTTCTCGCCTTTCAATACAAACTGCGATTCTATTCAAACAACGATTCTTTTCTGCATTCAATTCATATTTCAAGTTGCAGGTTCATAACAGAAAGTAGGATAGTAATTTGCCACCTCTTTCCCACCTTCAATTTGTTGATGATACTACTTTGTTGGGAGTTGCCACTATTAGGGAAGCTGGAAATATTAGACAATATCTTGACATATATCTTGGTGCTTCTGGACAATTGATTAATGAGGACAAATCTTCTATTTTCTTCTTTAATACCCCTCCTCTTATTCAATCCAGGATTGCTCGTATTCTAAGATTCCAAGTTGGGACTCCCCCCTTCATTTATCTTGGTATTCCAATTTCATCTCATCCTCTACCTAGATCTTCTTGGAAGTCTATGCTTGATAAGTTTAGAAGGAAGGTGAATCACTGGACTTTCATATGGCTATCCACTATAGGTAGAGTGTTGCTTTTAAAATATGTTGTTCAAGCTTTACCCATTTATAGATGTTTTGTACAAATAACTCCCTCTCATTTCATCAAGGACATGGAAGCTTTGTCAAGATAGATTTTATGGTCTGGAAAACTTAATCAATCTAAATGGAGTTTGGTTATATGGGATTCTATATGTAGGTCGGTGCAAAAGGGAGGCCTTGGGTTGTGATAGACAACTATTTTTGGATAGGCTTTGGTTGCAAAACTTTATTGGAGATGGTGTACCTCTCAAGATCATATTTGGGCTAAAATATTATCTTGTAAATACTTGAGAGGTATTTCTGAGGCTGAGATCCCTAGAGTCAGCTTGGTTGGGAAAGGTTCATTTTTCTGGGACACTCTGAAAAGAGGAGCTAATTTAATCAAGCAGGAATTTTTTTGGATTTGCAATCGAAGATTAGATGCTCTTTTTTAGAAGGATTCTTGGGATGGCCACCCTCCTATATTTAATCAATATCCCAAGTTACGTTCCCTAAGCATTTTTTTCTTGGAAGCAGGTTGGTCTCATGTGGAGGACTTTAAAAAAATCTAGTCTTTTGGAAATATGGAGATGTGCAGGTGGAAATATCTACAAGAATAGCCCGAGGGAGGATTGGCCAAGGACAAAGAGGAGCTTGCTCTTATTCTTATAAGGAGACCCTGTTATTCATTGAGGGGTAAAGATATTATGGCTTGGAACCCTGATCCCAAGGGAACCTACTTGGTAGCCTATGGTTATCAGGTTCTTGATAAGCAAAAGTATGGGAGTCTTCCTATCACATGGTGGAAAAAGGTGTGGAACAAATGTCAAAATATAAATTCTTTCTTTGGTTGGTAGCTCGTAATAAATGCCTCACTTGGGATAACATGAGGAAGAGGGTATTTTAGGGTCCCTCTTTTTGTGTCCTTTGCAGTAAGAATGAGGATGACTCTTCTCATTTATTTTTCCAATGCTCCTTTGCCAGAGACATTTGGCACCGTTGGTGGAGCGCTTGGAACCATCCATGTTTTCATGTGTTGTCCCTGGTGGATTTTTGGAGTAGTCTAGGCAAACCTCCGACGAAGACCCCCTTCCTTCGGGTGGCTTGTAATTTGGGTCCTTCTTGCATCATATGGCAGATTTGGATTGAACGAAATAGTCGCATCTTTTAGGGCAATCATTTGGTTGTTCAACAGATTTGGCAAAGGATCCTGTGTATGGTTAAGGAAACCATCCATAGCAAATGTGATGTGGACCCTCTTTTGGATTCTAGGGAGGAGAAGGTACAATAGGCCCTTGGTCTCTTTGGGGATGGTGTGAACTCTTCTAGCCCTAGCAGGGTTCCTCAGCTCAACAAGAAGGTTAGGAGAGATGGTAGGTGGAGGCCACCCCCTAGAGGAGTTTTAAAAATTAATACTGATGGATTGTCCAAGGGTAATCCTGGACATGCTGGCATTGGCAATGTTGGGAGAGATTCTGCTGGTGGTGTCAGTTTTTTCTTTTCCATTTATAAATGTGTTCACTCAAACAATTTTATGGAAGCTCTTGAAATTCTTGAGGCCTTGTAGAGGGGGTTTTCTCTTTGCTGGCGTAGGACTATCTGTGAGTCTGACTCTCAAATTTTGGTTAATATTTTAATCAGTAAAAGGATGGAGGAAGTTAAATTGCAGTTGGCCTATGTATCCATTTAGATTCTCAGAATGAGTGAAGAGTTCAAATTTATATCCTTTGTGCACATTCCAAGGGAATGGAATGTGGTTGTTGATTACCTGGCCAAAAGGGCTTCTAAGTTATTGGATCCTTGTATTATTGATCACTAGGAGAGTCTCCCATCTAGGGACTCTCAATGCCTGTGGGAGTTGATCCACAAGGATTTTCAGACTTAATGTTGTTTGTTCTTATTGTCTTCTTCGGGTGTCAATCTAGTCTAGTGGTTTTAGTTTGTTTGGTTTTTTATTTGAGTCTTGGTTGGAAGCTCAGTTGTACTCTGTAATTTAGACTTTTTATCGATAAATTTGTACCCCTTTATTTTAAAAATAATGTAAGAGTGGATGCTTGGGATTCCTTCTGATGTTGATTTAATGATTCATGAATGGATGCATTAAGTGAATTTATATAGTTGTAATTTAGCAACCGAATTATATATGCACTTGCTTCCTAAGTTATTTAATAGATGCATTTAGATGCATGCTTCATAAAGATCCATGAGTTTCCATGATACCTTACTACCATCAATTGAGCGATGGAAAGACAAGAAGAACCAAGGAGGACACTTAGATCCGAAGCATTAACCTTGACATTAGTTGTAATGATAAATTTATTTATTATATTAGACTCTAGTTAAGTAATATCCTAGATGGATTATGATGTAATACCTTATTATTTTAAGTATGGAAGTTTTACCATACTTGGGTTATGTAATGATTTAATAAATAAATGAAGGATGTATCTCTAACTTGTTTTGAAAAATCATTGTTGTTGTAATTTCATAGCTCTTTATTTGTTTAAATGCTTTAGTTAGATGATGGTCTTATTTAAGTATTTCTTGGTGCTTTTATAGATACTACCCCATGCTTAAATTAAGTAGATAGACTCAATCTTGTCCTATATAAATAAAGGTTAGAAGATATTTTTATTTAACATAGTTAGATGGTTGTTTTGTAATCCATAAATTATTATTGATTATGTAATAGAGGTAGAGTAAAAGGAACCTAAGATATTATGGGATCTCTTAGGACAAAACTTAGAATAACCCTACTTTTAAAGATCTCTTTTAAAGAAGCTAAATTAGATAGACTTGCAAAACAAAATAGCTTGGAACGAACTTGGATATCTATGAAAGGAATAAGTTAGCTCATCGTGGAGATGAGATTGATAGCTTATTTGCAATACGTGTAGTATACCTACATATATGGACTTGTGTATGGTATAGAGATGGGTGTATTCCTTCGACTAACAGAAGGAGATAAGTTAGCTCATCGTGGAGATGATATTGATAACTTATGTGCAATACGCGTAGTATACCTACATAGAAAGACTTGTGTATGGTATAGAGATGGACATATCCTTTAATAGGTTAAGGAAGAGAATGTTAGTCAATTTAAAATACTAGATTAATTTAGTTATATTCATAATAATATATATGTTGGTTAGGGATATGTAAATCCCTCTCAGTTATATACTTAAAAAAAAAATCTTTGTACCTTAGTTACACTAGTTAGATTGTTTTTGAAAAATTACATTTGGTATCAGAGGGATTAGAAGCTTCATGGTATGTGTTAAGGATTTGGGTATCTTCCTATTTAGGTCCTTTATTAGTTCTTAAGCTAAATCTAAGAAGACCTAGAATTTCCAATTGCTAGAAATCTAGAAGGTTAACCCTAAGTAGGGTAGCTTATTTATTGTACCTTATGTATGGTAAGTGTGGCCATTAGTAATGGAATTAGATGGTAGTTTTTAGAGAAACACCCTACATAAGGTGAGGGTGGTCTTAGCAAGAAAACTCTATGTTTAGCTTATGTGGATGATGTGTTTGGCTAGAGTTAGTAGTACAATTTAGGGAAAAAGTTATAACCTAACATGATATTCTCTCTTTTGTGTGACCAGGATAGAATGGTACAAAATACAAGAGGAGGGAAGTATATTCCCCAAAATAGATAAACTCGTGGGGGTAATGTTAAGGATAAAGCTCGAGATAAAAGTTTAAGGAACTTAAGCAAAGAGGTATAGAACCTCACTACTATTGCCACTTTGTTGCAAGAACAAATAGAACAACAAGAGGAACTAATAAACCAATAGAGGGAACAAATGAATCAGCACAAGCGATTGAAATATACCTACTATAGTTTTCCAAACCAGGTAAAGGAAGATCGAAAATCCATAAAAAGAAGAGAAATTTTGGCCTTATAAAAAGGGAACATAAGAAAAACAAGACAAGTAGAGGTAACCCAAAGTATGAAGAAAAGAACAAAGGAAATCAAAGGGATTCCAAGAAAAGTTTTCAATCAAGGAATAATAATACCAATAACCCTCAACCTCAGAGGTAGCCAAAACCATCACAAGAAAAATGAAATGGGAAGCTAAAACATGGATTACACCTAGGAACCAAGGGTGGGTGCTACAATTGTGGAGGTTTGCACTATGCTATCTAGTATCCACACCAACCAAGACCAAGTACATCCAGTAAAAAGAGAAAATAACCTACCCACAAGATATTTGTTGTAACCAAAAACTAGAAGTTGGAAGGGCAAGCCACCTCGTTGCTCTTAAGGGGTAAGATTTTTTTATCAAGTAAAGATTTTAATTGGTAGTAGAGCTATAAATAGCTTTATTTCTTCTAGTATAGTCAAGTATATGCCAGAAAGACCAAGATATTTGACACAAGGGTGGAAGGTTGAGTATGATTCTAGACAAACCTACTCAGCAGATCAATGTTTGCCTATAGCAAAAATTACCCTAATCAATGGTTCTACCATATAATTTTTGTATGAAGCATCATTGCATACCCTTACCATCATTTAGGGAATGGTTAAAGGTTCATGGAACCTTGATTAATTTCCAATTTAGATGGGTTTTACTACTAAAAAAAGAAGAATTGTTTAGTGAATACCCAATTTTCACAAGAATTTAAGGATGGTTCCTTACATATAGTAAGTGTAACCATCGACATTATCAAGGAATGATAATAATGTTGATAGATCATGGGGATGAAGAAACTAACCCCATTTGGAAGTACAATCCTAGAGGAAATTATAACCTAATTCAACTCCCTTATGATTAGGGAGAATGGGACCTTGCAGTAAGGCAAGAATAACCAAGATCATTGCTAGAAATATCGAGGGTCATAGCTAGAGTAGCACCCTATGGGGATACAAGTGTGTTGATGACCATTAATGATTTAAGTTAGTTCATGAGAGGATGTAACTAACCATTGGAAGTATAATTGGAAATATATATTTTCCTTGATGAATTACTCTTTAGTAACCCAAATAGCAAGGGTTACCCTTATTATGCTTGATATAGTTTGAAATGGTGAAATGACTTCAAATCCAACAAGAAGACTCAAGCAATGAAACTTTAGTGGGATGGTTTTGATCAAAGCCTTAAGCAATAACCAAGATGGACTTCTCTATTATTATATAAATTTTTCCTTGTTAAAAAGGTAGAATTCATTCTTGAGGGATAAATCAAGAAGAGATTTTTTTAATGTTCCAAAGGAAGGATGATCCCCAAAGATGGTTAGACTTTGAAATAAGTTTTAAACAACATAGCTTAAACTATGATAGATACACCGAGTGGTGTTCTGAATATTAACCATGGATCCTTGTGAACTTGGACTATGAATATGACATATAGAAGAAATATTTAGAAAGAAATAGGTAAAAAAATATATTCTTGAGAAGATTATGGGATCCTCTCTCTAATTTGATAAAGAATACACCAAATTTTGATATTTGTAAGCTTAAAGGGTACATAAGTCTATCTTAGGAACAAATTCTAAAAAATTAAGAATAGGATAGACCTCAAGCTAAAAACCTTGAAGAAGGTATATAGCTATTTTTATTCATAATCACGTTGACATTATGAACTAAGTCAAGAAAATGCAATCTCAAGATGAGTATTGTAGTAAAAATTTGGACCAAGTTAGAAGGAAATCTTGAAAAGGATAAGGTTTTGGTACCCAAGATAACTTTTTTGCTTTGAGGACAGAGTAGTTGTACCCAAAATAAATGATTTAAGGGGAATGATCATGCAAGGGGTGCATAGATCTCCCTACTCTACTCACCTTGAAAAATAAAATATGGGAGAAAGCATGATAAAATATTTTATTAATCAGTAATGGAGAAATTAAAAGTAATAATTATCCTCTAGATATCCAAAATCGTGGAACCTAAGGATGGACCAAACCTAAATATGTTATAATATAGAAACATATAAGGGATTTGCAATGGGCACTTCGATAGAGAACTTTCAAAAGGGACCAAAGATAACAATTTCTTTGGAAAGAGGTTTAGGTGATGTAGCCTAAATCTTCTTTCCCAACCTTTAAGGTTGGATCCCATTGTCAAGAGAAAAATATTTGGTGATGGAACCCAAAGGATTTTTGGGATTCCATGTGAGGTATGTTACATAGAGTAATAGTCACCTCAATAAAACCATCGCGAAGGTGGAATGATTGAGTGTCATAGTTTACTCATGGTGTAGTGAGTAAACTAAGAAATTTTTACGCCTGAATATTCTCTTAAACTTAGCCTAGTAATAGAATTAGTGTTCCTTTTATCCAATGATGGATATAAGGTTAATCATACATTATGGTCGAATTATCCTACATTTGTGTAGAATTTTAGGAAATGAGGGGACCTTGTGAAGGCATCATTTAAATTGTATGGGTAGTGTACAAGGTTAGCCCCAACAAACTATGGGAGAATGATCACTCCTGTCCACTCGAGGGATGTCTACAGCATATAAGAACTCAAAATATGGTGAAACCTCTATGATATTATTTGGTATATCATTTGTGACCCTTAAAATAAATATAAGCTCTACATATCACCCTATGAAGTCAACCATTTGGAACAAGGGTAATGATGATTTTTCAAGTCGCGAAAAATAAAATTGCAAATATTTACCAACTAGGGCTCAAACGATGGGAAGAGCAATGAAGGGCTAGGACTTCAGTGAGGCAAGATATTCTATCTATACAAAGAATTTTTCAACTATGTTTTTTTTCCCTTTCTTTATCTTAGAATTTGTGCATGAAAAATTTATAAAGTTTTTATCAAATATTATATTTTCTATAGGATTTTTAGTTAAATTTTAATGGATTTTGAGTTTTTGTTTCCTTTCCATGGATCAATTTATAGTTAAATCCTTAGAATCATCTCTAGTGGTATAGGTTAGTGAGTGCACCTCAGAGAGATCTTCATTGCTCCAAGATAGGGTAGTTTTTGGTAAATTTAATGGGTATTGGCTAGGGGATTCTACCTTTAGAAAATGGATTGATAAGAGTTGGAAGTCTTTAGGAGTGATTCTATCATTTCTTCCCAAAAGTGTTTTCCTAGCCATTTTTTCTAGGAAAAAAAGAGAAATAATCCTAAAAGGGATCCTTGGTTTATGGGAAGAGCAAGACTCTTCCTTACCCACTGGTATGAAGGCTTTTCACCTAAAAATGTAAATCTATCCCTAGTACCAGTCTGGGTTAGGATGTTTGCATTGTACATTGAATTTTGGGAAGTAGATACCTTCAAGGTAATAGGCAACATTCTAGGAGAATTCCTCAAGATTTTAGATACAACAAAAAGATGGATTTTTTGCTATTTATGCTTGAATATTGGTCATGATTGATATAAGTAAAGCTTTACCATAATCAATCATTCTTAAGTATGGGGATAAGATGTGGACCCAAACTATATATTATGAAAAAATATCTTTTAGATGTAGAATATAAAAATAAAGTGGGGCATATTGAGAGATCATGCCCTAAGAAGAGCCCAACATAATCATTTGTAGAAAACTACAAGAGAAATTTACAAATGGTTATGGATGAAGATGGTTTTCAACTTCCAAAAAATAGATCTAGAAAAATAGAAGAAAACAAACAGTGGAGACCAATAAGGAAGTATATTGGAAGAAATACCAACTATTTTGAGGCTTTATCCTATGAAGAAAAAGTAGATCAAAACTTAGAGGACACAATACAACAATTTCAACATATTAGCAAGGAATTGATAATTCAGTATGATCCTAATTTAAGGAAGAACATTCTCGATGAAGCTAAGGAATGTGTCTCATAAGATTTTGAAGACTCTCTTGAAGTACCATGCACCATTCAGGAGAAAATAATTGGTAAATAAAATGTAATTTTAGAATTTAATACCTCTACCATTAATAAGGAAATACCCGAAAATGAGCAAGACAAGTCAAAAGCTTCTATAATAGAGCCAGGAGAGGATAAATATGTTGAAAAAATATTTGTGAAAAAATATTGAGGAATAGAATAATAAAACCTACTCCTGATATAGGCAAGGCAAAAAGAGGAAAACCCTGAAATTATCAAGCAAGATCCAGGGAAGCAAGAGCTAACATAGAGAAAGGAAACAAAAACAAGTTGGTTGAACTTCTCTTTACCAAACAATAAAATGATATTGGTAATATGTAGGAGGGGCCAAAATCCCCTAATGAGACATGATTATCATCTCATGGAATATAAGGGGTGTTAATGCCCCCTCAAAACATAGGTGTATTAGGGACCTATGTTTAAGTAATAAACCTGATATTCTATGTATCCAGGAAACTAAAATGACAAAAGAAGAAGTTTCAAAAACTATGAAAGCATTTTGGGCAAGATGTGAATTGGATTCTATGGATTCTAAAGGAGCAGTAGGGGTAATTATAAGTTGTTGGAATACTTCTAGAATATCTGGTGTAACAATTCATAAAACTAGGTATTGGATAGCCTTTTTAATCACTTGCTACTTTGCAGATATTCATTTCATCCTTATTAATGTCTATGGACCTACAACTTAGTCAGGTAGATTAGAATTTTGGAGTGGGATTGAAGCTTTTATGAGAAGTAAAGACCAAGAAACCCGATTCATGATCATTGGAGATTTTAATGCCATAACCAAGCTAAATGAAAATTTTGGAGGAATTAGGAAATTGACCCATAGTATAAAATATTTCTTAGATTTTATTCAAAACAATAATCTATGGGAAGTTGAGTTTGAAGAAGACAACTATACTTGGACCAACAACAGGAGAGACCAGAACCTAATAGCAAAAAAATTAGATAGATGCATTCTCTCAAATCATTGGCTAGATGAAGGAACTTGTGCTAAAATTAATACCTTAACAAGGATTGGTTCATATCACTAGCCAATAAGAGTTACAATGGCGATAATTGAATTTAAAAATATCTTATTTTAAATATGAGCAGATGTGGTAAGACCATCCTCAATTTGTTGATATGATAGCTCAAATATGGAATTCTTTAGGTAATGGTGGGTTGTATGCTCTTCCAAACCAAATTAAAGCTATGACATATAGATTAAAATAATGGAACAAGAACACTTTTGGAAATATTTTTTAGAAGAAAGAAGATCTAAAAAATAAACTTTCAAAATTCCATAAAGGTGATGATAGCAATCCAAGCTCAGAGGAAATGGAGTTGCTTAGTGAATATCATAATATTTTAAGGAAGAGAAATTCTGGAGATTAAAATCAAGACAAACTTAGTTAAAAGAAGGAGATAAAGATACAAAAAAAAATTCATATGATGGTTATAGTACAAAGATATTCTTCTAGAATTAGTATAATTAAATCTATAGAAAGGGTTTGGATTGAAGATCAGAGAAAAATTAGAAAAGAGGTAAATTCATTTTATCAAAATATTCTAGGTTCAAAGGATACCGAAGTTTTTTTTTAAGTGAAAAAAAACTTGCGGGGCCACCTTGGTCTGAGAGACCATGACCAGGGGGTTCTACACCATCAAATTCACCCGGGAGTCACGCTCAGCCCTGCCTGCTCCAACATTGTCAATTGGATTTTGGGTACCCAATTCAACTTTTTGGTAGGGTGGAGATTCGAACCTAGGACCTCCCTTGGAGGATTGCCCTCTCATCTCCAAATCACCTACAACACCTGGGTTACTATAGAAGAAGTTCATTTAGCTCTTTTTCTTTTAATAAGGATAAATACCTAGGTCCAAATGGGCTCTCTACAAATTCTTACCAACATAATTAGGATATAGTGAAGGATTCTTTATTGGTGGCAGTGGAGTGTCTAGGGTAAAACAATACATTTCTTATAAAATAAATGCAACAAATCTTACCCTAATTCCAAAAAAGAAGGATGTTGAATTGTTTGATTCTTTTAGACCCATAAGCCTATGTAATATGGCTTATAATATTATTTCCAAAGTGATGGTGAATAGATTAAGGCCATTGTTAGACAAAATCATTTCAGAAGAGCAAGGAGTATTTGTGAAAGGGAGACAAATTTTGGATGGGATCATAGTAGCTCATGAATTTATACATTCAACAGCTTCAAGAAAAGAGAAAGCTATGATCTTAAAACTTGATATGAGTAAAGCCTATAATAGGGTTAAATGGGATTTTTTTTTCATAATTTTAAATAAGTTTGGTTTTAGGAAAAAAATGGTTAGATGGATTAAAATTTGTGTCTCTATAGTTTCTTATTTTGTGTTGATCAATGGGTTAGTAACAAAATCTTATAAAGCCAAGAGAGACTTAGACAAGGAGATCCTCTATCTCCTTATTTGTTCATTATTATAGCAAAAATTTTGAGTAGGAAATTAAAGAAGGCTTACAAATATGGGCTTATAAGTGGACTTAAGGTTAGTAATAACATCGATAAGCTCACCCATCAATAGTTTGTAGATGTTACAACCCTTTTTGGAAATGCAAGGATAAATGAGGCCAAAGCTTTGAATAACTTTTTAAAAGAGTATGAAAGAGCTTCAAGGCAAATAGTTAATAGGACTAAATAAAAAAATTACTTCCTTAACACTCCTACTAATATCAAAGCAAGAATTTGTAGGTTGCTTCAAATGGAGGAGGAAAATTTGCCAACAACTTATATAGGGATGCCTTTATTTGAGGGGAGTATGAGGGTAGATTTATGGAATCTAGTTATTAGTAAAGTTCAAAAAAACTTCCAGCTTGGAAAAGTAGATGGTTATCATTAGCAGGAAGAGTGCAGTTAATTAATTCAGTCTTACAAGCCATTTCAACATATTATATGTCATTGTATTCTATGCCAAAATCAGTTGAAAAAAGTTTAATATATATAATGTGATCCTTTTTATGGTCAAGTTTACATGATAAAAGGAAATTTCCTTTGGTGAAATGGAGCAAGTTGTGTGATGATAAAACTAGGGGAGGTCTTGGTTTAAGAGTTCTTACGGATGCAAACTTAGCTCTTAGGGGAAAATTTATCCGAAGATTGTACAAAGAGAGTCAAAGACAATGGGTAAGAATTTTTCTAAGTATGTTGATCCTAATGACCCAAGTTTAATATTTACAACATTCTCTCTTCCAAATGGTTCTACTCTTTGGAATGGTTTAAAAAAATATATTGATCTTATGATTAAAGGTTTAAGATGGGTGGTGGGAACTAGAGAAAAATATTCTATATGGATCGATAATTGGTGTGATAAAAAACCACTCAACTTAGATCCAATTTTGAATCCTTGGATGAGATTGCTTCAAGAAAAATATGGTGATAGGGTTTCAAACATTTTGTACAAGGATCTAGAAGGAAGATACAAATGGAATGAAGATTTTTTTATAAGTATACAAGACATTGATGCTAGGAGGCAATTGAGTAGAAAGATAAAAACTATGATTATTTTGAGGGGTGCTAAGGATAAATTGATTTGGGAGTTGAATAGCTTAGGAGAATACACAAATAGAAGTGGATATAATGTTCAACACCAACATAATAATAATGTCACTAGAATATGGAGAGATATTTGGGATAGCCCAAGCATTCCTAAAGTCAAAATGCTTTTTTGGCTAGTAGGTCATAGAAGAATTTTATCCTGGGATAACCTTATGAAAAGGTGTTTTCATGGCCCCTCTCAATGTGTTTTCTGTAATAATGAGGAGGAGAGTATAGACCATCTCTTGGGACGTTGCTCAATAGTTTGGAATCTATGGTAATGGATTCTTAATATGTTTGGTAAATGCATGGTGATGAATAGTAGAATTGACACTATGGCTTTACAAACAATATGTGATATATCAAAAGATACAATACTTTGGACTATATGGCTAGAAAGAAATATAAGAATATGTAAAGGAAAGGAAATAAATTTAGAGGTATGAAAAAGAATATATGTTTAGTCATAGAGGAGTCTAAACCAACCCTATCAACTCACCCAGACCCTAATTTGGAAGCAGAGAGTCTTGATAGATGGAGTCGAGTCATTAAATAGAATTATGATGTTCAGTACAAGAGAAGCAAAAAGAAGGCAAAAAATATAAAGTGGAAACCACCATATCAATAGGAAATCCAAGATCAATAGGACAAGAAGGAATAATTAGAAATAACAGAGGAGAGATTTTGTCTCATTATGCTTTCAATAGTGGATTTAAGACAAATAATGAAGCTGAAGATTGGGCATATTTAGAAGGGTTAAAAATATGTAAACAAATGAAATGAAATATATTATAGATGGAAGGAGATTCTCTTATAGTAATAAATGCAATTTTTAGGAAAGCAAAGGCTCTATGGAACATACAATAGATAATTGTGGAAATTCAATATCTTGCTAAAGAGTTTGAAGAAATCAAGTTTACACATATATTAAGGGAATGAAACAAATATGCAGATAATCTAGCCAATATAAGGGTTTTGATTGAGGATCGTGAAGTTAAATTATCCTTTCCATGGTTAGAGGAAGTAGAAAAGTTAGTTGAATCTGACAAAAAATGTTGATTGCCTAAATCAATTAATGATTAAGATTTACTTTAATGTTTTCCATTGGTAAAATCTGCTTTATTTTGTAACATTAATGTATTTTCATTTAGAATAATTTATTATAATTTTGTGGTTGCACTTGTGTTTCACGAAGGAAACTAAAAATCCATATTTGGTAAAGCATACTATGATAGTGCAATGTTTTGGAAATATTACTCTACTAAGATGTAAGGCAGATAGTAGAGGTGAATTTTTGGCATTGTGAAGGCTACTGTAGGAAAATGTCAAGAAAGATGTTAAATTTTGGAGTAATTGTATTCATACAAAAAATTGAAAAGATTTAGAAAATGAAAATCAAGAATTCAAACATTTTATGTAAAATGATGTAGGTTTCTATTTATAGCATCTTAATTGATATGAGAAGTGTATCTATTTGTAAACTCTCAAGCTCTAAATAAGAGAGATATAATTTGTCAAGGGTGGGAGACCCGAGTACAACCCCTTATAATTCAGCAAAAAAAAATGATTAAGGGTTTGGGACCCTAGTTGATTAAAGAAATGGGTTGTTTGTAAGTGTTTAATTGATTAAGGGTTTAGGACCCTAGTTGATTAAAGAATTGGATTGTTTGTAAGTGTTTAATTGATTAAGGGTATGGGACACTAGTTGATTAAAGAAATTGATTGTTTGCAAGTGTTTAATTGATTAAGGGTATGGGACCTTAGTTGATTAAAGAAATGGATTATATGTAAGTATTTAATTGATTAAGGGTATGGGACCTTAGTTGATTAAAGAAATGGATTGTTTGTAAGTATTTAATTTATTAAGGGTATGGGACCTTAGTTGAATAAATAAATGGATTGTTTGTAAGTGTTTAATTGATTAATGGTATGGGACCTTAGTTGATTAAAGAAATGGTTTTTCGTAAGTGTTTAATTGATTAAGGGTATAGGACCCTAGTTGATTAAAGAAATGGATTGTTTGTAAGTATTTAATTGATTAAGGGTATGGGACCTTAGTTGATTAAAGAAATGGATTGTTTGTAAGTATTTAATTGATTAAGGGTATGGGACCTTAGTTGATTAAATAAATGGATTGTTTTATAAGCATTTAATTGATTAAGGGTATGGGACCTTAATGAATTAAGGAAATGACTTTGTGTGATGAAAAGCATGAGCCTTTGATTGATTAAAGGAAGAGTTGTGAATTACTCTGTATTTGATAAAATGACTCTCTTCTTTTACTGATAAAAATAAGAGTGGATGTTTGGGATTCCTTCTGATGTTGACTAAATGATTCATGAATGGATGCATTAAGTAGTTTTTTATAGTTGCAATTTTTCAACCGAATTATAAATACACTTGCTTCATAAGTTATTTAGTAAATGCATTTAGATGCATGCTTCATAAGATCCATGAGTTGTCTTGATCCCTTACTACCATCAATTGAGTGATGGAAAGACAAGAAGAACCAAGGAGGACACTTAGATTTGAAGCATTAACCTTGACATTAGTTGTAATGATAAATTTATTTATTAGATTAGACTCTAGTTAAGTAATCTCCTAGACGGATTATGATGTAATACCTTATTCTTTTAAGTATGGAAGTTTTACCATACTTGGGTTATGTAATGATTTAATAAATGAATGAAGGATGTATCTCTAACTTGTTGTTTTTGAAGAATCATTGTTGTTGTAGTTTCATAGCTATTTCTTTGTTTAAATGCTTTAGTTAGATGATGATGTCTTATTTAAGTATTTCTTGGTATTTTTGTAGATACTACCCCATGCTTAAATTAAGTAGATAGACTTAATCTTGTCCTTCTATAGAAAGAAGGGTTAGAAGGTCTTTTGATTTAACATAGTTAGATGGTTGTTTTTTTATCCAAAATAATTATTGATTATGTTGGGATATCTTAGGACAAAACTTAGAATAACCTTATTTTTAAAGATCTCTTTTAAAGAAGCTAAATTAGATAGACTTGCAAAACAACTTGGAACAAACTTGGATATCTATGAAAGGAATAAGTTAGCTCATCATGGAGATGATATTGATAGCTTATTTGCAATATGTGTAGTATATCTACACAAATGAACTTGTGTATGGTATAGAGATGGATGTATTCCTTTGACTGATAGAAGGAGATAAGTTAGCTCATCACGAAGATGAGATTGATAACTTATGTGCAATACACGTAGTATACCTACATAGATAGACTTGTGTATGGTATAGAGATGGGTGTATCCTTTAATAGGTTAAGGAAAAAATGTTAGTCAACTTAAAACACTAGATTAATCTAGTTATCTTCATAATAACATATATATTGGTTAGGGATACGTAAATCCCTCTTAGTTAATACTTAAAAAAATTCTTTGTACCTTAATTAGACTAGTTAGATTGTTTTTGGGTTGTTACACCCTCATATTGAATAGGGTTTGAACCTTGGACCTCTCAAAGAGAGGCCAAAGCCCTTACCACTATAGTAAGCTTGCAGATTTATCTTAATAAACTTTTTTTTCTTTTTTTTTATCAAATTATTTTAAATCTCTCCTTGTTGCTTTACACTCTTCATTGTACCATGCATTTGCTAGAAAGATGCCTTTTTTCTTCTTCCTAACTTTATACCTTTTGCACCCTTTTAATTCCTGTAGAACTATATTTTAAAATTTACAACTCGTGATTCATTGCTCTCTTATTTTTTCCCTCTCTTTACAAAATATGTTTTATTACTTCCTCAAAAAATATTCTCTTAGGTTATAAGGACCTTTCCCTCTATTGATGATTGTTAACTAGGCCAACCTTTTTTCATTTATTGATTTCTTTTTATCATGATAATTTTATACACACTTGATTGCGATATGATTTTAATTCTATATGAGGCCTTCAATCTCTAGTTTCATTTTATTTTCTATAACAATTTACGAGCAAATGTCCTAGTCGACAACACTTGCCCCATTTGTAAGCTTTGCATGTACACTTTCTATTTTTTCTATTTGTTGGTTGTTTTCTTATTATGATAATTTTATACACACTTGATTGTAATTTGATTTTTATTAAATTGAGAAGTCTTTTTTTCTTGAGAAAAAAGGGTTGTGCTCAGTCCCCCACCCTTGAAAATTCACCACTCTCTCCTTAAGAGTTTACAAACATATTGAATATGCATCTCAATCGAGATACTATAGTTGGATACCCACATATTAAAAAAAAATCTCAATTATTGATTTCATTTTTTGGGTCTTTTTCAAATTTTTGTGTAAATACAAATATTTAACTTCCTTCTTGACATTTTCTAATTTTGCTCATCCATCTATCCAAGTGAAATATTAATTAGTGGTGATCTTTGATGATTCCAAGTTATCATTGTGCCACTTGATTATCCATAATTGCTCTTTTGGCTTCATGCTTCTGTTGCTCTGCTCTGATATTTTGAATGACTGGTCATATTTTTCCTTGTTGTTGTTGTACCCCCTTTGAAATCCAAAACCACTATGCTTTTTTTCGAAAAATTGACATACTTGATGCCTTTTTGACTCCATGTAGATATATAATATTGAAGCCTTAAGCCATGCCTTCAATATTTTTACCGCTCAGAGTGGTGTAAGTATCGATATGCTACAACCTTAACCTAACATTTGTTTCCTTTGATTCTTCAATAATTTGTTCCTTTATTTTAAACTCTTCTTCACAATATTCTCTCTTATTCCATTCTTTTGGTGTGTCCTTGTACACTTTTGATAGGTTTTTCTTGGATTTTATTAATGCTTCTTCCATGGACTCTATTGTTGTTGCTACTATAAATTCAACGTTTGAGTCTTTTGGTTGGTTCTTCAACTTGCTCCCTTACCATAACTACTTCTTGCTTCTCCTTGGACCTTTGCTTCTTAAGATTTTCCTTTTGAATGAATCCACAAACTTGCATATTATCATTTGTATTTTTTCCTTCTATTATACCCTCTTTATTCATTTCTTTCAGTTCCATCTGAAGCCTTTTTACTTCTTCTTCATATCCTTTGATGGTGACCTTAAAATTAGTTATCTTTTTATATAGGTCCCACTAACTCAATAATGCATGCTCCATTTCATCCCAAGTGTAATTATAATTCCTTTCCTTATTAAAACTTGCCCACCAAACATAAGTTTCCTCTCTTAAAATTTTCATAAGTTGGATTTGCTAAAAATGGTCACTAAAATTTAAAGATCTAAATTTCATCTAGCATTCTCAAGCATCCATGTCATCATTTCCAGTGAAAATTTGTAACTCCATGATCTTTAACCCAAAAAAAGCAGCTAGGGTTTTGGAAAAAAAATTGGTTGAATGAGATATTTGTAATTTATTTTTTGCCATTTAAAAAATCCTCATTATCCTTGTCCATAGTGACTGACTTCACAAGGTCGTAACTCTCTCAATACTACCACAATGCATAAACTTACATAATATAACAACTTGGAATTTTCAAATCATGACAACTCCAGTTCAACGGTCCATAAAATCCTAGGTATTTCTTTCGATGAGCTGACAAAAAATTTCTCATAAATATTAGTTTATCTAGTGATAAACCCTCCTGGGTTGGCAAAAAACCCTTCAATTTTAATTTATTGTGGAATAAAAACGATTGAGTTTTTAAGAGCTTAATTATCTATAGGGAATAACTCTTCTCTACAAAATTTTAACCATTATCATTCTTCTAAGTCCTCTCATTTTACTCCAAATTTTTATTGTATCTCTATGACTCCTCCCTTCATCGAATAACACAACATTGACGAGACCTTGTAAAAACCCACCAAAACCAACCCTGGAGAGAGTATTATTTATTTTCACAAGGTTCACAAAGAAGTCCCAAATTTATTTTTAGCATTCACAAGGCTTCACCATTTTTGAGTTCAATATCATTGTAGATGACATTCAAGTGGAAAAGAGTGACCAACATCTCGTATTTCTAGGGTTCATATTACTAAACCTTACCATTTAGAAAGATGCCAAAGTGGTCCTCCACCTTTTCCATGCCCTCAATGATATAGCACAATTTGACCACAACGTAAGGATTATCCTTTAAGGCCCATAAAAATTAAAGGGGGATGCATATTCCCTAACCTTACCATAAGTCCATCTATGTAGGTTATTCTAGCATAAAGCCTTGGTGCTTAGTTACCACACCTCTACAGGCTAACTAAGGTCATTACCACTCACTTGGCAATGAACATGGTCACTTAAACCTCATCATGTTAGGTAATGGAGCCAAATTGATAAGAAAATAATTAATTGCCAAGGAGTATTGTTGATGGGCAATGATCAACAATAGACCCTTGAACGAGGTTCCAAGAGGCAACATTAAATATTTAATTACCATTAAATATTTAATTGCCATTAAATATTGTTGATGGAGAATTTTTTATTGAAATTTAACTGTATTTCTTGGTGAAAAACGCTTGCCAAAAAAATGTGATAACCGTATGGGTGGTTTCAACCCATGGTTTTGGCCCATTGTATTTCGACACCACTATGTGGTTTTAGGTAGAGGAAAAGCAATGAATCTCTATATATTTTGTACTGTAAATACTGCCTCTATGGCGAAAGGCTCTTTTCTGGTTTGGAGGAAGAGAGGGGAGGATACATTGTACAAGAGGAGAATATTGTTGTATTATTAATAATACAAAGGACTAATTGTTTCTTCATGGACATAGGGTACACTGCCCGAACCACGTATATCTTATGTCTCGTACATTTGTGTGATTGCTTATTGTTTATTGCACTGCTTAACTAGGGTTTGAACTGTTTTTCCATTGTCACTATTATTATTTGTTTTTCCGCATAGGCTATGTATTGTTTGTACATGGTGAATTCCTAACAACTGGTATCAGAGCAATCTTGTTGGGAAAGGGCACTCATAGGAGAGTTTTCTGTTTGAGTGGGAGAAATGAGAGAAAGTTTAAAGTTTAAACTGGAGAAGTTTACTAGACAAAATTTTGGTATGTGGAAAACCAAAGTGGAGGATTATCTGTATCAAAAGGATGATTTGTACTTGGCTCTAAAAGGGAATACTGATGGTAAACCTAGGATAATGGATGATGATGAATAGGATCTTATAGATAGGAGGGCACTAGGGGTGATCCGGTTGAGTCTAGTTGATTATGTTGCATACATCGGGAAGAAAAAGACCACCAAAGGAGCCATGGATACACTAGCTAAGTTGTATGAAAAACCCTCAGCTTCAAATAAATTTTTCTTGATTAGAAAGCTTTTTACTATGAAGTTGCAAGAGGGTGGATCTATCCAAGAACACCTTAACGAATTTTATGATGTTATAGTTTCTTTAAAATCTATAGGGCTTGATTTTGATGATGAGGTTATGGCTTTAGGGTTTCTTTGTTCACTACCAGACTCGTGGGGTAGCGTTGTAATGACAGTGAGTAATTTTATGCACGGATCTGGAAAGCTGGTGTTTGATGATGTGGTTAGCACAATCCTCAGTGAGGATATGAGGAGAAAAACCTTAGGGGAGGCTTCATCATCTAGAGTAGCACTATCTATAGAAATCAGAGGCAAAAACAGAGAAAGAGGAAAAGGCCAAGCTAGATGGAAAAGCCAAAACAGAGGAAAATTGAAGGATAGATCAGACAAAAGCAAGATTGATTGCTGGCATTGTGGGAAGAGTGGACACTTCAAGAGGGAGTGCAAAGACAGAAAGAATAATGAGGACAATAATGGGAATGATGCTCAGGAGGTAAACATTACAGGTGCAATTTATTAGGATGCCACGATTCTGGAAACAAATTACATGAGTGAGTATTGGGTTATGGACTCTGGATCTTCTTATCATGTCACTTTTCATAGGGAGTACTTTGCTTATTATAATCTAGGTCATTATGGAGAGGTTTTTTTTGGCAATAACTGTCCATGTGAGATTGTGGGTATTGGCACGGTGAATGTAAAATCGCCAAAAGGAAATATTTGGGTGTTTAAAAATGTTAGGCATATTCCTGATCTGAAGAGGAACCTGATTTCAGCCAATGCACTTGATTTGGAGGGATGCAACACTACTTTCATAAATTTGCAATGGAGAGTGACAAAGGGTTGAATGGTGATTGCAAAAGGTGAGTTGACTGGAACTTTGTATTTATTGCAGAACTCATATTATTTTACATTGAACTATGCTACTCAGGATGATGCGAAATCATGGCATTTTTGGTTGGGTCATATGAGTGACAAAGGGATGAAAATCCTTCACTCCAGAAAACTATTGCCAAAACTCAAGGAGGTTGATTTGGGTTTCTGTGAAGGTTGTGTATACGAAAAATAGAAAAGGGTAATATTTTTGAAGGTTGGTCCAAAAATGAAGAAAGAGAAATTAGAGTTAGTTCACTTGGATGTGTGGGGTCCCTCATCGATACTTTCTCTTGAGGGCTACTCTTATTATGTTACCTTCATTGACGATTTCAGCAGGAAGACATGGATCTTCACAATCAAGCATAAATCTAATGTTTTTAATATTTTTCGGAAGTGGAGAGCATTAGTGGAGATTGAGGCAAGTAAGAAAGTAAAGTGCCTTAAATCTAACAATGGTGGTGAATATTGCAGCAAGGAGTTTGAGGACTATTGTTCAAAGGAAGGAATTAGGAGAGTCAATACTACTCCTAGGACACCACAGGAGAATGGAGTCTCGAAGAGGATGAACAAATCTATAATGGAGCGTGTCAGAGCCATGATATTGCATGCAGGGTTGCCATTGTTCTGTTGGGCTAGTGCAGTTGATACAATAGTTTATTTGATAAACAAAGGACCTTGTACTACATTGGATGGAGGAATTCTAGAGGATACTTGGAAAGGTAAGCCTATAAACTACTCTTTCCTTGGAGTATTTGGTTGTGAGGCTTTTGTCCATATAGATAAAGAAAATAGGAGTAAGCTTGATGCAAATTCTATAAAGTGCTATTTTCTTGGTTATGGTGTGGATGAGATGGGATATAGGCTATGGGATAATGTTGGCCAGAAATTTATCAGGAGTAGAGATGTGATTTTCAATGAGGATAGACTGTACAAGGATAGGCACATACAGTTTGAAAAGGATTCACCTGAGTTTGTTGAATTGGATGCGATCCCAGAGCATGGTGTAAAAATACAGCCTCTTGTTCAGATTGATGAACATGGTGCTCATGAGGAAGAGCAAGGTGAGCAGGAAATTTTTGTTACTCCACCATCATCCCCACAGGAAGTAAGGAGATCTACAAGGGTAAGACATGCACCTGATAGGTATTCTCCTACTTTACATTATGTATTGTACATTGATGTCGGTGAACCGAAATGCTTTCATGAGGCTTTGAAAGTGGATGCTAGGATTAAGTGGGAGCATGCTATGAAGTATGAGATGGACTCATTGACTCAAAAACAAACTTGGGATTTGGTTGAGCTTCCCAATGGCAAAAGGGCATTGCATTGCAAATGGGTGTACAAAGTGAAGGATGAATTTGATGGCAGCAAGAGGTACAAAGCAAGACTTGTTGTGAAAGGATTTGCACAGAGAAAAGGTATTGACTATGATGGCATTTTATCACCTGTAGTAAAAATGACTTCAATTCGGACTATTTTGAGTATAGTTGCAGTAGAAGATCATCATCTTGAACAATTGGATGTGAAGACATCATTCCTTCATGGGTATTTTAAGGAGGATATCTACATGCACCAACCAGAGGGGTTTGAGGTTAAAGGCAAGAAGAGCCTTGTGTGTAAACTGAAAAAGAGCTTGTATGGTTTGAAGCAAGCTCCAAGGCAATGGTATCTCAAGTTTGATAGTTTAATGAGTGAGCATGATTTTACTAGGAGCCAGAGTGACCATTGTGTTTATTTATGAGCTACAAGAAATGGTAACTTCCTTATTCTCTTATTGTATGTTGATGATATGCTTTTGGCAGGATCCAATATGCAAGATATTAAGAAATTAAAAAGGGAGTTGGCAAGTAAATTTGCCATGAAGGATTTGGGAGAGGCCAAACAAATCCTTGGCATGAGAATCACTAGAGACAGGAAGGAAAAAACACTGAAGTTGTCTCAGGAGGATTATGTGGAAAAGGTGCTTAAGAGGTTTAGTATGCATTGTGCAAAACCGGTAGCGCAACCTCTTGCAAAACACTTTAAGCTCTCAAAGAAGCTATGTACCAAGACAAAGTAGGAGGACGAGTACATGAAGAAGGTACCCTATGATTCATAATTTGGGAGTTTGATGTATGCTATGGTGTGTACAAGGCTGGACATTGCCTAAGTAGTGGGAGTGGTGAGCCGATATATGAGTAATCCAGGTAAATCTCACTGGCAAGCAGTGAAATGGATACTCAGGTATTTGAAAGGGACTTCAAAATTTTGTTTGAATTTTGGAGGTTCCAAAGTTGAGTTACAGGGCTATGTGGATTCAAATATGACAGGTGATTTGGATGGTGGGAGGAGCACTACTGGGTATGTATTCATAGTTGGAGGTACAAAAATGAGTTGTATATCCAAGCTACAACGTGTTGCAGCTCTTTCTATTACGGAGGTTGAGTATGTAGCCGTCATGAAAGGTGCCAAAGAGTTCATATGGCTTTAGAGGTTGATTGAGGAGCTGGGTCAGGAGCAAGGAGATGGGACACTTTGGAGTGACAACCAAAGTGCCATTCATTTAGCAAAGAACTTTGCTTTTCACTCACAGACAAAGCACATTCAATTGAGGTATCACTTCATTCGATCAACAATAGAGGATGGTTTGGTAAAGTTGGATAAGATTCACACTTCTCAAAATTTTGTTGATATGCTTACTAAAATTGTAACCAAGGAGAAGTTGAGCTTTTGCTCTACTTCGGTTCGCCTTAAGGAGTAAGGTCATGATTATGAGAAACTTTCAATCCTAGGATGCAGGGATGTTGCATCAATCTTGTCTCCAAGTGGGAGATTGTTAGGTAATGGAGTCAAATTGATAAGAAAGGAATTAATTGCCAAGGAGTATTGTTGATGGGCAATGATCAACAATAGGCCCTTGAACGGGGTTCCAAGGGGTAACATTAAATATTTAATTACCATTAAATATTATTGATGGAGAAATTTTTATTGAAATTTAACCATATTTCTTGGTGAAAAAAGCTTGTCAAAAGAACGTGATAACCGTATGGGTGGTTTCAACCCATGGTTTTGGCCCATTGTATTTCGACACCACTATGTGGTTTCGGGTAGAGGAAAAGCCATGAATATCTATATATTTTGTACTGTAAAGACTGCCTCTATGGTGAAAGACTCTTTTTTGGTTTGAAGGAAGAGAGGGGAGGAGACATTGTACAAGAGGAGAAGATTGTTGTATTGTTAATAATACAAAGGACTGATTATTTCTCCGTGGACGTAGGGTACACTACCTGAACCACGTATATCTTGTGTCTCTTACATTTGTGTGATTGCTTATTATTTATTGCACTACTTAACTAGGGTTTGAACTGTTTTTCCATTGTCGCTATTATTATTTATTTTTTCGCATAGGCTATGTATTGTTTGTACATGGTGAATTCCTAACACATCATTCTAGATACCATCACTACTAATTCATGAATGATTTCCTTAATTCCAAAGTTAGAAAATACCCAATTCTCATCGTTCAAGGTGTATCAATCATGAATATCTAGCTATTGCATCATCACAACTCCTAAATTCGTGAGTATCTGACTATTACATCACTGTAACTCCTTCTAGGACTCACATCTACCTAGTTATTGCATCATCACAACTCCTCCTAGAATTTAGGTTGTCTCATGACTCTGGGTTCCTAATAGGTTTTTAAATCCATTTTCGAGAACCCCCATCGAATCCAAAATTACAATAAATAATATTAATCTAGCATTATCCATGATAAAATTCTAATTGCTATAATAAAATAACATGTTCAATTATAACACATTGCTAGATTCTTGGATTCTAAATAGAGCATTTCAACCCATTAAAAAATAAAACATACATTCCATCATAAATCTAACATTAAAGAACATTACTCTAGATTTAATAGATTGAACCATTCATAATGCTAGCATCTATACAATAAGCTAACATAAAGCAATTTTTCTTTCTTTCTTTCATGAAAACATCTTCAAAGGAGAACTTCCCTAATCCATTATATTTATTTGCTCAAATAAAATATTCCATACATTCATGGAGACTTCCAATTCTTTAAGAATTTCACAACTAAAATGACCAAGTTCTACATGGCAAATTTTCCATTTACATAGCATATTTTCATTCCCAAATATGCTAAGGCAAGTCTGCCCAAGTGGCCCCTGCACCACCTTCCTTTCACGGTCTTCTTCATGAATGGAGACTCCCATGGACTTTAAGAAAACTTAAGGGATCAGTACAACTCTTAATGCAATGTAAATTATCATGCTCTAAGTGTAATTGCAAACAACCATGCAAAATACATTTCATGCAATAATAAAAGAATCTCATACTTCTCTTTATAATGGTTTCCTTACCTACTCAAGTCTTAGAAATACCATCATATATAGTAATCATAACCCAAGCTTTCCTTTTTCTAATGTAGAACCCCATAATTCACAATTTTCTTTTTAACAACTAGAATAGCAATCACTAAAATAGAAAGACTACCAATCCTAGTAAAAAAACATATTTCAAAAAAATAAAGAACACCAAGGCATAATGATTCATTAAAATTCCTTATCATAAATCCATATTTATCTTTTACATAAGCAACAAAGAACAACTTTACCCTTATCTAACCCTATTACCCTTTTTTTTATTCTTTACCCAATATGGCTAAACAACCTTGACAATAATAAAATCCAATTTAAGATGACTTAATTAAGTATTGGTTCCCAACCTTATTAACACACACACATATATATCCTCTAAATATTTTAAAAGAAACACATTGATTAATCCATTCATCAACCAACGTAAACAAGATATCAAATGTTTAAATAACCCAATATTTAATACTTAAATAAAAATATTAGTTGTAAGCTTACTGTAGTGGTAAGGGCTTTGGCCTCTCTTTGAGAGGTTCAAGGTTCAAACCCCACTCGGTATGAGGGGATCAAAGCCCCTCATAAAAAATGGTGTAAACCCATTGAAAAAATAACTAAATAAACATAAAATTAATTATTATCTTTACCAAGCGCAAGGTTCAACTTCAATATTCAGCAAATCAATTGCTAAAAGCAAGGTAAGCAATATATAGCACTTGAACATGGCCCTATGGCTTCCATATAGCCAACAAATGTCTAACTAGCTCAAACCAACAACTACAATAGGTTTAGACTTGCTCGATGAGAGGACCTAGTCCAAAACTTGAAGGGTGGTATAAATTTCCAAAGCATAGGTGGTGACGGAGGACAAAACTCTTTAAGGACATAAAAAACTACCCTAGATCACCTACCAAAGAGACAAACTAGGGTACAAACCAAACTCAAAAAAGCTACTAACATCTAGTAAGAAAGGCAATAACTAGACAACGAACAACACATCGATCTGTAGGCTCTGAAAAGAGGTGAAAAGCTATCCAAAAACTCTCCCAAACTACCAATGATTTAGATTTTCTTGAGGCAAGGGAAAGGAAAACAACCCATAACCCCCACTCCTTAACAAATGAAACCAACCAATTAAATAACAAGCACGACTACTACAGAGGTTCTCAAAAGCAAAACATACAACTACAACAGATCTGAAAAGGACATACAATGATTAAACGAGAAGCAAATACAGAGAAGCTACCTTGATGCGACTGCCACATTTATTCTTTCTTACGGATCGATGTCTTGGGCTCCTTCCACCAACTCTCGTCCTCCTTTCCTCAATATTTTTAGTTAACTCCAAAAACAAGCCATCTACCTCCATAAAAACGATTCTAGAGGAACCCCAAGGACCCATGCAAAACATCCTTCTTAACGTTGGCCCATTATGCTCTAAAGTAACGTTCAAACGAATATTGTAGGAATCCAACTTTTCTTTCTTCCAAAATGCATTCCCATTAATTTTAGGCTTACCAAAGCATAATTACATAATTTAAGAAATATTAAATCAATATTTTTAACAAGTATCTCATTTTTAACTTTCCCCACCATTAGAAAAATAATCAACTATTACTTTCTAATGCTAAACACTTTAGAAACAACAATATTACCTATTGGTGTTAATTTTCTAACACAAGTTAATTGGATTAATGGTTTACTAATTAATACCATGTGTCAATATTAGTTATTAACAATGATATTAATTTTTTTTAAGTATTAATAGTACTATCCTTATTAATACTTTATTAGGTTAATCACCTAGTCCGAAGCTTCCAAAGCACAAGCAATATAAATATTTTGCAATTCAATAATACACAACTTTGTTTTATCCTTAAGTAGATGGATTTTTAAGATAACCATAACATTATCCCCATCTTACTAAGGATGACTCCTTTCCAATAGTAATCTCCTGGCCCAACGGTGTATTCAAACACCAAGCACAAATGCAATGCATCTATATGAATGGTGTTATTACCCTATAGTTGTAGATGAAATAGTCATCCATCATTTTCAATATTTCTCTCAACTTTGGTAGTTGTCCCATATCAATCCATCGATGAGAGTACCTGGTCCTATAACCACAAATTCATCAGCAATATAATATTCCAAGCATAAAATGCAAACATCAACTCATCTCAATAGAATAGAAATAAAAGTATGCATTAGATATCCACACATCAATACATAATTTAGTATCAAAATCAAGTTTTGCCAAGGAGGACCATTATAGACCTACAACGACAATGATGTCGACGCGCTCTACAACGAGCAAATGAGCTCTCCCTTGAAATTTGAGTTTACACGGATTTTTATGAAGGGTCTTAATCCCCTTGTATTGGATTTTGAACTTGTTCTCCTAAATGAAAACCCAAGGACTTACCACTATGGTATCCCTCATGGGTTAATTCTATTGGGAAGTCTTCAGTCTCTATTTTAATTATTTTTTTTACTAGACTTCACGAGCAAATGACATAGTCGATAATTCTTGTCCCATTGTAAGTGTTACATGTATAGTTTCCACATTTCTTCTACCTACTTATACCATTATAGATGATCAATTCATGTATGTCGCATAGGATGAATCGTTCTTCACCAAAATGAGTAACAATCCTTTTGTCCTCTGAGTATCCTATTTATTGTTGATTTTCTTCTTTTGCTAGCCATAATGGATTGTATCCTAAATTCTATGTGTTGGTTTTCTCATTTGTTGTCCTTGTATTGAATTTTCCTCTCAAAATTATCTTTCTAAACTTAGAGAATGATGAAATATCTTTCTTTACAATTTTTTAAATGGGTGTCTCGCTACAAAAGTATGGCTTTGACCTCTTATTTGGGAGACCTAGGTTCAAACCACGATAAGAAGTGTGTGAGTGTTATGTGAGATTAAAATCGACCCTATCTATATTATATCATGAATGCATAATAATATTATAACAACTTGCTATGCGCTTGCAGTGATCGCTAAGGTTTTGAGTTTCATTATGGTCTCCAATCCTGGCGGACCAATACACAATACTGGTGTAGTAGAAGAGAATGCATGTGATAATGGCTCCTCTCATTCAATTATACAGGTTTGTGTTGAGAATGGTCCACAAGGTAACTCTCATTATCCTGATGTAATTCTTTCATTGTCTGAAGTTGATTCTGCATGTCACAGTTTAGAATCACTCACCCTTGTCGGGTATTTCGTTGGATGCATCCCTAATGAATCTTCCCTTAGGGCCTAGTTAACACAACTTGGACTCCTCATGGAGTCAAGCTAACAATGGTTCAAAATCTTACAAAGGGATTTTTTCTATTTCACTTTGCGAAAACAACCCATGCTAAGGTGATTTACGAACATGGCCCCTGGTACATGAGAAGCTCTTTGCTTATTTTTTCTCCTTGGACTCGTGACTTTTTTGTTTATGAGGAAAGATCTACCAAAGTCCCTATGTGGGTGGAATTCCCAAGACTTCCTCTACCTTTGTGGCCCTTTCTCAGTCGCATAGCAGCCCCTCTTGGGCATGTCATTTTGGTGGAGGTGGATAAATATTTTCATGCACACCCTCAAAAACATGTTTGTCTTGAGATTGATGTTTTTCGAGAGCTTAAGGAGTCTATTGGCATACAAGTTGGCGACACTGTGTTATCCCTACGGGTCCTCTACATTAACTTGCCTAACACTTGTTTTCGATGCCAATCCTCAGCACACAAGATCCTAGACAGTCTCTTGATGTTGCATAACAGGGACAAGCAGAGCCCCACCACACCGAGTGCACCCACTCCTCAACCTCAGGAGGATGGTTGGACGACTGTGGGAGGGCGTAAAAATGCACATTTGGCTGCTTCTAAAGGTACACAGTCCAAGTCAACACATGTCTCATAGTCGGTAAAAAAGGATATGAAAAGGAAAAAGTTGATCCTACAGCTGAGGATAATTTTGCGTTGGGAAGACACCGATCTGGCCCGAAAGTTTCGGTAGACGTAAGGCCTAGAGTTACAGTTCTACAGTTTAGGGTTTCTAGTTTATTTTGCTATGTATTCACCCTTTTAAGGGTTTCGTTTTGTAAGGAGGTGTTGAATAATTGAGTTCCTGCTTTTATTGACGGGGATGTTTTTTTGGCTGATGGCTTTAGCCACATGGCATGTTTATCTACCTCTTTTTTTTTGTTTGTAAAAATATTTTTTGTTCTTTAATATAATGTTTTTTATATAAAAAATATATTATAACAATTTAACAATTACATATGTATCATTATGTAAGATTCCAACTTTAGTCTTCTAATTAAAAGTAAAAATAAATAACCCCCAAGGGCTAGGTGGATTGGTAAGTGTAGGTGTGGTTGGGCACTTACCAAGAAGAGACCTAGGTTCAAACCTTGGGGGAAGCCAACCCTTTGCAAAGGTAGTAGTCTGCTTCGAATCCTCTCAGTGCGCGCCAGACCAACGATGATACGAACCTCGAGCAACCGATGGTTTCCATCTCATGACAGGTCAACAAGAACGAGACGAATAGGTTTGTTGGGAATAATCATTGTGGTTTGAACCCTGCCCAGTTATTAAAAATAGTGACTGTAACCAAATTTTTATGTAATAAAAACATTTATAAAAGTTTCTCATACTAACCAAATAAATAAAAAAATATTTATCATATATCTTTAAATTTAATATAGATTTTTATGTGTGTTTTTTTTCCAAATTTTATTAAAAGAATTAAAGTTTGTATGAGCAAAAACAACAAATTGCGAATTATTTTTTCAAATTTTATTAAAAGAATTAAAGTTTGTATGAGCAAAAATAACAAATTGCGATTCTAGACATTCTAGATGTAGCCTGCGATTCTAGACATTCTAGATGTAGCCTGTATAGTGTAGAGGACACGGACAGGGTCCAGCTTTCGGTGCGTGTTGGTAATGGTGTTAAATATAAAAAAGGGAATCTGAGTGGAAGGGATGGTTCCTTGGACTTTCCTAAAGGGGCAAACTCCTTCTGGAGAGAAGGCGAGGCCGAGATATTTCTACACCGACCAAATGCGGCCGCCAACTGCGGAGCCGGTTAAAAGGCGGAGTGGACCTGCGTTCTGTCAAATGCCGTTAATTCAGACGCCCGCAGAGAACCCGTCAAGTAACGTGCCTTGTTTCCGACAGCCGTCGAAATAACAATACTTGAACACAGATTTTACAAAGATTTATGTGGTCTAGAAAGTGGCGAGACGCAGCACAAGTCAGTCATAATTAAAATCATCTGCAATCTGCAATACCCACTACTCTTCTTTTGATGATTTTATTAACATTTTCGTGGAGAGCTGCTTTTGCAGAGTTTTGGTGCAAGAATAGCTCTGTGAACGCAGGCCTCAGGGTAGATAAGAAATAAGCGAACAAATAACTTGACGGTCGAATATTCATCCATTCACTGTCATTAAATTTAGAAGAGAGAGGAATAATAATAATAAGAATGGCGTCTTCGTCTGCAGAAGAATTGTCAGTTTCGGGTTCGCATTCGCTTGGTGTTGGTGACAAAGAAGAGAATCCGAATCCGAATCCGAATCCGAATCCAAATCCAAATCCGCCGCCTCAGCCGATGGAGGCATTGCAGAGTAGCGCCATTCCGCCGTTTCTGACGAAGACATATGAGATGGTGGAGGACCCATCAACGGATGCGGTGGTCTCCTGGAGTGGCTCTGGCAATAGCTTTATTGTTTGGGATCCTCCTCAGTTTTCTCAAAATTTACTTCCTCGTTTTTTCAAGCACAATAATTTTTCAAGCTTCGTTCGCCAGCTTAATACTTATGTGAGTTTCTCTCCCCTTTTCTTTTTTCTCATTTTCTGCTGCTGTTCTCTTTTTCTTTGAATTTTCCCCTTTGGTGTTTTTCACCCACCATTTTTTGCGTTTTTTATTAAATTTCTCGTTCTTCCTTCTTTCCCAAAATGTCCATAATTGCCACACACATGACTGCGTTTGGATTTTAAATGGTATGTTTATAATTTTGTTAAAGAATATATAACCTTCTTGAAATTTCGAATTTCTAAGAGTTGTATAAATGCCATATGGTATTATGAATTCTTCATAAGCGAACTTTTATCTTAATGGAAGGATTTCTGGTTGTTTTAGAATGAAAGTGGGGTTGCGTTGGAGGCGGGTTTGAGTGACAATGAAATATTTGCATGATGGCTTGTAATTGGGAATTAGTTGATTGTGTTTTGTGCAGGTGCAAATGGTCAGGGCGGGCATTTGCTGAATTATTATAATTCTTATTATTCAGTGGACCATACTTGGGGTTCGTGTTTAGGGTAGAATAATGTATCACACATGTTTAGCGCAATCTTTCTACAATTTCCAATTATGGATAGCTATCCAGGAGCAGTAGCCATGAACGTCTCCATCTCTTTATCTCAGTTAAGTTGCTTCATTTCATAGCCCTCTCTTTTTTTCTTTCTTCTTTTTTCTCTGTCTGTGTGAGTGTGTCGGTGTTTGCACGCCTATGTGTCTGCACACGAGGACGTACATGGGCGCGTGTATTTCTCATTCTAGTTGTGCCACTCTTTCTGCTGCTGCCGCCGCCAATTTAATTCATCGCACTTGCACTTGCACTTGGCACATTTGTTATGATCCGTGGTTACATTGCCATTGCCATGTTATGTCATGCCTTGCAATATCATTGGTACATGTCGCTATCCTTCTATCTCCCTCTCTCGGCTAAGAATGAGGTGAGGTCGCGATGGAGATGGAGCAAGTTAGAAGTAGATGGCAAAGGCACTCTGAAGCACAGCACCTTCATTGGCGTGAAAGTGCTTCCGCAGCAGCAGCCTCATATTAGATGAGGGAATAGTTGGCAGGTGGGTTGGATAACATGGACTGAACAAATGGTGGTGATGTGAATGTGCATGGGTAAGCTGAGAACATTCATGAAAGACTCTCGGACCCTATCTGTGAATTGGTTAGATTGCTAAGCTTTCTAGAATTATATTGACGGTAGAAACAGAGTGCTTACCCCCGCTGTCTCTGAATTCAATTTTCTATGGCAGAATGTGCACTAGCTCTATGCTGCTTGGAGCCCTGCTGCTATTGCTATTAGAAAGTGCCAAGTGACATTATTAAGGGACCTGAGTACAGGTTTCAACGTTCCTCAGTAATGTTGGATTCATAGTATGCACCTAGGCCATCTCCTAAATCAAACTGTTAAAGCTTCGTGTTTCATTAATTGTACACAGTTTTGCAGTTATGATGTCCATTGTCGAAAATTTTGTACAATAAAACCTGCCAGTCATTGATATGAAAAGAAATACAAATGATCTATACTCTCCACAGCGTGCACCTGCATGAACTATGCAGGTGCATTCTGGAGGGAGTATAGACCACTTTGGTGAAATATGAGATTAGATAACTAGATCTTAACATGAGAAATATGTTTGTCAGCATATAATCCTAAATCTTGAAGGATGTTTTCAAGGAATTGAATTACTTGCTTCTTCAATGGTGCGACTTACTAGGTGTCAATTATCTTGGATGTTACCTATTACTAATCATGTGTAATCATAGGTACGTAAATTTTGTTTGTTCAAGACTTAAAGAATCTGAAAATTGTGGAATTTTAAAGGAGTTAGAAAAAAAATCCAATCTGAATTCTATGTACTCAAATACAATATTAACTATTAAGAACATTAAGTATAGATTAATTATTTGATATTTTTATTAAGTCTTTACTATCATAGTAGCAAGGTTAAAAACTTCGTTCATTTCGGAAGCCCAAAAAACCTGAAAATTCAGAATCTGCAAAAATGTTTAGAAAATCTGGATGCAGTTGAAAAAAATAAGAACCCATATCAAATAGAAATCCACAACAATTCATAAGCATAGCTTCATAGAAATATATTATATGTAAAGATGTTATATAGTGAAAAGTTAGATTTATTATCTAAGCAACGCAGTCAAGCCTACTTAAAACATGCACACTGCTATTTGCAGTCGGGTTTTCACGATTGCAAGGAGGATATATTGAAAATTGACTTTCTTTGTCCAAGAAGAATTACAAAACAATAATCTGCAGAAAAGGAACATAGGTGGATATTAGGCAGGCTACAAATCATCTGTAGAATTCTACGTCATGAAAGTTGTAGGTCGTTTTTTATGTTTTTAGTCTATTACGCCAATAAATTAATTTTAACTTTACAAAGCTACAAAAAAGGACGATTAATCTGGTCTGATCCAGATTTGGTTAAGATCCAGCATAACATTAGACATCTGGTTTGTCAGCACATAATCGTAAATCTTGAAAGATGTTTTTATGGAATTGGATTATATGCTTCTTAAACAGTACAATCTATAAGGTGTCAATCCTTTTGGATGCTACTTATCAATAATCATATGTAATTTCTTATTATATTTTGCTATTTAGAAACAGTTAGGGAAATTTCGTTGAGTGTCTCAAGTTTAAACCGGTAAGCTATTTAGTTAATCTCCTCAAATAATGTTAACAGTCACTGAAAAACAAAAACTTATAGACACCAATTAGTGGTAAAAGAAGCTCTGAGATGGTGCCATACACCATTTCTTTTTGTGAATGGGACCGGGTCAGTGCATGTCCTCAGTGCTGAGATGTTCTTTGGTTTTGCAAATCTGCTTCAATCATGTATTCTAGCTTGAATGGTACATCATTTTTAGGTAGTGGCTTCCACAACCAATTCTGCTAAGTTTGGATAAGTGCAAATGTCATTGCAGCTAATTAGGTCCTAAAAGTGATGCCACTTTTTGGACACAAAATCTTACAGAATTTTTGATTTAATCCTGAAGTAACCCTAACTCTTAGGAATATTAGGGCCGTTTTACACCCAGCTTTTTCCTTTTCATGCAGGGGGCAGACTGCAGCTGCAATGGAACGCTGATGGGCAGTGAACCAGTCTTCTTGACAAATCCTTAAGCCTGTATGGATATAAACCGAGTTATCTGGTTCCGGCTTGGGTTGAAGTTTGACAAGGATTAAAAGAAATTTGTCATTGAGAAGATCAGCTATAAAGTTCATCATGAACTTAAAAAAAATTGGTTTTACTAGTTTAAATGTCTAAGAGTAATATAAATACGTATGAAGAACTTCACATTTCATACAAGAACAAGGTTGAGTTGGCAATGCCCCGATGAATAAGTTGCTTTAAGATTGTTTTGCTTTGTTGAGATCATTTCTTTGGAATGAATTACAAAATGGGATAAGTTTTCGGTTTATTTCTATTTTGTTAAATCTTATTTGCCATTAAATGCTGTTTGTCCAGTCATGTTCATCTAATCTGTGCGTGTAAGATAGAAAATCAACAAATTTTGGACCTTGTTTTGGTAAAATTCTCTGATTCTGATAAATGTGGTTGAGGTCTAGGGTCATGTTTGAGTTTGACAAGGACAATAATTAAAAATAATTTGTCATTAAAAAAAAGCTAATTCGCCATGAAGTTTGGGAAACAGAAATAAATGTTTTTATTAATTTAAATGTGAAATAAACACAGAATTGTATAATGAACTTCAATTTTATACAAGAATGAGATTTACTTGCAAATGCCTTTGTGAATGACTTGCCCTTAAGATCATTTGCCCTGTTGAGATTGTTTTTATTTATTTTTTGGTACTTGAGATTGTTGAGAGAGAGTCCAAAGGAAGCAGTTACACTGTTCTTGGAGATATGTTTGTTCAGTTAGCATCCATAACTTCTTGGGAAAGCCATTTGCTTTTCTATATAATTTGAGTTCTATCTTCACCTAGAGAGAGAGAGAGAGAGAGTGGCCAGAGGAAGCAGTTACACTGTTCTTGGAGATCTGTTTGTTCAGTAAGCATCCATGGAAAGTCATTTGCTTTTCTATATAATTAGAGTTTTATCTTCAGCTAAAAATAATAGTTTTGTTCCTTTTTAGTTTTGTCATCTGAGTACTATTTAGCCTAAGTTAATTATAAAAAGAAATAGAAGTATAATTTCACTTTTGGAGTAGTTTCAGATTTTATATTTTACAAAAGTCGTGGCCTATGGCTGAAGTATACAGTTTTGAGCTACCTATAGCTATTGCCTATTGCCCATATTCTCTTATGTTCTCTAGCAGTTTTATTTTCAAAAAATTCGAGTGGCATCAGCTTGCTTTTTTTCTCCCCACTATACAACTTAGATTTCTATTCAGAATGTAGATTTCTATTTGGTTTCACTTTTTTTTTTGGTTTCACAACTTAGATTTCTGTTCAAATTGTAGCTTTCTATTTTGTTTCACTTTATTTTTTTCAGGTTGTGTAACTCGTAAAGCAGGCTTATAGTTGAGGTCATGATGGTGTAATTATAGTTACTTTTTGGCCTCTTGGTAGCATCAATAGTGGCTACATCTTGGCAATGCAATATGGAGAAAAGTAAGGATTGAAAGTAGCACTTTTTGTGGAGGATAGCCATCAATGAACCAATGAATGGATTTAGAGACCATGAATTAGATGAAGTATCTTGGCCATGAACTGGACTCTAAATGCCCTGCTTCTATGATATCCATGGAAGTAATGACCGGCGAGATCAAATAAAGCCTTGGAACCAAAAAATAAAGAAAGCATGGCATTTAAAGAATGTTTATGCCAAAAATTAAGGAGAATCTTATAGATATTTGTGAAAAGATCAAGAGGGAAATCATGTGAATACAGGTTGAGGGAGATGATCTCCATTTGAAATATGATTTTCTTAAGCCATCAGCTTGGATTGGTGAGCTAAAGTTTTCAAACTAAACATCATATACGGTATTTAAAACATTTACTTTGTGACATTACACCTTAAGGGGCTAGTGTTTGATTGCTGTTAGATGGTTAAATGCGAGAGAGAGGTAGATGGTGAAAATGGTGGTTCTTCAGACATAGCCACCTAATAAGGGTTTGTAATGTCTTTTTACAAGGTTTTAAGGTCTATGCATGGGAAGATTTTTTTGACCCCTCAAAACATGGAGCAACAGGGTACATTGGCATATTACATTAGGGAATTTTGTCAATCACATTTTTTGGTGTAGAAGATCTTTACCTTGATACACAGTTGCTGTATATTTTGAGTGATTGAAGGTTCTGTCAAGGGGCATATCAAAGGTTTGAAGCAATGTTGCATGGAAATACGAATAAGGTGTCGGATGTGGCTATGACAAATCTTCAAGATCCTCTGTGGAAATGACAAATTTTGAAGATCCCCTGCTACGAGTATAACTATGTATGGCATTATAGAAAGCAAATGTAAATCTTAAGAACGAACATAAAAATGTTTACCCAAGTACATATAGGGAACGGGATATTTTCATCAATTACAGGGATTTGTAATTGTTTTTTCCTATTTAAAATCTAAAAGCTATTTTTTAAATAAGTCATAGGATGCTTTTGAAATCTCATCACCTGTATGGGTCCGAACAATGCCCTGGCCATATCAAGATGTATTAAATTTGGTCTAGAGAGGCATATATCCAGATACGTATAGATTTGATGTCCATGATGTTGGATTTGTATACAGTTTTTGAGAAGAATTTTATTTATAGTTGTTTCTGTATGCAATTACATGGATCTAGGGAGGAGCTATGCCAGATATGGTAACTTCTGTCAAAGTTTCCCCCTTTATAGGAGGCCATTCAGCAAGGTAACCTACTTAGGAGTGCTGATAAGTCTCCATAAATTGGTATCCACGTTATTTATTTATTCTTTTTGGTTTTCCTTTATTTTTTTTTTGAAAGTAGTGATCATATAAAAGGCAATCCTTGCCTATTGTTGCATTGTTAAAGGTTGTAGAAGATGTTAAAATATTTGGTATACCCTTAAATGGTGTTTCTTTAGCTGGAAAGATGTCTGGTTCAAGGAGCACATACAAATTCCTTGGAAGGATGTTTATCATTGAATTTGTGAATGAAGACAATTAGTAGATGACAACAACTGATAATAAAAAAGTAACAAAACAGAGCAGAACACCCATATTTAGAAATAAGTTGTTTCTCCTGTTGCAATTTTGGAAATAGTCTGATAGTAGACATTGGTAAAAAGCATTTTTTTTTTTTTGCTGGAGAACAAGGGGTTGGACTTAGGTCCCCCATGCTTGACAAATCACAACTCTCTCCTTTAGAGCTTGAGAGTTTCCAAACAGATTCAATTCTCATCCCAAGTGAGTTGCTATAACTAGATGCCTACATCATTTTTAATAAAAAGCCTGAATTTTTTATTTTCATTTTTTGGATCTTCTTCAATTTTCTGTGTGAATAAAAATATTCCAAAATTCCGCATCCTTCTTGACATTTTCCTGCAGCAGCCTTCACAATACCAAAACTCCACCTCTACTGTCTATGCATTGCATCTTAGTAGAGTAATATTTCCAAAACTTCATGCTATCATAGTCCGTTTTACCATATTTGGATTGCTAGTTTCTTTCCTGAAGTATAAGTGCAACCATACGAATTGTAATAAATAGTTTATATGAAAACACATTATTGTTATAGAATACAACAAATATTACCAATGGAAAACATTTTTTTTTTAAGTAGGGTTTTGAAAGGGATGCACTTTCCCTTTTACATTGATTAGTCACATTGAGCTATTTGGTGCTATCGAGATTTGAACTTTGGTGTGGGCTACAACAACTATTTGTCCCAACCGTTGAACCAAGGTCTTGTTGGTCTACCAATGGAAAACATTAAAGTAAATCTTAATCATCATTTGATTCAGGCAATCAACATTTTCTTGTTAGCTTCAGCTAAATTTACTGCTTCCTCTAACCATGGAAAAGAGAATTTAACTTCACGATCCTCAATTAAAATCCCTCTATTTTTCTTTTTATTAGGTTGAAAGAAGGGGTTTTGAAAGGATCCCCGAACCTTTTACAAACCATAAGGAGAGAAAAGCAAAGAAGCTCAAAAGACTATCACTAAAGGACTGACCAAGATCCCCCCAAAAAAGGGGGTCCTAAAAGAGGATCAACAAAAATTAAGACAAGACAAAAGACGAAGACAACATCAAGGAAGAAGAGAAACAAAGATCCCTACACCACCCTTCTTACACATCCTCCTATTTTGGAATCTCCAACACGTCATGACTCCGACATTCTTTTCCTGAGCTTACCCAATAGAAAAGTAACCTCTTCAGCATAAGTAGCAAACATCTTAATGGTCCTCCTCATGGAGCTGATGAGATCATTTATGCTTAGCAAGGTGTTCCTGAGGCTTCGGTGATCTTGGGGCCCAACAGGAGCTTTTTTCCTAGCCGAGGAGTCACCACGTTTCTCCATAATTACCATAGGTGAAGTGCGGGATTTCTTTCTCTTTGATGAAGATGGGCAGACTCGCCAGAATCCTCCAAATTCTGGGCTGGAATGGCATTGGGAGGTGGCCTCTCCTCTTTTTCTGCTTTTGATTTTAGGCGTTTAGAATGCCTTTGGGTCTCTCCTTTGCCATTGGAACCAGCAACCAACTCAAGCCTCGAACCAGGTTCCCTTTTGACCAGCATATCATCTTTGTTCGTATTAGAGCAACCTTGATTCGGTCCTCTTTCCACAGAGGGGGTACGATTAGGGGAATCATCAAAAGGCGTCTCATCCGATTCATTGCTGGTATCCTCCAGGGACTTGGTCTTCTATCTAGACTCGGAGGGGCTCCCATAGTTGAGGCCAAGGCTCACCGCCCCGACATTCTGACCTTTATTAGCCGCATGTAAAAACATATTTAGCAAACCTTGATGCAGAGGGACAAAAGAATCTCCCTTTTGGACGTGCTTCATGGTCCTTTCCACTGATTTAAACAGGAACATCGAAATATTCGTCTGCTTTTTGCGATGAAGGTGATTCATGAAAGCAATGTGAAAGCTTCTCACCACAGCAAAATGGTTATCCAATGTGAAGTATTGCATAATTGTGATGACCACCTTGTCCCAAGGATTTGGGAGGGATTCTCTAAGAACATCGTTATTGAACTTGTCAAGATTCTCCTCTTTGCCTTTGAAAATTTTCAGCTCCTTTGCCAGGGAGTGCTTTTCTCTATTTATACATTCTCTAGAAGTAGCAAGGCCTGAAACCTCAGAGATGAGGGGAATGTTGATGGTAAATTCGATGCCTTGGGCTTTGACTTTCCCATCTACCCACGAGTGAGCCATCTCCATAGATAGATCTTTATCATGGCCATTGAATTTTTTCAGTAACGTCAGGAATCCTTTGTTATCAAAAATGTCCCACACGTCCTTGTCAAGGGTTAAAGCAGCTGGTTCAATCCGTTTCTCTTCTTCTCCCATCTTCTGCATTCACGCCTTCCAACAGCTGTAAAAGCTTCCACAAGATAGAGCAGAGAGGAGAGCCGACGCGATCAAATGAGATTGGAGGATAAAGCAAGAGTTAATATACACTTGAGAACACCTACCCTCATGCATGCCACGCCAACTTTCCTTTTTCATAATGTTTTCAGTTGGATTTTTGGGCATGGGAGGGGACAGTTCCCAATCCTTCGTGCAGTCCCAAAATTTCCTCTGAATTTGCCTCGAAGGTAACACCAATCTATAACACAAGGAAGCCTACCTGCATATTTGTTTCCTTCCCTTAGCGTATGTGTAAACATTGGTCAAAAGCAATTTGAAAGCGTATAGTGTCATCATTTTTCGTTCTTTGGCAATATTCATAATTTCATAGAGTCAAAGTTGGTGACATTTGTAGCCTTACAGGTTGTCTCATTACATATTTTTGAGGTATCAGTAGCCAATGTTAGATGGGGTTAAGATGAGGTGCAAAATGCAGCTAGATAGCTGTGAGTTAAGCTCTAGTTATGGCTCTAGTGGGGGCTGATGTGGGAAGAGGAGCACAATTGTTAAAACTTTAGGCCAATTTTGCACAAATTTAGGTCATCCCTATCTAAAATCTAAGGGAAAAAAATGATTACAGTTAGAATTGCAGTCATGTGCAAATAAATTGGTTTCAGTAAACATAAGGCAAACTATGCTTTGTTTTACTGTGTAATTATCTGAAGGGAGGCCCAAGGTGTAGACCAATTGGTTCCCACAAACCCTGTAAGGGGGAGGACGTCCAAGGTTTAAATCGCGGGCCTTGCCCGACTGAACGCTTGTCCCTTTCCTGGTGCTTTCAGCGGCGTATAAGGTTTAAAATGATTGTGGCATGGCGGTTATAGAGGCGGACTGTGCGGAGTACTGTGTGTCAGCTTCCGGGGCAGACAGCGCAAAATACTGTGACGGCCATCAAAGACAGAGAGCATGCCTGGATCATCGTGGCGGCTACCGATACCACCATGTAAAAAAAAAAAAAAAAATTATGAAGGGCTTGCATGTCAAGGCTAATGTACGCAAAACCACCCTACCCTACAAAAGTAAGGACAATAGCTAATTGATGAAATTACAGATTGTTTCCAGGAATCAGGATATACATCATGAGTTGCCACCTAATAGAGGGAAATAAATGATTGCAATTGGTTCTCGGGTTAAGCAATCCAAGGAAGGGGATTACCGTGATATCCAAAAAAGCATTGCATTTCAGTTAGATATTTTTAATAGTCTTCTAGCATTTTTGTCGGCAAATGTAGTTTTACACTTTTAAATCATTATGCTTTTGTTAGTTGATGGAGTTCTGTACAAGTTGATTGCATTTTTATACTAGATGGTAAAGTTTGATTTCAAATGTAACTATTTCATTTGCTTAAAGGGAACAAGCTTAGAGGGAAACCAATTATAATTAGGTCCTGAGGCTTAGAACTGTTTTGTGACTTGGGAAAATTGTTCTCATGCCAAAATTTGGGGAGACTTTATTTGGTCTATGGTAGCAACCGTACCGTTCATAGAGATCTGTTAGGATGATTCGGTGCACATACCTTCCCAGAAAAAATATACTATTTTCTATATATTTTTGTTGCATTTTATGCCAACCTAAGATTTTTTTCCCTCTGCAGTTCAGTAATATAAATACTTTTTAACTTATGGTAGGTCATCCTCCAATATTATAAGGTCGAGTCTAAAAAGTAAAAAGAAACAAGAGTTGGATTTTGCGGTAAATTTGAAATTAAGATTTTACAACCATTGAGGCCTGTTGCTGGGGCCAAGTGTCGAGGCATATTGCTACGGCCTACAGCTGTGGCGTACTGCTTCAGCCCACAACCATGACTTACTCTTGCAGCCTTACAGGTTTTCTAGCAGTTTGACTTCCATTTTCTTCATCAATATTGGTATGTTTGTAGCTGGGTCCACAACATTTTCAGTTGGAAACCTTTAAAATATGAGCACAGAAATAAATCTTATGTTTGAGAAGTGAGGTGTTTTGCCTTTGTTATAGGTAATTTTCTCTGCTTCCCATTCATGTGAGTTTGTCTTTGGATAAAGATCTTACATTTAGTGATCTTTAGATGATTTTACCTGTAAGAGAGCTTAGTTTCCATTTGCTATGCAATGGATGAGGCCAGGTTTTGATTTATTGTACTTTGTGTGTGCAAATAGGCTTCTTAATCTAATTGATTGTAACTTCATTTTTCAATACTGCATACCATAGGATGCATTAATAGTCATAATTGAACTCCATTTGGAAGTCTTTTGACTCTTTGGAATCTGTAATTTGTAACAGACGTTATTCTTAATCAATGTTATCTCAATTATATAATATTTGCCGTTCTGATATAAAACAACCCTGTCCACTGAGCCGAGCTTGAGTGGTTGAGACGGGTTGTTTTTTCTGAGGAAGGCTCAGGTGCAAGTCTTGGCTGGGATAAAGGTCCAATGTGTATGAGTGGTGGGTGCTTGAGCCCCAAGTGAATTGTCCTGACCTCATTATAAACTAAAATCCATGGCAACGCATTAAATAAAACTTAAAAGTAATCTAATTAATCATATTCAAAAAATTTAAAGCAACTAGATATTAATTTCTCTGGATTATCGTTTATATTGGATACTGTTTTGTATCATGCGTTTAAATTTTTAATAAAATTGTGTATAAAATGTGTTGATACCTGATGCTTTCTGAATTAGTTCTGTGTAGGTTGAATACTTTATCGACTAGAATCTTTGTTAGCTATTTCTGACATTCCTAGGGTTTTTTCTTATGATGTGAGGCTTTACAGCTTCCTGATTGCAGTTTTATTCATTTTGATTCTTAGGGATTTCACAAAGTTGACCCAGATCGTTGGGAGTTTGCAAATGATGGGTTTTTGCGTGGACAAAAGCATTTGTTGAAAAACATTCATCGACGCAAGCCAGTTCAGACACAACAATTAGGGTCTGTTGGCTCATGTGTTGAAGTTGGAAAATTTGGGTTGGAAGGTGAGGTTGAGAGATTGAAGCGTGATAAACAAGTCTTAATGCTAGAGCTGGTTAGATTACGACAGCAGCAGCATAATACTGAACGTGAAATGCAAACCATGAACCAGCGGCTGCAGGCTACGGAACAGAGACAGCAACAAATGATGTCTTTCCTAGCAAAAGCTATGCAGAATCGCAGCTTCCTTGCACAATTGATCCAGCAGAAGGAAAAAAGGCAGATGGCTGCAGCTAGAAAGAGGAAGCGTTTGACAGAGCAACAACAAACTTCACAAGGTGGTTTGGAGCCATCTGCAGAAGGACAAATTGTCAAGTACCAACCCAGTCCTAACGATACAACACAATCCTTGTTAATGGAGATGCTCGAGTTAGAATCAAGTTCAAAACTTGATCTACCTACTAGTGCCATGCAAGGACTTTTTGGTGAGCTTGGAGTAAATCCAGGAGAATTTGGACAAACATGCAATCCCGTAGCGGGAGAATCAATATCTTCAAAAGGATTTGAACAAGACATCGAGGAAGGGGCCTCAAATCCAATTGCAGGGAAAGCACACAAAATGTCACATTTGCAGCCTCCTGTTATTGCTCTGGATAAAGGTAAGCATGTGGAGAGCTTACAGAATGAAGATGCTCAACAAAGTGAAGGATATCTTGTTTCCTTTCCAGAAAGCATGGGCTTAGAAGAAGGAACTACAGATTTGATAGGCTTAGAACTGGACCTGCCATCAGTGGTTGATTTTTCTATTAACAAAGAGGAACCCAAATCTCATGAAGAGAGTAATGATCCATTTTGGGAACATTTCTTTGATGGTAATGCTCAGTCACTTGATTCAGGTGCTGAGGGGGGCCATAATTTTCTGGCTACTGGTTTGCATGGACCAGGGGAAAGTTCTGGAGCTGGGGAATGGTGGGAGAGTGAACCAAGCGTTGAAGATCTTGCTGATCAGATGGGGCAGCTTGCTAAGGACTCTTCAAAAGGCGAATAGTTATCTTCCCAATGGGAAGGTGGCATTGGAATTCATCAGTCAGAAATTTTGAAATTGCTTTGCATGCAGGCTTTCTTAAGAATTTTATTTAACAAGCTTTCATCATCTTCGCGACTTAAGCCTGCCAATTGTTTGCCCTCTACTCTTGAGCAAAGTATGTAGTAGATGTCTACATCCTGCCCATTGTTTGCCCTCTACTCTTGAGCAAAGTATGTAGTAGATGTCTACATCTTATCTTTTACCAACAGAGGTGTCTTAGTCTTTGATATTCCAGTTCTAATTCGTTAGGATGCTTATTGCTTTTTTGTCTGTCCTAGCAGGTGAATCTCTTATTGCTGTGAGCAGACTAATTAGCTTGGTCAGATGCCAGCATATTTTGAATCATGCAAATGAGATGGCATTGATAGCCAGCACAGCAGTCTGCAGGTCCATGGGATCATGAGTTTCATCATTAAACCTGTGTCAGCATTGAGAGATCATCAGCTTGTTTGATGTGCAATTTGCTTATGTAAAGACATTGTGATTCTCTTCGGAAGAACAGTGGCTTAATTGCATTAGCAATTACAAGGAAATCAATATGGTGCAATTTATTATGGGATCATTTGCAAGGCTGTTACATATAGTGCAATTTATCATGGGAATGTGTTCTCATAATTTTCTTGCAGAATCACGCTTGCTTACACGCTGCAGGGCTTATTGCTACTAGATGCGGTCATGGAAAAATTTAAGGCATTCCTGCAGCCTTATTTTCAGTGTTCCATGGGGACGCGTCCCCCCGGGGGATGCGTCCCCCCGTTTCCCGCGTCCCCCAGCACGGGGGGACGGCAAGGGGGACGTTTCCCCCCGTCCCCCTTTTTGGGGGACGGCTGAGGCCTGTGGCCTCCCGTCCCCGGGACGTCCCCCTTTTTGGGGCGTCCCTAGGGACGCCCAGCCGTCCCCGAGGATGGCCGGGCCCCATGGGGGACGCTCAGACCGTCCCCGGGGACGACGTGTCCCCCCGTTTCCCACGTCCCCCAGCACGGGGGACGGCAAGGGGGACGTTTCCCCTGTCTCCCTTTTTGGGGGACGGCTGAGGCCTGTGGCCTCCCGTCCCCGGGACGTCCCCCTTTTTGGGGCGTCCCCCATGGGGCCCAGCCATCCCCCACGGCTGGGCGTCCTCACCCAAGGGGGAAAAAAATAAAAATAAAAATTTAACTTAAAAAAAGGTAAGGGGTGGGACCCATTTTGAGTCTCACCCCCCATCAAACCCTAAACCTAGGCCGTCCCCGGGGACGGTCTGAGCGGTCCCCATGGGGCCTAGCCGTTCCCTTGGGCGTCCTCACCCAAGGGGGAAAAAATAAAAATAAAAATTTAACTTAAAAAAAGGTAAGGGGTGGGACCCATTTTGAGTCTCACCCCCCATCAAACCCTAAACCTAACAAAACAAGGAGTGAAAATCGAAGACTTCGTTTATTTCCACAGCAGCATGAAAAACTCTTTCTACACAGGTTTTTTCCATCTCAACATGAATGGTAAACAAATAATTTAACCAAGGATAGTACCTGGTTCTATTTGCAACAGAACCCTAGATGTTCTTGGCAAAATTTGCACCAGCTTTCTCTATTCACTGTCTCGCTTCCGTTTTTTTTTTTTGCCGGTGTCCCAAACCTCCGAGGGTTTACTGTTATAAGACCAAAAATGGTGCATTTCCAGCACCAAATCCATCTTATTCCATGTACCCCTCTCATTTCAATCAGAATCCACAAATGGGTTTTGCAAGAAGTCAACAAAATCAGAGGTTTGATTAGGGCATGGCTTCCATGAGGCAGTGCCATTGCATCCTCTTGCTAGTTTGCAGTGATGGTTCATTGCTAGTTTGCAGTGATGGTTCAGACCTACACTCTCTCTTTCACCAAAACTTAGGGTTCCAATATGAAGGCGTGCAAGAAAAGGGTTGCTTTATATTGATTTGTATAAGGTTAGCCCTAATTTGGTTCTTGCCCCTTTACTTAAAATCAAACTTTCAGGCTTACAAAATTTCCCCACCAAAGCCAACACTAAACTAATTCACTTGTGGGGTCTAATCCCCAAGGACCTATGGTAAGGGTCTTTGGAATTATGCTATAATGCCTTCATTACAAGACTAAAAGGAGGTTTATTTAAACAATACCAATTCTTTTGGTATAGTGACTGAAAATTTGGACAGTTAGTGACTGAATTATTTTAAAAATGAGTCTTTGTTTGAACATTGGTGGCTGAAAAAATGATGTTATTACTTAAAATGATGACTGTTTGAACACACTTGATATCCTTGGCTGCACCTTCAAGTTATAGTTGTTGAACTTGAAACAATTAAATGGCCGCAAATTAGTAACTAATATGAATATGAAAATGTTAATGACTCAATTATGGCTGCACTTATGTGTTAGTAACTAATCTGAATATGAATGGCTGCACTTACATAATTGATTAGTAATATGAAATATCATTTTTGTTGGGTGTAGAATTCTGAATGTGTAGATTATTCTAAATTTCTAAAAAATTTCAATTTTTATAGTATTATACTAGCCGTCCCCTAAAATCGGCCTGCTGTCCCCCACCGTCCCCGGAAACCCGTCCCCCCATCCCCCCGTCCCCTAGGCTCGTGGAACCTTGCTTATTTTGACATGGATTGGCTTCTTTTAATGGATAATTATTCTTTCCTTTTCGATTAAACTCTTCCATAAAACCTGATTGATGCAGCTTAGCTATTGATGATTTATGTTATTTTGAAGCTATTTTCTTTTTAAATATTGCTTCTGTTGGAAACATGTGACTGGTTATCCTCAGGTCCCTCGTTTGGAATTCTTATTTTTGTAGTAGGGTTAAGTCATTTACTAGGCTTAATGATACTGTTGATTACTAAAATTTAAGTTCTAGATGCTAACCTATTGTCATTAACATCATTGCAGACATTAAGTGGGAACCAGTCTTTTCTGGCGTTTCAACTTCCAGCATATTTGAGAGCCAGCTTTATAGATCCATAGATTTGGGATCCGGCCAATTTAAACTGGGGTTAACCTAAGATATGTTTCATAGCGTCACTCTGAGCCCATAAATTTAATACCAATACTTAAACACTGTTGGAGCATGGAAGGTTAAGCTCTTTCATAGTGGATGTGATGTTGCTACATTTATGTTAGAGCGGATATGTATAAATATGTGGTGCTTGTGGAAATGCAGTTTGTGCCCTAAGCTTCCTATTAGTCAGCTGAGTTCTTGGAGCAGTTTTGATCAATTCTGTCCATCTGCTTGCCACGGCTACTAGTGCAATGATTTCAATTCTGGTATGGATGTTTAGAACATATAACTATCTCAATTTTGCGCGTTGAGATTAGAAAGCTTTATATTGGGAGCATGCTGTGAAACAATTATTTAAATTAGTAAATGACCTAGTTGTTTCGTGTATGTTGAGATTAGGAGACTTTATATTATCTATTGGGAAGCATGCCATGTTATATATAATAACATATGTAATATATTAATAAGATTATTTCCAAGGGCTAGGTGAATTGGTAAGTGTTAGTCTGGCTGGGCATTTACCAAGAAGAGACCTAGGTTCAAACCTTGGGGGAATCCTGTTGCAAAGATAGTCGTCTGATCCGAATCCTTTGAATGCGTGCCAGACTGACAATGACGGTACAAGGTCCATTTCACGTCGGGCTATAAAATAATGAAGTGAAATAGGTTTGGTGGATGCGGCCCTTGTGGTTTGAATCTTGCTTGCCAACTACTAAAAATAATGTGGTTGTAACCAACTCTCCTATCAAGAAAAAAAATATATTAACAAGGTTTAAGTTTTGAAATTTAGTGCTTCTTGGAGAAGCTATAATATGCGAGTGTCTAATCTTGTAATGAAGCTCAAAGGATAAAGATAACAAAAAGAGTTTGGTTGTTGGGCCTTGTTGAAAGTGCAAATATAAAGATTTGTTTCAGGGACTTTGAGGTAATCTAAAAGTATTTCAAAGCAGGACTGCATAGAAACATGAATGGATAACTAAAGGTTGAAAACACGAAAAATTAGAGTTGTTTGTGTTTTTTTTTATTATAAAAAATTAGTTATATGAGATTGAAATGAGTTTCACTTATATATCTTGATCACGCAGTGGTATTGCAACAACTTGGAAACTATGCATGTATCCATTGGCAAGATTAAAACTTGGGTTTCTTCCTAGAAAGTTAAGGTATTTGATGAGTTGAGCTTGTGTCATTTGATTAATTAAGGTTCATCTATGAGATTGGAACTTTGATTCATGAAATGAAAATTTTCACTACCAAACAATGACATAGACCCCATGGGCAAGTTGTTAGTGCATGTTGAAAATGCAAATGGTAAGGATTTCTTTTAGGGCATAAGTCAATCTAAGGTGCTTTGCTTTTAATGCAAGAATGGTAATAAAAATAAGCTATTTGAGTGACAAATAGTAAGCAATGCAATACTATTGAAATCAAATAAATATAATAGTTAGTGACTATGTTTAAGAAATTTGTATGGTGCTTTAATGTTTGTTGTTTTGATGATGTTCTACTGGGAATTACAAAGGAGTTACACCAATGATTTGGTAGGTGAATAATAATAACATTGTTGTAATAGTAAGGATGCAATTGTGATTAAAAGCAATGCAAATAAAAAAGTATTTGACAATCATGCAAGTTTATATGAGTGATGACAACAATGTGATAACATTGGGAATTCAAAGTGATTTGGCTTCTTAGAGTTATCAAAATGACTTACAAAACCAATAGATCATAAACATGACAAAAAACTGCAAAAGCACAATACAACCAACTGAAAAATTGTAAAGAGTCGATGAAATAGAACACAAGGAACACACAACTTAAATAAGATATAGTATGAAGCAATTGTTGTGTAGGAGTTCCAGGGAACTTAAGTGAAAAATAGGGCCATGAAACAATAACGAAAAATAAAGGAACGAAATAGATGAAATAATCTTAAAATATACCTCTGTGATCTAATTTAGAGCATATTCTTCTTCAAATCACTATGATAAGCTACTCCACACTTGTATAGAGGTCAAGGCATCATATTGACTACATCATAATTGTTAATAAATTTCATAACGCAAGTAATGTCCCTTTCGAGGTCGAAGTATGACAGTAAAAGGGGGTAGATGGTGTGCTACTTGTAGTGGCTCGATTACTACCTTCAAAATCTAGCCAATAAGTGGTTATAAAGAACAAAGGAGAGTTTTGTAGCCATTGGAAAATCACTATAGGTACCAAATTTTGAAGGATGGTAAAAGAACTGGCTTAGTATGAAAAGAGTGATTCATCTTGAATTAGTGAAGCACCATTACGTAGACTAATCAATCATTCCTTTTGGAAGTAATGAATCATCGCTTTTTGTGCCAAGTAGTACGAAATTTGAGGAAAGTGACATTTTGTCATTATATGGCGTCCATGATAGTTAGAAGGCCATTAAATAGATTTTATAATACTTTTGGAGGAATGTACAGTTTAGAGCTGTATTATTTTGCTAAAGATGTCCCTAAACTAGAGGTTTTACTATAGGTATAAATGATTCAACTTAGGTAACTTACAAGTGAAATTTTTGTTATAAATATGAGCTATAGGTTCCATTGTAATGGTTTTTTTTGACCATTTGAAGAAATCAAAGCTACACTTTTTAGATTCTACATTGTTGTGTCAAACCAATTTTGGAATAATAGAAAGTCTATGCATGGTTTTTGCTTATCAACATTGCCCTTTTGATTTGTGGAATGCATGGTAATTGGGTTATTGTCCTTTTGTTTTCTATTAGTCCTTCCATTACTTCAAATTTCATGTTATTTGAATTTCTTCATATTCATTGTATGGCCATACACTAATTCTACTTTGGTTATGACAATATTATATTTTCATACATATTATTCTAATGTATCCTACATCCCCATCTCTCAAATTTTTATTTTTGTACTTAGATTAGATTAGTTTAGCATGATTAATGGGAAACTGACCTAAATTCAAAGGTTGAAGAAAACATATTTTCTCTCATTTTAATTGTTTTTTCTTATTAGGTAGGAAAACATATGATTTTGAAAGGATCCTTAACCTTTTACAATGAGAGACATAATAAAAATAAAAACAGTAAGCGAATCAAGAGGAGAACAACCCCAAGGTACAGGGGGACAAAAAAACCACATATAGGCAGAAGGAAGAAATTGCCTTCAACAAAAAGCAAGAGGGAGCACCTTATCAACCAAGGACTAAAAGAGACCAGAATTTGAAACTAGAACACACTAAGTTAAAAAGGTAGGAAAATCCTTCATCCAGATTTGAAGAGCATTTTGATTGACCCCTTGGTTGGCCAACAGGTCAACTTCCTTATTTCCTTCTCTAAAGGTGTGCCTAAATTCAACACCTTCCAAATTCTCAATGCAATGGTAAATATTTTCTATTAAATCTATAATGGACCAGTGGGAGGAATGATTTCCTTTAGCAATATTAATGACAAAAAGAGAGTCACCTTCGATCACCACCTTCTTTGCATTCAACTTTTCCAAGAGCATGACCCCTTGATAAAGCGCCCAAGCTTCAACAAAAACTAGACTGAACACCTAAGAAGTTAGCAAAGGCCAAAAGAATAACCCTTTGTCATTCTTGATGATTCCTCCAACCCCTACAATGCTTGGGTTGCCCTTAGCCGCCCCATCAAAGTTCAATTTTATCCAACCCTAAGGAGGCTACTATTTGACAAGATCTCTAAGATTGGGGGTGGGCAGACTGCAAATACCTTCTAGATTCAGGATACCCAGATGGCTGGCAAGCTTACCTTCGCTATGGGACCATTTATCATCTTTGATAGGGATTATGGAAACATTTTTTTCAAGAAATTGAGAATTTTAGCTTCCACATGCAAGGGACCCTTTTTAACATTCCTAAAAGCTCTGTTGTTTCTTTTATTCCAAATACCCAAAATAAAATGAGGCAAACAAAAGACCAACGATTTCTAAGCAGAATATTATAAAAGGGGGCAACCCACTGCAAACACAGGTCCATAATGGTATTAGGCATGACCTAGGGAACATTGAATTTGATGAGAAGATGGATAACTTCTAAGGAGAAGGGACACTCAAGAAACAAATTATTAGCATTCTCCCAAACAACTTCACACAGATAACACCTATTCAAAATGGGCAAGCCTCTTTTGTGAAGGTTTTCAATAGTAAAGATTTTGTTTTGGGCAACCAGCCAAAAGAAGAAATTTTAGGTATGAGGTGTTTGAACCATATCTTACTGGCTGGAAACCAAACCTCTTCCTCATCAAACTGAAGAAAGTAAGCAAATTTAACCATGAAGAGGTCCTTGTTATCTACTTTCCAAATAGGGAAATCAACTGATGGGTTAGGATTAAGGAGATGAATTCTAAGAATATTGGATAAAGAATTTAGAGCATAAATTTTCCTGGGGGAGGGGTTAAAAAGAGAAAGTCTTCCAAGTTTTTTTTCCATCCCTTACCTCAATAAAGTCAGTGACTCTAGATCCACAGGATTGCATAGTAAAGGGCTCTAAGTAGTTTAGAAGTTGGTCTCTAATCAAGGGCTCATTACAAATCCAACTATCATCCCAAAAGTTAACTTTTCTACCATCACCAATTTTCCATCTCAAGCCTTTTTTAATAATAAACCTAGAATCAAGAAGGTGTTTCCAAAAAACGAAACTCTTTGGATTGGCCTAAATATCAAGGAAATTACCATCTCTGCCAAGATATTTAGCTATTAAAATCTTTATCCATCCAACTTCATCCATTTTAAAAAACTTCCAACCCTATTTTGCAATAAGGGCCAAAGTCACTTGTTGTAGTTTCTTGAGGTCTAATTCACCCTTGCTCTTCCTAGAACATACTTGCTTTCAATCCACTAGGGGAAATCTATGTTTTTCTTCCATGCCTGTCCAAAGAAAGGCCTTTTGAATACTATCAATCTTTTGGCAAATTTTCTATGGTTTTTATTAGGGTGAAAAGAAAGGGATTTTTGAAAGGACCCCAACCCTTTTTTACAATACCACTCCTTTACATTAAATCAAACAATGAAGAATTAAATAAGTGTAGCAGTAGAACAAGACAAGAAGTCACATAAATCCCTTAAAGGGAAAAATGAAAAGCTTCACTTCCTATGACTACAAGAGGTGAATAAAGCTTGCAACCATTGATTAATAATTTAACCATACTTCTATCTATCATAAGCTTGCAACTCTGTCTCAACTATGCTCAACTCACTAGGAAAAGCATCCCTCCATAGAATTTGTTCAAGAGTGTCTACACCTTTATTGGCTAACCAATTCGTTGTTTGGTTGCCCTCTCAATAGATATGCACTATATTAACCTCTTATTTTGCAATGATCGTAATCACATCGCTCAATAGGAACCCTACCATAGAATAGTAACCCTATCATAGAACAATATCCCATTATTGCATCATTAAATAGGAAACCTTCCACAAAATATAAACCCTACCACAGAATAGTATCCCACCATTGAGACCATAGCTGCCACATCGCTTAATAGGAACCTTACCACATAATAGTAACCCTACCATAGAATAATATCTTGCAAAATGTTGTATGGGCCATGCTAACACCACATCCCATCACAACCATCGTCAGGATTGTAGCTGTCACATTATAGAACATGACCCTACCACAAAATAATATCCCACTATCACATCACTCAATAGGAACCAACGAATCACTTCCTATGACTACAAGAGGTGAATAAAGCTTACAACCACTAATTAATAATTTAACCATAATTTTGTCTATCATAAGCTTGCAATTCCCTCTCAACTATACTCCTCAACTCACTAGAGAAATCATCCCTCCTTAGAATTGGTTTAGGACTGTCTACATATTTATTGGCCAACCAATCTATTGTTTGGCTTCCCTATCGATAGATATGCACTATATTAACCTCTTCCAATGATACAATGATCTCTCTTGCATCTGATATAATGTCTAATATGTTTCAACTAGCTTCATTCTTACCCCTTAAGAAATTAAGAATATTTAAAAAGTCACCTTCAATAATAACCCTCTTTATATTCAGCTGCTTCATTAAGCTCATGCATGTGAATAGGGCATTTGTTTCTTCCATATGGTTGGATTGAATACCATAAAATTCCACAAATGCCACTATGATCTTCCCACTTGGATTTTTGAAAATTCCCCCTCCCCTTGCCCTACTAGGGTTTCCCTTAGCTACCCCATCAAAGTTCACTTTAATCCAACCGAGTTGAGGTGGTTTCCAAACTATATTCCATCTAACCATTTTTTTGGGGTCAATATTATAATTTTGGCTTGTAGGAAAGCCCCATTTTAAAGCAATTCTAGCTTTTACCACCCTTCCTCCATCATTATAATGAGGTATAGTAGAAAAAATATCCTTAACTGCAACTAGTATTCTGTTGAAGGTTGAGATTTCATTCCTGTATATTTCCTTAAATATTCTATTCTTTCTTTCTTTCCAAATGCCCCCAAAAAAGTGAGGTAGCGCTAGCTTCCAAGCTTGAGATAATCTTAATTTGGAAGAGAGATTTCCATTGTTCTAATACATTTGTAACATCCTTTGGCTTCACCCACTAAATTTCAAATTCCTTCATCATCAATTCAAAAACCCTTGAAGAGAAGGGACACTCCATAAACATATGCTTGACTAATTCTTCACTTTTAAGACATAACACACATCTATTAGGGAGAGAAAATCCCCTTCTCATTAAGTTGCCCAATGTTAAAATCTTAATTTATACAACCAACCACATGAACTTAGGAATTAAAAACTTACTCCAAATATTATTTGCATCAAAGCTACCTAGGGAGGAAGAGATTTGGAATTCATATCATGATTTAACTGAATAGCTACCCGAGGGATTGGAGGCCCAAATAATAGTGTCTTTGTCCTTATTTTGGCTTAAATGATATCCTTGTAGCAATTGATTTATCTTCATAATTGCTTGCTAAATGTCCCTTGAACTAGAATGCCTACGATCTTTTTCCATTGCTTACCATCAATTCCTCTATTTATAAAATCTTTGACTTTTGTTTCAAAGGAATCAACCAAAATTTCTTTAGCAGGATTCAACTCATCAATCAACCCTAGAGGAGTATCCATGAGCCATGAGTCTTCCCAAAAATCAATCTAGGAGCCATCTCCAACCTTCCACTAAATCTATTTCCAAAGAAGCAGTCTTATCTTAACCAAATTATTATAAAGAGAGGAACCTAGAGGAGGGTTTGCACATATTAGAAAACAGTTGTCATTCTCTATATATTTAGCTTTGATAATCTTTATCCATAAGGTCTCATTATATTGAATCAACCTCCATCCAATTTTGCTAACCAAGGCTTTATTAAACCCTTTCATTTTTCTCAGTCCTAATCCTCCTTTTTTAGGATTACAAACCCTATCCCAAGCTACTAAGGATATTATTTGTTTTTCCTCTATACCAGTCCATAAGAATCTCCTTTGAATTTGTTCCAACTTGTTTGCTACTTTAGTTGACATTTTAAATAAATATATGTAGTAAATAGACAAGCTTTGTAGAGTTGTCTTCACCAACTAAAGTTTCCCAGCTTGGCTTAAAAGCACCCTTTTCCACCTTGCTAATTTTTTCTAAAATCTATCCAAAATAGAATTCCATAATTCTTCCTTCATTATGCCTTTAAACATGGGCATCCCTAAGTACAAGGAGAGAAACTCCTCTACTCCATAGTTGAGAAGTCTAGAAATTCTTTGTTGCATCATTATTAGATTATTAATAAAGTAAACCTTGCTCTTAATAAAATTTATCTTCTAATTAGAAGCATATTCATAAGTTTCAAGAATGTATTTTATCTCCCTCGCCTCAATTATAGAAGCTTGGCCCACTAAAATGGTATCATCAACAAATTATTGATGAGTAATTGCCTCAAGATTTGAAGTTGGTTTAAAACCTTTAAACCTTGTAGAAATCCTATCTATAGAGAATGCTCTCCCTAATGCTTCTTCCATTATAATAAAAAGATATGGGGAGATAGGGTCTCCTTGTCTTAAGCCTCTCTCACTACTAAAATACCCTACAGGTGCCCCATTAACAATTACCGAGAACATGGTAGAAGAAATATAGGTCCTAATCCATTGTCTCCAACAATCATGAAAACCAAAATTTTCTAAGACTTTGTTGTGGAAGGACCATGAAACCTTGTCATATGCTTTACTCATATCCAATTTAAGGATCATCTTAGCATTTTTGCTTTTCTCCATGAAGTGAATAACTTCAAGAATAGAAATTATTCCATCCAAAATTTGCCTTCCCTTCACAAACCCTCCTTGCTGCTGAGAGATCATTAGAGAGAGGAGTTCCTTTAATATACTGGCCATTAGTATGGTTACAATTTTAAAAATAGTATTACAGATGACGATCAACCAAAAATCCTTGAAAGTGTTTGCCCCTTGTTTTTTAGGAATTAATACCAACGAAGTAGAGTTAATGTCTTTTGGAAGACTGCCTGTAACTTGAAATTCCCTTACAACTGCACTAAAATCTCCAATTATATTCCAAAATGGTTGAAAAAACCAGTTGGAAATCCTTTCAAACCTTTGAAATGGAATTGCAGGTACAATTAAAGTTAAACATATCTATAAATCAGTAGTTTTTTGGCATGCCTAGTAGGAGTAAAGACTCAATTTCCATATTGAGATCAAGCTGAGTCCCTTAGAAATTAGATCTATGCAATTTAATTTAAATTTATTACATTGATTTACACCTAAACCTAAATATATCCATTAGATATATTATTTTGTGGCCTTGAATTTGTTAGTATCTTCATGGAATGATGAATTCGATACAAATTCAAACAAATTTTTATGTGAATCAAAGTTCAAACTAAGGCTACCACGTTTGAACTTTGATTGATCTTAATTCTTTTAGATTTAGGAATTTAAAAGTTTTAAAATTTCACCAATTGTGGAAGTGACGATTTACCACTTTTCATAGTGTTTTGCTAATAGATTCTAAGAAAATTTGATCTTTTAGAAAAGGTAATGATTTGCTATTGGCGAAAAGCGCTTTGGAAATTTTTTTGGAAGAAAAATTCCTCCAAGTTAGGTAGTGATGACTCACTGTTTATTTGAAAAATAATTTTATAGAGGAGATAAACAAGTCAAACCAAAATATTCTTTGACTTCCCCCTTTTATTTTGTGTTGAAATAAAATCAAATTAAGGCTAACCTAAATATTCGTTGAATTTTTTGTCCTTTATATTTATTTAAATAGAACAAAAAGTAGGGATATGGTAGGTAGTAGATAAAATCTAATTGCTTAAAATAAAAAGTACTAAAAATTCGAAGGAAATTACCTCAATTAACATTTTAGGTAGAATCATGCCTTGAGTGTACAAACGTATGATTCTTTGTTATTGCACCTTCTATAGCTAGACCATGATTCTAAGACCTGCAAAAGAAATAGAAACTTGATAAAGAAAATAGCTTTTTGGGATCTACTAGGTGAAGGAGACAAAGAACTTCCTTACTTTAGACTTAAATCCCCAAGGTCCTTTAGATGACCAAAAATGAATACAAGGAATGAAATGTGCAACCATAGACAACAAAAATATGCTTTGTACAGTTAAGGGTATGATTTCGCACTGAGAGTCGAGTGCAGAGGAACAACAAGTTGATTATTGATGCATAGATGTAGGATAGTGGTCAAGGAGGAGTAGAATTATACCTTGTCAGGTTATGGTATGATTCTACCTATGATCAAAAGTAGATATTAGACAGAGTGTAGATAATTTTCAAATATTGATCTAAGAACAAAGAGATAAGAGTCAACTTTAATTTATAAATTTCTAAGAACAGGTATTGGATATAGGGGATAATCCAAGTGAATGTAATAGCAAGAATCATACCTTGCTTAAACAAGGTGCATTTTTTATTATAGGGGATAAAACAAAAAGCACAAGGATAAATGGAAATAAGGAGGATACTATCAAAGGATAGAAAAAACAAAATAGGATCCAATAGGTTAGAATTAGAGGAGAGAGGGAGAAAGAACTTACCCAAAGCTTTTGGTCATAGAATTGTGCTTTGAATAGATCAAGGCATATTTTGCCTTGTGTGCCTGCATAGGGAGAAATAGGCCCAAGAACTGGTTTTCAAGCTTGGAAGAGTGGCAAGAAGGCACAAAAGAAGTTAAGAATTGAAGTGGAAGTATGCTATTATTGCAAATACAAAATAAATAGACTAGAGTGTCAAGGTTTTAGTACAATAAAGAGTGACAAAGATTAAGCAAGAGGTTAGCATACAAAATAATACAAAAAAAACATCAAAAGGAGCAAAAAGAGAAGAGATAACAACCAAGTAGAGAGTAGATTCTCTCCTCTAGTCTTCCCAAAGTCCTTTAAAAAGAGAGCAGTATCACCACCTTGAGAGTTTAGAGCATGAGAGAGAAAAATAAAAGAGCAAAGAGCCAGAGTTCCTTTAGTAAGAAAGTGCTTGTTTGAATGAGATCCCAAGGCCTCAATTTATGGGATCCTTTAGTAAGTATGAGTGATGGGAGAGGTAGACAGGGTTTTCAAAATGAATCTTTGAAATGGTAAGACAAATACAAAAATGACATCTTTGGGGGATAAATGCAGTGAAGAAAATTTGATGTTTAATACTTCACACCATGTTTTTTGAGCCATCTCCTATATTTTAGGGGATAATTTCCTCTATTTTTGGCACCTTTTCTTAAATGAGGATTTAATTAATATTTTATTAATTTAATATTCCTCAAATGATCCAGATACTAGGGTGCCATATTTTAGGAGGATTTATTTATTATTTAACTCCAAAATTTGTTCCTTTGATCATTCCTAAAATTTAGGAGCTTTTGTAGTTAAGTAGTCATAGTGGGAGTTGTAATGCATAAGTTGTTCCCAACAATTATCCTATGATTTAGGATTGTGTTAGTTAACTATGCACATGCAAAAGCTTTAACTTAGGAAATATTTTTTTAGCATATCCAATAAAGCATCTTGTGTGATGCTCATAACTAGTTGATATTTTTAGGATATTCCAATCATACCTAGGCATTGAAATTTTGGGTATTTTTACCTTTTTTCTCTTCATTATTGTAAGAGAGATTACATAATACAAGTTGAGAGCAAAAATAATAATAATACTATTATATGATTTTTTTGCCATATTTCCCATATAGTTTGTGTATTGTATCTCTTCTACAATTGTAACTTTTTTTTACATTGATTCAGCTATTGGATGAACAATATTTTTCTACCATTTATGGTTTATTATCTTTGTTCTTTGTAGGTATAATCATATTATAGATTCAGCCATTGATTGCTAATTTTTTAGTCCATGTTATTGTTGCAATAAATCAAAAATTCCAACCATCTTATTTTGTATTCAATCTCATAATATTTCATCTTGTGCAAGCTAGTAGAGGTTCCTTTGTCTCTTCTACATAGCATTAAAATATTCATTTGGTATTAGAGCCAATATTTCTATTGGGTTAGAGATTTTTTCTTGTTATCATGGTAGAAAATAGGGCTAGTACTATTCCCCTTCATAATCCCATGTTTAAGGGTGAAAAATTCAAATATTGGGGCATACACATGAAGATTTTTTTGATTTCACAAGATTTGTGGAGTTTTGTCTTGTAGGGATAATTTTGAACAAACAAATGAATCAACTTTAAATGCTCTTACTCTTGATGAAATGAAGGATTTTATGGAGAATAGGAAGAAGGATGCAAAAGCTCTTTTTGCAATTCAAAGTGGGATAGATGTTTCTATCTTTCCCAAGATTGTTGAATGTTCACAATCAAAAGTTGCATGGGATACACTAGAAAGTGCCTATAAAGGATATTCTAAGGTGATAATAGTTAAAATACAACTCTTAAGGAGGGAATTTGAATCCTTACACATGAGTGAAAATGAATCCATTGAGGTTTTTATCACTAGAGTTCAGAATGTTGTAAATTCTATTCATTCACATGGAGATATTCTTAATGAAACAAGAATAGTTGAGAAGGTGTTGAGAAGCCTTCCTAAGAAATTTTATCTGGTTACCATAGCTATTGAAGAATCTAGAGATTTAGAAAAACTAACTCTTATTGAATTACTTGGTAGCCTTTAAACATATGAGCACATGATGAGAGATAGAGAAGTCCTTGATCAAGCATTTCAAGGCAAGTTGAAATTGAATGAACAACAAGCCCATACAAAAGAGTCCTCAACAACTATGATATGATGACAACACTGATTGAGAGGTGGTACCCAAATTCATCTACTTTTAGGCTATCAATAGGAGAGATGTTGATCACACTAGAGGATGTATGATGGATTTTGAGAGTATCAATCTAGAGGTGATAGGTCTACCAGATGTAGGACAGTGGACGAGCCTAGAGAAATTGATCAAGAATCCAAATTTTAAGGTGACTAGTAGTAGAGTACATGTTAATGAGTTGTTTGAGTTACATGGATTAGATGTGATGACATTTCTATTATGTGAAATTACTTCAAGGATGATTCTAAACCACATGAGTAGATGAATCTTTCCATGGGTATTTGGAAAAGTGATCAAAGACATGTAAGAGCAATAAGTCTAGTTCACTTGGGAACCACTGATATCAACACGCCTAATACTAGATCTTATATAAGTCCATGTATAGGAAGGGAAAGAGTTGTGATATGCCATGATACTCTAGGTATGGTGTTGGAAGCACATCATATTGTGAGAACCATTAGGACTATCAGGGTAGATGAGAGATGTAGAGATGGATACAACATATAGATAGGACTACGACTTTGAGTGGGTGCTAAGGATATTCAGAGGATATTTGACATTGGCACAATGGATGGTAGATGAGTTACATGATCATTGTATGATATGGAGGCGATGGAGAAAACACTAGGGTGGTAGGAGTAATGGTTTAACCTAGCCCATGGTTGTCAAATTAGGTAGGTGATTACTGATCAAGGGAAGAAAGTGCTACACAAATATGATTGGATGACATGACAATTTGGGTCCATCTAGTAGTTTTCAAAGTTGTAGGATTAATGGTATCAACAGGAAAATAGGTAAGAGAAAAGAGTGGGAGGATGACTAGATACCACTAGTTCTATTGAGAAGGATAGGGATGATCCACTTATGATGGATCTAGGAGTAGCTCATGGGTACTAGAGATGGTATCAAGAGTTTAGGTCAACATAGGTTTCACTAGCTATGTCGATCAGGAGATATAGAGTGATAAGCTTAGAGATATAATGAGCTTGGAGATGTGGATCAAGGATATGAGAGAAAAGGTAGGTTAGGATAAATGGTTAGATAGAAACATAAGGGTCAACATATAAGAGGGATAAGTTGGAGGTGGTTTTGACACTTGGTGAGGAGCTAGAGATAGGTATTATGCCTATGGAGGAGTGGTTTTTTGGAGAGCAAGCAACGACAGGGCCTAATATAGCTACAAAGGATATTGGGTTAGTTAGTATGGAGGAGATCCTTGAGAGGGTTGGTCAAATAAGCTCTCTTCACCAAAGGCTATAAGAGATGGAGGCTCAGATGAGGGGCTATGAGTGGACCATAGTCTTATATGGGGAGTCATAAAAGGACATGTCAAACCTACATATAAAAATCAGAGTAGTGATAGTAGAGAGGGATTAGTTATAGGTAGATCAAACCCAAATATTAGTCTAGCTAGGGACCAAGATTGACCACTTGAAAATAAATTAGGACACAATGTAAGTAGATATTGGTAAATTATGGAAAGATATGGCTAGGCTAGATCAAGAGAGGTAATAGGCAAGGGAAAAGGGAGTATTACTTGGGGCTAGTAAGAGCCAAGATCACGTGATTATTTTCCTAAGGGAGGATAGAGAGTAGACATGAGAGAAGAGGGAGTAAGACCTAGAGGAGGCACAGGTAGAGAGAGATTGAATGATTTATTATAGTACCTTCAAACAATAGGCCATGTATGAGGGGCAGAGATAGTTGTCACCACTCGTCTTACACTCATGAAGTAGGAGTAGGATCCAATCATGGACCTTGTTAGTGTCATGATCTATGGATATGCCACTATTGCCACCACCATCATTTGTAGGAGGTTTTGTAGGAGAGACTAGCTCTCAAATTTAGCTATAGGAGATGGGATAAATGACTAAGTTGCTAATTTTAGGGATTTTGTGACACCAGTTCATCAATGTTAATGTATACTAAATTAATTTTATATAGATTTTAATTTGTTATTGGCTTGATAATGTGTGTTATCATGTTTGTGTGATGATGCATATATGATGATAATAATTTAGCTTAGTTATGTGATGAGAAAACAGATAAGATAATTGATTAAGATAATTGAATTTAGGAATGCATAAGATTATGATAGATTATATTTTGATTATTATAGATTTTTTGATGAATTTATTTATGAGGGAAATGATGAGAGAAGAGAGGTGTAGAATGAGTGGGAAGTAGAATTATGGAACCTACACTATGTAAAAAGTACGAATGGTGATTAGTTAAGGCATATATTAGTAATATAGTATAATAACTATGTACAACATCTAATGAAGGCCTTTCTGACCAATATGGTTGATAGTCAATTAAGGCCTATAGTAGTACTATAGTATAATAACTATGTATATCAACTAGTGAAGGACTTTATTATTAATATGGTCGATGGTCAGTTAAGGCCAATAAGAACAAGATGAATAGTGGCCAAGTAAAGGCCTATATATATAGTATAATAGCTATATACAAAGGCGGTAAACACTTATAAGTAGTATGAACAGTGATTAGTTAAGGCCTATATGAGCACTTTGAGCAGTGACTAGTTAAGGCCCAAATGAATAGTGGCCTGTTAAGACCTAAAATGATCAACGACCTGTTAAGACCTAAAATGAGCGATTGATGAGGATGGGTTATAGGAAATATCATGTATTGCTAATGGTTCTGAAATGAACTATAAAAACATAGATTTATAAAGATAGCTATGGTACTTACTAAAGAGCAAATAGAGATAAAAGTTGTATAGAAAATCAAGGTGACATATCGAATAATCCCACTTCCCATAATAGGTAGGTATGTGAGACTTTGTATATCTATTGAATATGGGTGTAGTGTGTACCAAACATCATAAAAGCATGGGTACTAGTTTAGAGGTCAAGGGATAAAGAAAAAATTTATAGAATAAGTGGTCGAAAGAGCAAAGTGTACTAATTTTAAGGAGTATAATGCATAGAGGACAATATTGACATAACTACATGTAACGAAAATTCTTCTTTCCAAATAATTGATAAAAATACCTATTGAGGTATACTAATCAAGTAATTCTAAATAAGGGTTTTATCCCCATAAGATGTGTGAAAATATAAGGGACCAAATAAAAAGGATGTTGATCCCCTAATATGTTACTTTGGATAGGTGGAATTCACCTTTTGTGTTGGATATATATGTAAGATGTTGCATACCAATCAACAATGAGAGAGGAATTCCAACTCATCGAGGGTCACAAGATATGAATCAAAATTACCCAAGTAACAACACAATGCATTGTATTCAAAAAGCAGAGGCAAGAAGAGATTTTTGGTTAGGTGGAGGGGAAAGGAGATAAAAAAATTTAAGATGATTTGATGCCAAATAGTCATATATTGTTATGCATGTTATGAAACTAATACATCTTATCAACTCATCTCATTGTCCAAAAAACTAGGAAAAAAAGTGAGAGAGAAAGAGTGCAAAAAATATTTTGGTAACCTGAAGAACCTACAAGATATTTGGATAACGTAGTCTAATTCATAACAAGTATATTAAGGTATGCATGTTAAATATTAGGCTTACCTTATACACATATTTTAATATTTTATAAATTAATGAAAAAATAGAAAAATTTGGTAAGTTTAAAGACCATTGAGAGATGTTAATAGGATAGCTAGATGCCTAGAAAGTTCTCTATGGTAGAAGTGTAAGAGACTAGGCATATACGACCCCTATTGTATTGATGTATTAAGATATAGAGAAGTGGAGGGAATCCCAGTTAGATTTGGCTATTGAGAGACAATCACAAAATAACTAGTGGCCTATCAAATGTTAAATACAACATTTGTTAGATATCTAGCCTATTCTTCCCTCACCCCTTAAAAGTCAAAAGGTCAACAAGGAAGGATATCAGAAAGAATCAGAGAGAGAACATGATAGTTCACCCAAGGGCCCCAAGGGCCTCTAGAATCCATCATAGTATGTTAGTTTATTGATCCCTTGCTTTAGAAAGCATAAAGTGCTAGGTTCAATAAAGCATATTATAATGAAGAATTTATAATTAAGGAAAGGGAACTAAAGAGTAAAGGTTATGATAGAGATTGAGATAGAAGAGAGATGAACTTCAAGGATGATAAAGTAGGTATAAGGTTATATTAATTTGTTGTCTTAAGGAAAACTAAGTGTGGGGATGAATAAAATAGACTATGGATCCTAAGATCATAAGGAAAATGAAAGGAATAATGAAGTTGTGTGACAAAAAGCATTGGATATGATGCAAGCATGATTCTATAACTTGTCAAGGGTTTATTAAATACTTGCTTAGTCATAGGTGACACTTGCCTTGAAGGAGATCATCGGGTCAAATTAGTAATGATATCAATGGTCAATGATACAACTTGAGGCTAATGAATGGAGGATGTTTTGGCTAACTCATAAGTCAACAAGGAGTGATGGTACTAAATATTGACCAAGAGATGGTACCAATGATCAAGTAGTTAGTTGTTAGTACCCCACTCTCTCATTGTATTAGGAATAAATGAGGTAGATATGACATAGTTGGTTTGTAAGCTAAAATTTATCAAAATTACAAGTTACATGATTTTAAAATAAAATGCCAAGAAAAGGAGTCACAGAGCCACTAGTTTCAGTTACATAGAGCTAAGGGGAATGATAAGTCCATATCCTAACACTTATCATAATTTGACATCATTACAACTTGTGTGACTAAAGGTGGTCATGGAAAGGATGGAGAAGGTATGATCAAGGGCAAGGAAAGAGGGGTGATGAACACCTTTTGGCATCCTTAAAAGTACAAAATGATACACCCATGTAAATGTATAATACTATTAAGACAAGTTAAAACATGTTGCATGACAAGGGCACCAAGGAGGAAAATAAAAAGTTCTAGATAAGGGTCGGATGCTATGGTCATAAAGAACAACTATAGGTGATGGAGGTTGTTATGCTTAGATATAATATTATTGTATAAGATAGGAAGAGACATAACCTAATCCTTTAGTATATTATCTATGAATAGAGCATCATTCCACAAGGGTTTTAGACGGAAGTGGTGTGAAATTTTATAAAAATGTGAAGATGAGACAAGATTTTAAGTAGGGTTGAGACTATGGTCATAAAGAAAAACTAGAGGAGGAGGATGTCATTATGCTCAAATGGGATGTGATTATGTATTTGAGGAGAGGACATACCTACTTATTCAATACATTATTTATGACCATAGTATCATATCATAAGAGGCTTAAGGTGAAGTGATCAATAAATGATAAACTTGATGGGCATGCAATACTTGCTTTATCCTTAAAGAAGATCCTAGGATGGAGAATTTAAAGACATATTAGAGTTGTATTGAATATGGAATCTATGATGAAATCAAGACAAAAATACCCCCACATATATAATGAATGCATATGATAGGTTTATGTATATGTATGCATGGTACAAGAAGGCAATAATATCTTGATCTAGCAATATGTGCAAGGGATAAACATTATGATCAAGGTCACAAAGGGAGGTCAATGATTCTTCTGTTCAATTAATAAATGTAAATAAATGAATTGTATGTATTTTTTAGATGAAAGAGAGAATTTTTGATCCCTATAATACTCTAAAAGAGGAATTATGAGAGGAGTAGTACATCGAGTAGATGATACAAAATGAGTGATGATCCTCAAATATGGAGTATAGAATTAAGGTGTTGCCCCCACACATGATAATTATAACTTAAACTAGAACAATTTTTGAAAGGATCCTTGAACCTTTTACAACCTAGAAGTAGAAGCTTCCAAGGAATAATAAATAGAAACCAATATGGAGCAATCCCACCTAGGGGATCTAAGAACATGCACAATCCTAAAATTTTGACCAACAAAACTAAATAGAGAAGACTAAGATGTGAGAGAAAGCAAATAAAAAGGAGAACATATTTGCACTCTTGCATACAAGACACTTGTTCATATTCTCTTTTTTATGACACTTGTGCATTTCCTACACATTGCACTCTTACATAAAGGAGAAATATAAATCACACTCTAAACCATAGACTCAAACCTAATCTATTACATATTTACAAATGTACCATGAAGGTACCATGGGGGTACATTAGCATGTACCAAATAATGTAATATATCTCAAAAAACCCTTCAATATGTTCTTTATGATCATAGTGCCACTACCTAAAGGATGAAACAAGGAAGAAGTATAATAATGCCCCTATCACCTAGACTAGTGTCATCATCAAATCCTTGTGAAGTCCCTGATTCTACATGAAATAAGCAAATCATGCAAGTGTGAGAAAATAATTATGTATATAATTATGAAAAACAATCATGCAATGATTATAAGTAGTTATGAAAATGAATTGTCAAGCAATCATGTAAGGTATGACAAATAGATATGCACATATGGGCAAATGGTCATGTAGTATGATCAATGAGGTAATGCAAAGTTATGCATAATATAATTTTAGATGCATAATATTCATAGGTTATTTAAGTTAATTTACATAAAGGGTAGCAAGGTGATAGGCTTTAGATCCAAATTTGGTAGTTACTTTTTTTTGGCCCTAACCAGTTAGGCTCAAATTTACCCTTAAGTTCAACTCAATTATTGGTATTATTTTGATTTTATTTAAGAAAATCCTCTATTTCAAAGGAATGATTGTGCATATTTTTAGTATAAGTAATTTTAAGCTTATTTTTATAAGCACAAATATGCTTGAAAGCATTGATGCAATTTTCATCAAGGATTTTCAATTAACTAAGGTGAGCTAGGCGATATTAATCACCAACTGAAGAATCTTTCAACAAAATTCATAAGGAAGATATTTAAAGTTTAAAGGGGAAAATTGACTCCATGTTATAAACTAGGGCATAAGAATTAGTTTTATTTGGAGTGAAACACTAGTGTGATATTCCCATAAAGTAGGATAGAGCTAAAAATTTCAATCATGGTAGGTTTTGTTAACCAGTTTCTTTAAAATTTTAATCAAAGTTTTATTTGATGCTCCAACTTGACCATTACCGTGAGGGTAATAATGAGTTGACCATTTTTATGAATAAAATTAAGCTAAACCCCTTAATGGTCAACCCATTAATTACTTAAGGTTAGAGAAAATGGTTTAGGATAAACTTAAATAATTGAGAAAAAGGCCACAATCAAATCTCTAATTCTTATATGACATCAAATTATCTAATCTCCAATGGCATCAACATGGTTATTATTGACCATTTTTAGCTTGACCATTTTATCTGCCATTAATTAATTAAGGGGTAGACCATTTTTGTTGAATAAATAATTTTGGACCATTTTTCATCTTGACCATTACCTTGAGGGTAATGGTGGAGAAAATGGTTTAGGATAAACTTAGATACTTGAGAACTAGTGATAGTGGATAAATACATGGCTTCTACCAAATTAGTAAAACATTTTTTAGCAGTGATAACCATAAAATGATGTAGGATTAAATTTTCCAATGATGTTTAAACCCCACATGGAGAAAGACCAAGGGGAAGCAATTGGTTAAAGGTTTATGAAGGAGAATGAATGAGATTATCATGTCATTGGAATTTGTCACAATGTCAAATATTATTACATGAGTATTTCTCCACAGAAGACCAACAATATCCTAAATGAAGGAGCTTCTTGGTAATGGCATTACCACTAAAATATCCACTGCATGATCCTTTGTGAGCTTCCTAGATGATATTTTTGGTTTTATCATGGACTAGGTATTGTAATAGCATGCCATAAAAGGAGCACTAATATAAGATATATTTTATGATCACAAATAGATAGGCTCTTCTTCGTAAATGCTTTGATCATTGTAATCTAAGCCTTCAAGAAAAATGTCATCCTTAATGAAGGTAAATATATCTTTATGCCAAGTATTAGAGGGGGAAGATGATGTTTTGATAACAAATATATTTAGATGTGATTGATTTGAATTGAGGGTAATTGGTTCCCTTAAATAATGAATGATGACCATTGCCTAATCATATTCCAATTTCAAAGGGATTAGAGATTTTATTGTGGCCATGTTATCAACATGGTGATTATTGGATCGTGTGATAGATTCCATGGTTCTTTTGTCAGAGGTTGACATAATATTTGTAACAATGTCTTTGTAGGGATTTAAATTATCCTTAGTGTGATAAACACCATTTAATTTGTTTATCACAAGTTGAGAATACCCAAAGACAAAAAGCATTTCTACATCTAGAGCTAAAGTGGCATAAAGTCGTAGAATGAGGGTCTCATATTTTGAAGTGTTGTTTGTACAAGAAAAACATAAATTGAAAGAAAGAGGGATTAAAAACTTTTAAGGAGTGACTAAAATTATCTCTATCCTAATGCCTTTTACACATCAAGCATCGTCGAATTATAGAGTCCAAGAATCTTGAGATCTGGTTTCAATGGTGGAGACACATTCATCTAGGAAATCTACAACAATAGGCATGTTGCATTTAGAAGTGTTACGGATAATTTATAAATAATAACTTAGCCTTTGATTGTTTTTGAATAATAAATTCTAAATAAAATTTGCTAAGGGTAATAATCCATTTTGTGGTTTACCCTGAAAGACGAGGCTTTGGCATAAGGTAGAGTAGGGAATCGACATTTGCAATAAAAAAGATTTTATGGTTGAGCATGTAATGTCATAATTTTTGGAATGCAAAAACCACAACAAGGCATAATGTTTCTAAAGGCATATAATCAGGTTTCAAAACTAATAAGGGTTCTACTAATGTCATAAATTGTCCTTTCCTTGTGTTACTCATTATATTGGGCTGGCATAACTTTGAAGGCATGACTAGTTACAACAATATATAATAACAAAGGCTTATAAAGGGTAAGAGGAATTTAAAATAGGTGGGGATGTGAGATATGCCTTTAAGGCATCAAATTCTACTTTTCATGTATCATCCCAATAAAATTCAACATCTTTGTGCAAAAGCTTGAAAAAAGATTGATATTTATCTACAAGTTGTGATATGAATCTTCTAATAGCTCAAATTTTTCCTTAAAGGCTATGCAATTTAGTTAGATTTCATGGTGGACGTATATCATTAATAGTTGATATCTTATCAGGATCTACTTCAATGCCTTGTCTATATACAATAAATCCTAATAACTTTCCAAACATTACTCCAAAAATATATTTAGATGGTTTAAGGTAAAATTTAAACTCTCTTAATCTTTCAAAGATATGCCTTAGGTCTTAGACAAGATATTCATGAGGGTTGATCTGCCAAGAAGGTCATCAACATAGTCCTCCATGATATCATGTATCATATCATGAAAGATATAAGTCATGGCCATTTGGTAGGTGACATCTATATTTTTCAATCCAAATGGTATAACTTGATGGCAAAATGTGCCCCATAGGGTTATAAAAGTAGTTTTTTTTTTATCTTCAAGAGCAATCTTAATTTTATTATACTTTGAAAAAACATCCATAAAAGATAATGTGACATAACTGACAGTAAAATTGATAATCTTGTCAATATTAGGTTGAGGAAAGTCATCCTTAAGCAAAGCCTTTATGTCTTGAAAGACAATACATATTCTGATAGTACCTTATTTCTTAGCTATAGGAATGATGTTGGAAATCATATTGGAATAATAAATAGCTTTGATCAATCCAACATCAAGGAGCTTTTGAAGATCTTCTTTGAACAATAAAGTAACCTTAGGGTGCATTTTATGAAGCTTTTACTTAATGGGTTTTACATTAGGTTGAACTACAAGGTGATGGGAAACTAAGGAAGGGTCTAATCCTAACATTAGGCATAATACCAAGTGAATATATCTTGAAATTTGGTCAAACATTTAGTGAATTTATCACACTCGTCAAAGGTTAAATATTTACCTAGCTTAAGGGTTTTAGACAAATCAACAGTTCCAATATTGACATCAAGGATTTCTTCTATGAGGATGTGGGATTCATCCTCAAATTGAGTATCTAGCAAGATCCCTAACTGTTTGAGATATTTAGGAGTAATGGATATATGATCACCTTCTTTAGGCTTAGTGCATTCAATATTAGCTACATGGGAAAATGATCCATCAAAGAATAAGTCATCTTGAAAGATGTCTTCATGAGGAATATCACATAAAATCTTCCCTTTCGAATAGTCCTCCTAAGTAGTAGTTTAGGATGAACCAAGGTTATAATATTTATAGTTAAAAGTGTTTATGGTAGGAGTCAAGATTCATCATCATTCTCATCCCATTCTTATCCATTACCAAAGGTGAATTATTCATAGGTGATCACAATCATTAATGCATAATAGTTAATTTTTGTTAGGTATGTAGCCTATCCGGCAATAACCAAGCCAAAATCTAACTTTTAAAGCTTCTTTAATTCCTTATTCATGGGATCCTAGACCTTTTCCTTGATATCCCATATTGACAAGAATTTGTTTGGATAAAGGATATGAATTTGATAAGTAACATATCGTAAATTTTTGTTCAATAGGATAAGGGTTACTACCATTAATTTTCTCTACATGGGAAGTACCGGTATAGTTGAATGTACACAATTCTATATGAACTTTTATTCCTTTCCTATAAGGTAAACCTAGATTTCTAGGTGAAGGTGGTAACTTAGCAAGGTCTACTAAGGGTTCCCTAAGAACTAAGTTACTTGTTTGGTTGCTTATATTTGTTTGATCATCTACTTGAGCTTTAGGTTGATTATTAATAGTTAAATATTCAAATGCCTCAATGATTTGGGAAGAAGAAGATGAAGATGTAGAAGTGGAATATTGTTATTAAGAGGAATAGGGGTAAGATATGGAAAAGTATTGGTTTTGGCAAGATTTTCCTCAACCATGGTACAATGTACAAAATATTGAGGATTAGCTACGATATGAATAAGTTTACCCTTATAATTATATTTGAGATATTGGTGAAGATCTAAAGGGACAACCTTCATTGTATGAATCCAAGGGCATCCCAAAAGGAGGTTGTAAGTAACTTCACAAGGTATGACATAGAAAAGGGTATTGAGGATGTGAGGTCAAACTTTGAGAGGTAAAGTTATAGTCCCGCTATATTCTTGGGTTCCATTGTTAAAGGATCTTATTATGAGGTTAGATATTTCAAGGTCTTGTTCCCCCATTCCAAGACTTTGGATGAACTAAAGACTACAAACATTCAAGGTTGATCCATTGTCAACAAGAATTTTATTAATTAATAAGTCACCTATGTAGCTTATAATATAAAGGAGAAGTTCCCCATGCATGGATGTGGAGGGTGTTGGAAATTTTGAGTATATTGTTGTCATTGATGTCAAAGTTCTAAGTGATGGGTTAAAAGGTTGAAGGCCCAAGTTTTAAGCCCATGGTTTAAGAGAAAAGAAATAATATTATAATATTTAGGCCAAATTTTTTTTATTAAAAGGAGGATTGAAAGTGCATTGGACAAAGGTCTTAAAAATAAATTAAATTGACGAAGGACTACACGCAACAATATTATTTAACACCAAGGTTAAATAATATAATAAATAATATTTAACACCAAGGTTAAATATTATGGTAAAAATAAAAATTAAATTTGAAATTACCAAATGTGCCAAAATTTGAAATTAAAAATGTGGCAAATAAAAGGTGAGCCGACGTCATAGAAAAACCATTGAATGTATATTAAAGGAGGGATAAAATCATGTTTCAAGCGTAATTTTTCAATTGTCAACGATTTAATCGATTTCGTGGAAGCGCGGTGTCATTTGTCAAAGGGAAAGAGCAAGGAAAAGATAACACATGAATTTTTAGCAAGTGGCAACAAGATTTAAGGGAAAGCGCACGTTTTGGGTCCAACCAAGGCTAGTAGCCCAAGTGGCAGGCGGGTCCTACATAAGGTGTGGCAGAGGATAGGTTGCAGTTTCGAAACCCTACGACGGTAAAGTTTTGCAAGCGTGTTTGGACAGAGAGGAAGGGATAAAAGTGTTGGGCACACATTTTTTTCCAGTCGATGGAGCCAGCCCAAATGGTAATCTAGGTCATGCTAGAGCGTGGGTACTGTGAGGTTGAGTGTTCGAACCCCTATGATGGCGATGATAGATGTGGTTAAGGGCATACTTTTTTATTTTAATGTTGACATATGCTTAGCACTTAACAAGGGAGGCATAAGGTTTTTATTTTGGTAATTAAAAGTGCTTAGTATATAGTTTAGGGAGACATAAGGACAATGGTATGAATTTTAATATTTTGAGGACATTATGATATATTAGAATCTGATTATGTTTTTATAAGGTTGGAATATATTTTTGAAAGAAAGGAGCAATAAGGTGTTTGAAAATAAATTGATGTATGGCATGCACTTAGGGGTATTAAATTGTGATATTGCATTATAAGTGGATGTTATAAGTAGGAGTGATAAGGTATTGTTATGGTTTAATTTGTGTGTGTAATTTTTGATAAAAGGAAATATTAAGAGGGCTTGGTTATGGTCAATTTTGTCTTGATATTAAATATTTTTATGAGCAAATTCTGAGGAAAGATGTTATGGTTGGTTTGAAAAGTGTTATGATAACTAACCCTTGAAAGTGGCATAAGAAAGACATCTTGAGATAGGTTTTTGAGAGAGCTCCTTCATCAAAGAGGTATGGTTATATCACTCTTCCTTTAAGGTGTTTGGTTGAAATATTTCATAATTATAAGGTGGAGATAAAAGGGTTGATTAGTGTGTATTGTTGGAAATATTTGAGTTAGGGTTTGTGAAACAAATTTCATTGTTTTGTAATCCTTGTAAGCATTGGTTTGAATGTATTGAATGTGGTTGAGCAAGTCTTTTGAGAAGGCTTGAAGGCAGATTTGAGAAAGTATTTTGAGAAGGCTTGAAGGTAGATTTGAGCAAGTCTTTTGAGAAGGATTGAAGGCATATTTGAGCAAGTCTTTTGAGAAGGCTTGAAGGTAGATTTGAGAAAGTATTTTGAGAAAACTTGAAGGTATATTTGAGCATGTATTAGAGCATAATAGAGCAGAGATAGTGAGAATATTGTGAGCAAATTTATGAGCAGATTGATAGCAGAGTTATGAGTATATTGTGAGAAAAGTTATGAGCATATTATGAATAGATTTATGAGTAGATTGTGAGCGGAGTTGTGAGTAGATTATAAGTAGAGTTGTGAGTAGATTGTAAGCAGAGTTATGAACAGATCAGAGTTATCCTATGGAGAGATATCCACAAACCAGAGCTGAGGGGATAAATTTCTCCTATATAAAGAGATCCACAAACCAGAGCAGTGGGGATAGAGGTCTCCTGTGGATAGAGATCCACGAACTTGAGTATAGGGGATTGGTATCTCCTTTGTATAGAGGTCCATAAACATTTTAATAGGGATTTGGTTCCCAAAATATTCATTAAGAAAAAATTATAAGAAATATTTTCTCCATGGACGTAACCCACATTGGGTGAACCACGTTAAATCATATCTCTCATGTGTGTGATGATGTATGTATTATTTACTGCTTTGATATTATTTCTGTTATCATTTGGATTGAAAAGTAAAAAGTTTTATCTTATACTATTTACCCCCCTCTCAGTATAAGCTTATGTTCTTCAAGGGGAGGTAATATTTATAGAAGGATATAATGGCATGATTTATCCTAAGAGATCCAACAACATTGGCAAGAATATTTGGTTGAATTTCTTGGGATACAATTTTCTCACTTAATAGTTTAAGCAAGACTTATTTATGAGAAAATGAAGTTTGAATATGTTCAAATAGAGAAATATTGGTAAGAGTATCATTTAATTGTTGTTTAAGGTCAAAGGTACCTTTAGGTTGACCTTGAAATTTTAGAACAAGAGGTGGTCTTTTAGAGGGAGGAACGTTTTTGGAACAAAGAACTAAAGGTGGTTGAGAAGGTTAATTAGAAGGTTGATCCTTTTGTTGTTGTCTAGCAATGAAAAAAATGAAAAAAGAAATCATTCCTATCATGTTTTGGTGAGGATGTGAAATAATTTGATAGAAAATATTATTAGTTGTCTTTTAATCATGATTTGGTAATGGATTTTGAAAAATACTCATATATTGATTAGATGAGGTTTGAGGTTTATGGCCATTAAATATAAGGCAAATACTATCTAATAAGTCTTGAGCAAGATCTTTAAGGTGCTTACATTTATTGATGGTATGACTATCCACTTGATGGAAATCATAAGGTTAACTTGCATTATACCAATTAGTAGTGGGCCTAATAGGTGGAAGGCCTATTATCTTTTTGTCTAACAATTGTTTAAAGACAGAAGATAGGGGTTTATCTAGCTTAGTAAAATTACTCTTAGGTTTTTGTTGTTTGTTTAGAACTAGATTTTGAGTGGGTGTTATGGTATTCATATTATTATTTTGATGGTTATTATTCACACTATCACCCACTACATGTTTATTCTTATATTGAGACTTGAAGGGTTTCTTCTCCTACTTCTTAAGTTAGTTGTCCTCTCTATATAAGGGTGGATTCTACTTGCCCAACTAAATATTTAGCTTGTTCAAAAGATACTATAGTGGTAGTATCTAATTCATAATATATTTGAAATTATAAGTTACTAATGAATATATCCAAGAGGTCTTTAGGAGGGGGAGTAAATTAGAGTTTCCCTACTATTTTTTGCTATTTTTCTAGGAAATCAAATAAACTTTCACCCTTGGCTTATTTAAGTTGATATAAATCTACAAGGGTAATATTTTTCTCAACACAAACAACAAAGTGTTGGATGAACATTTTTTCTATTTCTTCAAAAAATTAAGGGAATGGTGGGGTAATTGATAATACCATTCTAGGGTAGAACCAGTAAGGATTTTAGGAAATATTTTTAATAAAAGCATATCATCATAAGCAATATCATGGAAAGTAGTATGAAATACCCTAACATGTTCAATAGGATCTTACATACCCTTATACATGAAAAGTTGTGCTTGAAAATTATGAGGGTATGGATGTCTCACTATCATAGGATCTAAGGGTTGGTTACACATCTTTGAGTATGTATAGCTTGGAGCAAAAATAGTATCCACATATTGAATGTGTTGCTTTACCATAGTGGCCAAATTCTAAACCTCGGGGTCACAATTAACAAGGTATAAAGCCAAAGATGTTTTATTAGGGTAAGGTTGTGATATGGGAAGGTTTGTTTTAGAATTATTTAGAGGTTGATTATATGTATCTGATGTGGGGACTTGCTAGAATTTTTGGTTTAGATTTGGAGTGTTAGAAGAAAAATTATTATAAGGATTACATGATGGTTCAGAATGAGGAGGATAGTATATATTTTCTTTTTGAGTCTTAGAATAACTATTATTGATTCTTGTTGGTTCCTTAAATAGGGTTATAGAGGTGGGTTACCTATAATAGGTGAATTTTGAGATATCCCATCAAATATGGGTGTAGTAATAGTTGTAGAATTAACATAGTTTGTCCTTGTTGTATTAGGATTAAGGGCACACTGATTAGAATTTAGGTTTGTAGGGAGTTGATTCTATAAAGATTGATATTTTTATTTGATTTATGAAGTGACATAGAACTAGAATAAGGAGCTTGAGGTACATTGGAAGGTCCTCCATCAAAAATAAATTCTCTTTCTAAGGCTTTTACCATAATCTATTTATTATGTCTCAGAAAAGATACAATGTGGTTTATAGAATTGAAGGTTAATCTACCATTAGCATATTCCTTAGGGTTAATAGATCTTGTGATTGAAGTATCATCATATTCTTCTTCAAAATTAGAAAATTTCCTAGAACTTTGGTTTTCATTATCATCCCAAAAAGGAGGTTGATTAGGATTTATGATTTGCTTTCCACTATGGAGATTATAGTCCCTATGAGTCATATGGTCTAAGGATTGTGAAAGCACGAGGATACGGAAGCCCATAGGCATACCGGGTGCGATGCAAACAAAAGCATGCGAAACGCTAAGTCCTACAAATGAACAAAGGACTAAAGTGCATAAAAAGGGGAAAACAAACGAACTAAAATGAGATATAAAGCAAATGTAAAGTGCAGCCCTTATTTTTATTAATTTTGCTTTGAGACCAGGTTACAATACGTCTCCTTCCTTTTTAGGAGCTAGGAGCGTTAGATATAGCTTTGTTACACCACGGATGGTACACTTCCCTTCGGGATCTTTCGCGTGCCCACATTTGAAATGGGTGGGCCAAATGTCACCGCCGCTTGCATGAATGCATCTGTAGTTCCTTGCTGCCCCTCCGGTGTCGAGATCCTGCATTCAAAGAAACAGCAAACGATTAGTAGCACCTACGGATGGAGGGAAATATGCAATCCCCAAGGCCTTCGGTTAATGCATGCATGAAATAATAAAAATGGTAATCAAAACATGTCAGAATAAGATGAAATTTGGATAGAAGCATGCAAAAACCATCATGAACACACTGCAAAAGGAACAGTCGAGAAATCTACTATAGATTTCTAATCGCTCTGGGGTGGGACGATTAGGACTGTCATAAAATGTCAGAAGGCAACCTCCTAAATGTCCCATCCAGAGGCCTCCAAAACACCTGCAAAGTTGGGGTTAGGCAAAATGGGGCATTTTGAGATGACCCAGAAGGTCGGATTTTGCAGATTCGGCCTCGATCGCCCTGTATCCAAAAATGCTCCCTGTATGTTAGTGAAAGCGAAAAGCAATGAAAACACAGTCAAAACTCATCAGAATAGCATGAAATTTGAATGGCAGCATATATGAAAGACATAAAATAAAATGCAAAAGGAATAGTAAGGAAATATGCTACAGATTTCTAATCACTCTAGGGTGGGGCGATTAGGACTGCAGCAGTGCGGGGCGCTCGGGGGCAGGACGCCCATCGTTTGGGGCTTGGTTTCGGCACCAATCCACTTGGGATGGGTCCAAAACCTCCTAGGGGGTTGTGTCGGCAAATTGGGTGGGGTATTGTGGCCAAATATTCGGGTTTTGGGTCCAGATTGCGCTTCCAATGTTCACCCAATAACCTCCCTTCCAAAAGAGAGATCAAGGATGTAAGAAGCACAAGTGAGGGGTGAGGATGTAATTCGAAAGCACTCCGTTGCTCCAAATGCTCCTGCTCTATTCTTTTTTGGGGTGAGAAGACTCACCATTTTATAGACCTGAGGGTCTCTTGTGAATGAGCATGCAGAGGCGCCACTTGGCCATCATGCCTTGTCAGGGGAGAGAAGATTCCTCCCTGATTAAGGGTTCCATGATTGCCTCTATGATTGCCTCTTTGAGCTCAAAAATGCTCACTCGCACTCCCATGCATTGAAGGTGGAGTTGAGTGGCGGATCTGAGCTGCCATTTGTCAAGGTTTGACCTTTTTCCCGTCAAACCTGCTATTCGCCCCACCCTGGAGCGAATGCTGCTAATCGTCCCGGGGTGGGACGAATACCAGTTTGTAATCATCCCAGGGTGGAACGAGTAGGGAGCAGAGTGCCTGAAAGGTGCCAAATTGACCTCCGACCTTCCAAAACTATTGTGGGAGTGGTTAGGACCACTGTTTAACCTCTGGGGGCTGCCCTAGGGGCTATGTATGTCAATTCGATCAGTGCTTGTCGTCACATAATCGGATTGGTGTTGTTTTGGTGTCTACAGATGCCCCTTTTTGGGATGCGCTGTGCGTGGCATAGTGCTGAGCAAAAATAGATAACCAAAGCACTAATGATTAGGGTTTCTCAGTAACCTAACCAAATTTTGATGCCCCAAGTATGGAAAGGGCATGCATTCTTGAATCCTTGCTTCTGACGAGCTAAGGAGCTTAATTCAAGTGTTAACCTTTTTCGGTGAGGTGTTACTTGATCTTGGACATTGTTCAGTCATGAATAGGCAAAGGGCGCAACCTTTTGTCTATGGGAACCTTGAGTTCATGATTCTAGAATGCCAAGTGTTTGATCAGCTTGTGATAATTGCTTGTTTGCTGCCCCAAGCAGGAGCGTGATTGTCTTTGTCAATGATTCTTTGAATGCATGCCATTTCCTTGATTGGGTGTGTATTTGTTGGTTGGTGACTAAGTGTGACTACCCCCTCAAGCGACGAATCGATGAGGGAATGACCGACATGAGAAAAGCGATGAGTCGCTTGACCCAAGATGACTTTTGTAAGGGTGCCTTCAGTTGTTTTCCGTTGAATGCTTATGCAGTTTCCCAACAATATGACCTATTTTTGGTGGGTGTTAACCCTTTTTGTGATGCTTATTGGGGCTGAAATTGTCAAAAATTCGTCCTCCCGTGGAGCGGTCCGGCTATGGTAGCCTTCTTAGGGAGTAGAATATTGATAATTTGTGGCCCTGACGTCTGTTTTGCATGCCAAGAACGTCAGGCGCAAAGGCGCCTTTGTTCGGCAATTTTATTGCTATTTTTGGGTGGGTTTGGACCCTTTTTGTGACGCCGTTTGGGGATGAAATTCTCAAAAATCCGTCCTCCCGTGGAGCGGTCTAGCTATGGTAGCCTTATTAGGGAGTAGGATAGTGAGGATTTGTGACCCCAACATCGGTTTTGCATGCCAAGAATGTTAGGCGCAAAGGCCCCTTTGTTTGGCAATTTTATTGTTATTTTTGGTGCATTTTGGATGCAGTTTTTGCTATTTTTGATTTTCTTGCTCTGTAATCGTCCTAGGGTGGGACGAATACCAGTTTTGTAATCATCCCAGGGTGGAATGATTATAGGCCTAAAAGCCTATATAAGGGCCAAAACTAGGTTTTGGGCTCATTTGCACTTTGTTTTTCTAGCGATTTGGAGCTGTGAGGAGGAGGAGTTCGAGTCTGCGTAGCGGAGCGCTGTCGAGATTTCATGGATACCATGAGTTCACGGATCGGATCGTCGAGTGGCGGAGCCGAGGCAAGACCGGTAGGTGCTCCTGCTCTTTATTTTGTTTGTTTTTATTTTACAGTTCAAAACCATAATTTATTTATTTTGTATTTCATTTTTCTGTTTAAACTAAGATTAAAACCCTAGTTTAAGTGTTTTGTATTTGTATTTTGTGTGGCATTGTTTAAACTAAGATCAAAACCCTAGTTTAAAAAATTGTTTTTATTTTGTTTTTTTGTATTAAGTTTAAACTAAGGTTAAAAACCCTAGGTTAAAATTTTTGTTGTAATTTTTCTAGAGTTAAAAACCCTAGGTTTAAAATTTTTTTTTTTGTTTAAACTAGAGTTAAAAACCCTAGATTTAAATTTTGTTTTTTTTGTTTAAAACTAGAGTTAAAAACCCTAGGTTTAAAGTTTTGTTTTTTTTTTGTTTAAACTAGAGTTAAAAACCCTAGGTTTAAATTTTGTTTTTTTTTTTTTTGTTTAAACTAGAGTTAAAAACCCTAGGTTAAAAATTTTGTGTTTTTTTTTTTGTTTAAACTAGAGTTAAAAACCCTAGGTTTAAAATATTTTGTTTTTTTTTGTTTAAACTAGAGTTAAAAACCCTAGGTTAAAATTTTTGTTTTATTTTGCATTGTTCATCAATTTTTTTGTTTTGAATGTTTGTACTGTACATTTGGTCAATGTTGTTGTACAGTTTATTAAATGTTTTTGTTGTACAATTTGTATACATTGTTGTATATTTGTTTTAGTTCTGTACAGTTTTATTTGAATTTTAGAATGTTTTTGCTGTACATTTTGTTAATGTTGCTTGTATAGTTTATTTTTGTTGTCATGTTTTAATGTTTTTGTGGTTTTTTGTTTTGCAGGTGGTGAAGAGTCGGTACCGTCAGCCGATGGTGTTCTCTGAAGCATGGGAGGCGCTGACTATGGTGGACTGGGAGTGGCTTGATGCCCTTGGGCTCAAGCAGGTGACTCGGTTAGAGCCTGTGGTGGGGGATCGGGCATATCTGATTGCCCTGATCAATTTGTGGGATCCCCGCACCAACACCTTTCATCTCCCAATAGGGGAGATGACAGTGACTCTGGAGGACGTTTATCGGATTCTGTAGATTCTGATAGATGGGCTGCCCATTCGGACTACTCCTCGTGATCAGCAGACGATGGTGCTGACACGGTGCTTTGGGCATGCGACGGAGATGGGGGTGGATGAGGCGGTGGAGAGGGCAGAGGGGGACTACCTGATTGGCAGGATTTTGGTGTGGTGGTGGCTAGAGAAGGGCGTGTTGGGAGTGAGGCATGCATTGCTCATGACTCTCATCTCCAACATGCTGCTTCTCGACTCCTCAGGTGCGAGGTTCCCTTGGAACCTGCTTGAGGTGGTGTTTAGACTTGTGGAGTGTTCGACCTCAGTGCCACTGATTATGAGGTGGGGTCAGACACTACTGGCACAACTTTATGATGAGTTGTACGAGGTCCACTGTCGGAGGTGGAAGGGGATTGGATGCAGCTACCTATTGTAGTGCTAGGGGTGGCAGCACATAGTTGTGGAGCGGCAGCAAGGATTGCCTTGGACCACTCGGGTAGAGATGGTGGACAGGGAGATTGGTTATGCTGCTCTATGGCGGAGGTCAGAGGAGCAAGGGCAGAGTCGATGGTGGGCAGGTGTCGTAGGGCACTATGTCGATGCCTTCTCACGTCTTGCTCCAGGGGAGGTGTTCTGGCATCCATACCGGGACTGTCCAGCCTGGCTTGAGGCTGGGGAGTGGCTTCGATGGGCATGCAGGGGGAGGTGGCTGATCGGGTGGCACGGGACCGAGCAGGAGTACTTCCCGTACATCTGAGTGACTCGACAGTTTGGGGTGCACCAAGGATTTCCTGGTGAGCCTTTGATCTATCGACATCAAGGCGATGAGAGGACTCTAGCCTGGCCGATCATTGAGCCGCTAGGTGAGGAGTCAGATGTAGTGATCGATGTCCCCGACGTGGACAATGTCGGGGTGACTATAGAGTATGACCAGTGGTGGACGATGCGATGATGGTGGGGTGAGGGGCCTCTAGGAGGCACAAATGTGGCAGTAGCAGGTGGTGAGGATGCGGAGGCATCAAGGGAGGGTTGGGGAGCTTCGCTCGATGATGCGGATATGGTAGAGGTTGATGACTTGACTGGGGATGACCTAGGGGTTCCAGAGCAATCGAATATACAGGACGTTCCAGAGCAGTGGGTGCCGGAGCAGCCCATCATCCCGAAGATGCCCATGCCTCAGGAAGTTCCAAGGGACATGGGGGCTAGGTATCACATTGAGATAGCATGATTGGAGGATCTACTACGGAGACGAGATGAGGAGCATGGGGAGGTTCTGTAGGAGAGGGATCTCCTACGGACTCAGTTGGTAGAGCGGGAGAATGCATTGGCTACGTACCACCGATGGGATGGGGACACAGATGCTTCATGGGAGAAGGATCTCCTACGGACTCAGTTGGCATAGCGTGATGATGCATTGGCTATGTACCATCGATGGGAGGTGGATTGGGTCCGACATCGGTTGGATTTGGAGGCAGATATTATCCGCCTCGGTGGGCAGTTACTTGAGCTCACTGGAGGTGGATCTTCATGCCGAATGAGAGACAATGAGACTGAGCAGTCTGCTTCCTCTCATCATAGGTGGGTGGGTGAGGGTAGTGCTAGTGGGCGTGATGGAGGGGCAACGCTAGTGGGCATGATGTGGGGGCTGGTAGAAGTCGCCCTGAGAGGTCCCATAGGACCCACACCACTGGGGGTAGTTCCAATTGCACCGATCCTGCGTGATCATGGTGGCCGACTCCCTAGGCTTGGGGTTTTTGAGTTTTTGATGTTTTTGTGAGGTTAGAGGACCGACTTATTGTAGCCTACGGGCATTTTGGTGATATATAGACATGAATTTATTTTTGGTTATACACTTGTCGTGATTTATTGTTTATTTTATGCACATTTTAGTTAGTTGATGTATGCATGTGTTATTATGAATGCGATGTTTCTAATTATATGATGTATGCATATGGAATGGATGGAATGATTTGTTGATAACTTGTCGGTGGCACCATAGACTGTACAAGATTCACTGGCTTTCTGTACTATGTGATGACTTTGCATGTGTATATATATATATATATATATATTTTTTTGTTTTGTATTTTTTGATGGTGATGCAAGAATGGACATGTACAACATTTGTTTTAGAATGTAGTTAAGGTTTTTCTGAGACTCAGACGCTTTAACTAACTAGCCAAGACTGTACATTTATCTTACAAGACTTTTGAACAAGGTACGAATCAGACTTGAGTTTGACCAAGTTATTTCACATCCCTGTGTGTGCGATTGAATTTGTTTATGTGGTATTTGTCAGGATACCGCCAGTGCCGAGTAGGCTGTCCACCAAACCTGTACTGAGGATCACCTAATTAGCTCCACTAACTCCTTTGTTGTATTTAGTAAGATTAATCCATAGGACAATCTAAGGTACCATAAGCTAGCTCATCCACATGCAAACATTGGTCTGCTCACATGCAAAGCTAATGTGATAGACATATCGTCATGCGTTTAGGATACCACCATTGCCAGGTAGGTTGTCCACCAAACCCGTAATGAGGATCACCTAGATGGTTTTTCGAATGCTGAGAATTCCAGGGATTCAAGCTCAGGCATCTTTCGGTTGCTCGACTTGTTGGGATACTTGCTCTCATACATAGTGATGAAAATCACTATTTATTTTTCTCTTTTGTTTTTCTTTTTGAGCAAGGGGTTTGAATAGTGGTGATAACCACTGTTATTTGATTTTGCATTTTAGGTTTCAAAGTTGAGCTCGTGGGTTTTTGGCTTGCGAATGGAATTGATCCCTTTTGGCTTTGGGGATGACTACCCATCCTGTTTAGGGACGTGTAGTATGAATCCTTACGACTTTGGGGACCAAAGGTGATTGGGGATATTACTATGTAATGGCATTGATCTTTTAGGCCTTGGGGATGACTACCCATCCTTGTCAGGGGCATGTAGTATGAATCCTTATGACTTTGGGGATCAAAGGTGATTGGGGATCTGATTATGTAATGGCATTGATCTTTTAGGCCTTGGGGATGACTACCCATCCTTGTCAAGGGCATGTAGTACGAATCCTTACGACTTTGGGGATCAAAGGTGTTTGGGATTTTTGTTAGTGGTGAAGACCACTATTTATTATGGGGAATTGGATGGGGAAGAGCTTGTCCTTTTGTCAATTCTCAGCATTCTCGAACCATTCGCATAGGGGGATGAACAAGCTAACCTTTCACCTATGGTACCCTAGACTGCTTTGTAGGTTTCTCTTGCGTTCACACAACTTGGGAATTTTTTATGTGTTTTAACTTGTGTGGGGATGCTACGTAACGAGGTGTGATCCAAGTAAAACTCTACCTTTGTAAAATCTGTCTGACTTTGTACAGTTTTTGGCTAGAAATCTAAAGACAACTGAATGACGAAAACCCTAAATACATTAGGAGACAACTGACTATGATAAAAAATGTGGATGGCGTTATTCTAGATGGATGTGTTTACAAAATGGACTGAATGTGGAAAATGATGGAATTGCCTAGCAATTACAGTCTATGGTGCTTATGACGTGTATGACCAGCAAATATGCCATGTATGGATGCGATGCCTAATGCAGTTTATTATATTTTTGTGTTTTTATTTTTAAGAGTATGCATGGAAGTGAGATGCAATTTTTTTGTTATTTTTGATTATCTTTTGTTTTTGTTTGTTTTTGAATATTTGTTTTTGACCAAGCGATTGTGGGAACCCTTGGAGCTTTTGGTTTGACCAAAGATTTTATGGATACCTTTGGGGCATTTGGGGGTTGACCAAGCGATTGTGGGAATCCTTGGTGCTTTTGGTTTGACCAAAGGGATTATGGGCACCTTTGGGGCATTTTGGGGTTGACCAAGCGATTGTGGGAATCCTTTTTTGGGTTGACCAAGCGATTGTGGGAATCCTTGGAGCTTTTGGTTTGACCAAAGGGATTATGTGCACCTTTGGGGCATTTTAGGTTGACCAAGCGATTGTGGGAATCCTTGGAGCATTTGGTTTGACCAAAGGGATTATGTGTACCTTTGGGGCATTTTGGTTTGACCAAGTGATTGTTGGAATCCTTGGAGATTTTGGTTGACCAAGCGATTCTGGAATCCTTGGAGCTTTTGGGGTGGGCTATGGCTCTCTAAATGTGGAATGGCCTCAAATGACTGATGTTCAAGGGTTCTAGTTCCTTGATTCCTTCAAGAGAGGCGAGCCGGTATGTTCCAGGTCCTATTTTACTATCGATGACATAAGGACCTAACCAATTTGCCATGAACTTATCCCTTAAATGGGGTAGCAAGTTAGAATTTTGTTGGTTCTCTTTTAAGACCAAGTCACCAACCTAAAAGTCCCTTAGGTGAACTTTCATGTTGTATGCTTTCTTAAGTCGCTCTTGATAGATACGTAAATGCTCGAGAGCATTGATGCGTCATTCATCGAGCAACGTAAGCTGGTCTAACCAGGCCTGCCATGCAGTGTCATCATCGATGAACTCTTGCATTGATATGCGTAGGGAAGGTATTTCCAACTCGAGAGGCATGACTGCCTCGGAGCCATACACCAACAAAAATGGAGTTGCCCCAGTGGGCGTCCGAATGCTGGTGCGATAAGCCCACAAGGCAAGTGGGATTTGAATGTGCCAATCCTTATGACTATCTATGACCATATTTTTAAGGATGGCAACTAGCATTTTGTTTGACGCCTCTGCTTGCCCATTTTCCTGCGGATAATAGGGTGTTGAAAAACTATGCTAAATTTTGTACTTTGTTGTCAAAGCACGCACATATTTGTTTTTAAATGATGTCCCATTATCCGAGATGATCTTGGATGGAATACCAAAATGACATATGATGTTATGTAAAATAAACTCCGCAATGCGGGGTCCAGTCATAGAGGTAAGCGAAATTGCTTCCACCCACTTGGTGAAGTACTCTGTGGCCGTTATGATAAACGTGTGATGGCATGACGACATAGGGGAGATATTTTCGATTAGATCTAAGCCCCACTACAAAAATGGCCAAGCCGATTGGATCGACTGCAAGGCCTGAGAAGGTACGTGTGTCAAATTAGCATGGTGTTGACATTTTACGCACTTCCTTACATACGCGCAACAATCTCGCTCTAAATATGGCCAATAATAGCCCATGCAAAGAATGCACTTTGCGATGGCCATACCACTGAAGTGGCCACCGCATGTACCATCGTGCGCTTGGGTGATCGCCCAAGCGGACTCCTATTGGTCCAAGCAATGGAGGAGGATTCCTTCATAGCTTCGACGGTACAAAATGTCTCCTAGCAAGACATGTTTTGCCACTTTCTATTTGAATGATATTTTTGCGGTGTGCGTCAATCCAAGTGGGAGGTTACCTAGCTTGAGGTAGTCTCTTATGGGTGTGTACCAATCTTGCTGATCAGAAACCTCGATGGTATGAACTGCCAATCCCTTTTGAAGTTCGTCCCTAGCAAAAGCTGAGCGGGAACGAATTTGTAAAAATAGCATTGTGTTGCTATTGAGAGGGGTTGGGGAGAACAAGGACCCCTAGTTGGCATGATTCAGACTATCACGGATTTGAGAGAACTTATCCTGAGATGGTTCAATCTGGATCAGGTGGATTCCTGGCATTAGGTCAGAGCTTGCACGCTCCATCATGGATTGCGATAATGTTTTGACTTGAATGGTTGTCATCTCACCGGAAGGGTCTTGCGGGATTAGTGACCCCAAGGAGGCCATAGTGTCCACAAAATGATTCGATGATCGAGGGAGTGCCTCGATGTCGTACCATTCAAGATTTGCCAAGAATTTGTCCACAAGGGCTTTGTAGGCCTATAGAACTGGGCATTTGCATTGGAATACCCCTTTTACTTGGTTGACAATTAACAACGAATCACCAAAGATGTTCAAGCATTTGATGTTCATGGTGATTGTTGTCTGAAGACCTATGAGCAAGGCTTCGTATTCAGCATTGTTATTGGTGCATGAGAAATCAAGTTTAAATGATAGAGGCATTGGAGCCCCTTGTGGTGTGAAGAATACAATTCCCATGCCACCCCCTTGCTCACATTTAGAACCATCAAAAAATAGGGTTATGTCGGCCTGTGACTCAGGCACATCAGAATCTAGCGATTCTGAGACATGGAAGACCCCATCATCGGGTAGCTCTACGGTCAGAGGCTGATCATCTTTGAGAGGAGCCTCTGCTAGTTGATCGATGATGACTTGACCTTTGATGGACTTTTGTCCAATGAATTCGATGTCAAACTCCATCAACAACATGATCCATTTCACCATGTGGCTACTATGATAAGTACGACTCATCATGTACCACAATGGATTCTCCTTAGACACAACATACGTCGTATTGCTCAACATGTAGTGGCATAGCTTTTTGGTAGCAAATACCATTGCTAAGCATAGCTTCTCAACGTATGCATAGTTAAGTTCATAACTGACCAGGGTGCGGCTAAGATAGTAAGTAGCCTGCTCTTTGTGTAGTTCATTTTTCTGGGCTAGCATGGTGCCCAATGCCACCTTAGTAGCTGAGATGTATAAGTAGAATGACACTCCTGGTCTAGGTGGTGCCAATACTAGTGGTGAAGCCAAGTATTGTTTAATGTCATCGAAGGCTGACTGGCACTCGTCATCCCAATGAAATGCTACCCCCTTGTGTAATAATTTATTCATGGGTCAACACTTGTCAGATAATTGCGCTATGAAGCGCTTGATTGACGCGACCTTTCCCTACAAGCTTTTGAGCTGCTTGATGGTGGTTGGGGGAAGCATCTCAAGGATTGCCTTGACTTTATTTGGATCCACCTCGATTCCTCATTTTGAGACTATGAAACCCAAGAGTTTTCTAGATGTGATGCAAAATACGCACTTCTTGGGGTTTAGTCTGACTTTATGTTCGATGAGGCGATCGAGGATCTTGCTTAAGTCATCGAGATGATCTGGGCACAAAAGAGATTTGGCCAACAAATCATCCATATAATCTTCCAAAGTTTTATGCATGTGATCATGGAAGATGTATGTCATAGCGCGTTGGTAGGTGGCACCAACATTTTTAAGGCCAAAGGGCATGACCTTATAACAAAATGTCCCCCAAGGCGTTGTGAACATCGTTTTGAGTTGATCGTCGAGATTGATACGAATCTGATTGTATCCCAAGAAACCATCCATGAGGGAAAGCATTTCATGGCCTACTGTAGCATCTACCAATGCGTCGATGCTAGGCAAGGGGAAATCATCCTTGGGACTCGCTTTGTTTAGATCTCAAAAATTGGTGCATATGCGAATCCTCCCGTCAGGCTTCTTGACGGGTACCATGTTGGACAACCATGGTGGGTAATCCACGCAGATGACAAACTGTGCATCCAACAACTTTTGTAGCTCATATTTGACCATTAAGGCTACTGTTGGGTGCATCTTACGTAGTTTTTGCTTGACTAGCTTGACTGTCGGATCAAGCGTTAGATTATGCGTGACTAGCTACGGGTCTAGCCTCGACATGTCTTTGTAGGACCATGCAAAAACCTCCTTCTTCTCTTTGAGAAGGGTAATGTAATCGGCTTGCTCTTCGGGGGATAGAATTACCCCTAGCTTGATGATTTGCGGATTCATTGGATCAGAGCCGATGTCTACGTTAGTCGTCTCTTCGACTGACATGTGGGACCCGTCCTCCAACTGGTGTGGAGTTGGGATCAGGTGGATATCAGTTGCTAAATTTAGATCTACGTTTGGAATGTCGGGTTCCTCTTTAGCATGGAAGATATCCTGAGTTGGTCTTGGGGTGAAATGAAGCATCTCACCGCAAGGCTAGTACTCTGATGGGGATGGTGGCGAGTTAGCACGATCCCAGTCTATGGCATCTAGGTTTAGATACAATGGTCATGCTAGATCGGCTGGATTGCGGATGGGGGCGGTTAAGTCAATGGAGATCATGTTGATGAAGTGAATTTGGTCTCCATTATCGCGCGGGTGGTGACTCAAACATCCTTGGTGATATTTGTGCTCCGAATCTGGCTCTATGGGTATTGGCACAAATGGATCGGCCCTATGTGTGGATAAAAGGACAGGGTCTACCCTTGGCACTGATGGCTCTATAAGGTCTCTGGGTGGAGGGTGCTCTCTGTATGCTTGAAGTGGCGAGTGCAATAGTTGGTCCAACTATGCTTGGTTTAGGTGCCACCTATGCCTTGGCCCCATGTTTAGCTGTTCAAACATGTCATCAATGTCCATGGGGTATTTTTGCTACCGCATATGATTGAGATATGCCATCTCAGTCTCGTCTTCATAATCGCTATCAGATATCCATAGGCCTTCATTGGATTCGACAACTGTTTGTGGCATGTGAGGCTCATTTTGCTCAAGCAAGTTAATTTGGTCCCATCGAGGTTGTTTCGCTCTCTACGGGAGGACCTGATTCTCTTGAGGTGGCATTTGCTTGATTGGAGCATTCAAGGGGAACATCACCACGAAGTCCTCTTGATAATCATCTATGGGTGTCACTTGCGAGTGATTGCTATCGGACTCGAAAGGGTCCCAAGGCGCTACCTCATACTCTAACTCATCTTCTAAAGATCCTTCTTGACCTTGTCTATATCCCTATTGTAGGTGAGTCCTCGAACTTTCTCCTTTCTCGATCGAAGGGAAAGGGTTGTTGAGGTCAACAAGGTTGGTTGTTAACAATGGGAGATAATCCCCCAATGTGTATGTTGTGTTAGGATTGGCATATGGGTCTTGTGCCAACCCATCCTTGTTGCCTATCCCTAGGCCTTGCATGTTCTCTACCAAGATGTCAAGGGGTAAAGGGTGGTTGAACCCTACTCCTAATTTGTCATACGACATATGATATCTTGGTTGACAAAGAACACGCACCCCTTGCTCATATCTGCCCAACCCATATCCGTGCCAATTACATTGGCCAAGATATTTCAAATCAAAGTTTGGGTTGGATAGATAGTTGACATTCTCGAAAAAGGGCTCTTCGTCCTCTTCCTCTTGCAGGTAAGGTTCAATGTCGTTGTCGAGGCCCCCATATACAAAATTTTTCTGGTTTGGTGGGTAGCCCAAAGGGACAATAGTGCCGATGGGGAGGCGAGGTCTCCCCATGTCCTGCATGGACTCAAGCGTAGGTGTTGCTACAATGTTCTATAGTAGATACTCCACCAGGCCCATATTGGCCATCTCAACGGTGATCATTGGCGATTGAGGGGGAGGGAATGGGAGTTCTTCCTGAGTCCACTCCATGTCGGGTGAACTAGGCGCCTCGACTTCCATTTGGCTAGGCACCTCTTTGGTAGAGATGGTTGAGATTGATGGCGGTGCCTCTTCTAAGGGTTTCTTCCCATTGTCCTTCAATGTGGCCACCATAGGCGGCATCGTTGGTGAAGGACCAGATGATGAAGATGGACCCGACTGGGGATTTGAGGGACTTAACAATGGGGATGTATGCAGAATCAGACCCTGTTTGGACGGATTCAATTGAAAGTCCAAATGTGTCGATGGGAGGGTCATGTTGTGGCTGCTCCACAACGTACCCCAAAATTGGGGACCCACATTTTTGCATATTTTCCAAGAAGACCGAAGTGGCCCATATGCTAAAGATCAAAGAAAAAACAAAAAAGCAAGAAAGAAAAAGTGTCGCGATATCGCGACATGTTGCATTTTCGTGGCCAAAAGAGAAGAGAAAGAACAAGAAAGAAAAAGTGTCGTGATATCGCGACATGTTGCATTTTCGTGGCCAAAAGAGAAGAGAAATAACAAGAAAGAAAAAGTGTCACGATATCGCGACATGTTGCATTTTCGTGGCCAAAATAGAAGAGAAAGAACAAGAGAAAAAAGTGTCACGATATAGTGACATGTTGCATTTTCATGGCCAAGAGCAACAGAAGGGGGCAAAAGTGTCGCGATATCGTGACATGTTGCATTTTCGTGGCCAAGAGCAATAGAAGGGGGCAAAAGTGTCACGATATTGCGACATGTTGCATTTTCACGGTCCAAAGCAAAGAGAAAGAGCAAGGAGGAAAAAGTGTCATGATATCGCGACATGTTGCATTTTCGTGGTCCAAAGCAAAGAAATAAAAGTGTCGCGATATCGCGACATGTTGCATTTTCATGACTCAAAAAGGGCAGGCAGGAAGAGAAACAAAAGTGTCGCGATATCGCGACATGTTGCATTTTTACAACTCAAAAAGGGCAGGCAGGTAGAGAAACAAAAGTGTCACGATATCGTGACATGTTGCATTCTCGTGACTCAAAAAGGGCAGACAGGCAGAGAAACAAAAGTGTCGTGATATCGTGACATGTTGCATTTTCACGACTCAAAAAGGGCAGGCAGGCAGAGAAGAAAAAGTGTCGTGATATCGCGACATGTTGCATTCTTGCGACTCAAAAGGGGCAGGCCGATAGAGAAACAAAAGTGTCGCGATATTGCGACATGTTGCATTTTCGTGACTAAAAAGGGACAGTGCATCTGATATTTGTGATGAACACCAGGATAGTGAAACTGAAGACTGCATAATGACGTGGACCTATAAGGAATAAATCGGAGGTTGAATAAGGTAATTTGTCACATAAGGACAAAATCCAATGAATAAGACAAAATGTTACATGAGGAATCTTTAATGATTTGAAATCATTTAAGATGGTCATTACACATGGAAGGAAGCGGACACATGCCCATGTGGAGAAAAGGAAACTTTTTTTTTGAAATCAAACGAAAAGTGAAGAAAACCAAACAGAGGAAGCCAAACCATGGGAATGAAATGAAGGGCCACAAAATAGAAATGAAAAGCCTTTTTGGAAACCAAAACACATGCATGCACAAGGGAAGGTGAAATGAACAACCATTGGAAAATGAAATGAACAACCATTGGAAAATGAAACGAAAAGCTTCCTGAAAATTTTAAATATGCCAGGCAAGGATGTTTTGAGGGGTTGGAAACTATTGCGAGCAAAGTTGTAAATTTGAAGGCAAGAGGGCCATTCTGGACCTATTTGGGTTGTTTTTCTTCCATGGACTGGTTTGGGAAAACCAAAAATTTCTGTTATTGTAAAATGACAAATTTTTAATATGGAAAATTTCAGAAAGTTGCATCTTATGGACAAGAAAGGAGTCATTTTCTGCATGCAAGATTAAATGTCTATTTTTCCCCTTTTCAGATTTTAGGCTTGTAAATGGAGTTTATGTAAGTTTTCTTGGTTGCTTCATGCGAATGTTTAAATCTGAAAACCTCTTTTAAAACCCTAGGAGCCAACACTTAGCTTATCCGGATTGTGTTTGTTTTGCAAGTCCAATAGGTTAGGTTGCATGCATGAAAACCTCACATCTTCGGTTTTGTCGGAATAGGATAGCATCAAACTGAATGTATCTTGTGTTCCATTTTCTGCATTTCATTTTCATTTTCTGCATTTTATTTTCCAAAAATTTTAACTTTATTTTAAATTTTCAGGCATTAAAATAAACATTTAAAAATTTTCAAAATCCAAAAATAATTTCACCATTGCGTAGGTTATACTTCAGACTTCCAATACGCACTTTGAAATTTCATTTTCGGAGTTGTTTAGTATTTTTAAAATTCATCGAAGTTGCTGTTTTATTACAGATTTTGAAAATTTTGAAAATAGAAAATTTCCATTTTTGGGCTGAATTTCATTTTTTCAGTTTCATGTTTCACTCATGAGTCCGTGATGACATTCCCTTCATGAAAATTCCAATTTCATTGAAGGTTTTATGTTTTATGGCATTTTACAAATTTCCATTTTTGGAGCCTAAAATTGCCCTCTCTTCATAAAAATTCTAATTTTACGAAAGAGGGGTAATTTGAGTATTACATTGAAGGTATTTTCTTCAAAGCACTTAACTGTTCATCTTGATGAAAATTTGATTTCATTTAAGAGGGATAAGTTAAAGTGACATTTAAAGCCCTTTATCCAAGGCCATAAATTATTGCTTCTTTGTGAAAATTCATTTCACCAAACATGGATAGTTTATCAATCATATTGAAAGCTATCTTCATATTCATGATAGGAAGCCATATTTGGACTTAATAAAGAAGATAAAATCTACCTTAAAACTCTCAAGATAAAAGGAATTAAGGCACTACATCGTGGTCATATGAGGGCCGACTCACATTTGCTTTATTTTGATTCAATGAACAATCACTAAAGTTTCACGGTAGAATAAACCAACATTGCCCCTTGTTTACAGTTACTTGCAATCACTAAGGTGTTCCAAGCATTTAAATTGAATATATTTATTTGAGATTACTAATACACATGCAAATGCTAATATAGCGGAGACCTTGGAGAAGTAATTTGTTTAACTTCTTTGCAAGAGGGGATTTGGAACCCAAATCCTAAGGGAGAGTGTACTTTCACAATTGGGTGAAAATACCACTCAACAGGTCGATTGTGGTATCAGCTGCACCGTATTACAATACTTGAAGGGCTCTAAGTCTGCCGGGACTACATGCACTTGCCCTTCGTATGTGTACTTTAGGAATTGATGGGCTATCAAAGGGAAACACTTCATGTCCCTGATCCAAGGCCGGCCCAATAAAATATTGTAGGCCATCTCACCTTCCATAATGTGGCACAATGTAGGAATAGTCTTTTGTCCCACTTGGATGGGCAGGACAATTGTGCCAACCGTCGAGCATATCACGTCATTGAATGCTCGAAGAGTATAGGTGGAGGCCACAATGTGAGATGCTGGCAACTTGAGGTGCTTCAATGCCGTTGTTGTGATTATATTATTGGATGAGCCAGTGTCCACCAACAACCTCTTAAATGGAATCCTGTTGACCCGTGCAATGATGTGCAGGGGTGGATTCGCCATATCACCAGTCACCGATTTTAGTTCATCTTATCTAAAGGTGATGATTGGTTCTGTACATCATTTTACATGTCCCATAAAGTTGTTGAAATATTTTGCTTTGTGGGGCTGTAGCTCGATGGCTTTTAATATCTCCATTAGAGCCTCCCGATGGGGCGATGATTTTTGGATGAGCTCATAGATGGAGAACCTAGCCGACATGGTCCTTAAACTTTGGGTAAGTTAGTCCATGGCCATTGGTCTAGGCGGGGGAGGTTGTGTAGGGTGCTATTGAGGTTGTGACATTGATGGAACCTCTCCTGTAGCCGTCGCGAGGGTAGCTGTGCTTGGGTACCTCTTGTTTCGAGTCACTATGCTTATCATCCCTACATAACCCTACATGGGGTAGTTTTGTGTCACCTCATTGACTTGAAGGGTCTTTCCCTGCACATCATGGGTAGGCAGGGGGTCTTTGAAGACCTCCATCTGTTGGTTGTTTGGCGCAATGAGATTATCCACCGCTAGTGTCTTGTTGTCTATTAGGTCTTGCACTAAGCTTTTGAACTTCCAACACACGTAAATGTCATGTCCTTTTTGACAGTGAAATCTATAGTACAAGTCTTCCCTATAGCCCTTGGGTTTTGGCGCATTGGGGTCTACGGGTTGACTTTTTGGTAGGTTTATCAAGTTTGCCACGGACAAGCGGTCAAACAAGGAGTCTTTAGACTCTGTAAAGGGTGTGAATTGTCGCCTAGGGTGATGCTACTGATTTTGATCTTGCCTATGATTTTCATTTTCATAGGTGTCAAGAGGAACTTCCTGATAATTAGCCTTTGGGGGTTGTATTGCTTATGCAGGCTTACGTATGTTTATAGCAACCTGATTGACCATGACAGGTTTTCGTTGTGTTGACCCAATTTTGGCATTTTTGGGCCACTCTTTCTTGCATGGCTTGGCAATATCACCATCCTGTATCTTGATCTCCTCAATGATTCTGGATTGTGCTAGGGCTTCCTCGAGAGTGGCATATTTTTGCAGCTGCAATAGCACGAAGATCGACCTTAAACAACTTTTTGAGAACATTTGGGTCAGGTCGGCCATGGGAGGGAGGTAAGGTAGCTTTGAAAGAAATGTCCTCCACCAATTTCCATAAGCCACCATGGTCTCTTCCTCATACTGCCTGAGTCTAGCTAGGTCACTTAACGATGCCTTCTTGGTATGAAAGGTGAAATGTTCAAGGAATGCGTCTACTAGCTGGTTTAGGTTACTGATGCTATGCTTCGGTAACTGGGTAAACCAATCCAAGGCAGGGCCTACAAATGTGGTTATAAATGTTCTTAGAAGCAAAGCATCATTGTCCTGAATGCCAAAGCATTGGCTCAGGAATCTTGTCACGTGCTCTTGGGCATCCTCCTCCCCTCTAAAGATTGCCAATTGAGGCATTTTAAAGTGTTAAGGGTATGGGGGTGCAGGCACTGAAGGATGCACATGGTGACTGTGGAGCTGGCGTAAAGTGGGATTTTGGGGCCCAGAAGTCTTGGTATCCATAGAATCTAAGCGCTCTAGTAGAACTTTGTATGCATTGAAATATTTGATCTCTTCCTCCTTGGTTTGTTCCTATTATGAATTACGGGAAACTTGAGGCCTATGGAGGGGTAGTCGGGTAGCACCCCCCTGCCTTGGTAGGGTGTTTCAGCCCGCTATTCTTCTTGCTCGAATTCCTCATAGGCTTCTTGAGGAGTTCCTAGGTGTGACCTATAAACATGGGTGGGTGCCCGTGGAGGGTGCCCATCATTGGCTCTAGGGGTGGTCTCCCGCTCAGGTCTAGGAGGTCTTGGAGGCAACATTTGATAAGGTCATGGAGACCTGTCTCGCACCAAGGGATTGTGCCTCTCATACAACTTTTTCCTATGCGTGTGAGGGGTTGGGACCCTATCAGGCATAGTGTTCTGGAGCAACTCATCTGTTTGAAATCGAATGCACTCTTTGCTAAGGTGATACAGGTGCTCTAACTATTGTTGATCTTGCTCAAGCTACATGATTTGTGTTCAGAAGGCAACATGTTTGGAAAATGCCAAGTCAATTTGTTCCGTCGTCTTGAGTCTAGGAGGCCTAGATGCCTCCCCTACACATCTATCTCGGTCATGGTGATCCGAGATATCTATAGGTTGCTTCCCTCTGTCGAGGTTAGCAACATTCACCCGAGGCTCTAGCCTTAGTAGGTGATCCTGATAAATAGCAGGTGTGGAAGCGCATTGTTCTCACACTGTGTATTGCTCTTGAGGAATGTAGTGGTCTTCCTCGTACTCCCTTTCATATATGTAAAAGGGACAGGCAGAGTTGGATCGCCCTGTCTGAAGAGCCTTGTGCTCTGGATTTGGCCTATTGTTTCTGATAGTAATAAGGGGCAGAGGAGGGATGATGTAATCATGTGGCCCCTCCTTATGGATCCTATGTTGTTCTAGCACTTCATTACACGGTGGCCACTCATAACGAGTGTCTAAGGAAGCCTTCCCATTTATGTTGAGTGCCACGTGTAAGGACTTCTCCTGAAAGAGTCTATGTTGAATGAGAGTGCCCATCGAAGGGGTGCCTCTATAGTCCCATTCTATCATGGTATGATGTGGACTATTTTGTGGGTCAGGCCACCAAGGTGGTATGCCCAAGTCCTTGGGGCTATAGCAGAGGTGACTTGTGCCCCCTTGTACACTTTTCGTAGCTTTTGCTCGTGATTGGGCTTGGCTACGGGTGTACACCATGGTGGTGTTTCTCTAAACGATGTGTACATTTTTATCTTCTTTATGATTTTTTATGCTACACTAAACAAACAGGAGCCACACAAACAAAGAAGTGATTATCTCGTTTATGGATTAAAAGTGTGCCCTAAATCTGGTTCAGTGTGTTTTGATTTTTGTTTGAAAACCTTGTAAAGAAAATTTTGTTGTACATGCAATATGAGGGCTCTTATGTCTCCCAAAATGGTCACCCCTTCAATATACCACTTCCAGGTCATTATACCTAACCTCTCAATATGCCCGCCCTTACGTGAGGGAAATTATTGGTATGTGAGAGCAGAACAGTACATGGAACATAGGCGGTATGGAAGCGAAATCACCCTATTTTTGACACCTACCATAGAAGACTTATCCTCATGCACTAGGAATCACCCCAGCTACACTTGGTCAGCTTTCATCAGGATTTATGTCTAGCAATAGTAGCGATCAGGGTTATGTATGCAAACTTCAAGCCAAGGTGGTGATGAAATCCACCGTTGGTATTGATCAAGTGTTGGGGTTTTACGACCAACGCCTTGATGTTTATATTATCTCATGGTGTATGTGGTTCTTTTTACTTGCACAAATAAAGGAAACATGCAGTAAACTTTCCTATGCAAGCAAAGAAATATAAAAATCACAGAAACAGAGACAGAAAATTACAAAGAGTGTTCAGACAACCTACCTCTTCTTTGCCCACACCAGATGCCCCTGAGTTTCTGCTCAAAAACTGCACAGAGAGCTAATCATCTTAGGATGGGATGAATAGCAGATATATATTCGTAATAGGGTGGGACGAATGCCTTATTTGTCCCAGGGTGGCATGAATTCCAGTATGTATTCGTCACAGGGTGGCATGAGCAACTATACAACGCTTGAAGGATTAACACCTGAAAGCAAAAACACACAATTTTGATCAGAAATTTGACCCCAAAATCAAGGGACAGAGTCCCACCCACCATGATCGCCACTAAAAGCATGAGGATATAGAAGCCCATAGGTGTACCGGGTGCGATGCAAACAAAAGCATGCTAAACGTTAAGTCCTACAAATGAACAAAGGACTAAAGTGCATAAAAGCTGAAAACTCAGAAGGTTGGATTTTGAGACGACCCATAAGGTTGGATTTTGCATATTCAGCCTCAATCGCCCTATATCCGAAAATTCTCCCTGTACGTTAGTGAAAGCAAAAAGCAATGAAAACACAGTCAAAACTGATCAGAATAGCATGAATTTTGAATGGCAACATATATGAAAGACAAAATAAAATGCAAAAGGAACAGTAAGGAAATATGCTACATATTTCTAATCGCTTCAGGGTGGGGCGATTAGGACTACAGCAGTGCGGGGGGTGCCCGAGGGCAGGACGCCCACTTTTTGGGGCTTGGTTTTGCACCAATCCACTTGGGATGGGTCCAAAACCTCCTAGGGGGTTGTGTCAAAAAATTGGGTGGGTATTATGGCCAAATATTTGGGTTTTGGGTCTGAATTGCACTTCCAATGTTCACCCAATAACCTCCCTTCCAAAAGAGAGATCAAGGATGTAAGAAGCACAAGTGAGGGGTGAGGATGTAATTCGGCAGCACTCCATTGCTCCAAATGCTCCTACTATATTCTATTTTTGGGGTGAGAAGACTCACCATTTTATATACCTGAGGGTCTCTTGTGAATGAGCATGCAGAGGCGCCACTTGGCCATCATGCCTTGTTAGGGGAGAGAATATTCCTCCCTGATTAAGGGTTCCATGACTGCCTCTTTGAGCTCAAAAATGCTTACTCGCACTTCCATTCATTGAAGGTGGAGTTGAGTGGTGGATCTAAACTGCCATTTTTCAAGGTTTGACCTTTTGCCCGTCAAACCTGCTATTTGCCCCACCCTGGAGCGAATGCTGCTAATCGTCCCAAGGTGGGACGAATACCATTTTTTAATCATCCTAGGGTGGAACGAGTAGGGAGCAGAGTGTCTGAAGGGTGCCAAATTGACCTCTGACCTTCCAAAACTGCTGTGAGAGTGGTTAGGACCATTGTTTAACCTTTGGGGGCTGCCCTAGGGGCTATGTATGTCAATTCGATCAGTGCTTGTAGCCACATAATCATATTGATGCTATTTTGGTGTCTACAGATTAAAATTAATTAATTAAAGTTGTAATTAAGAAAAATGACTATTGATATATCTTGCTAATATAACTTAGGAGGATAATATACCTAAACCTATTCGATATACCTACTCTCCTGATATAACCATCATGGAAGCATATTAGACCTCTTAATATACATAATTGTATATGAGAGTAGGCCTTGAGGTACATGGATAAGAAATGGTACAAGGATCAACCACACCCAAATACATAGCCAAGTATAATATGGGAGATAAAAGTTAATAGTTAATCTTTATTAAGCAAGCTAATCTACACAAACAAGCTTAAATGGTCTTATTTAAGTTTAAATAATTTTATTTTTTAATTAAATGTAGTTTTTAAGGTAAATGTGGTGTTCATGTTGGGTTTACTAAAGATGTAGGTATGCAAAATTAAAGATCCATCGAAAAACCTTGCAGGGAGCGTACTCTCAATATAGGGTTTTGTTTAAGAATGTCAAAGTTCAAGTTTAATGAGTTCTTTGAAAACCACCTAAGTTTGTTTTGGTAACTAAGTGTTAAAACTAAGAAATAAATTAGAACTTAAGATACACTCAAAAAAGATGCAAGAAAACAATGACTACCTTAAGTATGATTTGTGCTTTGATGAATACTACCCTAAATTTGCAAGAGAATAAAATATTTTCTTTTAGGCAAGGGTACAAGATGGATGCAACATACAAGCTAGACTAGATGCAAATATAAATGCTATTTTGATTTTAATATCTAAGTTAACAAAGGAGATAAATAAATCAAACCAAAAAATTCTTTGACTTCCTCCTTTTATTTTATGTAGTGAAATAAAAGCAAATTAAGGCTAACCTAAATATTCCTTGAATATTGTTCTTTTTAGTTATATAAACATAACAAAAGTAGGGATATGGTAGGTAGTAGACAAATTCTACTTGCTTAAGATAAAAAATACTAAAAACTGCTAAAGAAATTACCTCAATTAACATTTGAGGTAGAATCATGCCTTGAGTGTACAAACCTATAATTTTATGTTATTGCATCTTCTACAATTAAACTGTGATTTCAAGGTGCCTACAAAATAAATTGATACTTGAAAAAAAATAGCATTTTAGGGGTCTACTAGGTGAAGGAGACAAATAAATTCCTTTCTTTAGAGTTAAACCCTTAATATCCCTTAGATGACCAAAAATAAATACAAATAATAAAATGTGCAACCATAGATAACATAATTGCACTTTGTGCAAGTAAGGGTGTGATTCCATATTAAGAGTAGAGTGTAGGATAAAAAGGAGCTGGTGGTTGATGCAAAAATATAGGATAGTGGTCAAGGAGGAGCAAAATCATACCTCGTCAGGTTATGGTGTGATTATACCTATGATCAAGAAGAAAAGATAAAAAAGAGTGCATATGATAATTTTTAGATCCTAAGCTAAGAATAGAGAGGTAAAATTCAACTTTAGTTATAAATTTGACAAGAAAAGGAGTTGTATGTAGGGGATAATCCCAAAGAATAAAAAAAGTAGAATCACACCTTGCATACACAAGGCATATTTTTGCTTGAAGGGGATAAAATAGAAAGCATAGGGATAAATGGAAATAAGGAGGAGGCTATCAAGGGATAGCACAAAGAAAATAGGAGCCAAGGGGTTAGAATTAGAGAAGAGAAGGAGCAAGTACTTACCACCAAGCCAATTTGGGTGTCGATGGTGACAAAATTTTCAAATGCGAACACGACATCCCGAGTGAAGTAGAGGAGCTTATTCAACAAGAATGCCAAGAATGATAGTCGAATTTACCAATAGGGAAGGCACTGTAAGTTTGAAGGCTATGATTATTCCCATCTCTTTTTTGAAATGGATTCACAATAAAAATTATCCGAGTTGTTAGTCTTGGTGGATGCTACTTGGAAATACCACAAAGACTAATGGGAATAGTCACATGTTAGATAACATGGCTCCTATTCATCTTAGTAATTTGAGGTTGGTTGATAATCATAGGGCAGGAAAGAAACGACAATATAAGACTTCGAACCAGAGCCACGTGGACCACCAGATAGCCATCGCCATAAATCTAGCCAGCAGGTTCACTTCTCCAAGGTTGATTGGCCAAGATGGGATGTGGTCCCAAAGCATATCATATACGAAAGAAAGCAATTACCAAAGAATTATTAAGAGTAATTGTCAATACAGAGCTTATGGGAGTTTTTTTTAGTACTCTACTATATGTGTCTGTAGCTTTTTGTTTCTCCACTATTTCAAGGAAGGGATCTGTGTCTGTTTCTTTTTTTGTAATTATGATGCAGGTGTGTTTTCTTGGGGTATACCCAAAATGTTGTATGGGAAGTTTATTTTTGATAACAAACTATGTGCCTTATCGGATGTAATGGATTTGGCAGCATGTAGATTTTACATATATAGGATCCTTAGTAAGGACATTTTCATCAACAACCCTGGGCTGATTTTTGTAAAAGGTTTTGGGTCAACCTATAAAACCCGGTATTAATGCTATAGTACCTTATCTACCAAAAAAAAGTGAGAAAATTGCTCTATAAAAAAATAAAAAAAGTTTTCATTAAGACCCCTGTCCATGAATACACCAATAGATTTTGACCTTCCTAATTTGTCCACCATTGGTTCAAACCCATAAATGCTCTTAGGTGCTAAAATAAAATCAAATTCACCAAAAATTATGAATGTATAAACACATGAGTGGCTAAAAATAGACTTAGAACTTCATTTATTTGTTCAAAAATTAACTTAGTGAAGTCCAATGTCATCCTCTCATCCCTAGATGCATGCTTCATCTTGTGCAGAATACCCAATTGGGTGAAGCCCACATTTTTATCACTCTCTAACCCAAATATAAAGGCCAACATTATTAGAGCATATTTCATGCTCTCATAAACTATAATGAGAGGTAGAGGACCCTCAGACACTGGTTCATTTGAGCTCAAGCCCTTGCATTTGGTGCATAAAAAAATTATCGTGTCTTTTTTTGGGATTTCATTAAAATTTCATGTCATTTCTTCTAGCCTGGGTCATTTGAGCCCAAGCCCCTACATTTGGTGCATACAAAATTATCTTGTCTTTGATTGGAATTTCATTAAAAGTTCACGTCATTTCTTCCATGCTAATGTGATGTTCTCCCAATGGTAGGAGTAACATTTGTTGAATGATATATCTAGTAATATACACCTTAAAATGTCCATCGAGGGATTTATTTTCTTGAGTGTTGGGATCATAACACTTTGAACAAGCCAAAATCATCTCATAGCAGTGGTGTACTTTAGGAACTAGATATTATTCTAGATAGTTGCTCAAAATACTTAAATCAAACCTTGTAGGTTAGGAAGCTCTAAAAAAATAAATCATTCCTATAATGTTTTGGTGAGGAGGTGAAATAATTTGATAGAAAATATTTTTACTTATCTTTTAATCATGATTTGGTAATGGATTTTGAAAAATACTCATATATTGATTAGATGAGGTTTGAGGTTTAGGGCCATTAAAGATAAGGCAAATACTATCTAATAAGTCTTGAGCAAGATGTTTAAGGTGCTTACATTTATTGGTGGTATGACTATCCACTTGATGGAAATCATAAGGTTAACTTGAATTATACCAATTAGTAGTGGGCCTAATAGGTGGAAGGCCTATTATATTTTTGTCTAATAGTTGTTTAAGGACAGAAGAGAGGGGTTTATCTAGCTTAGTAAAATTCTTCTTAGGTTTTTGTTGTTTGTTAGAACTAGATTTTGAGTGGGTGTTATGGTATTCATATTATTATTTTGATGGTTATTATTCACATCATCACCCACTACATGTTTATTCTTATATTAAGACTTGAAGGGTTTTTTCTCCTCCTTATTAAGTTAGTTGTCCTCTCTATATAAGTGTGGATTCTACTTCCACAACTAAATATTTAGTTTGTTCAAAGGATACTATAGTGGTAGTCTCTAATTCATACTATATTTGAAATTATAAGTTACTAATGAATATATCTAGGAGGTCTTTAGGAGGGGGAGTAAATTAGATTTTCCCTACTAGTTTTTGCTATTTTTGTAGGAAATCAAATAAACTTTCACCCTTGGCTTATTTAAGTTGATATAAATCTACAAGGGTAATATTTTTCTCAACATAGACAATAAAGTGTTGGACGAACATTTTTGCTATTTCTTCAAAAAATTTAAGGGAATGGTGGGGTAATTGATAATACTATTCTAGGGTAGAACCAATAAGGATTTTAGGAAATATTTTTAATAAAAGCATATCATCATAAGCAATATCATGGAAAGCAGTATGAAATACCCTAACATGTTCAATAGGATCTTACATACCCTTATACATGAAAAGTTGTGCTTGAAAATTATGACGCTATGGATGTCTCACTATCATAGGATCTAAGGGTTGGTTACACATCTTTGAGTATGTATAGCTAGGAGCATAAATAGTATCCACATGTTGAATGTGTTGCTTTACCATAGTGGCCATATTCTAAACCTTAGGGTCACAATTAACAAGGTATAAAGCCAAAGATGTTTTATTAGGGTAAGGTTGTGATATGGGTAGGTTTGTTTTAGAATTATTTAGAGGTTGATTATATGTATCTAATGTGGGGACTTGCTAGAATTTTTGGTTTAGATTTGGAGTGTTAGAAGAAAAATTATTATAAGGATTACATGATGGTTCAGAATGAGGAGGATAGTATATATTTTCTTGTTGAGTCTTAGAATAACTATTATTGATTCTTGTTGGTTCCTTAAATAGGGTTATAGAGGTGGGTTACATATAATAGGTGGAGGTTGAGATATCTCATCACATATGGTTGTAGTAATAGTTGTAGAATTAACATAGTTTGTCCTTGTTGTATTAGGATTAAGGACACACTAATTAGAATTTAGGTTTGTAGGGAGTTGATTCTATAAAGGATTGATATTTATATTTGATTTATGAAGTGACATAGAACTAGAATAAGGAGCTTGAGGTACATTGGAAGGTCCTCCATCAAAACTAAATTCTCTTTCTAAGGCTTTTACCATAATCTATTTATTGTGTCTCAGAAAAGATACAATGTGGTTTATAGAATTGAAGGTTAATCTACCATTAGCATATTCCTTAGGGTTAATAGATCTTGTCGTTGAAGTATCATCATATTCTTCTTCAAAATTAGAAATTTTCCTAGAAATTTGGTTTTCATTATCATCCCAAAAAGGAGGTTGATTAGGATTTATGATTTGCTTTCCACTATGGAGATTATAGTCCCTATGAGTCATATGGTCTAAGGATTGAAATTAATTAATTAAAGTTGTAATTAAGAAAAATGACTCCTGATATATCTTGCTAATATAACTTAGGAGTATCTCCCAATATACCTAAACCTATTCGTTATACCTACTCTCCTGATATACCCATCAGTACATGGAAGCATCTTAGACCTCTTTATATACATAATTGTATATGAGAGTAGGCCTTGAGGTACATGGATAAGAAAAGGTACAAGGATCAACCACACCCAAATACATAGCCAAGTATAATATGAGAGATAAAAGTTAATAGTTAATCTTTATTAAGCAAGCTAATCTACACAAACAAACTTAAATGGTCTTATTTAAGTTTAAATAATTTTATTTTTTAATTAAATGTAGTTTTTAAGGTAAATGTGGTGTTCATGTTGGGTTTACTAAATATGTAGGTATGCAAAATTAAATATCAATAGAAAAAACTTGCAGGGAGCGTACTCTCAAAATAGGGTTTTGTTTAAGAATGTCAAAGTTCAAGTTTAATGAGTTCTTTGAAAACCACCTAATTTTGTTTTGGTAACTAAGTGTTAAAACTAATAAATAAATTAGAACTTAAGATACACTCAAACAAGATGCAAGAAAACAATGACTACCTTAAGTATAATTTGTGCTTTATGAATACTACCCTAAATTTGCAAGAGAATAAAATCTTTTCTTTTAGGCAAGGGTACAAGAGCGATGCAACATACAAGCTAGAATAGATACAAATATACATGCTATTTTTATTTTAATGCCTAAGTTAACAAAGGAGATAAATAAATCAAACCAAAAAATTCTTTGATTTCCTCCTTTTATTTTATGTGGTGAAATAAAAGCAAATTAAGGCTAACCTAAATATTCTTTGAATATTGTCCTTATTAGTTATATAAACATAACTAAAGTAGGGATATGGTAGGTAGTAGACAAATTATACTTGCTTAAGATAAAAAATTCTAAAATTTTCTAAAGAAATTACCTCAATTAACACTTTAGGTAGAATCATGCCTTGAGTGTACAAACCTATAATTTTATGTTATTGCATCTTCTACAATTAGACTGTGATTTCAAGGTGCCTACAAAATAAATTGATACTTGAAAAAAAATAGCATTTTAGGTGTCTACTAGGTTAAGGAGACAAATAACTTCCTTCCTTTAGAGTTAAACCCTTAAGATCCCTTAGATGACCAAAAATAAATACAAGTAATAAAATGTGCAACCATGGATAACATAATTGCACTTTGTGCAAGTAAGGGTGTGATTCCATACTAAGAGTAGAGTGTAGGATAAAAAAAAGCTGGTGGTTGATGCAAAAATATAGGATAATGGTCAAGGAGGAGCAAAATCATACCTCATCAGGTTATGGTGTGATTATACCTATGATCAA